>CM072087.1:23400587-25800587 GCA_036850905.1 Luffa acutangula | reverse complement strand
TTGGGCTTATAGGACAGCTTATAAGACTCCTCTAGGTATGTCTCCCTATAGGTTAGTATACGGGAAATCTTGTCATTTACCATTAGAGCTTGAGCATAAAACATTTTGGGCTTTGAAAAAATTAAATTTTGATCTGAGTCGTGCAGGAGCAATAAGAATGCTGCAGCTTAATGAGTTAAATTTTGATCTTATGAGAATGCGAAGATGTATAAGGAAAAGACTAAGCTGTGGCATGACAAAAACAATAAAATCTAAAGAATTTGTCAAGGGTCAGAAAGTTTTGCTTTATAATTCTAGATTAAAATTGTTTCCTGGAAAATTAAAATCCAAATGGTCAGGACCGTTTATTGTGATTGAGGTTTTCCCCAATGGAGCAATTACTTTGCAGGATGAAAAAGATGGGAGAGTGTTCAAGGTAAATGGACAGCGTGTAAAGCATTATTGGGGTGAGGAATTTCAGGCAAAATATCCTTCCCTACGATTGGTTGATGATTGAGAGAGCAGGACTTTTGCGGGAGCATTTCACAGAGCAAAATTTTGAGCTCCCAGGATTTGAATTGATTTTATTTTTCGGTTAGGTTAGATTTAATTTTGCATGAGTTATTAGATTTTATCTTTTAAGTATTTTTATTATTTTTGGTAGGTTAGATTTGATCTATTTTTTATTTGATTTGATTTGATTTTCGGGTTATTTATTTAAATTATCATGCAATTATCTTTTAGATAGTTAGATTTTATTTTATCTAGATTTTATTTTCAGTTTTAATTAATAGAGATTTTCTCTAATTCATTCGACTTCTTTTGAGAATAACATTTTAAGTTTGCTTTGATCGGTTTAATTTGAATTAAAAAGATTTGATTTGCCTATTTTGAAATTCGAATTCCGTATCTGAGATTCTTCAGGTTCAGCAGATTGTTGCGGCAAAGATATTGCTGGAGTAAAATATTCCGAGATAGAAGGGTTTCCGTTGGAATTTATTATTGTTACCGTTAGACTTAGCTTTAAATTCTCGCAGGTAAATGTGAGTGCATCATCTGATGAGGCCACGTGTCGCAAAGTAATTATCCAACGACTTCAATGATGACAGAGCATTAATTTTTACCATGGCCGTTTGGAATTCGCAATTTTACCGTTGGTAATTTTTGAATTTCAGGTTTGCATTTTTAATTGCAACGGTAATATTAGTTATGGCAGGGCAAATCCTTTCGGTTAGGATTCTTGTTTGCTGCAGCCCTATTTGTTCGCAATCTCTGGTAAGTACATTTCACTTCGTTTTCCTGATCAAATTCTTGTGCGTGTGTTATTCTTTCTTTCTTTGCAAAACCCTATTATACCTTCCATGGCTAAAACGAGAGCGCGAAAAGAGAGGGAGAGTGAGGAGGAACAGATACCGGTCACACCGGAAGTTCAAAAAGGAAAGTCTAAAAAGAAAAGAACGCCAGAAGAGAAGGAGGCAAAGCGAAGACGGAGGCAGCAGAGGGCTGCGGAACAAGAAGTCATCCAAGAGACAGCGGCTGTGCAGGATCTTGAGACAGAACCGATAGTTTCTACTACGGTTCAGGAAGGGAATGCTGAGAAGGAACATGAGACAGTGGTCGGAGGACAAGTCGCAGGTGTGCCTGAAAAAGAGAAAACACCAGAGCCGGTGCAGGAGGCCCATGTTGAAATTATTATGCCTGAACCACCCAAGCGCCGCCGCATCAAGAGGAAGGCGGGTCGCGTGAGGGTGGTTCGGAACACTCCATCACCTCCGACGTCGGACTCTGAGGAAGAAAGAAGGGAAGCTGAGAATAAGGAAAAAGAAGAAGAAGCAAGAAAGGAAGAGGAAGAGCGTTTGCGTGTCCAGAGAGAAAGCAGGGGCAAAGGAATTACCGAAGCATCAGGAGAAATTGAGGAGCCGAGGGCGCCATTCATTCGCTTCGTCAACGATCTTGCTCGAGCAAAATACCAGGAGGTACTGAAACGGGACTTCTTGTTCGAACGTGGATTTGGCAGTAATTTGCCTAGGTTCTTGGAGTCTGGAATAGTGAACCTTGGATGGAGGCAATTTTGTGCGAAACCAGAACCTGTCAATTCCAACATTGTTCGAGAATTTTATGCCAATCTTGACATTAAGAATGATTTTGAGGTCATCGTTCGAGGAGTGCCTGTACAGTGGAGTCCTGAGGCCATTAATGAACTGTTCGATCTCCAAGATTTTCCGCATGTCGTTTTTAATGAGATGGTGGCTGCACCATCTAGTGATCAACTGAGTGCGGCTGTCCGGGAGGTAGGCATTGAGGGGGCTCAATTGAGGGTGTCGCAGACGTGGAAGCATACGTTTCAAGCTGCTTATTTAAAGAGTGAAGCCAACACTTGGATGAGTTTCATCAGGCTATGCTTGTTGCCGACAACACACGACTCCACGGTATCTCGGGACAGGGTATTACTTGCCTTTGCAATTCTTCGCTCGATGAGTATTGATGTAGGAAAACTTATTTCTTCTGAGATTGTTGATTGCTGGAAAAAGAAGGTGGGGAAGCTGTTCTTTCCGAACACGATTACGATGTTATGCAGTAGGGCAGAAGTGCCCACGGTTCCAGAAGATATGATCATGATTGATAATGGAATCATTGACACACCTAATCTGGCGCGACTTCAGCGTATGCAAGAGGTTCGCCAAGGTGGACTTGTGTATGGCGTTAATCAGATCCTAGAGCAACTGGCTGTGTTGACCAGTAGGTTAGAGTTTACTGAAAGGCAAGCTCAGACCTACTGGACTTATGCTAAAAGGAGAGATGATGCGCTCAGGGGGGCCTTGCAAACCAATTTCTCAACACCGTATCTGGCCTTTCCAGTGTTTCCCGATGATTTGTTTAATCTTTGGATACCACTCCCGCCTGTTGAACGAGAAGAGAATGATGATGAAGACCAGGGTCAGGAAGATTGATGGATGGAATGATCTTCAGCGAACATAATTTTTGTCTTATCATTTTGTTTGCTCGCGCATATCTGACCCCATTTTGCTAAAAATGTTTGATTGTCTTGTTTCTTTTTTTTTTTTAATTTTTTTTATTGCGAAAAAAATATATCTCTGCTTTGTAATGTTTTTTCTATGATTTCAATAAAATTTCTGAATGTTTCTATTCTATGAGTACTGACTAAATCTAACTTAACTAATTTTCTTCTGAATTTTTGAAGCTTGGATTGATTACGCTTAATTAGATCAAGGTATTCTGATCTCCAGAAACCTTTTGCTTGAGCATTTCTTCTAGCCTGGACTGTTGCTGCGGCAAGAAGATTTTGACGGTAGTATTGACTTATATGATCCACTTTAAGCTTAATCCTAGTCCCATGTTTAGTTTAAAATTCAGATAGAAAAATTTAAGTTTGGGGGTATACTTGTTTATTTAATGATTCATTGGGGACAATGAATAATTCAAGTTTGGGGGACTTTTTGCTACTCCAATTATTTTGCTCGAGCATTCATCTCCTTCAAATTAAAATTTGCTAGGTTATTGAGTAACCGGGGACATTTGTGATACCCACAGGTTGTCTTCGTGTCAAAAGATGACCTAGAAAATGTGAAAAAAATGAGAAATATGAGAAAAAAATTATTTGCTGAAAAATTATTTGTTGAAGATTTTGCTGAAAAAATTGATGGAGTAAAAGTTTTGAAGGATGAATGATGATCCAACAGTTTTTCTGTCTCCCATAACTTAGGTGAGCTTCATCACAAAATGTCGCCATTCTGAGGGGCAATAGATGGAATAACTAAGGATTTTTTAGCTTTATAATGAGTATTGAGCCTAGTTGGTAATGAGCTTGAGGCAGGGGTATACTGCACCATAAAGTGGGTCATCCCATGCTTAAGAGCTTATGACTGTAAGGCTGCTTTAAGTCTGATAAATAATGATATAAGCCCCTTTAAAAATATGTTTTGAAATGTCTGATAATAGAGCTAGGCTGTGGTGAGTTCCTAGAATTAAGTTGAAAAGTGGTGATTATTTGTCCCTGCTGAAGGAATCATTTTGCTGCAGCGGAGCTTGGTTTTGCAGAGTGCTCTGGTAAAGGTTAAAGGTAGTGTTGGATTGTCTGGTTTGATTAAGCTAATTCTTTGTCTAATGTTTTGAGATTCTTGAAGGAAGGTTGGTTAGTATTGCTCGGGACGTGCAATAGTTCAAGTTTGGGGGTATGATAATTGCCCAAAAGGTAGTTATTTAGGCCTCAATTATATAGGGCTCGTTTGATAACGTTCTCGTTTCCTGTTTCTTGTTCCCGTTTCTCCTTTTTTAAGAAACAGACTTGTTTGATAACTCATCCCTGTTTCTTGTTTCTAAAAAAGAGGCCAAATTTGAGAAACTACAAAATGTTGTTTCTCAAATTCTGTTTCTGTTTTTTTTTCTTCTATCTTTCATGCATGTATTCATCTCTCCCTTCCACTCCTACACCAATCTTTTCTCTTCCTCTATTTTTTTAACCACTTCCTCCTCTTTTTTTTTAATCTTTTTTCGTTATTTCGTTCTCTTTCTTTTTTTTTTCTTTTTTCGTTATTTCTTTCTCTTTCATTTTTTTTATTATTTGTGTTATTTCTTTCATTTTTTCCTTTTATTATCACCTCCACGATCTCAGACTACCGCCCACCATCGTTGACATCTGACTATCGATCATCGCCGACCAGCCGTCATTGTCAACCTCCGACTATCAGCTATCGCCGACAGACCGCCTCCGTCAAACTTCGACTATCGGTCGCCGCCAACCTCCACCGACCGACCGCCACATACCACCTTCTACTACTGGTCGTCGTCGGCCTCCGTCGATCGACCACCATTGTCGACCTCCGACTACTGGTTGCGGCCATCCGCTATCGTCAACCTTCGACTACCGGCCTTCGCCGACAGACCGTCATCGTCGACCTCCGAATACCGCCCGCGACCGATCAATACCGTCGACCTCCGACAACCGACCGCCGTCGACCTCTACCGACCAACCGCCACTGTCCACCTCCGACTACCTATCGCGGCCAAAAGCAACCGACAACCACCGACGATCGGCCGCCATTGACCTCCACTGACCGAGCGCCAACATCCACCTCTAACTACTGATCGTCGTCGACCTCCGTCGACCGGCCACCATTGTCGACCTCCGACTACCTGCCGCTGTCGACTCAGCTGACCGACCACCACTGTCGACCTTCGACTACTGGTTGTTGTCGACCTCCACCGACCGACCGCCACCGTCCACCTCTAACTACCAATCATCGTGACCTCCACCGACCGATTGCCACCATCCACCTCTAACTACCGATCACCGCTGACCTCCGTCGACCGACCGTCGTAGTCAACCTCCCACTACCGGCCACAACCAACTGCAACCGTCGACTTCTGCCGACCGACTGCTATCGTGCACTTTCGACTACCGGTCGTTATCAACCTCCACTGATCGGCCTCCGTCGACTGATCGCTACTGTCGACCTCTGACTACCAGAAGTCGTCGACCTGCCACTACCGTCGACCTTTAACTACCGACAGTCGCCGACCTCCATCGAACGACTGCCACCGTCGACCTTCGACTATCGGCCACCGCCGACCTCTGACTACCGACCTTCGTTGACCGACTGCCACCATCGATCTCGGACTACTGTCAACCTCCGACTACCGGGAGTCGTCGACCTCTAACTATCGGGCGCCACCGACCTCTGCTCAACGACAGCTATTGTCGACCTCTGACTACTGGGCACCGTCGATCTCCGTCGACTTCCGACTACCGGTCGTGGTCGACCTCCGCTGATCGGCCTTCGCTGATTGACCCCCACCGACCTCCGTCGACCAGTTGCTACAATCGACCTCTAACTACCATATGCCACCTTCGACCTCCGACTACCGGCAGCCACTATCGTCGTCGACCGAAACTTGTTCCTTTTTTCTTTTTTTCGACAACCGCCACCACGCGCCGACGAATTTTCCAGCATTCGCCACTGACTGTCTGCATTTGCTCAGTGGTCGAAGGTCGGTAGCGATGACCAATGATCAACGATGGCGGGTGATCGGTAACCATGGTGGTAGTGATGAGGAAGAAGAATGAGAAAAAAAAATAATCGTAGAAAATTAATATATTTTTATATTATATGTACTAAATTTTATTTTAACTAAAAAAACAAGAAACAAGAATCGGTTATCAAACACATTTTAGGTTTCATAATCTGACGATCAAGTCCCTACTGTTTCAAAAATAGTTCTATTGAGTCCCTACATTGTTAATTTTTGTAACGGGGCTGACGTGACAATTAAAAATAATAAAATAATAATTTTTAAATTAAAATAATAATAGACTTAATAATTAAATAAAATAATAATAATAAATCGAATTTGGGGAGAAAACAAGTAGACAGAGATAAGGAGAAAACAGAAGAGAGATTTTCAAAAAAAGAAAAAAAAAAGAAAGAAAAAGAAAAAGGAGTGATCTTAGAAAATGGAGAGAGAAAGGATGAGTAATTTGTGAAGTGGGAGTTTAGGAAACAAGTTCACAAATTACTCATCCTTTCTCTCTCCATTTTCAAAATTTCTAAAAATGGGGTCTAAACACCAACTTCAAAAAAGGGAAATCCTTAGGAATGACCAAAAATTACAGGGTACTTTTAAAAAATGGCCAAACCGAATTTTCTAATGAAAAATGGCCAAAACATATTTTCTTTCCTATTTTCGGGTAACACGAAATACCATTTTTACCCTTAAGTGTCTCACACGATCTCTCCTAGTTTTTTGCAGTCGTATATCTTATTTTTTAAAAAAAAAAAATCTGTAACTTACAATCCCATGAATTAAGGAACTAACAGTTACAGCCTCAATTCTCTCTCTTCAATCTGTATTCATGTTTCCAAGATTCGTTACAGCCTGTATTCCCGTTTCCAAGATTCGGTACAGCCTCAATTCTCTCTCTCTTCAATCTGTAGTCCAGTCTCTCTTCAATCTGTAGTCCAGTTTACAGAATTATGTGTTTGCGCAATTTTTCGCTCTTCCATCTACATTCTGGGTTGAACAAGATTTTTACATGCTCATTTTTCATTCTTCATCATCTATCCGGACAAGGTTTATTGAACACTGTTGGACGATCATAGGTATTGCTTTATATCCGAGAATGTTGCTTTTTATAGGGGTTTGTTTTCCTGAATGTATTCACTTTCTTAAAATTTCATTGGTTTTGTCCTTGATGCTTTTCCTTCCTTTTCTTCCCAAAACTAGATGTCTTCCATTCCGATTTCTTTATGGTATGATGGTGTGTGGGATAGTTACTATCAATACACTGGATTCAAGACGTCAACAATGTGCGTAGATTCTAATTGTACATTCGAACAACTCGTCAATTGCATTGATAGTAAGCTCTCATCTCATAATAGTGGGAAAATTCACTGTATCTCTTTGTACAGCAACATCTCTGGTAAGCCCACTGTACTTAGGCTTTGTGAGGATAGAGACGTTGCCTGGTTCTTGTTTTCTATATCCAACAGCAACATCAATGAATTTAGCATCATAGTGGATTTTGTCCAGTGTGAGTCTACAAATACAGTGTGTATGCAACAAAATCCAGATACGTCTCTCATTATCTCCCAGAAAAAACAAAAAATGAAGTTCATTGATTCCACTGAAATTGATTCCTTAGCAGTAAATCTACGGGTTTCCACGCGCGCTGGCAAATTCAAACGGGTTTCCCTCGAGAGAACTTGAAGGGTCTTCCTTTTTTTTGAAAATGGATAGAATGCGCTTGGTCTTTGTGAGGATTTCCAAGTGGAGAATGGCAAGAGTTTATCTTGAATGGTATTTGTGAGGCCTTTTTATTTGCTTTTATGGATTTTATGAAATTAGATTCATGCGTTGGTATGATTTTTGCTTCTTTGAGGGTTTCATTTACAGTGTTATCATTAATTCTGGAGTCTTCTTTCTTAGGGTTTACCAAATATTATTAATTACATCTTATTTTTTGACCCAATTTGTGTGATGCATCAAGTTGTTCTTCAGTTTTTTATTTAATCGCAATTTCAATGGGGTAAGTTCTTTTAAGTGTGTCTTAATTTTTTGATTCAATCCAATATATTGCGTTTAAATTTTGAGTTGTCCTATTTTTTCTCCCGTTTGAATTTGAATCTGTTGTTTCAATTTTAATTCTCCAAATTTAATGGTTTAATTTGTAGGTTTGTTATTGATTTGGTTGTTGAATTAATACGTAACAATCCTAGATTTCCTCCCTCCTTTATAGGTATTTTAATTTAAGTTATTTATGAATTAAGATTTGGGTGGGGGTATTTGTGTCATATCGGTTGCCAAAAACATTTACTAAATTTAGCTTTTGGTCATATCCCAAAATGAAAATACAAATGGCTCTTTTTCAAATCACCTATTTTAAAATGGCCTTTTAGCTGGTTGCCCCTTAAAAAAAATGGTGTTTTCAAAACCCTCACTTCCAAAAAAAAAAGGTGTTTTCCAAAAGCCTCACTCCCAAAAAAGGGGCCCAAACACCCCCTTATAGATGTGAACTTATAAGAGACGATAGTCCACACCATTTTTCAAATTCTTTTTTTTTTTTCGAAATACCATTTTTCAAATTTTGGTACTTGGAAAAATACAGTTTCTATATTGACACTAACCTTTCATTATTTATGTAGTTAATAATAATAATAACTAATAGATACTAATTCGAAATATATTTTTAATTTTTCTCTCATATACTCTAAAAAAAATAGTTACATTGTATCGAACAAAGTTTTAAATATAAATATCAACAAAAACGTCGATAACTCAATTTTATAGAAGTGTCTAATGAAAATAATATTGATAAAGTGTTAATGTTAAAAGGTATTTCTAGAAATGTTATTAATATTAAAAATTCATTAAAAATATTTAAATTAATATATAAGCATTCCACCATTTTTAATAAGTTTAAAATTTTTATTATTAATATTAGGTCCATATTACTGATTTTGTTACCTTTTCTCAATTGTTCTATGATATAATGGAAATGTATATTCATCTCTTCTCTCAGTTGAACCCATAAATATATGGGAATGTTGATAAAAATGACATTAGAAATTCAAAACATAGATAGGGACCTCCTTTAATAATTTCTCTCATTTGACACCAAAGAAAACTATGACAAAAAATTTGAACATGCAAGCTAAATTCAACATAGGTCAACTAGCATATAAAACATGTATCCTCTAACTTAAAAGGTTATAGGCGTTCAAATCTAACAACTACCTATACCTATACCAACAAGTGCATATGTAGCAAGATTGCATCACTCTTAGAAGCTGACAAGTATGGTGACATGGCATGGTCCTCAGGTATCAATCCGGAAATAATATTAAACCTAGAGTGTTATAAATCAAGTAAACAAACAACCATTATTGAAGTCATATGAAACAAGTAAATTTTATGTTACTTTTAATGTTTTGTGATACTCAAAATTTATTTGTAACCTTTCTTTCTTTTTCTAGAGGTGTATTTCTTCTCTCTTTAATACGTCGAACAACAACCAATATATATATATAGTACAACAATCGCAATATATAATACGTAAAAAAAGAAAAATTGTCGATGAAATTGAAACTTCAAGAACAAAAGGATCCAAATGAAAAAAAAAAAAACTCAAATATTCCAAACTAAAATAATATATGTATTTAGACATAAAAAAATTAGGGTTTAGGTTAATATTCTTCCAACAAAGAGCAATCAGAATCTGTACCAAAAAAGAAAAAGCCAATGGTGTAAAAGACAAGAATCTTTGCCACATGCACTAATAATAATGCATCTAAAAAGTTGATTGTTTGCTTCGGAACTCTTATCTCTTTGTGACACAATTTTAAATTGTTGATAAGACATAGATGACAATTTTACTACATAACATAACACCTTTCAATTACATATTCTATTTCCGAATTTGGCTTCTTATATGCCTTTCTATGCTTCTTTAATTTGTTTCATCTTTGCTACCTCGACGTTGCCGTTTTCATTTCTGCCTCTTCGGTTCTCGAAAAGTCAAGTGTAACCCTATTCATTTGGCTTCATGCGCTATAGTCGAGGTTAAATTCAAATTTTGACATTCAGTCTAGTCATTCGACTTTCAAAAGTTTAAGTTACGTTCTTCAACTTTCAATTTTGTTTCTAATTTGTTCCTATTGTCAATTCCGTTATATTAATGCGAACGCCACATATTGTTGAGGATCTCACATCGAAAAGATTAGTGGAGACCTCACAATATATAAGCTACAAGCGTCACCTTACTCATAGCCAATTGGTTTTGAGATTGAAGTCCATGTTATATAATATGGTATCAGAGCCTATTAAACCCAAACGGGTATTCGGTCCAATGAAAAAACATTGGAATCCGATCCAAGAATGGTGAACCCAAAGAACCTCACTCAAATTCTACCGTCCTAAGAAGTGAATAGGTACGGAATACAAGGACGTAGAAAGTTCGCATTTGTACAGGCTATCAATCTGGGCGAAGCATTTCACAATGTTTCTCAACCATTAATTTCGAGTTATGTGTCACTCAATTGGGCGATTCTATTGGAAACTTTATTCCGATGTCAACATTTGATGTTTACAATTTTCATTCTCCATTTAGACAATAATGCAATGAATTGTCCATTCTTGGTCGCTAGCTGAGTTTAATAGGTTGAAGGAAAATTTTATTTGCAAGTTAAACAATTTTATGATTAGTCAACTAGGCGTGGTAATTATATATTATAACCTAGTGAAAAAACTAAAGATTCAAATCTCAACCTACACATTGTTGAACTAAAAAAAAAAAACAGGCGTGATTATATATTATTGGCTAATTTATTGAGTAACTCCATGTTCTCTAGCCAACAAGATCTTAGCTCAACTGACATAAAGTTGTACTGCTAATCACAAGATTTGTGGTTCGAATCCCTCTCCCCATATATTGTAAAAAGTCAAATAGTAGAAATGACTAGTACCTAATGGCAACAAAAAGTGTAACGCCCCAGGCCCAGGATTTGGAATCCGGATTTGGCACCTCACAGCCCCGACATCCCCCCACATCCTCTGCGGCCTGGTGTCTTGAGCATGCTTGTCCAGGGCGAGTTGTGCCTATGGCCGCATGTCCAAACCATCCTCACCCATCATGCTTTAGTGCCATGTAATTAGTTTTGTTATTTACTTTCTGTTGTAATGAGTTTTGTGGGCGTATGACTCCTCGCGATGTCGCATGTTCACGCCTGCCAGACTAAAAATGCCTCATAATGTACTATAGGGGGGACCAAGTAGTCATCAAACCACCCCCCTACCAAGCATTGTATACTTTCTTGCAATCAAGTTTTCTTGCACCCTTGTATTCAATGCTCTCTTTTAAAGATGTTTTCAATGCTTTTTCTCTCTCACGTTTTATAAAACCAATTTTCTCCTAAAACGTGAGTGGAGGCTAGACCCTACACCGAAGTTGTCCGCGATTTGCGATTTTTGTACGGCTGACTTGTCTGCCGGGTTAGGACAAGTGCCGCACAATCGCCCGTCCCGAGTTTGAAAGTTTGCGATTGTGACAAGTGGTATCAGAGCCTAGTTGGCTCCTTGGCTTTCAAGAAGTTGTAAGCATGTCGGCGACCAAACAAATGGGCAAGACCCACGTTGAGCGACTCGTTGAGATAGAAGAACAGTTGCTATACCTGAGAGAAGTACCTGACTCGGTACGATACGTCGAAAGTCGACTTGATGAGATCTCCGAAAGGTTGGGTGAGATTGATGCAGTGAATGCCCGGATTGATGGGCTACCTGTACAAGAGTTGGCAATAAGGGTAGAGACCCTGGAAAGCAAAGCTACGAACCCTTGTAGCACTGAACGTGGAGAAAGTTCCACGAGTTCCGTCGACAAGATGAACGAGCGGGTCGACGAGCTGAATACATCCCAAACAACCATGCTGCGGTTGTTCAATGAAATGACAGAAGACTTTAGAGCAACCATCGAAACCTTGAGAGGTGAGATGGCCGAAATGAATACTCGCCTGAATCTAACCATGCGAGCAGTGGAGAACCAGACCCCGAACCAAGGGCACGGGGTGCACAACAAGATTAAGGTCCCGGAACCCAAAGCCTTCAGTGGGAACCGTGACGCGAAAGAACTTGAAAATTTCATCTTCGACGTGGAACAGTATTTCAAAGCCACTGGAACTACTTCGGAAGAGATGAAAATCACGTTGGCCACGATGCATCTCTCTAATGATGCAAAGCTATGGTGGCGCACTAAGGTGAACGACATTCAGAGTGGCCTGGCCACAGTTGACTCTTGGGAAGACCTCAAGAAAGAGTTGAGGGCTCAGTTCTTCCCTGAGAATGTTGAATTCATAGCGAGACGCAAGCTTCGAGAGTTGAAGCACACGGGAGGCATAAGAGAATATGTCAAGCAATTTTCTGCAGTAATGCTTGATATCCGCGACATGTCCGAGAAGGACAAAGTGTTCTGTTTTGTTGAAGGATTAAAGCCATGGGCAAAGACAAAGCTATACGAACAGAGAGTCCAAGACCTTGCCTCTGCCCTGGCCGCCGCTGAAAGACTCTTTGACTTAGGGGGTGATCCAGTTCCTCAAAAGAAGTACGTACCACCGCCACACAATGGGAATCGGCCTTTCAGGCCCACGAACCAGAGACCTGGAGAGACTGATAAGAAGCCTCAGACCTCGTCCTCGGGGCCTGCTCGAGGGCCTTACCCACCGAGGCAGAACCAGCAATGGCCCCTTTCTTGCCTCCTATGTAAGGGTCCCCATAGACTATACGACTGCCCCAACCGAGCTGCTCTCACTGCACTTCAAGCCGCAGTACAATCCGGCAACTTGCCTGAACCCAAAGTTGAGGGCAACAAACCAGAGGAGGAGGAGAACACACCCAGGATGGGAGCCCTAAAATTCTTGTCTGCCATACAGAAGAAAGCCTCCGAGTCGAAAGACACACTCGAGAGGGGACTAATGTTTGTGGACGCCATCATTAATGGTGGGCTTGCTAAGGGTACCATGATTGATTCGGGCGCCACCCACAATTTCATCTTCGAACAAGAAGCCCGTAGGCTGGAATTAAAGGTTGAAAAAGATGCAGGCAAAATGAAAGCGGTTAACTCAGAAGCTTTACCTATTGTGGGCACTTCCAGAAAAGTTCCATTGAAATTGGGCGAGTGGATAGGTAATGTGGACCTTGTAGTGGTTCGCATGGACGACTTCGATGTGGTATTGGGAATGGAATTTCTTTTGGAGCATAAGGTGATCCCTTCACCACTCGCCAAATGTATGATCGTCACCGACAGCAATCCCACCGTAGTCCCAGCGAAAATCAAGCAACCAAGCGGCATGAGAATGATTTCGGCCTTACAGTTAAAGAAAGGCCTTCGTCGAGATGAACCCACGTTCATGGCCATCCCAATGGTCGAAGAACCCTCTATGGTGGAAGAAATCCCGCCAGAAGTTTGCTATGTCTTATAAGAATATGTTGACATCATGCCAGATAACTTACCAAAAGCCTTGCCACCTCGGCGGGGAATTGATCACGAGATTACGCTCCTTCCAGGGACTAAACCTCCAGCGAAAAATGCATACCGAATGGCACCACCAGAATTGGCAGAGTTGAGGAAACAATTAGACGAACTCCTGACTGCAGGGTTTATTCGTCCCGCAAAAGCGCCCTATGGGGCCCCTGTGTTGTTTCAGAAAAAGAAGGATGGGACCCTGCGACTATGTATCGACTACCGAGCCTTGAACAAAGTCACGGTGAGAAACAAGTATCCAGTGCCGTTGATATCTGATTTATTCGACCAGTTACACGGAGCTAGATACTTCACCAAGTTAGACCTCCGGTCAGGATACTATCAAGTCCGTATCGCTGAAGGCGACGAGCCTAAAACCACATGTGTGACGAGATATGGAGCTTTCGAATTCCTGGTGATGCCCTTTGGCTTGACGAACGCACCAGCCACTTTTTGTACGTTGATGAATCAGGTTTTCCACGAATACCTTGATCAGTTTGTAGTGGTTTATCTGGACGACATAGTCATATACAGCCCCATGCTGGAAGAGCACCGAGTGCATTTGCGCCTCGTCTTTGACAAGCTGAGGCAGAATCAACTGTATGTAAAGAGAGAAAAATGTGCTTTTGCGCAGCAACGCATAAACTTCCTAGGCCATGTGATTGAATATGGCCGAATCAGTATGGACAGTGACAAAGTAAAGGTCATCCAAGAATGGAGAGTTCCTGCTTCTGTGACTGAGCTTCGTTCGTTCTTGGGCTTGGCAAATTATTATCGTCGGTTCATCGAAGGATTTTCCCGACGAGCTGCCTGCCCCACTAACCGAATTGTTGAAGAAAGATGTAACCTGGCATTGGTCAGACGAATGTCAGAAGGCTTTTGAAGAGTTGAAGACCACCATGACGAGGGGCCATGTCCTCGGATTGGTGGATGTGTCGAAGCCATTTGAAGTCGAGACCGATGCGTCCGACTTTGCTCTTGGAGGCGTACTTCTTCAGGAAGGTCACCCTATCGCCTACGAGAGCCGCAAGTTGAATAGTGCTGAAAGTGTTGGGTTTTATGCCCTAAAACTCGTAGATAGTGAATGTAACCGTTGACCGGATATTAATGAAATAATATTGATATATTTTTCCATTAATTGTTATTAGTTATTTGCCTAATAATAACCCTAATCCAATAAACTAGACATCCGAGGCTGTAATATGAGTCTTGAACTATATGTAGCGACATATGGGATCATTGTTCAAGAAACAGCCTAAAGGGTCTATAGTATAGGGATAAGACTGGGTGCCTTATCCTGGTGACACTATGGATACGACCCACTTTGTATTTGATACAAACGCTGCGATCCAACGCGTTCGTGTAGGAGACATGCGAGTGGGGGTATCCTATGCAATGAGTTTGCATAAGACCGGACCGCGAAATAGTAATCACTAGTTATAACACCGTTAACTAGTTGGTTTTCTATTTTCACTAGGACGACCTAGACAACTTAGTCTTAATCCTGAGTTGATTATGGACTCCTGCTCATGAGAGATTGTCCTTTGATTTGTATGGGTGAGAGTGGCCAATACGCCGACTCAATAAGCCTACCTATTTGGGGACAAGATCGAATGGGGAGCTGGGAACATAATCGTACAAGATGGAATTCACTCCTTTCCGACTTTAGGGAAGCAGATGAGTGTTCCCTTAAGTGGTTACTCCGAGTCTTGAACAAAGGGCCCTACTCTCTCAATGGCATGAGAGGGTTTTCTGTTTGATGGTTGGACCATAAACAGATTGTTCATTAGAGGAGAATTGGTACTTAAGGAAATAAAGGTGACCCAGGGGTAAAACGGTAATTTGACCCAGCTGGTGTTACGGACACTCGTGAAGGACTAACTAGTCGATATTGGTCTAAGTTCCGTGGACACAGAAAATATGTCTGCAGTGAGAAGAGTGCAACTGTGAGTCTATAGTGGAATGTACACACAGTTAACGAATATTGATTATTGTGGTTAATGAGTTTAACCAATTAATCTCACATCGTTGGAGCTTCTGATCTGCAGGTCCATAAGGTCCCACTGGTAGCTCGTAAAGTAATTTGAGGCAACTAAGTAATTAAATGTAATTTGAAAATGTTCAATTTACTAAGGGAAATAAATATAATATATATTGATATATTATTATGAGAGAAATTAATATTTGAAGAAGTTCAAATATAAATTTATGGAAGATTGAAAGAGTTCAAATAATGAATTAATTAATTTAAGTCCTAAAAGTGTTTGGGCAAAATTAATTAATTCAAGGCCGGAAATTAAATATGTGATATTTAATTGGTGGTTAATTAATTAAAGAATTCATTAACCATGAATTAATCAATTATGTAAATAATTAATCACTTAAGGAAGTGATTAATCATTTATGGGAATGATCTAATTACTTATGGAAGTAATTAGTCATTTATGGAAAAGATTAATCAATTGGGGAATTGATTGATCATGATTGATTAATTAAGGAATAAGATTGAATCAATTTTAGAAAAGATTGATTTAATTGAATATTTTATTCATGGCCTCTCTTCTATAAATAGAACACTAGACCTAATTGGTCATGACACTTACACTCTTGAAAGACAAGACCTAGAATTCTCTCTAGGCTCCCTCTTAGAGAAAGACTCCCACAAGTCTTTGGCCTCCTAGACTTAGAGACATACCGGTGTAACCTCTGTGGTTATTGTGTCAATCAAGAAGGAATTTCCAGCGAAGAAAAACAAAGGCGGCTGCTGCGTTTTCGTTCGTTGGAGCGTCGTTGGCGAAGAACGGTCAAGTCTACAACGGAGGTTTGTAACGGTTCTTCCTCTTTTCGTTAGAAAAGTTTTTAAAATAAATTTAGATTTATTTTAGCATGTTTAAACCAATTTTACAGCAACTTTAAAGCATGTTTAAAGTTTTGTTTGAGTTATCGTAACGGTATTTTAATGTTAATTAATATACGGCGTAAGGTCCAATCGATGCGCTTCCGCTGCGTGGGGACTTTTATTCCCTTCAGAAAGGAGATACACTGTCTCCGAGAAAGAGATGTTAGCAGTGATACATTGCCTGAGAGCCTGGAGGCAATATTTTTTGGGATCACGCTTCGTGGTTAGAACCGACAATATTGCTATCTGTCACTTCTTCGATCAGCCAAAGTTGACCGCAAAGCAAGCGCGGTGGCAAGAATTCTTGGCTGAGTTTTATTTTAAGTTTGAACACAAGAAAGGAAAGAGCAATCAAGCAGCAGACGCCCTGAGTCGAAAATGTGAGCATGCGGCCCTGTGCATGCTCGCTCATATTCATACCAGCAAGGTTGACGGATCCATGCGCGACATCATCAAAGAGCAGTTACTGAGAGACTCCTCAGCCCAAACTGTCGTGTCCTTAGCCAAAGCCGGAAAGACCAGGCAGTTTTGGGTCGAGGACGAATTGCTGATGACAAAAGGGAATCGATTATATGTTCCTCGAGCAGGAGACCTGAGAAAGAAACTGATGTACGAGTGTCACGACACTCTATGGGCAGGTCATCCCGGATGGCAACGTACGTACGCCCTTCTGAAGAAAGGGTACTTCTGGCCAAACATGCGAGACGATATTATGCAGTACACGAAGACTTGCCTGATATGCCAGCAAGATAAGGTTGAGAAAGAAAAGGTGTCGGGACTTCTCGAACCTCTGCCAGTCCCATCCAGACCTTGGGAGAGCGTCTCCATGGACTTCATCACTCATCTCCCGAAGGTAGAGGACCACGAAGCAATCTTGGTTATCATTGATCGGTTTTCGAAGTATGCAACCTTCGTGGCAACCCCTAAGCAATGTTCAGCTGAGTTGACGGTCCAACTATTCTTCAAGCACGTTGTCAAGTTATGGGGCATTCCATCGAGTATTGTGAGTGACAGGGATGGTCGTTTTATCGGCACCTTCTGGACAGAATTATTCTCATTCTTGGGGACGAGTTGGAACATATCCTCCAGCTATCACCCACAGACCGATGGTCAAACCGAGAGATTCAATTGCATGCTCGAAGAGTATCTACGCCACTTTGTTAATGCCCGACAAAAGAACTGGGTCCAGTTGTTAGATGTGGCTCAGTTTTGTTTCAATTGTCAAACAAGTTCGTCCACAGGAAAGAGTCCTTTTGAGATTGTTAGCGGCAGACAACCTTCCCTACCTCATATCATTGATCACCCTTATGCAGGGAAGAATCCTCAGGCCCAGAATTTTACAAAGGAGTGGAAACAGACCACTGACATTGCTCGAGCCTACCTGGAGAAAGCCTCTAAGCGCATGAAGAAATGGGCGGACAGGAAGCGTCGCCCCCTTGAATTTCGAATTGGAGACCAAGTTCTTATCAAGCTGAGACCTGAACAGATTCGATTCCGAAGCCGAAAAGACCAACGACTTGTGCGAAAGTATGAAGGACCTGTGGAAGTCCTCAAGAAAATCGGGACCACGTCTTATAGGGTGGCGTTGCCTGCATGGATGAAAATTCATCCAGTAATTCATGTGAGCAACTTAAAACCCTATTATCCCGATCCAGATGATGATCGTCGTAATGCCGTTGTTCGACCTGGTATTGATCTGAAACAGAAAGAAGCCAAAGAAGTTGAAGAGATCCTTGGTGAGCGCGTCAGGAAGACTGGAAGACCCGTACGGAGGGTCCAAGAATTCCTTGTCAAATGGAAGGACCTCCCTACGGAAGAAACAAGCTGGGAACGAGTTGAAGACCTTGAAGCCTGGATACAGAAGATCGAAGACTTCAAGCTGCGCCAGTTGACAGGGACGTCAACAGTTTAAGTGGGGGAGAATGTCTTGAGCATGCTTATCCAGGGCGAGTTGTGCCTATGGCCGCATGTCCAAACCATCCTCACCCATCATGCTTTAGTGCCATGTAATTAGTTTTGTTATTTACTTTCTGTTATAATGAGTTTTGAGGGCGTATGACTCCTCGCGATGTCGCATGTTCACGCCTGCCAGACTAAAAATGCCTCATAATGTACTATAGGGGGGACCAAGTAGTCATCAAACCACCCCCCTACCAAGCATTGTATACTTTCTTGCAATCAAGTTTTCTTGCACCCTTGTATTCAATGCTCTCTTTTAAAGATGTTTTCAATGCTTTTTCTCTCTCACGTTTTATAAAACCAATTTTCTCCTAAAACGTGAGTGGAGGCTAGACCCTACGCCGAAGTTGTCCGCGATTTGTGATTTTTGTACGGCTGACTTGCCCGCCGGGTTAGGACAAGTGTCGCACAATCGCCAGTCCCGAGTTTGAAAGTTTGCGATTGTGACACCTGACACCGTTACCATACTCGTCTTAAACCGCTTCTAAGAGTGAAGACTGTCCCCACAAACCAACACGGGGTCCTTCTAGCATGCTTTGTCCTCACTCACATGCTTCTTATGAAAATTCCCAGGAGGTCACCCAATATAGAACTTCTCCAAGCCAAGCACGCTTAACTTCAAAGTTCTTATGATTGAGCCACAGAAAAGGAAGGTGCACCTTGTTGGTATAAGTAGTACCTATCAATTCTTTTAAGCTTCATCTTGACCGTTTCCATGTCCTCAGGATCCCTCTCATTCGGATGTGATCTCGGTTCATTCATGTACCCCTCCTAACCTCGGGCGTCACAAAAAGAGATGTTACTAAAGCCTCGGCTCCTATGGAGGGAAGAGACGAATAGATGCATGATTTTAGCTTTAATTTAAAATTAATCAATGGTTAAATATTTAGGTCTCGTTTGATAACCATTTGATTTTTGGATTTTGGTTTTTGAAAATTAAGTTTGTAAATATACTACTTCCACCTCTACATTTTCAAAAACCAAGTCAAATTTTGAAAACTAAAAAAAAGTAGTTTTTAAAAACTTGTTTTTGTTTTTGGAATTTGGCTAGGAATTCAAATGTGTCATTGACAAAAATGAAAACCATGGTAAGTAAATTGAGAAAAACGAGCATAACTTCCAAAAACCAAATGGTTATCAAACGGGACCTTAGTTATAGGTCATATTTATTAGATAGAAATGTTAAAAAGTTTGTGTGGATTTTATGGATTTCTTACGCTAAATGCTTTAAATAAGTTATAAAAGTCACACCATTGTAGAAAATTTCCTAATGAATTTGTTTGCTTATGCTTGAAAATGATTGGTAACTAATTTGAGAAAATTCACGATGGAACTAGGACGAAATCTAGTCTAATTAGAGTAAAAAGATTACTAAAAGTATGAATAGTTTAGGAAATTGAAATCTCAATCAAATAGAATAAGGTCGAAATTATTTTGTAATCATTAGTTCATGGAAAAAACTTCTCTACATACCGATATGTAGGGATCTCTCTGCATATCATCATTAAAACGTTGACAACTAAAAGAGATAACAAAAAAAATCTCATTTTCCCCCTTCCTCTTTCTTACTTGTCAAGATTTTAGGAAGTTTTGTTCTTAGATTATTGTAAATTCCTATAAAGACACAATACTTTATTTATTATTATTATTTTTTTTTTGACAATCAGTATAAAGTTATACCAATTGAGCTAAGTTCTTGTTGGTATACTTTATTTATTATTATATTTCTTGTGACATAAAATCGTATCAAGCAACTAAGCTTTTAGCCCTTATTGGAAATTGCTCTAATTTTTATTGATATTATCAATAAGTTAGACCTTTTTTTGGTCTTGAGTTTTTTTTTTTTTTTTTTTTTTTTTTTTTTTTTTTTTTTTAATTTTGAAATTTTGGTCTTGAGTTTTTAATTCTAGTTTTTTTTTCTTTAATTTTCATTTAGCCATTGATTTCTTGTTTTCTTTTTGTTTCCCATTTTATTTTAAATTATTCTTTCGTTTACTTATTTGTTTTTTCTTTTCTAAATTAAATTGGTGCATCACTGTTATTAGGAAGAATATAGAAAACATCATAGTCAAACATCACCTTCCTACTTTTTAATTATTGTGAAATGCTTATTTTTTTTTCTTTTTTTGACAACATTTAGGAATGAGAGAATTCGAACCACACACCTCTTGATCATTAGTACAAGTTTTATGTCAATTGAGCTATGTTCACGTTGACATTGAACTATGTTCACGTTGACATTGAGAAGTGCCTTTATCACAGTTAAAAAACCACCCCAAACATACTCGAACCTATTGGCCATTGGTCAAATCCTCGTGGAATAAAAAAAAAAACTTAAATATTGACAAAAAAAAATAAAAATAAAAATTCAAGCCTCACATATGGGGAAGGACATCATATATGGTAAATAACATCCTTCTGTTGGTAAAATACTTTTCACAACTTAGAACTGACAATTAACATAACAAAAATTAAACCATTGCTAGCTTCTTCAATTCATCTTTCAAAAGTTTCTATATTCAAAATGACGACTCTGTAATTTTTACCCCTTTTTTTTGTTTTTGCAGAATAAAGGGCTTATTTTAAGTCTGCAATGTCCATTGTAGATTTGAAAGAAGATAATGAACCCAAAATGAGTGTTTATATACTGGTAGGGTTGGTGGTTCTTAGGTGCTAACTTATCTTGGATGGGAATTGGACGTTTCGGATGCTTTCGAGTGTCGGGATCGGAGGGTTGTCGAGATTTCCCGACGAGTTGTTAGGGATTGGTTTGTTGAAGGCATTGGTTCTGAAGAAGCATTTGTTAGTTTCTTGTTGTTGGTCAAACATCATCTTGAGTTGTTTCCCTTGTTCTTCAATTTGCAACTGTAGCTTCCTCTGAATCTGTAACAATAACAAAATCAACCTCACAAAAATTTACAGCTACAGCTCTTGCTCTGACATATATATTTTCTTTTTCAAAGCAATAGCATGGATAAAAAGTTTTAAATCTTATCTTGTGCCTAAACATTCAAAGATTTTGTTTGAATCCTTCAACTTTACATAATAAATTCTTTTGGGCCTTGTCGCTATATATCTAAAATAGGCATGTACTTTGTTTATTTTTGTGATCATTAGATATTTACATGATGAGAAGTATTCAAAGCCATGATTTGTGATCATTCTTTTAATCATTGAGTTTTCAATTTTCTATCTAAGTCTTTGACCTATACGACATTTTTGACAAATCATGAAAATAACGGTGTAGGATCTATTATACACAAAATTCAATTTTATGTCTAATAAATCTGTTAATTTTTTAAATGTTTAAAATGTCAAGTATTAGATGCAAAATTGATAAGAGATCATCATGCAAAAAATTGAAAGTTCAAGAATCATTAGTATAAAGACTTATTAGACACTTTTGAAAGTTCAAAGACTCGTTAGACCAAACGAACTAAATTTGTAATTTAATCATTCTCTCAATGCTTTCAACCTGTAACAATGAAGGATATAAACATGTATGGATTACCTCAAGTTGATCATGAAGACGCCTCTGAACATCTAACTGAAGTTGAAGAGCGTCTTTAATTTGCATGGCACTGTTACACAACATCATTCACTTGTATCAGCACTTTCTAACCTTTCAAAATCTTAATATATATTTTACATTTAATTGAACAAGAAGCTTACGTTTTCACATCCAGTTGGGCAACTTCATTGATGCCGTTCCTTCTATCACATTTCCCTGCATTACAAAACACTGTTGCTGAAGTGATCTTCATTCGAAAATTGGCTACATTTTTAACGAAAAATTGGCTTGGTCTGGACATGTGTTTCAACAACACAAAATTGGAGTTACAGCAAAGAATTCATTGTTGATAAGTCCAGATTCAAAGCTTCAAGCAAACAGAAAAGGGTATTGAAATAAATGGTTTTTCACTATGGAAATCTCTACTTTCTGATGATTCTGGCATGTATTTGGCTATCCGATATTTCTACAAAGGCAGATGAACACAAAAATCAGTACTGATGGGACAAAAAGAAAATTCAAATCATTAGAAATTGTATAACAGATTTCTTTATTTTGGTACCTGCAAATGACTCTTCACGTGGAATATGGTCAATCCCTCTGAATCCATCAGCTTCAAAATTGCTTTAGGCGTCGCCTCTGTTACACTAACAAGAAATTAGCTCTGATAATTGTAGTTCAAGAAAGCTCCACAAATCAAGTTCAATGGTACTTACTCTCAGCACCACCAAGACGATTAACACAATCAACAAACTTCTCATGGAGATCTTGTGTCCATCTTATTCTTGTTTTGGTGGTGAATCCATTCCCACCAAAGGAAGAAGAAGAGCTTCCAGAGCCAACGGAAGAACCCAAGCAAGAGAATCTTGGTGAGTTCTTCTCTTGTGAAGAACAGAAACTTTGTTGTGCAATTGAATTACAACACGCCTGAGTCAAAATCAGACACGACAAATAGGTTCATAAAAATTGAAAGAGAGAAACGAGAATGATGATGAAATTGGAGAGTGGAAATTACGTACTGCTTGGTCTTTGAAAGGACCTGAATAGTGCTTCCCGATTGAATGAGAACCATCATCAAACACCTTGTGGTCAGTGAAGATACTCTTTGGGAAGCCATTGAAGCTTCTCTTACAGAGTTGAGATTTCACAACTGATTGCAAGGTGTTCCTGAATTCAGAATCTGCACCGCTCTGCTCCACCGAATCGCGAGCGAAATTCTCACCGGAGGATTGAAAGATCGCGGAAAGTGAATCGGAAGCCCTATCGAAAGACGAAGAACCAGTTTGAAACTCAATCGGCGGAATCCCCATATATTGCTCCGTAGCAAAGAACGCTAAAGCGGGAGATTCAAACAGATTGATGATGGTAGAACTCGATTTAGAGGAACCAAAATTTTGTTGTTGAAACGATTCAATTTCATCCATGGCGGATTGATGAACACAAGTTCCCATCGTCCAGGGCTGCTCTGCCCTAAAATTTTGAGAGTAAGAATCAGCAATCAGTCCATGATTTTGTTGAATTTCTTGCTTGAAATCGATGCCGTAATCGTTCATTTACAGATTTTGCAAAGAAACAGCCCCCGAAATCTCCGTTTGGGCTCTATTTTCTGGGCTTCCAAACAGAGTATCGAAATTTCCTCGATGGAATTGAGGGAGTAAAAAGGGAGACAGGGATAAAGAGCATAAATAACATCAACGCATGGCATAGAATTCCTTATTCTTGAAGACTTGATGCGTAAGATATGATGAATAACAGCGAAATGGAACACAAATTATTCGGAGAATTTTGGATGGGAGTGAAGAAGAAGAGATATAATTCTGCAGAAGTAGAAACGAAGGAGCTAGAACACAAAATGAAATGAATCTTCGTTTAAATACCAAAGCCATTTCATGTTGCTTGGTTT
Organism: Luffa acutangula; assembly: GCA_036850905.1. Classification (NCBI taxonomy): domain Eukaryota; kingdom Viridiplantae; phylum Streptophyta; class Magnoliopsida; order Cucurbitales; family Cucurbitaceae; genus Luffa; species Luffa acutangula. The sequence goes on along the minus strand of CM072087.1, from coordinate 25,776,811 downwards.
CACTTTCATCGAAAAATGTAATAAAACTATTATTTTGTCTTCTTTTGTCAACCCTTATTTATTATTGGAAAATATCCTTTAAAGTATTTCTACCTCAACAATGGGTGATCATTGGGTCGGCATCATGCAATGGATATATTGTTCACTTATGGTTGGTTTATTTTTTTTTTTCACCAAAAGAAACTTTCTCATCAATGGATAGTTATCCTTCCTTATATACTCATGATCTTCCTCTTATCTATCCAACGTCGTCCTTCGAACATAAATCCTAAGAAAATAGCAGTTGCTCTTTGTAAGTGTTATAGGCAATTTTGGACCACCCCGATATACAAGGAGCTGACGAGGACAACCGGGGAGGAATCGGGCTGAAAGATGGACCAAGGGGGCAAAACCGGCAAGTGAGACGGGCCAAGACCGAAGGGGTCGGGTTTTAGGCCCGACCCCTTGCTCGGCCTCGGCCATGGGCCGAGGCCGAGCCCGTTCGGTCTCGTCTGGTCCCCACCGCCTCTGGATGCCCTGGTTTCGCCTGGTTTGACCTAAAACGCCTCCGAAACCCTAAAAAGGCTAGGAGGATGAACATGTATTTATATCCCTCTTCGCCACTAAAGAGGGGATCTCGAATTCTATCCCTAAACTCTACTCTCTATTCTCTGTTTTCTCCTCTTGCTCTTACTTTTCCACACCCTACCGTTCTGTTTGCTGACTTAAGCATCGGAGCCGGTGTGGCGAGCACCACACCGGTGTGCAGGTTACTGTCTTGCAGGCCACGTCTTCCCCCTTCACCTACAAATTTACCGTTGGTGGCACGTGAAGGTCAGGTGAGATCCTCTGGCCAAAATCGACCATCAACGGTAAGATCAAAACCAGTGAGGGGAGATGGAGGGGAAAGGAAAAAAGATCATGAATGGAGTGAAGAGAGAGAAAAGAGAATAAATTAAATATGGGAGAAGGTGGTGTTGTATTGTAAAAATGGTGTTTAATGAAGAGACAGAGAGAGAGGTTTGAATCATAAAGAGGGAGGAAGAAATATTACTTAATTGAAAGGAAAGCCAAAATAGTATAACTTAGTAATAATTGACATCTATCATCGATCAAAAAGTCGGTTTGAATCATTCCTTCAAATATTGTTAAACTCAAAAGGAAAAAAAAAATAATAAAAGGAAAAGATAATTTAGTACATTTTTTTAACAACATGTAGGTTTGGGGGATGGTGTCATTAATTAATACAAATGTTATGACAATTGAGAGCTATGCTCATGTTGGCATTTAGTACATGATTTGATTTCAGGAAGAGAGAAATGGTTTTAAGTGTTAAATTGTTTAAGTCAGTAATTAAATAAGATAGATAATCATATGTTAGTTAAATTAATATTTCAGGTCAAGTAAAGATTGAAAACGATTTACGATGATCCGCACTTGTCTTGCCATAGTAGTTGTGAGTGGTTTTATTTTAAAAAATGTTTAGTTAGTTATTTATTATTATGGAATTTCAAGAATTCTATAATTTTTTATGACTTTAGAGAAATTTATAAAAATTGCTATGAATTTCTAGTAATTTTATGATTTTAGCTAGAATTATTATTTTAGAGATATTAGAGATATTTTGTGATAATCTGAAAATTCAAAAATATCTCATGTTACTTGAGAAAGAATCGGGTTTACAATCATTTGAGATTTTATTTTTTTTTATTTTTTTTTATGTTGGAAATCCTATTCAAACCACTAGATCTATGTGTCCATGGTGATTATTGTATGTTATGCGAATATGTTTCCGTAGTATACCAAAGAGATGTCTTTGGGACTTACTCTAACATACACATTAGGCTTTGAGTCATGTGTTAGGGTGTTTAGCTTCTTGGGGGTTGCCTTGCCGGAACATATGACTCGAGATTGCTCTACCATGTGTGGAATGTAATTTATGCTTAGTGTATGATAGAGTTTTTTCCACTTTGCGTATTGAGATTACTCTATGTCGGTATGATTAAAGATTTGGTAACAATTTTACTATAGTTCATCTTTATGTTTTCAAGAGTTATTATTACATTCTTCTCCATGTTTGGTTGAATTTGGGTTATTAAGCTATATACGATTTACACTAAATTTCTGTTAGTTGAATTAGCATTTTGAAGAGTATTTTCTGAATAACTATTAAATAACACACATTGGACTTGTTAGCTTATTTTTTCGTACAAATTTTTCTACCAAGTAGTCTCTGAGTTTCAGATAATTAAGCCTATCAAAATTGATTTCTATCACCAATCTTCATAGATATCATACATTTTTGTATGTGTGTCACCCATGGTTTGTATATATTTTGTAATAGAAGTGATTAGCGGGAATTGGTGACACAATATTATTTTTAATTTAAATGTTTGGTTGTAACTTATAGTTTGAGAGTCCATGTTCATAGTCTTTGTCCAAGTTATTGTAAAGAGTTGAATCTTTTTTATTTAAAGAGAGTTTTTATTTCATACCTATATATACCTATGTGTGTGTATATATGTATATATATATACATACATGCATATTTCTATTACTATTTCAAATGTCTTTTAAATAAGTTTTCAATGGAGCTCTGTCCAAAATTTTCAAGATATCTATCAGTTAAATTTTTGCTAGATATTTTGTAATTTTGGGGAATGGTTAAAGGCATTTAAGTTGACTATGGAATCCTATAGTTAGTTAGGATTCATGTTTAGCCTATCACCCTATAAATTTGTTGGGGTAATGAGGAGGGGGTGTGTCATCCCTTCCTTAGAAATAAACCATTCTCCCCATTGTTGGAGTACACAAAAAATACTCATATCTTAACGTTCTTTTGTAAGAACCTCTAGTCTAATTTAAGTACTCAAGGAAGTTAGACAAACACCACACAAGTACATAGTTCTTTCTCGTGCATGCATCCTCATCTCCTCATTATTGCCCTTTGTAGACTTAGGTAGTGTTATTAAGAACAAGATTAGCAACCAAAAATCATCATCAACCTAACCCATATAAACATAATTAAATTATATTTACATGTTCTCTAAAGTCATTTTAATAGTTTTTCAGCACAAACAAACCAACATTTTCTTACCAAAAATAAGAAGAAGATGAAATGAAATGAAATAAATAAATAAATAATAAAGTTTATTTGTTGTATAAAAACTGAAAATTTTTCCAAATTGGCATTTGGTGTAGTTTGGAATGATTGGGACAATGCTTGTAAAGGCCAATTAACTAGCCAAGTCCAATCTTTTTATTTTATTATTATTATTATTATTATTTTAACTTTTCTTGTGTAAACTCAATTGGAAGTTGGGATGAGAACCATGTTCCATGTCTTCATCTACTTTTGTCCACAAACCTAGGTTTTGTCTTTTCATTTGTTTGTTTCCTTCCCAATGGCATCAAATTAATAAAAGAAACTTATCATTGTCAAATGGAATTCTCTAGCTATCTTTGCAAATTAAATTTATATCTTTTTTTAGTAATGGCCAATTATATTCAGAGAGAATAGGAGTAGAATTACAAGTGTATTATATTTGTTCAGAACAATGTACTTTTTGTTATATATATATATACATTATTGATTATTTTTTCTCTTAACATTATCCAACATACTATTGATAATATTAAAGAATTACACAAAGTTAATTTGTCTTATCTAAAACGTTTTTCATCTAATTATAAAATGATCCATTCTTTTAGATCATTTGCCAAAAACTAAATGAAGAAATAATCAGCCAACCTAGAAAATTAATTGAGCCGGCCAAAAATTGATTTAAACGATTTAGAGAAGGAACTAGATCATTATTATTATTATTAGTATTTTTTTGAAACTAGGAACTAGATCATTATTAACTCCAACATTTAAAGCACATTGGGAAAAATACACTTTTAGTCCCTAAGGTTTGGATTAGGTTTCATTTTGGTCATTGAGTTTTCAAACTCAACATTTTCACCTCCGAGGTTTGCATTTCGTTACACTATTGGTCATTCCATCAAAATTTCCGTTAAGTACTAACTGTAAGATGACGTGACACCTATTTTTTATTAAAAAATATTTTTTTAATTTTTTAAAATAAAATTATATTAAAATAATACAAATATGATTTTATTCTTCCTCTCTCTTCTTCTTCTTCTTTCTTTCTTTCTTCTTCTTCTTGTACAACCACGGGAGTCCAGCCACCAACCCGCTGGCCACCTCTACCGCCGCCGCGCTTCGCCACCAGCCGACATACCGCTACCGTCAGAAACTTTTTTTCGCCACCGCCAGAATCGAAACCTTGTTCCTCGAACTAGCGCCATCGACAAGAGAACCATGACAAGAGAGAATCGAAACCCTCTTCCTCTCATTTGTTCTCCTTCCTTATCGACCCGAACAACAAAAGACCCACGATCTTTCTCTCTCTTGATCACGAACCCGAGCCTGAAGCAAAGCTACAACTTCATCGTCGTTCGCCTGAAGCCACGCGGAGTCTGAAGAATTCGTTCGCCTGAAGCCGTGTCGCGTCGATTCTAGCTTGAAACTTAGATCTGGAACGAAACCCATGGATTTTTGGTTGTTCTTCAGGCCGAATCCTTTCCCTTGTTTGATCTCTCTCGCTCTCTCTAACTCGAGCCCAGATCTGGAACTCAACTTGAAACTCAGATCTGAAGGTTGTTGGAGTGTCGATTCCAATTTAAAACTCAGATCTGGAGGTTGTTGGAGCGCGAACCTCGTGGATCTTGCATGCGGTGAATCCGAGTTGTTAGAGCGTGGGGCGCGAATCCAAGTTGCTGGAGCATGGGTACTAGTCAGAGATCGCCACATGAGATTTTTGGAGATCTTGTGGGTCACTTCTTCGACTGAAATGGGTAAAGAGAGGGAGAGATGATATGAAGAGAGGGAGAGAAGAAGAAAGAAGAAAAAAAAATCTCTGGCGGCTACGGCGGCTGATAACTTACAAAAAGCAAGTTATTTCTCACCTAAAATTAAATTAAATAAGGCTAGAAAAGAGTACTAACACGTCACATAGACGCATAAAAGTTTAGAATTGCAGTAAACGAATCTTCAGGGTATATTTCCTTGATGCGGCGGGAAAACACATATATTTTATCACCTAACGCATGTATACTGTAGTTTCTTCCCTTGCCCAAGTCATCGTATAACGCAGGCGCTAGACCCAACACGTGAGAAGGTACATTGACACTATGTTCGGCGCTAGAACTGACATGTGGCAGAGCTGCAAGCTGACAATGACTGATTGGAGCATGCAAGCTCATTTCTTGGAGACGTCAGCATCCTCAAGCCTATTTATTCTTCGCCCATTTGATCGTGAAGGAAAGAGAGAAGGAGGAGACCAATGAAGAAGAGACAAATCCTTGTTCAGCGCTACAAATTCATGTTGTAAATGTATTGCACTATGTATTCATTTTGTAGAATGAGCTAATTTCCTTTATCAAGGCTTAACCTAGACACCAATGCAGCGATAAACTTTTCTGTATGCGTTATATTTTGAATGAAGGAAGTTGATGTTTTCTACTTAGATGCTTTAATATTTTCATTACTAATTCTCGACTGGTCAGCCAGTTGCGGAAACAACATGATAAATCTCGGATGGGTAATGCATGTGGAAATATCTAAGTAGAGAAAGATAATGCATTGCATGTAGTCTAGGTTGCGATAGAGTTAGCGTTACCGCAAGAGATAATTCATGAATGTGTTTAGACTGTTTTAGGAATAACTCAGTCACTTGCAAATAAGTAAGAGAACTGCGCTAACGCATGAACTAAATGAACATAAACGTTCTTAGTTCTATGCCAAATGCATGGGTAAAATCGAAAGAGAATCACATGTTTATTTATCACTTAAGAATCAATAACATCTCATTCATAGTATGCGCTGCAGGATAGTTCATCAACTCATGTGGTTGCTACGGTGAAAGCCTTGATAGTCTCTCTCATCTATTTTTACCTTTATCGCAAGTCCTTTTTAATTTTTCTCTATAGCAGTATCATCATCGCAATCTTCTTTCAGTTTCATTTCAAGTGCCATGCATCTGAGTATATGTTGATTAATACTGTTAAGATTATCTATTTCCCTTCCCTGTGTTCTGACCCTGGAATGCTCCATGTATTACTTGGTGATGCATGATTTATACTTGGATTAATGCACAACTGCGATACTTTCTCTGATTATTTTTCATAATATTGAGTCACTATAGTACGAACCAAGTTTTTGGCGACGTTGCCGTGGAAGGCAATTGAAATCTTAACATTCTTTCTTAACTTGTATTCCGTTTGGTGCTATTTTTGCTGCTTATTGTAAGTGGATTTATTTCAGGTGTGCAAGATTGTATGTGTGTCGCTCGCTACATTGACATCGCAATAGACCCCAAAATCGATAGAACATATCATAGAAGGAGAAGAAATAAGTGCGCCAGAAGACAAGCCATAGAGCAACCTGAACAAATGGCTGCGCCAAATCCACAAAACCCTCCCGTGAATCCAATAGAGATGGATGACAACAGAGAACGAGGAATTAGATATTATGCAACCTCTGCAATGTGCAACTTTAATCCTTGAATAGTACACCCAACACTGGAAATTGAAAGGTTTGAGCTAAACCTCGTCATGTTTCAAATGTTAACTGCTGCAGAGCAATTCGAATGAAGTGTAGCGGAAGATCCGCACTCACACCTTAAATCATTTCTTGATATATGCAATAAGTTCATTATCCCTGGAGTAACCCCATAGCAGTTACAAGTGATTTTATTCCCCTACTCTCTGAGAGACGATGCTAACATTTGGTTGAATCAGCAGCCAACAAACTCTATAGCTACATGGAATGATTTGGTTGAAAAGTTCTTCAAAAAATATTTCCCCCCAACAGAAAATTCCAGGCTACGGAAGGAGATTATGACATTTGCTCAAATGGAGGATGAGACACTCGGTGATGCATGGGAACGTTTTAAAAGTTTGTTGCAAAGATGCCTTCATCATGTATTGCCTCACTGTATCCAATTGGAGACATTTTACGTTAGGCTGAACAAAAACTATCAAATCCTTGTTGACTCATCTGCAAATGGTGCGTTGCTGAGAAAAACATATGATGAAGCGCATGAGATCCTTGACGTGGACTTTTCCTAACCGCAAGCGCACAGGTCAAGTAATAATAAAGAGTTCGTAAATACGAGTGTCGTCCTCTGGATTGGATTTTTAAGCAAATCAAGTATTGTGAATTATCTTGCCCAATTTTATTTAGGGATCAAAAAGTGATGAATGAATAATAATAAAACCAAATCAAAGCAAGTAAAAAGAATGGAAATTCAATTAGGAAAACTACTTAGGGAATTGATTTCGCCGATTTAGTTTAGGATTGATTTTAAAGAATAAGTTATTATGCACAATGAAATTATGAGCCAAAGACCCTTTAATCACAACTACCTCTCCCGAGTATAATTGATTCTCGTGCAAATTAACCAACTTGATATCCCTATCTAAGTTTATTAATCATGCAAGGCAATGAGATCTTTCAACCAATTCTAAAGTTAATCTAAAACCGTCATGAATTAGAAAGTAAACTTTATTCATGCAATCTTGAGTAAGTCTAGATCAAATCCCCTCTCCCGAGCTAGATTCGAAACTTAAATCATCCAACTAATGGCCAATTAATTGAAAGCATTAAATCAAGATTACAAACACAATAACATTGCACAACTTAAACCATAAATCAATCCATAAACTTAATCAACTACATCAATCCCTAAGCTACAAGTTTAGCTACTCATGAATGTAAATACAAGCTCAACTAAACATGTGAAAGCCATAAATCTAACTAAAGAAAGAAAAGGGAAAAGAAAACTCAATGTAGGCCGAGTCCGACATCCCCGTCACGATCCCCACGAACAATGGGTTGATTTCCCAATCTCTCCCTTTGTTTTCAGCCTCCAAGTGCTTTGTTCTGCCCTGTTTACGGTTCTCAAAGGTCCCAAAACGAACTCCCTTCAAACCTAGCCGAAAATAAGCTTTTATTCTGTTTTTTCGTCTTAGCGTCGAGACACTGCCTTCAAAACGCGCGTTTCAGGAAAGGAAATTGTACATCGTCGAGACGCTCAGGTCGCAGCGTCTCGACGCTGTGACCTTTACGCGCCTAGTCTGATATGGAATGCTAGCGTCGAGACGCCTAAGGGATAGCGTCTCGACGCTAGTCACCTTTTGACCGAATTTTGACTTTTTTCCATTTTGATTCTTTTTCCTTCCTTTGTATCTTTTCGCGTCCCGAGCACCCGATTAACTCCAATATTGCGCTACAGCTCCAATCAACCATTGCCTACAAAATAAACATTAAAGCACAATAAAATGGCCCAAAAATCATAAAAGACTAGCTAAATTAAATAAGTAAAGATAGCTAGCTATGCTCTCTATCAATCCTTGATCGCATAGCAAGGAACAACTATGAGTGGGGTATCGCAGAAGATAAATGGAAGCGTCCAGTGAATACCAGTTAAAGAAGCTTTGAAGTGGATCTCATGACCGCGGTGAACGCTAAAATTGATGCACTGACCACAAGAATGGACGCGCTAACAGCCAACACAACTCTCCTCATAGCGCAGCTCACTGCGGTGGGATGCAGTATTTGTGGAGAAGGTCACACGCATGACCAGTGCCCTTCCAATCCAGAGTCTATCATCTATGTGGGACCGTAGGGGAATGCGTGCAATAATCCATTTTCAAACAGCTAAAACCCTGGCTGGAGGAACCACCCTAATTTCTCATGGAGTGGAACCACTGGAGCATCCAAGCAGACACAACAAGGTGTTGGCTTCCTAGAGTGAGTAAAAATATGATATAAAATACTCTAGAATTCCTGTGCAAGTATACACAGTCTGTAGCAAGTAATATTATCAATCCGAGCCCTGAATTAGTTTCCACTCTACCTATTTTTGTGTAACTTTCCAATGGTTTCAAGAATAGTAAAATGATTTGGTTTTATCGGAATTATGCTGAAGCAAAATAAATGACAGAACAACAAGTAAACAAATAGATAGACAGATTAAAGACAGGCGCTAGTTAGGATTCAGTGATTGTTCTAAAATATGCTCTAGCAATATTATTGATCATGCATTTCTCGCAGTATTATTAGCGGATTCCTCCCGGAACTCCGGATCTTTTGGGATGCGTTACAACCCCAATGAAGTACGACCGATCAAGCACTAGGCAACTGGCTATCCCTAGCTCAGTCACTGGCGTTCACCAATACACAATGATCGTAGTGTGGATAATTGCCACACACTCTCTAAATCATCTCTGAAACTAGAGAGAGCTATCCATACCGGTTGGCCAGGCGGGCATAAAATGAGAATAAGCACAACAATTAACCAAAATGCGATAGTCAATATATTACTAGAGATGAAGCACAATAATCACATTATTCCTAACCAACACCTTAAGCTACTTAGTTCATAACAGGCATAAGAATACGAATTACAATTTGAGTAGACATGTCCATAACCACAAGTTAATAAAGAAAATAAACTCCCTAATCAGCTTGCGGAAGATGGTGTTTTTGATAATCTTCAATCTCTCTAAAATATTCAGCTTCCAAGGGAGAACATGGAATGAATTTGACTTTGACGGCTACTTCCTTTTATAGAAGGATAGGAGACTTGAATTAGGTTAACTTGGACACGTGTAGGGCTCTCCTTGCTCCTTTATCCCGAAAATAACTCAACAGAAGTAGGTTTATGAAGTTAGCTAACGAGCTGTGATGTGGCAGTTCTGTTCCCAGTTTTGCTGCAGCACAGAATTTGCTCCCTCCAGTCGCACAGCAGCATAATCTACACAAAATAATTTCCAATGCTTCCATTCTTCCAAATGGGTTAAAACATGCAATATCTATCCAAAACCAACCCTAATAAGCATAAAGGACACACAAATCGCTATATAATTGAGGCCTAAATAACTACCTTTTGGGCAGTTATCATACCCCCAAACTTAAACTATTGTGCGTCCCGAGCAATAATAACTCACCTTCCTTCAAGAATTCAGAATATTAGACAAAGAATAGCTTAATCAAACCAGACAGTCCAACACTACCTTTAACCTTTACCTGAGCACTCTGCAAAACCAAGCTCTACTGCAGCAAAATGATTCCTCCGACACGGACAAATAATCACCACTTTTCAACTTAATTCTAAGAACTCACCACAGTCTAGCTCTATTATCAGACATTTCAAAACATATTTTTAAAGGGGTTTATATCATTGTTCATCAGACTTAAAGCAGCCTTACAGTCATAAGCTCTTAAGCATGGGATAACCCACTTTATGGTGCAGTATACCCTTGCCTCAAGCTCATCACCAAATAGGCTCAATACTCATTATAAAGCTAAAAAATCCTTAGTTATTCTATCTCTTGCCCCTCAGAATGGCGACATTTTATGATGAAGCTCACCTAAGTTATGGGAGACAGAAAAACTGCTGGATCATCATTCATCCCTCAAAACTTTTGCTCCGTCAAAATTTTCAATAATCAAATCTTTTTAGCAAATCATTTCATTATTTTTTCCATATTTCATAGGTCATCTTTTGACGCGAAGACAAACTGTGGGTATCACAAATGTCCCCGGTTACTCAATAACCTAACTAATTTTAATTGAAGGAGAGGAATGCTTGAGCAAAATAATTGGAGTAGCAAAAAGTCCCCCAAACTTGATTTATTCATTGTCCCCAATGAATCATTATATAAGCAAGTATACCCTCCAACTTAAATTTTTCTATCTGAATTTTTAAACTAACATGGGACTCAGATTAAGCTTAAAGTGGATCATATCAGTCAATACTACCTTCAAAATCTTCTTGCCGCAGCAACAGTCCAGGCTAGAAGAAATGCTCAAGCAAAAAGTTTCTGGAGATCAGAATACCTTGATCTAATTAAGCGTAATCAGTCCAAGCTTCAAAAATTCAGAGGAAAATTAGTTAAGTTAGGCATTACTCAGTGCTCATGGAACAGAAACATTCGGAAATTCATTAAAAATATTCAAAAATATTACAAAAGTAGAGATATATTTTTTAAAACAGAAAAATTAAAAAGAAACAAGACAAGTAATCATATAGAAGATGGGGTCAGGAATGCGCCAGCAAACAAAATATTTCATAAAAAAGATTGTGCGTTCAAATCCCTCTTCAATCTTCAAGACCCAGATCTTCCTCTTCATCTTCTTTCTCAGCAGGCGGCGGTGGAATCCAGGGGTTCAGCAGGTCTTCGGGGAATGCAGGGAGGGCTGGATAAGGTTTTGAAAAATTTTCTTGCAGCACCCTCTTCAAACCAGCATCACGATTCTTAACGTAAGTCCAGAAGGTTAAAGTTTGCCTCTCAGCAAACTCCTGCCTATTGGCCAGCAGTGCCAGTTGTTTTAGAATCGTATTCATGCCTTAAATTAGCCCTCCTTGTCGTATCTCCTGCGTGCGCTGGAGCCGCACCAAATTGGGCGTATCAATGATCCCCTTATCGAATAGAATTATATCACTCTCATCCACTGGACCCCTGCTTGTCTGCATAGCATAGTAATTGTGTTCGGGAAGAACAACTTCCCCACCTTTTTCTTCCATCAGCCAACAATTTCATTACAAACAATTTTTCCGACGTCAATACTGAGAGACCTTAAGATAGCAAAAGCTAAAAGAATTCGTTCCCTAGATACTGTCGAGTCGGAAGCAACCTCTGCCTGATGAAACCCATCCACGCGTTCGCTTCCTTTTTCAAATAAGCCGACTGGAATGTCCTTTTCTGAGTCTTAGATAGTTGCCACTGCGCCCCCTCGATTCCTACCTCCCTCACAGCATTACTTAACTGCTCCTCAGATGGCGCGACTACCATCTCATTGAATGTCGCATGGGGGAAGTTTTGAAGATGGTAAAGTGCGTTGATCGCACTTGGACTCCAATCTATCTCAACTCCTCTGACAATTACCAGGAAACCCTCTTCTTTATCAATGTTGGCATAGAATTCACGCACCAACTGTGTGTTCACAGCCTCCGGCTTAGCACAAAACAACTCCCAGCCGTGGTCAGTTATTTCGATCCTCAGAAATGGCGAAAGATCACCACTGAAACCTCTTTCGAACAAAAAATCCCTTCTCAGGAGCTCAGTGTATTTTGCTCTAGCAAAATTATTGACGAAGCGATCGTATGGCACCTGTCGCTCTGCTATTTCATCGTGTTCCTCTGATGCTTCAACAATATTTTTGCCCTTCTCTTCTCTCTGCTTCAACAACTGTTCCTCATCTGCCTGTTTCTCTGCTTCTTCTCGCCTTCTTTCCTCAGCCTCTTTTTTCTCTCGTTCCTCTCGCTCTGCCTTTTCTCTCTCGGAATCTGATGATGGAGGCGATGGGGTATCAGTCCTGATCACTGGAATGCGCCCAGCCTTCCACTTAATGCGACGACGTTTTGGAGGTTCAGGTATGATAACCTCCACACGAGCCTCCTGAACTGGCTCTCTGCCTTCTTCCTCTACAGCCTCCGTCTGCACATCTTCACTCTACTTCTTCTGAATTTCCTCTCGAGCTTCTTCTGTAGTCGCCATTTCCTGCTCATCCTCTTCTTGGTTCTGTTTGTCAGATTCTTTTGGGTCTCCTTCTTCTTCTGCAACAACCTCATCCTCTCTCGCTTTTTCTTGTTCTTCAACTCTCTGTTGTCGTCTTCTTCTCTTTGCTTCTTTCTCCTCCGGTGTCCTTTTCTTCTTGGTTTTTACTTTCTGAACTTCGGGGGTCATGGGTACCTCTTCCTCCTCACTCTCCCTCTCTTTTCTAGCTCTTGTTGTAGCCATTGAAGGTGTAATGGGGTTTTGACAGAGAATGCAAAGAAAGAAAGAATAATACACGCACAAAGATTTGATCAAGAAGACGAAGTGAAACGTGCTTACCAGAGATTGCGAATAAATAGGGCTTCAACAATTTGAAATCTTCAACCGAAAAGATTTGCTCCTATTAAATAATTTTACCGTTTAATTTAATTGCATGCCAATTCGGGAGTTCCAAACCATCAACGGTAATTTCCTGATTTCAAATTGCCCGCAGTAATTATATGCTGTCATCGAATGAGACCGTTGGATGCTTGCTGTGTGACACATGGTCTCAGCAGATGACTCATGCATAATTTTACCTTCAAGAATTCATAGAAAAATCCCCACGGTAAAATAATAATTACCCCAACGAAATCCCTTCTATTCGGATGATTTTGCTCCAGCCATAACTTTGCTGCAACAACCTCCTAACCCTGCAGAATCTCAGATACGAAAATTCAAATTCAAATTTTAACCGACCAATCTTATCTTTTATTTTCACGAAAAACCGAATACATTAGAGAAAATCTTAATTTATTTAAACAGAATTTCAAATAACTAAAGATAAGATCTAAATAAAATAAAATCAATCCAATAGAAAGATAATTCAAAGATAATTTAAATAAATATCCCGAAAATAAAATCAAACTAAATTTACAATAGATCAAATCTAACTACCAACAATAATAAAAATACCTAAAAATAAAATCATGCCAAATCAAATCTAACCTAATCGAAATTAAAATTAAATCAGCAAAAAATAAAATTAATACAAACTCTGGGAGCTCAAAATTTTGTTCGGTGAAATGCTCCCGCAAAAGTCCTGCTCTCTCAATCATCAACCAACCTTAGGCAAGGATATTTCAACCGAAACTCCTCACCCCAATAGTGCTTCACACGCTGTCCATTCACCTTGAACACTCTCCCATCTTTTTCATCCTGAAAAGTAATTGTTCCATTGGGGAAAACTTCAATCACAATAAACGGTCCTGACCATTTAGATTTTAATTTTCCAGGAAATAATTTTAATCTAGAGTTATAAAGCAAAACTTTTGACCCTTGACAAACTCTTTAGATTTTATTTTCTTGTCATGCCACAACTTAGTCTTTTCTTTATACATTTTCACATTTTCATAAGAAAACTGACGAAATTCTTCTAACTCATTAAGCTGCAGCATTCTTATTGCTCCTGCACGACTCAGATCAAAATTTAATTTTTTCAAAGCCCAAAATGTTTTATGCTCAAGCTCTAATGGTAAATGACAAGTTTTCCCATATACTAACCTATAGGGAGACATACCTAGAGGAGTCTTATAAGCTGTCCTATAAGCCCAAAGAGCCTCATCCAACCTAAAGGACCAATCCTTTCTAGATGGATGGACTACTTTCTCTAAAATAGCTTTAATTTCCCTATTACTAATTTCAGCTAGACCATTTGCTTGTGGGTGATAAGGGGTAGCTATCTGATGCTTAATCTCGTACTTAGCTAAAAGCTTAGTTAAGATATTATTAACAAAATGTGTACCCTCATCACTCACTAGAGCCCTAGGTGTCCCAAACCGCGCAAAGATGTGCGATTGAAGAAACCTTGCTACTGTCTTGGCATCACTCTGATGGCATGCAATGGCCTCCACCCACTTGGACACATAATCAACTTCCAATAAGATAAAAACATTGCCATTAGAAGGGGGAAATGGCCCCATAAAGTCAATACCCCATACATCGAATAATTCAACTTCTAAAATGTAAGTAAGAGGCATTTCATCTCTAGGCCCTAAGTTTCCTCTCCTTTGGCAAGCATCACATCGCTTGTAGAACCAATGGGCATCCTTAAATAATGTAGGCCAGAAAAACCCGCAGTGCAAAATCCTCATAGTTGTCCTCTGACCGCTGAAATGACCTCCATACGGTGAAGAGTGACATTGCTCCAGGATTTCCTTTGCTTCAGCACCTGAAACACACATTCGAATAATACCGTCAGAGCATTGCTTATACATAAATGGCTCATCCCAATAAAAATTTTTGCATCATCCTTAAACTTTTTCTTCTGCCTCCAATCCATGTCAATAGGGGTGACTCCCTTTACCAAAAAGTTTGCAATATCAGCATACCAAGGGACATCCCTAACTACCTTTACCTCAACAACAAAGAGCTGTTCATCTGGAAAAGAATCGAAAATGGCAGATTGCTCCAGCAAAGATGATGACGGATCAAGACAAGATAAATGATCTGCAATGACATTTTCTGATCCCTTCTTGTCCTTTATTTCCAAATCGAACTCCTGCAATAATAAAATCCAAGGAATTAGTCTAGGCTTTGCATCTTTCTTAGACATTAGGTACCTTATTGCTGCATGATCCGTGAAAACCGTGACTTTGGACCCAACCAAATATGGCCGGAATTTCTCAAAAGCAAACACAACAGCTAACAACTCCTTTTCAGTAATTGTATAGTTGACTTGTGCCTCATTTAAAACTCTGCTTGCATAATATATAGGATGGATAAATTTGCCTTGCTTTTGCCCCAGCATCGCACCTACCGCAGCATCACTCGCATCACACATTACCTCGAATGGCAAATTCCAATTAGGTGCGCAAAGAATGGGTGCTGAGGTTAAAGCAGCCTTTAAAGTTTCAAAAGCCTTCCTACAATCTGCATTAAAGTCAAAAACATGATCAATGCACAATAAGTTACAAAGAGGTTTACTGATTTTGGAAAAATCCTTTATGAACCTCCTATAAAATCCAACATGTCCTAAAAAACTCCGAATTCCCTTCACTGAATTCGGTGGCTCTAGCCTTTCAATAACCTCAACTTTTGCTCTATCAACTTGTAGACCATTTTTAGAAATTTTATGTCCTAAACTATGCCCTCCTTCACCATGAAGTGGCATTTCTCCCAATTAAGAACTAGATGGGTATCCTCACATCTTTTTAACACCTTTCCTAAATTTTCTAAACAATTTTGAAAAGACCCTCCAAACACTGAAAAATCGTCCATAAACACCTCAACAGTGGACTCAATCAAATCAGAAAAAATTGCTAACATACACCGCTGAAATGTTGTTGGAGCATTGCAGAGGCCGAAAGGCATTCTCCTAAAAGCGAATCTCCCATAAGGACAGGTGAAAGTGGTTTTCTCCTGATCCTCAGGAGCAATAGTAATCTGGTTATACCCAGAATAACCATCCAAGAAACAGTAGTAGGCCTGACCAGCCAATCGATCCAACATCTGGTCGATAACTGGTAGAGGGAAATGATCCTTTCGGGTAGCTTTATTAAGCATTCTGTAATCCATACAAACCCTCCAACCAGTTACTGTCCTGGTTAGAATCAACTCATTATCTTTATTGCTCACCACAGTGACACCTCCTTTCTTAGGAACACATTGGACAGGGCTTACCCAATTGCTATCGGCAATTGGATAAATGATCCCAGCATCCAACCATTTAATTACCTCCTTTTTAACAACCTCTTTTATTGCAGGGTTAAGCCTTCTTTATTGCTCAACACTCCTAAAGGATCCCTCCTCTAGAGTGATTTTGTGCATACAAAAAGATGGGCTAATTCCCTGAATATCAGCCAATGTCCAACCTATAGCCTTGCGGTATTGCTGCAGCAATTTTATTAAGGCCTCCTCATGCTCTGGCATTAAATCCGATGCAACAATAATGGGCAACGTCTTACTTTCCCCAAGATACACATACTTTAGATGCTCCGACAAAGGCTTCAGATCTAAAGTAGGTGCCTCAATCAGGGATGGCTTAATGGGAGGAGCTTTCCTTTGATCTAAATCTAAAGACTCAAAAACATCCTCACACCTAAACAATTCTTTTTCATTTTTTCTATCTAAAGAACAAATTTCAAAATCCTCTAAACTAACCTCTCCATGCTTTTCCGAGTGCTTATCGACCGAATCCTGTATTACTGTCTCAAGAACTGTGCTCTCCAGAATCCTGATGAAGGAGCAATCCTCCATTTCGTCTGGATATTTCATGGCTTTAAACACATTAAATTTCACTTCCTCATTACAGACTCTCATTGTTAATTCCCCTTTTTGAACATCTATTAATGCCCTACCAGTAGCCAAAAATGGACGACCTAGAATAATTGAGACATCTTTATCAGCCTCATAGTCTAAAATAATAAAACCAACAGGAAATATGAATTTATCTACTTTCACTAAGACATCCTCAATTTTACCCTCTGGATATGTGATAGACCTATCAGCTAATTGGAGTGTAACTGTGGTAGGCCTAGCTTCACCAATACCCAAGTTCCGATAGACTGAAAGAGGCATAAGGTTAATGCTTGCGCCTAAATCACAGAGTGCTCTACCTAATTCTTTTCCACCTATAGACACAGGTATGGTAAATGACCCTCGATCCTTAGTCTTGGGGGGTAGCCCATTCTTAAGAATAGAGCTACACTCCTCAGTAAGAGATACAGTTTCAAACTCACCTAATCTTTTCTTTTTAGTCAAAATATCCTTAAGAAATTTAGCATAATTAGGCATTTGCTCAATAGCTTTTACTAAAGGGATATTTATGTGCAATTGCTTAAGAATCTCTAAAAACTTTTTAAATTGACCATTCTGATTCTTAGGCTTTTGCCTTTGTGGAAAAGGTATAGGTGGTACATAAGGTGGGGGCGGCACATAAGGTGGTTCCACATCAGGAACAGAACCAGATGCTCCAGCATCTTTATTGCTGCCTCCAGCACCCTGACCAAACTCCAACTCTTTCTCGACAACAACATTATTATTTCTATCACCATTTTTCTCTATAACCTGGGTTTTACGAGGCTCAATTCTTTCTTCTAATGGCTTACCACTCCTAAGAGTTACTGCCTTTACTTGCTCCTTACCTTCCCTTCTAGGGTGTTAAGTATCTGATGGAAGTTTCCCTTGAGGCCTCACCTTTAGCTCATTAGCTAGCTGACCCACTTGCAATTCCAGGGCCCTCATCGAAGCTTGATTACTTTGAATTGTGGCATCTGTACGAGCCATAAATTCTTTCATCATTGCCTCGAGAGAGTTTCCCGAATTTTGCTGGGGCAAAGCCTGCTTACTTTGCTGGGACATTACCTGCGCTTTAGCAAATCTCGGCTGGTTCATCTTCTGTTGCGCTTGAACGTTATTTCCTTGACCTCCCCATGAGAAGTTCGGGTGGTTGCGCCAACCTGGATTATAGAAGTTAGAATAAGGGTTGTTCCTCTGATTACCTACAAAAACACAGAAGCTGGATTGCTGGGGCAAAACTCGTAGTTGTGGTCTTCACCACAATAGACACATGCTTCTTCCGTGACTTGGTTCACCACTGCAGTCGGCTCCATAGCTGGTGGAAGCTGATGACTAATCACTGTCACATTCTTAAGAGCGTTAACAATCATAGCAAGATCAGCCCTAATGGTGGACACACCATCAACCTCTAACACACTCTTAACTTTCTTATTTGTGCCTCTAACATCTGACCACTGACAACTATTAATCGATATTCTCTCTAAAATTTCATAGGCTTCATAAAAATTTTTTGCCAAAAGGGCCCCTCCAGCCGAGGCATCGACCATACCTTGGGTTACTCCATTTAAACCATTGTAGAATGTTTCCATTTGAATACAATGAGGTAAACCATGGTGGGGACACTTTCGCAAAAGCTCCTTAAACCTCTCCCAAGCCTCACTAAAAGTCTCATCCTCAAGTTGCCTAAACCCTACTATTTCACTCCTTAATTTAGCATTTCTATTAGGTGGAAAATATTTACTCAAAAAAATTTCAGCTAACTCATCCCACGTCCTAATTGATCCTGGAGCAAAAGAGTTTAACCATGACTTTGCTCCATCTCTAAGAGAATATGGGAACAAAGTTAATCTAAGAGCATCTTTAGGCACTCCTTGAATTACAAAAGAATCACTAACTCCAAAAAAAGACTTAAGATGTAAATGAGGGTCTTCAGATGTCAAACCATGGAATTGCCCCACGGTTTGCAACATCTGAAACATTACCGGTTTCATTTCAAAATTTGCCGCTTGGATTTGGGGACGTGCAATTCCTGGATTCAACTCATTGAACATCGGGACAACATACGCTTGAATGGCTCTGGTCCTATCGTTCGCTATCAGGATAGGATTCTCAACCTGCTGCTCGTTTTGCTCAAACAGCGGATTTTGCTGTAGCAACAGATTCTGTTGGGGGTTTGTTGCTGCTGGACCTTCAGGACCCTCCGGAAGACGCGACACGTTCTCCATCTAGTTTCTAACCAACACCTTATGCTACTTAGTTCATAATCACATTATTCCTAACCAACACCTTATGCTACTTAGTTCATAATAGGCATAGGAATACGAATTACAATCTGAGTATGCATGTCCATAACCTCAAGTTAATAAAGAAAATAAACTCCCTAATCAGCTTGCAGAAGATGGTGTTCCTGATGATCTTCAATCTCTCTAAAATATTCGGCTTCCAAGGGAAAACATGGAATGAATTTGACTTGGACGGCTACTTCCTTTTATAGAAGGATAGGAGACTTGAATTAGGTCAACTTGGACACGTGTAGGGCTCTCCTTGCTCCTTTATCCCGAAAATAACTCAACAAAAGTCGGTTCATGAAGTTGGCTAACGAGCTGTGATGTGGCAGTTTCTGCTCCCAGTTTTGCTGCAGCACAGAATTTGCTCCCTCCAGTCGCCCAGCAGCATAATCTACACAAAATAATTTCCAAAGCTTCCATTATTCCAAATGGGTTAAGACATGTAATATCTATCCAAAACCAACCTTAATAAGCATAAAGGACACACAAATTCCTATATAATTGAGGCCTAAATAACTACCTTTTGGGCAGTTATCACTAATCCCAACACAACTCTAGAGCAGGAAGTTGCTATCTGCTTTGAGAATCGCGACACCTCTCCACCGCATCCTGTTTCCCCGCCGCTCCACCATAAAAAAGAAGGTCAGCACTAACAAGAGCAATCGCCTAAGCCTCCTCAGCATCCCGAAACCTCCGCCAGCACAACTACGCCTGCACCACAAGCAATAGATGTGGATGTAGGCCAAGTTTATGCGGAGAGGGAGCAACACTTAGAAGAGATCGTTGAGCCGCTGAGAAAAGAGCATGAAGAGATGAAGAAGCGCCTTGACACGCTAATGCTGTATTTGGTGCGTTGGACGAGCGCTTTTGGCAATCTACCTCCTACGCCAACTAATTTAATAATCAGGCCTCATCCACAACAAAGGCCAGATGGCGCGGGTCTTTCTCAAGTGTGCCCGAGTATGTCGCCCCCACCGCCTCGATCGCCAAGGTCGCCGCCTCCGCCAAGGGAGTGATCTTCTTATTTATTTTCTGTTTCTGTTATGTAATCTTATTTTGTGATGTGTTATCTTTCATTTTGTATCTTCCCATTGCATCAATGAAAAGCTAATTTTGAGACTTTATTGCAATCTTAAGTTAAAGTCTTTATTTCCTTTTATATGAAAGAAAACTATGATAATAAGTTTGAACGCGAAAGTTAAGAGGACAGAAGTCGAACCCTTCTATTTCCATTTATTGTTGAACTCAAAATAAAAAAGGAAAAAAAAGGGAGAAAAAAAGTTGAAGGCGCAATATGGAAATGTCATAATCTAAAGCACTAAAGCCTCGTTTAATAACTATTTCATTTTTGGTTTTTTGTTTTTGAAAATTAAGCTTATAAACACTTTTTTTACTCACAAGTTTCTTTGTTTGTTATATACCTCATTTCTCATGTTTTCAAAAACCAAGTCAATTTTTTTTTTTTTAAAAAATAGTTTTCAAAAACTTGTTTTTGCTTTTGAAATTTGACTAACTCAAATGTCTCCTTTGAAGGGTTGAAATCCCTTTGGCAACGGAAACAATCAAGACCAATTCGTTATACAAGTTTGTTTACGAAAAATCGGTACATTAGCAAAATAAAAATACAGAAACTATTTCTATAATTATTGAGATTAAGCATGCTAGAATTTAATCTCAACTATTTTAGATGGTAGAAAACTTACATGGTTGAGGCTGGAAAATTTTGCACTATGCTCCAAGGACTCCTCCAATGGACACCACCCTTCGGATCACCCATGACGCTCTTTGGATTACTGAGATCCGGATTGTGGGAGCCAAAACTTGTATTGGATGAGAATTTACAACAAGGAAGTTGTTGTGTTTTTGGTTGAGAGAAGGAGAGAGATAAGAGAGAAATTTCTTTCTCTTTTATGCGTAACCTACTGAATTAATGAGGGAGGCAACCCTAACTCATACGTGGGGAATGGGAGGTTAACTCCCTACACGAACTCCACCGTTGATCATCATCAAGGTGATCCTGGCTGTCAATTAATTAAAAAATAATTAATTTAATTAAATCATTATTAATATAAGGTTTTTTTAATTCAATTTAAATCATATTCAATTGAATTAAATTGGCTATTAAAGTAATTCTCAATTAATTGAATCCACACTAATTAAATATCAAATATTTAATTAATTTTATAATTGAATCATATTCAATTTTATCTCTCTCATTTAACCTATATTTTTAATGTGCATCAAAGTGTACATTAATATAAACTATTGGGAAAAATACACTTTTAGTCCCTGAGGTTTGGGTTAGGTTTCCTTTTATGGTCCCTGAGTTTTCAAACTCAACAATTTAGTCCCTGAGGTTTGGTTTTAGTTTCATCTTAGTCCCTCCATCCATTTTTCCATTAAAAACTAACGGTTTGCTGACGTGGCACTTTTTTTTTATTAAAAATTTGTTTTTGAATTTTTAAATATAAATATATTAAAAATAATAAAATATTAGTATTTTATATTATTTTTATTTAATTCTCCCCCTCCCACTCATCTTCTTCTTCCACTTCTTCTTCCACTCTTCCAGCAGTCGCCACCGGCCACCGTCACCAGCCTCCACTCCGCCCGCTGTCACCGACGGTGATGGCTTTTTTTTTTTTTTGTTTTTTTCCCTTCTCATTCTTCCACTTCTTCCTTCTTCCTTCTTTTCTTACTGTTTTTTATTTTTTTAAAAAAAAATTAAGGACTGTTCCAGATCTGGAAAGAGCCAAGATCTGGAACGATCGGAGCAAGAACGCCTTACGAAATCTCTAGAACATGTAGGACAAAGAACCCAGGCTGTCGGAATTCGAAGGAGAAGACCCACAGTGGAAAAAGCTTGCAATCGCATTAGGCCGTCGTCGGAGTTCGAAGAAAGAAGAAGACTGTCGCTATCGAGCCCATTTGCACGAACACACTGAAAGATTGGAATTCCCAATTCCGTTACAGCGGAAGCAATTGGACCGTTCGTAGTTAATTTTGTTTCTACTAAAATACCAATGCATTGACAAAAGGTTAAGCGGTGAGAAACATACCTTCGTTGACGACTCTGAATACTTCAAATTCTTGATTGCTCTGCAACAACGAAGAACACCACCATTTGATCTTCCCCACTATAACTCTGAGATTAGGAACGTAGTTGTGGGACTACCTAATCTTGAATGGGAAAAACTCTAGAGAGAAAATTCTCCCTAGAGTTCTTGAGTTGAGAGAATATGAGAGGGCCTTATGGTGGCCATATGTTGTTGTGCCTAAACCCTAGGTTTAGTGTTCTATTTATAGGAGAAAGACCATGAATAAAATATTCATTTAAAATCAATTATTTCTATAACTGATTTAATCTTTTCCATAATTAATCAATTCCATGACCAATCAATTCCACAATTGATTAATCTTTTCCATAAATGATTGATCACTTCCATAAGTGATTAATCATTTCCATAATTGATTAATATCCAATTAATTAATTCTTTAATTAATTAATCACCAATTAAATATCATATATTTAATTTTAGACCTTCTATTAGTTAATTAATTAATTACCCAATTAAATATCATATATTTAATTTCAGGCCTTCAATTAATTAATTTCATAATATGAATCAAATTCATATTAAAATTTGAACTCCTTCAAATTCCCTTATATCCCATAAATTTAATATGAATCAAATTCATATTAATATTTGAACTCCTTCAAATATTTATTTCTCTCATAGACTATAGTTTAATCAAATCTCATTTAATTTAAACTAAATTGAATAATTAATTAATTCATAATCAATTAATTCATCTTCTAATTCAATACCATATATTTAATTAGACATATATTTGAACTTTTTCAAATATATCAATCTCTCAATATAATAAAGTTTAATCTCAAATTAGACTTTATTTTTTAATGCATCACTATACATTATATTAATTTGTATCTCATACAATTAACTTAATTCCCAATATGAATTTGAACTATTCAAATTCTCTCAAGATATATTTATTTCTAATTACTCTTTACGAGCTAGCAGGGGGACCTAATGGACCTACAGATCAGAAGCTCCAATGATATGATGTTAATAGATTAAACTCATTAATCAGGTTAACCAATATTCATTAACTGTGGGTCATTCCACTAAAGACCCACAACTGAACTCTTCTCACTGTAGAACATTTCTGTGTCCACGGATATAAACCTATACCGGTAAGTCAATCCTTCACGAGTGTCTGTAACTACAGCTGGGCCAAATTACCGTTTTACCCCTGTGTTACATCTATCTCCTTAAGTATCAGTGCTCCTCTAATGAACAACCTGTTTATGGTCCAACCAATAAACAGAAAGTCCCTCTCGGGCCAGTGAGAGGGCGGGATCCCTTTGTTCAAGTCCCGGAGTCACCACTTAAGGGAACACTCATCTACTTCTCCTAGAAGTGGGAAGTAGTGAATTCCTTCTTGCATTGTCATGTCCCTAGCCTCCCACTCGGTTTTGTCCCCAAAAAGGAAGGCATATTGAGTCGGCGTATTGGCCACTCTCACCCATGCTAATCAAAGGACAATCCCTCATGAGAAGGAGTTCATGACACACTCAGGATTAAGACTGAGTTACCTAGGTCATCTTATTGAAACAGTAACCTAACTAGTTAACGGTGTTATAACTAATGGTTGACTATTTCGTGGTCCGGTCTTATGCAAACTTATTGCATAGGATACCCCCGCTCGCAGGTCTCCTACATGGATGCCTTGGATCAATACGTCTGTATCGAATACAAAGTAGGCCGTATCACATAGTGTTATCAGGATAAGGTACCCAACCTTATCCCTATACTATAGACCTTTTAGGTTGTTACTTGAACACCGATCCCCGTATATCCTCACATACTAGTTCAAGTTACATATAAACAACCTTGGATCTTAGTTTATTGGATTTGGGTCAAATTGTGCAATATTTAACAATAACACTTTATTGTAGGAACTCAATAACACTTTATTGAAACAAGTATACAATTTGTTTACATTCACTATCTACGAGTTTTTGGGCATAAAACCCAACACACACCTCCACTGAAAGCTTGCTACACGCCGAAGTTGGTTGCCGAACACGGAGAAGCGTGCTGACCGACAATCGTTTCAAATCTGAAACAAAGACCCACACGAACCCCAATGACTGGCGGCTTCGATTTCTCAGACCATTCCTGTTTGTTTCCATGGGAAAAAAGAAAAGTGGGTTTGATGCGGCTGAAATGGAGGAGTTGGTCGGTCGGTTGGAGGTTGCAACGACAAACATTGGCCGGTGGCCTGTTGAACGCGGCGACAGATCTGAGCAAGGGAGAGAGAGAATTGAGAGGAAGAGTGACGATTTACAGAGAGAGAGCGACTGGAGAAGGGAAAGGCGACAACTCATCGGTTGGAGGATGCAGCGGCTAGTGTTGGTCGGCAGCCCGTTGAACGCGACAACAGATCTGAGTAGGGGAGAGAGAGCACCGAGAGGGAGGGGGACGATTTACAGAGAAAGATAAGAGAAGGGAGGGGCTACGGCTCGTCAGTCGAAGGTTGCAGCCGCTAGCGACGGCTCAACGTGAGGGAGAAGACAATGGGAGATTGACAGAGGCGGCGATGGCTAGGAGTTTAATCGAGAGAGAAAGGCAAAAGAGAGAAAGAATGAGTAGAGAGAATAAACAAATTATTATTTTTTATCATTTGAATATATTTTTATTTTAAAAAATAAAAAAAAATAATTGTTTTTAAAAAATTAGTGCCACGTCACTATTATGTTAATATTTAACGGAAAAATAGATGGAGAGACTAAAATGAAACGAAATCCAAACCTCAGGGACTAAATTGTCGAGTTTGAAAACTTAGGGACCAAAATGAAACCTAACCCAAACCTCAGGGACCAAAAGTGTATTTTTCCCAAAACTATTGTATTAATTTGATTAAATCATATTTAACCAATTTAAATTAAAGTAATTAATTCCCCAATTAATTAATTCATGAATTAATCAAATATCACATACTTAATTAAATTCATAATTCTCTCATTAATTAATTTTGAATCACATCTAAAATTAATTTTATTATAAATTTTAATTCACTAACTAAACTTATACTATAATGTATCTACACACATTATATTAATTGAATCAAAATACAATTAACTTAAATTTCCTTTAACATCAAGACTGAATTATCTCAGAACTCGTTATGAGCTAGCAGGTGGACCTAATGGATCTGAAGATCAGAAGCTCCAACGATACGAGATTAACTGGCTAAACTCATTAACCAAGTTAATCAACATTCGTTAACGGTGGGTCACTCCACTATAGACCCACAACTGCACTCTTCTCACTGTAGAATATTTCTGTGTCCACGGATATCGACCAATGCAGTAAGTCAATCTTTCACGTGTGTTCGTAACACCAGCTAGGTCAAATTACCGTTTTACCCTTGGGTTACCTCTGGATCCTTAAGTACCACTGATCCCTCTAATGAACAAGTTGTTTAGGGTCCACCCACTAAATAGGAGTTCCTCTCGGGCTAGGAGAGGACGACGCGTCTTTGTTCAAGCCCCGAAATAAGCCCTTAAGGGAACACATCTACTTGCCCCAATAGGGGAAGGAGTGAATTCCATCTTGTACTATTATGTTCCCAACCCCCATTCGGTCTTGCCCCTGAAATGGTAGGATTATTGAGTCGGTGAACCGGTCACTCTCATGTTGGGTTTTATGCCCTAAAATTCGTAGATAGTGAATGTAAACAAATTGTATACTTGTTTTAATAAAGTGTTATTGAGTTTTTGCAGTAAAATGTTATTGTTAAATATTGCACAATTTGACCCAAATCCAATAAACTAAGATCCAAGGTTGTTTGTATGTAACTTGAACTAGTATGTGGGGACATACGGGGATCGATGTTCAAGTAACAACCTAAAACGTTTACAGTACAAGCAAAAGACTGGGTACCTTATCCTGGTAACACTATGTGATGCGACCCACTTTGTATTTGATACAGACGTATTGATCCAAAGCGTCCATGTAGTAGACATGCGAGTGGGGGTATCCTATGCAATGAGTTTGCATAAGACCGGACCGTAAAATAGTAACCGTTAGTTGTAACACCATTAACTAGTTAGGTTTCTATTTCACTAGGATGACCTAGGCAACTTAGTCTGAATCCTGAGTGGATTATGGACTCTTGTTCACGAGGGATTGTCCTTTGATTTGTATGGGTGAGAGGGCTAGTACGCCGACTCAATAAGCCTACCATTTTGGGGACAAGACCGAGTGAGGAGCTTGGAACATAATCACACAAGATGAAATTCACTCCTTCTCGACTTTTGAGGAAGTAGATGAGTGTTCTCTTAAGTGGTGTGTCCGGGTCTTGAACAAAGGGCCCTACCCTCTCACTGGCCTTAGAGGGGTTTTCTATTTGATGGTTGGAACACAAACAAGTTGTTCATTAGAGGAGCACTGATACTCAAGGAACTAAAGGTATCTTAGGTGTAAAACGATAATTTGACCCAGCTGGAGTTACGAACACTCATGAAGGACTAACTTGTCGTTATTGGTCGATATCCGTGGACACAAATATCAATTAGAATCTAAGACTTTGAGTAGGTTCGACAATTCTTGAATTAATTTCAAAAATTAATTATTGAGAGAAAATATTTGAAAGAGTTCAAATAAATTTAATATGAATTGGATTCATATTAATTTAAATTTTAATAAAATCCTAAGATTAAATATGTGATATTTAATTGGGTAATTAATTAATTATGCAATTAATTAATTATTTATTAAAATTAGATATGAATAAGATAATAGATTTGATCTTATTCATGACCTTTTCCTATTAGGAAAAGGTCTTGGCCTTTACCTAAATATAGGACCCTTAGGGTGAGGTGAAAGGCATCCTATTGACTCTCCTTCTCTTAGAGATCTCTCCCAAAAGACTCCCACCAGTCTCCTGCTTCAAGAAGTCTTAGAGATATACCGGTGTAACCAATTGGTGGTGTTTGCACAAGAAGGTTGCTGCTTTTTCGATCTCACTAGCAAGAAAAGGCGAATCGATCAAGGCTTTCTACAAAAGTAAGTTTTCCTTGAAATCCTTGATCACTAGGATCATCTAGATTAGATCTACTTAATTAGTTAGCATGTTTATTGTCGTTGTACAAACCTTTAAATATAGATTTATTGTTGGATTCTTTTTGCAAATTGTATTGGTATTTCAATTAGAATCTAAGACTTTGAGTAGGCTCGACAATTCTTTTTGCTGCATAGGACTTTTATCCCTTCAATTGGTATCAGAAACTCAGTTGTTCTTGATTTTAAATTGAAATTTGCAATTTGTTCATGGTGGGATTTATGAATTATGAATGTTATACTTTGTGTATAAATGGTTTCGATTAATTTGGCCATAGATTTACGTTTTCTTGAATGGTTCAATGTAAAGGCCCCTGCATTTTTGTGCGTGTTTTGTAAATCTATTATCCTCTGTAAGTCCGGGTCTAGAATAGGGTGTTCGATGATGACGATCGTTGAAAATCACGTCTAAAATTGAGGCCAAACGCGAAGAACAGCCACTGGAATGCCCAGATTCTACCTTCAGACGTAGAAGCGTCGCGACCCTGTTCGTCGGGCATTGCGACGCTGTCGCGATTTCGCGAGGCGGGAGTTCTACGATCATGCAAGCGTCGTGACGCTATCTTCTCAGTGTCGCGACGCTAACGCGATTTCATGCGGCGTGCAACTAGGGTTTCATGAGGTGGCTGAAGGTAGTTAGCGGTCCAGTTCGATTGTTAGGGCTGGTCTAGGGTCGGTTTGGCCTGGTCCAGCATGGTTCAAGCTTGTTTTGGCATTTTGGGAGCCAGTTCAAAGTGTTTCGGGTCGGTTTGTGCGGTCTAGCCTTGTTTCGAAGATGCAAAAGGATATTTTTAGGATAAAATAGCTTAAATTATTGTAATTTATGTGCTTTATTTTATCCTTAGGGGCCAATTAATCAGTTTTTATGCTATTTAAATGCTTTATGAATGTCATTTATATTTAAAATCCCACCTTAGGTTATAAAGCATGCTCATGCATTTTATATATATATTATAATTAGTTATAATGTATGGATTGAAATACACGGTTTATTTTCATGAATTGTTTAATATATAGTTGAGCTATATTAAATTCATGAAAAAAGGAATAGCATGATGCATGAAATTACTTAGTTAAATATAAAGAGTTATACTTGATAAGTTGTTTGCAACATGCTACTTTGATTTACCTTGATTGACAATATTATAATCGTTATATTTATTTAATAAGGAAATCAAAGTTGCATTGAGCATAAAACATCCATAGCTTAATATAATTGTTATATTAAATTCATGCAATGCAATTCAATCGATATAGTTTTATCATATTAACTTGAATGTGATTGTTAATTATTTTAAAACTATAGTATGCATTATTATAGGGATAATCATTAAAATTTATAAGAGTTATAATAGTAATGATTAGAAACCATCAACCTATAATAAAGATTGCATGCAAACATAGGATCATAGGTAAATGTATTAATTTTAAAATGTTTAAAATTAATTAGAACTAAGATCGTGTTAATTCTAATAGGATTAGAATTAAGTCTTGCTTAGTTTTAAAATAGTTTTAATATGACTAAGTAGGACATACATAACTATTGGTTATATGGGAACTCTACCGGTGAAATTTTGTCTAAGGTTGGAGGTACTTAAGTTGACGGTTTACGGAACTGAATGTGTTAGCATCTAAAATGCGGAAGCAATTTCGGATCTTAGACACATAATTTGTTCAATTTGATAAAACATTGCATGTTGTCAAAGAAGAAGAAAAACAGAGTATTGGTTACCAACCTTGAATCAATGGAGAATTGGTAGGATTTCTTTGTTGTTTTTCTTCACCAACAAGTCACGAACCACCAAAGGATCTTCCTTGCTATCCTCAAAGTAATGGAATTTGAGAGAGAAAGTATGATGAACAAGCTTGCAAGGTGGGTTTTGGTGAGTTTTCAATTTGGCAGTATTTCTCTATGTTTCAAGCATAATTTCTTCAGCCATCTCCTTGCCTTATAGAGGGATTAGGGATGCAAGAATGCTCCAGCAATTGACACCCAATTAACCAAAGATTTGGGAATTTTGGTGTCCAATTTGGGGTGAGTGCATGGGTTTAGTCACCATGCACTCCACCTCCAAAAAAGCAATCATTTTTTATTTTAATTAAATTCATAATTATCATAATAAGTTGGATTATTATTTGAACTTTAATAATCATTATTTGAACTTTAATAATCTGAAAAATTAAAATCCAATTTCAATTTTTCAATTTTAAATTAATTCAAAATTAATTTAAAATAATTATTAAACAATTAATTAATTATTAATTTAATATTAAATATTAAATTAATATTGTTCCACCAATCCCGAACATTTCCTAAATGTTATTTTAATCATGAATCCCTATTCATGTTATTGGTATTTAAATCATATTTAAATATTAAATACTCACCATAACGGTTTTCACAAAAACCCGATGCATGGACAACGCATATCACCTCTACTCATATTTCTCAACATGAACTTAAAACAATTCATATTTTATCCATCATATTGTTCCAAAGGTTAGTCTCGAGCTAGCAAGGGGACCTAATGGACCTACAGATCATGGGCTCCAATGGTACGAGGTTAATCTAGTCAAACTCTTTTAACCTAGCTAACCAACATCCGTTAACTACTGGGACACTCCACTATAGCCTAGTAGTTGAACTCCCCTCACTGTAGATATATTTGTGTCCACTCGATGTAACCATGATTAGTAAGTCAATCCTTCACAGGTTGTTCGTTACTATAGATAGGTCTAAAGTCCGTTTTACACCTATAACACATCTTAGTTCCTAAAGTCCACTGGTCCTCTAATGAACAATTTTTTTTATGGTCCAACCATTAAACAAGATCCCTCTCGGGCCAATGAGAGGGTGCGGCCCCTTGTTCAAGCCTTGGATTCAGCACTTAAGGAACAACCTCTCTATTATCCCTGAATAGGGTAGGAGTGAATTTCATACTGCATTACTATGTCCCCAGCCATCCATCTAGTGTTATCCCCAAAATGGGAGGTTTATTGGACGAAATTTTATGGCCACTCTCATCTATGCAGATCAAAGGATAACCCTAAAAAAACAGGAGTTCATAGTAAGCTCAGGATTAAGATCGAGTTATCTAAGTCATCGCATGAAATAATCAGTCTTAACAGTAAACGACGTTATAAAGCAAGAGTAACTTATTTCTCGGTCCAGTCTTGTGTAAACATCTTTTACACAAGATGCCCTTACTCGCATGTCTTTACATGAACGATCCAGGATCACGTCATTTTCCTTATTCGCAAAGTATGCTGCATCCATAGTGTTACCAGAACAAGGTACCCAACCTTATTCATTTACTATAGACCATTTAGGTTATATACTCGAACTTGATCCCTGTCCATATTCACTATATAGTTCGAGTATCTCATGTCATAACCATGGATGTTTCTATTGGATTATAAGTTATAAATAAACAATTTCACTGAATAACATCTTTATTTATATAAAGGAGAACAAAACTTGAGTTCTAGGACATAAAACCCAATAGGAACACCTCCTACCTGGGAACTGACCCAGAACTTGAGTTGAATTAACCACAGTTATGTAAGCATGCAATGTCGCTAGGTTTATTAAAAGAGTTTAATACACCTAGATCTTTAGAGTAAAGACTTTCCATTACTATGGTTAAAAGGGAACTCTCCTGGTTAAGTTCTGTCTAAGGCTAGAGGTATTTAAGCTGACGGTTTACGGAACACCTGCTACCTGGGAACAAACCCAGAACCTGAATTGAAATAACCATAGTCATGTTGCCATTCAATGTTTCTAGGTATGTTAAAAGAGTTTAATTCACCTAGAACATTACAGTAAAATTATCATTATAATAGTTATAATAGGATTAGACTTAGATAAATTGAATTACTAGATTTATCTAGGTTAAAAAACCCTAAAATATACGATAGGTCACTTTAGTGGATGGTAACAACCCTACTCGACTTTGTGTCGTTTAAGCGCGGCCTCCCTTTAGAAAGTGTTTGCATGGGTCAATAACAAGGTGAATGGGGAAAGTGTCCATAGTAAGTGGGAGCGGGACACGTGTAAACGTATCCCTCGGTCTCCACCCATAGGTTACACCGTGAGAGTCTTATGATCCGCCTGCGTGTTGTCCTGGAGCAACCATCCCTTCAGAGGGCCTGATCATAGGATTCATAACACCGCGAACTCCTGAAAAGGATATGGTCACTTAGGCTAATTACCAACAGTTGACTTTCCCTTCGGTAGCCTGTTGGTGAGTGCCTCTGAGATCTGAAAGTGGGAGTGTTACACTTACGAGGATAAGTTAATTCGTTAACAAGTCTTTGACAGAATAACGGTGGCTAATGTCTATAGGAATATGAGTTATTCCGGAATTAAAATTAGCTTAGAAGTGTCTCATTTCAAAGGAGGAGTAGTTGATCGCCCTTTGGTGGTTGTTGCTCTAAACCTCTGAAACATCGTTGCAAAACTAAATCAATAGTCTTAGGGTTCTATGATTGCTTGTTATTTGCTAAACTGATTGGATTGTATGCAATTGTTTGTATTGCTTTTGTAATGGGTTAGTGCGATAAATAATCAAGTAATTTGTTATTTCAGCGATTCAATGATACGTGCATAGTCTTACGCCTTTTAATAAATAACGGTGATTATACAACAAACTTAAACAATTAATTTGTGGCGAATAATTTATGGTTAGTCTTAACAGAGAAATGTTCTCATGCCTCAAATGTTTAATTCATTAAAAAGTGTTATTAATGAATGTGACATTGAGTCTTGCTCAACCAAAGAAGACTTGTTCAAAGACAGTAAATTCGATTTACTAGTCTTAGAAGCGTAATTTGTGAAGAATGGTGATTCTACCCGAATACTTGATTCATAGTCACAAATCACGTTTGTTCTTCTTATTAAAAGGAATAAATACATATTATTAGATAATGTGTATATAATTCCTAAGATCAAAAGAAATTTGATTTATGTATCTTGTTGGCTGGAACAATGTTACTCTTTACCTTTCCCTGCTAACGCAGTTCAATTCAAGAAAGGGAGTTAACTTTTGTTCAACTGAACTGAAAAATAACATAAAATGCTTTAAGATTAATCAAGAGTAAAGCAGTCATGAACAATGAGTTGCTTAAGGCTGCTACTACTCAAAGAAATAAAAGGCAAAGGATTTCTCCTAAAGGAAAATACCTTTCCTTGGCACTTAAGTTTAGGACATATTTACCTCAATATGATTGGGAGATTGGTTAAGAGTATACTTCTAAGCAAGTTAGAAGATGACTCTTTGGTACCTTATAGGTCATGCCTTAAGGGCAATATGACTAATAGATTCTTTTGCTTGAAAAGAACTATAGAGTCAAAGAGCCCTTGGAGCTTGTACTTTTGGATCTTTGTGGTCCAATATGTTAAAGAAGTGGGAGGGCATGAATAATTCATCTATATTATAGATGATTATTCAAGGCATGAGTATCTCAACCTAATGCAACTTAAGTCTAAAGCTCTTGAGAAATTTAAAGTGGTTTAAGACTGAAGTTAGAAACTTGTTAGGTGAGATGATAAAAACACTTCGATCTGATCAAGGTGTAGAGTATATGAGACTTGAGATTCCAAGACTATTTGATAGGACATGGAATTACATCCAACTCTCAAACCCCTAAAATACCTTAGGAAAACGACGTATCAAATAGGAGAAATAGAACCCTATTGTATATGGTTCGATTCATTATGAGCTATGCTCATTTGCCTGACTTGTTTTGGGGTCATGCAGTGTTGACTGCAATACATATTTCGAACAACGTTCCATCAAAAGTGTTTCTCAAACATCTTTTGAATTGTGGATAAGGTGTAAAAGTAGTTTACGTTATTTTTGGGGAGTCCAACACACGTGCTTGTGGCTAACCCAAAAGAAATTGGAACACTGTTCAACAATATACCTATTCGTAGGCTACCCCATAAAAACGAGAGATGTGGATACTTCTTCAATCCACAAGAGAATAAAGAATTTGTACCGACAAATGATACATTCTCAGAAGAAGACCGCATGAGAAATAATAAGTCACAAAGTAAGATCGTTTTAAGTAAATTAACTGATGAAGCTACAAAAATATCAACAAGAGTTGTTGATAAATCAACAAGGGTTTTTGATGATGCTGGACCTTTTACAAGAGTTGTTGATAGGGTCAATACAATTGGTTAGTTACATATATCTCAAGAGTTGAGAGTACCTCAATGTAGTGAGAGGATTTCTACAATCTGATCGTTACATGGGCTTAATTGAAGCCCAGATCGTCATACCTGATGATAGCATTGAGGATTCATTGTCTTACAGCAAGACAAATGAATGATGTTAACAAGAACCAATTGGATTAAAGCAATGGACCCATAATTAAAATATGATTTCAATTCCATCTAGAATCTTGTAGATCTATCTAATGGGGTAACACCTATAGATTACAAATGAATCTACAAGAAGAAACGAGACATAGTCTTATGGTTAGATTTATGGTAAAGGGTTATACCTAGAGACAAGGGATTGTAAGAAATTATTATCTCTTGTTGTCATGCTGAAGTCTGTTAGAACTCTTGTCAATTTTTGAATGGATGGCAAGACTATCCTTTTGAATAGTAATCATGAGAAGAGTATCTACGTATCTCAAACAGAATGGTTCATTTACCAAGATCAAAAAGCAAAAGGGTATGCAAAGCTTAAGTGATCCATTGATGGATTAACCTAAGCAATCTGACCTTGGAATATAAGATTTGATATTGTGATCAAATCTTTTAGCTTTGATCAGAACATTGATGAATCTTGTCTTAAAGATAGTCAATAGTTCAGTAGCTTTATTAGTGTTGTATGTGATTGATATCCTAGTCATTGGGAATGATATAGGTTATCTTACTGACTAGAAAAATGAGCTAGCAGCTCATTTGCAAATGAAAATTTGGGAGAAGGTAAGTTTGATCTTCGGATCCAAATTGTTAGGAACCGTAAGAACAAAAAGCTAACCTTGTCTCAAGTGTCTTATATCTACAAGATGTTAGTTAGATATAAGATGCAAAATTCCAAGAAGGGTTCACTACCTTTCAGTCGTGGAATTCATTTTGTCTAAGATACTATTTTCCTGAGACACCTCAAGAAGTTGAGGACATGAGACGAATACCCTATGCATTAGGAATTGTCAGTAAGTATCAATCTATTCCAAGATTTGATCTCTGGAAAAACCGTTAAGAATATCCTCAAGTATCTGAGGAGAAAGAGGAACTGTATGCTCGTGTATGGGACTAAGGATTTGATCTTTATAGGATACACTGACATGGATTCAAAGACTGATAAGGATTTGAGGAAATCTACATCTGTATGCATGATCAATCTTTACGAAAGAGCTATAGTATGACATAGTTATAGTCTTTTCCATATAGGCCGAAAATAAAGCTGCTTGTGAAGTAGCGATAGAGACTGTAAGGCTTAGGAAGTTCTTGACTGATTTTGAATGTGTTCCAAATGTGAACTTGCCCATCACACTTTATAGTGATACGGTGGTGTTGTGGCAAATTCAAAACAACCTTGCAGCCCAAGACAAGCAAGCACATTGAATTAAGATGGAATTCACGAAGGCTCTCTCGACTAAAGGGTATGAGGGTCATCTAGAAGGTCTAGGTCTACGAGTTATGTACAAAGGTGTAATCTAGGGCAAGTGGGAGAAATGTAATGGGTATAGTGATACCATTATGTAATGAGTATAGTGATGGCCTAGTTTATTGTATTTGTACATTGTATATGTTTTATACATGTATTTATACACCCACTGTTGAATAGATTATTGTACATCCCACTAAACTAGAGTTTTAGTTCAAGTTGGAGTTTGTTGGGTTTATGCCCTAAAACTCGTAAATAGTGAATGTAAACAAATTGTATACTTGTTTTAATAAAATGTTATTGAGTTTTTGCAATAAAATGTTATTGTTAAATCTTGCACAATTTGACCAAAATCCAATAAACTAAGATCCAAGGTTATTTGTATGTAACTTGAACTAGTATGTGGGGACATACGGGGATCGATATTCAAGTAACAACCTAAAAGGTCTATAGTACAAGGATAAGACTAGGTACCTTATCTTGGTAACACTATGTGATACGACCCACTTTGTATTTGATACAGACGTATTGATCCAAAGCGTCCATATAGTAAACATGCGAGTGGGGGTATCCTATGCAATGACTTTGCATAAGACCGAATCGCAAAATAGTAACCGCTAGCTATAACACCGTTAACTAGTTGGGTTTCTATTTCACTAAGATGACCTAGGCAACTTAGTCTGAATCCTGAGTGGATTATGGACTCCTGTTCATGAGGGGTTGTCCTTTGATTTATATGGGTGAGAGTGACCAGTACGCCGACTCAATAAGCCTACCATTTTAGGGACAAGACCGAGTGGGGAGTTGGGAACATAATCACACAAGATGGAATTCACTCCTTCTTGACTTTTGAGGAAGTAGATGAGTTTTCCCTTAAGTGGTGTCTCCGAGTCTTGAACAAAGGTCCCTACCTTCTCACTGGCCCGAGAGGGATTTTCTTTTTGATGGTTGGACCACAAACAAGTTGTTCATTAGATGAGCACTGATACTTAAGGAACTAGAGGTAACTCAGGGGTAAAACGATAAGTTGACCCAGCTGGAGTTACGAACACTCGTGAAGGACTAACTTGGTTAATGAGTTTAGCTAATTAGTCTTGTATCGTTGGAGCTTCTGATCTTTAGGTCCATTAGGTCCCACTGGTAGCTCGTAAAGAGACTTGAGGCAATTAAGTTGTAAATTGAAAGTGTTCAATTTATTTAGGGCGGGATTTGTATAATGTAGGTTGATACATTATAATATAAAGTTTATGAAACTTTATAATATAATTTTTTAATTAATTTCAAAAATTAATTCTTGAGAGAAAATATTTGAAAGAGTTCAAATAAATTTAATATGAATTGGATTCATATTAATTTAAATTTGAACAAAATCCCTAAAATTAAATATGTGATATTCAATTGGGTAATTAAATAATTATGCAATTAATTAATTATTTATTAAAATTAGATATGAATTAGATAATAGATTTGATCTTATTCATGACCGTTTCCTATTAGGAAAAGGTCTTGGCCTTTACCTATATATAAGACCCCTGGGGTGGGGTGAAAGACATCCCATTAACGCTCCTTCTCTCAGAGATCTCTCCCAAAAGACTCCCACCAGTCTCCTGCTTGAAGAAATCTTAGAGATATATCGGTGTAACCAATTGGTGGTGTTCACACAATAAAGTTGTTGCGTTTTCTATCTCACTAGCAAGAAAAGACTAATCGATCAAGGCTTTCTACAAAAGTAAGTTTTCCTTGAAATCCATGATCACTAGGATCACCTAGATTAGATCTAGTTAATTATTTAGCATGTTTATATCCGCTGTACAACCCTTTAAATATAGATTTATTGTTTTATTCTTTTGCAAATTGTATTGATATTTCAATTAGAATCTAAGACTCTGAGTAGGTTCAGTAATTCTTTCTGCTGCGTAGGGCTTTTATCCCTTCATCTCACCTGTTATAGGTAATTTTGGACCACCATGGTGTGCAAGGAGCTGACGAGGACAACCAGGCGGAGATAGGACCAGGAAACAACCCAGAGGAAGACCAGACCAATGGGCCGGCCCAACTTGGCCCGACCCATAATTGCCTCCTCTCGGTCCCTACTGCCTCTAGTCGCCCTGATTCTGCCTGGTTCGTCCCGAAACGCCTCTGAATTCCTAAAAACTCTAGGAGCATGAGCAGGTATTTATACCCTTATTCACCACTGAAAAAGGGATTTGAACTCTAATCTCGAACATTATTCTCTACTCTTTCCTCTTGCTCTTACTTTCTTGCTTCCCATCGTTCTGCTTGCTGATTTAAGCATCGGAGGCGGTGTTGCTAGCACCACACCGGTGTGCAGGTTTTCTGTCTGTCAGGTCACGTCTTCCCCCCTCTCAAACAAATTTACCGTTGGTGGCACGTGAAGGTCAGGTGAGTTTACCCCGACCAAATATGACCATCAACATCACCCATACAAATCTAAGGTCAATCCCTCTTGAAAAAGGTTCATAATAGACTCAGGATTGAGATTGAGTTGCCTAGGTCATCCTATTGAAATAGAAACCTAAACTAGTCAACGACGTTACATCTAGTGGTTACTATTTCGCGGTATTTCACGGTATTGTCTTCTGCAAACTCATTGCATAGGATATCTCCACTCGCATATGTCTCCTACATGGATGTTTTGGATCATTGCATCTGTATCGAATAAAAAGTGGGTCGTATCACATAGTGTTACCAAGATAAGGTACCTAGCCTTATCCCTATACTATAGACCATTTAGGTTGTTCCTTAAACACTGATCCTCGTATGTCCCCACATACTAGTCCAAGTTTCATTTAAACAACCTTTGATCTTAGTTGATTGGATTTAAGGTTTACTAATAATGCAAACTCAATTATTCAATAATCAAATTACTGAATCACTCAAATAACGTTTTATTGAGATCGATTAATTTGTTTCATTTACTATCTACGAGTTTTAGGGCATAAAACCCAACATCCTTAACAAAAATGAAAACTATTGTAAGAAGTTTGAGAGAAAATTTCAAAACCCAAAAACAAAAAACCAAATGGTTATCAAATGAGGTCTTAATTATTCGAATCAGAGTAAATTTAATTAAAGTCATTGGAAGTTTCAATTGTCAGGACACTTTTCCTTGTTCTTTTCTCCTATAAATTGTTTTTTTTTTCTTTTTTGATCTCTCCAATAAATTGTTACATATTTAAATAAACACTAAACGTATAAGACCCCATTTGATAACCATTTGGTTTTTGGTTTTTGAAAATTCTGCTTGTTTTCTCTCAATTTTCCTACCATAGTTTTCATCTTTGTCAATGACACATTTGAATTCCTAGCCAAATTCCAAAAACAAAAACAAGTTTTTGAAAACTATTTTTTTTAGTTTTAAAAAATTTGCTTGGTTTTTGAAAACATGGAAAGAATGTATTAGAAAAACAAAGAAATTTGTAGGTGAAAATAGTATTTATAGACTTAATTTTCAAAAATCAAAAACCAAAAACAAACTGGTTATCAAACGGGTCCTTAATCCTTAACTTTGAAATTGGATTAATTTTAAATTTCATTCCTTATATATATATATCAATAGTGATAAATGAAATTTAAAATGGTCATTTTTATGAAGCTAACAACGCAAGTGTATATAAACACCAATATATGAAATTTAAAATTGTCATATTTATGAAGCTAACAATATAAGTATATATATACCAACATTTTAAGATATGAATTTTCTATAACAAGCAATTTCATATCAAGTAAACAAACAACTAGTGCGAAGTCATATACAACGCTACTGATAACCACATGGTCTGTGGTTCGAATCCCCCTTCTCTATATATTGTAAAAAAAAAAAAAAAAAGTCATATACAACGCTTAATTTTTTTTTTTTAATCTTTAGAAGAATAATATACCTATTTCATCAATTTAATTATAATGTTCCAACTTAATCAATAGTGTATTTTGTGACTTTATATCATTATTTTATTTATCGGTTGTTTTTAATGTTTTGTGACAACAAAAATTTATTTAGAAAAAAAATTCTTAAAGACAGGAGCAAATCTACATAGGGCCAAGAGGGGAATGTGTTGCCCCTAGATTTTTTATATGTGTAGTATTTTTCATTCATTTTATCAAATATCATGTCTTGGTTTGGTAGTCAAAGGGGACACGAAATATGAATCTTGGCCCTCAAGATTTGTGTTTCGTTTCTTGGCTAGCACGCAGTGTAGATTTTTTTTTTTTTTTTTTTTTTTTTTGTTTTTTTTTTTTGTTTTCATTTATATGTGCAGCTGTCTATTATAAGTTCATATTTATTTTGAAAAAACGAATATATTCAATTTAATTAATTTTTTCTTTATTTACAGTTTTATACTTTCATGTGTATATATATATATATATATATATATATATATATATATATATTAATCTTTAGTCAATTATTTAGTAAATTATTTAAAAAAAAAAACGAATTGCATACAAAAACCTTAATTCTAGTTAAAAAATGAAAATTTTAAAGTCTCTACAATAGTTTATTTTATAATTAATATTATTTAATCTAACTATTTAGTACCTCTACGAACCTAAAATTATATTTATATGAATGTTAAATTACAAGTTTAGTCCCTGAATTTTATAATTTGAATGTTTAATAGGTCTTTAAAGCTTTCAATTTTATGTCTAATAAATCAACTTTAAAAATGTCTAATAGATCCATGAACTTTTGATTTTACATCAAATAGATCTTAAACATATTTTTAAAAAAATGAAATTAATTGTTCTATTAGCAAAAAATTTAATTTTTTTAATCTATTTGAACCTTAAAAATAAAATTCTCTAACTAATGGATACATTAATTTTTAAAAATGTCGAATAGGATAGAGAACTATTAGACACAATTAAATTTTATGTCTAGTAGAACATTTAATTTTTAAATATTTTGAATATGTGAAAATCATGGTGGATACATAATTGAAACTTCACGAGTCAATAGTAGAGAGAAAAAAAATATGAAAGTTCAGGGACCTAAATCTAAAGTTTCACCGACTAAATTTGTAATTTGATATAATATGAACTTGTGCTCCCCTTGCATCAAGTTCTGGATTCGCCACTGCTTAAAGAGGTTTACATAAGAAAAACATGAAATTTTGATACCTTAAGAAAAATATGGATCAAAATGAGGAAAAAAAAAAAAAAAGAAACATTCCAAACTAAAAAAATATATATTTAGACATTAAAAAAAGACTTGATCATTGATTATTTAATTGGTTAATATTCCCCCAACCAAGTGCAATCAGAATCTGTACCAAAATAGAAAAAGCCAATGCTCTAAGAGACAAGATTCTTTGCCACATGGTCTAATAATTCTTCTAAAAAGTTTATTGTTGGCTTCGAACTCTTTATCTCTTTGTGGACAATTTTTATTTTTTAGTTTTTAGTTTTTGAGTTCGACAATTTTAAATTGTTTTCTTTTTTCTTTTCTTTTCTTTTCTTTTTTTTTTTTTTTTTGAAAAGGTGAATGATATTTCTTTATAAGAGATAGATGACAATGTCTTGCTTATAAATGTCGACATTTCTTTATGTTTTTTTACTAACTACTTCGCAAGTACATAACATAACACCTCTTTCAAATATGCATATTCTATTTGGAATTTGGCTTCTATGTGGCTTTCTAATCTTCTTTGATTTATAATATTTTCCAGCTGGACGTTGCCGTTTTGATATTTGCCTCTTCGGTTCTCAAAAAGACAAGTGTAACCTATTCATTTGGCTTCATGCTATAGTTGAGGAAATTAAGATTTTGGTTGGTGGATTTTATAAATCATTGTCCGGTTTAGTCATTTGACTTTGAAAGGTTTCAATTATGTTCTTGAACTTTTGATTTTGTTTCTAATTGGTCTCTATTGTCAATTTTGTTATCTTAACGTGTACGCCATATATTGGTTACATTAATTGTTATAGGCAATTTTGGACCACTCCGATGTATAAGGAGCTGACGAGGATAGTGGACAGAAATAGGGTTGAAAGATGGACCCCAGAGGTGAGACTGACAAGTAGGACGGGCCAAGACCGAAGGGGTCGTGCTTTTGGCCCGACCCCGTGCTCGGTCTCGCCCTGGTTCGCCCCGAAACGCCTCCGAACTTCTAAAAACCCTAAGAGGATGAGCAAGTATTTATACCCTTCTTCGCCAATGAAGAAGATGACTCGAACTCTATACTCTCTTCTCTTACTCCCTAGCCCTCCTACTTCCGTTTTCTGACTTAAGCATCGGAGTCGGTGTGGCTAGCACCACACCGGTGTGCAGGTTTTTCGTTTTGCAGACAACGTCTTCCTCCTCATCTACAAATTTACTGTTGGTGGCACGTGAAGGTCAGGTGAGTTCCCCTAGACCAAATTTGACCATCAACAGTTGGTGCCATCTATGGGGAAGAAAACTTGTCAAATCTGCGCACCGATCATTCCATGAATAAGGGGATGGAGAAGAGAGACCAAGACATGAACACAGAGAATTCAGATGGTGACTGCCACCAGCGGAGGTCACGAGACGATGATAACATCCGGGGGTCACCGAGACGAACAAGCCGAGGAGCCGAGGCCGAAAAGAATAGGCCGAGGGGCCAAGGTCGAAGAGAGGATGTTGACGCCAAAATTGCCGCCCTTGAGGATGAGGTGAAGGGAATGAATCGGAGTTTGTCCAGAATACTCCAAATCCTGGATAAACCCGACCCTAGCACCAAACTCCATGAGGGGGGCTTGATTAAAGACCCGAAGAAGGGGAAGGAAACAATCGAGTACGTGGATGAATCAGAGAAAGAATCAAAAGGAAAATAGACAAACAACGCAACCAGCAAGGTCAGGGGGCTGAAGCATGTAGAATCCACAGTATTGAGGAGCCTAGAGCCAAGTACCAACCGTAGAACAGACCTGAGAAATCTGATAGAGGAAAAGCGCAGAGTGGCCAAAACTGCCGAGTCCGAGGACAGAGATGCCAAAGCCGAGGCTGCCGAGGCCGAGGTGATAGCGAGCATAGCTAGCTATTTTTCTCTGATTAATTAAGCTAGTCTTCTACAATTATTTGCCCAAATTTATGCATTTTTATGTTTTATTTGTAGGAAGTATGTGTTTGAAGCTTAATTCAGCAATTGGAGTCAAATGGAGTTCAATACTAAAAAAAATAAAAATTCATAGCGTCACGACACTAGGACCAGCGTCGCGACGCTCACGGCAAACTTTCCAGAATCGCGGTTTCGCGATGCTGTCCATAGCGTCTCGACTCTGTCGTCAGTTTTTCTATAAATTTATCCTTTTGTGCTACGGATTGGGGAGTCCGATTCGTGAGATTTTAGCCATAATTTCAACTAGAGACCTTTTGTGGGAGCTAAAGGCAAGGCCAAGGAGCGGGAATCAAGCGAGAAGACGTGGAGATTGTGATGGGGATGTGTGGTGTCGGCGGATTCGAGTTTTCCTTTCTCTTTCCCTTAACTCTTGTAGTTTTTATGGTTTTTCTTGCAATTAGTGTTTGTGATTTAAAGACTATGAATTGCTAGTTGTTTGTCTTAGGGATTGATGTAATTGTTTTAGTTGTTGGATTGATTTTTAGGTATGAATGTGTTTTTGTTTTACTCATGCAATTTTGTTTAATGCTTTCAATTACTTGATCACTAATTGAATGATTTAAGTGTTGAATCTAACTCGGGAGGGAGGATTTGGCCTGAGACTTACTTTGTTTAATTGCATGACTAGAGTAGAAATTCTAAGTTTGTGACGGGATTTGGAACATCTTTAGAAGCGTAACAAGGACCGAACCAAATAATGTCTTGCATGTTAATGAGCTTAGATAGGGATATCAAGTTAGTTTATATGCATGAGAATCAATTATACTCGGGAGAGGTAATTGTTGGGTTCCTAGAGTGAGTAAAAATATGGTATAAAAAGACTCTAGGATTCCTGTGCAAGTATACACAGTCTGCAACAAGAAATATTATCAATCCGAGTCCTGAATTAGCTTTCACTTTACCTATTTTGCGTAACTTTCTAATGGGTTCAAAGATGGTAACAATAATTTGGTTTTATAAGAATTATGCTGGAGCAAAATAAATGACAGAACAAAGAATAAACGATTAGGCAGACATATTAAAGACAGGCGCTGGTTAGGATTAATAGTTGTTTAAAAAGATGCTCTAGCAATATTATTGATCATGCAACTCTCACATTATTATTAGCGGATTCCTCCCGAAACTCCGGATCTTTTGGAATGTGTTTCAACCCCAATGAAGTGCGACCGATCAAGCACTAGGCAACTGGCTATCCCTAGCTCAGTCACTGGCATTCACCAATACACAATGATCATAGTGTGGATAATTGCCACACACTTTCTAAATCATACCTGAAACTAGAGAGAGATATTCACACCGGCTGGCCAGGCGGGCATAAAATGTAAATAGGCACACCAATTAACCAAGTTGCAATAATCAATATATTACTAAAGTTTAAGCACAACAACTACATGTTCCTAACCAACACCTTAAACTACTTAGTTCATAATAGGTATGGAAACACGAATTACAATCTGAGTAGGCATGTCCATAATCACAAGAAAATAAAGAAAATAATAATCTCCTCAATCAGCTTGCGGATAATGGTGTTCTTGGTAATCTCCAATCTCTCTATACTATTCGGCTTCCAAGGAAAGTTAGAATCCTTTTGACTTTGACGGCTACTTCCTTTTATAGAAGGATGGGAGGCTTGAATTAGGTCAACTAGGACACGTGTAAGGCTCTCCTTGCTCCTTTATCCCGAAAATAACTCAACAAAAGTCGTTTCATGAAGTTGGCTAACGAGCTGTGATGTGGCAGTTCTAATCCCAGTTTTGCTGCAGCACAGAATTTGCTCCCTTCAGTCGCTCAGCAGCATAATCTGCACAAAATAATTTCCAATGCTTCCATTCTCCCAAATGGGTTAAAACATGTAATATCCATCTAAAATCAACTCTCTTAAGCACAAAAGACACACAAAACCTTATAGAAATGAGGCCTAAATAACTACCTTTTGGGCAGTTATCAGTAATCGTGATAAAAGTTTCCTTGGCTTGTAGAATAATTGCACGGTCAATTCATTCCTATTAATCAATCCTCAATCTTAATCAATGAAATCAATTCCCTAAGAGTCTTTCCATTTGAGTCTCCACTTTTATTTTTATGCTTTTAGTCTTTATTTTTATCTTTATCATTGACTTTTGCTCCCTAAATAAAATTGAACAAAAGTATTCGCGGTGCTTAATTTGCTAGAAAACCAATCCAGAGGACGACACTCGTTTTACACGAAAACACTATATTATTACTTGACCCGTACACTTGCGGTAAGCAAATTGCACATCATGTTTTTGGCGCCGTTGTCGGGGATTGGCATATTTAGTTAAATTAATATTGTGGAAAAATTGTTCGGTCTTAATTTAGGGTGTATTTTTATTTTCTTAGGTAGATTGCATTTTTTTTTCCATATTTGTTGCATTCCTATTTTAGTGTTTTTTTTATTTGTTTGATTTTTTTCCTTATTTGTTTTATTTCCTTTTTTGTTTTTGATTTCCTTTTCTATTTAGTTTTCTTTGTTATTTTTCTTTTCTTTTTTGTTTGAGTCTTTGTCATTTGTTCTTGTTGGGTTATTATTTGATTGGAAGCCTAATTATCATTGTTGCTTTAATTGATTTGAATGGATTTTTATTCAACACCATACTCAAATTTTTCGTCTTCAAGTTATACCCCTTTAAAAGAAAATTCTTCCTTGGAAAGCATAGTTCAAAACTATATTGAGGAGTTTAAAATTTGATGAAATTATAAAAGGACTTCAAATCCCAAAGGAAGTTAGTGAGGTGGGATCCACTTCCATAGGATGTCTAGTGAGTCATGTGGTCGATGATTGGTTGGCACCCATTCAAGAGCTTAGTTCTTTCGATCTTGCTAAGGATGAGCATTTAGGGGTGAGTTGCATAGACAGTGGAGAAGAATTGGAGAGTTGTAGCACCTTTAAAGAACATGTTTGTGAGGAAGAAAAAGATAATGACCTTGAAGTGTCAGAGGAAGTTCAGGAGGTAGAGTTTGAGGTTTAAA
Organism: Luffa acutangula; assembly: GCA_036850905.1. Lineage (NCBI taxonomy): Eukaryota > Viridiplantae > Streptophyta > Magnoliopsida > Cucurbitales > Cucurbitaceae > Luffa > Luffa acutangula. Next base: position 25,731,818 of record CM072087.1, on the reverse strand, counting down.
AGCCTTCGTCTGATTTATCTTCTCCATCCTTTGTAGATTTTGATTGTTCTTTTTTCTATTCTCACAAGTCAGTTTTAGAGTCAAAGTCTCTTTATTTTGATATTTCTCCTTTTATGCTTCTTTTATTAAAAAATACAAAAAATAATTATGTTTCAGGGGCCCATGAGAAGCTAGTCAGTTTGCTAGCAATCGTTGGTTATATTGATTCAAGGAAGAAGGGCCCAAAGAAATACGAAAAATTTTTATGTGCCTTGACAGACTGCACGAGCACGTCGGGCTAAAGACGATAAACAAGCGCTTATGGGAGGCAACCCAAGTTACTTCGTTATTGTTTTTGTATGTCTTGTTGTTTTTGTTTTGTAGGAGTTCCCTTGCTCTTGTCTGTGCCAAGCATTCATGAAAAGGTCATCATTCCAGGGCAGTATTGTTCACCCCTTCTATTCTTTATTTGTTCTCATGCTTGACTATGCTTTATTTTCTTCATACATTGAGGACAATGCATGCTTTAAGTTTGGGGGTATTTTGGAATATCATGTTTGTGAAGCCCTTGAGCATCTGAGTTCGGACTATAGTTTTGAGTTTTCTTTGAATTGAGCATATGGTTGTTTTCTGGATGCTATTTTTGCATGACTATGATTTCCTAGGATATGTTTTCTTGTCAATTTTCAAGCTTTCGATGAGTTGTAAGCATGAGTGCCCAAAAAGGGAGACTTTTTAAAATTTTTCTAGGAGATGGCTTGCATGAGTAGAGTAGTTTTCTTTTTCTAAGAGATGGCTTGCATGAGTAGAGTATTTTTCTTGGCTAGATTTAGATTTGAATGCTTAGGAGCGAATTATTAGGTTCATATGCTTGTTGTCATCTCGATAGGTGTAGGGAAGAGCTAAAGAGTTAATTTTTTTGCAAATTAGCATGTTTAATCTTGCTTAGGAGGAAAGAAAAGAATATATGCTTATCATGATCATGAAAGAAAAAATCATTCTTGTTGTTACTTTTGAAAGAAAAAAAATAATTAATCCATGGCCTGTGCACAGTTTGCAATGAGTAATAAAGATTAAAGAAAAAGGAGCTACCCCTGTTGTGATCAGTTAGGCCAACCCGAGAAAACTCAGGTTAAGGGGTCACTGCAATAGGTGTGTGAAAGCTAGTGCCACATATAAATGCTTGACTTAATTTTCAATATTAAGCACCTAAGTATGGATGAAAACAAACTAATTTGTTCCATTGACTCGTTAGTGAATCCTTAGTGCCAGTGTAGAGGGAAGATGAGTTGAGAGTTTAATAATCCAATCCCAGGCTAGTAGAGTCTAATCTCGTTGAGTTAGATCTTGCTTGTGCAAGTTAATTTTGGAAAACTTTTGATTTGTCTCCCTCATTGGTCCTTATGTGCATGTCTCTTGATTGCTTGACTATTGAGTTTTGAGCCTTGAGGATTGAGTCATGTTTGTTGCATCCATTCTTCCACTGTATGGTTGATTTTTAGTTTGCTCGAGGACTAGCAAAAGCTTAAGTTTGGGGGTATTTGATAGCGAGCATAGCTAGCTATTTTTCTCTGATTAATTAAGCTAGTCTTTTACAATTATTTGCCCAAATTTATGCATTTTTATGTTTTATTTGTAGGAAGTATGTGTTTGAAGCTTAATTCAGCAATTGGAGTCAAATGGAGTTCAATCCTAAAAAACCAATAATAATAAAAAAATAATTCATAGTGTCGCGACGTAGCGTCATGACGCTCTCGAGAAATTTTCTAGAAACGCGGTTTCGTGACAGCATCGCGACGCTGTCCATAGCGTCTCGACGCTGTCGCCAGATTTTCTATTAATTCATCCTTTTGTGCTATGGATTGGGGGAGTCCAATTAGTGAGATTTTAGCCCTAATTTTGACTAAAGACCTTTTGTGGGTGCTAAAGGCAAGGCCAAGGAGCGGGAATCAAGCGAGAAGATGTGGAGATCGTGACGGGAACGTGCAGCGTCGGCGGATTCGAGTTTTCCTTTCTCTTTCCCTTAACTCTTGTAGTTTTTATGGTTTTTCTTGCAATTAGTGTTTGTGATTTAAAGACTATGAATTGCTAGTTTTTTGTCTTAGGGATTGATGTAATTGTTTTAGTTGTTGGATTGATTTTTAGGTATGAATGTGTTTTTATTTTACTCATGCAATTTTGTTAAATGTTTTCAATTTCTTTATCACTAATTGAATGATTTAAGTGTTGAGTCTTACTCGGGAGGGAGGATTTGGCCTAAGACTTACTTTGTTTAATTCCATGACTAGAGTAGAAATTCTAAGTTTGTGACAGGATTTCGAACATCTTTAGAAGCGTAACAATCCTCAATCTTAATCGATGAAATCAATTCCCTAAGAGTCTTTCCATTTGAGTCTCCACTTTTATTTTTATGCTTTTAGTCTTTATTTTTATCTTTATCATTGAGTTTTACTCCCTAAATAAAATTGAACAAAAGTATTCGCGGTGCTTAATTTGCTAGAAAACCAATCCAGAGAACGACACTCGTTTTACACGAAAACACTATATTATTACTTGACCCGTACACTTGCGGTAAGCAAATTGCACATCACGAGGCTAGGTTGGCCGAGGCAGAGGCCAAGAAAGACAATCTCTGTAACACCCGAGTTAGGAGGGGTACATGAATGAATAGAGATCACATCCGAATGAGAGAGATCCTGAGGACATGAGAGTATGTTCAAGAAAAGCTTAAAAGAATTGATAGATACTACCTATACAAATAAGGTGCACCTTCCTTTTCGGTGGCCCAACTGTAGGAACTTTGAAGTTAAGCGTGCTGGGCTTGGAGAAGTTTTGTGTTGGGTGACCTCCTAGAATTTTCCTAGGAATCATGTGAGTGAGGACAAAACATGCTAAAAGGACCACGTGTTGTTTTGTGGGGATAGTCTTCACTCTTGGAAGCAGTTTAAGACGAGTATGGTAACGTGGCAAGGTCGCAGGGGAATGTCGGGGCCTTAAGTGCCGAATCCGGATTCCGAATCCTGGGCCTGGGGTGTTACAGATGGTATCAGAGCGGAACCTCTCCCAGTAGGATGTGGTTCGGGGACGAACCAAAGCGGAAACTGGTGGACATGTAACACCCGAGTTAGGAGGGGGGTACATGAATGAACCGAGATCACATCCGAATGAGAGTGATCCTGAGGACATGAGAGTATGTTTAAGAAAAGCTTAAAAGAATTGATAGATACTACCTATACCAACAAGGTGCAACTTCCTTTTCGGTGGCCCAATTGTAGGAACTTTGAAGTTAAGCGTGCTTGGCTTGGTGTTCTATGTTGGGTGACCTCCTAGGAATTTTCCTAGGAATCATGTGAGTGAGGACAAAGCATGCTAAAAGGACCACGTGTTGGTTTGTGGGGATAGTCTTCACTCTTGGAAGTAGTTTAAGACGAGTATGGTAACGTGGCCAGGTCGCAGGAGAATGTCGGGGCCTTAAGCGCCGAATTCGGATTCCGAATCCTGGGCCTGGGGTGTTACAATCTCCCTTGGAAGACTAAGCTTCTAAACACATTAAAGGAGCTTAGAAATCCTCAGGGAGACCTGTAGAAGTTTGAGGATTCAGGAGAGCAAGACATGGAAGAACTAATTGACCAAGTCGACCCACCTTTCACAGAAGAGTTCAAGGTACCTACATTCAGGCTGTATGATGGCAAGAAAGACCCCGTGCAGCATCTAAAAGCCTACAAAAACTGGATGGACTTCCACGGTGTTTTAGACGCAATCAGGTGCCACACATCTTTTTCACTCTAACAGGATCAGCCAAGCATTGGTTTGAAAGATTGAAAAGGAGATCCATCAGTTGTTTCAAGGATTAAGCTCGAGCGTTCCTTGCACAGTTCATGGGAGCCAGAGAACAGCGCAAACCTCACATCAACCTCTTGACAGTCAAACAGCAGCCAGGTGAGTGCTTGCGCGATTATATAACGCGTTTCAACAATGAAGCACTGCAGGTTGAGGGATATAGTGAGGGAGCAGCACTGGTAGCCATCACAGCCGGACTGGAGGATGAGAGACTACTCAATTCAATAGGTAAGAGTCAACCTCGAACCTATGTCGAGTTTGTTTCTAGGGCACAGAAGTATATGAGCGCAGAGGAGCTACTGAAGTCAAAGAAGTCAGAACGAGAGCACAAGAGACATTCTTCAGTCGATCAGGACAGAAAGAAAGATAAAAGGTAGTGGACAAACGATAATGGTCGAGGCCGAGCACATCCCTTTGGTATGTTTGAGAAATATACATCAATTGTTGTTCCACAGGAGCAAGTTTTGATGGAGATACGAAATACGAGACTCCTTAAATTCCCAGGGAGGATGAAGTCGAATTCCGATAGAAGAGACAAAAGCCAGTATTGCCCTTTCCACCGAGACCATGGACATTCAACCAGGAATTGTATTCAGTTGAAGGATGAAATTGAAGCACTGATCTAGAATGGGTATCTGAAGGATTTCGTCGGGGAGCCCGGGGTCGAGGTCGACAAGGGATGGCCGAGGCCAAGGCCAACCAAAGATGGCCGAGACAAAGTAGAACCCCTACGAGAGATCAGAACCATCTTTGGAGGACCAGCTGGAGGAGGTTCAAGCAGGAAGAGGAAAGCTATTGCCAGGGAAGTAAGGTTTGAACCAGAATATCGAGGTATGTACTCTGTCCATCTAGCAAGGGCACACCCCCCTTTGGAGTTCACTGAGGCTGAGGCAGCAAGCATTCATCAGCCACATAATGATGCCCAGGTGGTCACTCTGATTGTATCCAATGTGAAAATCCATCGGATCCTAATTGATGGAGGAAGCTCGGCTGATGTCCTTTCTCTAACGGCCTTTAAAGCAATGCAGTTAGAGAGGGAACTCTTAAAGCCAAGCCTTACCCCACTTGTAAGATTTGGAGGAGAGAGAGTGACCCCAGAAGGTAGCATAGAACTTCCTGTGACCTTTGGGGATGGACAGAATGCAGTGACAAAGATGATAAACTTCCTAGTTGTGGATTGTATGTCAGCCTACAATGCAATCCTAGGAAGCCCAACCTTGCATGAAATGAAGGCCATAGCTTCAACTTACCATCAGTTGCTGAAGTTTCCAACTCCGAATGGTGTGAGAGTTGTCAAAGGAGAGCAGAAGGAATCACGAGAATGTTATTGGACAGCATTGAAAGCAGTTAAGCCACAGAGGCCCAAGGCCGACCAGGCCGAGGCCGACTAGAGGATAGGCCGAGGCCGAGCAGAGCACACTTCCACCAACTCTGAATCTGAACGTATGAAGTTTTAGGGCTACTTGTTTATTTCATTTTATCATGTAATTAGACATTATCTATTTTGTTTCTGCTTCTAGTTTGTAGGAACAAGTTGAGTATTTTTTCCTATTTACTTTCATTCAAATGTAGAAGTTCAATTAATGCCAAAGCCCCACAGTTTCACCATTAAAGTTCAGTATTTAGAAGTGTGGACAAGGCAACCGACTCAAGCACCACATCATGCGAGCCTGGACTACCGAGTCTACCTCTCCTCATCCAGATTGAGATTATATGAGCCTGGACCAATGAGTCTACCTCATTGCATTTGGCTTGTGCATCATCACATCATGCGAGCCTGAACTACCAAGTCTACCTCGCCTCATCCATACTGAGATTATATGAGCCTGGACCAACGAGTCTACCTCATTTCATCTGGCTTGAGCATCGTCACATCATGCAAGCCTGGACGGCTGAGCCTACCTCGCCTCATCCAGATTGAGATTACGTGAGCCTGGACCAACGAGTCTTCCTCACCTCATCTGGTTTGAGCATTTTCACATTACTCGAGCCTGGACTACTGAGTCTACCTCGCCTCATCCAGATTGAGATTACGTGAGCCTGGACCAACGAGTCTACCTCCCCTCATCTGGCTATAGCATTTTCACATTACGCGAGCCTGGACTACCGAGTCTACCTCGCCTCATCCAGACTTGAGACCATGTGAGCCTGGACCAATGAGTCTACCTCACCTCATCTGCCATGAGCATCTTCACATCAGGCGAGCCTGGGCTGGGGCTTGAGGCTGAGGCCGACCCTAGCCTCTTCCCTAACTTCGCTCTTGCAAAAATTAACTTCTCAATGCAGGAGCTCAAAGTCTTCAAATCATATGTGTGGATATGACTTGAACCTGGAATGGAGCACTTCGAATGACCAAGTACGGGGGTCTCGCTGACAGGTCAGCGAGTCGGGGTCCAGGGGCGAAGCGTCCGATGGGGGTTCGGGGGCTATGCCCCTTAAGCAAAATTAGGATGCTGTTATGCTCGGATCTTCCTGAGGTCGAGGCCGACCAACACCACTTTTGTAACCCCTCACATTTCTCATTTCCATTTCACCTAACCCCTATTCAGGGAGCATCTACTTTGTCTATTTCTATCCTTTTTTTGCAGAATGGCAATAAAGTTGTACATGAGTCAGCACAAGGCAAAGATCATTACTCTTAAATCGGGCTTAAGGAGCTCAACCTATAGCAATAAGTCACCCTAAATCCCAATTAAAGAGTGGGGGCTTAATGTTACAGGCAATTTTGGACCACTCCGATGTACAAGAAGTTGACGAGGACAGTGGACAGAAATAGGGTTGAAAGATGGACCCCAGAGGCGAGACTGACATGTAGGACGGGCCAAGACCGAAGTGAAGGGAATAAAAGTCCCCACGCAGCGGAAGCGCATCGATTGGACCTTACGCCGTATATTAATTAACATTAAAATACCGTTACGAAAACTCAATTAAACTTTAAAACCCTTTTAAAGCTGCTGGAAAATTTGTTTAAACATGCTTAAAAATAAATCTCCTTAAACTTTTCAAGGGCTTCAGACTTATGTCCCATTAGGTACAAGTAACCATATCTTGAATAATCATCTATAAATGAGATGAAATATACGTACCCTCCTCGAGCTTTTACATTCATTGGACCACATAGATCCGAATGTATTAACTCTAAGGGTTCTTTGGCTCTGTAACCTTTTCCAGTAAAGGGTCTCTTGGTCATTTTTCCCTCGAGACAAGATTCACAAGGTGGTAGTGAATCCTCTTCTAACTTGCTTAGAAGTCCATTCTTTACCAAACGATCGATCATATTGATGTTTATATGACCAAGTCTGAGATGCCAAAGATGAATCTATTTCAAAAAAATAACTTCGCAGCTCCCACTGCTTTAGCTGAAATGACTTCTCCAGTTCCGACCCTGAGTGTCATTTCCCCATCGTTCAATTGCCGAAAGGAACTATTTTCCTGAAAAGAAGAGCAAACATGATTAGTTGCGCCTGAATCAAGTATCCAGGTAAACTCATCATGTTCTACCAGGCATGTTTCTAAAACCAGTAAATCAAATTTACCTTCCTTTTCCTTCTTTTTCTCAGCAAGGTACTTTGGACAGTTTCTCTTCCAATGTTCATCTACATTGCAGTGGAAACACTTGCCCTTGTCTGCCATAACTTTGGCTTTTCCCTTGCTTTTAGCAGTAGTACTGAGAGCTTTCCCCTTGTTTCCTTTCTTCTTCTGAGTTTTCTTTGAAGAAGTGGCTACAGATTTAGTTCCAGAGGATGAACCCTTCTCGAACTTTCTTTTAGAGTGAACAACGTTTGCCTCTCCTTATATCTGTCCCTTGTTCTAAAGAAGAGACTGATAGAGTTGTAGTTTATTCAGGAGGCTAGTCAGGTTGAATGTTATTTTATTCATCATTGCATTGCTTCGAAACTGCAGAAAACTCTTCGGAAGAGATTCTAAGATGAATGCAACCTGACTACGCACATCTATGACCGCCCTGTTTGCCTCTGCCACGTTGAATTGGACCATCATATCCAGGACATGCTCCCGAACAGACGTGCCCTCTTTCATGCGACAGCTATAAACGTATTTGAGAGCGTCATGGTGGAGTTGGTAGGACGGTTGTACAACTGTTGGTGATTAGCCTAAGAGCTCCTATCCTTTTCAGGAGTTCACGATGTTCGGAATCCTATGACCAGGCCCTCCGAAGGGATGGTTGCGCCAGGACAACCTGTAGGCGGATCATAGGACTCTCACGGTGCGAACTATGGGTGGAGACCGAGGGATACGTTGACACGTGTCCCGCTCCCACTTACTCTAGACATTTTTCCCATTCACCTTGATATTGATTCATGCAAACACTTTCCGAAGGGAGGCCGCTCCTAAGGCGACTCGAAGTCGAGCATGAATCTCACGTTGTGAATATAGGGACATAGGAGCAAAACTTGATTTAAATCTTGTTTTGTAATTTTCCTCCCACTGAAAATGTCCTCGGATTAATATAGGGTTGTTTAACTTAGATAGTATTCGTCTAAGTCAATCTATCTAAGTCTGATCCTATTATAACAATTATGGAAAGGATTCAACTGCAATCTCTTGGGTGAATTAAACTTCTTTTAATAAACCCAACATTGCAAGTCAACATTACTATGGTTAATTCAACTCAATGTTCGGGTCAGTTGCCAGGTAGGAGGTGTTCCGTAAACCGTCAACTTAAATACCCCCAGCCTTAGACAAAACTTTACCGAGAGAGTTCCCTTATAACCTCAGTAATGTAGGGTCTTTACTCTAAAGATTTAGGTGCATTAAACACTTTTAATAAACCTAGTGACATTGCATGCTAACATTTAACTATGACTAATTCAACTCCGGTATTCCAGGTCAGTTCCCAGGTAGGAGGTGTTCCGTAAACCGTCAACTTAAATACCCCCAACCTTAGACAAAACATTACTGGTGGAGTTCCCTTATAATCATAGCAATGTATTTCCTACTTAGTCAATTAAAACTATTTTTAATTCTAAGTAAGAAAAGATTCTAATCCGATTAGAAAACGATCTAGGTCTAATTAATTTTAAACAATTTAAAATTAATCCAATTCATCCTATGATCTTATGTTTGCATGCAAATCTTGATTATAGATTGACGGTTTCTAATCATTAATATTAAAGAACTATTTCAAATTTTAATTATTAATCTTATAATCAAGAATCTAGGGTTTAATTCATTTAACAATCTCATTCAAATTAAATAATTAAACTATACTAATTGCATGAATAATATAACAATTATATTATTAACTATGGATGTTTCATGCTTCATGCAATTTTGATTTTCTTTTATTATAACAATTATAAGCCAATCAAGAAAATCAATCAAGCATGCTTCATTCATCACATTAAACATAACTATTTATATTTAATTTATGTAATGACATTTTCATGCTTTCCAATTTTTCATATAATTAATATACACTTATATTAAAAAATATGAAAACAAATCCATGCATTTAAACATACATTATAACATTTTATAATATATAAAAATGTTATAACCTAAGGTGAGATTAAATATTTTATATGACATCCATAAAGCATATAAATAGCAATTGAACCGGTTAATTTTAGCCCCTAGGATAAAATAAAGCATTAAATTACATTAATTTAGCTAAATTTTATCCTAAAAAAATCCTTGTACAACTCCGAAATTGGTCTAGACAGCATAAACCGCCCCGAACCACCTCGAACCGACTTCGAAAATCACGAACCATGCCAAAAATTGGCTGAACCGGACCAAATAGGTCCCAGCCCAGCTGAACCGGTCCGAACCGGACGGACCTGCACTTGAACCGCGCCTTTTGAAACCCTAATGCGCGCCTCCATCGTGACAGCGTCTCGACGCTGTGTTGATAGCATCTCGACGCTGTGCGCATTCCTTATCTGGCGCCTGCGGAATCGAGGCAGCGTCGAGACGCTGTTGAGGTAGCGTCCCAACTCTGTGTGCTTTCCTTACCGAGTGCCTTCGGTATCGAGACAGCGTCGAGACGCTGTTGAAGTAGCGTCCCGACGCTGTTGCGTCTAGAGGCAGAATCTGGGCAAAACAGCAGCGATTTCTTCGGTTTTTGCCTCGATTTCAGCAGCTATTGCTTCGATTTTTATCTCATAAAAACCTATTCTAGACCCGGACTTACATAGGACTCGATTTTACATAATATACCCGAAACACCGGGCCTTACATGATCAAAATCACATAAAAATAAAACCTATGGCCATAAAATTAACCAAAACAGTTCAATGCAAACCGAACATACATTATGCATAAATCCCACCTATTAGAGCCTATCACAACTTTTAAAATTAATTAATAGGGACAACGATGACTCTGATACCGACTGAAGGGAATAAAAGTCCCTACGCAGCGGAGGCGCATCGATTGGACCTTACGCCGTATATTAATTAACATTAAGGGACCTATTGGAAACGAACCTGAAACATGAGGGACCAAAAGGATATTTTACCCAAAAAATAAACTTTGTATTGTGAAAATGTTAATTAGTAGAAAGTTCTCTAAATTGTTGCAATTTTGAGCTAAGCACTCCTAACGTACTCTTGAACACGTTTGATGAAATGTTAATTAGTAGAAAGTTCTCTACAATATTTGAATGTTACGAATATAACTTTTTTTTTTTTAAATAATGTTCATTTTAATCAAAATTGTGACTTAAAAGGAAAATGGAAAATCATACATAAAATCTCAATTTTACAACTGATGGGAAAACATTTTCATTAACTCAATTTGAAAAAAATAGTATAATTTGTTTTATATATATAAAAAAACTAATATAAACTCAAACTTCAGAAATCAGCACCACAAACATAGATTTCCTAAATCAGACTTCAGAAATCAACACCCCAAACACATACTTCCAAAACCCACAGATTTTCCAAATCACCCTTCCCCCAAACACCCCCTTCCAAAACTCAAACCCTTCCCCCAAACACAGTGGCAGATCCAGAACTTTTCATCAGGGGGGCACAAGTTCATATAGAGTTAAATTACAAGCTTAGTCTGTGTGTTTTTAGATTTGTGTCTATATGTAGATTTTCAATGTTGTGTCTAGTAAATCCATAAAGTTTTTACTTAGTATCAAGTCCTTAACTCATTCGATATATTTTCAAAAACTAAATATTTTATTAGACATAAATAAAACTTAATTTTCTATTAGATAAGTCTTTAACTAATTCAACATTTTTTAAAAATTAATGTATTTAATAAGTTACAAAATTGAAAGTGTAAGGCTCAATTAGATACGAAATTACATTTTATGTCTAATAGAATAGTTACTTTAAAAAAAAAATTAATATGTTTAAGATCCATTAGATACAAAATTGAAAATTTATGGATCTGTTAGACATTTTTATAGTTAAAAAGACTTATTAAACAAAAAAAACTAAAGTTAAATGACCTATCAAACATATTTTAATATTTAGGAACTAGACTTGTAATTTAAGCTTCATATAAATATAATTTTAGATGCATTGGTATAATATTTAGATTAAGTAATATTATTTAAAAAGTTATAATAACTCTAGAACTATTCATCTATTTCAAAATAGGTTAAAGTTTATTTTATACCATTAGTTTTTCTAAAATAATTTAATAATGATTTTGTTTTTTGTTTTTATATTTGTATACAAATGTGGATAAAATGAAAAAGATAAACTAAATTATTGTCCAATTTAATTAATATATATTATAATTTAAAAACAATTGAAAAATAGAAAGAAAAACCAAAACACATGTTAAACGCTTAAAAAACAAAAAAGAAAATTGAAAATTGAAAAAGAAAAAGAAAAAAGACCAAAGCAGAAAAAACTGGCTTAAAAAAACGGAAAAGCAAAAAGAAAACAAATTTTAGAAGATGTGCGCGTTTGGTTAGCCTCGAACCTTACACTTCCCCATGCACCCAAAACATTTTGTGCCCCCTTGCCAACAAACCAAACAATAAGTTGGAATTTTAACTGAAATACGTAATACATATATATAACATTTATAATATGAGGGGGGCACGTGCCCCCGTGGCCCCAACGTGGATCCGCCCCTGCCCAAACACCCCCTAAATTAGATCAAAGAAACAAAATGTTCACATTTACAAAGAAAGCTGCATATTCTATAGCAATTTTAGATAAAATTATTATTTTAATCTATATATTTTCATGATTGTGTCTCTTTATAAAATATATTAAGTCTTGAAGGCTTTCAAAGTTTCACCCAATAGATTCCAAAACGTTAAAGGACTGTTTTTTTTTTTTTTTGAAACAAAAGGATTGTTTGTTTTTTAAGCGAATATAGATGTCTGACACTTTTAGATGTTAAAAATTATGGATATATTTGACGTCTTTAAATAATAAGGTTCACTTTTCAAAAAATAAAAATAAAAATAATCAGTGATACAAATCGAGGTGTCTTAATCAAGCTACAAGAATCCAAGATTGTTACAAACTTTAGAGTTAGCTTTTTGGAAGATGAATCTTGGATTTAAGGCATTTTTATTGTAATTTTCAGTTTTAAAGTTGTGTTTTTAATGTTTTAACTTATTATTTAGTTAGTGGTCATTATAGCATTGATAGACATGAAGGTTACAACCTTTCATATGCCCATAGGTTATGTTTGAAGGCTATAAATAGTTATCTATGTAGTTTCTTTGAGGGAAGATTAGTTTTGGATGGAATTTCAATGAGAATTAAGTCCTTTGAGCCTAATGGCCATGAGCACCTTTGCATATCTTGTGTTTAGATTTGCATGCTTGATAGCGAGCATAGCTAGCTATTTTTCCTTATTTAATTTAGCTAGTCTTTCATGATTTATTGGCCAATTTTTATGCATTTTCATGTTGTATTTGTAGGAAATTAATATTGGAGCCAATTGGATGTTCGGGGGTGAAAAGAGGTCAAGGAATGAAAAAAAGAATCAAAGAAGAAAAAGTCAACATATGGTCAACCGCAGACTAGCGTCGAGACGCTACTCTTTGAGCGTCTCGACGCTACCATTCCATATCTGAACGCTGATGTGAACTTTTCCTAACCGCAAGCGCACGGGTCAAGTAATAATATAGTGAATAGTAAATTCGAATGTCGTCCTCTGGATTGGATTTTTAAGCAAATCAAGTATTGTGAATAATCTTGCCCAATTTTATTTAGGGATCAAAAAGTGATGAAAAGATGATGATAAAACCGAATCAAAGCAAATAAAAAGAATGGAAATTCAATTGGGAAAACTACTTAGGGAATTGATTTCGCCGATGTCGTTTAGGATTGATTTTAAAGAATAAGTTATTATGCACAATGAAATTATGAGCCAAAGACCCTTTAATCACAACTACCTCTCCCGAGTATAATTGATTCTCAAGCAAATTAACCAACTTGATATCCCTATCTAAGTTTATTAACATGCAAGGCAGTGAGATCTTTTAACCAATTCTAAAGATAATCTAAAACCGTCAAGAATTAGAAAGTAAACTTTATTCATGCAATCTTGAGTAAGTCTAGATCAAATCCCCTCTCCCGAGCTAGATTCGAAACTTAAATCATCCAACTAATGGCCAATTAATTGAAAGCATTAAATCAAGATTACAAACACAATAACATTCCACAACTTAAACCGTAAATCAAACCATAAACTTAATCAACTACATCAATCCCTAAGCTACAAGTTTAGCTACTCATGAATGAAAATACAATCTCAACTAAACATGTGAAAGCCATAAATCTAACTAAAGGAAGAAAAGGGAAAAGAAAACTCAATGTAGGCCGAGTCCCGACGTCCCCGTCACGATCCCCACGAACAATGGGTTGATTTCCAAGTCTCCCTCTTTGTTTCAGCCTCCAAAGTGCTCTGTTCTGCTCTGTTTACGGCTGTCCAAGGTCCCAAATCGAACTCCCCTAAAACCTAGCAGAAAATAAGCTTTTATTCTATTTTTTTTCGTCTTAGCGTCGAGACGCTGCCTCTTATACGCGCGTTCTGAATAAGGAAAAACGGTAGCGTCAGGACGCTTCCTATCACAGCGTCTCGACGCTGTGAGCTTTACGCGCCTAATCTGATATGGAATGTGAGCGTCGAGACGCTCAAGAGCTGGCGTCTCGACTCTAGCCTGCTGTTGACCGAGATTTGACTTTTTTCCACTTTTACTCTTTTCATTCCTTTTCATCTTTTCACGCCCCGAGCACCCGATTAACTCTAATATGACATTATAGCTCCAATCAACCATTTCCTACAAAATAAACAATAAAGCACAATAAAATGGCCCAAACACCATAAAAGACTAGCTAAATTAAATAAGTAAAAGTAGTTAGCTATGCTCGCTATCAAACGCGCGCGATAAGGCGACAGCGTCGCGACGCTGCCTCTTATACGCGCGTTCTGAATAAGGAAAAACGGTAGGGTCGGGACGCTTCCTATCACAGCGTCTCGACGCTGTGAGCTTTACGCGCCTAATCTGATATGGAATGTGAGCGTCGAGACGCTCAAGAGCTAGCGTCTCGACGCTAGCCTGCTGTTGACCGAGATTTGACTTTTTTCCACTTTTACTCTTTTCATTCCTTTTCATCTTTTCACGCCCCGAGCACCCGATTAACTCTAATATGGCATTATAGCTCCAATCAACCATTTCCTACAAAATAAACAATAAAGCACAATAAAATGGCCCAAACACCATAAAAGACTAGCTCAATTAAATAAGTAAAAGTAGCTAGCTATGCTCGCTATCAAACGCGCGCGATAAGGCGGCAGCGTCGAGACGCTGTCTCCTCAGCATCTCGACGCTACGACAAAAAATCAGCCTATAAGTAATTTGTGATTAGGGCTGAATGGGGGACTTCTTTTCGACAATTTGGGGCCGTAAAACAGAGGAAAAACAGAGCATTTAGAGCTGAACAAAGAGGAGCAAGGTGGAAATCAACCCATTGTTTGTGGGGATCGTGACGGGGACATTCGGTCTCGGCCTACATAGAGTTTAATCTTTCATTCCCTTACTTTAGTTAGTGTTTATGGTTGTTTTAGATCATAGCTATATTGTAACGCGTTGTATGAGTAGCTAGATCTTTACTCTTAGGGATTGATGTAGCCGTTGGGGCAATTATGGATTGATGTTATGGATTTTATGTTATTGATTCATTTATGCATATTTGTATCCTTAATGCTTTCAATTTACCGGCCATAAATTGATTGATATTTGTGCTTGAATCTAACTCGGGAGAGAGGATTTAACTTAGAAATCATTATGCATAACTAGGATTTAACTAGAAATCGGGAGATTATGGTTAATTCTAGAAATCGTTAAAAAGGTTATCCTTATTGCCTTGTATGTTTATTGAATTTAGATAGGGATATCGGGTTCAATTGCATATGGGAGAATCATGTATGCTCGAGAGAGGTATGTGTGATCTTAGTTTACCAAGATTTATGAACCATAGCATGTGTTAATCTGTTAATTAATCCATAATCCCAATTGGTGAAATCACATCCCTAAGACCATTGTTTCCATAAGATTGTCATATCTTTGCATTGTTTTGTGTTTGATTTAATTTCATTCTCACTCAATTCGGTTCCCTAAATAAAATTGGTCAAGAGTATTTTCGATAATTAGAATTGATTAGAAACCAATCTAGAGGACGACATTCGAATTTCACATTCACTATATTATAACTTGACCCGTACACTTGCGGTAAGCAATTTGCACATCAAGTTTTTGGCGCCGTTGCCGAGGATTGGCATATTTAATCAATTTTAATATCGTAGAAAAAATTGTCCGGTCTTAGTTTAGGGTGTATTTTATTTTTTGTTATTTTTGTTTGTAGGTAGATTGCAATTTTTTTTCCTTTGATGTTTTGTTTTCCATATTTAGATTTTTCCATATTTGTTTGAATTTTCCATAGATAGAATTTTTCTTTTTAGTTTTTTCCTTCTTAGATTAGTTTTTTTTTTTCCTTATTTGTTAGTTTCCTTATTTGTTTTTGTCATATTTGTTTTTGCATTCCATATTAGTTTATCTTTTCCTTTTGTAGATTATATTTTCTTTTTTAGATTCATTTATTTACTTTTCTAGTTTATTTCCTAATTTGTTTTATTTCCATTTCTTTTATTTTCCTTTTCAGGTTAGCTTAGTTGGTGTATGCGAAAGGTTAGGGAGTTGACCTTAATTCCCTTTGACCCAGAGATCGAAAGGACTTTAAGTAGAATTCGAAGGGAAAGGAAAGAAAATCATATCCAAATGGCCAATCTTAACCATGTGGAGCCTAAGCCTATTAGGGACTACTTTCAGCCGGTCTTTCAGGAGCAACAGTCGGGGATCGTCTATGCCCCGATCAATGCTAACAACTTTGAGCTGAAAACGGGTCTCATTCAGATGGCTCGAGATTGTTCTTACAGAGGATCACCCATGGAGGATCCAAATTCTCACCTGAAATCCTTTCTAGATATCTGTGGGACGGTAAAATTAAATGGTATTTCTGAAGATGCCATTCGCTTACGTTTGTTTCCTTTTTCCCTGCAGGATAAAGCTCGTGACTTGTTGCAATCAATTCAACCTGGGAGCATCACCACCTGGGATGCTTTGGTCCAGGTATTTTTAAAGAAATTCTTCCCTCCTGCTAAGATGGACAAGTTGAGGACCGAGATTGGGACGTTCCAGCAGCAGTTTGATGAGCAGTTGTTCGAGGCATGGGAGCGATTTAAAGAGCTGCTGAGGAAATGCCCTCAGCATGGCTATCCCGACTGTCTTAAGGTTCAATTATTTTATAATGTCTTAACTCCTAGTACAAAAACCATCATTGATGCAGCTGCAGGTGGGACTCTGTTGTCCAAAACTGTTGAGAATGCTAGGACTTTACTTAGATCTAATTGGCTCGGGCTGTCATATCAATCAGGTTCATTTTGTAAGAAAGATCGTTAAAATGTCTAAGAATATTTGTATTACTATTTTTATTTGTAGGATTTATGCATGAGAATATTTGAAAATTATTAATTATTTTTGTTGATGTCAAAATCCGGACAGGAAACTTGTTTCACCTTCACGTGACAGCGACAGTAAATTTGTTTAGCGGGAAAAGACATGACCTGCAAAATAAGTAAAAACTGCACATTGGTGTGGTGCTTGCCACACTCACTCTGATGCCTAAGTTAGCAAAACAAGAAGTAAGAAGTGTCAAGAATTAAGGTTTCAAACCTTTCTCCAAACTTGAAGAAGGATATTTATACTTGAGTCTTTTTTTAGGGTTTTTCCTCCGTTTGAGGATGATTTGGGATCAGATTCAGTGGAACCAAGCTCAACTTGGACTCTTGGGACCAAAAGTAAATGGAATCAAGCGAACCTCGGGCTTGTGCCCAGGGTTGGCCTTGGCCAGGCGGAGGCCAACGCTAAGGGTTGGGCTTCGACCCAATCCCCTCGACCCTCTGTTTCCCTGATGGTTTAGTTCTTGTTTTCGTTTTGGGTTGGTGCTGTGCTGACTTGTTAGTTCCATGATTTTCGAGATAGTTCAAATTTACCTACTACAATTTGAACAACATCCTTACAAATTTGTCCATATAATTAGTTGATTAATTCAATATAATTTGAATTTATATAAGATAACTTCTAATTAATTTTTTATTTTGTGTTTTTTTATATATTTACCTTAAATAATTTTTTTATGTTATTAAAAAAAATATATCTATTCTAATTATTCATTTTTCAAAAAGCAACTATTTAGTTCTATTTGTTAGCTTGATATCAATGTTGTTAAACAAATAGATAACATGACTTTGAAATGTGTATTGATGATGCAAGTACATATTAGAAGCAAGTAAGTTGGTTGAAATAAGTGTGATAATGGAATAAATGAACATTAGGTGAAAGAATGATAGCAAGGATCAAAATAGTTATTGTTATATGTAATTCTGGACAACTCTGAAATCGAGGAACTGACAGAGCCAGTGTAGCATCAACTTGAAACGCAACCAAGAGTCCAACCACCGGGTAAAATAGAGGGTCGAGGCGATTGGGTCGAAGCCCAATTCGACCAGGCCGAAGCTGAACCCAGGCTCAAGCTCAGGTTTGACCCAATCCCACTTATTTTTTGTCCCTGAAGTTCAGGCTGATCCCGATTTGACCGAATTTGATCCCGAAACGTCTCCGAAGGCATGAGAAACCCTAAAAACAAGAGAAGGTATATAAACCCTTCTTCAACCTGGAAAAAGGGATCAGAAACTTATTCTCTAAACTCTCTTCTCTTCCTCTAACTCTCTAGTTTGCTCATCTTTGTTATCCTTGACTTAAGCATTGGAGGCAGTGTGGGAAGCACGACACCAGTGCAGGCTTACCTTGTTTTAAAGGCCACGTCTTCCCCGTCTCAAATAAATTTACAGTTGGTGTCACGTGAAGGTCAGGTGAGTTCTCCCTGTCTCGATTTTGGCATAAACAGTTGGTGCCATCTATGGGGAAGAAAGCTTGTTAGGGAGGTCTCCACATCGGTTACCTAACAAGTAAGAGGATGAAGAAGAAAAACGAAAATCCAAACGCTGAAAAGTTCGAAAAGCGACCGCCACCAACAGAGGTCGCAAGAAGGGGGTCATGCTCAGCCTCGGACCCAATCTCCTCGACCTCGGTCTCCTCGACCTCTTTCCCGAGAAAGGCAGACCGACGCCAAAATTGCCTCCCTTGAGGACAAGGTGAGCAAAATGGATCAGAATTTGTCTAGAATATTGCATATCTTAGACAAACTTGGTCCTAGCACCAAAGTCCAGGGGAAAAAGCCAGTTAGGGATCCGAGGAAGGGGAAGGAAC
Source organism: Luffa acutangula (assembly GCA_036850905.1). NCBI lineage: Eukaryota > Viridiplantae > Streptophyta > Magnoliopsida > Cucurbitales > Cucurbitaceae > Luffa > Luffa acutangula. The sequence goes on along the minus strand of CM072087.1, from coordinate 25,713,217 downwards.
CAATGGACTCCACTGCGGAGTAAGAATCAAGATCGAAGGAAAAGAAGACTGACAGCGCGACCAACTGAGTCAAGGGGCTGAAATCCAGAGGTTATATGGTGTTAGAGAGCTTGAAATCAACCTAGAACAACAGTCGTATGATAAGGAAAAACTTACGGAACTTGATCGAATAATAGCGTAGAAAGGTAAAGGTCGAGGTCGAGGTCAGAGCCATAGTTGAGGTCGAGGCTAGAATTAAGGCCGAGATTGAAGTTGAGGCTAGAATCAAGGTCGAGACCGAAGCCAGACTGCAGTTGAAAGGAACAGACGAGGAAGACCTATAACATTTAATTGGACAAGCGAACCCTCCATTCACCGATGAAATCATGAAGGCTAAAAATCCACAGAAGTTCAAGATCCCGACCTTCCAACAGTATGATGGTAAGAGATACCCTATGCACCACTTCGATATGTACAGGTCATGGATGGATTTCCATGGAGCTTCTGAGGCCGCCAAATGCTGAGCCTTTTCTCTCACTCTAATAGGAGCGGTGAGGCAATGGTTTGGAAAGTTGCCAAGGAAATCTATAGGCTCGTTCAAAGAGTTTGCTTGAGCTTTTGTCACACAATTTTTAGGAGAAAGAGACCAACATAAGCCTCAATTCAACCTACTAACTATTAAGTAAGGACCGGAAGAGAGTTTGTGTGATTACATATCACGCTTCAACAATGATGCACTTCAGGTTGAGGGGAACAACAACGAAGTAGCCTTAATCGCCATTATAGCTAGACTATAGGACGAGAAGCTCTTGAGTTCTATTGGTGAGAACCAACCTTGCACTTACGGTGAGTTTATCTCTAGGGCGAAAAGTTTATAAATGCCAAAGAACTACTCAAGTCAAAGAAGGAAGCAAGAAAAAAGAATCCAGGAAGCATTCATCATATGATCAAGACGAGGACAAAGATCACAACCACAAAAAGTAGAGAACACATGACAATGACCGAGGTCGAGGACGAGTAGACCCCACGAGTAAATTCAAGGAATACACCCCCACTTTTATTCCACAGGAGAAAATATTAATGGAGATTACAAATACAGATCTGCTAAGACATCTTGGAAAAATGAAGACAGGTCTGGAGGTGAGAGATAAAAGTCAATTCTGTCTTTTCCAATGGGACCACGGACACTCTACTCGAAATTGCATCCAGCTTACAGATGAGATTGAAACGTTGATTCACCATGGATTCCTTAACGAGTATGTTGCAGATGAGAACCAAAAGAGGCCGAGGCCTACTAGGGATGGCCGAGGGCGAGGAGATGATGAACCTCTTTTAGAGATCAGAACCATCTTTTGAAGCGCAACAAAAAAGATTCAGGGCAAAGCCGACCTTAGCCTTGGGCAATTTAGAGAGTTTTTTAGCTACCTTGAAGTCCACGAATCTCGAGGAGGTGCGAGGACCCGAGCGAATCGTGACGAGTCCAAAGAATAGTCCCAAGGAGTCAAAAGTTCAATCCCAAACCGAGCAAGAAACAAAAAAAGACAAAAGAAAAGATGAAGACACGTTGGAAAAGGGCATGACGTCTCGACGCTGGCCTAATTAGAAACCCTCGGCCCAAAAGGTGTAGCGTCTCGACGCTATGATTAAAATTTGTGAACCCTCGTTTTTATTTCCGCCGTAGGTCAGTTTAGGTTTAATTTTTTTAGTTTCCTTTATGATTCCTCTCTGTTTTTTTACATTCAGACCTCAATTTGTATGATTTTTGGTTGATTTCTATTGTATTTCTCACATTTGATTGTACTTGGTCACATGATTTAGTCATCTTAACCGCCGTCTAAACCCATTGACGCCAATTAGATGATTCTTGGGCAATATAATGGATTTGTTAGTGAGTTTCCTGTTCTGATTTGTTTATTTAATCTATCTTGCAATTTTATTTTTGTTTTGATTCGTAGAATAAGCATGCACAGTAGGTAAGATTGATGCCCTAACACGCAACTCGTATGTCTATTATTTGCTATTGATTATAGTGCATAAATTGATTTATGGACACGAGTCCCAAGAGTAGTTCTCTGTCTTCGCTGCTCTGCATGATAGGTCTAGGATCATAAATAGCGTTAGGAATAATTTAGGCCTCCTTATTTCTAGTGTCCTAATCAATCCACTAGACTTAGAGCAATTGGTTAGTTGCTTAGTTTGATGGATTAATCAAATTAATTAATTAATCAATTAAGTTCTAATCTGATGGATGATGTATGATCGAGTTAGATAGCTTAGGTGGGCTTAGGGTATTTCCTGGATCCAAGTTAGATCGATTGGACAATTTAGCAAAATAAATTTAGCCTTTAATAGGTAGCTATTCGATGATCAAACAAACCATTCAACCACAAGAATCTCCCTAATCAGTGTCGTGCATTTAAATTCATTTTCCTATTATTTTATGTTTCAACCCATTTAAATTTCTTGTCTTTTAATTTCCTGTAATTTAATTTTCCATCTTTAGTTTTCCTGCATATTAGTTTCTTCGCATATTTCCCTTTGCATCAAAATCCCCCTTTTATTGGTTTTCAACTCGAAATAAATAGGAAATAATTACCAACTGCCACTCCCTGTGGACGACCCGACCACTACTACTGCAAGTAGTTTAGTGTTCGGAGTTTATAAACTTTATTTAATCAGAGGACCTGACAGACTCGATTGATCAACAAATTCAAATCTATGTCTCTACCTCAACAAGATTTAAAGTGTACTCAAGGATGTCACCACCGCAACAAAATTCAGAACACCCTAACAGAGGCTACAAATAGGATATGCTACCCTACTAAATAAAAGGCAAGAGGGGATATGCTTCCCTATTAAACAAAAAGTTGTAGGGACGAAGGTCCCGACGCAGCAGAAGTGGTTCAGGAACAATTCACAATTAATTTAAAATAATGAAATACCAATACCCTAGCAACATACATACATTCATAATCTATTGTATATCTAGATAAAGCATTCTAAAAAACTATAGAATCTAATTATGATTTACATAAAGTAACAAGTTACTTACTCTCGTTGACGACTCAGATTAATTTCACCAACTACTTGAGAAATAATCACGAACAACTTGGAACACTACCACAGGGAAACACTGGTATTCTCTGGGGAATTTGAGGCCAAGGCAGTGGGAACCTTCTTCTTGATTTTAGGGAGAATTCAATGAATTTAGAGTGTTGAGAATAAATCAACCGGGAGTCATTCTATGGCTTCTATAAGATGTCATATCCCTTTCCTATTCGTAATAGGTTAGGGATATATTTATTAATTAATAATCAATTACTCTTCCCAATTGTAATAGGATTGAGATTTATTTAATTAAATAATTAATTCAATCTTAAACGAACATCTCCCACATAACCTATATTTTTAATATGAATCTAATTCATATTAATATTTGAATTCATTCAAATATTTAATTAATTTTGAATAATATCCGAAATTAAATTTATATTATAATGTATCATTATACATTATATTATTTCCCCTATTAATCAAGACATAATTTCCTTAATTACCCTTTACGAGCTACCAGCGGGACCTAATGGACCTAATGGACCTACAGATCAGAAGCTCTAACGATATGAAATTAATTGGCTAAACTCATTAACCAATTTAATCAATGTTCGTTAACTGTGGGTACACTCCACCATAGACCCACAACTACACTCTGTTGGGTTTTAAGCCCTAAAACTCATAAATAGTAAATGTAAATTATTGACTGTTATCAATAAAACTTTATTGAGTGTTATTTTATAAAGACTTATGGAATTATTAGTTGTTTTGTCTGAAATAACCCTAAATCCAATAAACTAACATCCTAGGTTGTTACGTGAGTCTTGAACTGTATGTGGAGACATATGGGGATCAGTGTTCAAGATACAGCCTAAATGGTCTATATTATAGGGATAAGGCTGGGTACCTTATCGTGGTAACACTATGGGTACGACTCACTTTGTATTTGATACAAACGCAATGATCCAACGTGTTAGTGCAGGGGACACGCGAGTGGGGGTATCCTATGCAATGAGTTTGCATAAGATCAGACTGTGAAATAGTAACCGCTAGATGTAACTCCATTGACTAGTAAGGTTTCTATTTCATAGGATAACCTAGGCAACTTAGTCTCAATCCTGAGAGTATTATGAACTCCTGTTCACGAGGGATTGTTCTTTGATTTGTATGGGTGAGAGTGGCCAGATCGCCGACTCAATAAGCCTATCATTTTGGGGACAAGACCGAGTGAGTGGCTGAGAACATAATTACACAAGATGGAATTCACTCATTCCCGACTTAAGGGTAAGTAGACGAGTGTTCCCTTAAGTGGTGTCTCCAAGTCTTAAACAAAGAGCCCTACCCTCTCACTGGCACAAGAGAGATTTCTATTTATTGGTCGGATCATAAACAGGTTGTTCATTAGAGGAGCAATGATACTTAAGGACATAAAGGTAACCCAGGGATAAAACGGTAATTTGACCCAACTGGTGTTAGGAATACTCATGAAGGACTAACATGCTGTTATTGGTCTATTTCTGTGGACACAGAAATATTCTGTAGAGAGATGAGTGCAGTTGTGGGTCTATGGTGGAGTGTACCTGCAGTTAACGAACATTGATTGATTTGGTTAATGAGTTTAGCCAATTAATCTCATATTGTTGGAGATTCTGATCTGTAGGTCCATTAGGTCCCACTGGAAGCTCGTAAAGGGTAATTGAGGAAATTAAGTCTTGATTGATGAGGGAAATAATATAATGTATAACGATACATTATAAATTTAATTTTGGACATGATTCAAAATTAATTAAATATTTGAATGAGTTCAAATATTAATATGAATTAGATTCATATTAAAACTCTAGAATATGTGGGAAATATTCATTTAAATATGGTTTAAATGAAATGATTTAATTAATTATTTAAGTAAATAAATCCCAATCCTATTACAACTGGGAAGAGTAATTAATTATTAATTAATTAAATATGTCTCTAACCTATTATGAATAGGAAATGGATATGACACTCTATATAAGCTATAGAATGCCTCCCAGTTGAAACATTTCAATCAATTCATTCTCTTTGAATTCATAGAATTCTCCCAAAAATAAAGAAGAAGGTTCCCACTGCCTTGGCCCCAAATTCTCCAAAGAATACCAATGTTTCCTTGTGGAAGTGTTCCAAGTAGTTTGTGATTATTTTTCAAGCAGTTGGCAAATTTAATATGAGTTATCAACGAGAGTAAGTAACTTATTACTACATAAATTAGAATTAGATTGTATAGATTTTCAACATGCTTCATCTAGTTATTCATTAGATTATTAATGTATGTATGTTGCTAGTGTATTGATATTTCATGATTCTAATTTAATTGCGAATTGTTCCTGAAACCGCTTCCACTGCGTCGGGACCCCAGTCCCAACAATTGGTATCAGAGCAAATGGTTAAATTAATTAGAAATTTGAAATTTGCATTGGCTTGGTGGGATTGATTGCATTGTGGATGTAATTTTGCGAATGAATGTTTATGGTAATTTTGGGCTTAGAATTTACTGTTTTGATATGATCAAAATTGTAAGGGCCATTGTATTTTTGGGCAATTATGTGTAAATTCGAGTCTTATGTAAGTCTAGGTCTAGATTAAGCTCAAAATTCGATGAAGATCGAGATCAATTTTGGCAAAAATTGCAAGAACAGTCGCGAATATGCCCAAAAATTGCTCTCAGACAAACCAGTGTCGATTCTCGGCCACATGTGGAAAACCAACAGCGTCTCGATGTTGTGTCGAGTTTTTAGTAATGGCGGCTAGGGTTTCGACAACTCTGGTTTGTGGTATAGACGATTTGATTTGGTCCGGTTCAAGGTGGTTGGCTCTGGTTTGTGCTAGGATGGCTTGGTTCAAGGTTTTGGAGGTCGGTTCGAGAAGATTCAGGTCGTGTTGGTCTGGTTTTGGAGCGGCAGAAGACTTGTTAGGATAAAATTATGCTATATTAATGTAATTTATTGTTTTATTCTATCCTAGGGGCAAAATTATCGGTTCATTTGCTATTTAAATGCTTTATGGATGTCATTTAGATTAAATCCCACCTTAGGTTAAACATGTATTTAATATAACTCATATACATTAAAAGACCCATGAAAATAATCCATGCATTTCCATCCATACATTATAACTAATTATAATATATAAAAAATGCACGAGCATGTTTTATAACCTAAGGCGGAATTGAAATTATATGACATCCATAAAACATATAAATAGTATATTAACCAGTTAATTGGCCCCTAGGATAAAATTAAAGTTTAAATTACAAAAATAAAGCAAATTTTATCCTATTATAGCCTTCTGCACCTCCGAACTAGACCAAAATCGCTAAAAACATGCCAAAACCACTCGAACCAGGTCAAAATCACTCAAAATTGGGTCAAAACTGTTTGAATCAGCCGAAAAACCACTGAACCAGTCAAAAACCACCGCCCAGCCAACGAACAAATCAAATCGGTCAACGAACCGCCTCTTGATTGCTGAACCGGGTGCGAACCACGTCTGCGTTCGATCGGACCAGACCGCTCGCCTGGACCCTGCCTCTTAGGATGCTAGACTACGCCTTATGACGTTAGCGATCCCAATGCTGACGTCAGCCCTTGTCTTCACGTGCAATTTCACTTTTTTTCCTACGTTCCAGCCACTGTTCCAGCCGCCGTTTTCCATTGTTTTTGGCCAAATTTGGTCCCGATCTTCATCGTTGTTTAATCTAAACTAGATTCGGACTTACAGAGACTCGATTTACATTTTAATGCCCAAAACGCAAGCACCCTTACATTTGATTGAATCAAAATAGTTGTAAACCTATGGTCAAACAACCGAAAACATTCATATGAAAAACACATATATTATGCGTTTAATCCTGTTGGCTTTTTGGCCATTAATCTCAAATTAATTAATTTTAATTAAATAATTAATCAATGTTTTGATGATAAAAAACCCAATTTTTAATTACAAAAAATTTTAGTGTTTTAATTTTCCCATAGCGTAGAGCTCGAAACAACGATTCCAACGCCTCTTGAATCACTCAAATCGGAGCTAAATCGAAGAAGTTATAGTCGAAACAAGTTTGAACGAAAATACTCGTGGGTTTAAATTGAGCCCACCGTAATAAAAAGTTTATAAAATTCATTAAACCCTATTCACCCCTCTAGGGTTGTCATACCGATCCAACAAATCTCACCTATATCAAGTCATTTGCAAATTTCAATTGAATTAAAATTAACATAGATGACTCTGATACCAATTGAAACGATAATAGCTCATACGTAGCGGTAAAAGTTCAGAGATCATACACTGAATTTTAACCCAACAAAAATACCGATACGAATGCAAATTTTAAAGCAACATATGTCTCATAAAAGACTGTAATTTTAAGCTAAAAACATGTTGTAAACTGATTAAAAACGTAGATCTAATCTTAGTTTTTCTTAAGGAACAAATGGGTCAAGAAAAATACTTACTTTCGAATGACGACTTGACCGAAAACGCCAACACCTTGGATTTTTCGCTGAAAAAAACAGCAGCCCCTATTCCGTAGAAAATCTCCAAAAGTGTGAACACCACCACGATAGAAACACCGATATGGCTTCTAGGGATTTAGCCTGAGGTTGCTAGTGGGGATCTATTCACTAAAGAAAAGGGAGAGGAATTTTTGTTCTGTAAAACCAGAGAGAAAACGTGAGAGCGAATAATCTTTTGTGAGAGATTGATTTTGCAGTTTTGCCTAAAGGAGAAAAGTCATATAATTGACCCCCACTCCCTCTCACACGTTGTAGTCAGTTGGGGAAAGAGAAGGCCAAGCCTTGGCCTCCACGTGTTTCATCAGTTGAAATATCTGATGAAATAAAATTAATTAAATTAAAATATCCTTTAATTAACTAACTAAAGAATTAATTAATGAAATTAAATAAACTACAATTAAATCAACATTTAATTATGTTTTCTCCCACATAACCGATAGTCTAATTTCAACTCATTTAATTTTTCAAAAAAAAAAAAAAAAATCAACTCATTTAATTTAATTATATTGAATGAAATTAAACAATTTAATTAATTCAGTAATTAATTAAATATTAAATTAAATATCAAATATTTAATTTTATTTATAATTGAATCATATTCAATTATCATTTTCTCACATAATCTATAGTTTTAATGTGTATCTAATGTACATTAATTTTAACCTATAATGTATCAAAAAAAAAATAATTAACCTATAGTTTTAATATAAACCCAATTCATATTAATTTTAATATTTGAACTCCTTCAAATATACAATTCTCCCTTAAATTAATTTTGAATCAATATTCAAAATAAATTTTTATTATAAAGTTTAATAAAATTAAAACTTTATATTATAATGTATCTTCATACATTATATTATTTTTCTTAGTGAATTTACCTCATCACCCTTTATTAGCTACCAGTGTGATCTAATGGACCTACAGATCAGAAGCTCCAACAATATGAGATTAATTGAATTGGCTAAACTCATTAACCAAGTTAATCAATATTTGTTAACTGTACTTCACTCCACTATAGAACCACAACTGCACTATTCTCACTGTAGATAGATTTTTGTATCCAAAGATATTGACCAATAGTAGCAAGTTAGTCCTTCACGTGTGTTCGTAACACCAGATGGGTCAAATCACCGTTTTACCCCTAGGTTACCTCTACATTCTTAAGTCCTAGTGCTCCTCTAATGAATGTTGCACGACTTTCCGCAAGCGCACGGGTCGTCACAAGTAATATAAAACGGTAGGTAATACCGAGTATCGAATCCTCAGGGAAATTGAATTAATTCCATTAAGTACCAAGAATCATCATGTTTTAATTTTATTTAGAAGATCAACTCGAATGATGAAGCGAAAATTTAAAGGAATTGATAAAAATAAACATGTAATAATGAAATGAAAATATCCAATTAGGGGGGCTTGACCTAGGGTGTTATCTAGCTTTCTTGGATTTGTAGCTCAAATACATGGATGCATGTAACTAATAATCAACAATCCCATAAATCTAGAAGTAATTACAAGTGGATTTCTCTTTCAAGCTCCTCCACATCTCATACTAACATAACTAATTCATGTGTCCATTTCCTTAGTTAATCATAATATGGCATTAAGCAACTCCATAATCAATTTCTAACAATTCTCTTTCACTCTCGTGCTCCAAGCAATTGTTAGCCATGCAATTTAGATCTAATCTAATTTCTCTCTGTCGAGTATCAATTTAGACCAACAAATCAATTAATCCGTGATCAAGAGATTAAAAGCATTAAACAAGAATTGCATAGATGAAATATGAAGAATTTCATTACATAATCCAAGTAATTGCGCTACAATATCCAATTAACTAGAATAACGGCCCTAGGTCTCAAGATCTACTCACAAATGGAAATAATTGTGCCAAAATGATCTTGATCCATAGGCCTAACTCAAATTAAAATAAGAAATTACAAAGAAGTAAGGAAGAAATAACCGATAAGTTGATCCTACGCTCCCGTCCCGATCATCTCGAATCCCGAGCCTTGGAATCTCGCTCAATTCCACCTTTTTCCTCACAATTCTTCTCACTTTTTCTCTCTATTGAACTAGGGGAGAGCTCCCCAAAAATGGGATGATTTTTACCCAAGAGAAGGGCTCTTTTTATAGAGCAAGGGGCTGGAATTTTCTTGCTGAACAAGTCGACAGCGTCTCGACGCTACGTCACAGCGTCTCGACGCTGTGACGTCATGTTGCCTTGGGGCAGAAGTCGTCGCAGCGTCGCGACGCTATCTGTTGCGATTTTGGCACGCGCTACGCTGACTACCTAGCGTCTCGACGCTAGGCCTTCTAGAAGCCCTAATTGCGGATTTTTGCCTCTTTTCTTCAATCTTTTGGGCTTTTTGGGCCTCCCACTTCAATTGTCTTCCTTTCTTGGACCTTAGGGCTTTAATCTTCAATGATTATTCTTCAAATTGCCCATAAAGTCCCCAAATTCTCTTAAAATATTAGTTTTGCTGCTCGAACTCGGTTTTCTGTAAAATTAGCATAAAAATTCATTAAAGCTCATGATTCATGCACAAAACTAACTAAACTTAATAGGAAAATGATGACATTTTTGCATGTCATCACACCCCCAAACTTAAAGTTTTGCTAGTCCCGAGCAAAATAAAGTAATGTATATGAACCAAAACTTGCATGCTAACAACTCTATCCTCAATGTTTCTAGCCATAAATGCAAACCATTGAAACAAATAAGTAAGCATTGTCAACCATCAAGAAGTTTAAAATTTAATCCTATCCTCCCTTGCAAAAACGAATCATCATTTGCCTTATCATAATCTTTACTAGCCCGGAATCATTTATATACTCCTCCATTCATCTTCCCCCTACACTGGCACTAAAGCTCACCCTTTTAGCCATCATACTCATCTAGCAAGCACTACCTTACTAAGGTGCCCATAATTCTTGAGGCGTCCCCCAAACATTTTTTTTTTAGATAATAATCCTTTTAGATGTAGCGCCTTCGTTCTGGCTTGCCAACATTGGTGATGAAAGCATCCAACTACGAGCGCTTCATCTTTCAGGATGCCGAAGCATGCTCATTTCTTTCCAGTGTTTTCATGCAAAGGCAAACGATGGGTGTCATGAATGCCCCTGGTTACTAACACTTTCAAGAAAGTGGAGCATTCATTATTTATTTTGAGCAAATCATTTCTTTTTTTCCAAAGCTCAGTATTACTAACTATTACATGAGAAAGCTATCTAGACAAACTTTACACCTATCGGAGTGACAACAAACTTCCAAAGCATATAACTTTCATCTAGGCTTTCAAAATCATAATAAAACAAGTGAATCATCATACTTTGCAAGGGGATCAAAGAAAAATTTTAAATTTTCTTGAATTTAGACATGCTTTTAAATTTGCAACAATAAGAGAGAATCAAGGCTACAAGCAAATCATCAGACGTCATTATCATCAACATGCATTTAATTCATCATAAGCATTACTTTGCTTCACGCAAAACTTAAGCAGAGCGAATCTCCCCCCCAAACTTAAAATATACATTGTCCCCAATGTATGAACATTTAATCAGATAAAGAGAGAATGATACTGCCCATAAAAGGCGAGAGAATCCGAAACGTCTTGAATTTTCGCCTGAGGAGATAATGAGAAGCTAGGCATGAATTCAAGAGCTTCCTGCATAAGGATCGATCTCAAGGGAGCATTAGGATTAACACAAAAACTAAAATGAAATCTACAACAAACTGTAAAAGCTTGGGTTGCCTCCCAAGAAGCGCTTGTTTAACGTCCTGAGCTAGACGGGGCTCGGTCACCCTGGATCCGTTAAAATAATTTTTTCGACCTTGTGCTCTTCGAATCCACAATAGTGCTTCACTCTCTGAGCATTGACTTTAAAAGTTAACCCTCTGTTATCCATTAATTCAATCAGTCCATATGGGGATACTTCCTTGATTATGAATGGACCGGACCATCTTGACTTTAATTTTTCTAGGAACAATCGCAATCGAGAATTAAATAGAAGAACTTGCTGCCCTGGCTCAAAAGAACGCTTCTGGATTATATGATCGTGCCATCTTGCGGTTCTTTCCTTATAGAGTTTTGCGTTTTCATATGCCTGGCTCCTAAATTCTTCTAATTCGTTGAGCTGCAGAAGACGTTGTTCCCCAGCCTTCTCTGCGTCCAAGTTCAGCTTCTTGATAGCCCAATATGCTTTGTGCTCAAGTTCCACAGGCAGGTGACAGGCCTTCCCATACACTAATCGATACGGGGATGTACCGATTGGAGTTTTGAAAGCTGTTCGGTAGGCCCACAAAGCATCGTCCAACTTGTATGCCCAGTCCTTCCTGTTGATACGAACTGTCTTCTCCAGAATTTGTTTAATCTCCCTATTAGAAATCTCAGCTTGCCCGTTTGTCTGGGGATGATAAGCTAAAGAAGTCTTATGCTTGACACCATATTTCCTAAGTAATGATTCAAACAATTTATTGCAAAAATGAGACCCCTCATAACTAATTATAGCTCGTGGTGTGCCAAATCTAGTGAAAATATTTTTATGCAAGAAACGTAACACAACACGTGCATCCATCTTTTTCTTTTGAAATCTCTGAGGATATGGAATTTGATTAAGAACTAAAGGAATAGGATCTGAAGACTTATCTGTCACTAACGGTGCTTTTTCTTCTGGTTTACTTTCATCATCCTCTTCCAATATCCTACTGGGCTTTGTTTCTTCTTTTCTTTTAACTTCATTCAACTGCTTCCCACTTCTGAGAGATATGGCAGGGCATTGCTCTTGTGGGTCCATGGTGACAACATTGGATAAATTTCCTTGCTTGATCTCCTTCATGAATATTGTCATTTGATCTATTTTTGCTTCCATCTTACTAATGACAATTTCTTGTTTTACTGATAAATTCCTAGTCTCATTTATGAAATTTCCTAGCATTTCTTCCAAAGGGTTTTTCTTTTCTTGAACTATTTTCTCAAGTTTAGGTTCTACTGCGACCTTAGGAAAATTTGGAATTTCTGCCCCTGTAAACTTGGTTAGAACCTTAGTTAGAGCTTCGACTTGCAACCTTAAAGCACTCACTTCTTCATTCTCACATGTTTTCTCCTCAATTTTTGATTCTGGTTGCTCTGACTGCCACTGATAACTTGTCAAAGACAATTCTTCCACTAGGGTTCGAGCATCTTTGACAGTTTTGGCTAAAAAGCTTCCTCCAGCCGCAGTGTCAAGAATTGTCTTGAAATCCCGTTTTAACCCATTGTAGAAAAATTGTATCTGAAGCCAATCAGGGTATCCGTGTTGTGGGCATTTCCTTAACAAATCCTTGTATCTTTCCCAAGCTTCATACAATTGCTCTTCCTCGATTTGTTTAAATGTTCCAATTTCAGTTCTAAGCTTGGTAATTTTGGCTAATGGGAAAAACTTTGTAAGAAAGGCTTTGACTAAATCATCCCAACTGAGAATGCTATTTGAAGTTAATGAGTCTACCCAATCTCTAGCCCTATCTTGCAAAGAAAATGGAAATAATTGTAAACGAATAGCGTCAGAGTTGACTCCTCCTATTTTTACCGTTCCACAAATATCCAAAAATGATCTTAGGTGATTGTGTGGATCCTCCGATGGATAGCCTTTGAAACCATTTTCTTTCACCATTTGAATGAGACTAGCTTTTAGCTCAAAATTATCTATCGCGATCGGCTCGTAAGCTATTCCAGAGTAATTTAATGGAAATTCAGGCAAGAAATAATCTCGGATTGCTTTATCTTTTTGATCTGCCATGATTAAATCTCAAAGAAACAAATTATCCACCTTATAGCTTCTCAATGTTTTGCCACCACTTGCCAAAATTAAATTGCAAAATAAAATTTCTAAATTAAAATCAAACACTTAATTCTTAATGTTAATGAAAAAAAATTACAAATTCCCCGACAACGGCGCCAAAAACTTGTTGCACGACTTTCCGCAAGCGCACGGGTCGTCACAAGTAATATAAAACGGTAGGTAATACCGAGTATCGAATCCTCAGGGAAATTGAATTAATTCCATTAAGTACGAAGAATCATCATGTTTTAATTTTATTTAGAAGATCAACTCGAATGATGAAGCGAAAAATTAAAGGAATTGATAAAAATAAACATGTAATAATGAAATGAAAATATCCAATTAAGCGGGGTTTGACCTAGGGTGTTATCTAGCTTTCTTGGATTTGTAGCTCAAATACATGGATGCATGTAACTAATAATCAACAATCCCATAAATCTAGAAGTAATTACAAGTGGATTTCTCTTTCAAGCTCCTCCACATCTCATACTAACATAACTAATTCATGTGTCCATTTCCTTAGTTAATCATAATATGGCATTAAGCAACTCCATAATCAATTTCTAACAATTCTCTTTCACTCTCGTGCTCCAAGCAATTGTTAGCCATGCAATTTAGATCTAATCTAATTTCTCTCTGTCGAGTATCAATTTAGACCAACAAATCAATTAATCCGTGATCAAGAGATTAAAAGCATTAAGCAAGAATTGCATACATGAAATATGAAGAATTTCATTACATAATCCAAGTAATTGCGCTACAATATCCAATTAACTAGAATAACGACCCTAGGTCTCAAGATCTACTCACAAATGGAAATAATTGTGCCAAAATGATCTTGATCCATAGGCCTAACTCAAATTAAAATAAGAAATTACAAAGAAGTAAGGAAGAAATAACCGATAAGTTGATCCTACGCTCCCGTCCCGATCATCTCGAATCCCGAGCCTTGGAATCTCTCTCAATTCCACCTTTTTCCTCACAATTCTTCTCACTTTTTGTCTCTATTGAACTAGGGGAGAGCTCCCCAAAAATGGGATGATTTTTACCCAAGAGAAGGGCTCTTTTTATAGAGCAAGGGGATGAAATTTTCTTGCTGAACAAGTCGACAGCGTCGAGACGCTGTGACGTCATGTTGCCTTGGGGCAGAAGTCGTCGCAGCGTCGCAACGCTATGCAGATAGCGTCGCGACGCTGTTGCTATTTTGGCACGCGCTACGCTGACTACCTAGCGTTGAGACGCTACGTTCCTAGCGTCTCGACGCTAGGCCTTCTAGAAGCCCTAATTGCGGATTTTTGCCTCTTTTCTTCAATCTTTTGGGCTTTTTGGGCCTCCCACTTTAATTGTCTTCCTTTCTTGGACCTTAGGGCTTTAATCTTCAATGATTATTCTTCAAATTGCCCATAAAGTCCCCAAATTCTCTTAAAATATTAGTTTTGCTGCTCGAACTCGGTTTTCTGTAAAATTAACATAAAAATTCATTAAAGCTCACGATTCATGCACAAAACTAGCTAAACTTAATAGGAAAATGATGACATTTTTGCATGTCATCAATGAACAACCTGTTTGAGGTCCAACCATCAAATAAAGTCCCTCTTGTGCCATAGAGAGGGCAGTGCCCTTTGTTCAAGACCCGAAGACAACAATTAAGGGAACACACATCTACTTACCCTAAAGTCGGGAAGAAGCGAATTCCTTGTGTGATTATGTTACTAGCTCCCCACTCGGTCTTGTCTCCAAAATGGTAGGTTTATTAAGTCGGCGTGCTGGCCACTCTCACCCATACAAATCAAAGAACAATTCCTCATGTATAGGAGTCCATAACCCACTCAGGATTAAGTCTAAGTTGCCTAGGTCATCCCAGTGAAATAAAAACCTAACTAGTCAACGGTGTTACAACTAGTGGTTATTGTTTCGCAGTCTGATCTTATGCAAACTCATTGGATAGGATAACCCCACTCGCATGTCCCCTACACTGTTGGGGTTTATGTCCTAAAGCTTGTGGATAGTAAATATAACAAAGTTAAATATAAAACGTTATTGAAATAATACAATTTTTGGTTGTTGAATGGTTATTTTGCCTATGCTTTAATTAACCCAAATCCAATAAACTTGAATTCTTGGCTATGATATGAAACACTCGAACTTTATGTGGTGACATAAAAGTGGATCAAATTCGAGTGATAGCCTAAACGGTCTATCGTTAGGGATAAGACTGGGTACCTTATCTTAGGAAAAACTATGTGACGTGACCCACTTTGTTTTAGTGCAAACAATGTGATCCTGAATCGTTCATGTGGAGACATGCGAGTGGGGGCATCCTATGCAAAAGAGTTCATATAAGGTCGAACTGCAAAATAAGTCACTTTCACTTTATAACGCCGTTTACTGTGAAACTGACATATTTCAAGCGATGGCCTAGGTAACTCGATCTTAATCTTGAGCTAACTATGAACTCCAGTTTATTCTGTATTATCATTTGGTTTGCATGGGTGAGAGTGGCCCAACAGTGTTTCTCAATAAGCCTACCACTTTGGGGATAAGACCGAGTAGATAGCTGGGGACATAGTCTTGCAAGATGGAATTTACTCCTACCCGACATTAGGGATAGTAGAGAGGTTGTTCCCTTAAGTGCTGACTCTGGGACGTGAACAAAGGCACACCGCCCTCTCATTGGCCCGAGAGGTTTTAGGTTTAGTGATCTGACCTGATAGCGAGCAAAAATGTCGCTATTTTAGTCCCAATTTATTAGGCTTTTATGTGCTTTAATTGTGTTTTTATTGAAAATATTTAATGTATTTTGTTATTTGGTCGTTAGGAGCAAGTTTTGGATTTTGGGAGAAAAAATGTCCAAAATGAAGCCAATCAAGCCCAAATTCAAGCTTGGATCAAAAGGGGAGTCAATGAGGCCACTCATGAAGAAAAAGCCCAAAAAGAAATGAAGAGAAGGCCCAAAAAGAAGCCCAAACCGAAGCTGGAAATTCTGGAAAATGGCACAGCGTCGCGACACTGTCCATTTCTTGGGCAACGAGCCGCGTGCATCACATCGTCGTGACGCTGTGCCATATAGCGTCGCGACACTACCCCCAATCCGAGCCTATAAAAGGCACCCCATGGTGCCTCATTTTACCATCAATCAATCCATTCTTTCCTTCCTTTCTTGCTTCCTTTTGCTCATTTGGAGCCTTTCTCAAGGCTTTCTAGCCTTTTTGAGAGATTTCTTAGTGGGAAATATTTTGGGGAATTTTGGGGAGCATCATAGGAGGCTCAAGGACTGATCGGCGGGACTCCGAGCGTCAGGGAAGGGTTTTTTCGATGGTCAATTCCTTTCCTTTTATGCTTTTAATTATGCTTTTCATTGTAAATGTTGTGGATATTTTAGCCATGTGTAGCTAAACCCCAATTTGGGGTCTTGAAATGAAATTATAGTCAAAATTTTATTATAATTTCCCGTCTCTTGCCCCTTGTCCTAATTATTTGTATGGATGTGCTTAATGCTTTATTCAATCTGACCAATTGTGTAATGATTCGATTCTTAGTGGAAACTCGACGGAGAGAAATTAGGATAGATCGTAATCCATGCAACTAGTTTAATTGCCCGTCCTGACACCGGGATTAGTTAATTAAACTTAGATTCCTAAAATGAATCAGAGCATATTAATTAATGATTTTTAATGGCGCCAAAAACACTTAGGTTGTTAAAATGAATTAATTACAATTAGGGGAAACTGACAAGAGAACCTATGTGATTAACGAAGATTCTTAGATTATAATTAGTTGGGCAATGAGATAGGATAGTTATAATAAATGTTTAGCTAATAATTGATTCTCAAGACCCCTATTCCCATTTAAAGAAAACTCTTTCTCCATATTTTGTTTTTCTCGATTGATCAAATTATTTTCTTTAATTGCTTTGATTTTTTAATCCTTTTTATTGCATTAGCTGTTCCCTAAATATTATTTCGCCCAAGTATTTTTAGTGCTCAAGAGATTTTATTTTTGCTTAATTTTCGTTTCGCCTCCCTATGGATTCCATACTCAGTATTACCTACCGTTTTATATTACTTGTGACGACCTGTGCGCTTGCGGTATTCACCCAACAAGTTTTTGGCACCGTTGCCGGGGAGGCTTGATTTTTAAGCAAATCAATTTTTCTTGACATCGAAAAGAAAGGGATAAATAGTAATTTAGGTTTAAATATTTTTCTTTCGTTAATTTGTGAATATTATTTTATTTTTGTTTTTGTTTGGTTCTTTTGTTTGATTGGGAGTATTGTATGCGAAGGAACAAGGTGGTTAATTTGTTTCTGCTAGATCTCGAAATTGATAGGACTCTTAGAACCATTCGGAGAGAGAAAAGATTAGCAGAAGCAATGGTCCATCAAGATGAAGCACCCAAGGCAATAAGAGACTTGTTACAGCCAGTTCTTCCCACCGAGAATTCTGGAATTGTTTACGCCTCAATCCAAGCTACCAATTTTGAGTTAAAGACAGGATTGATTTAGATGGTGCGCGATAACTCTTTTAAGGGACATCCTTCTGAGGACCCACACTCACATCTGCGATCATTCTTGGAAATTTGTGGGATGGTGAAGATGAACGAAGTTCCGGCAGACGCTATAAGACTGAGGTTGTTTCCATTTTCTCTACAAGACAAGGCAAAGGATTGGCTCGAATCAGTCGAGACAGGCAACATTAGTACATGGGACGAGCTTGCCCAGACTTTTCTGAAGAAATTTTTCCCGCCTGCCAAGACTACCAAGCTCTGGACTGAAATTGGAACATTTAGGCAGCTTGATGAGGAGCAGTTGTACGAGGGATGGAAGAGATACAAGGAAATGCTTAGGCGGTGCCCACAACATGGATATCCTGATTGGCTCCAAGTGCAGTTGTTTTACAATGGATTGAATCCCTCCACCAAGACAGTCCTAGACACATCACCAAGAGGAAGTTTTATTTCCAAGACAGTGACGGAAGCCAAAGATTTGTTGGAGGAAATTGCGGCAACCAGTTATCAGTGCCCGACCGAGACGGGAGCAATTTCAAAGAAGACTGGAATTTATGAATTGGATGAGTCAAGTTCGTTGAAGGCACAGATGGCATCTCTGACCAATGCGCTGAACAAGTTGACTTCATCTGAGGTGGTCAAATCCATTTCCACCTTAGCTGAAGGTTATTCAAAGAAGGAAGGTAAAGTTGTGGAGGAAGTCCAGTACGTAGGAAACAGACCGTTTGCTCAAGGAGTACCAAAATTCTACAACCCTAGTCTGTACAATCACAAGAACTTCTCATATTCAAATACAAAGAATGTTTTGCAGTCGCCGCCAGGTTTTGCATCATCCAGTGTGCCTAAAAAGAAGAATAACCTGGAGGAGATGGTGGCTCTGTTTATAAAAGAACAAAGAGTGTTGATCGTGAATCTTCAGACGGTAGTTAATAACCACGACATAGCTCTGAAAAACATGGAAGTGAAAATAGGACAGATCGCTTCAGTAGTGAATGCCCTTCAGAAGGGAAAATTTCCTAGCGACACTGAACCTAACCCAAGAGAGCAGTGCAAGATGGTGACATTGAGAAGTGGTAGACAGTTGGAGACCAATTTAGAAAAGAAGAAGGAAGAAGAGAAGAGCGAGGATGAAGATGAAAGGGCTGAGACACAAAAAGCCTCCTCCGAAAGTCCCAACATCCTCCTAACTCTATTGATTTGAATTGTGATTTTTCTAACAATTTTGCAGGAAAGAGGAAAGATGAAAAGCAAGATAGTAGGCATAAAGAGAAACTGAATGAGGAAAAAGTGGTACCATGCAACCATCATGACAAAGGCTCGCTGATAACTGCCCAAAAGGTAGTTATTTAGACCTCATTTATATAAGGATTTGTGTGTCTTTTGTGCTTAATAGGGTTGGTTCTAGATAAATATCACATGTTTTAACCCATTTGGAATAATGGAAACTTTGGAAATCATTTTGTGCAGAATCTGTTGCTGGGCGACTGGAGGGAGCAAATTCTGTGCTGCAACAAAACTGGGAGCAGAACTGCCACATCATAGCTCGTTAGCCAACTTCATGAACCGACTTCTGTTGAGTTATTTTCGGGATAAAGGAGCAAGGAGAGCCCTACACGTGTCCAAGTTGACCTAATTCAAGCCTCATATCCTTCTATAAAAGGAAGTAGCCGTCGAAGTCAAGGGAATTCCAACTTTCCTTGGAAGCCGAGTAGTATAGAGAGATTAGAGATTACCAAGAACACCATCTTCTACAAGCTGATTAAGGAGATTATTATTTTCTTTATTATCTTGCGATTATGGACATGTCTACTCAGATTGTAATTTGTGTTTCCATGCCTATTATGAACTAAGTAGCTTACGTGTTGGTTAGGAATAATGTGATTGTTGTGCTTCATCTGTAGTAATATATTGACTATCGCATTTTGGCTAATTGTTGTGCTTACTTCCATTTTATGCCCGCTTGGCTAGCCGGTGTGAATACCTCTCTCTAGTTTTAGGGATGATTTAGAGAGTGTGTGTGGCAATTATCCACACTACGATCATTGTGTATTGGTGAACACCAGTGACTGAGCTTGGGATAGCCAGTTGCCTAGTGCTTGATCGGTCGCACTTCATTGGGGTTGAAACACATCCCAAAAGATTCGGAGTTCTAGGAGGAATCCGCTAATAATACTGCGAGAAATGCATGATCAATAATATTGCTAGAGCATCTTTTAGAACGATCACTAAATCCTAACCAGCGCCTATATTTAATCTGTTTGCCTATTTGTTTACTTGTTTTTCTGCCATTTATTTTGCTTCAGCATAATTCTTATAAAACCCAAACATTTTTATTACCATCTTTGAAACCATTAGAAAGTTACACCAAATAGATAAAGTGGAAGCTAATTCAGGACTCGGATTGAAAATATTACTTGCTGCAGACTGTGTATACTTGCACAGGAATTCTAGAGTCTTTTTATACCATATTTTTATTCACTCTAGGAACCCAACAAGTTTTTGGCGCCGTTGCCGGAGACTAAATAAGTTTTTATCTGATTTATTTTGTGTATGTGTTTTAGTGGTTTGGTGCTAAAACTTTTTGATTGTTTCTTTTGTTTTTGCAGGTGTGAGTTTGGTGCATTAGCGACCCGCCTGGGGTAAGGTTTGAGCTTGTTCCAGAAATTGAGAGGACATTAAGGATAAGAAGGAGAGAGCAGCGCATAAACCAGATGGAGAACGTGTCGCATCTTCCGCAGGTTCCTCAAGGTCCAACAGACCCCCAGAATCGTTTGCTGCAGCAAAACCCACTGTTTGAACAAAATGAGGAGCAAAATAATCAGGCTGAGAATCCTATCTTGATAGCGAACGATAGGACCAGAGCCATTCGAGCATATGCTGTCCCAATGTTTAATGAGTTGAATCCAGGGATTGCACATCCCCAAATTCAAGCGACGAATTTTGAAATGAAACCGGTAATGTTTCAGATGTTGCAAACCGTGGGTCAATTCCATGGTTTGTCATCTGAAGACCCTCATTTACATCTTAAGTCTTTTCTAGGAGTTAGCGATTCTTTTGTAATTCAAGGAGTGCCTAGAGATGCCCTGAGATTAACTTTGTTCCCGTATTCTCTTAGGGATGGAGCAAAGGTGTGGTTAAATTCTTTTACTCCAGGGTCAATTAGGACATGAGATGAGTTAGCTGAAAAATTTTTGAGTAAATATTTCCCACCTAATAGAAATGCTAAATTAAGGAGAGAAATAGTAGGGCTTAGGCAACTTGAAGATGAGACTTTTAGTGAGGCTTGGGAAAGGTTTAAGGAGCTTTTGCGAAAGTGTCCCCACCATGGTTTACCTCATTGTATCCAAATGGAAACATTTTATAATGGTTTAAATGGAGTAACCCAAGGTATGGTCGATGCTTCGGCTGTAGGGGCCCTTTTGGCAAAGACTTTTGATGAAGCTTATGAGATTTTAGAAAGAATATCGATTAATAGTTGTCAGTGGTCGGATGTTAGAGGCACAAATAAAAAGGTTAAGAGTGTATTAGAGGTTGATGGTGTGTCCACCATTAGGGCTGATCTTGCTATGATTGCTAATGCTCTTAAGAATGTGACAGTGATTAGTCATCAGCAGCCACCAGCTATGGAGCATGCTGCAGTGGTGAACCAAGTCGTAGAAGAAGCATGTGTCTATTGTGGTGAAAACCACAACTACGAGTTTTGCCCCAACAATCCAGCTTCTGTGTTTTTTGTAGGTAATCAGAGGAATAACCCTTATTCTAACTTTTATAATGCAGGTTGGCGCAACCACCCCAACTTCGCATGGGGAGGACAAGGAAGCAGTGCACAAGCACAACAAAAGGTGAACCAGCCGGGATTTGCTAAAGCGCAGGTATTGCCCCAGCAAAATAAGCAGACTTTGCCCCAGAAAATTCGAGAAGTTCTCTCGAGGCGACGATGAAAGAATTTATGGCTCGTACAGATGCCGCAATTCAAAGTAATCAAGCTTCGATTAGAGCCCTGGAATTGCAAGTGGGTCAGCTAGCTAATGAGCTGAAAGCAAGGCCTCAAGGGAAACTTCCCTCGGATACTGAACACCCTCGAAGGGAAGGTAAGGAGTAGGCAAATGCAGTAACTCTTAGGAGTGGTAAGCCATTAGAAGAAAAAAATGAGACTAGTAAGACCCAGGATATAAATAGAAATAATGATAAAAATGTTGTCGTTGAGAAAGAGTTGGAGTCTGGTCAGGGTGCTAGAGGCAGCAATAAAAATGCTGGAGCATCTGGTTCTGTTCCAGACGTGGAACCACCTTATGTGCCACCCCCACCTTATGTACCACCTCTACCTTTTCCACAAAGGCAAAAGCCTAAGAATCAGGATGGTCAATTTAGGAAGTTTTTAGAGATTCTTAAGCAATTGCACATAAATATCTCTTTAGTAGAAGGTATTGAGCAAATGCCTAATTATGCTAAATTTCTTAAGGATATTTTAACTAAAAAGAAGAGGTTAGGTGAGTTTGAAACTGTATCTCTTACTGAGGAATATAGTGCTATTCTTAAGAATGAGCTACCACCGAAGGCTAAGGATCAAGTATCATTTACCATACCTGTATCTATAGGTGGAAAAGAATTAGGTAGAACACTCTGTGATTTAGGTGCAAGCATTAACCTTATGCCTCTTTCGGTCTATCGGAAGCTTGGCATTGGTGAAGCTAGGCCTACCACAGTCACACTCCAACTAGCTGATAGGTCTATCACATATCTAGAGGGTAAAATTGAGGATGTCTTAGTAAAAGTTGATAAATTCATATTTCTTGTTGATTTTATTATTTTAGAATATGAGGCTGATAAAGATGTCCCAATTATTCTAGGTCGACCATTTTTGGCTACTGGTAGGGCGTTAATAGATGTTCAAAAAGGGGAATTAACAATGAGAGTTTGTAATGAGGAAATGAAATTTAATGTGTTTAAAGCCATGAAGTATCCGGACGAAATGGAGGATTGTTCCTTCATTAGGATTCTGGAGAGCATAGTTATTGAGACAGCAATACAGGATTTGGCTAGTAAGCATTCAGAAGAGCATGGAGCAGTTAGTGTAGAGGATTTAGAAGTTCGTTCTTTAGTAAGAAAAAATGAAAAAGAGTTGTATAGGTGTGAGGATGCTTTTGAGTCTTTAGATTTAGATCAAAGGAAGGCTCCTCCAATTAAGTCATCCCTGATTGAGGCACTTACTTTAGATTTGAAGCCCTTGCTGGATCATCTAAAGTATGTGTATCTTGGGGAAGGTGAGACGTTGCCCATTATTGTTGCACCAGATTTAATGCCAGAGCATGAAGAGGCCTTTATAAAATTGCTGTAGCAATACCGCAAGGCTATACGTTGGACATTGGCTGACATTCAGGGAATTAACCCATCTTTTTGTATGCACAAAATCACTCTAGAGGAGGGATCCTTTAGGAGTGTTGAGCAACAAAGAAGACTTAACCCTGCAATGAAAGAGGTTGTTAAAAAGGAGGTGATTAAATGGTTGGATGCTGGGATTATTTATCCAATTGCCGATAGCAATTGGGTAAGCCCTGTCCAATGTGTTCCTTAGAAAGGAGGTGTTACTGTGGTGAGCAATAAAGACAATGAGTTAATCCCAACCAGGACAGTAACTGGCTGGAGGGTTTGCATGGACTACAGGAGGCTTAATAAAGCTACCCGTAAGGACCATTTCCCTCTACCATTTATTGACCAGATGTTGGATAGATTGGCTGGTCAGGCCTACTACTGTTTCTTAGATGGTTACTCTGGGTATAACCAGATTACTATTGCTCCTGTGGATCAGGATAAAACCACTTTCACCTGCCCTTATGGGACGTTTGCTTTTAGGCGAATGCCTTTTGGCCTTTGCAATGCTCTAGCAACATTTCAGTGGTGTATGCTAGCAATTTTTTCTTATATGATTGAGTCCACTGTTGAGGTATTCACGGACGATTTTTCAGTGTTTGGAGGGTCTTTTCAGAGTTGTTTAGATAATATACGTCAAGTCTTAAAAAGATGTGAGGATACCCATCTAGTTCTTAATTGGGAAAAATGCCACTTCATGGTGAAGGAAGGCATAGTGTTAGGTCATAGGATTTCTAAGAATGGTCTAGAAGTTGATAGAGCAAAAATAGAGGTGATTGAAAGATTAGAACCGTCGAATTCAGTGAAGGGAATTCAGAGTTTTTTAGGACATGCTGGATTTTACAGGAGGTTCATAAAAGATTTTTCCAAAATCAGTAAACCTCTTTGTAACTTATTGTGCACTGATCATGTTTTTGACTTTAATGCAGATTGTAGGAAGGCTTTTGAGACTTTAAAGGCTGCTTTAATCTCAACACCCATTCTTTGTGCACCTAATTGGAATTTACCGTTTGAGGTAATGTGTGATGCGAGTGATGCTGCGGTAGGTGCTACGGTGGGGCAAAAGCAGGGCAAATTTATCCATCCTATATATTATGCAAGCAAGGTTTTAAATGAGGCACAAGTCAACTACACAACTACTGAAAAGGATTTGTTAGCTGTAGTGTTTGCCTTTGAAAAATTTCGGCCATATTTGGTTGGATCCAAAGTCACGGTGTTCACAGATCATGCAACAATAAGGTATTTAATGTCTAAGAAAGATGCAAAGCCTAGACTAATTCGTTGGGTTTTATTATTGCAGGAGTTCGACTTGGAGATAAAAGACAAGAAGAGATCAAAAAATGTCATTGCAGATCATTTATCTCGTCTTGATCCATCATCATCTTTGCTGGAGCAATCTGCCATTTCAGATTCTTTTCCAGATGAACTACTTTTTGTTGTTGAGGTAAAGGTAGTTAGGGATGTCCCTTGGTATGCTGATATTGCCAACCTTTTGGTAAAAGGAGTCACTCCTATTGACATGGATTGGAGGCAGAAGAAAAATTTTAAGCATGATGCAAAGTTTTTTTTATTGGGATGAGTCATTTATGTATAAGCAATGCTCTGACGGTATTATTCGTAGGTGTGTTTCAGGTGCTGAAGCAAAGGAAATCTTAGAGCAATGTCACTCTTCGCCGTATGGAGGTCATTTCAGCGGTCAAAGGACAACTATGAGGATTTTTCTGGCCTACCTTATTTAAGGATGCCCATTGGTTTTACAAGCAATGTGATGCTTCCCAAAGGAGAGGAAATTTAGGGCCTAGAGATGAAATGACTCTTCCTTATATTTTAGAAGTTGAATTATTCGATGTATGGGGTATTGATTTTATGGGGCCATTTTCCCTTTCTAATGGCAATGTTTTTATCTTATTGGCAGTTGATTATGTGTCCAAGTGGGTGGAGGCCATTGCATGCCATCAGAGTGATGCCAAGACAGTTGCAAGGTTTCTTCAATCGCTCATCTTTGCGCGGTTTGGGACACCTAGGGCTCTAGTGAGTGATGAGGGTACACATTTTTTTAAGAATATCTTAACTAAGCTTTTAGCTAAGTACGTGATTAAGCATTGGATAGCTACCCTTTATCACCCACAAGCAAATGGTCAAGCTGAAATTAGTAATAGGGAAATTAAAGCTATTTTAGAGAAAGTAGTCCATCCATCTAGGAAGGATTGGTCCTTTAGGTTGGATGAGGCTCTTTGGGCTTATAGGACAGCTTATAAGACTCCTCTAGGTATGTCTCCCTATAGGTTAGTATATGGGAAAGCTTGCCATTTACCATTAGAGCTTGAACATAAAACATTTTGGGCTTTGACAAAGTTAAATTTTGATCTGAGTCGTGCAAGAGCAATAAGAATGCTGCAGCTTAATGAGTTAGAAGAATTTTGTCAATTTTCTTACGAAAATGCGAAAATGTATAAGGAAAAGACTAAGTTGTGGCATGACAAGAAAATTAAATCTAGGGAGTTTGTCAAGGGTCAAAAAGTTTTGCTTTATAATTCTAGATTAAAATTATTTCCTGGAAAATTAAAATCTAAATGGTCAGGACCATTTATTGTGGTTGAGGTTTTCTCCAATGGAGCAATTACTTTGCAGGATGAAAAAGATGGGAGAGTGTTCAAGGTGAATGGACAGCGTGTGAAGCATTATTGGGGTGAGGAGTTTCGGTTGAAATATCCTTCCCTAAGGTTGGTTGATGATTGAGAGAGCAAGACTTTTGCGGGAGCATTTCACAGAGCAAAATTTTGAGCTCCCAGAGTTTGTATTAATTTTATTTTACGCTGATTTGATTTTAATTAGGTTAGATTTTATTTTGCATGGTTTATTAGATTTTATCCTTAAGTATTTTATTATTGGTAGTTTAGATTTTATCTATTCCTTTTTTAAAATTTGATTTGTTTGATTTTCGGGTTATTTATTTAGATTATCTTTGGATTATCTTTTTATTGGTTTGATTTTATCTAGATTTTATCTTCAATTATTTGAATTCTGTTTAATTTAAATTCTCTCTTATTTATTTGGCGTCAATTAGAAATAAAAGATAAGATTGAATTTGATTTGGTAGGTTAAATTTAAATTTAAATTTGAAATAAGAGATTTTCCCATTTTTGAAATTTAATTTCCGTATTAAAGATTCTGCAGGGTCAGAAGGTTGTTGCAGCAAGATTATGGCTGGAGAAAAATAATCCGAAGGAAAAGGGTTACCGTTGGAAATTTATTATTTTTACCGTTGGGATTTGGCTTTGAATTTTCGCAGGTAAATTTGCATGCATCATCTGATGAGGCCACGTGTCGCAGAGCAATTATCCGAAGGCTTCAATGATGACAACACATCAATTTTTACCGTGGGCGTTTGGAATCCACGATTTTACCGTTGATGGTTTTTGAATTTCAGGTTTGCATGTTTAAATTAAAACGGTAATATTAGTTATTGCAGGGCAAATCTTTTCGGTTAGGTTTGTATTTTGCTGAAGCCCTATTTATTAGCAACCTCTGGTAAGCACGTTTCACTTCATCTTCTTGATCAAATCTTAGTTGTGTGCATTCTTCTTTCTTTCTTTGTATTCTCTGTAAAACCCCCCTTACACCTTCAATGGCAAAGACAAGAGCTAGAAAAGAGAGGGAGAGTGAGGAGGAAGACATACCCGTGACCCCCGAAGTTCAGAAAGTAAAAACCAAGAAGAAAAGAACACCAGAGGAGAAAGAAGCTAAAAGAAGAAGACGACAACAGAGCTGAAGAACAAGAAAAGGCAAGAGAGGATGAGGTTGTTGCAATAGAAGAAGGAGAACCGAAAGAATTTGATAAACAGAATCAAGAAGAGGTTACGCAGGGAATGGCGGCTACAGGAGAAGTTCGAGAGGGAATTCAGAAGAAACAGAGTGAGGATGTGCAGACAGAGGCTGTAGAGGAAGAAGGCAGAGAACCAGTTCAGGAGGCTCGTGTTGAGGTTATCATACCTGAACCTCCGAGACGGCACCGCATTAAGCGGAAAGCTGGGCGTGTTCAGGTGATCAAGACTGATACCCCATCGCCTCCATCATCAGATTCCGAGAGAGAGAAGGCAGAGCGAGAGGAACGAGAGAAAAAAGAGGCTGAGGGAAAAATGCGGGAAGAAGCAGAGAAACAGGCAGAAGAAGAACAGTTGCTGAAGTGGAGAGAAGAGAATGGCAAAAATATTACTGAAGCATCGAAGGAACACGATGAAATAGAAGAGCGACAGGTGCCATACGACCGCTTGGTCAATAATTTTGCTAGAGCAAAATACACTGAGCTCCTGAAAAGGGATTTTCTGTTCGAAAGAGGTTTCAGCGGTGATCTTCCGCCATTTCTACGGACCGGAATAGCAGACCACGGCTGGGAGCTGTTTTGTGCTAAGCCAGAGGCTGTGAACGCACAGGTGGTGCGTGAATTCTATGCCAACATTGATAAAGAAGAGGGTTTCCTGATAATGGTCAGATGAGTCGAGATAGATTGGAGCCCAACTGCAATCAACGCACTGTACCATCTTCAAAACTTCCCCCATGCGGCATTTAATGAGATGGCAGTCGCGCCATCTGATGAACAGTTAAGTAATGCTGTGAGGGAGGTAAGAATCGAGGGGGCGCAGTGGCAACTATCTAAGACTCAGAAAAGGACATTCCAGTCGGCTTATTTGAAAAAGGAAGCGAATACGTGGATGGGTTTCATCAGGCAAAGGTTGCTTCCGACAACGCACGACTCGAAAGTATCCAGGGAACAAATTCTTCTAGCTTTTGCTATCTTAAGGTCTCTCAGTATTGACGTAGGAAAAATTATTTGTAATGAGATTGCTGGCTGCTAGAAAAAGAAGCTGGGGAAGTTGTTCTTCCCGAACACGATTACTATGCTGTGCAGACAAGCAAGGGTTCCAGTGGATGAAAGTGATGTGATTCTATTCGATAAGGGGATCATTGATACGCCCAATTTGGCGCGGCTCCAGCGCACGCAGGAGATACGACAAGGCGGGCTTATCTACGACATTAACACGATTCTAGAACAATTGGCACTTTTGGCCAGTAGGCAGGAGTTTGCTGAAAGGCAAACTTTAACCTTCTGGACCTACGTTAGGAATCGTGATGCTGGTTTGAAGATGGCGTTGCAAGAAAATTTTTCAAAACCGTATCCAGCCCTCCCTGCATTCCCCGAAGACCTGCTGAACCCCTGGATTCCAGCGCCGCCTGCTGAGAAAGAAGATGAAGAGGAAGATTTGGGTCAGGAAGATTGAAGAGGGATTTGAGCGCACAATCTTTTTGATGAAATATTTTGTTTGTTGGCGCATTCCTGACCCCATCTTCTTATATGATTGCTTGTCTTGTTTCTTTTTAATTTTTCTACTTTGAAAAAATATATCTCTCCTTATGTAATATCTTTGTCTATGTTTTTAATGAAATTTCCAGTTGTTTTTTTTGTTTCATGAGCACTGAGCAACTCTAACTTAACTAATTTTCTTCTGAATTTTTGAAGCTTGGACTGATTACGCTTAATTAGATCAAGGTATTCTGATCTCCAGAAACCTTTTGCTTGAGCATTTCTTCTAGCCTAGTCTTTTGCTGCGGCAAAGAAGATTTTTGAAGGTAGTATTGACTCATATGATCCACTATAAGCTTAATCTGAGTCCCATGTTTAGTTTAAAAATTCAGATAGAAAAATTTAAGTTTGGGGGTATAATTGCTTTATTAATGATTCATTGGGGACAATGAATAATTTAAGTTTGGGGGACTTTTTCCTACTCCAATTATTTTGCTCGAGCATTCCTCTCCTTCAAATTAAAATTTGTTAGGTTATTGAGTAACCGGGGACATTTGTGATACCCACAGTTTGTCTTCGCGTCAAAAGAGACCGAGGAAATATGGAAAAAAATAATGAAATGATTTGCTGAAAAGAATTGATTGTTGAAAATTTTGCTGAAAAAATTGATGGAGCAAAAGTTTTGAAGGATGAATGATGATCCAGTAGTTTTTTTGTCTCCCATAACTTAGGTTAGCTTCATCACAAAATGTCGCCATTCTGAGGAGCAAGAGATAGAATAACTAAGGATTTTTTAGCTTTATAATGAGTATTGAGCCTAGTTGGTGATGAGCTTGAGGCAAGGGTATACTGCACCATAAAATGGGTCATCCCATGCTTAAGAGTTTATGACTGTAAGACTGCGTTATGTCTAATAAACAATGATATAATCCACTTTAAAAATATGTTTTAAAATGTCTGATAATAGAGCTAAGCTGTGGAGAGTTCTTAGAATTGAGTTGAAAGTGGTGATTATTTGTCCCTGCTGAAGGAATCATTTTGCTGCAGAAGAGCTTGGTGTTGCAGAGTGCGCAGGTAAAGGTTAAGGGAAGTATTGGATTGTATGATTTGATTAAGCTAATTCTTTGTCTAATGTTTTTAAATTCTTAATGGAAGGTGAGTTAGTATTGCTCGGGACGCGCAATAGTTTAAGTTTGGGGGTATGATAACTGCCCAAAAGGTAGTTATTTAGGCCTCAATTATATAGGGATTTGTGTGTCCTTTATGCTTATTAGGGTTGGTTTTGGATAGATATTACATGTTTTAACCCATTTGGAAGAATGAAAGAATTGGAAATTATTTTGTGCAGATTATGCTGCTGAGCGACTGGAGGGAGCAAATTCTGTGTTGCAGCAAAACTGGGAACAAAACTGCCACATCACAGCTTGTTAGCCAACTTCATGAACCGACTTCTGTTGAGTTATTTTCGGGATAAAGGAGCAAGGAGAGCCCTACACATGTCCAAGTTGACCTAATTCAAGTCTCCTATCCTTCTATAAAAGGAAGTAGCCGTCCAAGTCAAAAGTATTCCATGTTTTCCCTTGGAAGCCGAATATTTTAGAGAGATTGAAGATTATCAAAAACACCATCTTCCGCAAGCTGATTAGGGAGTTTATTTTCTTTATTAACTTGTGGTTATGAACATGCCTACTCAGATTGTAATTCGTATTCCTATGCCTGTTATGAACTAAGTAGCTTAAGGTGTTGGTTAGGACTAATGTGATTACTGTGCTTCATCTCTAGTAATATATTGACTATCGCATTTTGGTTAATTGTTGTGCTTATTCTCATTTTATGCCCGCCTGGCCAGTCGGTATGGATAGCTCTCTCTAGTTTCAGGGGTGATTTAGAGGGTGTGTGGCAATTATCCACACTACGATCATTGTGTATTGGTGAACGCCAGTGACTGAGCTAGGGATAGCCAGTTGCCTAGTGCTTGATCGGTCGCACTTCATTGTGTTTGAAACATATCCCAAAAGATCTGGAGTTTCGAGAGGAATCCGCTAATAATACTGCGAGAAATGCATGATCAATAATATTGCTAGAGCATATTTTAGAACAATCACTAAATTCTAACCAGCGCCTATCTTTAATCTGTCTATCTATTTGTTTACTTGTTGTTCTGTCATTTATTTTGATTCAGCATAATTCCGATAAAACCAATCATTTTACTATTCTTGAAACCATTGGAAAGTTACACAAAAATAGGTAGAGTGGAAACTAATTCAGGGCTCGGATTGATAATATTACTTGCTGCAGACTGTGTATACTTGCACAGGAATTCTAGAGTATTTTATATCATATTATTACTCACTCTAGGAACCCAACAATAGCCGAGGATGTGATTTTAGAAATTTTGGGAGAAAATGGTTTATATGTTGTGGAATCTGGGAGCACGACAGAAATTGTGAAATTTTAAAAT
The DNA here is from genome assembly GCA_036850905.1 of Luffa acutangula. NCBI lineage: Eukaryota > Viridiplantae > Streptophyta > Magnoliopsida > Cucurbitales > Cucurbitaceae > Luffa > Luffa acutangula. The sequence continues at coordinate 25,682,178 of CM072087.1, read as the reverse complement.
TTTTTGATACTTAGTTTTGATGTTTAAAGCATGCAATAGCCTTATCTAATGACGTCTTTGAAAGTCTAGATTCTTATTATGATTTTTAAAGTTTGTTGTCACCCAGATAAGCTTAGTTTCTAATATTAGGAAGTTCATGCTTGATTGTTCTAAAGAGCTAGGTAGAAAAAAAAAATGCATGCCTGCTGAGAGAAAAGCAAAAGCAACAAAAGAAAATGATAGAAAAGAAAAATCTGTTGAAAAGAAAATTTTTCCTTGCACAAAAGAAAAAGCCTAGGGGTAAAAAGAGCTACCTGCGGTGTGACCAGTTAGGCCAACCAGAGAATAAAATTCGGGTTAAGGGTCCATGCACCGTAGTGTGAAAGCTAGTACCATTTGAAATCAAAATGCAAGTTTGGGGGAGTAGCAAAAGAAAAAGAAAAAGAAAGTGAAAAATATTTGTGCGTTTTTCTCCCCCATGAAAAAGAAAAAAAATGATAGGAGCCCTAGTTTTTTTTTTTTTTCTTTGCATGATAGAAGGACTCCGACCTATTAGGGGCTCTTAGCAAGTGTAGGGGAAAAACAAATGGAGAAAGCCATAAGACTAATCTAGGTTAGTAAAAGAATCAATAGATAAGTCTTGAGCATGCTATTCATTAATCTTAAGTTCAAACTAGTTTAAGATTTCTTCATGAGTATGCGGTGCTTGCTTATTCCACTTGCATGTTTTCCATTCTATCTTGAGAATTCCAAAATCATTGAGGCTTGAGTGATTCTATTTCATGCATCTTTAGAATTTATTTTGATCGGGACTAGCAAAAGCTTAAGTTTGGGGGTGTGATAGCGAGCAAAAATGTCGCTATTTTAGTCCCAATTTATTAGGCTTTTCTGTGCTTTAATCGTGTTTTTATTGAAAATATTTAATGTATTTTGTTATTTGGTCTTTAGGAGCAAAGTTTTGGGTTTTTGAGAAAAAATGCCCAAAATGAAGCCAATCAAGCCCAAATTCAAGCTTGGATCAAAAGGGAGTCAAAGAGGCCACTCATGAAGAAAAAGCCCAAAAAGAAATGAAGAGAAGACCCAAAAAGAAGCTGGAAATTCTGGAAAATGGCACAGTGTCTCGACGCTGTCCATTTCTTGGGAAATAAGCCGCGTGCATCACAGCGTCGTGACGCTGTGCCATATAGCGTCGCGACGCTACCCCGAATCCGAGCCTATAAAAGGCACCCCTTGGTGCCTCATTTTACAATCAATCAATCCATTCTTTCCTTCCTTTCTTGCTTCCTTTGGCTCCTTTGGAGCCTCTCTCAAGACTTTCTAGCCTTTTTGAGAGATTTCTTAGTGGGAAATATTTTGGGAAATTTTGGGGAGCATCCTAGGAGGCTCAAGGAGTGTTTAGCGGGACTTCGAGCGTCAGCGAAGGGGTTTTTCGACGGTCAATTCCTTTCCTTATATGCTCTTAATTATGCTTTTCATTGTAAATGTTGTGGATATTTTAGCCATGTGTAGCTAAACCCCAATTTGGGGTCTTGAAATGAAATTATAGTCAAAATGTTATTATAATTTCCTATCTATTGCCCCTTGTCCTAATTATTTGTATGGATGTGCTTAATGCTTTATTCAATCTGGCCAATTGTGTAATGATTCGATTCTTAATGGAAACTCGACGAAGAGAAATTAGGATAGATCGTAATCCATGCAACCAGTTTAATTGCCCGTCATGACACCAAGATTAGTTGATTAAACTTAGATTCCTAAAATGAATCAGAGCGTATTAATTAATGATTTTTAATGGCGCTAAGGACACTTAGGTTGTTAAAATGAATTAATTACAATTAGGGGAAACCGACAGGAGAACCTATGTGATTAACGAAGATTCTAGGATTATAATTAGTTGGGCAATGAGATAGGATAATTATAATAAATGTTTAGCTAATAATTGATTCTCAAGACCCCTATTCCCATTTAAAGAAAACTCTTTCTCCATATTTTATTTTTCTCGATTGGTCAAATTATTTTCTTTAATTGCTTTGATTTTTGAATCCTTTTTATTGCATGAGCTGTTCCCTAAATATTATTTCGCCCAAGTATTTTTAATGCTCAAGAGATTTTATTTTTGCTTAATTTTCGCTTTGCCTCCCTATGGATTCGATACTCAGTATTACCTACCGTTTTATATTACTTGTGACGACCCGTGCGCTTGCGGTAATCGCCCAACAGGACCACAATCCAATTGTTCATTAGGGACTCAGTGGAGACTTAAGGAAAACAAGAAGTGCTATAGGGGTAAAACGGACATTTGACCTAGCTATAGTTACGAACAACCTGTGAAGGATTGACTTACTAGTCACTGTTATATCGGGTGGACAAAAATATATCTACAGTGAAGGGAGTTCAGCTACGGGCTATAGTGGAGTGTCTCGTTAGTTAAGGTATGTTGGTTAACTAGGATTGAAAGAGTTCAATCGGTTAATCTTGTATCGTTGGAGCCCATGATCTGTAGGTCCATTAGGTCCACTTGCTAGCTCTAATGGACTAAACCTTAGAACAGAGTGATGAAAGAATTTGAAAACGTTCAAATTCGATTTTGGGAGATATCGTTAAATATATTTGATATAATTTAAACGTATTGGTTTAATTATTAATTAAACCATTTTTTAAGAGAATTGGAATTATTTAAATATGATTTAAATATTGGAAAATTTATTTGATACATGTTCGGTTTGAATAATGAATATCGATTCGCATTCGAAATCGGTTTTGAGAGAAAAGTCGGGTTTGGTGTAGAAAATTAGTTTAATATTTGATACTAAATTAATATAATTAATTAAATTATTATTTGATTTATTAGATGAAAGCAATTTTGAAATGGAAAAATTGAATTAATTCAAATTCATGAAAAAAGAAAAGAAAAAGAAGAAGAAGAAAAAGTGGCTTCAAGCCACACACGAAAAAGCAAAAAAAAAAGGGGAAATAGAGGGATGTGCTCTTGGCGGTGGAAAAAAAAAACACACAGAGAGAGAAAGAAACGAAGGGAGAAAAGAAGGAGAAGGAGATCAAGGGGTAAGCCACGAAACCTCGCTGGAGTCTCGTCGGAATCTCGCCGAAAAAACTTGGGTAAGCACCGTAAATGGTTCAAAGGAGCTCCTAAGCAAGGATTCAACTTGGTAAGTGATTTTTCTCGTGATGGTGGTTGGAAGAAATGGGAAACTTAGGTATTAGTTCATGGGTTTTTCTCTTGTTGCCCAAAAGTTTTATGGGTTCTTTCTATGGTGCAAGAAATTCATAGCTTTTTTTTTTATGGGTATTCCTTAGTTGGGGGTGTTTAAACTTTAAATAAAGAGTTTCACGTGAAGTGTACTTTGCCATTTGATACTTGAATTAGAGTGGGCTAAGGTTTGATTTTAGGAGTTTGATTTAATTAATGGGGAAGAAACAACAAACACAAAAAAATAGCAACAAGCAGGGTCGGCCATGGAAAGGAAGAAGAGAATTGAAAAGACAAAGTGAGTGGGAGGAAGAAGATAATGAGAGAAAAGATAAGATATTTAATTAACATTATTGGGATGTGGAAAAGACTCCATGAATAGTACAAATGGGATTAATGGAGAGTAAAGGTAATTTGGGGCTATTCACGTGAGTGGTGGAGCTTGGGAAAGTGAAAGTTCTCATTTTATTGTGGAAAGTGAAATGAGTTATGATGTGAGAGAAGGAAATACTACTCTTATTAATAGTACTATTTGGAAGAAAGAGACAAAATGTACTTGTTATTGGTATTGAAGAAAAGATGAAAATTTGAAATTTGTTATAAGGGAGATAAATGGAGATTTGGTTAATTCATCAATGTGAAGCTTATGTTCTATTTTTCCATTAGAAATAATTCATAATTTATGTTATGGATGCTAAAATTTCAGGTTGGATGAAAGTTGAATAGCTTATGGTTCGAAGTGTCAACGGCAATAATATTGTGAGTGGTTATTTTACAAAATGTTTCATTGTTATTTAATTATTACTATGAGTTTTCAAGAGCTTTACAATTATGTTGGGGTTTTAAAGGAACTACTATGAGATTTCCAAAGAGTTGCTATGAATTTCCAATAAAGTTATGAGTTTGCTAAAATTATCATTTACAAATATTAGAGATATTTTCAAGTCACACTCGAGAATTCAACAAATGTTATTTGAGCCAATATTTTATGATGTTAGCCAGAAGTATTATTTAGAATTATGTGAGATATTTTATGGTTATTTGAGTAATTGAAAATATTTGTGTTATTTGAGAAATCTCTCTAGTATATGAAATATTGTTTTAGAAAAGATAATGGTTTTAGCGCTATTGATGATGTTGAGTTTTTGTGTTAAAGTGGTTTGAAATCCACTAGTATTATGTACCCATGGTGATTACTTGTACACTATGTGAATGTGTTCCCGTAGTATAGAGACAGAGGTCTTGGGACCCGCTCTAACACACGCTTAAGCTTTGAGTTGTGGGTTAGAGTGCTTAGCCCTTCGTGGGTTGCTCTACGTGCACGTATGACAGAGATGGCTCTGCTATGCATTACGAGATTCCTCAATGCATAGTATGACAGAGATTGCTCTGCTGAGCGTATTGAGGTTACACTACGCCAGTATGACTAGAGATTTGGGTACAGGTTTGGTGATAAATCTTTATAACATATGTTATTGTTTTTCAAGAGTTACCTTTACAAATATTTCTTTATGTTTTTGTTATCTTGAGAGAGTTATTAAAGCAACTCATGTTTTACGTTGTTTTCTAGAGCTATGAGACTTTGCTTTGAAAAGATTGGTTTCCATGAAATTATTTAATTATGAACTTGCCACTCACTGGGCTTTTCAGCTCATTCTTTTATTTTTATTTTTATTTTATTTTTATTTTTTTCCCACCAGGTTGCTCTTGAGTTTCAACCAGAGTTGATTGAACGAAGTAAGTTAGCCAGAGTCAGCCTCCAGTCTCTAAAATTCGATGCATATCACTTAGTATATATAAAGTTTGGCAACGAGGTGTCGAGTTGAGTATTGTGATTTGAGACGCCTGTGTCTCTAGCCTAGTTCTAGGATGTGATATAGTACCTTTACTTCCAAGGAGTTCATATGCGTATATATGGTCTTGTTTCAGGTGTGTTTTAAACCAAGTTTCAGAGAAAACTCAGCCCAAATTTCTGGTTATTTGAGTTGTTGTTGGATTTACAATGATCCTAAGAGTGGTTAAGAGCATGCTAGTTGGTAATGAGGTCCTATAGTCATTTAGGATTCATTGTCGGCACTCCATGTCACTAGTTGTTAGAAGTAGTCGGGGTCGGGGTGTGACAGTTTAATTGACACACCCCGCCCCAGCTCTCTCGTAACTATCTAGTGACGTGGTGTGCTTGCAATGAATCCTAACTAACTATAGGACCCAAGGCCTTTACAAGCTCCTAACCACGCTTAGGCTCACAAGGAATAAAAAATTTGGGCAGAGTTTCCCCTAAAACTTGGCTAAAACAAACCTGAAAAGGAACGACATATATACATATCTTATAAACTACATCACAACCAGAATCCTTATGGGAGACATAAGCGTCTCAACCACAACATTCAACCCAACACCTCGAGATTCGATAATTTACAACCAACTACACTTTGCAACATATAACTTTTACACAACTTCCTTCCAAAACATAATATACACACAAAGGGTGTTCTAAACACGGACTCGAGTGGCAAGATCGACTTTTGTAGGCTTGTCGAAACTCAGTCGCTACCTGGTAGAAAAATTTAAAGAAAAAGAATGAGCTAACGCACAGTGAGTGGTATTTACTTTCGAATACGAAAATAGTTCTTGAAAATGTTTAACTCAGCTAACAAAATATCGTGAAGAAACATTAGCTCAGAAACCCATAAACACTTAGCTTGTGCAAGAAAATGCAGTAAAAAAACTCTTTTTAAGCATAACCAAAAGATAAACAAAAAAAACTCACTAACCCTGTACCCTTATCTCTAGTCATACCGGCGTAGAGATCCCTCGATACGCTCAGCAGAGAAAACTCTGTCATACTAGGAATGGAGTACGTTCCACACTTAGTAGAGCAATTCTCTAGTCTGACGTGCACGCAAAACAAATCTCTCTCTATGTACTATGGAAACATATTCACACAGCACATGGGTAATCACCCAGGGTACGTAGAGCTAGCGACGTAACAACTATTTTTCTAGTATGAATTCCTTTGTTCAGAACTTATCTAAAATCATTTTCTCTTGTAAAATAACGTTTCATAAACACAAGCAACGTTACAAACATCGAAGACATTCTAAAATTCTCAAATAAACGCGCATTGCTTCGAGTGCTTCTGAAAATGTATATTCCAACTAGGAAATCATAAAACAAATGGAACTTAAATCATTTCTCTAAAACTTGCTTAACTTTAATTTTTTTCTCAAACTCATAAATATAGTTCTATTACTTAGCGGAAAATAATTATTAAAACAACCACTCACTACTACTCTTGATAAAATGCGTTCGGGTCATAAGCCGTCCCGATCCCCGTTTGATCGGAAATATTTATTAAACCAACATATAAGTTTCTATTTAACTAAAATGACTCAAAATACATATTATTAGGAGGTGGTGGGTTTTGGTGAATAGGCTCACAATATTAACACATCATTGACACCAATCTGATAGCGAGCATAGCTAGCTATTTTTCTTTGATTAATTAAGCTAGTCTTTTACAATTATTTGCCCAAATTTATGCATTTTTATGTTTTATTTGTAGGAAGTATGTGTTTGAAGCTTAATTCAGCAATTGGAGTCAGATGGAGTTCAATCCTAAAAAAAAAAAAAAAAAAAACATAGCGTCGCGACGCTCTCGGCAAATTTTCCAGAATCGCGGTTTCGCCATAGCGTCTCGACGCTGTCGCCAGATTTTCTATAAATTCATCCTTTTGTGCTACGGATTGGGGGAGTCCAATTAGTGAGATTTTAGCCCTAATTTCGACTAGAGACCTTTCGTGGGAGCTAAAGGCAAGGCCAAGGAGCGGGAATCAAGCGAGAAGACGTGGAGATCGTGACGGGGACGTGCGGTGTCGGCGGATTCGAGTTTTCCTTTATCTTTCCCTTAACTCTTGTAGTTTTTATGGTTTTTCTTGCAATTAGTGTTTGTGGTTTAAAAACTATGAATTGGTAGTTGTTTGTCTTAGGGATTGATGTAATTGTTTTAGTTGTTGGATTGATTTGTAGGTATGAATGTGTTTTTATTTTACTCATGCAATTTTGTTTAATGCTTTCAATTACTTGATCACTAATTGAATGATTTAAGTGTTGAATCTAACTCGGGAGGGAGGATTTGGCCTAAGACTTACTTTGTTTAATTGCATGACTAGAGTATAAATTCTAAGTTTGTGACATGATTTGGAATATCTTTAGAAGCGTAACAAGGACGGAATCGAATAATGCCTTGCATGTTAATGAACTTAGATAGGGATATCAAGTTAGTTTATATGCATGAGAATCAATTATACTTGGGAGAGGTAATCGTGATAAAAGTTTCCTTGGCTTGTAAGAATAATTGCACAGTCAATTCATTCCTATTAATCAATCCTCAATCTTAATCAATGAAATCAATTCCTTAAGAGTTTTCATTTGAGTCTCCACTTTTATTTTTATGCTTTTAGTCTTTATTTTTATCTTTATCATTGAGTTTTGCTCCCTAAATAAAATTGAACAAAAGTAATATTCGCAGTACTTAATTTGCTAGAAAACCAATCCAGAGGACGACACTCGTTTTACACGAAAACACTATATTATTACTTGACCAGTACACTTGCGGTAAGCAAATTGCGCATCACAATCCTTGAAGAATGATTTGTTGGTTGTGTTTAAAGCTTCATATATAAGGTTTTTTCTTCATTTAAGGTAAGAAGAGGTTGGCTGAAAGGCATGGTGAAAAACACAACATGAAATTTCTCTCAAAAGGCCATTGTAAACAAGCTCTCAAACTCACTTCTTTCTCCCTCAAATTCATCATGCTCGGGTTCCCACAAGCCTGTCCTAAGGCTGGAGAATAGCGGGGAAGACTCTAGCAGTAGTCCACGTCAAGATCGTGTAGAGAAACAACCAAAGAAGCTCACGGATTGAAGCTCCAAACGTTAGTATTCAGTTCCCCTGTTTTTATGTATTTTCAGTATGCTTTTAATCCATGAAATTAATGAAAATCGAGACCTAAGATCATCAATCGCTTCTGCTCGACTGTTTGATAGCGAGCATAGCTAGCTAGTTTTCCCTAATTAATTTAGCTAGTCTTTTATAATTTATTGGCCAAAATTATGCATTTATGTGTTGTATTTGTAGGAAATATAGTTTTGAGCCAATTGGATGTTTGAGATGCGAAAAGAAGCCGAAGAATGAAAAAGAATCAAGGTTGGAAGATTAAAGATAGGAACATCCGCAGACCAACATCTCGACGCTACTCTCTGGGCGTTTCGACGCTGACATTCTATATTTGGAGTTTTCAATTAAAAAAAAAATTACAGCGTCGCCACGCTCTTGGTAAAAAATCCCAGAATCTGAAAAATCGCGGTAGCGTCGCGACGCTACGACCAAAATTTTCTCTATTTAAAGATTGCGATCAGGCATTTGAAGGGGACCTCTCTTGGACAATTTGGAGCCGTAAAACAGAGAAAAAAGGGACTTTTGAAGCTGATTCAAGTGGAGGAAAAGCGGGAATCAAAGCTTTGTTCGTGGGGATCGTAACGGGGACGTGCGGTCTCGGCCTACCTAGCGTTTAATTCTCTTTACCCTTTGCTTTTGTTGTTTTTATGGCTTGTTTAGACTTAGTTTATATTTTAACTCAAATTATGTGTAGCTAAGTTTAATTCTTAGGGATTGATATAGTCGTTGGGCACTTTATGGATTGATTTAATGGTTTTATTGCTAGTGATTTCACTTATGCATAGTTGTGTTCTTAATGCTTTCAATTTACCGGCCATAAATTGATTGATGTTTGTGCTTGAATCTAACTCGGGAGAGAGGATATAGCTTAGAAATCATTATGCATAACTAGGATTTAGCTAGAAATCGGGAGATAATAGTTAATTCTAGAAATCGTTAAAAAGGATAACCTTAATGCCTTGCATGCTTAATGAATTTAGATAGGGATATCGGGTTCGTTGCATGTGGGAAAATCATGTATGCTCGGGAGAGATATGTGTGATTTTAGTTTCCCAAGATTTATGAATCATAGCATGTCATACATCCATGAATTAATCCATAATCCCAATTGGTGAAATCAAATCCCTAAGACCGTTGTCTCCAATTGATTGTCACACTTTTTATTGCTTCGTGTTAGATTTCCATTATTTCTCACTTCGTTTGGTTCCCTAAATAAAATTGGACAAGACTATTTTCAGTAATTAAAATTGATTAAAAATCCAATCCAGAGGACGACACTCGATTTCAAAAACCACTTTACTATTACTTGACCCGTGCGCTTAAGGTAGGAAAATTCCACATCAAGTTTTTTTCACTCCTTCATACACGAACGCGTTGGATCATTGCGTTTGTATCAAAATACAAAGCGGGTCGTATCCATAGTGTCACCAGGATAAGGTACCCAACCTTATCCCTATACTATAACTTGAACATTGATCCCGGTATGTCCCCACATACAATTCAAGTCTCATACTAAAAGCCTGAGATGTTTAGTTTATTCAATTAGGGTTATTTAGGCAAGATAAACACAATATTAACAGTAATAAGTGAACAATACATCAAATATAATTTTACTAATGTTTGGTCAAATGTTACAGTTACTATCCACGAGTTTTAGGGCAAAAAACCCAACAAACTCCCACTTCAACTAAAACTCAAGATAATAGGATGTATATACAATAAATAATCCAAAGCTGGAAATGGAAAATGTATATTGTACATCACATGAAAAGTAATTAGACTAAATTCAATAAACTAGGGCATCCTTATACCCATTACACATCTCCCACTTGCCCTAGATTATACAATATACACGTCTCGCAGACCTAGACTCTCTAGATGACCCTCGAACACTTTAGTAGAGAGAGCCTTTGTAAATGGATCAACAATATTGTGCTCCGAAGCGATCTTGGTTACGATCACATCTCCTCGTTGCACAATCTTCTGTATCAGGTGATACTTCCTCTCGATGTGCTTTCCTCATTTGTGGCTGCGAGGTTCTTTAGAATTAGCTACAACCCGGCCCACTGTTATCACAATATAATGTAATGGGCAAGTTCATATTTGGAACTACTTCCAAATCTGTCAAGAACTTCCTGAGCCAAACTGCTTCCTTAGCTGCTTCACAAGCAGCTACATACTCATCCTCTATAGTGGAGTCTGCTATGCATCCTTGCTTGATGCTTCTCTAGACTACAACTCCCCTGTTAAGGATGAATACTGATCCTTACGTGGATTTCCTAGAATCCTTGTTAGACTGGAAGTCATAATCGATTTTCACCGTTTGTAAAGCAATTTCAATATCACATAATACCAGTACATTGGGCCTAAATTAATCAGCAGAACAATTATACGAAATTCATTATAGATTAAGCATGTAATTCTACAAGATTGGTAATACTTACTTGTTGTAGATCAACAATACAACACAATGCTCCAATTTTAATCACGTTCACTGTATGTTCCAAGAACACAACCATAAGCGTTCACCCACTAAGGCTCTAGAATCATTGAGATTACGATTGTGAGATCATCCTTGTCTTGGAAAGGGAAATCATTTACAACAATTGGGATGCTAGGTTGTTGAGAGTAAATTTGAGAGAGTTAGAGTATCTTTTTGAAAAGGAAAAGAAAACCACTAAGAGAGATGTTCACTTCTTTGCTCTTTCTGCCTTTTTCCATACGAGAGGGAGAAAGAAGTTATGGGGTGTAACTCCCCACCAGAGATCAACTCCCAACAACTATTGGGAGTTATAATTAAAAAAATTAAAATTAAAATTAAAAGAATTTAATTAATTACTATAATTAATTAAATTAATAATTAAATTATAGTTAATTATTTATATCATATAACCTATAGTATTAATTAAATTTAATTAAATCACATTTAATCAAATCAAATCAAATTAATTAATTAATTCTCCAATTAATTAATTCTGTAATTAAATATAAAATATTTAATTAATTTTTCCATTAGAATCAAATTCAAATAATTCTCTCATATACTATAGTTTTAATATGAATCCCTATTCATATTAATTTTAACCTATAGTATAATATGAATCCAATTCATATTTAGTATTTGAACTTCTTCAAATATATAATTCTCTCATTAATTAATTTTTGAATCACATCCATAATTAATTATAAAATTTAATTCACTAATTAAACTTATACAATAATGTATCTCCATACATTCTATTAATTGTATCAAATACAATTAACTAAAATTTCCTCAATATTCAAGACTAATTAATCTCAAAATCCGTTACGAGCTAGCAGGTGGACCTAATGGACCTACAGATTAGAAACTCCAACGATACGAGATTAACTGGCTAAACTCATTAAACAAATTAATCAACATTCGTTAACTGTGGGTCACTCCACTAAAGACCTACAACTGCACTATTCTCACTGTAGAATATTTCTGTGTCCACGGATATCGACCAATACAGTAAGTCAATCTTTCACGAGTGTTCGTAACTCTTGTTGGGTCAAATTATCGTTTTACCCCAGGATTACCTCTGGATCCTTAAGTACCACTGATCTCTCTAATGAACAAGTTGTTTAGGGTCCAACCACTAAAATGGAGTTCCTCTCGGGTCAGGAGAGGATGGCACGTTTTTGTTCAAGCCCCATAATCAGCCCTTAAGAGAACACACAACTACTTACCCCAATAGGGGAAGGAATGAATTCCATCTTGTACTGTTATGTTCCCAGCCCCCACTCGGTCTTGCCCCTATAATGGTAGGATAATTAAGTCGGCGAACAGGCCACTCTCACCCATACAAATCTAAGGACAATCCCTCCTAAAAAGGGGTTCATAACAGACTCAGGATTGAGATTGAGTTACCTAGGTCATCCTATTGAAATAGAAACCTAAACTAGTCAATAGTGTTACATCTAGTGGTTACTATTTCACGGTCCGATCTTATACAAACTCATTGCATAGGATACCCCCACTTACATGTCTCCTACATGGATTCTTTGGATCAAGGCATCTGTATCGCATACACAGTGGGTCGTATCACATAGTGTTACCAGGATAAGGTACCCATCCTTATGGATACTATAGACCATTTAGGTTGTTACTTGAACACCAATCCCCGTATGTCCCCACATACTAGTCCAAGTTTCATTCAAAGAACCTAGGATCTTAGTTTATTGGATTTAGGGTTAATTAATGCACACTCGATTATTCAATAACCAAATTACTGAATCACTCAAATAACGCATTATTGAGATCGATTAATTTGTTTCATTTACTATTTACGAGTTTTAGAGCATAAAACCCAACAGGTGTATACTGTAAGGACCAAATCCTTAGCCCCATACAACAACATGTAGTCCCTCATTCTTCTAAGATACTTGAGGATACCTTTTACGGCGGTCTAGTGATCTAACCCTCGATTATACAGATTCCTCCTGACTATCCCTACAGCATAACAAATGTCAGACCTAGTGCAGAGCATAACTTACATTATGCTGCCCACAACTGAGGCGTAGGGAATGCGTCTCATGTATTCAATTTCTTGAGGTGTCTTAGGACATTGCTCCTGAGACAAATGAACCCCATGCCTGAACGAAAATAAATCCTTCTTGGAGTTTTACATCGAATATCGAGACAACATCTTGTCGATATACGTTGCTTGAGATAGAGTTAGCGTTTTGTTCTTATGATCCCGAATAATTTGGATCCCAAGAACATATTGGACCTCTCCTAAATCTTTCATTTGGAATTGGGCTGCTAGCCAATCTTTAATGTCAGACAGGTACCCTACATCATTCCCAATGAGTAGGATGTCATCTACATATAGTACTAGGAAAGCTACTTTGTTTTTGTTGATCTTCTTGTAAACACAAGGCTCATCAACATTTTGGTCAAAACCAAAAGATTTGATCGCAGTGTCAAATCTAATGTTCCAAGATCTGGAGGCTTGTTTCAACCCATAAATGGATCGATTCAGTTTACAAACCTTTTGCTCCTAACCTTGGGTTATGAACCCTTCGGGCTGAGACATGAAGATATTCTCTTCAAGATTACCATTCAAAACGACAGTCTTGACATCCATTTGCCATATTTCATAGTCATAATATGTGGCTATGGATAAGAGAATTCTAATAAACTTTAACATAGCAACAGGAGAAAAGATTTTCTCATAGTCAACCCCTTCTCTTTGGGTGTAACCCTTTGCTACTAGTCTAGCTTTGAAAGTCTGTACTTTCCCAACTGCATCTCTCTTTATCTTATAGATCCATTTGCACCCTATGGGTTTTACTGCTTCAGGTAGATGATGTGCAATTTGCATACCGCAAGTGTACGGGTCAAGTAATAATATAGTGTTTTCGTGTAAAACGAGTGTCGTTCTCTGAATTGGTTTTCTAGCAAATTAAGTACCGTGAATACTTTTGTCCTATTTTATATAAGGAGCAAAACTTAATGCAAAAGATAAATTTAAAGACAAAAAGCATGAAAATAAATGTGGAGACTCAAATTGAAAGACTCTTAGAGAATTTATTTTATTGATTAAGATTGATGATTGATTAATAGGAATGAATTGATCGTGCAATTATTCTACATGCCAAGGAAACTTTTACCACGATTACCTCTCCTGAGTATAATTGATTCTCATGCATATAACTAACTTGATATCCCTATCTAAGTTCATTAACATCAAGGCATTATTCGGTTTAGTCCTTGTTATACTTCTAGAGATATTCCAAATCTCGTCACAAACTTAGAATTTCTACTCTATTCATTCAATTGAACGGATCAAGGAGAGCCATCCACGTGTCTAGGTCAACCTAATTCAAGCCTCCTATCCTTCTATAAAAGGAAATAGCCGCTCAAGTCTAAGTCATTCCATCTTTGGGAGAAAACCTTCCATTCTTGGAAAGTTAATCCCACCTTTGGGAGCCGAATAGAGGAGAGAGATTGGAGACCGTCAAGAAAACCATCATTTGCAAGCTGATCGAGGAGATTAATTTTTCTTATATTATCTTGTGATTATGGATATGCTTACTCAGATTGTAATTTGTGTTTCCATGCATCTTATGAACTACGTAGCTTAGGCGTTGGTTAGGAAACAATATGATTGTCGTGCTTAATTTCTAGTAATAAATATTGATTAATGCATCTTGATTAATTATTGTGCTCATTTACATTTTGTGCCCGCCTGGCCAGCCGGTATGAATACCTCTCTATAGTTTCAGGGATGATTTAGGGAGTGTGTAGCGATTAATCACACTAGATCATTGTGTATTGGTGAACGCTAGTGACTGAGCTAGGGATAACCAGTTGCCTACGGCTTGATCGGTAGTACTTCATTGGGGTTGAGACACATTCCAAAAGATCCAGAGTTTCGGGAGGAATCTGCTAATAAGAATGGGAGAGTTTTGCATGATCAATAATATTGCTAGAGCATCTTTTAAAACAATTACTAAATCCTGACCAAAGCCTGTTTCTAATCTGTCTGCCTATTTGTTTCCTTTCTGTTTCGTTATTTCTTATGCTTCAACATTATTTTTATAAGTACCAACCAATTTTACCATCTTTGAAACCATTAAAGAGTTATACAAAACAGATAAAGTGGAAGCTAGTTCAGACCTTGGATTGATAATACTTATTACTTGTTGTGGACTGTGTATACTTGCACAGAGTCTAGAGTCTTATTATATCTTATTTCTTATTACATTTTTACTCACTTTAGGAACCCAACAAGTTTTTGGCGTCGTTGCCAAGGACTTGAATAAGTTTTTATCTGATCTGTTTTGTGTATGTGTTTTAGTTGTTTGATGCTAGAACTTTTTGATTGTTTCTTTTGTTTTTGCAGGCGTGAGTTTGGTGCATGAACGATTTGCTTGGGGTAAGGTTCGAGCTTGATCCAGAATCGAGAAGACATTTAGGAGAAGAAGGAGAGAGCAGCGGAGAAACCAGAATCAAATGGATAACGTGTCGCGTCTTCCGCAAGGTCCTGAAGATCCAACGAACCCCCAGCAGAATCGTTTGCTACAGCAAAACCAGCCACTGGAGCAAAATCAACAGCAAAGTAATCAGGTTGAGAACCCTATCTTGCTAGCGAACGATAGGGCCAGATCCATTCGAGCGTATGCTTTTTCGATGTTTGATGAGCTAAATCCGGGGATTGCACATCCTCAAATTCAGGCAGCAAACTTTGAAATGAAACCGATAATGTTTCAAATTTTGCAAACTGTGGGTCAATTCCATGGTTTGTCATCTGAAGATCCTCATTGTCATCCTAAGTCTTTTCTAGGAGTTAGTGATTCTTTTGTAATTCAAGGAGTACCTAGAGATGCTCTTAGATTAACTTTGTTCCCATATTCTCTTAGAGACGGAGCAAAGGCATGGTTAAATTCTCTTGCTCCAGGATCAATTAGGACATGGAATGAATTAGCTGAAAAATTTCTTAGTAAATATTTCCCACCAAATAGAAATGCAAAATTGAGGAGTGAAATAGTAGGGTTTAGGCAAATTGAAGATGAGACTTTTAGTGAGACTTGGGAGAGGTTTAAAGAGCTTTTGCGAAAGTGTCCCCACCATGGTTTACCTCATTGTATTCAAATAGAAACATTTTACAATGGGTTAAATGGAGCAACCCAAGGTATGGTTGATGCTTCGGCTGGAGGGGCCCTTTTGGAAAAAACTTTTAATGAAGCCCATGAAATTTTAGAAAAAATATCTACTAATAGTTGTCAGTGGTCGGATGTTAGAGGCACAAATAAAAAGGTTAAGAGTGTGTTAGAGGTTGATGGTGTGTTCACCATTAGGGTTAATCTTGCAATGATTACTAACGCTCTTAAGAATGTGACAGTGATTAGTCATCAGCAGCCACCAGCTGTGGAACCTGCTGCATTGGTGAACCAAGTCACAGAGGAAGCATGTGTCTATTGTGGTGAAAACCACAACTACGAGTTTTGCCCCAACAATCCAGCTTCTGTGTTTTTTGTAGGTAATCAGAGGAATAACCCTTATTCTAACTTTTATAATGCAGGTTGGCGCAACCACCCCAACTTCGCATGGGGAGGACAAGGAAGCAGTGCACAAGCACAACAAAAGGTGAACCAGCCGGGATTTGCTAAAGCGCAGGTATTGCCCCAACAAAATAAGCAGACTTTACCACGACAAAATTCAGGGAGTTCTCTTGAGGCAATGATGAAAGAATATATGGCTCGTACAGATGCCGCAATTCAAAGTAATCAAGCTTCAATGAGAGCCCTGGAATTGCAAGTGGGTCAGCTAGCTAATGAGCTGAAGGCAAGGCCTCAAGGGAAACTTCCATCAGATACTAAACACCCTAGAAGGAAAGGTAAGGAGCAGGTAAAGGCAGTGACTCTTAGGAGTGGTAAGCCACTAGAGGAGAGAAAAGAACCTAGTAAACCCCAAGATATAGAAAAGAATTGTGATAAAAATGTTGTTGTTGAGAAAGAGTTGGAGTCTGGTCAGCGTACTGGAGGCAGCAATAAAGATGCTGGAGTATCTAGTTCTGTTCCAGATGTGGAACCACCTTATGTGCCACCCCCACCTTATGTACCACCTCTACCTTTTCCACAGGCAAAGGCCTAAGAATCAGGATGGTCAATTTAAAATGTTTTTAGAGATTCTTAAGCAATTGCATATAAGTATCCCGTTAGTAGAAGCTATTGAGCAAATGCCTAATTATGCTAAATTTCTTAAGGATATTTTAACTAAAAAGAAAAGGTTAGGTGAGTTAGAAATTGTATCTCTTACTAAGGAATGTAGTGTTATTCTTAAGAATGGGCTACCAACCAAGGCTAAGGATTCAGGATCATTTACCATACACGTGTCTATAGGTGGAAAAGAGTTAGGTAGAGCACTCTGTGATTTAAGTGCAAGCATTAACCTTATGCCTCTTTTGGTCTATCGAAAGCTAGGTATTGGTGAAGCTAGACCTACCACAGTCACACTCCAACTAGCTGATAGGTCTATCACATATCCTGAGGGTAAAATTGAGGATGTCTTAGTGAAAGTAGATAAATTCATATTTCCTATTGATTTTATTATTTTAGACTATAAGGCTGATAAAGATGTCCCAATTATTCTAGGTTGTCTATTTTTGGCTACTGGTAGGGCATTAATAGATGTTCAAAAAGGGGAATTAACAATGAGAGTCTGTAATGAATAAGTGAAATTTAATGTGTTTAAGGCCATGAAGTATCCAGACGAAATGGAAGATTGCTCTTTCATTAGGATTCCGGAGAACACACTTATTGAGACAAAAATGCAGGATTCGGCTAGAAAGCATTTGGAAGATCATGGAGAGGTTAGTGTAGAGGATTTAGAAGTTTGTTCTTTAGAAAGGAAAACTGAAAAAGAAGTGTTTAGGTGTGAGGATGTTTTTGAGTCTTTAGATTTAGATCAAAGGAAGACTCCTCCTATTAAACCATCCCTGATTGAGGCACCCACTTTAGATTTGAAGCCCTTGCCGGATCATCTAAAGTATGTGTATCTTGGGGAAGGTGAGACGTTGCCCATTATTGTTGCAACAGATTTAATGTCAGAGCATGAAGAGGCCTTAATAAAGTTTCCGCAGCAATAGCGCAAGGCAATAGGTTGGACATTGGCTAACATTCAGGGAATTAGCCCATCTTTTTGTTTGCACAAAATCACTCTACAGGAGGGATCCTTTAGGAGTATTGAGCAACAGATAAGGCTTAACCCTGCAACGAAGGAAGTGGTTAAAAAGTTGGTGATTAAATGGTTGCATGCGGGCATTATTTATCCAATTGCAGACAGTAATTGGGTAAGCCTTGTCCAATGTGTTCCTAAGAAAGGAGGTGTCACGGTGGTGAGCAATAAAGATAAAGAATTGATCCCAACCAGTAAAGTAACTGGCTGGAGGGTTTGCATGGATTACAGGAGGCTTAACAAAGCTACCCGTAAGGACCATTTCCCTCTACCATTTATTGACCAGATGTTAGATAGATTGGCTGGTCAGGCCTACTACTGTTTCTTAGATGGTTATTCTGGGTATAACTAGATTACTATTGCTCCTGAGGATCAGGAAAAAACCACTTTCACCTGCCCTTATGGGACGTTTGCTTTTAGGTGAATGTCGTTTGACCTTTGCAATGCTCCAGCAACATTTCAGCAGTGTATGTTAGCAATTTTTCTGATATGATTGAGTCCACTATTGAGGTATTTATGGACGATTTTTCAGTTTTTGGAGGGTCTTTTCAAAGTTGTTTGGATAATTTAGGTAAGGTGTTAAAGAGATGCGAGGATGCCCATCTAGTTCTTAATTGGGAGAAATGCCTCTTCATGGTGAAAGAAGGCATAGTGTTAGGTCATAGGATTTCTAAGGATGGTCTAGAAGTTGATAGAGCAAAAATTGAGGTTATTGAGAGACTAGAACCACCGAATTCAGTAAAAGGGATTCGAAGTTTTTTAGGTCATGCTTGATTTTACAGGAGGTTCATAAAGGATTTTTCCAAAATCAGTAAACCTCTATGTTACTTATTGTGTACTGATCATGTTTTTTACTTTAATGCAGATTGTAGGAAGGCTTTTGAAACTTTAAAAGCTGCTTTAATCTCAGCACCCATTCTTTGTGCACCTAATTGGAATTTACCATTTGAGGTAATGTGTGATGCGAGTGATGTTGCAGTAGATGCTATGCTGGGGCAAAAGCAGGGCAGATTTATCCATCCTATATATTGTGCAAGCAGGGTTTTAAATGAGGCACAAGTCAACTATACAACTACTGAAAAGGAGTTGTTAGCTGTTGTGTTTGCTTTTGAGATTTTTCGGCCATATTTGGTTGGATCCAAAGTCACGGTGTTCACGGATCATGCAGCAATAAGGTATTTAATGTCCAAGAAAGATGCAAAGCCTAGACTAATTTGTTGGGTTTTATTATTGCAGGAGTTCGACTTGGAGGTAAAGGACAAGAAGATATCAGAAAATGTAATTGCAGATCACTTGTTTCGTCTTGATCCATCATCATCTTTGCTGGAGTAATCTGCCATTTCAGATTCTTTTCCAGATGAACAACTTTTTGCTGTTGAGGTAAAGGTAGTGAAGGATGTCCCTTGGTATGCTCATATTGCCAACGTTTTGGTCAAGGGAGTCACTTCTATTGATATGGATTGGAGGCAAAACGAGAAGTTTAAGCATGACACAAAGTTTTTCTATTGGGATGAGCCATTCATGTATAAGCAATGCTCTGACGGTATTATTCGTAGGTGTGTTTCAGGTGATGAAGCAAAGGAAATCCTGGAGCAATGTCACTCTTCGCCGTATGGAGGTCATTTCAGCGGTCAGAGGACAGCTATGAGGATTTTGCATTGTGGATTCTTTTGGCCTACTCTATTTAAGGATGCCCATTGGGTCTACAAGCAGTGTGATGCTTGCCAAAGGAGAGGGAATTTGGGGCCTAGAGATGAAATGCCTCTTACTTACATTTTAGAAGTTGAATTATTCGATGTATGGGGTATTGACTTTATGGGGCCATTTCCCCTTTCTAATGGCAATGTTTTTATCTTGTTGGCAGTAGATTACGTGTCCAAGTGGGTTGAGGCCATCACATGCCATCAGAGTGATGCCGAGACAGTAGCAAGGTTTCTTCAATCGTACATCTTTGCGCGGTTTGGGACACCTAGAGCTCTAGTGAGTGATGAGGGTACACATTTTGTTAATAATGTCTTAACTAAGCTTCTAGCTAAGTATGGAATTAAGCATAGGATAGCTACCCCTTATCACCCATAAGAAAATCGTCAAGCTGAGATTAGTAATATGAAAATTAAATCTATTCTAGAGAAAGTAGTCCATCCATCTAGAAAGGATTGGTCTTTTAGGTTGGATGAGGCTCTTTGGGCTCATAGGACAGCCTATAAGACTCCTCTAGGTATGTCTCCCTATAGGTTAGTATATGGGAAAGCTTGTCATTTACAATTAGAGCTTGAGCATACAACGTTTTGGGCTTTGAAAAAGTTGAATTTTGATCTGAGTCGTGCAGGAGTAATTGGAATGCTGCAGCTTAATGAATTAGAGGAATTTTGCCAATTTTCTTATGAAAATTCGAAAATCTATAAAGAAAGGAATAAGCTATGGCATGACAAGAAAATTAAATCTAAAGAGTTTGTCAAGGGTCAGAAGGTCTTGCTTTATAATTCTAGATTAAAATTGTTTCCTGGGAAGCTAAAATCTAAATGGCCAGGGCCTTTTATTGTGTGATTGGGTTCCCTCCCCCCATGGAGCAATTACTTTGCATGATGAAAAAGATGGGAGAGTGTTCAAAGTGAATGGACAGCGTGTGAAACATTATTGGGAAGAGGAGTTTCAGTCGAAATTGTAAGGATTTGGAATTCCCCAATTCTGTTAAAGCGGAAGCATAATTGGGACCGGTTCGTAGTTAATTTTGTGTATCCAAAAATACTATTGCATTGGTTAAAACATAGAACAAATTCTATACAAACTTAAGGCTTAGCATACAAAATTTATTAGATCTAAATCTAAAGGGGAGAAGCAAACATAGCGCCGTTGACGACTCTGAATACTTCAACGGACACCTTTCTTGATTTTGGACCAAGCGTCAACAATTGGGACACCACCAATTGTTCTTCCCCGCTATGACTCTAAGATTAGGAACGTAGTTGTGGAACTACCTAATCTTGAATGAGAAAAATTCTATGAGAGAAAATTCTCCCTAGAGTTCTTGGGTTGAGAGAATATGAGAGGGAGGCTAGAGAGAATGCAAGAATGCATTATTGTGGCCTTATGTTGTTGTACCTAAACCCTAGGTTTAGTGCTTTATTTATAGGAGAAAGGCCATGAATAAAATATTCATTTAAAATCAATTATTTTCATAACTGATTTAATCTTTTCCATAATTAATCAATTCCATAACCAACCAATTCCATGACCAATCAATTCCATAATTGATTGATCTTTTCCATAAATGATTGATCACTCCCATAAGTGATTAAATCATTTCCATAAATGATTAATTACTTCCATAAGTGATTAATCATTTTCATAATTGATTAATTTCCAATTAATTAATTCTTTAATTAATTAAAATTAAATATCATATATTTAATTTCAGACCTTCTATTAGTTAATTAATTAATTACCCAATTAAATATCATATATTTAATTTGAGACCTTCAATTAATTAATTCTATAATATGAATCAAATTCATATTAAAATTTGAACTCCTTCAAATTCTCTTATATCCTATAAATTTAATATGAATCAAATTCATATTAATATTTGAACTTCTTCAAATATTTATTTCTCTCATCGACTATAGTTTAATTAAATCTCATTTAATTTAAACTAAATTGAATAATTAATTAATTTATCTTCGAATTAAATACCATATATTTAATTAGACATATATTTGAACTCTTTCAAATATATCAATCTCTCAATATAATAAAGTTTAATCTAAAATTAGACTTTATATTTTAATGCACCACTATACATTATATTAATTTGTATCTCGTACAATTAACTTTATTCCCAATATGAATTTGAACTTTTCAAATTCTCTCAAGATATATTTGTTCCTAATTACTCTCTACGAGCTAGTAGAGGGACCTAATGGACCTACAGATCAGAAGCTCCAATGATATGAGGTTAATAGATTAAACTCATTAATCAGGTTAACCAATATTCATTAACTGTGGGTCATTCCACTAAAGACCCACAGCTGAACTCTTCTCACTCTAGAACATTTCTGTGTCCATGGATGTAGACCTATGCCGGTAAGTCAATCCTTCACGAGTGTTCGTAATCACAGTTGGGTCAAATTATCGTTTTACCCCTGTGTTACATTTGTCTCCTTAAGTACCAGCGCTCCTATAATGAACAACCTGTTTATGGTCCAACCATTAAACAGAAAGTCCCTCTCGGGTCAGTGAGAGGGCGGGATCCCTTTGTTCAAGTCCCGGAGTCACCACTTAAGGGAACACTCATCTACTTCACCTAGAAGCGGGAAGGAGTGAAATCCTTCTTGTGTTGTCATGTCCCCAGCCTCCTACTCGATCTTGTCCCCAAAAAGGAAGGCATATTGAGTCGGCGTATTGGTTGCTCTCACCCATGCTAATCAAAGGACAATCCCTCATGAGAAGGAGTTCATGACACACTCAGGATTAAGACTGAGTTACCTAGGTCATCCTATTGAAACAGTAACCTAATTAGTTAACGATGTTATAACTAATGGTTGACTATTTCGTGGTCCGATCTTATGCAAACTCATTGCATAGGATACCCCCACTTGCATGTCTACTACATGGACGTTTTGGATCAATACAATACAAAGCGGGCCATATCTCATAGTGTTACCAGGATAAGGTACCCAACCTTATCCTTGTACTATAGACCTTTTAGGTTGTTACTTGAACATCGATCCTCAAATGTCCCCACATACTAGTTCAAGTTACATACAAACAACCTTGGATCTTAGTTTATTGGATTTGGGTCAAATTGTGCAATATTTAACAATAGCACTTTATTGTAGAAACTCAATAACACTTTATTGAAACAAGTATACAATTTGTATACATTCACTATCTACGAGTTTTAGGGCATAAAACCCAACAGAAATATCCTTTCCTAAGGTTGATTGATGATTGAAAGAGCAAGATGTTTGCGGGAGCATTTTACAGAGCAATATTTTGAGCTCCCAGTGTTTGTTTTTATTTTCTCGCTGATTTGATTTGATTTGTTTTTAATTTCGAGTATTTTAAATTTAGTTTGTTTAAATTTTACGTGATTTGTTTTAAGTAGATTTTAATTTTGAATATTTTTATTTGTGGTATTTTAAATTTTATCTATTATGCTTAGAATTTTATTTGAATTTTGTTGGATTTTATTTTCGGTTTAATTATTTATTTAATTGAATTATCTGTTAATTAGTTTAAATTAGATTTTATTAGATTTTAGTTTAGATTAATTTCGGTTATTTAAATTCTATTTAGAGTCGGTTTAATAAAGATTTTCCTAATTAATTCGGCTTCGAAAATAAAAAGAAAGGATTAGATTTGATTTGATCGGTAAATTTAAATTTGAATTTAAAAGATTTGATTTTCCTGTTTTGAAATTTGAATTCCGTATCCAAGATTTTCAGGTAATGGTTTCAGAAGGTTGTTGCGGCAAAGTTAAGGCTGAAGCAAATCTTCCGTCCGAATAGGAAGAGATTTTTTGTGAATTAATTTCTTTTACCGTTTGGATTTTGAATTTTCTGTGGGCAGGTAAATTGCATGGAGTCATCTGATGTAGCCACGTATCACACAGGGATAATCGAAGGGTTTAGCCGTTGGACAGCGCATCATTATTTACCATGGGCGAATGGAATCCACGATTTTACCGTTGATGGTTTTAATTTTTCAAATTGCATGCGGTAAAATGAATTGATGAGGGCAAAATCTTTCGGTTATGATTTGATTTGTTGCAGCTCTATTTATTCCAAATCCTTCGGTAAGTGCTTCTCACTCCATTTTCTTGTTTCAAATCTTTGTCGTTTGCATTCTTCTTTCTTTATTGCTATTTTCTGTAAGTCCTTTGAGTCTTCAATGGCCAAAACGAGAGCAAGAAAAGAGAGGGATAATGAGGAGGAAGAGGTACCTGTTACCCCTGAAGTACAGAAAGGGAAAACAAAGAAGAAAAAGACACCGGAGGAGAAAGAAGCTAAAAGAAGAAGGAGGCAACAACGGGTTGAAGATCAAGAAGTTGTGCAGAAGGTTGTGGAAGATGTTGCTGCCACAGTAGTTGAAGGATACCCGAAAGAATCATATGTACAGAACCCAAAAGAGGTTAAGCCGAGAATGGCGGATACAGAAAGAGTTCAAGGAGAGAAAACTTAGGAGATTCGAGAAAAACAGGCTGCGGATGTTGTTTGGACGATTTTAAATTCCGCAAGCGAACGGGTCGTCACAAGTAATATAGTGATTTTGAGTATAGAGTATCGTCTCCACAGGGATTGGATTTATTCAATTAAGTACCGCGAATAATCTTGCTTAGCTTTATTTAGAGAACAAAATCTAATGCCGGAAAGAATAACAAAAAGCTAATCTAGAAAGCAAAAGATAAATGGTGACACAATTTGAAGGGATAATTCTAGAGTTGTTGATTTTATCAATTGGACCTTTAATGCTTAATCAATTAACTAATATGGATTAACAAATCATTTGATTCATAAGTCTAGAAGCCTAATTTCAAGGATTCTCCTGTCGGTCTCCTCCTATCTCATACCGTTCAATAAAGAATCTCCTTTCAGTCTCATCTTTATTTACTTAGTATGGCATTACGACCCTTCAATACAACCTCTAACGTTATTTATTTTATCCCGTGTCACCCGGGTAAATAACCGTTAGTCATGCATTCAGTTCTAGTCTACGCTTCTCTCCGTCGAGTTTCCACATAGTAACAATTCATTTAATCAGTGATCAGTTGATTAAAAGCATTACGGACAAAATGCACAAATGAACAATAATGACAATTAAACCACATCAATTCATTAATTCAGCAGAGGTTCAACATCTAAATCAATCTCATAGAATTTAGGAATTTACTACTCATAATCACTAAAATTCAATAATTCCTAATCACAACAATTCTAGAAACTAAAACATAAAGGAAAAGGGAAGAGAAATGCTCATAAAAGTGTCGATCTCCTCGATCCCGCGCCGACCTCCTTCGATCCCGAGCTCCAAAGATCTTCAACAAAGCTCCAAAACTCTCCCAAAAATCCCCTACTTTAGTGTGGATTCTAGAATGGGGTGAAAACCCACAAATTGGCACACAAAATATGGATGCAAAAGGCTCCTTTTATAGGCTCCCAGCAGGCACCGCGTCGAGACGCTACAAGGACAGCGTCGAGACGCTCTGACGTCATCTTTTCTTGGGCTCCAAGACGTCTCAGCGTCGAGACGCTACTTGGACAGCGTCGCGACGCTCTCGCGATTCCGGATTTTTCCACGCAGCTGCCTAGCGTCGAGACGCTCCAGGCTTAGCGTCGAGACGCTAGGCCCTGAATCTTCAATAAAGGCCCGATTTTGACTCAATTTTTGGGCCTCCAACTTTCTTTTGGACCAAATACTTCTTGTAATGGATTTTGGACTTTTTTATTGACCCAACTTGATACTTTAAGACTTGAAATTCATGAATTTGGGCTTCTAATTCATTCTTCTTGGCTTTTTGGACTCGAATCTTCAATGGAATTCTCCAAATTGCTCAAAAAGCCTCCAAAATCATCTAAATTCTCTCAAAATTCCGGTTTTGCTTCCTTGACTCGGGTTTCTGAAATTTAAACAGAAAATAGCATTAAAGCACACAATTCAAGCACAAAACTAGCTAAAATTAATAGGAAAATGATGACATTTTTGCATGTCATCAGATGTGCAAGAGCAACGTACAGAGGTTGTACCTGAAGGAGGAAATGAGCCAGTTCAGGAGGCTCGAGTGGAGGTGATCATGCCGGAGGTACCAGGGCGTCGCCGCATTAAGCGAAAAATAGGCTGTGTCAGGGTCGTCCGAACTGATACCCCCTCACCTCCAACTACTGACTCTGAAAGAGAAAACGCAGAGAAAGAAGAGCGCGAGAAGAAGGAGGCCGAGGAAAAAGTAAGAGAAGAAACAGAGAAAAAAACTGAGAAGAGCGGCTACTTAAGCGAAGGGCGGAAAAGGGCAAAAGTGTTGCTGAAGCATCGGAAGAACCTGATGAGATAGACGAACCACAATTACCGTATGATCGCTTCGTCAACAATTCTGCTAGAGAAAAATATGTCGAGCTTCTAAAAAGAGACTTCCTGTTTGAGAGAGGATTCAGCGGTGATCTTCTGCATTGTCTGAGGACCGGCATTGCAGACCACAGCTGGGAGTTGTTTTGTGCAAAGCCTGAGTCTGTGAACGCATAGGTGGTGCGTGAATTCTATTCAAATATTGACAAGGAAGATGGTTTCCAAGTGATTGTTCGAGGAGTCGAGGTTGACTGGAGTCCTAGTGTTATTAACGCACTGTATAACCTTTAGAATTTCCCCCACGCAGCGTATAATGAGATGGCTGTAGCGCCATCTAATGAGCAGCTGAGTGATGCTTTGCGGGAGGTGGGTATTGAAGGGGCACGGTGGCAGCTGTCAAAGACAGAGAATATGACGTTTCAGTCAGCTTATCTGAAGAGGGAAGCGAACACATGGATGGGGTTTATCAGACAGAGGATGCTTCCAACGACTCATGACTCGACAGTCTCGAGGGAACAGGTTCTTCTGGCTTTCACAATTTTGTGGTCTCTCAGCATTAATGTAGGGAAGATTATTGTTAATGAGATTTCTAGTTGTTGGAAGAAGGTGGGGAAGCTGTTTTTCCCAAATACCATTACCATGCTTTGCAAGAGAGCAGGGGTTCCAGAGAATGAAGGGGATGTCATTTTGTTTGACAAGGGGATCATCGACACGCTTAACTTGGCACGACTTCAGCGCATGCAAGAGGCACGAGGCACGTTAGGGTGGACTTGTCTACGACATCAACACGATTTTAGAACAACTGCCACTTTCGGCCAGTAGGCAAGAGTTTGCCGGTAGGCAAGAGTTTGCCGAGAGGCAAGCTTTGACCTTCTGGAACTATGTTAGAAATCGTGATGCCAATCTTAAGAAGGCGCTGGAAGAGAATTTTTCCAAACCATATCCAGCCCTTCCTGCATTCCCTGAGGATTTATTGAACCCTTGGATACCACCCCCGCCTTTTGAAAGAGAAGAGGAGAATGATGAAGAGCAGGGTGAGGAAGACTAATTGATGAGAAGATGTTGAACGAGCATTACTTATGTTCTTATATTTTTGTTTGCTTGAGCATATCTGACCCTGCTTATTGTTATACTTGCTTGTTTCTTTTTAATTTTTCTTATGCTGAAAAAATATATCTGCTTTTGTAATTTCTTTCTATGTTTTAATGAAAATTCCGGAGTTGTTTCTATTCTATGAGCACTGAGTAACTCTAACTTAACTTCTTTCCTCTGAATTTTTTAAGCTTGGACTGGTTAAGCTTAATTAGATCAAGGTATTCTGATCTCCAGAAACCTTTTGCTTGAGCATTTCTTCTAGCTTGGTCGTTGCTGCGGCAAAGAAGATTCTGAGGTAGTGTCGATTTATTTGATCCACTTTGAGCTTAGTTCTAGTCCCACACTCGGTTTAAAATTCAGATAGAAAAATTTAAGTTTGGGGGTATAATTGCAAAATTAATGATTCATTGGGGACAATGAATAATTCAAGTTTAGGGGACTTTTTGCTACTCCAATTGTTTTTCTCGAGCATTCCTCTCCTTCATTTAAAAATTTGTTAGGTTGTTGAGTAACCGGGGACATTTGTGATACCCACAGTTTGTCTTCGCGTCAAAAGATGACCTAGGAAATATGGAAAAAGAAAAATTATGAAAATTTTGCTGAGAAAATTCATAGAGCAAAAGTTTTGAAGGATGAATGATAATCTAGCAGTTTTTCTGTCTCTCAGAACTTAGGTGAGCTCCATCATAAAATGTTGCCATTCTGAGGGGCAAGAGATAGAATAACTAAGGATTTGTGAGCTTTACAAAGAGTATTTAGCCTAGTTGGTGATGAGTTTGAGGCAAGGGTATACTGTACCATAAAGTGGGTCATCCCATGCTTAAGTGCTTATGACTGTAGGGTTGCTTTAAATCTGGCTTTAAATCTGAAAAGCAAAAATTTAAACCCTTTGAAAATGTGTTTTGAATGTCTGTTAATAGAGCTAGGGTGTGGCAAGTTCTTAGAATCAAGTTAAAAGTGGTGATTATTTGTCCCTGCCGGAAGAATTATTTTGTTGTAGCAGAGCTTGGTTTTGCAGAGTGCTTAGGTAAAGGTTGAAGGTAGTGTTGGATTGTCTAGTTTGATTTAGCTATTCTTTGTCTGACGTTTTGAATTCTTAAGGGAAGGTTGGTTAGTATTGCTCGGGACGCGCAATAGTTCAAGTTTGGGGGTGTGATAACTGTCCAAAAGGTAGTTATTTAGACCTTAATTCTATAGGGATTTGTGTGTCTTTTGTGCTTAATAGGGTTGGTTTTATATATATATATTATATGTTTTAACCCATTTGGAAGAATGGAAGCTTTGGAAATTATTTTGTGCAGAATATGTTGCTGGACAACTTCAGGGAGCAAATTCTGTGCTGCAGCAAAGCTAGGAGCGAAACTGCCACGTCACATCTCGTTAGCCAATTGAACAAACCGAATGCTGTTGAGTTATTTTCGGGATAAAGGATCAAGGAGAGCCATCCACGTGTCTAGGTCAACCTAATTCAAGCCTCATATCCTTCTATAAAAGGAAATTGTCGCTCAAGTCTAAGTCATTCCATCTTTGGGAGAAAACCTTTTATTCTTGGAAAGTTAATCCCACCGTTGGAAGCCGAATAGAGGAGAAAGATTGGAGACCGTCAAGAAAACCATCATTTGCAAGCTGATCGAAGAGATTAATATTTTTTTATATTATCTTGTGATTATGGATATGCTTACTCGGATTGTAATTTGTGTTTCCATGCATCTAATGAACTAAGTAGCTTAGGCGTTGGTTCGGAAACAATAATGTGATTGTCGTGCTTAATTTCTAGTAATAAATATTGATTAATGCATCTTGATTAATAGTTGTGCTCATTTACATTTTGTGCCCGCCTGACCAGCCGGTATGAATACCTTTCTCTAGTTTCAGGGATGATTTAGGGAGTGTGTAACGATTAATCACACTAGATCATTGTGTAATGGTGAATGCCAGTGACTGAGCTAGGGATAGTCAGTTGCCTAGTGCTTGATCGGTAGTACTTCATTGGGGTTGAAACACATTCCAAAAGACCCGGAGTTCCAGGAGGAATCTGCTAATAAGACTACGAGAGTTTTGCATGATCAATAATATTACTAGAGCATCTTTTAAAACAATTACTAAATCCTAACCAGCGCCTATTTCTAATCTGTCTGCCTATTTGTTTTCTTTCTGTTTCGTCATTTCTTTTGCTTCAACATTATTCTTATGGAAACTAACCAATTTTACCATCTTTGAAACCATTAAAGAGTTATACAAAATAGATAAAGTGGAAACTAGTTCAGACCTTGGATTGATAATACTTATTACTTGTTGCGGACTGTGTATACTTGCACAAGTCTAGAATCTAATTTTATCTTATTTCTTATTACATTTTTACTCACTCTAGGAACCCAACATATGGCTAAACCCATATCGGGGTCTTGAAATGAAAGTTCATAGTTAATTGTTATTATGATTGCCTATCTCTTGTTCATTTACTAGTTATTTATATGGATGTTCGTAATGCTTTATATGATCTGGTCAATTATATATTGAATTGATTCCTAATGGAAACTCGACGGAGAGAAATTAGGATAGATCATAATCCATGCAACTAAGTTTAACTGCTCGTAGTGACAACGAGATTAGTTGGTTAGACTTAGATTCCGATAATGAATCAAAACGTATTAATTAACGATTTTAATGGGGCTAAGGACACTTAAGTTATTAATTTGAGTTAATTATAATTAGGGGAGACCGAAAGGAGAATCTATGTGATAGACGAAGATTCTAGGATTATAATTAGTTAGGCAATGAGATAGGATAATTATAATAATTAATTAGCTATATTCTTATTTTCAAAACCCCATTTCTCACTTGATTCGTTCTCCATATTTTTTTTATTTTTGATTGATCATTTTAATTTCTTTAATTCCTTTAATTTTTTATTTGTTTTAGCATCATGAATAGGTCCCTAAATAATATTTAGCACTAGTATTTTTGGTGATCAAATTAATTGCTTTGCTTAATTATCGTATTTCCTCCCTGTGATTATATACTTGGAATACTTTCCGTTTTAATATTACTTGGGCAACCGTATGCTTGCGGGTCAGTGCAAGTTTTTTTTGGCGCCGTTGCCGGGGAGGATATATTTTTTTTAAGCAAAATAATTTTCTTGACATTAAAAAGAATGGGCTAAATATTAATTTATGTTGTGAATATTTTTTTCTTTTATTCTTTTTGTGAATCTTTTTATTTTTGTGTTTTTAATTCTGATTAACTTGGGAGTTAGTGCATGCGAAGAGATAAGGTGGTTGAATTGTTTCCTTTAGATCTTGAAATTGACAGGACAATTAGAGCAATTCGTAAAGAAAGAAGATTGACGGAAACAATGGCTCACCAACAAGACGACGCTCCCAAAGCAATCAGAGATTTTTTGCAGCCAGTTCTCTCGACTGAGAATTCTGGCATTATTTATGCCCCGATTCAAGCGAACAATTTCGAATTAAAGACGGGATTGATCCAGATGGCGAGAGATAATTCATTCAAGGGACATCCTTCGGAGGACCCACATTCCCATCTTCGATCATTCCTAGAGATATGCAGGACAATAAAGATGAACAGAGTTCCTGCCGATGCAATTAGATTGAGGTTATTTCCATTTTCCCTCCAAGACAAAGTGAAAGATTGGCTAGAGTCAGTTGAACCGAGAAGCATTAGTACCTGGGACGAGCTTGCTCAAGCATTCCTTACCAAATTTTTCCCACCTGCAAAGACCACCAAGCTCCGTACAGAGATTGGAACGTTCAGACAATTGGATGAGGAGCACTGTTCGTAGGACGAATTTCCACCGCAAGTGCACGGGTCGTCACAAGTAATAGTAAAACGGAAGAATTTCGAGTATCGAATCCACAGGGAGGCGAAGCGAAAATTAAGCGAAACAAAAATTCCTTGAGCACTAAAAATACTTGGGATAAATAATATCCAGGGACAAAAACATGAAATTTAAGAGAATTTAAAAATTAAAGCAATTTCAGAAATAAATTTGATCAATCAAGAAAAATAAAATATGGAGAAAGAGTTTTTAATGGGAAGTGGGGTCTTGAAAATCAATTATTAGCTAAACATTTATTATAATTATCCTATCTCGTTCCCCAACTAATTATAATCCTAGAATCTCCGTTAATCACATAGGTTCTCCTGTCGGTCTCCCGTAATTGTAATTAATTCATTTTAACAACCTAAGTGTCCTTAGCGCCGTTAAAATTTCTTAATTATTACACTCTGATTCATTTTAGGAATCTAAGTTTAATCAACTAATCCTCGTTGTCACGACGGGAAATTAAACTAGTTGCATGGATTATAATCTATCCTAACTTCTCTTCGTCGAGTCTCCATTAAGAATCAGATCAATACACAATTGGCCAGATTGCAATAATATACAACAATTAGGAAAAGGGAAAGAGACAGGTAATTATAACAACATTTAAACTATAATTTCATTTCAAGACCCCAAATTTGGGCTTAGCTATACATAGCTAAAATATCCACAAAATTTACAATGGAAAGCATAATAAAAGGGAAGGGATTGACTATCGAAGACCCCTTCGCTGGCACTTGGAGTCCCTCTGAGCACTCCTTGAACCTCCTAGAATGCTCCCCAAAATTCCCCAAAAATTTCCCACTAATGAAACTCTCAAAAAGGCTAGAAATTTTTGAGAGAGGCTCCCAAAGGAGCCAAGAAAGTAAGGAAAGAATGGAAGAAAATGATGATTGATGGTAAAACAAGGCACCAAGGGGCGCCTTATATAGGCTCGAAAATGGGGTAGCGTTGCGACACTATTTGGCACAGCGTCGCGGCGCTGTGACGTCATCGACTTGCCGGCCAAGAAATGGATAGCGTCTCGACGCTAGGCGAATTCTAGATCTTTCAGCTACGGTTTGGGCTTCTTTTCTTGGACCAATCTGTAATTCTTTTGGGTCTCATCTTCATTGTTGACCTTCTTGGCTTCCCCCTTTACCTAAGTATGGAAATTAGGCTAAAATGACTTCTTTTTGGGCACTTTTCTCACCAAAATCCATAATTGGCTCCTAGAGACCAAATGACAAAGTACATTAAATATTTTCAATAAAAACACAATTAAAGCACTAAAAAGCCTAATAAATTGGGACTAAAATAGCGACATTTGTGCTCGCTATCACACCCCCAAACTTAAGCTTTTGCTAGTCCCAAGCAAAATAAATTCTAAAGATGCATGAAATAGAATCACTCAAGCCTCAAAGATTTTGGAATTCTTAAGATATAATGGAAAACATGCAAGTGGAATAAGCAAGCACCGCATACTCTTGAAGAAATCTTAAACTAGCTTGAACTTAAGATTAATGAATAAAATGCTCAAGACTTATCTATTGATTCTTTTACTAACCTAGATTAGTCTTATGACTTTCTCCATTTGTTTTCCCCCTACACTGGATAAGAGCCCCTAATAGGTCAGAGTTCTTCTATCATGCAAAAAAAGAAACTAGGGTGCCTGTCATTTTTCTTTTTCATGGGGGAGCAAAACTCACAAATGATTTTTCTCTTTTCTTTTTCTTTTTCTTTTGCTACTCCCCCAAACTTTCATTTTGATATCTAATGGTACTAGCTTTCACACTACGGTGCAGGGACCCTTAACCCAAATTTTATTCTCTGGTTGGCCTAAGTAATCACACCGCAGGTAGCTCTTTTTACCCATACGCTTTTTTCTTTTGTGCAAGCAAAAATTTTCTTTTTCAACACATTTTTCTTTTCTCTCATTTTCTTTTGTTGCTTTTGCTTTTCTCTCAGCAGGCATAGCATTTTTTTTGGTACCTAGTTCTTTAAAACAATCAAGCATGAACTTCCTAATATTAGGAAATCGGGGTGACAACAAACTTTAAAAATCATAATAAGAATCTCGATTTTCAAAGACGTCATTAGACTATTGCATGCTTTAGACATCAAAACTAAGTATCAAAAAATTTTAAAATTTCATAATTTCTGCCATGCTCCCAGATTCCACAACATATAAACAATTTTCTCCCAAAACTTCTAAAATCACATCCTTGGCTATCATGGCTATCTATTCATGCATCCATAGAATTTAAATATGCTCAACACAGCGCAAGCCTTCCCCCCAAACTTAAACTAAACATTGTCCCCAATGTTTAAAAACAACAAAGCATAAAGAGGGATACTGAGACTTCCCTGAGCTAGGAGCGATTCATCCTCTTCCTTTGTATCTTGAAAAATGGGATTTTTGGAATTTTGGGATTTGCTAATGTGATCCTACAAAACAAAATTGGATCACAGAGCAAAGAAAATTATTTCCCGCAAAAACAACTACCTAAACTTTAATCCTTGGGTTGCCTCCCAAGCAGCGCTTTCTTTAACGTCTTTAGTTAGACGAGGCTCGGCACGCTTACAGAGAATCGAAATAAAAGTTTTCATCATCCTCCGGGCCCTGCAAAAAATGACTCACCGAATTGCACCCTGCAAACAGGGGAGAAAAAAAACTTTCCCCTGGCCCATCGTCACTAAAGAGATTGTTTTAATAACATTTCAGAAAATATGAGGCAACATCAAATATCTTTTCTAAATCTATATTCACAAAACAATTGTTAACAGAGTCATCAAGCGTTATGATATCAACCGGTCTGGGATCTAAAGATGGCCTATCAATCATGCCAGTCTATTCATCAGATTCAATATCTATATGCTCAGAAGATTCCTCAGACTTAGAATTAAAAAATGATTCAACTAAGCTGTCATATGACTCACTATCAGAAGAATTAAAGCATGTAAGCTCTTTTGGGTCAGATTCTATACTATGCACAAATTCGAGTTCCTCTGGGTCAGATTCTATGCTATCTACATCATTAGGACACAAATCAAAGTTATTAACATTTTCAGGGTCCATGCATTTAGGAATGTCAAGATCGGACTCAATAGATTTAACACTATCATGATCAAACTCGGAATTATCTATCGAGTAATCCTTTTTATGCAAATCATGCTCATCCTCAATGTCAGGAAAATCAATATCATCATCAAAATCATCGATTTCAGGCAAATCTAATTCATTCTCAAGAGAAGGTAAATCATCAACTACAGATATTTCATGCTCATAAGCAGACAATTCCAATTCATTTTCAAAGTCAGGAAAATCTAAATTATTCAACTCATTCTCAAACAGACGGTCATCTAAATATGCATTAAAATCCCCATCATCCATAAGCGCTTCTCCTAAGCCTAGGCCAAGATTATACTCTACCTCTTCATCATTGTCAGTCAAGTATTCAGGACCAATAGAAAAACAAGTATGCAAACTACATACAGACTCATATTGGCCAAAAATACTAAACACAACTTTTTCATCATCAATGTTCAAGGTAAGCTTACCTGTATGCACACTAATCTCAGCCTTACCAGCTGTTGAGAAAGGTCTGCCTAGAATAATGGGTACCTCTCTGTCTTCCTGCATGTCGAGTACCACAAAGTCTACAGGGAAGATAAATTTGTTTACCTTTACCAGCACGTCCTCCACAACACCCATCGGGTGGGTAATCAATCTATCAGCAAGCTGGAGAGTGACGTCGATGTCCTTCATCCCTGTTAAACCAATCTTCCTGTAAACAGAATAGGGCATCAAATTTATACTAGCACCTAAATCACATAAGACCCTATTGAAAGATACTTCTCCTATGATGCAGGGAATAGTAAAACGCCTTGGGTCTTTCCGTTTAGAAGGCATCTTTCAAGAAACTATGGTACTATTACTTTCAGACAATTTTAAAACTTCATTTTTCAAGCTTTTCTTCCTAGAAAGCATTTCTTTCATGAATTTCCCATAATTAGGCATGTTATACAAAGCATCTACAAAGGGAATATTCACAGACAATTTTCTAAACATTTATAGGAATTTATGAAACTGCTCATCTAATTTAACATTTTTAAAGCGTTGAGGAAAAGGTAACTCCCTGTAGTCAAAGGTTGGACATTCGTCCCTCCGCTTGGGTGGGCTAATGTGCGAGCCTCTTTTATGATGGTTGCATGGAACCACTTCTTCCTCGTTCAGTTTCTTTTCATGCCTGCCATTCTTCCTTTCATATTTTCCCTTTCCTACAAAAGAGTTAGAAACACCACAATTAAAATCAATAGGGTTAGGAGGATGTTGGGACCTTTCAGAGGAGACTTTTTGTGCCTCAGCCCTTTCATCTTCATCCTTTCTCTTCTCTTCTTTCTTCTTCTTTTCTAAACTGATCTCCAACTGTCTACCACTTCTTAGTGTCACCATCTTGCACTGCTCTCTTGGGTTAGGTTCAGTGTCGCTTGGAAATTTTCCCTTCTGAAGGGCATTCACCGCTGAAGCTATCTGACCTATCTGAATTTCCATATTTTTCAGAGCTGTGTCGTGGTTATTAACTGTCGTTTGGAGATTCACATTCAACACTTTTTGTTCTTTGATAAACATAGCCACCATCTCTTCCAAGTTATTCTTCTTTTCAGGCGTACTGGATGATGCAAAACCTGGCAGTGGCTGCAAAACATTCTTCGTGTTGGAGTACGAGAAGTTCTCATGATTGCGCAGACTGGGTGGTAGAAGTTCGGTACTCCTTGAGTAAATGGTTTGTTCCCCACGTATTGGATTTCTTCCCCATCTTGACCTTCATTCTTTGAATAACCTTCAGCTAAGGTGGAAATGGACTTGACCACCTTAGAAGAAGTCAGCTTGTTCAGGGCATTTGTCAAAGATGCCATCTGTGCTTTCAACGAATTCGACTCATCTAATTCATAAATTCCAGCCTTCTTAGAAATTGCTCCCCTCTCGGTCGGCCACTGATAACTGGTTGCTGCCATTTCCTCTAACAGATCATTGGCTTCCGTTACTGTCTTGGAAATAAAACTTCCTCCTGCTGATTTGTCTAGAACTGTCTTGGTGGAGGGACTCAATCCATTGTAAAACAACTGCACCTGGAGCCAATCTGGCTATCCATGGTGGGGCACCGCCTAAGCATTTCCTTGTATCTCTCCCATGCCTCGTACAACTGCTCCTCGTCAAGCTGCCTAAACGGTCGGATCTCAGTCCTTAGCTTTGTAGTCTTGGCAGACGGGAAATATTTCGTTAGAAAAGTCTGGGCAAGCTCGTCCCATGTGCTAATACTGCCCGTCTCAACTGATTCGAGCCAATCCTTTGCCTTGTCTTGTAGAGAAAATGGGAATAACCTCAATCTTATAGCGTCAGCCAGAACTCTGTTCATTTTTACCATCCCACATATTTCCAAGAATGATTGTAGATATGAGTGTGGATCCTCAGAAGGATGTCCCTTAAAATAGTTATCGCGCGCCATCTGAATCAATCCTGTCTTTAACTCGAAGTTGGTAGCTTGGTGTTGGGTTCCTAGAGTGAGTAAAAATATAGTATAAAATACTCTAGAATTCCTGTGCAAGTATACACAGTCTGCAGCAAGTAATATTATCAATCCAAGTCCTGAATGAGTTTCCACTCTACCTATTTTTGTGTAACTTTCCAATGGTTTCAAGAATAGTAAAATGATTTGGTTTTATCGGAATTATGCTGGAGCAAAATAAATGATAGAACAACGAGTAAACAAATAGATAGACAGATTAAAGACAGGCGCTGGTTAGGTTTTAGTGATTGTTTTAAGATATGCTCTAGCAATATTATTGATCATGTATTTCTCGCAGTATTATTAGCGGATTCCTCCCAGAACTCCGGATTTTTTGGGATGTGTTTCAACCCCAATGAAGTGCGACCGATCAAGCACTAGGCAACTGGCGTTCACCAATACACAATGATCGTAGTGTGGATAATTGCCACACACTCTCTAAATCATCCCTGAAACTAGAGAGCTATCCATACCGGCTGGCCAGGCGGGCATAAAATAAGAATAAGCACAACAATTAACCAAAATGCGATAGTCAATATATTACTAGAGATGAAGCACAGTAATCACATTATTCCTAACCAACACCTTAAGCTACTTAGTTCATAATAGGCATAGGAATACAAATTACAATCTGAGTATGCATGTCCATAACCACAAGTTAATGAAGAAAATAAACTCCCTAATCAGCTTGCGGTAGATGGTGTTCTTGATGATCTTCAATCTCCCTATACTATTCGGCTTCCAAGGGAAAACATGGAATGAATTTGACTTTGACGGCTACTTCCTTTTATAGAAGGACAGGAGACTTGAATTAGGTCAACTTGGACACGCGTAGGGCTCTCCTTGCTCCTTTATCACGAAAATAACTCAACAGAAGTCGGTTCATGAAGTTGGCTAACGAGCTGTGATGTGGCAGTTTCTGCTCCCAGTTTTGCTGCAGCATAGAATTTGCTCCCTCCAGTCGCTCAGCAGCATAATCTGCACAAAATAATTTCCAATGCTTCCATTCTTCCAAATGGGTTAAATCATGTAATATCTATCCAAAACCAACCCTAATAAGCATAAAGGACACACAAATCCCTATACAATCGAGGCCTAAATAACTACCTTTTGGGCAGTTATCACTTGGATCGGGGCGTAAACAATTCTGGAATTCTCGGTGGGAAGAACTGGTTGTAAAAAGTCTCTGATTGCCTTGGGAACTTCATCTTGATGGGCCATTGCTTCAGCTAATCTTTTCTCTCTACGAATGGTTCTAAGAGTCCTATCAATTTCAAGATCTAGCGGAAATAAATTAACCACCTTGTTGCTTCGCATACAATACTCCCAATCAATAAAAGAACAAAGCAAAAACAAAAATAAAATGATATTCACAAATTAATGACAGAAAAATATTTACACCTAAATTACTATTAATCTCTTTCTTTTCGGTGTCAAGAAAAATTGATTTGCTTAAAAATCAAGCCTCCCCGGCAACGGCGCAAAAAACTTATTCGTAGGACGATTTTACACCGCAAGTGCACGGGTTGTCACAAGTAATAGTAAAATGGAAGAATTCCGAGTATCGAATCCACAGGGAGGCGAAACGAAAATTAAACGAAACAAAAATTCCTTGAGCACTAAAAATACTTCGGATAAATAATATCAAGGGACCAAAACATGCAATTTAAGAGAATTTAAAAATTAAAGCAATTAAAGAAATCAATTTGATCAATCAAGAAAAATAAAATATGGAGAAAGAGTTTTTAATGGGAAGTGGGATCTTGAAAATCAACTATTAGCTAAACATTTATTATAATTATCCTATATCGTTGCCCAACTAATTATAATCCTAGAATCTCCGTTAATCACATAGGTTCTCCTGCCGGTCTCCCCTAATTGTAATTAATTCATTTTAACAACCTAAGTGTCCTTAGTGCCAGTAAAATTCCTTAATTATTATGCTCTGATTCATTTTAGGAGTCTAAGTTTAATCAACTAATCCCGTTGTCACGACGGACAATTAAACTAGTTGCATGGATTATGATCTATCCTAACTTCTCTCCGTCGAGTCTCCATTAAGAATCAGATCAATACACAATTGGCCAGATTGCATACAACATTAAGCATATCCATACAAATAATTAGGAAAAGGGCAAGAGACAGGTAATTATAACAACATTTAAACAATAATTTCATTTCAAGACCCCAAATTGGGGTTTAGCTATACATAGCTAAAATATGCACAAAATTTATAATGGAAAGCAAAATGCTAGCATATTAAAAGGGAAGGAATTGACCGTCGAAGACCCCTTCGCTGGCGCTTGGAGTCCCTCTGAGCACTCCTTGAACCTCCTAGAATGCTCCCCAAAATTCCCCAAATATTTCCCACTAATGAAACTCTAAAAAAGGCTAGAAAGCCTTGAGATAGGCTCCCAAAGGAGCCAAGAAAGTAAGGAAAGAATGGAAGAAAATGATGATTGCTGGTAAAACAAGGCACCGAGGGGCGCCTTATATAGGCTCATAAATGGGGTAGCGTCGCGACGCTATTTGGCACAGTGTCGTGACGCTGTGACGTCATCGACTCTCCGGCCAAGAAATGGACAGCTTCACAACGTTGTTGTTACAACGTCTCGACGCTAGGTGAATTCCAGAACTTTCTGCTACGGTTTGGGCTTCTTTTCTTGGACGAATCTTTAATTCTTTTGGGGCTCATCTTCATTGTTGACCTTCTTGGCTTCCCCCTTGACCCAAGTATGGAAATTGGGCTAAAATGACTTCTTTTTGGGCACTTTTCTCACCAAAATCCATAATTTGCTCCTAGAGACCAAATGACAAAATACATTAAATATTTTAATAAAAACTCAATTAAAGCACTAAAAAGCCTAATAAATTGGGAATAAAATAACGACATTCCTGCTCGCTATCAAGCACTTATATGAGGTGTGGGAGAGATACAAAGAGATGCTTAGGAGATGCCCACAGTACGGCTATCCCGATTGGCTTCAAGTGGGTTGAATTCTTCTACCAAGACTGTTCTTGACACATCCGCTGGTGGGAGTTTTCTATCCAAGATGGTGACTGAGGCAAAGGATCTTTTAGAGGAAATGACAGCAACCAGTTATCAATGGCCTACAGAGAGGGGGACAATATCCAAGAAGGCTGGCATATATGAAATCTATGAATCAAGCTCTTTAAAAGCGCATATGGCATCGATGACGAACGCGTTGAACAAGCCTACTTCTTCCGAGGTGGTCAAGTCTATCTCCACTTTGGCTGAAGGATACTCGAAGAAGGAGAGTCAGGATGTCGAAGAAGTTCAATATGTTGGAAATCGAGTGTTCACTTAAGGATTGTCGAACTTCTATCTCCCAAATATGCACAACCACAAGAACTTCTCATATTCCAATACAAAGAATGTGTTGCAACCACCACCAGGATTTGCTTCATCAAGTGTTCCAGAAAAGAAAAGCAACCTTGCGGAAATGGTGACCCTCTTTATCAAAGAACAGAAAGTGTTGAACGTAAGTCTTCAGTCATCTGTGAACACTCTAGTGACGACAGTGAATAACCACGATGTGGCTCTCAAGAACATGGAAGTGAAAATAGGACAGGTCGCTTCTGCAATAAATGCCCTTAAGAAAGGGAAGTTCCCAAGCGACACTGAGGCAAATCCTAGAGAGCAGTGCAAAATGGTGACATTACGAAGTGGTAGAAAACTGTAAAAGAAGAAAAGGCGAGCAATGATGAAGATGAACGGGTTGAGGCACCTAAAGCCTCCACAGAAAGGTCCCAAAGTCCTCTTAGCTCTTGTAATTTAAATTTTGATTGTTCTAACAATTTTGCAGGAAAAGAAAAGAAAAATCAGGATGAAAAGCTGAAGATGGACGAGGAGGAAGTAGTCTCGTGCAACCACCATGACAGAGGGTCGCATATTAGCCCACCTAAAAGGAGGGGAGAATGTCATACCTTTGATTACAGGGAGTTACCCTTTCCTCAAGGATTTAAGGATGTTAAGTTAGATGAGCAATTTAAAAAATTATTGGAAATGTTTAAAAATCTTTCTGTGAATATTCCTTTAGTTGATGCTCTTTATAACATGCCTAATTATGGAAAATTCATGAAAGAAATGATGTATAGGAAAAAAAATTTGTCTAAAAAGGAAGTCTTTAGGCTATCTGAGAATAGTAGCACCATTGTTACAGGAAAGATGCCATTGAAACAAAAGGACCCAGGGAGTTTTATTGTTCCCTGTGTTATAGGAAAGGTGTCTTTTGATAGGGCTCTGTGTGATTTAAGAGCAAGTATAAATTTAATTCCCTACTCTTTGAACAGGAAGATCAGACTTTTTAGTTTGAAAGACACCGATATTACCCTCCAACTTGTTGATAGAGTAATTACCCAACCAATGGGTGTTGTGAAGGATGTTTTGGTGAAGGTCAATAAGTTCATCTTCCTAGTGGACTTCGTGGTGCTAGACATGCAAGAGGATAAAGAAGTACCCATTATCTTGGGTAGACCTTTCCTAGCCACAAGTAAAGTCAAGATCAGTGTTCACACTGGTAAGTTAACCTTGAATGTTGATGATGAAAAAGTTGTTTTCAGTATTTTTGGACATGATGAGTCTGTGTGTAGTTTGCATACCTGTTTTTCGATTGGTCTAGAATCATTGACTGATGATGATGAAGAAGAAGACTTTAATCTAGGCTTAGGGCTAGGGGAAGCACCTATGGATGATGTGGATTTAAATCTTAATGCATTCTTTGATGATCCTTTATTTGAAAATGAGTTAATGAATGACATTGAAATGTCTGCATTTATGAATGACATTGAAATGCCTGCATTTATGAATGACCTGTATTGGATTTGGATTATTTGATAGATTAAAATATTGAGTCTGATCCTGACATTGCTAAATATATTGAATCGGACCCTTAAATTGTTGATAGTTTTGATTCAGGTCCTAATAGTGTTGATAGTATAGAATCTGACCCTGATATTGTTGAATTCTTTGATTCTGATGATGATGAGTCATATGAAAGCCTTGTTGAGTCTTTTATGAATATTGAGTCTCAAGAGCATGAGCATATAGAGATTACATCTGATGAATGGATAAGTTTAGTGGATAGGCCATCTTTAGATCCGAGACCAGTTGACATTATGACGCTAGATGACTCTGTAAATATATGGTTTGTTAATAGAGATTTGGAGAAAAGGTTTAATTCTGTCGAATTTTTTATGGATTGCTTTCATAAGGGGGAGGTAAGTTGTAAACCGGAGACTTTCCTTGGATCATTTACTCAAATCATCTGTTGTGACTTCATGGTTGAATCTAAGTTGTTGGAAGTTATACACTTAAAAAGAAAGGAGATGGGAAAGAAGAAAAGAAAATAAATGGAAAAGGAAAGGGAAAAGGAAAAAGGAAAAAAAGAAAAGAAAAGAAAAGAA
Source organism: Luffa acutangula (assembly GCA_036850905.1). NCBI lineage: Eukaryota > Viridiplantae > Streptophyta > Magnoliopsida > Cucurbitales > Cucurbitaceae > Luffa > Luffa acutangula. The sequence goes on along the minus strand of CM072087.1, from coordinate 25,640,353 downwards.
ATCAGCAAAGAAAAAAAAAAGAGAAAAGAAAGGAAGTGAAAATGGACAGCACAAAGCCCACCACCGATTAGAATTTTTATCAGCCCATTTTCATTTCATTTCTCCATCAGTTTTCATCCAAACTTTCAGAGATCTTGAGGGAGAGTGTGAAGGAAGAAGAAGAAGAATAATTTCGTGGTTTGAGGTTGAAGAAGATAGGAAAAATCTCATGAAAAGCCAACCATAGCAGAATCTGAGTTCAACCTGTCAACCTCTAGTTTTTTATTTGGTTTGAGCCACACAGAGGGAAATAAGAGGTGAGGTTTGATTTTCTTGAAATTTAGTTCATTTTCTAACAAATTGCATGACGGAAGCTTGAGCTAAATCGTATGAGAAGTTAATGGTGTTTGGAATGGAAAACAGAGCACAAGATTTTCGAGCAAACCAGGAGGATCTCTGGTGTTCTCTGATGTTTTGAGCATTCCTGGATGTATAAGTCGAATCCGAAGCTCTATTTGGTATGGTTGGAAATATTATTCAGTTTCCTACAACTTTCATGAAGAATGTGGGAGCCAAAAATTACTTTAAGTAGGGTTAATTGCAGGAGATAGATAAAGAGTAGCAGAGAACCTCGAATTCTGTATTGTCTGTGTTCAGGGTAATGCTGGACAAATCGACTGAGAATCTCGTTTTCATTGCTTAAAGTAAGTCGTAGAGTGTTCGGAGATGAAGAGTTTGATGTGTAATTCACTAATGTTGGTTAAGTATTGAGGAAGTTATGGGTGTTGGAAGTTAGGGTATAGAATCTGGAAATCTGGAAAAGTAGAATGTGAATGTAGTTCTTAATCCAAGTGTCTAAAATTCATGAGCATGGATTAATAAGACCATCTATGGTTCTAATGCTCGGTTTTGGTTGTTTGATAGGCCAAGAGGAAATAGGTCGAGTCTACAGACCAGGGAACTAGATAAAACAGTGAGTGACAATACAAATTTCGAAAATGTTCTTAAACAGTTGTTCATGATTATATGTTATACATGCTTTTCTATGAATGATACATGGTTTTATGAACGGTTTCAAACGTGAATTTTGAGCTTAGATTTTCTAATGAGGTATATATATACGAGCACGTGGTTAATGATTTATGAAAAGTGGTTGAAACGATCTCTTTTAAGGTAAAGTATGTATTAGCAAGTACTTTTAAACGATTTTCAGTTTTTCACGAGCAAGCTGAGTAAGCTTAACTTTTACGAAAGATAACGATAAGCAGGCATGTTTTAATGTTTTCATGTGATTTTCTGAGATTTCTATTGACTAGGGTGTTCAGTATCTGATGGAAGTTTCCCTTGAGGCCTTGCCTTTAACTCATTAGCCAGCTGACCCACTTGCAATTCCAGGGCCCTCATCGAAGCTTGATTACTTTGAATTGCGGCATCTGTGCGAGGCATAAATTCTTTCATCATCGCTTCGAGAGAGTTTCTCGAATCTTGCTGGGGCAAAACGTGCTTACTTTGCTGGGCCATTTCCTGCGCTTTAGCAAATCCCGGCTGGTTCATCTTCTGTTGCGCTTGTACGTTATTTCCTTGACCTCCCCATGAGAAGTTGGGGTGGTTGCGCCAACCTGGATTATAGAAGTTAGAATAAGGGTTGTTCCTCTGATTACCTACAAAAAACACAGACGCTGGATTGCTGGGGCAAAACTCGTAGTTGTGGTCTTCACCACAATAGACACATGCTTCGTCCGTGACTTGGTTCACCTCTGTAGTAGGCTCCATAGCTGGTGGCTGCTGATGACTAATCACTATCACATTCTTAAGAGCGTTAGCAATCATAGCAAGATCAGCCCTAATGGTAGACACACCATCGACTTCTAATACACTCTTAACTTTCTTATTTGTGCCTCTAACATCCGACCACTGACAACTATTAATAGATATTCTTTCTAAAATTTCATAAGCTACATCAAAAGCTTTTGCCAAAAGGGCCCCTCCAGCCGAAGCATCGACCATACCTTGGGTTACTCCATTTAAACCATTGTAGAATGTTTCCATTTGAATACAATGAGGTAAACCATGGTGGGGACACTTTCGCAAAAGCTCCTTAAACCTTTCTCAAGCCTCACTAAAAGTCTCATCTTCAAGTTGCCTAAACCCTACTATTTCACTCCTTAATTTAGCATTCCTGTTAGGTGGGAAATATTTACTCAAAATTTTTTCAGCTAACTCATCCCACGTCCTAATTGATCCTGGAGCAAAAGAGTTTAACCATGACTTTGCTCCATCTGTAAGAGAATGTGGGAACAAAGTTAATCTAAGAGCATCTCTAGGCACTCCTTGAATTACAAAAGAATCACTAACTCCTAGAAAAGACTTAAGATGTAAATGAGGGTCTTCAGATGACAAACCATGGAATTGCCCCACGGTTTGCAACATCTGAAACATTACCGGTTTCATTTCAAAATTTGTCGCTTGGATTTGGGGACGTGCAATTCCTAGATTCAACTCATTAAACATCGGGACAACATATGCTCGAATGGCTCTGGCCCTATCGTTCGCTATCAGGATAGGATTCTCAGCCTGATTATTTTGCTGCTCATTTTGTTCAAACAGCGGATTTTGCTGCAGCAACGGATTCTGCTGGGAATTTTCTGTTGTTCGACCTTCAGGACCCTCCGAAAGACGCGACACGTTCTCCATCTGGTTTCTGCGCTGCTCCCTCCTTCTGTTCCTAAATGTCCTTTCAATTTCTGGATCAAGCTCAAACCGTACCCCAGGCGGATCGCTCATGCACCAAAATCACACCTGCAAAAACAAAAGAAACAATCAAAAAGTTCTATCACCAAACCACTAAAACACATACAAAAAAAATAGATCAGATAAAAACTTTATTCAAGTCCCCGACAACGGCGCCAAAAACTTGTTGGGTTCCTAGAGTGAGTAAAAATATGATATAAAATAATCTAGAATTCCTGTGCAAGTATACACAGTCTGCAGCAAGTAATATTATCAATTCGAGCCCTGAATTAGTTTCCACTCTACCTATTTTTGTGTAACTTTCCAATGGTTTCAAGAATAGTAAAATGATTTGGTTTTATCGGAATTATGCTGAAGCAAAATAATTGACAGAACAACAAGTAAACAAATAGATAGACAGATTAAAGACAGGCGCTGGTTAGGTTTTAGTGATTGTTCTAAGATATGCTCTAGCAATATTATTGATCATGCATTTCTCGCAGTATTATTAGCGGATTCCTCCCGGAACTCCAGATCTTTTGGGATGTGTTTCAACCCCAATGAAGTACGACCGATCAAGCACTAGGCAACTGGCTATCCCTAGCTCAGTCACTGGCGTTCACAAATACACAATGATCGTAGTGTGGATAATTGCCACACACTCTCTAAATCATCCCTGAAACTAGAGAGAGCTATCCATACCGGCTGGCCAAGCGGGGATAAAATAAGAATAAGCACAACAATTAACCAAAATGCGATAATCAATATATTACTAGAGATGAAGCACAGTAATCACATTAGTCCTAACCACCACCTTAAGCTACTTAGTTCATAATAGGCATAGGAATACGAATTACAATCTGAGTAGGCATGTCCATAACCACAAGTTAATAAAGAAAATAAACTCCCTAATTAGCTTGCGGAAGATGGTGTTTTTGATAATCTTCAATCTCTCTAAAATATTCGGCTTCCAAGGGAAAATATGGAATGCCTTTGACTTTGGCGGCTACTTCCTTTTATAGAAGGATGAGAGGCTTGAATTAGGTCAACTAGGACACGTGTAGGGCTCTCCTTACTCCTTTATCACGAGAATAACTCAACAAAATTCCATTCATGAAGTTGGCTAACGAGCTGTGATGTGGCAGTTTCTGCTCCCAGTTTTGCTGCAGCACAGAATTTGCTCCCTCATGTCGCTCAGCAGCATAATCTGCACAAAATAATTTCCAATGCTTCCATTCTTCCAAATGGGTTAAAACATGTAATATCTATCCAAAACAAACAATAATAAGCATAAAGGACACACAATTCCCTATATAATTGAGGCCTAAATAACTACCTTTTGGGCAGTTATCACCTTCCTAGAAATGCGGTCGCATTTCAGGGAAATTCAAGCTTTTGCTCTGTTTTTCTGCACAACAACAATCTAAGTCAAATTCTCTTAAAATCAAGTCTTTTTAAGCACAAATGAGTTAAATTTGACAAAATTAATTCTCAACACCCTTACTTATCAAATGAAGCATAATTTGAGCTCGAGAACAGTAAATTGATCACAACATACAACATTTAACCAAGAAATGAGCTTACAAGGGTAAAATAGATATATTTTTTACCCTTATCAGTGCGTGAACTTTTTTATTGTTTCTTTTTGTTTTGTAGGTGTGAGCGTGATGTGGACTTTTCCTAACCGCAAGCGCACGGGTCAAGTAATAATATAGTGAATAGTAAATTCGAATGTCGTCCTCTGGATTGGATTTTTAAGCAAATCGAGTATTGCGAATAATCTTGCCCAATTTTATTTAGGGATCAAAAAGTGATGAAAAGGGATGATAAAAACAAATCAAAGCAAGTAAAAAGAATGGAAATTCAATTGGGAAAACTACTTAGGGAATTGATTTCGCCGATTTCGTTTAGGATTGATTTTAAAGAATAAGTTATTATGCACAATGAAATTATGAGCCAAAGACCCTTTAATCACAACTACCTCTCCCGAGTATAATTGATTCTCATGCAAATTAACCAATTTGATATCCCTATCTAAGTTTATTAATATGCAAGGCAATGAGATCTTTTAACCAATTCTAAAGTTAATCTAAAACCGTCAAGAATTAGAAAGTAAACTTTATTCATGCAATCTTGAGCAAGTCTATATCAAATCCCCTCTCCCGAGCTAGATTCGAAACTTAAATCATCCAACTAATGGCCAATTAATTGAAAGCATTAAATCAAGATTACAAACACAATAACATTGCACAACTTAAACCATAAATCAATCCATAAACTTAATCAACTACATCAATCCCTAAGCTACAAGTTTAGCTACTCATGAATGTAAATACAAGCTCAACTAAACATGTGAAAGCCATAAATCTAACTAAAGAAAGAAAAGAGAAAAGAAAACTCAATGTAGGCCGAGTCCCGACGTCCCCGTCACGATCCCCACGAACAATGGGTTGATTTCCAAGGTCCTCCTTTGTTTGCAGCTCCAAAAGTCCTCTATTCTGTCCTCTTTACGGCTCCAAAAGGTCCCAAATTGGTCGCTTCAAAACCTAGCCGAAGTGAAGCTTTTATTCTGATTTTTCATCTTAGCGTCGAGACGCTGCCTCTTAAACGCGCGTTCTGAATAAGGAAAAACGGAAGCGTCGGGACGCTTCCTATCATAGCGTCTCGACGCTGTAAGCTTTACGCGCCTAATCAGATATGGAATGTGAGCGTCTCGACGCTCAAGAGCTAGCGTCTCGACGCTAGCCTGCTGTTGACCGAGGTTTGACTTTTTTCCTTTTTTACTCTTTTCATTCCTTTGCCTCTTTTCACGCCCCGAGCACCCGATTAACTCTGATATTGCATTATAGCTCCAATAAACCATTTCCTACAAAATAAACAATAAAGCACAATAAAATGGCCCAAACATCATAAAAGACTAGCTAAATTAAATAAGTAAAAGTAGCTAGCTATGCTCGCTATCAAATACCCCCAGACTTAAGCTTTTGCTAGTCCTCGAGCAAACTCTAAATTAAACATACAATGGAAGAATGGATGCAACAATCATAACTCAATCCTCAAGGCTCAAAAGTCAATAACCAAGCAAGCAAGAGATATGCACATAAGGACCAATGAGGGAGACAAATTAAAATTTTTCCAAAATTAACTTGCATAAGCGAGATCTATCTCAACAAGATTAGACTCTACTAGCCCGGGATTGGATTATTAAACTCTCAGCTCATCTTCCCTCTACACTGGCACTAAGGTTTCACTAATGAGTTAATGCAACAAATTAGTTTGTTTATCTCCATACTTAGGTGCTTTTAATTAACAATTGAATTAAGCATTTAAATGTGGCACTAGCTTTCACACACCCATTGCAGGGACCCTTAACCTGAGTTTTCTCTGGTTGGCCTAACTGATCACAACAGGGGTAGCTCTTTTTGCCTTAATCTTTATTAATCATTGCAAACTGTGCACAGGCCATGGCATACAAATTTTCTTTTCAACAGTAATAACAAGAATGATTTTTCGTTATGAACATAATAGCAGATATTCTTTTCTTTTCTCCTAAGCAAGATCAAACATGCTAATTTGCAAAAAATTAACTCTTTAGCTCTACCCTACACCTATCGAGGTGACAACAAGCATATGAACCCAATAATTCGCTCCTAAGCATTCAAATCCAAGTCAGGCCAAGACAGATACTCTACTCATGCAAGCCATCTCCTAGAAAAATTTTAAAAAGTCTCCCTTTTTGGGCACTTATGCTTACATCTCATCACAAGCTTGAAAATTGACAAGAAAGCCTATCCTAGGACATCATAATCATGCAAAAGTAGCATCCAGAAAACAACCATATGCATCATTCAAAGAAAGCTCAAAACTATAGCCCGAACTCAGATGCTCAAGGGCTCCACAAACATGCTAATCCACCCCCAAACTTAAAATATGCATTGTCCTCAATGTATAAAGAAAATAGGGCATAACCAAGCATGAGAACAATAAAAGAATGACAGGAGTGAATAATACTGGCCTGGAATGATGATGACTTCTTGCTTGAGAGCTTGGACTCTTGAAAGCTTGAAAGCAAAGGAGAGGAAGAAAACAAGACCTACAAAACAAAAACAAACAATAAATCAAAGACAAAAACAAAACATACTAACTTACTTGGGTTGCCTCCCATAAGCGCTTGTTTAACGTCATTAGCTCGACGTGTTGCACGTGCTTCAAGGAGGCTTTTGTTCTGTGAATCCAACAGAGGTGCCCTTTCTTGCACCTTTCCTGTAACCCATGTAAAGCACTTCATCTTTAGAGTCTTCAACTGCTTTAAAGATTTCTTTTTCGTTCTTGACTCTAATAGTGAGCTCCCTGCGCTCAATATCTATGATCGCTCGCCCAGTAGCGAGGAATGGTCGTCCTAATATGACAGGCATTGAAGGATTTTCTATCATGTCCATAACATACAAGTCAATAGGGAGGAAAAATCTACCTACTCTGATTAACACATTCTCTACAATACCAACTGGTCTCACCACAGATTGATCAGCCAATTGGAGCTTTACAGGAGTAGACTTAATCTCACCTATGTCTAACTTCTTACACAAGGACAATGGGATAATATTAATGCTAGCACCTAAATCACATAATGCTCTGAAAGAATAAGTACCAAAACTACAAGGAACAGAAAAACTCCCTGGATCTGCTACTTTTTCAGGTACTTTCTGTTGTACTCTGGTGCTGCACGTGGAAGCAAGATAAACAGTGTCAACCTTCTTTTCGTTTCGCTTCTTTGCTAACCACTCCTTCATAAACCTGTTGTATTGGGGCATCTCTAATGCCTCTGCAAAAGGAATATTAATATTCAGATTCATAAAAGCATTCATAAATTTATCAAACTGAACCTGATTGTTCTTTTTCTTCTTTTTCTTTTTCTTTTCCTTAGGAACCAACAGTGTAGGAGAAGGAATATGAGGCTCAAGGTTAGGCTGCTCAGCCTCATCAGATGATGTGTCCTCCTCAGCTTCCCCTGTAGGCGTTTCATAGTCCTCGGATTCAGGTTCCTCTTCAGATTCCTCCTGGTGTACAGTGATTGCCTTACAATACTCCATCTGGGGTTTCTCTTGCTCAGCTGGGGCCTTACCTTTGTTCATTGTGCTTACAACATTCACCAACTGTCCCAGCTGAGTCTCAATGTTCTTGATGGCTGCACTGTGGCCATTCACTGTTGAGTTGATGGCAATGACTGCCTCCTCTAACTTGGTTGTCCTGTTACTCGACTCTGCAATGAAAGCTCCAACAAGATATTCTAACTTTTTATTATCTTGAGTTTGAGGGGCAAAACCAGGAGGATTAAGAACATTCTTAGTATTAGCATAAGAGAAATTTTCATGGTTCCTATTGTTAGGGTGATAATGTGTAGGTGTAGAACTATTATTATATCCCCTAGAATTAAAATTTGATACATACTGAACCTGCTCGATGGTCTCCTCCTGAGGTCTAGATGCTAAAGCAGCAGCTGATTCAATTGATTGAGCACTCCCTGTACCTGAAAATTTCATAAAAGCATTGGCAAGGGAAGTCATCTGGGCCTGGAGCGCACTTACTTTATCAACCTCAAACACTCCAGCAACAATCTTTTTAGGTGTAGACCGCTCAGATGGCCACTGATAGCTGTTGGTGGCCATATCCTCTAAAAGTGTGCGAGCGTTTTCCACGGTCTTGGACAACAGAGTCCCACCTGCAGCTGCATCAACAATCGTTTTTGTACTAGGAGTTAAACCATTATAAAACAATTGAACCTGAAGCCAGTCGGGGTAACCATGCTGAGGACACTTCCTCAGTAGCTCTTTGAATCGCTCCCAAGCTTCGAACAGCTGCTCATCATACTGTTGTTGGAATGTCCCAATCTCGGTCCTTAGCTTGACCGTCTTTGCAGGAGGAAAGAATTTCTTTAAGAAGGCCTAGACCAAAGCATCCCAGGTGGTGATGCTCCCAGGAGCAATAGACTGCAACCAATCACGTGTTTTATCCTGCAAAGAAAAGGGAAATAAACGTAAGCGAATAGCATCCTCAGAGACACCATTAATCTTTATCGTCCCACAAATATCCAAAAATGATTTAAGATGAGAATTTGGATCCTCAGTGGGCGATCCTCTGTATGCACAGTCTCGAGCCATCTGAATGAGACCGGTCTTCAGCTCAAAGTTGTTGGCATTAATCGGTGCATAGACAATTCCCGATTGCTGCCCCTGAAACACAGGCTGAAAATAATCTCTAATAGGCCTAGGCTCCTCAGGCTCCTCAGGCCTAGGCTCCCCGGCAACGGCGCCAAAAACTTGATGTGGACTTTTCCTAACCGCAAGCGCACGGGTCAAGTAATAATATAGTGAATAGTAAATTCGAATGTCGTCCTCTGGATTGGATTTTTAAGCAAATCGAGTATTGCGAATAATCTTGCCCAATTTTATTTAGGGATCAAAAAGTGATGAAAAGGGATGATAAAAACAAATCAAAGCAAGTAAAAAGAATGGAAATTCAATTGGGAAAACTACTTAGGGAATTGATTTCGCCGATTTCGTTTAGGATTGATTTTAAAGAATAAGTTATTATGCACAATGAAATTATGAGCCAAAGACCCTTTAATCACAACTACCTCTCCCGAGTATAATTGATTCTCATGCAAATTAACCAATTTGATATCCCTATCTAAGTTTATTAATATGCAAGGCAATGAGATCTTTTAACCAATTCTAAAGTTAATCTAAAACCGTCAAGAATTAGAAAGTAAACTTTATTCATGCAATCTTGAGCAAGTCTATATCAAATCCCCTCTCCCGAGCTAGATTCGAAACTTAAATCATCCAACTAATGGCCAATTAATTGAAAGCATTAAATCAAGATTACAAACACAATAACATTGCACAACTTAAACCATAAATCAATCCATAAACTTAATCAACTACATCAATCCCTAAGCTACAAGTTTAGCTACTCATGAATGTAAATACAAGCTCAACTAAACATGTGAAAGCCATAAATCTAACTAAAGAAAGAAAAGAGAAAAGAAAACTCAATGTAGGCCGAGTCCCGACGTCCCCGTCACGATCCCCGTCGGGACTCGGCCTACATTGAGTTTTCTTTTCCATTTTCTTTCTTTAGTTAGATTTATGGCTTTCCCATGTTTAGTTGAGCTTGTATTTACATTCATGAGTAGCTAAACTTGTAGCTTAGGGATTGATGTAGTTTATTAAGTTTATGGATTGATTTATGGTTTAAGTTGTGCAATGTTATTGTGTTTGTAATCTTGATTTAATGCTTTCAATTAATTGGCCATTAGTTGGATGATTTAAGTTTCGAATCTAGCTGGGGAGAGGGGATTTGATATAGACTTACTCAAGATTGCATGAATAAAGTTTACTTTCTAATTCTTGACGGTTTTAGATTAACTTTAGAATTGGTTAAAAGATCTCATTGCCTTGCATATTAATAAACTTAGATAGGGATATCAAGTTGGTTAATTTGTATGAGAATCAATTATACTCGGGAGAGGTAGTTGTGATTAAAGGGTCTTTGGCTCATAATTTCATTGTGTATAATAACTTATTCTTTAAAATCAATCCTAAACGAAATCGGCGAAATCAATTCCCTAAGTAGTTTTTCCCAATTGAATTTCCATTCTTTTTATTTGCTTTGATTCGGTTTTATTACTATTCTTTCATCACTTTTTGATCTCTAAATAAAATTGGGCAAGATTATTCATAATACTTGATTTGCTTAAAAATCCAATCCAGAGGACGACATTCGAATTTACTATTCACTATATTATTACTTGACCCGTGCGCTTGCGGTAGGAAAAGTCCACATTTTTGGCGCCGTTGCTGGGGATTGACACATTTAGCTAGATCGATATTGTGAAAAAATTGCTTGATCTTAATTTAGGGTGTATTGTTACTTTTTTAGGTTGTTTGCATTTTTTCCTTATTTGTTTTTATTTCCATATTTGATTTTCTAGGTTAGTTTTTCTTTTTTTTGTGTAATCTTTTCCTTATTTGTTCTTGTTTTTCCTTTTTTAGATTAGTTTTCTTTTTTGCATTTTCCCATATTTATTTTTTGCATTCCATATTAGGTTACTTTCTTTTCTAGGGTAGTTTTGTTTGTTTATGCGTAGGGATAAAGATTTAATTTTAGCACCATTTGATCCCGAGATAGAAAGAACAATTCTTAGGCTTCGAAGGGAAAATAGAGAAATTATTCAAATGGCAGACCAAAATCCACCTGAGGAGCCTAGGCCTATTAGAGATTATTTTCAGCCTGTGTTTCAGGGGCAACAGTCGGGGATTGTCTATGCACCGATTAATGCCAACAACTTTGAGCTGAAAACCGGTCTTATTCAGATGGCTCGAGACTGTGCATATAGAGGATCGCCCACCGAGGATCCAAATTCTCATCTTAAATCATTCTTGGATATTTGTGGGACGGTAAAGATTAATGGTGTCTCCGAGGATGCTATTCGCTTACGTTTATTTCCCTTTTCTTTGCAGGATAAAGCACGTGATTGGTTGCAGTCTATTGCTCCTGGGAGCATCACCACCTGGGATGCTTTGGTCCAGGCCTTTTTAAAGAATTTTTTCCCTCCTGCAAAGACGGTCAAGCTGAGGACCGAGATTGGGACATTTCAACAACAATATGATGAACAGTTGTTCGAAGCTTGGGAGCGATTCAAAGAGCTACTGAGGAAGTGTCATCAGCATGGTTACCCCGATTGGCTTCAGGTACAGTTGTTTTATAATTGTTTAACTCCTAGTACAAAAACGATTGTTGATGCAGCTGCAGGTGGGACTCTGTTGTCCAAGACCGTGGAAAACGCTCGCACACTTTTAGAGGATATGGCCACCAACAGCTATCAGTGGCCATCTGAGCGGTCTACACCTAAAAAGATTGCTGCTGGAGTGTTTGAGGTTGATAAAGTAAGTGCACTCCAGGCCCAGATGACCTCCCTTGCTAATGCTTTTATGAAATTTTCAGGTACAGGGAGTGCTCAATCAATTGAATCAGCTGCTGCTTTAGCATCTAGACCTCAGGAGGAGACTATTGAGCAGGTTCAGTATGTATCAAATTTTAATTCTAGGGGATATAATAATAGTTCTACACCTACACATTATCACCCTAACAATAGGAACCATGAAAATTTCTCTTATGCTAATACTAAGAATGTTCTTAATCCTCCTGGTTTTGCCCCTCAAACTCAAGATAATAAAAAGTTAGAAGATCTTGTTGGAGCTTTCATTGCAGAGTCTAGTAACAGGACAACCAAGTTAGAGGAGGCAGTCATTGCTATCAACACCACGGTGAATGGCCACAGCGCTGCCATCAAGAACATTGAGACTCAGCTGGGACAGTTGGTGAATGTTGTAAGCACCATGAATAAAGGTAAGGCCCCAGCTGAACAAGAGAAACCCCAGATGGAGTATTGTAAGGCAATCACTGTGCACCAGGAAGAATCTGAAGAGGAACCTGAATCAGAGGACTATGAAACGCCTACAGGAGAAGCTGAGGAGGACACATCATCTGATGAGGCTGAAAAGCCTAACCTTGAGCCTCCTATTCCTTCTCCCACACTGTTGGTTCCCAAGGAAAGGAAAAAGAAAAAGAAGAAAAAGAACAATCAGGTTCAGTTTGATAAATTTATGAATGCTTTTATGAATCTGAACATTAATATTCCTTTTGCAGAGGCATTAGAGATGCCCCAATACAATAGGTTCATGAAGGAGTGGTTAGCAAAGAAGCGAAAAGAAAAGAAGGTTGACACTGTTTATCTTGCTTCCACATGCAGCACCAGAGTACAACAGAAAGTACCTGAAAAAGTAGCAGATCCAGGGAGTTTTTCTGTTCCTTGTAGTTTTGGTACTTATTCTTTCAGAGCATTATGTGATTTAGGTGCTAGCATTAATATCATTCCTCTATCTTTATGTAAGAAGTTAGACATAGGTGAGATTAAATCTACTCCTGTAAAGCTCCAATTGGCTGATCAATCTGTGGTAAGACCAGTTGGTACTGTAGAAAATGTGTTGATCAGAGTAGGTAGATTTTTCCTCCCTATTGACTTGTATGTTATGGACATGATAGAAAATCCTTCAATGCCTGTCATATTAGGACGACCATTCCTCGCTACTGGGCGAGCGATCATAGATATTGAGCGCAGAGAGCTCACTATTAGAGTCAAGAACGAAAAAGAAATCTTTAAAGCAGTTGAAGACTCTAAAGATGAAGTGCTTTTCATGGGCTACAGGAAAGGTGCAAGAAAGAGCACCTCTGTTGGATTCACAGAACAAAAGCCTCCTTGAAGCACGTGCAACACGTCGAGCTAATGACGTTAAACAAGCGCTTATGGGAGGCAACCCAAGTAAGTTAGTGTGTTTTCTTTTTGTTTTTGATTTATTGTTTGTTTTGTTTTGTAGGTCTTGTTTTCTTTCTCTCCTTTGCTTTCAAGCTTTCAAGATTCCAAGCTCTCAAGAAAGAAGTCATCATCATTCCAGGCCAGTATTGTTCACTCCTATCATTCTTTTATTGTTCTCATGCTTGTTTATGCCTTATTTTCTACATACATTGAGGACAATGCATACTTTAAGTTTGGGGGTGGATTAGCATGTTTGTGGAGCCCTTGAGCATCTGAGTTCGGGCTATAGTTTTGAGCTTTCTTTGAATTTTGCATATGGTTGTTTTCTGGATGCTACTTTTGCATAATTATGATGTCCTAGGATAGGCTTTCTTGTCAATTTTCAAGCTTGTGATGAGATGTAAGCATAAGTGCCCAAAAAGGGAGACTTTTTTAAAAATTTTCTAGGAGATGGCTTGCATGAGTAGAGTATTTGTCTTAGCTAGATTTGGATTTGAATGCTTAGGAGCGAATTATTGGGTTCATATGCTTGTTGTCACCTCGATAGGTGTAGGGCAGAGCTAAAGAGTTAATTTTTTTTTGCAAATTAGCATGTTTGATCTTGCTTAGGAGAAAAGAAAAGAATATCTGCTATTTATGCTCATACAGAAAAATCATTCTTGGTGTTACTGTTGAAATAAGATAATAATGCCATGGCTTGTGCACAATATGCAATGTTTAATAAAGATTAAGGCAAAAAGAGCTACCCCTGTTGTGATCAGTTAGGCCAACCAGAGAAAACTCAGGTTAAGGGTCCCTGCAATGGGTGTGTGAAAGCTAGTGCCACATTTACATGCTTAATTCAATTGTTAATTAAAAGCACCTAAGTATGGAGATAAACAAACTAATTTGTTGCATTAACTCATTAGTGAAGCCTTAGTGCCAGTGTAGAGGGAAGATGAGCTGAGAGTTTAATAAATCAATCTCGAGCTAGTAGAGTCTGATCTTGTTGAGTTAGATCTCGCTTGTGCAAGTTAATTGTGGAAAAATTTTAATTTGTCTCCCTCATTGGTCCTTGTGTGCATGTCTCTTGCTTGTTTGGTTATTGACTTTTGAGCCTTGAGGATTGAGTTATGATTGTTGCATCCATTCTTCCATTGTATGTCTGATTTAGAGTTTGCTCGAGGACTAGCAAAAGCTTAAGTTTGGGGGTATTTGATAGCGAGCAGAGCTAGGTACTTTTACTTATTTAATTTAGCTAGTCTTTTATGGTGTTTGGGCCATTTTATTGTGCTTTATTGTTTATTTTGTAGGAAATGGTTGATTGGAGCTATAATGCAATATCAGAGTTAATCGGGTGCTCGGGGCGTGAAAAGATGCAAAGGAATGAAAAGAGTAAAAGTGGAGAAAAGTCAAATCTCGGTCAACAGCAGGCTAGCGTCGAGACGCTAGCTCTTGAGCGTCTCGACGCTCACATTCCATATCAGATTAGGCGCGTAAAGCTTACAGCGTCGAGACGCTGTGATAGGAAGCGTCCCGACGCTACCGTTTTTCCTTATTCAGAACGCGCGTATAAGAGGCAGCGTCGCGACGCTGTCTTGACAGCGTCTCGACGCTAAGACGAAAAATCAGAATAAAAGCTTCACTTCGGCTAGGTTTTAGGGGAGATCAATTTGGGACCTTTTGGAGCCGTAAAGAGGACAGAATAGAGGGCTTTTGGAGCTGCAAACAAAGGAGGAACTTGGAAATCAACCCATTGTTCGTGGGGATCGTGACGGGGACGTCGGGACTCGGCCTACATTGAGTTTTCTTTTCCCTTTTCTTTCTTTAGTTAGATTTATGGCTTTCCCATGTTTAGTTGAGCTTGTATTTACATTCATGAGTAGCTAAGCTTGTAGCTTAGGGATTGATGTAGTTGATTAAGTTTATGGATTGATTTATGGTTTAAGTTGTGCAATGTTATTGTGTTTGTAATCTTGATTTAATGCTTTCAATTAATTGGCCATTAGTTGGATGATTTAAGTTTCGAATCTAGCTCGGGAGAGGGGATTTGATATAGACTTACTCAAGATTGCATGAATAAAGTTTACTTTCTAATTCTTGACGGTTTTAGATTAACTTTAGAATTGGTTAAAAGATCTCATTGCCTTGCATATTAATAAACTTAGATAGGGATATCAAGTTGGTTAATTTGTATGAGAATCAATTATACTCGGGAGAGGTAGTTGTGATTAAAGGGTCTTTGCTCATAATTTCATTGTGTATAATAACTTATTCTTTAAAATCAATCCTAAACGAAATCAGCGAAATCAATTCCCTAAGTAGTTTTTCCCAATTGAATTTCCATTCTTTTTATTTGCTTTGATTCGGTTTTATTACTATTCTTTCATCACTTTTTGATCCCTAAATAAAATTGGGCAAGATTATTCATAATACTTGATTTGCTTAAAAATCCAATCCAGAGGACGACATTCGAATTTACTATTCACTATATTATTACTTGACCCGTGCGCTTGCGGTAGGAAAAGTCCACATCACTCGCTATCAGAGCGATCCCCCTGGGGTGAGATTCAAACTTGATCAAGAGATTGAGCGGACATTCAGTAGGAGAAGGAGGAGAGAGCAACAAAGGAATATCAATCTGATGAATGCCCTTCCCGTCTTCCAAATATTCCAGAAGATCAAGCTTATCCCTAGCGAAACTGTGAGCTGCAGTCAAATAACCAGGCTGAGAACCCTATTCTGGTAGCAAATGATAGGGCCAGAGCCATACGTGCGTATGCTTTCCCAATGTTTGATGAGTTAAATTCAGGAATAACGCATCCTCAAATAGAGACAACAAATTTTGAAATGATGTCGATAATGTTCCAGATGTTGCAGACCGTGGGTCAATTCAATGGTTTACCATCTGAGGACCCTCATTTACATCTTAAGTCTTTTCTAAGCGTTAGTGATTCGTTTGTTATTTAGGGAGTGTCGAGAGTTTTGGGTTTTATGTCCTAAAACTCGTAGATAGTAAATGTACATTTGACCGAACATTAATAAAAGCGATATATTATTCAATGTTTGTATTATATCTTGTCCTATCAACCCTGATCCAATAAACTAAACATCCAAGGCTAATATAATGAGGCTTGAACTAGTATGTAGGGACATACGGGGATCAATGTTCAAGTTTTAGCCTAAAGGGTCTATAGTATAGGGATAAGGCTGGGTACCTTATCCTGGTGACACTATGGATACGACCCGTACTGATCCAACGCATTCATGTAGTTGACATGCGAGTGGGGGTATCCTGTGTAATGAGATTGCAAAAAGACCGGACCGCAAAATAGTTAACCACTGACTGTAACACCGTTAGTTAGCTCGGTTTCTATTTCACTAGGATGACCTAGGCAACTTGGCTTTAGTCCTGAGTGGATTACGGACTCTTGTCCATGAGGGATTGTCTTTTGATTTGTACGGGTGAGAGTGGCCTGTCCGCCGACTCAATAAGCCTACCATTTTGGGGACAAAACCGAGTGAGGAGCTAGGAACATAGTCTTACAAGATGGAATTCACTCCTTCCCGATATTAGGGTAAGTAGAGGTGTGTTCCCTTAAGTGGTGTCTCCGGGTCTTGAACAATGGGTCCTACCCTCTTTATGGCACGAGAGGGATTTCTGTTTGTTGGTTGGACCTCAAACAAGTTGTTCATTAGAGGAGCACTAGTACTTAAGGACCAAGAGGTAGCCTAGGGGTAAAACGGTAATTTGACCTAGCTGGGGTACGAAGACACGTGAAAGGCTAACTTGCTGTTGACGGTCGATATCCGTGGACACAGAAATATATCTGCAGTGAGAAGAGTGCAGTTGTGGTTCTTTAGTGGAGTGAACCACAGTTAACGAATATTTGTTAACTTGGTTAATGAGTTTAGCCAACTAATCTCATATCGTTGGAGCTTCTGATCTGTAGGTTAGCTCTATAAGGGCGTTGAGGTAAATTTCTAAGGGTGAATTGAGTATTCGAAGGGGTTCGAATATTAAATTGAAAAATATGAATTTGATTCATATTAAAAACTATAGGTTATAATTAATACACATATGATGTATATTAATTCTATAGTGAATTTGAGAGATATAAATATATAATTAAATATATGATGTTAATTAATTGGTGAATTAATTAATATTTTGGTTTTAATTTTAATTAAATTTGATTTAATTAAGCTATATTAAAACTATAGGATAAGTGGAGTTTATTTTGTATAAATATGTTTATACAAATGACATTTAATTAAAGGTTTAATTAATATTACTAATTAAATTATTTCCCATCAGTTAGGGTAACTGATGGGAACGTGTGCTCTCTTTTTCCTCAGTCTTGCGTGAATGAGAGGGTTTTAAGGAGGTAGTTGTGCATTTTACGGTAATCTCTCCATCATTCAGTTAGGCTCTCTCTGAAATCTTACGCAGAACTCTCTCAACCTCTCCAATTCTAAGAAAGCTCTCTGCAATTCTCTCCCAAAAAGAATACAGAGAAATTTTTCCATAGAACCCTTAGAGATTGTGCTCCCACAAGCCCCTAACGCGCAACCTTCAAGAGAATACCGGTGGATCTTTGGTGGTGGTGTTCGTGACGATTTTACAGCGAAATCAAGGTCTCCTTGCTGCTGGTTTTTGGCGAGTTTCTAGGAGTTTTGGTTAAGTTAATTGAGAATTTCTACAAAGGTATGTTTTTCCTTGATCTAGGATCAATAGGATCCAAATTAGATGAGATCTAGTTTATATATTTCAGATTATAGCATGTTTTATAACAATATTACAACATGTTATGTTTATTTTCTGCTGTAAATTGGTTTGCCGTCGTATTGGTATCCCAATCGGCGTTTTTATTTGAAAACGTCTCTGACGTGTTCTGGTGCCTAGGGTTATTTATCCCTACAGAGAGATGCCCTTAGATTAACTTTGTTCCCGTATTCTCTTAGAGATGAAGCAAAGGCGTGGTTAAATTCTTTTGCTCCAAGATCAATTAGTACTTGGAATGAGTTAGTGGAAAAAATTCTTAGTAAGTATTTCCCACCAACTAGGAATGCCAAGTTAAGGAGTGAGATAGTGGGGCTCAGGAAAAATGAAGATGAAACTTTTAGTGAGGCTTGAGAGAGGCTTAAGGAGCTTTTGCGAAAGTGTGCCCACCACGGTTTACCATATTGTATCTAAATGAAAACATTTTACAATGGGTTAAACGTAGCAACCAAGGGTATGGTCGATGCTTCTGAGGGAGTGGCCCTTTTGACAAAAACCTTTATTGAAGCCCATGAGATTTTAGGGAGAATATCAACCAATAGTTGTCAGTGGTCATGTTAGAGGCTCTAGTAAGGAAGTTAAGAGTGTGATAGAAGTTGATGGTGTGTCTACTATTAGGGTTGATATTATGTTAGATAATGCTCTTAAAAACGTAACTGTTGTAAGCCATGTTTAGCAGCTGCTAGTGGTGGAGCCTGCTACAGTTGTAAACCAAGTTACAGAAGAATCATGTGTCTATTGTGGCAAAGAGCATAATTTTGAGTTTTGCCCCAACAATCCAGCTTTTGTGTTTTTTGTAGGTAATTAAAGAAATAACCCATATTTGAATTTTTATAATCCACGTGGGCGTAACCACCCTAACTTTGCATGGGGAGGGCAATCGCAAGCTCCCCAAGCACAACAAAATGTGGCAAACCAGTCTGGATTTGCTAAACCATAGGGAATGCCTCAACAAAATAAGCTTGTGATGCCCCAGCAAAATTCAGAGAGTTCTCTGGAGTCTTTGATGAAAGAATATATGGCTCGTACTGATGCAATCGTTCAAAGTAATCAAGCTTCATTGAGAGCCCTGGAATTGCAAGTGGTCAAATAGCTAATGAGCTGAAGGCACGACCTCAAGGGAAACTTCCTTCGGATACTGAACACCGTAGAAGGGAAGGTAAGGAGCAGGTGCAGGTAGTGACTCTAAGGAGTGGTAAGCCACTAGAAGAGAGAAAAGAGCCTAGTAAACCCCAGGATGTAGAAAAGAGTAGTGATAAAAATGTTGTTGAGAAAGAGTTGGAGTCTGGTAAAAATGATGAAGGCATCAATAAAATTGCTAGAGCAACTAGTTCTGTTCTAGATGTAGAACCACCTTATGTACCGCCCCCACCTTATGTACCACCTCTACCTTTTCCACAAAGACAGAAGCTTAAGAACTAGGATGGTCAATTTAAGAAGTTTTTAGAAATTCTTAAGCAGTTGCATTTAAATATTCATTTAGTAGAGGCTATAGAGCAAATGTCAAATTATGCAAAATTTCTTAAGGATATCTTGACTAAAAAAAAAAGGTAAGGAGAATTTGAAAATGTATATCTTACTGAGGAATGTAGTGTTATTCTTAAGAATGGGCTACCAACCAAGGCTAAGGATCTAGGGTCATTTACTATTCCTGTCTCTATAGGTGGAAAAGAGTTGGATTGAGCACTTTGTGATCTAGGCGCGAGCATTAACCTTATGCCTATTTCGGTCTATCGAAAGCTAGGTATTGGTGAAGCTAGGCCTACCACAGTCACACTCCAACTAGCTGATAGGTATATCACATATCCTGAAGGTAAGATTGAGGATGTCTTAGTTAAAGTAGATAAATTTATATTTCCTGCTGATTTTATTATTTTAGATTATGAGGAAGATAAAGATGTCCCCATTATTCTTGGTCGTCCTTTTTTGGCTACTGGTAGGGCATTGATAGATGTTTAGAAAGGGGAACTAACTATGAGGGTTCATATTGAGGAAGTGAAGTTTAATGTTTTTAAAGCCATGAACTATCCAGATGAAGTGGAAGATTGCTCTTTCATTCAAATTCTAGAGGACACAATTGTTGAGACATCAATGGAGGATTTGACGGATCAACATTTTGAGGATTATGGAGGAAATAGTATGAAGGACTTAGCAGTTTGTACTTCAAAAAGAAAAAATTAAAAAGAAGTGTCTAGGTGTGAGGATGTTTTTGAGTCATTAGATTTGAATGAAAGGAAGGTTCCTCCTATTAAGTCATCCCTAACTGAGGCACCTACTTTAGATTTGAAGTCTTTACCGAATCCTCTAAAGTATGTGTATCTTGGGGAGGGTAAGACGTTGCCCATTATTGTTGCATCAGATTTAGTGTCGGAGGATGAAGAAGCCTTAGTTAATTTGCTACAGCAATACCGCAAGACAATAGGTTGGACATTGGCTGACATTCAGAGAATTAGCCCGTCTTTTTGTATGCATAAAATAACTCTAGAGGAGGGATCCTTTAGGAGTATTGAGCAGTAGAGAAGACTTAACCCTGCAATGAAAGACGTTGTTAAGAAGAAGGTGATTAAATGGTTGGATGTTGAGATTATTTATCCAATTGCAGATAGCAATTGGGTAAGTCATGTCCAATGTGTTCCTAAGAAAGGAGGTGTTACGGTAGTGACTAATAAGGACAATGAGTTGATCCCCACTAGGACAGTAACTGGTTGGAGGGTTTGCATGGATTACAGGAGGCTTAACAAAGCTACCCGTAAGGACCATTTCCCTCTACCATTTATTGACCAGATGTTGGATAGGTTAGCTGGTCAGGCTTACTACTGTTTCTTGGATGGTTATTCTGGGTATAACCAAATTACTATTGCTCCTAAGGACTAGGAAAAAACAACTTTCACCTGCCCGTATGGGACATTTGCTTTCAAGTGAATGCCTTTTCGTCTTTGCAATGCTCCAACAACATTTCAGCGGTGTATGTTTGCTATTTTTTCTGATATGATTGAGTACACTGTTGAGGTATTTATGGACGATTTTTCAGTTTTGGGAGGGTCTTTTCAGCAATGTTTGAATAATTTAGGTAAGGTGCTAAAGAGATGTGAGGATACCCATCTAGTTCTTATTTGGGAGAAATGCCACTTCATGGTGAAGGAGGGCATAGTGTTAGGTCATAACATTTCAAAGAGAGGTTTAGAAGTTGATCGAGCAAAAATAGAGGTTATTGAAAGGTTAGAACCACCGAATTCAGTCAAAGGGATTCGTAGTTTTTTAGGTCATGCTGGATTTTATAGAAGGTTCATAAAGGATTTTTCTAACATTAGTAAACCTCAGTGTAAATTGTTGTGTGTTGATAGTGGTTTTTACTTTGATGCAGATTGTAGGAAGGCTTTTGAGACTATAAAGGCTGCTTTGATTTCAACACCCATTCTTTGTGCACCAAAGTGGAGTTTGCCATTCGAGATGATATGTGATGCCAGTGATGTGGCAGTAGGTGCGATGCTGGGGAAAAAGCAGGACAAAGTGATTCATCCTATTTATTATGCAAGCAGAGTTTTGAATGAGGCAAAAGTCAACTATACAACTACTGAAAAGAAGATGTTAGCAAATGTGTTTGCCTTTGAGAAATTCTACCCATATTTAGTTGGATCCGAAGTCACGGTGTTTACGGATCTTGCAAGAATAAGGTATTTGATGTCCAAGAAAGATGCAAAGCCTAGGTTAATTTGTTGGGTTTTGTTATTGCAGGAGTTCGACTTAGAGATAAAGGATAAGAAGGGATAAAAAAATCTTATTGCATATCATTTGTCTCGTCTTAATCCATCATCATCTTTGCTCGAGCAATCAGTCATTTCCAGATCAGCAACTTTTTGATGTTGAGGTAAAGGTAGTGCATAGTGCTCCTTGGTACGCGGATATAGCCAATTTTCTGGTAATGGGAATCACTCCTGTTGATATGGATAGGAGACAAATGCAAAAATTTCGGCATGATGCAAAGTTCCTTTATTGAGATGAGCCATTTATGTATAAACAATGTTATGATGGTATTATTTGGAGATGTGTTTTAGGCGATGAAGCAAAGGAAATCTTGGAGCAATGTCACTCTTCCTCGTATGGAGGTCATTTCAGGGGTCAGAGGATAGCTATGAGGATTTTACAATGTGGATTCTTCTGGCCTTCTTTATTTAAGGATGCCCATTGGTTCTACAAGCAATGTGATGCTTGTCAAAGGAGCGGAAATTTAGGACCTAGGGATGAAATGCCTCTTACTTATGTTTTAGAATTTGAATTATTCGATGTATGGGGTATCGATTTTATGGAGCTATTTTCCCCTTCTAACGGTAATGTGTTTATTTTGTTGGTAGTTGATTACGTGTGCAAGTGGGTGGAGGTGTAAGGCCAAACCCATTTAGTTTTATCTTTTATTTAAGATTTCAAAAAAGAAAGAAAGAAAGAAAAAAGAAGATAACATGGAAAGTTGGGTCTTTTAAGCGGCAAATGAGGGGTATTAACAGACAAAAAAAAAAAAAAAAAGAAATGAAGGGCTGGAGAAAGAAAGCCACGAAGAGAGAGAATGAGTTTTAAAAAGAAAAGAAGAACCAACTGAGGGAGACGAAAAGATCGAGAGGAACTTCGGAGAGGAGGTGCGATTTTTGTGGTGTTTGAGCTCACCCATGACATTTCCCAACGAATTTGGTAAGTTTTTATAGAGAAAATTTGGGAAGAAATGGGTTTTAAGAGTTGTTTCAAATGGTGGTCATCCATGGATGCAAATCGATTCATGGGTATATATATATGTTTTGTTAGATTTTGGGTGTAAGGGAAGAAGAAGAAGGACGATGGAATGTGTTCATTGTTGGTTGTTGGTGGTTGAAGAAAGAACAAAAAAAAAAAAAAAAAAAAAGAGAAGAGGGAAAACCAATAGAGGGAGAGAGGTTGAATTATGGGTTTTGTTGTTGTTGGAGATGAAGGCAAAGAAAAAAAAAAACAGTGGGTTGTGAGGTAGGAGATGAAATAGTAGAGAGAAGAATGGGTTAAAACAAAAAAGAAAAGTTGGAAAAAAAAAAACAATGATGGAAGGAAAGGTGGGAATCGTGAATGGAGTTTGGGAAAAAGGGAAATTGGTAGTTGGATGAAGAAAAGGAAGGTTAAAAGTTAATAGGAAGTAGGAAAATTGTACTCTTGTGTTAATGAAGAGAGAGAAAGAAAGGAAAAAGTGGATGTTGATGGGGGGGGGGCTAAGGACAAATAGTACTTTAAGATAAGAATGGAAAAAAAAAAGTTGTAGTTCATGGAATAAAATTATATGTGTGTTTTAACTAGAATGGTCATTTAAGTAAATAGGAACTTATGTGTTGGTTTAATGAATATTTCAGGTCAAACGGAGATCAGGACGGCCTACGACCCGAATTTCTCTCATCAATAGTGTTGTGAGTGGTTGTTTTTATAATTATTTTTGTTATTAAAAGTACTATACTTATAATCTTGAGAGAAACTAGAGTTAAAGTATGTTTTAGAAAAAAGGGAAAAATACACTTTTAGTCCCTGAGGTTTGAATTAAGTTAGACTTTGGTCCCTGAGTTTTAAAACTCAACAAAATTACCCCTGAGGTTTGAGATAAGTAGCAATTTGGTCCCTGCCGTTTATTTTTCCGTTAAATACTAACGGAGTGTTGATGTGGCCATATTTTTAAATTATTTTTTTTAGTTTTAAAATAAAAATAAATAAAAACAATAAAATATTTTTTTTTATTATTTTTCTTTTCTCTTTCTTTTTTCTTTTTCTTTTTCCTCCATCTTCTTCCTCCCATCTTTTTCTACCTCCGTGTCCATCTCCGTCTCCAGCCGCCTCAGTCTCCGTCTTCGGCCGCATCTGCCTCCGTCGTCTCCTCCGCTCCTTCTCCGGCCGCCTCCGCCTCTATGGGCGTTCATCTCATGAAGCCCAGAGCTCCGCCATTCGCCGTCGAACTCTCGAAGTTGAAGCCCAAATTTGTTCTTGACGGAGGGAGAGAACCAGCACAAACCAGATCTATTCGTGATGGCGGCCGAAAATTCAAATTTGTTTGTGACGGAGGGAGAGAACCACAGTTGAACCAACTCGAAGCCCAGATGCACGCGACGAAGGAGCTCAAACGTCCATGGCGTTTCAGATCTGTTCGTGAACTTCGCGGCGATGAGGGGGATCTACGACTAAACCCTCGAACGCCGTCGGAGATGCTGAACGACGATGGAGAGCCTGCGACTAGACGTTGAACGGCGGAGGAAGAAGACTCTAAAGAAGTGGCGTTCCGGCGAGACGGGGGCAACTCCGACGAGGTGTTGGTATGAAGAAGAAGACTCTAAAGAAGAAGAACGAAGAAGATGGAAGAAAAGAAAAAAGAAAAAAGAAAAATGAAAAGAAAAAAAATATTTAATATTATATTATATTATTTTAAGAAATTAATAAAAATATATATTTTTTATTAAAAACTAATGCCACATCAGTATTCTGTTAGTATTTAATAGAAAAGTTAACAGAGGGACTGATAGTGTATATAAATCCAAACCTCAAGGGTAATTTTGTTGAGTTTTAAAACTTAAGGACCAAAGTGTAACTTAACCCAAACCTCAAGGACCAAAAGTGTATTTTTCCCTAGAAAAAAATGATTTAAGTTCCATTGATTTTTTATGGTTTTTGTAGTTAGAATTTGTGTTTCAGAAGCATTCAAAGCAGTGCGCGCTTATTTTAGATTTTCAGAATGATTTCGTTATTTGGAAACATTGCTTGAGTTTATGACATGTTGTTTTACAAGAGAAAATGATTTTAGATAAGTTTTGAATAAAGGAATTCATACTAGAAAAATAATTTTTATGTCACTAGCTCTACGTACCCTAGGTGATCACCCATGTTCTGCGTGCACGTAAGACTAGAGAATTGCTCTACTGAGTGTGCAATGTATTCCATTCTTAGTATGAGTGAGTTTGCTCTGCTGAGCGTATTGAGAAGACTCTACGTTAGTATCACTAGAGATAAGGGTACAAGGTTAGTGAGTTTTCATGTTGATTCTTTGGTTATGTTTAAAAAGAGTTATTACTGCACTTTCCTTTTGCAAGCTAAATATTTATGAGTTCCCGAGCTATACGTTCTACACGATCTTCTGTTAGTTGAGTTAAATATTTTCAATAACTATTTTCGTAAAGAAAATAAATACCACTCACTGGACGTTAGCTCATTCTTTTTCCTTAAATTTTTCTATCAGGTAGCGACTGAGTTTTGACAAGCCTACAGAAGCCGATCTTGCCACTCGAGACTGTGTTAGAGTACCTTTTGTATGTACTTGATATATGACGTTTTGGATGGAAGTTATGTAAAAGTCATATGTTGTAAAGAGTAGTTGGTTGTAAATTATCGTATCTCGAAGTGTTGGTTGAATATTGCGGTTGAGACGCTTGTGTCTCTAATCTGGTTTCTGGTGTGATATAGTTTATAAAATATGTATATGTCGCTTCTTTCTAGGTGTGTTTAGCCAAGTTTTTAGGGGAAACTCTGCCATAATTTTGGGTACCTTAAGAGCCTGAGCATGGTTAAAAACATGTAGATGGTCATGAGTCCTATAGTTAGTTGGGATTCATTGCCGACATACCACTTCACTAGGTAGTTAAGAGTGAAGGGATAAAAGCCCCACGCAGCGGAAAGTATTACCGAACCTACTCAGAGTCTTAGATTCTAATTGAAATACCAATACAATTTGCAAAATATTACAGCAATAAATCTATATTTAATGGGTTGTACATAGGCTACAAACATGCTAAAAATCAACTAGATTGATCCTAGTAATCAAGGATTTCATAGAAAACTTACTTTTGTAGAAAGTCTTGATCAATTCGCATTTTCTTGCCAATAAGAATGAAAACGCAGCAACCCTCTTGTGCGAACACCACCAATCGGCTACACCGGTATATCTATAAGACTTCTTGAAGTAGGAGACTTGTGGGAGTCTTTTGGGAGAGATCTCTGAGAGAATTAGAGACAATGGGATACCTTTCACCCCACCCCAAGGGTCCTATATATAGGTAAAGGCCAAAACCTTTTCCTAATAGGAAAAGGTCTAGGAATAAGATCAAATCTATTATCTGAACAATATCTAATTTTAATAAATAATTAATTAATTTCATAATTAATTAATTACCCAATTAAATATCACATATTTAATCTTAGGGATTTTATTAAAATTAATATGAATCCAATTCATATTAAATTTATTTGAACTCTTTAAAATATTTTCTTTCCTAATAGGAAAAAGTCTCTAATAAATAAATAATTAATTCCATAATTAATTAATTACCCAATTAAATATCACATATTTAATCTTAGGGATTTTATTAAAATTAATATGAATCCAATTCATATTAAATTTATTTGAACTATTTTAAATATTTTCTCTCAAGAATTAATTTTTGAAATTAATTTCAAAAATTATATTATAAAGTTTCATAAACTTTATATTATAAAGCATCAATATACATTATACGATTCCCTAGATAAATTGAACACTTTCAATTTACAATTTATATTTGTTTGCTTCAAGTCTTTTTACGAGCTACTAGTGGGACCTAATGGACCTACAGATCAGAAGCTCCAACGATACGAGACTAATTGGCTTAAACTCATTAACCAAGTTAGTCTCCATTCGTTAACTGTGGGTCACTCCACTAAAGACCCTCAGCTGCACTCTCACTGCAGAATATTTATGTGTCCACGAATATCGACCAATACTACAAGTCAGCCCTTCACATGTGTTCGTATCCCAGCTGGGTCAAATTACCGTTTTACCCCTGGTTTACATCTTTGTCCTTAAGTCCACAGTGCTCCTCTAATGAACAACCTGTTTGAGGTCCAACCAACAAACAGAAGTCCCTCTCGTGCCATAGAGAGGGTTTGGCCCATTGTTCAAGTCCCAGAGATACCACTTAAGGGAACACACCTCTTCTTACCTTAGAGTCGGGAAGGAGTGAATTCCATCTTGTGTGATTATGTTCCCAGCTCCGCACTCGGTATTGTCCCCAAAATGGTAGGCTTATTGAGTCGGCGTGCTGGCCACTCTCACCCATACAAATCAAAGGACAACTCCTCGTGAACAGGAGTGCATAATCCACTAAGGTTTGAGATTGAGTTGTCTAGGTCATCCTAGTGAAATAGAAACCAAGCCAACTAACGGTGTTACAGCCAGTGGTTAACTATTTCGCGGTCCGGTCTTATGCAAACTCATGGCATAGGATACCCCCACTCGCATGTCAACTACATGAACGCGTTAGATCATAGCGTTTGTATCATAATACAAAGTGAGTCGTATCCATAGTGTCACCAGGATAAGGTACCCAGCCTTATCCTTGTACTATAGATCTTTTAGGTTGTTACTTGAATATCGATCCCCATATGTTCCCACATACTAGTTCAAGTTACATACAAACAACCGTGGATCTTAGTTTATTGGATTTGGGTCAAATAGTGCAATATTTAACAATAACATTTTATTGCAGAAACTAAATAACACTTTATTAAAGACAAATATAAAATTTGTTTACATTCACTATCTACGAGTTTTAGGGCATAAAACCCAACAAACTCCCACTTGAACTAAAACTCTAGTTTAGTGGGATGTACAACAATCTATTCAGCAGTGGGTGTATAAATACATGTACAAAACATATACAATGTACAAATACAATAAACTAGGGCATCACAATACCCATTACATTTCTCCCACTTGCCCTACATTTCACCTTTGCACATAACTCGTAGACCTAGACCTTCTAGATGACCCTCATACCCTTTAGCCGAGAGAGCCTTCGTGAATATTTCAATTTAATTCAATGTGCTTGCTTGTCTTGGGCTTCAAAGTTCTTATGAATTTGTCACAACACCACTGTATCACTATAAAGTCTGATGGGCAAGTTCACATTTGGAATACATTCCAAATCAGTCAAGCACTTTCTATGTCTTACAGTCTCTATCCCTGCTTCATAAGCAGCTATATTTTCGGCCTATATGGTAAATACTGTAATTATGCCACACTATAGCTCCTTTGTAAAGTTTGACCATGGATACTGATTGATATCTGCTGACTATCCCTACAGTATAACAGATGTCAGGCCTCGTGCAGAGCATTGCATACATTAAGCTGTCCACAGCGGAGGCGTAGGGAACCTGTCTCATATCCTCAATCTCATGAGGTGTCTTTAGGACACTATTCCTTAGACAAGTGAACCTCATGCTTGAAAGACAATAAGCCCTTCTTGGAGTTCTACATTGAATATCGGGACAACATTTTGTCAATATACATTGCTTGAGACAAGTCTAGTGTTTTGTTCTTCCGATCCCGAATTATTTAGATTCTAAGAACATATTCGACCTCTCATAAATCTTTCATTTGGAAATTGGGCCGCTAGCCATTCTTTTACGTCAGACAGATATCATTATCAGTCTTAAAAACCATGTCAGTGTATCCTATAAGGATCAAATCCTTAGTCCCATACACGAGCATATAGTTCCTCTTTCTCCTCAGATACTTGAGGATATTCTTAACAGTTTTCCAGTGATCAAATCTTGGATTAGATTGGTACTTACTGACAATCCCTATTCAATAGGGGATTCGTTTCATGTCCTCAACTTCTTGAGGTGTCTCAGGAAACAGTTTCTTAGACAAAATGAATTCCACGCCTGAAAGGTAGTGAATCCTTCTTGGAATTATGCATCTTATATCTAACTAACATCTCGTAGATATAAGACACTTGAGACAAGGCTAGCTTTTTGTTCTTACAGTACCTAACGATTTAGATCCGAAGAACAAACTTTAGCTTCTCCCAAATTTTCATTTGGAAATGAGATGCTAGCTTGTTTTACTAGTCAGTAAGATAACCTACATCATTCCCAATGATTAGGATATCAATCACATACAACACTAATAAAGCTACTGACTATTGACGATCTTCTTGTAAAGACAAGATTCATCATTGTTCTTGATCAAATCCAAAAGATTTGATCACAATATCAAATCTTATATTCCAAGATCGAATTGCTTAGGTCAATCCATGAATGGATCGTTGTTGGGCTCCTAAAGTGAGTAAAAATATGATATAAAATACTCTAGAATTCCTGTGCAAGTATACACAGTCTGCAACAAGTAATACTATCAATCCAAGGTCTAAATGAGTTTCCACTTTATCTATTTTGCGTAACTTCCTAATGGTTTCGAAGATAATAAAAATGTTGGGTTTTATAAGAATTATGCTGAAGCAAAATAAATGACAGAACAACGAGTAAACAAATAGATAGACAGATTAAAGACAGGCGCTGGTTAGGTTTTAGTGATTGTTCTAAGATATGCTCTAGCAATATTATTGATCATGCATATCTCGCAATATTATTAGCGGATTCATCCCGGAACTCCGGATCTTTTGGGATATGTTTCAAACCCAATGAAGAGCGACCGATCAAGTACTAGGCAACTGGTTATCCCTAGCTCAGTCACTGGCGTTCACCAATACACAATGTGTTGGGTTTTATGCCCTAAAACTCGTAGATAGTGAATGTAACCGTTGACCGGATATTAATGAAACAATATTGATATATTATCCCATTAATTGTTATTAGTTATTTTATATTTGTCTTTGCCTATTAATAACCCTAATCCAATAAACTAGACATCCAAGGCTGTAATATGAGTCTTGAACTATATGTAGTGACATATGGGATCATTGTTCAAGAAACAACCTAAAGGGTCTATAGTATAGGGATAAGACTGGGTGTCTTATCCTGGTGACACTATGGATACGGCCCACTTTGTATTTGATACAAACGTTGCGATCCAACGCGTTCGTGTAGGAGACATGCGAGTGGGGGTATCCAATGCAATGAGTTTGCATAAGACCGGACCGCGAAATAGTAACCACTGGTTATAACACCGTTAACTAGTTGGTTTTCTATTTCACTAGGACGACCTAGACAACTTAGTCTTAATCCTGAGTTGATTATGGACTCCTGCTCATGAGAGATTGTCCTTTGATTTGTATGGGTGAGAGTGGCCAATACGCCGACTCAATAAGCCTACCACTTTGGGGACAAGACCGAATGGGGAGCTGGAAACATAATCGTACAAGATGGAATTCACTCCTTCCCGACTTTAGGGAAGCAGATGAGTGTTCCCTTAAGTGGTTACTCCGAGTCTTGAACAAAGGGCCCTACCCTCTCAATGGCACGAGAGGGTTTTCTGTTTGATGGTTGGACCACAAACAGGTTGTTCATTAGAGGAGAATTGGTACTTAAGGAAATAGAGGTAACCCAGGGGTAAAACGGTAATTTGACCCAGCTGGTGTTACGGACACTCGTGAAGGACTAACTAGTCGATATTGGTCTAGATCCGTGGACACAGAAAATATGTCTGCAGTGAGAATAGTGCAACTGTGAGTCTATAGTGGAATGTACACACAGTTAACGGATATTGATTAATGTGGTTAATGAGTTTGACAAATTAATCTCACATCGTTGGAGCTTCTGATCTACAGGTCCATTAGGTCCCACTGGTAGCTCGTAAAGTAATTTGAGGCAATTAAGTAATAAAAGTAAATTGAAAATGTTCAATTTATTAAGGGAAATAAATATAATATATATTGATATATTATTATGAGAGAAATTAATATTTGGAAAGTTCAAATATAAATTTATGGAAGTTTGAAAGAGTTCAAAATAATGAATTAATTTATTTAAGGCCTAAAATGTGTTTGGGCAAATTAATTAATTCTAGGCCGGGAATTAAATATGTGATATTTAATTGGTGGTTAATTAATTAAAGAATTCATTAACCGGGAATTAATCAATTATGGGAATAATTAATCACTTAAGGAAGTGATTAATCATTTATGGAAATGATCTAATCACTTATGGAAGTAATTAGTCATTTGTGGAAAAGATTAATCAATTATGGAATTGATTGATCATGATTGATTAATTAAGGAATAAGATTGAATCAATTATGGAAAATATTGATTTAATTGAATATACTTTATTCATGGCCTCTCTTCTATAAATAGAACACTAGACCTAATTGGTCAAAAAACTTGACACTCTTGAAAGACAAGACCTAGAATTCTCTCTAGCCTCCCTCTTAGAGAAAGACTCCTACAAGTCTTTTGCCTCCTAGACTTAGAGACATACCGGTGTAACCTCTGTGGTGATTGTGTCAATCAAAGAAGAAATTTCCAGCGAAGAAAAACAAAGGCGGCTGATGCGTTTTCGTTCGTGGAGCGTCGTTGGCGAAGAACGGTCAAGTCTTCAACGAAGGTTTGTAACGGTTCTTCCTCTTTTCTTTAGAAAAGTATTAAAAATAAATTTAGATTTATTTTAGCATGTTTAAACCAATTTTACAGCGACTTTAAAGGTTGTTTAAAGTTTTGTTTGAGTTATCGTAACGGTATTTTAATGTTAATTAATATACGGCGTAAGGTCCAATCGATGCGCTTCCGCTGCGTGGGGACTTTTATTCCCTTCACAATGATCATAGTGTGGATAAGTGCCACACACTCTCTAAATCATCCCTGAAACTAGAGAGAGCTATCCATACCGGCTGGCCAGGCGGGCATAAAATGAGATTAAGCACAACAATTAACCAAAATGCGATAGTCAATTTATTACTATAGATGAAGCACAGTAATCACATTATTCCTAACCAACACCTTAAGCTACTTAGTTCATAATAGACATAGGAATACGAATTACAATCTGAGTATGCATGTCCATAACCACAAGTTAATAAAGAAAATAAACTCCCTAATCAGCTTGCGGAAGATGGTGTTCTTGGTGATCTTCAATCTCTATACTACTCGGCTTCCAAGGGAAAACATGGAATGAGTTTGACTTGGACGGCTACTTCCTTTTATAGAAGGAGAGGATACTTGAATTAGGTCAACTTTGACATGTGTAGGGCTCTCCTTGCTCCTTTAACCCGAAAATAACTCGACAGAAGTCGGTTCATGAAGTTGGCTAACGAGCTGTGATGTGGCAATTCTGTTCCCAGTTTTGCTGCAGCATAGAATTTGCTCCCTCCAGCCGCTCAGTAGCATAATCTGCACAAAGTGATTTCCAAAGCTTCCATTCTTCCAAATGGGTTAAATCATGTAATATCTCTCTAAAACCAACCCTATTAAGCATAAAAGACACGCAAATCCTTATATAAATTAGGCCTAAATAACTACCTTTTGGGCAGTTATCATACCCCCAAACTTGAACTATTGCGCGTCTCGAGCAATACTAACCAACCTTCCTTCAAGAATTTCAAAACATTTAGACAAAGAATTAACTTAATCACACCAGACAATCCAACACTACCTTTAACCTTTACCTGAGCACTCTGCAAAACCAAGCTCTGCTACAGCAAAATGATTCCTCCGACAGGGACAAATAATCACCACTTTTCAACTTAATTCTAAGAACTCACCACAGCTTAGCTCTATTATCAGACATTTCCAAAACATATTTTTACAGGGGTTTATTTTCTTATTTATCAGTCTTAGAGCAGCCTTACAGTCATAAGCTCTTAAGCATGGGATGACCCACTTTATGGTGCAGTATACCCTTGCCTCAAGCTCATCACCAACTAGGCTCAATACTCATTATAAAGCTAAAAAATCCTTAGTTATTCTATCTCTTGCCCCTCAGAATGGCGACATTTTATGATGAAGCTCACCTAAGTTCTGGGAGGCAGAAAAGTTGTTGGATCATCATTCAACCCTCAAAACTTTTGCTCCATCAATTTTTTCAGCAAAATCTTCAACAAATAATTTTTTCAGCAAATAATATTTTCTCATATTTCTCATTTTTTTCACATTTCCTAGGTCATATTTTGACGCGAAGACAACCTGTGGGTATCACAAATGTCCCCGGTTACTCAATAACCTAGCAAATTTTAATTTTGAAGGAGAGGAATGCTCGAGCAAAATAATTGGAGTAGCAAAAAGTCCCCCAAACTTGGATTATTCATTGTCCCCAATGAATCATTATATAAGCAAGTATACCCCCAAACTTAAATTTTTCTATCTGAATTTTTAAACTAAACATGGGACTCAGATTAAGCTTAAAGTGGATCATAT
The DNA here is from genome assembly GCA_036850905.1 of Luffa acutangula. Lineage (NCBI taxonomy): Eukaryota > Viridiplantae > Streptophyta > Magnoliopsida > Cucurbitales > Cucurbitaceae > Luffa > Luffa acutangula. The sequence goes on along the minus strand of CM072087.1, from coordinate 25,607,394 downwards.
AAGTCAATACTACCTTCAAAATCTTCTTTGTCGCAGCAACAGTCCAGGCTAGAAGAAATGCTCAAGGAAAAGGTTTATGGAGATCAGAATACCTTGATCTAATTAAGCGTAATCAGTCCAAGCTTCAAAAATTCAGAGGAAAATTAGTTAAGTTAGAGTTGCTCAGTGCATATAGAATGAAAAACATCCGGAAATTTCATTAAAAACCGAAAAAGATAAAAAGCAAAGATATATTTTTTCCACGAAGAAGAAAAATTAAAAGAAACAAGCAAACATATGTAGCAAGCGGGATCAGATATGCGCGAGCAAACAAAATGATAAGAACAAAAATAATGCTCGCTGAAGATCATCTCATCCCTCAATCTTCCCAACCCTGCTCTTCATCATCATTCTCTTCTTCTCTTTCAACAGGTGGGGGCGGAATCCAGGGGTTCAACAGATCGTCAGGGAATGCTGAAAGGGCTGGATAAGGTTTTGAAACATTCTCTTGCAGCGCCTTCTTCAAGCTGGCATCCCGATTCTTAACATAACTCCGGAAGGTTAAAGTTTGCCTTTCAGCAAACTCCTACCTACTGGCAAAAAGTGCCAGTTGTTCTAGAATCGAGTTGATGCCATGGATAAGCCCACCTTGACGTACCTCATGCACACGCTGGAGTCGTGCAAAATTGGGCGTGTCTATGATCCCCTTATCAAACAGGATCACATCTCCCTCATCCACCAGAACCCCTGCTCTTCTGCACAGCATCGTGATTGTGTTCGGAAAGAATAGTTTCCCCACCTTATTTTTCCAACATCCAGAAATCTCATTCGCAATGATCCTCCCTACATTAATACTGAGAGACCGTAAGATGGAAAAAGCTAGGAGAACCCGTTCCCTGGAGATTGTCGAGTCATGTGTTGTTGGAAGCATCTTCTGTCTAATAAATCCCATCCATGTGTTCGCTTCCCTTTTCAAATAAGTCGACTGGAATGTCCTCTTCTGAGTCTTGGATAACTGCCACTCTGCCCCTTCAATTCCTACCTCCCTTACAGCCTAACTTAGTTGCTCATCAGATGGCGCAACAACCATCTCATTATATGTCGCATGGGGGAAGTTTTGAACGTTGTACAGTGCATTGATAGCACTTGGACTCCAATCCACCTCAACTCCTCGGACAATTACCTGGAAACCATCCTTCTTGACAATGTTAGCATAAAATTCACGCACCACCTGTGCGTTTACAGATTCCGGCTTCGCATAAAACAGCTCCCAGCCGTGGTCTGCAATACCGGTCCTCAGAAACTGTGGAAGATCACCACTGAAACCGCGCTCGAACAAGAAATCCCTTTTCAGAAGCTCAGCGTATTTTGCTCTGGCAAAATTGTTGACGAAGAGATCAAATGGAATCTGTTGTTCTTCTATCGCCTCGTGTTCTTCCGATGCTTCAGCAACAGTTTTGCCTTTCTCTGCCCTGCGCATGAGCAACTGTTCTTCCTCAGTCTTCTTCTCTGTTTCTTCTATTTCTTTGTCCTCAGCTTCTTTCTTCTCTCTTTCCTCTCGCTCTGTCTTTTCTCTCTCAGAATCTGATGATGGTGGTGATGGGGTATCAATCCGAATCACCTGAATACGGCCGACCTTTCTTTTTATGCGCCAGCGTTTCGGCGGTTCGGGCATGATTACCTTAACAGGAGCTTCTTGGTCCTGCTCGTTTCCTCTTTTAGACACTACGTCTGCCTGCTCGTCTCTCACCATCTCAGCCCGCTGTTCTTGATTCTCCTCAACATTTTCCTCTCGAGCCGTATCTGTATCCGCAAGTCTCTGATCAGCCTCTCCTGGGGTATGTTCTTGCGCTTCTTCCAGGTTTTATTCAACCATTGCAGCAGCCTCATCCTCTATCGCTTTTTCCTGTTCTTCCACCCTCTGTTGTCGCCTTCTTCTTTTAGCTTCCTTTTCCTCCGGCGTTCTTTTCTTCTTAGTTTTTACTTTCGAAACTTCGAGGGTAATGGGTATTTCCTCTTCACTCTCTCTCTCTCTTTCTTTCCTCGCTCTTGTTTTGGCCATGGATAACTCAAAGGGTTTTGCAAAGAACGAGAAGGAGAAAGAAATAATGTAGATGGCAAGATAGAATCAAGAAGACAAAGTAGAAAGAAGACTTACCAATGTCTGTAAATAAATAAGGCTCCAGCAATTTGAAATCCTAACCGAAAGGATTTGATCCATAATAAATGGTTTTACCGTTCACAATTAAGTTGCAATTCAAATCCCTAACGGTAAAATTGTGGAACTCCAATCATCTATGGGAAATAACGGCATGCTGTCAACGACTTGAAGGTGTACATATTACACATGCAGAAACAATTGAAGATCGAAAGCACTTAAGACATTTAATTTTGCTCCTAAAGCATGCATGTTCTATAAAAGACAGAAAAGAGAGTTTAGAGAAAACCAACCTTTGTAGCTCACAAATGAGGTACTCCTTGTGGTGTTTTCCTTCTCCAACTTCTCTTGGACAACCTTTAGAGTCTTCCCTACTATTCTCCGGGCCGAGAACGACTTGTGGGAGTCTATAGTGATAGGGAATGGGAAGGGAATGCTTGAAGGTTCAAGCTCTATGGAGATATGAGATGAGAGAGTGATTGAGGAAGAAATTCAGCAGCATAACATTAAGGTAAATGCCATCTTCTTCTCCAATCTGATTCTTCTTCTACTTATAGAGAGAATCCATGCAAGAAGAAGCCTCAAGATGCAAGACACATGGTGGTCTTAAGGGTGAAAGTGGAAGCTAGGTGTTCAAACAACATTACATGCAAGTATGCATGTTTGTGGTGTAATTCCACTTTGAATCTTCATGCAAGAGTGGAATTACATCATTTTCCACTTACCATGATTCAAAATCAGATTTCAAATGTTCATTTATGATATTAATATCAATTCTAAATGTGACATTAATATATAAGATCATATTTGAACCTTGCCCAATTGATTATAAATGATTAAGCAAGTTAATCACCTTAATATTGTGCATCTTATATATATGAATCTTAATTCATGTATATAGTATTTAAAACCCTTTTAAATACTTTATCTCTCATTTTCTAATTTAATTCATAATTAAATTATTGTGTCAAACACAATTTTACGATAATACCCTTTTTCCCGACTATGAAAAATTCAAAGAATCCTATCAATTTGTTCTAGGCTATATTCAGATATGAGCTAGTAGGGGGACCTAATGGACCTATAGATCATGGGCTCCAACGATTCGAGACTAACCGACTAATCTCATTATTCAAGCTAGCCAACATTCGTTAACTACCGGGACACTCCACTATAGCCCGATAGTTGCACTCCCCTCACTATAGATATATTTCCGTCCACTTGATTTAACCATGTTCAGTAAGTCGTTCCTTCACAGGTTGTTCGTAGCTATAGCTAGGTCAAATAACCGTTTTACCCCTATAGTACTTCTTGTTCCTTAAGTTCCACTAATCCTCTAATGAACAATCGGTTTGTGGTCCAACCATCAAACCTAAGTCCCTCTCGATCCAACGAGAGGGTGGGGCCCCTTGTTCAAGTCCTGGAGTTAGTACTTAAGAGAACAACCTCTCTGCTATCCCTGAAAAGGGTAGGAGTGAATTCCGTCTTGCGAAACTATGTCCCCAGCTATCTATTCGATCTTATCCCCAAAATGGTAGGCTTGTTGAGTCGGCGATGCTGGCCACTCTCACCCATGCAGATCAAAGGATAATCTCGTATAAACAGGAGTTCATAGCTCGCTCAGGATTAAGAACGAGTTACCTAGGTCATCTATGAGAAATAGTCAGTTTCTTCGGTAAACGGCGTTATAAAGAGAAAGTGACTTATTTCGTGGTCCTGTCTTATGCAAACTCATTGCATAGGACGCCCCCACTCGCATGTCTCCACATGAACGACTTAGGATCTCATCGTTTGTACTTAATACAAAGTGGGCCGCGTCCATAGTGTCACCAGGATAAGGCACCCATCCGTATCCTTATACTATAGACTATTTTGACTATAAACTTGAACTTGATCCTACGATATGTCCCTACATATAGTTCGAGTATTCATTTTATAGTCAAGGATCTTAGTTTATTGGATTTAGGTTAATCATTCGCAATGTATATATTCAATAACATCTTTTACTGAATAATATCAATAACGTCTTTATTGAAAATAGAATATGTTTAATGATTTACAAACTACGAGTTTATAGGACATTAAACCCAACAAACTCCCACTTGGACTAGAAACTCTAGTGGGGTATATGAAGTTAGGTGTGAGAGAAGTATAAAGACAATAAACTAGGGCATCATCCATACCCTTACATTTCTCCCACTTGCCCTAGTCTGACAAAGCTCGTAAACCTAGAGTAACTAGGTGACCCTCAAATACTTTAGCCGTGAGGGGTTTTGTAAACGGATCAGCTATGTTGTGCTCCGAAGCAATCTGCGTGACGATCACATCTTCTCGTTGCACGATCTCCCTGATGAGATGGTATTTGCGCTCAATATGCTTTCCTCGCTTGTGACTTCGAGGTTCCTTAGAGTTTGCAACTGCTCCACTGTTATCACAATAGAGGGTGATAGGCAGTTGCATATTTGGAACAATTTCCAACTCTATTAGGAATTTTCTTAGCCATACTGCCTCTTTTGCTGCTTCGCAGGCGGCTACGTACTCTGCTTCCATGGTAGAGTCAGCAATGCAACCTTGCTTAATACTCCTCCATACTATTGCTCCTCCATTTAGAGTAAACACAGATCCCGATGTTGATTTTCTTGAATCTATATCGGTCTGAAAATCTGAGTCAGTGTATCCTGTAAGGATCAGATCCTTAGCTCCATACACGAGCGTATAATCCCTAGTTCTCCTTAGATACTTAAGGATGTTTTTAACGGTAGTCCAATGCGCATGTCCAGGATTGGACTGATATCTGCTGACAATTCCTACGGCATAGCATATGTCGGGTCTGGTACACAACATTGCATACATCAAACTACCAACTGCTGATGCATAGGGAATACGTCTCATTTCCTCAACTTCTTGAGGTGTCTTAGGACTTTGTTCCTTTGACAGATGAACCCCGTGCCTAAAAGGTAATAACCCTTTCTTGGAGTTCTGCATCGAATATCGTATCAACATTTTGTCGATATATGATGCTTGAGACGGTGCTAGCGTTTTGTTCTTTCTATTTCTAATGATTTGAATGCCCAGAACAAATTGAGCCTCACCCAAATCTTTCATTTGGAATTGAGTCGCTAGCCATTGTTTTACGTCAGTCAGGAATCCTACATTATTTCCAATAAGTAGGATATCATCTACGTATAGAACTAGAAAAGCTACAGTGTTTTTGACGATTTTCTTGTAAACACAAGGTTCGTCAACATTCTGCTCAAAGCCATACGTTTTGATCGCAGCGTCAAAACGTATATTCCAGGATCTTGATGCTTATTTTAATCCATAAATGGATCGTTTAAGTTTGCAAACCTTTTGCTCATCACCCTGGACTATAAATCCCTCTGGTTGAGCCATATAGATAGTCTCTTCAAGATTGCCGTTTAAAAAGGCTGTCTTGACATCCATTTGCCATATTTCATAATCATAGTATGTGGCAATGGATAAGAGTATTCTAATCGACTTAAGCATGGCAAGAGGGGAAAAAGTTTCTTCATAATCAACTCCTTCCCGCTGGGTAAAACCCTTTGCCACGAGTCGAGCTTTAAAGGTTTGAACCTTACCGGCTTGGTCTCGTTTTCTCTTGTAGATCCATTTGCAACCAATAGGTTTTACCCCATCCGGTTGTTCTACAAGTTCCCAGACCGAATTGAAGTACATTGACTCCATTTCGAGATCCATGGCTTTGATCCACTGGTCCTTATCAACATCATTCATTGCCTGATTAAAGGTCAATGGATCCTCTACACCATCATTAGATATGATGTTTTGAGTTTCTGTTAAACCCATGTAGCGGTCGGGTTGTATTATAACCCTCCCACTACGTCGAGGCTCTCTCACTATTTGAGATGGATGTGTTTGATCAACAACTTTTGATGAACCAGCTTGATCTACAACTTTTGTAGATTCTTTTGTAGTTTTTCTTGAAATCTCATCTAATACTAGTTTACTGCGAGGTCGATGATCTTTTATGTGATCTTCCTCAAGAAAAGTAGCGTTTGTCGATACAATCACTTTGTTATCCTGAGGGACGTAAAATAGACCACCTTTCGTTTCTTTAGGATATCCTACAAACAGGCACAGTTTTGAACGTCGTTCCAATTTCTTTGGGTTTTGCACCAACACGTGTGCCGGGCATCCCCAAATTCTGAAGTGACGTAAACTACCTTTACGCCCTTTCCATAGCTCATAGGGTGTTTCATAAACACTCTTAGAGGGAACCATGTTCAAAATGTATACGGCAGTCTCAACTGCATATCCCCAGAACGAATTAGGCAACTGAGCATAGCTCATCATTAATCGAACCATGTCTAACAGAGTTCGGTTTCTCCTCTCTGATACACCATTTTGTTGTGGTGTAGCAGGGGCTGAGAGTTGAGACGTAATTCCATGTTCTATCAAATAGTCTTGGAATTGTAAGTCCATATATTCTCCACCTCGATCTGATCGTAGTGTTTTAATCGTTTTACCTAATTGGTTCTCAACCTCAGTCTTGTACTCTTTGAACCTTTCAAGGACTTCAGACTTATGATGCATTAAGTAAAGATAGCCATACCTTGAATAATCATCAATAAAGCTGACGAAATATTCATACCCTCCTCGTGCTTTGACATTCATAGGACCACAGAGATCTGAATGCACGAGTTCCAAAGGTTCTTTGGCCCTATAACCTTTTTCTGAAAAAGGTCGTTTGGTCATTTTTCCCTCGAGGCAGGACTCACATGGTGGTAACGAGTCATCTTCTAACTGGTTTAGTAGTCCACTCTTTACCAATCTTTCAATCCTATTGCGATTTATGTGGCCTAATCTCAAGTGCCAAAGATAGGTATTAGGAGAAACTTTTCGCCTTTTGTTTTGAGTTTCCGCTACTTTAAACATTTCCGTATTAAAAATAGCTTTAACTTGAATTGTCCTTAACACGTATAAGTTGCTTTCAAGTTTTGCAGAACATATATGCATACCTCTTTTGTTAACAAACACTTTATTAATAACAAAAGATACTTGGTATTCATGTTCAATTAAACAAGAGATAGAAATTAAGTTCCTTTTTATATTGGGAACGTACAAGACATTTTCAAGTAGTAAAAATCTATCTCCAAAAGACAACTTGAGAGTTCCAGAAGCTCTAGCTGAGACGACCTCTCCAGTTCCAACTTTGAGAGTTACTTCGCCGTCTTCCAGCATATGCCAGGAACTAATTTCCTGTAAAGAAGAGCATACATGGTTAGTCGCTCCTGAATCTAATATCCAGGCAGAGCTATCTTGTTCAACTAAACATGTTTCGATAACGAGCAAATCATATTTACCTTGTTTTTCTTTTCCAGCCTTCTTTTCCGCAAGGTACTTGGGACAGTTGCGTTTCCAATGTCCGTCTACATTACAATGGAAACACTTTCCTTTTTCTGCAGCTTTTGCCTTGCCTCCCATTGGAGCTTTTCCTTTCCCTTTTACCTTCTTTTTCTTCATCTGAATACTCTTATTCTTTGAAGTGGAAGGTGCAGACTTTGTTCCTGAGGAAGATCCCTTTTGGAACCTCTTGGTTGTGGCAACATTTGCCTCCCCTTCATGTCCTCTCTTAGTAAGACTTTGGTAAGTCTGAAGCTCGTTTAGCAAAGTGGTCAAGTTAAAGTCTATTTTGTTCATGACAGCGTTTGTCCTGAACTGAATGAAGCTCTTCGGAAGAGACTCCATTATGAAACTTACTTGACTACCCTCGTCGATGGTAGCACCGTTTACTTCAGCAATGTTAAACTGAACCATCATGTTCAAAACATGTTCCCTAACTGAAGCACCTTCCTTCATTCGGGAATTGTAAACATTCTTGAGAGCTTCGTGCCTGATTTGCGAGGACGGTTGTCCAAACATACCTTGCAACGAAGTCATGATCTCCCTTGCGGTGACCATCCTCTCGTGCTTTTTAGACAAGACATCCGAAATGCTTGCTAAAATATAGACTCTTGCTTTATCATTTGCTCGAGTCCATTTCTCATATGTTTCCCGAACAATTCGGTTTGTTGACGAGCCAGGGTTAGGTGGACACTCTTCGGTAAGGACAAATCTAAGATCCTCGATTACTAGTATTGTATTCAGATTAGACTTCCAAGTTCCATAATTATCTCCGTTAAGCTTATCCGAAGCGAGTAATTGTACTAGTGAGCTAGACATGCTGAAAAATTAAACAAAACTATTAGAAATTGCTTATTAACCATTTTTAGACAGAATCCAATCAGGTTTTAGCAAAAGTAATAATGTACCCAGGATTATTATTTTGCAACGATACTTTAGTGAGTTAGAGCAACCGCTACCGAGGGGCAGTCAATTACTCCTTCACAAAACCAAGACGTTCTTGACTAAATACTAATCCCAGAATAACTCTTATTCCTATAGTTGTTTAGTTATCGTTACGTTTGGTCAGGAATTTACTAACACTTAGTAACCCTTGTAAGTGTGACCCGCCGTTTTAAGATTACAGAGAACGGCCCCAACAATGCTACCGAATGGAAAAGCTAATGTTGGAAATGGTCCTAAGTAATCCTATCCATCTCTGGAGTTTGCGTTGTTCCGATCTCCATGTTACAACCCTCCGAATGGATAGTAGCTCCAGGGCATACAAGCAGGCGCAACATGGAAATCTCACGGTGCAACCTAACGGAGGAGACCGCAGGATGTGTTGACACACTTCCTTCACTCACTTACTATAAATACTTTCTCCATTCACCTTGTTATTTATTTATGCAAACACCTTCCGAATGGAGCAGTTGAGGTATAATCAACACGAGGCCAAGCATAAATCTCACCTTGTGAACAAAAGGGAGAACATGAAAGGGAAATGGATTTGATATATCTCTCCCCTCCCACTAAGTATTTTAAACGGTTTTGGGTATACTTATACTTAGGCGAATTCCGGCTAATTGAATAACCCTAAGTCTAAGTTCATTTAATCTTACGATGTCTAGGTGATAACGATTAAAACCTCACATCACTGACGTGCATGCTCATAAAACTGGGTTAACTTTAACTCAAGAACCAATTCGATGCCCAGGTAGGAGGTGTTCCGTAAACCGTCAACTTAAATACCTCCAGCCTTAGACAACATCTCGTCGGGTGAGTTCTCTTATAACCTATGTTTTACAAGCTTATCGACCTATTTGAATCTAATTGAAATCGATCGAGAGTTGGATCAAATTAACCCTAAGTGAGCATGCACCTTTTTCTTTGTTATAGATTTTAAATTTCTATGTGATTTATAACAATTATAAATCTAAACTATAACAAACTTGCCTTTTGAATATAACTCTTATAAACAAAAATCTAAGGAAATTTCATGCTTCATGCTAGGTTAATTTTATCTTTTGATTAATATAACTTTTATATCAATTAATCAATTTTAATTAACCATTCAAGCATGAATCTCCCTAAATCAATACAACATTTATATCAATTTAAACATGAAATTTCCCTCATGCATTTAAACTATTAATAACACTTATTAAAATTAAAAATGCATGAACATGCTTTCCTATGGTGGGATTTTAAAATATATGGCATGCTCATAATGCACATACATCCATTTAATTAAAACATACATTCAAAATGCATAAAGAAATTAAATCAAACTAAAATGGAATGGTTTGGCAATTTAAAACAAACAATTAACTAATTATTACAATAATAATTAATAAAAATTGCTTGAATCAATCCCGAGCTTCACGAACCGACCCGAACCATCCTCCAAAGAGTGAACCGGCCTTCAAATAAGTGAATAGGGGCTGAACCAGCTGCAGGCAAACCGAACCGGACCAAGGACAGCAGCTGAACCGAACCAGAATCTGGAAAAATCTGGGCTGCTGGAATTTTTCTTCTCCCGTTCTGCTTCGATTTAACAACCTATATGGACTCTAATGACTATAAAAATTACAGACTCTAGTACACTCATTAACGCTCTTACATTTCCGAGCAATTACAAATTCATGAAGAATTAAAGGCTCAAAAAATTGCCAAACCAGAACACTTCCATTTTAGCACACAGAAAATTCAATTTCAAAAAGGTACCCACCACAGCAAAATTAAAACGACTTAAGTGCCCTAATCATTCTCTGATACCAATTGAAGGTGTACATATTACACATGCGGAAGCAATTGAAGATCGAAAGCACTTAAGACATTTAATTTTGCTCCTAAAGCATGCATGTTCTATAAAAGACAGAAAAGAGAGTTTAGAGAAAACCAACCTTTGTAGCTCACAAATGAGGTACTCCTTGTGGTGTTTTCCTTCTCCAACTTCTCTTGGACAACCTTTAGAGTCTTCCCTACTATTCTCCGGGCCGAGAACGACTTGTGGGAGTCTATAGTGATAGGGAATGGGAAGGGAATGCTTGAAGGTTCAAGCTCTATGGAGATATGAGATGAGAGAGTGATTGAGGAAGAAATTCAGCAGCATAACATTAAGGTAAATGCCATCTTCTTCTCCAATCTGATTCTTCTTCTACTTATAGAGAGAATCCATGCAAGAAGAAGCCTCAAGATGCAAGACACATGGTGGTCTTAAGGGTGAAAGTGGAAGCTAGGTGTTCAAACAACATTACATGCAAGTATGCATGTTTGTGGTGTAATTCCACTTTGAATCTTCATGCAAGAGTGGAATTACATCATTTTCCACTTACCATGATTCAAAATCAGATTTCAAATGTTCATTTATGATATTAATATCAATTCTAAATGTGACATTAATATATAAGATCATATTTGAACCTTGCCCAATTGATTATAAATGATTAAGCAAGTTAATCACCTTAATATTGTGCATCTTATATATATGAATCTTAATTCATGTATATAGTATTTAAAACCCTTTTAAATACTTTATCTCTCATTTTCTAATTTAATTCATAATTAAATTATTGTGTCAAACACAATTTTACGATAATACCCTTTTTCCCGACTATGAAAAATTCAAAGAATCCTATCAATTTGTTCTAGGCTATATTCAGATATGAGCTAGTAGGGGGACCTAATGGACCTATAGATCATGGGCTCCAACGATCGAGACTAACCGACTAATCTCATTATTCAAGCTAGCCAACATTCGTTAACTACCGGGACACTCCACTATAGCCCGATAGTTGCACTCCCCTCACTATAGATATATTTCCGTCCACTTGATTTAACCATGTTCAGTAAGTCGTTCCTTCACAGGTTGTTCGTAGCTATAGCTAGGTCAAATAACCGTTTTACCCCTATAGTACTTCTTGTTCCTTAAGTTCCACTAATCCTCTAATGAACAATCGGTTTGTGGTCCAACCATCAAACCTAAGTCCCTCTCGATCCAACGAGAGGGTGGGGCCCCTTGTTCAAGTCCTGGAGTTAGTACTTAAGAGAACAACCTCTCTGCTATCCCTGAAAAGGGTAGGAGTGAATTCCGTCTTGCGAAACTATGTCCCCAGCTATCTATTAGATCTTATCCCCAAAATGGTAGGCTTGTTGAGTCGGCGATGCTGGCCACTCTCACCCATGCAGATCAAAGGATAATCTCGTATAAACAGGAGTTTATAGCTCGCTCAGGATTAAGAACGAGTTACCTAGGTCATCTATGAGAAATAGTCAGTTTCTTCGGTAAACGGCGTTATAAAGAGAAAGTGACTTATTTCGTGGTCCTGTCTTATGCAAACTCATTGCATAGGACGCCCCCACTCGCATGTCTCCACATGAACGACTTAGGATCTCATCGTTTGTACTTAATACAAAGTGGGCCGCGTCCATAGTGTCACCAGGATAAGGCACCCAACCGTATCCTTATACTATAGACTATTTTGACTATAAACTTGAACTTGATCCTACGATATGTCCCTACATATAGTTCGAGTATTCATTTTATAGTCAAGGATCTTAGTTTATTGGATTTAGGTTAATCATTCGCAATGTATATATTCAATAACATCTTTTACTGAATAATATCAATAACGTCTTTATTGAAAATAGAATATGTTTAATGATTTACAAACTACGAGTTTATAGGACATTAAACCGAACACGACTAAACCGTTGGATTGTCCCTACACGACATGTGGCAGCATCCCTGCCATTCACCTGCCATAGAAATTCAAAAATCCCAACGGTAAAAATTAGTACTCACATTAAAATTCTTCCTATTCGTGCGGAACATTTGCTCCAGCATTATATTTGTTGCAACAATCTTCTGAACCTGCCGAATCTTAGATACGGAATTTAAATCTCAAAATAGGAAAATCAAATCTTTTAAATTCAAATTGAACTTAACCGATCAAATCAAACTTAACCTTTTTTTTTTTCTTGAAGCCGAATTAATTAGAGAAAATCTTTATTAATCCTAATTAAACTGAATTCAAATAACTGAAAATAAAATCTAAATAAAATCAAACCAATAAAAAGATAATTCAAAGATAATTTAAATAAATAACCCAAAAATAAAATCAAATCAAATTAAATTCAAAACGAAATAAATACAATCTAAATTACCAAAAAAAAAAAAAAAACTCTAAAGATAAAATCATGCAAAATCAAACCTAACCTAACCGAAATCAAAATCAAATTACGAGACATAAAATTAATACAAACTTCTGGGAGCTCAAAATTTTGCACTGCGAAATGCTCCCGCAAACATCATGCTCTCTCAATCATCAACCAACCTTAGAGAAGGATATTTCGACTGAAATTCCTCACCCCAATAATGCTTCACACGCTGTCCATTCACTTTGAACACTCTCCCATCTTTCTCATCCTGCAAAGTAATTGCTCCATTGGGAAAAACCTCAATCACAATAAATGGTCCTGACCATTTAGATTTCAATTTTCCAGGAAATAGTTTTAATCTAGAATTATAAAGCGAACTTTCTGACCCTTGACAAATTCTTTGGACTTTATTTTCTTGTCATGCCACAACTTAGTCTTTTCCTTATACATTTTCGCATTTTCATAAGAAAATTGACGGAATTCTTCTAACTCATTACGCTGCAGCATTCTTATTGCTCATGCACGACTCAGATCAAAATTTAACTTTTTGAAAGCCCAAAACGTTTTATGCTCAAGCTCTAATGGTAAATGGCAGCTTTCCCATATACTAACCTATAGGGAGACATACCTAGAGGCGTCTTATAAGTTGTCCTATACGCCCAAAGAGCCTCATCCAACCTAAAGGACCAATCCTTTCTAGATGGATGGACCACTTTCTCTAAAATAGCTTTAATTTTCCTATTACTAATTTCAGCTTGACCATTTGCTTGTGGGTGATAAGGGGTAGCTATCCTATGCTTAATCCCATACTTAGCTAAAAGCTTAGTTAAGATATTATTAACAAAATGTGTACCCTCATCACTCACTAGAGCCCTTCGTGTCCCAAACCGCGCAAAGATGTGCGATTGAAGAAACCTTGCAACTGTCTTGGCATCACTCTGATGGCATGCGATGGCCTCCACCCACTTGGACACATAATCAACTGCCAATAAGATAAAAACATTGCCATTAGAAGGGGGAAATGGCCCCATAAAGTCAATACCCCATACATCAAATAATTCAACTTCTAAAATATAAGTAAGAGGCATTTCATCTCTAGGCCGCAAATTTCCTCTCCTTTGGCAAGAATCACATTGCTTGTAGAACCAATGGGCATACTTGAATAATGTAGGCCAGAAAAATCCGCAATGCAAAATCCTCATAGCTGTCCTCTGACCACTGAAATGCCCTCCATACGGCGAAGAGTGACATTGCTCCAGGATTTCCTTTGCTTCAGCACCTGAAACACACCTACGAATAATACCATCAGAGCATTGCTTATACATAAATGGCTCATCCCAAAAGAAAAATTCTGCATCATGCTTAAACTTTTTCTTCTGCCTCCAATCCATATCAATAGGGGTTACTCCCTTTACCAAGAAGTTTGCAATATCAGCATACCAAGGGACATCCCTAACTACCTTTACATCAACAGCAAAGAGTTGTTCATATGGAAACGAATCGGAAATGGCAGATTGCTCCAGCAAAGATGATGATGGATCAAGACGAGATAAATGATCTGTAATGACATTCTCTGACCCTTTCTTGTCCTTTATCTCCAAGTCGAACTCCTGTAATAATAGAATCCAACGAATTAGTCTAGGCTTTGCATCCTTCTTAGTCATTAAATACCTTATTGCTGCATGATCCTTGAAAACCATGACTTACGATCCAACCAAATATGGCCGGAACTTCTCAAAAGCAAACACCACAGCTAACAACTCATTTTCAGTAGTTGTATAGTTGATTTGTGCTTCATTTAAAACCTTGCTTGCATAATATATAGGATGGATAAATTTGCCCTACTTTTGCCCCAGCATTGCACCTTCCGCAACATCACTCGCATCACACATTACCTCAAATGGTAAATTCCAATTAGGTGCGCAAAGAATAGGTGCTGAGATTAAAGCAGCCTTTAAAGTGTCAAAAGCCTTCCTACAATCTGCATTAAAGTCAAAAACATGATCAGTGCACAATAAGTTACAAAGAGGTATACTGATTTTGGAAAAATCCTTTATGAACCTCCTATAAAATCCAACATGTCCAAAAAAACTCCGAATTCCCTTCACTGAATTCGGTGGCTCTAGTCTTTCAATAACCTCAACTTTTTCTCTATCAACTTGTAGACCATTTTTAGAAATTTTATGTCCTAACACTATGCCCTCCTTCACCATGAAGTGACATTTCTCCCCATTAAGAACTAAATGGGTATCCTCACATCTTTTTAATACATTTCCTAAATTATCTAAGCAATTCTGAAAAGACCCTCCAAACACTGAAAAATCGTCCATAAATACCACAACAGTGGACTCAATCATATCAGAAAAAATTGCTAACATACACCGCTGAAATGTTGCTGGAGTATTGCAGAGGCCGAAAGGCATTCTCCTAAAAGCAAATGTCCCATAAGGACAGGTGAAAGTGGTTTTCTCCTGATCCTCAAGAGCAATAGTAATCTGGTTATACCAAGAATAACCATCCAAGAAACAGTAGTAGGCCTGACTAGCCAATCGATCCAACATCTGGTCGATAAATGGCAGAGGGAAATGATCCTTTCGGGTAGCTTTATTAAGCATTCTGTAATCCATGCAAACCCTCCAGCCAGTTACTGTCCTTGTGGGGATCAACTCATTATCTTTATTGCTCACCACAGTGATACCTCCTTTCTTAGGAACACATTGGACATGGCTTACCCAATTGCTATCGGAAATTGGATAAATGATCCAAACATCTAACCATTTAATCACCTCCTTTTTAACCTCTTTCATTGCAGGGTTAAGCCTTCTTTGTTGCTCAATACTCCTAAAGGATCCCTCCTCTAGAGTGATTTTGTGCATACAAAAAGATGGGCTAATTCCCTGAATATCAGCCAATGTCCAACCTATAGCTTTGCGGTATTGCTGCAGCAATTTTATTAAGGCCTCTTCATGCTCTGGCATTAAATCTGATGCAACACTAATGGGCAACGTCTCACTTTCCCTGAGATACACATACTTTAGATGATCCGGCAAGGGTTTCAAATCTAAAGTGGGTGCCTCAATCAGGGATGGCTTAATTGGGGGAGCCTTCCTTTTATCTAAATCTCAAGACTCAAAAACATCCTCACACCTAAACAATTCTTTTTCATTTTTTCTGTCTAAAGAACAAAATTCAAAATCTCCTACACTAACCTCTCCATGCTTCTCCGAATGCTTATCAGTCGAATCCTGTATTGCTGTCTCAATAACTGTGCTCTCCAGAATCTTAATGAAGGAGCAATCCTCCATCTCGTCTTGATATTTCATGGCTTTAAACACATTAAATTTCACTTCCTCATTACAGACTCTCATTGTTAATTCTCCTTTTTGAACATCTATTAACGCCCTACCAGTAGCCAAAAATGGACGACCTAGAATAATTGGGACATCTTTATCAGCCTCATAGTCTAAAATAATAAAATCAACAGGAAATATGAATTTATCAACTTTTACTAAGACATCCTCAATTTTACCCTCTGGATATGTGATAGACCTATCAGCTAATTGGAGTGTAACTGTGGTAGGTCTAGCTTCACCAATACCTAGCTTCCGATAGACCGAAAGAGACATAAGGTTAATGCTTGCGCATAAATCACAGAGTGCTCTACATAACTCCTTTCCACCTATAAACAAAGGTATGGTAAATGACCCTGGATCCTTAGCCTTGGGGGGTAGACCATTCTTGAGAATAGCACTACACTCCTCAGTAAGAGATACAGTTTCAAACTCACCTAACCTTTTCTTTTTAGTCAAAATATCTATAGCTTCTACTAAAGGGATATTTATATGCAACTGCTTAAGAATCTCTAACAACTTTTTAAATTGACCATCCTGATTCTTAGGCTTTTGCCTTTGTGGAAAAGGTAGAGGTGGTACATAAGGTGGGGGCGGCACATATGGTGGTTCTACATCTGGCACAGAACCAAATGCTCCAGCATTCTCTTTACTGCCTCCAACACCCTGACCAGACTCCAACTCTTTCTCGACAACTGATAGCGAGCATAGCTAGCTACTTTTACTTATTTAATTTAGCTAGTCTTTTATGATGTTTGGGCCATTTTATTGTGCTTTAATGTTTATTTTGTAGGAAATGGTTGATTGGAGCTATAATGCAATATCAGAGTTAATCGGGTGCTCGGGGCGTGAAAAGAGGCAAAGGAATGAAAAGAGTAAAAAAGGAAAAAAGTCAAATCTCGGTCAACAGCAGGCTAGCGTCGAGACGCTAGCTCTTGAGCGTCTCGACGCTCACATTCCATATCAGATTAGGCGCGTAAAGCTTACAGCGTCGAGACGCTACGATAGGAAGCGTCCCGACGCTACCGTTTTTCCTTATTCAGAACGCGCGTATAAGAGGCAGCGTCGCGACGCTGTCTTGACAGCGTCTCGACGCTAAGACGAAAAATCAGAATAAAAGCTTCACTTCGGTTAGGTTTTAGGGGAACCAATTTTGGGACTTTTTGGAGCCGTAAACAGAGGAAAAACAGAGGAATTCAAGGCTGAAGCAAAGGGAAAAATTCGGAAATCAACCCATTGTTCGTGGGGATCGTGACGGGGACGTTCGTTCTCGGCCTACAACAAGTTTAATTCTTCTTTCCCTCACTTTAGTTAGATTTTTATGGCTTTTACATGTTTAGTTGAGCTTGTAATTTTGATCATGAGTAGCTAAACTTGTAAGCTTAGGGATTGATGTAGTTGATTGTGTTTATGGATTGATTTATGGTTTGAGTTGTGCAATGGTATTATGTTTGTAATCTTGATTTAAGGCTTTCAATTAATTGGCCATTAGTTGGATGATTTAAGTTTCGAATCTAGCTCGGAAGAGGGGATTTGATTTAGACTTACTCAAGATTGCATGACTAAAGTTTAGTTTCTATTTCGTGACGGTTTTAGATTAACTTTAGAATTGGTTGAAAGATCTCATTGCCTTGCATGATTAATAAACTTAGATAGGGATATCAAGTTGGTTAATTTGCATGAGAATCAATTATACTCGGGAGAGGTAGTTGTGATTAAAGGGTCTTTGGCTCATAATTCCATTGTGCATAATAACTTATTCCTTAAAATCAATCCTAAACTAAATCGGCGAAATCAATTCCCTAAGTAGTTTTCCCAATTGAAATTCCACACTTTTTACTTGCTTTGATTTGGTTTTCTTATCATTCATTCATCACTTTTTGATCCCTAAATAAAATTGGGCAAGATAATTCACAATACTTGATTTGCTTAAAAATCCAATCCAGAGGACGACACTCGTTTACACGAAAACACTATATTATTACTTGACCCGTACACTTGCGGTAAGCAAATTGCACATCAAGTTTTTGTAACAACATTATTATCACTATTATTATTTAAATCCTGGGTCTTTCTAGACTCTTCTAGTGGCTTACCACTCCTAAGGGTTACTCCCTTTACCTGCTCCTTACCTTCCCTTCGAGGGTGTTCAGTATCCGAGGGAAGTTTCCCTTGAGGCCTTGCCTTTAGCTCATTAGCTAGCTGACCCACTTGCAATTCCAAGGCTCTCATCGAAGCTTCATTACTTTGAATTGCGGCATCTGTGCGAGCCATAAATTCTTTCATCATCGCCTCGAGAGAATTTCCCGAATTTTTCTGGGGCAAAGCCGGCTTATTTTGCTGGGGCATTACCTGCGTTTTAGCAAATCCTGGCTGGTTCATATTCTGTTGCGCTTGTACGTTATGTCCCTGACCTCCCCATGAGAAGTTGGGGTGGTTGCGCCAACCTGGATTATAAAAGTTATTATAAGGGTTGTTCGTCTGATTACCTACAAAAAACACAGAAGCTGGATTGCTGGGGCAAAACTCGTAGTTGTGGTCTTCACCACAATAGACACATGCTTCGTCCGTGACTTGGTTCACCACTGCAGTAGGCTCCATAGCTGGTGGCTGCTGATGGCTAATCACTGTCACATTCTTAAGAGCATTAGCAATCATAGCAAGATCAGCCCTAATGGTGGACACACCATCAACCTCTAACACACTCTTAACCTTTTTATTTGTGCCTCTAACATCCGACCACTGACAACTATTAATAGATATTCTCTCTAAAATTTCATAAGCTTCATCAAAAGTTTTTGCCAAAAGGGCCCCTCCAGCCGAAGCATCGACCATACATTGGGTTACTGTTGCACGATTTTCCGCAAGCGCACGGGTCGTCACAAGTAATATAGTTATTTTGAGTATAGAGTATCGTCTCCACAGGGATTGGATTTATTCAATTAAGTACCACGAATAATCTTGCTTAACTTTATTTAGAGAACAAAATCTAGTGCTGAAAAGAATAAAAAAAAGCTAATCTAGAAAGCAAAAGATAAATGGTGACTCAATTTGGAGGGATAATTCTAGAGTTGTTGATTTTATCAATTGGACCTTTAATGCTTAATCAATTAACTAATATGGATTAACTAATCATTTGATTCATAAGTCTAGAAGCCTAATGACAAGGATTCTCCTGTCGGTCTCCTCCTATCTCTTACCTTTCAATAAAGAATCTCCTTCCAGTCTCATCTTTATTTACTTAGTATGGCATTACGACCCTTCAGTACAACCTCTAACGTTATTTATTTTATCCCGTGTCACCCGGGTAAATAACCGTTAGTCATGCATTCAGTTCTAGTCTAAGCTTCTCTCCGTCGAGTTTCCACTTAGTAACGATTCATTTAATCAGTGATCAGTTGATTAAAAGCATTACGGACAAAATGCACAAATGAACAATAATGACAATCAAACCACATCAATTCATTAATTCAGCAGAGGTTCAACATCTAAATCAATCTCATAGAATTTAGAAATTTACTACTCATAATCACTAAAATTCAATAATTCCTAATCACAACAATTCTAGAAACTAAAACATAAAGGAAAATGGAAGAAAAATGCTCATAAAAGTGTCGATCTCCTCAATCCCGCGCCGACCTCCTTCGATTCCGAGCTCCAAAGATCTTCAACAAAGCTCCAAAACTCTTCCAAAAATCCCAAATTTTAGTGTAGACTCTAGAATGGGGTGAAAACCCACAAATTGGCACACAATCTTCATTGCAAAAGGCTCCTTTTATAGGCTCCTAGAAGGCATAGCGTCGAGACGCTACAAGGACAGCGTCGAGACGCTCTGACGTCATCTTTTCTTGGGTTCCAAGACGTCGCAGCGTCGAGACGCTACTTGGACAGCGTCGCGACGCTACCACGATTCTAGATTTTTCCACACGGCTGCCTAGCGTCGAGACGTTAGGCCCTGAATCTTCAATAATGGCCCGATTTTGACTCCATTTTTGGGCCTCCAACTTTTTTTTGGCCCAAATGCTTCTTGTAATGGATTTTGGACTTTTTTTCTTGAACCAACTTGATACTTTAAGACTTGAAATTCATGAATTTGGGCTTCTAATTCATTCTTCTTGGCTTTTTGGACTCGGATCTTCAATGTAATTCTCCAAATTGCTCAAAAAGCCTCCAAAATCATCTAAAATCTCTCAAAATTCCGGTTTTGCTTCCTTGACTCGGTTTTCTGAAATTTAAACAGAAAATAGCATTAAAGCACACAATTCAAGCATAAAACTAGCCAAAATTAATAGGAAAATGATGACATTTTTGCCTATCATCACACCCCCAAACTTAAATATTTGCTAGTCCCGAGCAAAGCTAAAACCATTTATATGAATCAACTATTGCAAATGCATGACTCTAAGCTCAATGATCAAAATAATGAACTCTAACAATTAAAGGAAATATTAAAACATATTCTTTCATCACGAAATTTAAATTTAAACTCTTCATCCCTTGCGTGTGTGTGTGCGAGCCTCCCTTATTAGATCTTTACTAGCCTAGAAAAGGTTTATACAATCCTCAGTTCATCTTCCCCCTACACTGGTCCTAAGCTCTAATTGTCCAGCTTCCCAACAATCAAGAAAGCAATATCCCACTAAGGTGCCTGAAACAACGGGGTATGCCTCCCCGAAACTTGCATTTTTTTTTATTTTATTTCATGAGAATCCTTTTAGATGTAGCGCCTTCGTTTTGGCTTGCCAACATTGGTGATGAAAGCATCCAACTACGAGCGCCTCATCTTTCAGGATGCCGAAGCATGCTCATTTCTTTCCAACGTTTTCATGCAAAGGCAAACGATGGGTGTCATGAATGCCCCTGGTTACTAACGCTCTCAAGAAAGTGGAGCATTCTTTTTTTTTTTTTCATTTCCTCTTTTTTTTCATATATATTTTTTTTCACACTTTTCTTTTCTTTGCAGGCTAATAAACATGATTTTTCTCCCAAGTAAAACATTACAGACTCTCATGTCGTTCATCTTTCAAATTAGATCTTAAGCCTATCGGAGTGACAACAAACATCTAGATAATATAATCCAGTTCTAAGCATTCAAAACCATATAAGTAGGCTAAGTGCTCAACATGTGCAAGGAAATCAAAGCAAAAATTTAAATTTACATGAATCTTGAACATGCTTTGATATTTCACAAATATTGAACAAAATCCATTATCTAGATCATATCATAGACCGTCCTCATCAAAACAGATGCAATAGAATCATCATGAAAAAAAATTCAATAAGCTCAGATCAGAACAACAAAGCCTCCCCCCCAAACTTAAATCATACATTGTCCTCAATGTATTAATTTTTTCTAAACAAATTAAGCATGCATAAGGACAATAAAAAAATAAAGGGAGAACGAAACTGCCCTGGAATGTGAAAGAAGTCATGGATGTCATCCTTCAACATCGTTGGGGTTGTTTTTAGGAAGAAAATGTGGTCTCGAGCTGCTTCAAATTGATCAACTGGAACGAAAGATCAACATGCTCTAACTACAAAAAAAAATCGAAAAACAAAGAAAAGAAAATTAACGGAAAAATAAACTTGGGTTGCCTCCCAAGAAGCGCTTGTTTAACGTCTCTTAGCTAGACGAGTTTGTGCGGTCTTTCAAGGCACATAAAAATTCTCGTATTTCTTCGGGCCCTTCTTCCTTGAATAAATGAAGCAGACTATTGCTAGCAAGCTTACTAGCTTTTCATGGGCCCCTGAAGCAGAAATATTTTTGGGATTTTCTTTTAATAAAAGCATAAAAGGAGAAAGATCAAAATAAATGGACTCTTACTCCAACACTGACTCGTGAGAACAAGAAAAAGAACACTCATTATCAAGAGAGGATGGAGTGGATAAAACAGACAAAGGCCTTTCAACCTTAAACTCTATCTCTAGAAACTCCTCAAACACTACATGCTCATTTTCTTTTTCTTCCTCACAAACTTGTTCTTGGTGGGTGCTAAAACTATCCAATTCTTCCTCTTTTTCTATACAACTCACCCCTATATGCTCAAATTTAGGGAAATCGAAAGGATTAGGCTCCTGAATTGGCGCTAATGAATCAGTGGCCACATGACTCACTAGACACTCTATGGAAGTGGATCCTACTTCCCTATCTTCCTTTTTGGTTTGGAGTCTCTCCATAGATTTTTCTAATTCTAAATTCATGGCTCTAGACTCTTGGATAAAATTTTCAAGCAAGCTCTCTAAGGAAGATTTTTCTTCTATGGAAGCGGATTGCACTTCACTCTCATCCTCTTGGGAATGCAATCTCCGTAGGGATTTTTCGAGAGAAAAATTCATGGCTCTAGTCTCTTCAATATAATCTTGAAGCAAACTTTCTAGGGGAGATTTTTCTTCTAAAGGGGGATAATTTGAATAGAAAAAATTGGATGATGGTGTTGGTTCTTCGGGCTCAGATTCCCTAAAGGGCCACCCAAAATTATTAAAAGCCATTTAAAATAATTAAATCCACAATAATCAGGCTTTCAGTCAGATGCAAACACCAATTAAATGCACAACAAGAAAGCAAAATAAAACCTCTAATCTAAAGAAAGCAATTTCTTCACAATATTTATTGAATGAAATTAGCCAATCCCCGGCAACGGCGCCAAAAACTTGTTGCACGATTTTTCGCAAGCGCACGGGTCGTCACAAGTAATATAGTGATTTTGAGTATAGAGTATCGTCTCCACAGGGATTGGATTTATTCAATTAAGTACCACGAATAATCTTGCTTAACTTTATTTAGAGAAAAAAATCTAATGCTGAAAAGAATAACAAAAAGCTAATCTAGAAAGCAAAAGATAAATGGTGACTCAATTTGGAGGGATAATTCTAGAGTTGTTGATTTTATCAATTGGACCTTTAATGCTTAATCAATTAACTAATATGGATTAACTAATCATTTGATTCATAAGTCTAGAAGCCTAATGACAAGGATTCTCCTGTCGGTCTCCTCCTATCTCATACCTTTCAATAAAGAATCTCCTTTCAGTCTCATCTTTATTTACTTAGTATGGCATTACGACCCTTCAGTACAACCTCTAACGTTATTTATTTTATCCTGTGTCACCCGGGTAAATAACCGTTAGTCATGCATTCAGTTCTAGTCTAAGCTTCTCTCCGTCGAGTTTCCACTTAGTAGCGATTCATTTAATCAGTGATCAGTTGATTAAAAGCATTACGGAAAAAATGCACAAATGAACAATAATGACAATCAAACCACATCAATTCATTAATTCAGCAGAGGTTCAACATCTAAATCAATCTCATAGAATTTAGGAATTTACTACTCATAATCACTAAAATTCAATAATTCCTAATCACAACAATTCTAGAAACTAAAACATAAAGGAAAAGGGAAGAGAAATGCTCATAAAAGTGTCGATCTCCTCGATCCCGCGCCGACCTCCTTCGATTCCGAGCTCTAAAGATCTTCAACAAAGCTCCAAAACTCTTCCAAAAATCCCAAATTTTAGTGTAGACTCTAGAATGGGGTGAAAACCCACAAATTGGCACACAATCTTCATTGCAAAAGGCTCCTTTTATAGGCTCCCAGAAGGCATAGCGTCGAGACGCTACAAGGACAACGTCGAGACGCTCTGACGTCATCTTTTCTTGGGCTCCAAGACGTCGCAGCGTCGAGACGCTACTTGGACAGCGTCGCGATGCTACCACGATTCCAGATTTTTCCACACGGCTGCCTAGTGTCGAGACACTCAAGGCTTAACATCGAGACGCTTGGCCCTGAATCTTCAATAATGGCCCGATTTTGACTCCATTTTTGGGCCTCCAACTTTCTTTTGGCCCAAATGCTTCTTGTAATGGATTTTGGACTTTTTTTCTTGACCCAACTTGATACTTTAAGACTTGAAATTCATGAATTTGGGCTTCTAATTCATTCTTCTTGGCTTTTTGGACTCGGATCTTCAATGTAATTCTCCAAATTGCTCAAAAAGCCTCCAAAATCATCTAAAATCTCTCAAAATTCTGGTTTTGCTTCCTTGACTCGGTTTTCTGAAATTTAAACAGAAAATAGCATTAAAGCACACAATTCAAGCATAAAACTAGCCAAAATTAATAGGAAAATGATGACATTTTTGCCTATCATTAGTTACTCCATTTAAACCATTGTAAAATGTTTCCATTTGAATACAATGAGGTAAATCATGGTGGGGACACTTTCGCAAAAGCTCCTTAAACTTTTCCCAAGCCTCACTAAAAGTCTCATCCTCAAGTTGCCTAAACCCTACTATTTCACTCCTTAATTTAGCATTTCTATTAGGTGGGAAATATTTACTCAAAACATTTTCAGCTAACTCATCCTACGTCCTAATTGATCCTGGAGCAAAAGAGTTTAACCACGACTTTGCTCCATCTCTAAGAGAATACGGGTACAAAGTTAATCTAAGAGCATCTCTAGGCACTCCTTGAATTACAAAAGAATCACTAACTCCTAGAAAAGACTTAAGATGTAAATGAGGGTCTTCAAATGACAAACCATGGAACTGCCCCACAGTTTGCAACATCTGAAACATTACCGGTTTCATTTAAAAATTTGCCGTTGGATTTGGGGACGTGCAATCCCTGGATTCAACTCATTAAACATCGGGACAGCATACGCTCGAATGGCTCTGGTCCTATCATTCGCTATCAAGATAGGATTCTCAGCCTGATTATTTCGATGCTCATTTTTCTCAAACAATGGGTTTTGCTGCAGCAACGGATTCTGCTGGGGGTTTACTGCTGCTGGACCTTCAAGAACCTGCGGGAGTTGCGGCACGTTCTCCATCTGGTTTCTGCGCTGCTCTCTCCTTCTTAACCTGAACGTTCTTTCAATTTCTGGATCAAGCTCAAACCGTACCCCAGGCGGATCGCTCATGCACCAAAATCACACCTGCAAAAACTAAAGAAACAATCAAAAAGTTCTAGCACCAAACCACTAAAACACATACACAAAAATAGATCAGATAAAAACCTATTCAAGTCCCCGGCAACGGTGCCAAAAACTTGTTGGGCTCCTAGAGTGAGTAAAAATATGATATAAAATACTCTAGAATTCCTGTGCAAGTATACACAGTCTGCAGCAAGTAATATTATCAATCCAAGGCCTGAATGAGCTTCCACTTTATCTATCTTGCGTAACTTCCTAATGGTTTCGAAGATAATAAAAATGTTGGGTTTTATAAGAATTATGCTGAAGCAAAATAAATGACAGAACAACGAGTAAACAAACAGATAGACAGATTAAAGACAAGCGCTGGTTAGGTTTTAGTGATTGTTCTAAGATATGCTCTAGCAATATTATTGATCATGCATTTCTCGCAGTATTATTAGCGGATTCCTCCCGAAACTTCGAATCTTTTGGGATATGTTTCAAACCCAATGAAGAGCGACCGATCAAGCACTAGGCAACTGGCTATCCCTAGCTCAGTCACTGTCGTTCACCAATACACAATGATCATAGTGTGGATAAGTGCCACACACTCTCTAAATCATCCCTGAAACTAGAGAGAGCTATCCATACCGGCTGGCCAGGCGGGCATAAAATGAGATTAAGCACAACAATTAACCAAAATGCGATAGTCAATTTATTACTAGAGATGAAGCACAGTAATCACATTATTCCTAACCAACACCTTAAGCTACTTAGTTCATAATAGGCATAGGAATACGAATTACAATCTGAGTATGCATGTCCATAACCACAAGTTAATAAAGAAAATAAACTCCCTAATCAGCTTGCGGAAGATGGTGTTCTTGGTGATCTTCAATCTCTATACTACTCGGCTTCCAAGGGAAAACATGGAATGAGTTTGACTTGGACGGCTACTTCCTTTTATAGAAGGAGAGGAGACTTGAATTAGGTCAACTTGGAAACGTGTAGGGCTCTCCTTGCTCCTTTATCTCAAAAATAACTCAACAGAAGCCGGTTCATGAAGTTGGCTAACGAGCTGTGATGTGGCAGTTCTGTTCCCAGTTTTGTTGCAGCACAGAATTTGCTCCCTCCAGCCGCTCAGCAGCATATTCTGCACAAAGTGATTTCCAAAGCTTCCATTCTTCCAAATGGGTTAAATCATGTATTATCTCTCTAAAACCAACCCTATTAAGCATAAAAGACACGCAAATCCTCATATAAATGAGGCCTAAATAACTACCTTTTGGGCAATTATCAATCACTTAAGCTTGCAAACCCCATTTGCTTCTGATCTTACTAAATGAACCATTCTGTTTGAGACATGTAGATACTCTTCTCAAGATTACCATTCAAAAGGGTAGTCTTGACATCCATTCTAAATGGACAAGAGTTCTAACAGACTTCAACATGACGACATGAGATAAGAATTTCTTACAGTCCCCTGTCTCTGGGTATAACCCTTTTGCCATAAGTCTAACCATAAGATTATGTATCGTTTCTTCTTCTAGATTCATTTGTAATCCATAGGTGTTACCCCATTAGATAGATCTACAAGATTCTAGATGGAATTGAAATCACATATTTCAATTTCGGTCCATCACTTTAATCCAATTGGTTCTTATTAACATCATTCATCGCCTAGCTCTAAGACAATGAATTCTCTAAATCATCATCAGGTATGACGATCTGGGCATCAATTAAGCCCATGTAACGGTCTGATTGCAGAACAATCCTCCCACTATATTGAGGCACTCTCAACTTTTGAGATAGATGTAACTAACCAGTTGTGTTGACCCTATCAACAACTTTTGTTAATTGTCCATTGCTTTAATCTAATTGGTTCTTGTTAACATCAATCATTGCCCTGCTCTAAGACAATGAATCCTCAAAGCCATCATCAAGTATGATGATCTGGGCTTCAATTAAGCCCATGGAACGGTCAGATTGTAGAACAATCCTCCCACTATATTGAGGCACTCTCAACTGTTGAGATAGATGTAACTAACCTGTTGTATTGGCCTTATCAACAACTTTTGTTAAAGGTCCAACATCATCAACAACCCTTGTTGATTGATCAACAACTCTTGTTGATATTTTTGTAGCTTCATCAGTTAATTTACTTAAAATGACCTTACTTTGTGGCTTATTATTTCTTATGCAGTATTCTTCTGAGAATGTAGCATTTGTCGGTACAAATTCTTTATTCTCTTGCGGTTTGAAGAAGTATATGTTGGGATTGGTGCCCTAAAACTCGTAGATAGTGAATGTTAAACGAATTATATACTTATTCGATAAATGTGTTATCGAGATTGATTCAGTAAAAGTCATTACTGAATAAAGTAAATTGCACATATAATAACCCAAGTCCAATAAACTAAGATCCATGGCTATAGGATGAACACTTGAGCTTTATGTAAAGACATAAAAGTGGATCAAGCTTGAGTAATAGCAAAAACGGTCTATAGTATAGGAATAGGGTTGGGTACCTTATTCTGGAGACACTATGAGACGCGACCCACTTTATAGATGGTATAGACGATGTGATCCTAAATCGTCCATGTAGAGACATGCGAGTGGGGGCGTCCTATGCAATGAGTTTGCATAAGACCAGGACCGAGAAATAAGTCACTCTCACTTTATAACACCGTTTACTGACGAGACTGACTATTTCATGTGATGACCTAGGTAACTCGATCTTAATCCTTAGCTAACTATGAACTCCTGTTTATTCGGGCTTATCCTTAGATCTGCATAGGTGAGAGTGGCTCAGTATCGCCGACTCAATAAGCCTCCCATTTCAAGGATAGGAACGGGTAGATAGTTTGGAACATAGTCGTGCAAGAAGGAATTCACTCCTACCCGAATTAGGGATAGTAGAGAGGTTGCTCCCTTAAGTGCTAACTCCGAGGCTTGAACAAAGGGATCCCGCCCTCTCATTGGCCCGAGAGGGACTCGGTTTATTGGTTGGACCATAAACCAATTGTTCATTAGAGGATCAGTGGGACTTAAGGAACTAGAAGTACTATATGGGTAAAACGGCTTATTGACCTAGCTATAGCTACGAACAACCTGTGAAGGATCGACTTACTAATCATGGTTAAATCAAGTGGACGGAAATATATCTATAGTGAGGGGAGTGCAACTATCGGGCTATAGTGGAGTGTCCCGATAGTTAAAGAATGTTGGCTAGCTTGGACAATGAGACTAGTCGGTTAGCCTCGAATCGTTGGAGCCCATGATCTATAGGTCCATTAGGTCCCCCTACTAGCTCATATCGGAATTAAGCCTAGAACAAAAGATAGGAAGCTTTGAATCGTTCAAAATCGGAAAAAAGGGTATTATCGTAAATTGTGTTTGACACAATAATTTAATTATGAATTAAATTAGAAAATGAGAGATGAAGTATTTAAAAGTGTTTTGAATACTATATATATGTATTAGGAATCATATATATGGAATTGCACAAGATATCAAAGATTAATTAGATTAATCATATCAAAATTAATTTGAAAATTTTCAAATTAATTAACAAGCAATCAATTTCAATTTAGAATTGAAATTGGGGATAATTTGCAAACTTGAAATTTGATTTCAATTTGAATTTAGTGGATTTAGTTGGAAATCCACTTAATGCATGATCATTCAAAGTGGAAAGACAACTCACTCATGCATTGTTGCATGTCTTGTGTAATGTACACCTAGAATCCATTTGAGCTTGGAAATACACCATGTGTCTTGTGTCTTGAGGCTTGGCTTTGCATGGAGAATGTCTTTAAAAGGAGTTTGAATCATATTCAAACATAAGAGAGCCATTTTAATTAATGTTATGCTGCTGGAATTTGGACTCAAAGTTCTCTCATCTCTCATTCTTCTCCATTGCTTGATGCTTCAAGCATTCCCTTCCCATTCCCTATCTTATATAGACTCCCACAAGTCGTTCTTGGATCGGAGTATAGTAGGGAAGACTCTAGAGGTTGTCCAAGGAGCATAGGAGAGGCAAAAACCACAAGGAGTTCAACATAAGTGAGCTACAAAGGTTGGTGTTTTCAAAACTCTCTATTCTGTCTTTTCTAGAACATGCATGCTTTAGGAGTAAAATTGAATGTCTTAAGTGCTTTCGATCTTCAATTGCTTCCGCATGTGTAATATGTACACCTTCAATTTGTATCAGAGCATGATTACAGCACTTAATTCGTTTTAATTTTTCTTTGGTGAGTACCATTTTGAAATTGACTTTTCAGTGTGCTGAAATGGAAGTGTTCTGGTTTGGAAATTTTTTGAGCATTCAAACTTTCATGAAATTGTAATTGCTCGGATATGTAACAGCGTTAATGTGTGTACTATAGTCTGTAATTCTTATAGAGTTATTAGAGTCCATATAGGCTGTAAAATTGAAGAAAAACCGGAGAAGACGCAGCAGAAAATGAAAATTCCAGCAAGCTGTTTTTTTAATTACACCAGCAGTTTTTTTTTCCTTCTTCTATTCCAGAATTTTGGTCTGGCTCCGTCTGTTGCAGCCTCATTTCACTCATTGCATGACTAGTTCATTGCTTGGATGAGCGGTTCGGGATGGTTCGCGAAGCTCGGGCGTGTTGCAAGTTTATTTATTAATTATTATTGTAATAATTAGTTAAATTGCTTGTGTTTTTGTTTTAAATTGCCAAACCATTCCATTTTAGCTTGATTTAATTACTTTATGCATTGTGAATGTATGATTTAATTAAATGGATGTATGTGCATTATGAGCATGCCATATAGATTAAAATCCCACCATAGGAAAGCATGTTCATGCATTTGTTTAATTTGTATAAGTGTTATTGATTAATTCAAATGCATGAGGGAAATTTCATGTTTAATTAATATAAGTGTTGTATTAATTTAGGGAGATTCATGCTTGAATGGTTAATTAAAATTGATTATTCTTATAAATAGTTATAATTATTAATTTATAAAATTAACCAAGCATGAAGCATGAAATTTCATTAGTTTGATTATAAGTGTTATTCTCAAATTAGGCTTGTTATGGATTGTTTTTATAATTGTTATAAAAAGAGATAGAAATCTAAAATCTATAACAAGATTAAGTGCATGCTCACTTAGGTTAATGAACCTTCAACGATTCGATCAACTTGCATAGTTTAGGTCGATATCTTGTAAAACAATGGTTACGAGAGAACTCACCCGACAAGATGCTGTCTAAGGCTGGAGGTATTTAAGTTGACGGTTTACAGAACACTTCCTACCTTGGCATCGAGTCGGTTCTTGAGTTAAGTTAACTCGAGTTTTATGAGCATGCGTGAGCGGTGTGAGGTTTTAAAGTGTTATCACCTAGACATCGTAGTATAAAGCGTTATACAAACCTAGACATAGGTTGTTTCTAAATGGTGCTTTTCTTATAACTTGAATGATTGATTGTTATATGCTTTTAAACACCATTAGAAAGCATGTTATAGGGTTAATTCATTAAAAGTTATAAGAGTTATAATAGTTAATGAATAGAAACCGTAAAACCTATAACAAAGAGTTGCATGCTAACATAGGATCTTAGGATCTTATCATTCTTTAAATGGTTTAAAATGAAATAGATCTAAGATCGCCTTTTCTAATAGGATTAGAAATATGTCTTACTTAGTTTTTTAAAATAGTTTTAAAATTTGAGTATGTAGGACATAAGACCTTGGTTATAAGGGAACTCTCCCGACAAATGGTTCGGAACCTGAGTTGAATTAACCAAAGTCTTACTAGCATGCAATGTCACTAGGTTATTAAAAGAGTTTAATTCACCTAGACATTTAGTGTAAAGACCTTGTTTAATAAGGCATAGACTTAGATAGATTCATTTAGCCGGAATTTACCTAAGTAATAGACCCTAAAACTTTACGACACTTTAGTGGGAGGAAAAGTATAGAAACGAAATATTCATATTAAGTTTCTACTCTCACGTCCCCTGAGTTCACACCGTGAGATCCATGCTTGGCCTCGAGGCGCCCTGGGAGCGTCCCCCTACGGATGGTGTTTGCATGGGTTAATATCAAGGTGAATGGGGAAAGTGCTCATAGTAAGTGGGAGAAGGAAACGTGTCAAACGTATCCTGCGGTCTCCATCATTAGGTTGCACTGTGAGATTCCTATGCGCTGCCTGCGAGTCGCCCTGGGAGCGATCACCCTACGGAGGCTTGCACATGGGATTCAGAACAACGCAAACTCCAGAAATGGATAGGGTTTCCTAGGGCCATTCCCAACATTAGCTCTTCCCTACGGTGGCATTGTTGGGGTCGCCCTCTACAATCTGAAAATGATGGGTAACACTTACAAGATGGTCTTGACCAAATTAACGTTAGCTAATAACTATTGGAGTAAGAGTTATTCTGGGAATAGTATTTGGCCGAGATTGTCTCGATTCAGAGGATGAGTAGCTGACTGTTCTACGGTA
Organism: Luffa acutangula; assembly: GCA_036850905.1. Lineage (NCBI taxonomy): Eukaryota > Viridiplantae > Streptophyta > Magnoliopsida > Cucurbitales > Cucurbitaceae > Luffa > Luffa acutangula. The sequence goes on along the minus strand of CM072087.1, from coordinate 25,575,998 downwards.
GCGGTTATTCTAAACCCCTGAAGTATCGTTGCAAAATAAATCAATTGTATATATGGGTCGATGATTGCTTTTGCTAAATCTGATTGGATAAATGTGATTAATGGGTTTAGTGCATATTTCTAATAGAGATTAATTTGTTTGTTTCAGCAATATGTCGAAAAACGTATGTGCTTTGTCAAATGCCAAATTAAACGGTTTAGTACATACAACTAAGAATACTTGCTTAAACGCTAAACACGTGGCAAAGAATGTCCTCAAACTAACTGCATAGCCAATAAAAACATAATCCATGACTCTAAATGCGATTTATTAGTCTTGGAAACGTGTTTAGTGGAAAACGACGATTCTGCCTGGATACTCGATTCGGGTGCCACTAATCACGTATGTTCTTCATTTCAAGAAATGAGTTCCGGGCAACAGCTAATAGCTGGAGAGATGACTCTTAAAGTTGGAACAGGAGAAGTCATCTCAGCTATTGCAGTAGGAGACATAAAATTATTCTTCATTAAGGAACGCTACATGATATTAGATAATTTGTACATGGTTCCGAAGATTAAAAGACATTTGATTTCTTTATCTTGTTTATTATAACAAGGTTACTCAATTTCCTTTTCTGTTAATGAAGCGTTCATAACTAAAAGAGGTATTGATGTTTGCTCTGCAAACTTGAAGAATAAATTATATGTTTTGAGACCAATTGAGTCTAAAGCTATTTTAAATCACGAGATGTTTAAAACCGCTGAGACTCAACCTAAAAAGCGAAGAGTTTCTCAAGATACCTATCTCTGGCACTTGAGGTTAGGCCATATCAACCTCAATAGGATTGGGAGATTGGTCAAGAGTGGACTTCTAAAAAAATTAGAAGACGACTCGTTGCCTCCTTGTGAGTTATGCCTTGAGGGAAAGATGACAAAACGACCTTTTACTGGAAAAGGTTATCGTGCCAAAGAGCCCCTATAGCTCATTCATTCGGACCTCTGTGGACCAATGAACATTAGAGCTCGAGGAGGGTACGAATATTTCATCAGTTTCATTGATAATTATTCGAGGTATGGCTATCTCTACCTGATGCATCATAAGTCCGAAGCTTTTGAAAAGTTCAAGGAGTATAAGGCCGAGGTTGAGAACCTATTAGGTAAGACGATAAAAACACTTCGATCCGATCGAGGTGGAGAGTATATGGACTTAAGTTTTCAAGACTATTTGATAGAACATGGAATTACGTCCCAACTCTCAGCCCCTGGTACACCTAAGCAAAACGATGTATCAGAAAGGAGAAACAGAACCTTGTTGGACATGGTTCGTTCGATGATGAGTTATGCTCAGTTGCCTAACTCATTTTGGGGTTATGCAGTAGAGACTGCAGTTTATATCTTGAACGTAGTTCCCTCAAAGAGTGTTTCTAAAACACCATTGGAGCTCTGGAAAGGTCGTAAAGCTAGTTTACGACATTTCAGAATTTGGGGATGCCCTGCATACGTGCTAGAAGATGGAGGGGTTGAGGGAAGAAGATGAAGAAGTGGGTGGAGAGTTAAGTTTTAAAAATAATTTAAATACTAATATTTTTATTATTTTTTATTGTTTTTTCTTTATTTTTATTTTAAAATTAGAAAAATTTGGCCACGTCAACAATCTGTTAGCATTTAACGGAAAATTGGACGGCAGGGACCAAAATGCTCCTTATCTCAAACCGCAGGGGTATTTTTGTTGAGTTTGAAAACTCAGGGACCAAAGTGTCACTTAACCCAAACCTCAGGGACCAAAAGTGTATTTTTCCTTCAATTTATTTGAACTATTTTAAATATTTTCTCTCAAGAATTAATTTTTGAAATTAATTTCAAAAATTATATTATAAAGTTTCATAAACTTTATATTATAATGCATCAATATACATTATACGATTCCCCAGATAAATTGAACACTTTAAATTTACAATTTATATTTGTTTGCTTCAAGTCTTTTTACGAGCTACTAGTGGGACCTAATGGACCTACAGATTAGAAGCTCCAACGATACCAGACTAATTGGCTTAAACTCATTAACGAAGTTAGTCTCCATTCGTTAACTGTGGGTCACTCCACTAAAGACCCTCAGCTGCACTCTTCTCACTGCAAAATATTTATGTGTCCACGGATATCGACCAATACTACAAGTCAGTCCTTCACGTGTGTTCGTATCCCAGCTAGGTCAAATTACCGTTTACCCCTGTTTTACATCTTTGTCCTTAAGTCCCCAGTGCTCCTCTAATGAACAACCTGTTTGAGGTCCAACTAACAAACAGAAGTCCCTCTCGTGCCATAGAGAGGGTTGGGCCCATTGTTCATGTCCCGGAGACACCACTTAAGGGAACACACCTCTACTTACCCTAGAGTTGGGAAGGAGTGAATTCCATCTTGTGTGATTATGTTCCCAGCTACGCACTCGGTATTGTCCCCAAAATGGTAGGCTTATTGAGTCGGCGTGCTGGCCACACTCACCCATACAAATCAAAGGACAACTCCTCGTGAACAGGAGTCCATAGTCCACTCAGGATTGAGACTGAGTTGTCTAGGTCATCCTAGTGAAATAGAAACCAAGCCAACTAACGGTATTACAGTTAATGGTTAACTATTTCGCAGTCCGGTCTTATGGAAACTCATTGCATAGGATACCCCCATTCGCATGCCAACTACATGAACGCGTTGGATCATAGCGTTTGTATCATAATACAAAGTGGGTCGTATCCATAGTGTCACCAGGATAAGGTACCCAGCCTTATCCTTGTACTATATATCTTTTAGGTTGTTACTTGAATATCGATCCCCGTATGTCCCCACATACTTGTTCAAGTTACATACAAACAACCTTGGATCTTAGTTTATTGGATTTGGGTCAAATAGTGCAATATTTAACAATAACATTTTATTGCAGAAACTAAATAACACTTTATTAAACACAAGTATAAAATTTGTTTACATTCACTATCTACGAGTTTTAGGGCATAAAACCCAACAAAGAGAGAGCTGGGGCGGGGTGTGTCAGGAGGCCATTGCATGCCATTAAAGTGATGCTAAGACAGTGTCAAGGTTTCTTCAATCACACATTTTTGCGTGGTTTGGGAAACCTAGGAATCTTATGAGCGATGGGGGTACACACTTTGTGAATAATGTGTTAGCCAAGCTTTTAGCTAAATATGGAGTGAAGCATAGGATAGCTACACCTTATCAACCGCAAGCAGATGGTCAGGCTGAAGTTAGTAATACGGAAATTAAATCTATATTAGAGAAGGTAGTCCATCCATCTAGGAAAGATTGGTCTTCTCGGTTAGATGAGGCTCTTTGGGCTTATAGGACAACCTATAAGACTCCTTTAGGTATGTCTCCCTATAGGTTAGTGTATGGAAAGGCTTGCCATTTACCGTTAGAGCTCAAGCATAAAACATTTTGGGCTCTTAAGAAGTTGAATTTTGATTTGCGTCATGCAGGAGCAGTTAGAATGCTGCAGCTTAATGAGTTAGAGGAGTTTCGACAATTTTCGTATGAAAATGCGAAAATGTGTAAAGAGAAAACAAAGAGATGGCATGATAATAAGTTAAAACCTAAGGAATTTGTAAAAGGTCAACAATTTTTCTTGTATAACTCTAGATTAAAATTGTTTCTAGGAAAATTAAAATCTAAATGGTCTGAACCGTTTGTGGTGATTGAAGTTTTTCCTCATGGAGCAATTACTTTGAGAGATGAAAAAGATGGACGAGTGTTTAAGGTTAATGGACAGCGAGTGAAGCATTACTGGGGAGAGGAATTTCGTTCAAAATATCCTTCCCTAAAATTTGTTGAAGAATGAGCGAACAAAGGTTTTGCGATATTAGGGTAAGTAGAGGTGTGTTCCCTTAAGTGGTGTCTCCGGGTCTTGAACAATGGGCCCTACCCTCTTCATGGCACGAGAGGGACTTCTGTTTGTTGGTTGGACCTCAAACAGGTTGTTCATTAGAGGAGCACTGATACTTAAGGACCAAGAGGTAGCCGAGGGCTAAAACGGTAATTTGACCTAGTTGGGGTACGAACACACGTGAAGGGCTAACTTGCTATTGACGGTCCATATCCGTGGACACAGAAATATATATGCAGTGAGAAGAGTGCAGCTGTGGTTCTTTAGTGGAGTGAACCACAGTTAACGAACACTGGTTAACTTGGTTAATGAGTTTAGCCAATTAATCTCATATCGTTGGAGCTTCTGATCTGTAGGTCCATTATTAGGTCCCACCGGTAGCTCCATTGGGGCGTTGAGGTAAATTTCTAAGGGGAGTTATATATTTGAAGGGGTTCAAATATTTTATTAAAGTATGAATATGATTCATAATAAAAACTATAGGTTATAATTAATGCTCATATGATGAATATTAATTCTATAGTTTATTTGAGGGAAACATAATTAAAAATATATGATATTTAATTGAAATATTAATTAATTGGTGAATTAATTAATATTGATGTTTTAATTTAATATTAATTAAAGTATAATTTAATTCAGTTATATTAAAACTATGGGTTATGTGGGATATGTGCATGAAAGTGTTCATGTGTCAATAATTAAATTAAATACCTTTTATTAACTATTTAATTTAATTAACATGTCAGTTAAAGAACTGACCAGTCAACCACTCCCTTAACCCTACACACGTGAATAAGAGGGTTTTAAGGGAGTGGGAAGTTATTCATCCATCAGACTCTCACGCTAACGCTATCTCCCTCTCTCACGCATTCTCTCGGAGTCTCTGCAGAAAAATATTCTCTGTTTTTTTTTTTTTTTGTGAGTTTACGGAGACCCAGAATTCTCCCAAAAGGCTTAGAGATTTTGGTTCCCACAAACCTCTCAACTCCAAATCCTAGGAGGATACCGGTGCAACCTTTTTGGTAGTGTTCGTGGTAGATTTGCAGTGAAGAAAGGGTTCTAAGGCTGCTGGTTTTATCTCAATTCAAAGGGAATTTGGTGAAAAGATCAAGAACAACATCTAAGGTAGGTTTTTCCTTGATCTAGGATCATTAGGGTCCCATTCTATATTAGATCTAGAATTTTTAATCCTTGTACAACATGCTTTATAGGTTTTTTAGCTTGTTTTAAATTAGTTTAAATTGCTGTAAATTACTGGTTTGCAAATTGTAACGGTATTTTAATCGAAAGAAAATACAGTGTGGTTTTGTGATCGTTTCCGCTGCCTAGGGCTTTCATCCCTTCAATTCGTATCAGAGACATCTCTGTACTTTTTTCTTATTGATAAAAATTTGCAATTTGCTGTTTTTGGTGGGATTAAATGCATATTGTATGTATTGGTTTGCGATAAACTGTTTTGGTTTAATTTTGGCCTTAGATTTACAAAAATTTTATTGATTTGATCATGTAAGGCCCCTACGTTTTTGGGCAAAAACTTTGTAAATCGAGTCTGTATAGTCCGGGTCTAGAATAGGTTGAAGATTGGGGAAGAACGAGGTATCAATCGAGGCCAATTTTGAAGAGTTCAGCCGCTGTTTTGCCGAGAATCGAGCTCCAGACGCAACAACGTCAAGACGCTTGGCCTATTGCATCTCGACGCTGTCGCGATTTCATCTAGCGAACGTTTAAAATCGCGCCAGCATCGGGATGTTGTGCATTCAGCGCCTCGACACTGTCGCGATTTCGTGCGGCAATTGTTTTTTCGCGAGAACGTGTGCTAAAACCCTAATGGGTGGTCCGATTCGTGCGGTTAGGGTTGATCTGGGAGCGGTTTGGTCTGGTTCAACCCGGTGCTTGGGCGGTTCGGGATTTTCAAGGCCGGTTCGAAGCGGTTCGGGTCGATTCGTGGATTCGAGGCCAATTATGGAGCTGTATATGATGTAATAGGATAGTTTTAAAGCTTTAATTAATGTAATTTTGCTTTAATTATCCTAGGGGCCAATTAAACCGGTTTATTCGCTGCTTAAATGCTTCGTGGATGTCATTTAAATATTAATCCCACCTTAGGATATAAAGCATGCTCATGCATTATGTATGTTATAATATGATTATAATATTTGGATGATAATGCATGGTTTTTCATGATTTATTTAATATATAGTTGAGTTATATTAAAGAGTAATTGCAGTGGGTGGAAAGTTAATTATCTATAATAGCAAATTTAGTACCAAGTAAAAAGAATTGCAAATATGGCAAAAAAAATTAGAATATTCCCATTTTCCCCTTCTCTTCCTCTCCCTTCCCATTTACCCTTTCTTGTGTATAGGATTTATTCTTCTTCTTCTTCTTTTTTTTCTTTCTTCTTCTTCTTCTTTTTTTTCATTTATAAGCTGTTATGATTTCTTTTTTTTTTCTTTTTTTTATAATGAGCTATTACAATTTTTTTTTTTTTTTTTTTTTTTTTTTGTATTTATGAGGGTGGAGTTCTTGTGTGATTAATATGATTTTTTCCCTCTTCTGAGTAGTATTGTTATGATTGTTTATTTTTCTTTAAATTTTATATATATAATATATATTTTTTATAATATATGGGGATACAACTTTATGTCAATTGAGCTAAGCTCTTGTTGGCCTTCTTTTTAATTCAAGAATGCCAAGAATACAAAAATAGCAATTTTGGTGAGTGTTTGTATAGGTATATCAAAGTATATCACTGATATACTTCGGTTAATTGTAGTCTATCACTAGTCGAAGTCTATCAGGGATATAATTGATAGATAATGAAATACAAAGAATACAAGAATAGCAATTTTATGGTGGTGGTCACGGAGCTTGTGTGCTAGGCTTTAAAAGTTATATTGTTGATTAATTGTCGCTTGTTTGTAATGGTTATTTTTGGATTTTATGTTCCAATTACCACAAGAGACTTAAAATTTTTGTTCAATTTATGATTGTAGTATAATAATTTTGAATGGGTTTCTAATTACCGAGATGAATTGCAATTGGAAAGTATTTTACTGATAGATTTCAATTAAATTGATTTCTATCAATAACAATCATTGGTAGACTTCAATTAACTGATAATTAACTGATTTCTATCAGGGATAGAAACTGATAGACTTTAATTAACTGATTTCTATCCTCGATAGAAAATGATAGATTTGAATTAAACTAATTTCTATCAGTGATACAAGTCAATAAACTTCAATTAAATTTATTTCTGATAGAAACTGATAAACTTCAATTAAATCGGTTTCTATCGGTGATATAAACTAATAGTCTTGAATTGAATTGATTTCTATCGGTGATAGAAACTGATAACCTAGAATTAAACGGTTTTCTATTAGTGATTATCACTGATAGACTTAAATTAAACTGATGGATAGAAATTGATAGCCTTGAATTAAACTGAACTAATAGCCTTGAATTAATTTGTTTTCTATCAGTGGCTATCACTGATAGGCTTGAGTTAAACACGATAAAAACTTATAGATTATAATTATCAGAGTCTATCGGTGATACACACTGATAGGCTTCGAATAATCAAAGTCTATCAGTGTCTATCACTAGTAGACTCCGATTAATTGAACCTTATCATCAAAGTCTATCAGTATTTATCACTGATAGACTCCGATTAATCGAAGTCTATCAGTGGCTATCAATAATAGGGACGGATAGACTATTGGAGATACTAAGGGTATTTTCGTAATTTAACGTTTTTTTTTTTGCTATCTCCGCAAATAATTTTATTTTTTTTTCCTAATTTTGCTATATTTTTGCCGGTTTTTGCTATCTGTGCAAAGCCCCTATATTAAATTCATGAAAATGGAAAAGTATGATGCATGCAATTACATAGATTTAATATAAGAGTTATATTAAAATGAATTGTTTCCAGCATGCTACTTTGATTTACCATTTTTTGCAATAATTAAATTGTTTATTTATTAAAAATGGAAATCAAGTTGCATTGAGCATGATACATTCATAGGTTAATATAAGAGTTATATTAATTTTCATGCGATGCATAGTGGAATAGTTTAAATTTGATTAATTTGAATATGATTGTTAATTGATTTAAGCTATAGTATGCATGATTATAGGGCTAATCATTAAAATTTTGAAATAGTTTAAATTTATGATTACAAACCGTCAATCTATAATCTAGATATGCATGCTCATATAGGATCTTAGGTTTAAATGAATTAATTTTAATGAGTTAAAATTAATTAGACCTAAGATCATTTTCTAATAGGATTAGAAATTCTTACTTAGTTTTAAAATAGTTTTAATAAACTAAGTAGGACAAACATTCCTGAGATTATAAGGGAACTCTACTAGTGAAGTTCTGTCTAAGGATTGAAGGTATTTAAGTTGACGGTATACGGAACACCTCCTACCTGGGAACTGATCTGGAACACCGGAGTTGAATTAATCACAGGTTAATGTTAGAATAATGTCGCTAGGTAAATTTGTTTAATACACCTAGACATTAGGTCTTATTATAATAGTTATAATAGGACTAGACTTAGATAAATGACTTAGCCGGATTTATCTAGGTTTAATCAAACCCTAAAATATCCGACAAGTTACTTTAGTGGGAGGAAAATTACAAAACTTGATTTAAATCGAGTTTTGTTCCTACGTCCCTGTATAGTTCACACCGTGAGATCCATGCTCGGCTTCTTGTCATCGTAGAGCGGCCTCCCTTCGGAAAGTGTTTGCATGGGTCAATAACAAGGCGAATGGGGAAAGTAACTATAGTAAGTGGGAGTGGGACGCGTGTCAACGTATCCTTCGGTCTCCACCCCTAGGTCACAACGTGAGATTCCTATGATTCGCCTGCGTGTTGTCCTGGAGCAACCATCCCTTCAGAGGGCCTGATCATAGGGTTCGGAACACCGTGAACCCCTGAATAGGATAGGATCACTTAGGCTAATTACCAGCAGTTGTCTTTCCTAACGGTAGCCTGTTGGTCCGTGCCTCTGAGATCTGAAAGTTGGAGGGTTACACTTACGGGGAGGAGTTAATTGGTTAACAAATCCTTGACCGAACAACAGTGGTTAATATCTAATGGAATATGAGTTATTCTGGTATTAGATATTGACTGAGAAAAGTCTCATTTTAGAGGAGGAACAACTGACCACCCTTTGGTGGCTGTTCTTCTAAACCTCTAAAGCATCATTGCGAAACACAATCATAGTTTTATTAGGGTTCTTTGATTGCTTGTTTTAAAAATTGATTGGATGTATGCAATTGTTTGTATTGCTTGTGTGATGGGTTAGCTTGTGTGATGGGTTAAGGCAAAGATAACTAATACGGTCAATTGTTTGTTGTTCAGCAATGTCTTCCTCTATTATCTCCTTGCTTAAAAATGAACAACTTACTGGCGAAAACTTTCCACAATGGAAATCGAATCTTAATACCATTCTCGTGGTAGAGGATCTAAGGTTCGTCTTAACAGAGGAGTGTCCTCCCGTTCCCCCTCGCACTGCCGCTCAGGCAGTAAAGGATGCCTACGAACGCTAGACTAAGGCCAATGAAAAGGTCAAAGTCTATAAACTGGTCAGCTTGTCTGAAGTCTTGGCCAAGCGTTACGAGAATGTGGAAACTGCCAGGGAGATTATGAATTCCCTGCAGGAGATGTTTGGACTTTTGTCCTATCAGCTCCACCACGATGACTTGAAGAACGTCTTCAATGCCAAGATGCAGGAAGGTCAATCTGTTCGGGAACACGTCCTGGACATGATTAACCAGTTCAATAATATTGTTGAGGCAAATGGCGGGGTAGTCTGCGAGCGTAGTCAGGTTGCGTTCATCCTTCACTCGCTTCCAGCGAGCTATCTATCTTTCATGACAAAAGCGAGCATGAATAAGATTCAGTTCAATCTAACTACCCTCCTCTTGGAGTTACAGATTTATGAGTCCTTGCAGAAAAGCAAGGGCAAAAGTGTGGTTAAAGGAGAGGCCAATGTGGCCCATTCCAAAAAGAAGTTCCTCAAGGGTTCATCGAAGCAAATACAGAAGAGGAAGGGAGACAAGGGGAAGGCTCCTGCACAGGCTGTGCAAGGTAAGGGAAAGGCCAAGGTCGTGGCCGACAAAGGTAGATGCTTCCACTGCAACGCAGATGGTCATTGGAAGTGCAACTGTCCCCGTTACCTCGTAGAGAAGAAGAGAGAAAAAGAAGGTAAATTCGATTTACTTGTTTTAGAGACTTGTCTCGTAGAACATGATGAGTTTGCCTGGATACTGGATCCGAGAGCCACTAATCATGTTTGCTCTTCTTTTCAGGGAAATGATTTCCAGCAGCTGGCAGATGGTGAAATGACTCTCAAGGTTGGAACTGGAGACGTCGTTTCAGCTCGTGTAGTGGGAGCTGCAAAATTATTTTTTAGAAATAAGTATTTAATTTTAGAGAACTTGTATTTGGTTCATAGAATTAAAAGGAATCTTATTTCTGTTTCTGCTTTACTTGAACAAGGTTACAATATTTCATTCTTGCTTAATGAAGCTTTGATTTCTCGAAATGGAATTTATGTTTGTTCAGCTAAGCGTGAAAATTATTTATTTGTGTTAAGACCAACTGATGCAAAGGATATTTTAAGTCAAGAAATGTTTAAAACGGCCGAAACGCAAAATAAAAGGCAAAAGATTTCTCCTCTAAGTAACAATACGTATCTTTGGCACCTTCGTCTCGGTCATATTAACATCGATCGGATCGATCGTTTGGTTAAAAATGGACTTCTAACTGATGTAGAAGATACATCTTTACCACCCTGTGAATTGTGTCTCGCGGGTAAAATGACCAAGAGGCCTTTTACTGGAAAAGGTTATAGGGCCAAAGAACCACTTGAACTAATACATTAGGATCTTTGTGGTCCAATGAATGTAAAGGCTCGAGGTGGTTATGAATATTTCATCTCTTTCATAGATGATTATTCTCGATACGGTTACTTGTACCTGATGGGCCATAAGTCTGAGGCTCTTGAAAAGTTCAAAGAGTTTAAGGAAGAGGTAGAAAACCTATTAGGTAAAACGATTAAAACGCTTCGATCAGATCGAGGTGGAGAGTATCTGGATCAGAGATTCCAGGACTATATGATAGAACATGGAATCCAATCCCAACTCTCAGCACCTGGTACACCTCAGCAGAATGGTGTATCCGAAAGGAGAAATAGAACCTTGTTAGACATGGTTCGATCTATGATGAGCTATGCTCAGTTGTCTAGCTCATTTTCGGGGTATGCAGTAGCGACTGCAGTACATATTCTTAATAACGTTACCTCAAAGAGTGTTTCTGAAACTCCTTTTGAGCAATGGAAGGGGCGTAAACTTAGTTTGCGTTACTTTCGTATCTGGGTTGTCCTGCACATGTGTTAGTGACAAATCCTAAGAAATTGGAACCTCGTACGAGAATTTTCCAATTTGTTGGATACCCGAAAGAAACAAGAGGTGGTCTTTTCTACGACCCTCAAGATAATAAAGTGTTTGTATCGACAAATGCAACTTTCTCGGAGGAAGACCATATTTGAGATCATAAACCACGAAGTAACTTAGTATTAGGAGAAGCTACAGAATGATCAACAAGGGTTGTTGATGAACATGGTCCTTCAACAAGAGTTGTTGGAGAATCCAGTTCTTCTCGTCAATCTAGTCCTCCTCACGTAGTGGGAGAGCTTCAACGCAGTGGGAGGGTTGTGATACAACCTAACTGCTACTTGGGTTTAACGGAAACATACTTGATGACGGCGTAGAAGATCCATTGTCTTATCGTCAGGCAATGAATGACGTAGATAAGGATGAGTGGGCCAAAGCCATGGACATTGAAATGGAGTCGATGTACTTCAATCAAGTTTGGGAACTTGTAGATCCACCTGAAGGGGTCAAACCCATTTGGTATAAATGGATCTATAAGAGGAAAAAAGATGCAGTTGGGAAAGTACAGACTTTCAAAGCTAGACTTGTAGCAAAGGGTTATACCCAACGAGAAGGGGTGGACTATGAAGAAACCTTTTCTCCAGTTGCTATGCTTAAGTCCATAAGAATTCTCTTATCCATTGCCACATTTTATGATTATGAAATATGGCAAATAGATGTCAAGACAACTTTTTTGAATGGCAACCTTGACGAGAGTATTTTTATGTCTCAGCCCTAAGGGTTCATAACCCAAGGTCAGGAGCAAAAGGTTTGTAAACTGAAAATCGATCCATTTATGGGTTGAAGCAGGCCTCCAGATCTTGGAATATTAGATTTGATACTGCGATCAAATCTTTTAGCTTTGACTAGAATGTTGATGAGGCTTGTGTATACAAAAAAATCAACAAGAATAAAGTAGCTTTCCTCGTACTTTATGTTGACAACATCCTACTCATTGGAAATGATGTAGGGTATCTGTCTGACGTAAAAGAATGGCTAGCAGCTCAATTCCAAATGAAGGATTTGGGTGAGGCCCAGTATGTTCTTGGCATCCAGATTATTCGGGATAGAAAGAACAAAACGCTAGCTCTGTCTCAAGCAACGTATATCGACAAGATGTTGGCTCGATATTCGATGTAGAACTCCAAGAGGGGCTTATTGCCTTTCAGGCATGGGGTTCACCTGTCTAAGGAACAGTCTCTGTTGGGCTCCTAGAGTGAGTAAAATTATGATCTAAAAAGACTATAGAATTCCTGTGCAAGTATACACAGTCCGCAGCAAGTAATAAGTATTATCAATCCGAGGCCTGAATTAGCTTCCACTTTATCTATTTTGTATAACTCTTTAATGGTTTCAAAGATGGTAAAAATGATTGGTTTTTATAGGAATAATGCTGAAGCAAAAGAATTGACAGTACAAAAAATAAACAAATAGGCGGACAGATTAGAAACAGGCATCAGGATTCAGTAATTGTTTTAAAAGATGCTCTAGCAATATTATTGATCATACAAAACTCTCGCAGTATTATTAGCGGATTCCTCCCGAAACTCCAGATTTTTTGGAATGTGTTTCAACCCCAATGAAGTACGACCGATCAAGCACTAGGCAACTGGCTATCCCTAGCTCAGTCACTGGCGTTCACCAATACACAATGATCGTTGTGTGATTAATCGCCACACACTATCTAAATCATCCCTGAAACTAGAGAGAGATATTCATACAGGCTGGCTAGGCGGGCATAAAATAGAAATAAGCACAACAATTAACCAAGATGCAATAATCAATATATTACCAAAGTTTAAGCACAACAACTACATGTTCCTAACCAACGTCTAAGCTACTTAGTTCATAATATGCATGGAAACGCACGCTACAATCTGAGTAAGCTTGTCCATAATTACAAGATAATAAAAGGAAATGTCAGTCTCCTCGATCAGCTTGCAATGATGGTCTTCTAGGTGGTCTCCAATCTCTCTTTACTATTCAGCTCCCAAAGATGGAAGGAACTTTCCAAGAATGGAATGTTTTCTCCCAAAAGTGGAATGCTTTTGACTTGGGCGGCTACCTCCTTTTATAGAGTTGAGGAAAGCTTGAATTAGGTCAACCTGGACACGTGTAGGGCTCTCCTTGCTCCTTTATCACGAAAATAACTCAACAGAAGTCGGTTCATGGAGTTGGCTAACGAGCTGTGACGTGGCAGTTTTTGCTCCCAGATTTGCTGCAGCACAGAATTTGCTCCCTCCAGTCGCCCAGCAGCATAATCTACACAAAATAATTTCAAATGCTTCCATTCTTCCAAATGGGTTAAAACATATAATATCTATCTAAAACCAACCCTATTAAGCACAAAAGACACACAAATCCCTATATAAATGAGGCCTAAATAACTACCTTTTGGGCAGTTATCACACCCCCAAACTTGAACTATTGCGCGTCCTGAGCAATACTAACCAACCTTCCTTCAAGAATTCAAAACATTAGACAAAGAATAGCTTAATCAAACCAGACAGTCCAACACTACCTTCAACCTTTACCTCAGCACTCTGCAAAACCAAGCTCTGCTGTAGCAAAATGATTCCTCCGACATGGACAAATAATCACCACTTTTAACTTAATTTTAAGAACTTACCACAACCTAGCTCTATTATCAAACATTCAAAACACATTTTCAAGGGGGTTTTTATTTTCGTTTTTCATACTTTAAGCAGCCCTACAGTTATAAGCTCTTAAGCATGGGATGACCCACTTTATGGTGTAGTATACCCTTGCCTCAAACTCATCACCAACTAGGCTCAATACTCTTTATAAAGCTAAAAAAATCCTTAGTTATTCTATCTCTTGCTCCTTAGAATGGCAACATTTTATGATGAAACTCACCTAAGTTCTGGGAGACAGGAAAACTACTGGATCATCATTCATCCTTCAAAACTTTTGCTCCATGAATTTTCTCAGCAAAATAATTTTTTTCAGCAAATAATTTTTCTCATTTTTCACATTTCCTAGGTCATCTTTTGACGCGAAGATAAACTGTGGGTATCACAAATGTCCCCGGTTACTCAATAACCTAACAAAATTTTAAATGAAGGAGAGGAATGCTCGAGCAAAACAATTGGAGTAGCAAAAAGTCCCCCAAACTTGAATTATTCATTGTCCCCAATGAATCATTAATTTTTCAAATTATACCCCCAAACTTAAATCTTTCTATCTGAATTTTAAACTAAGAGTGGGACTAGAACTAAGCTTAAAGTGGATCATAAAAGTCAACCCTACCTCCAAAATATTATTTGCTGCAGCAACAGTCAAGGCTAGACGAAATGCTCAAGCAAAAGGTTTCTGGAGATCAGAATACCTTGATCTAATTAAGCTTAACCAGTCCAAGCTTCAAAAATTCAGAAGAAAATTAGTTAAGTTAGAGTTACTCAGTGCTCATAGAACAAAAACATCTAGAAATTTCATTATAAACATGAAAAAGAAATTACAAAGCAGATATATTTTTTTCAAGAAGCAGAAACATTAAAAGAAGCAAACATAACATCAACAGAAAAGGAGATTAGAAAATGTGCGAGCAAACAAAAATGTAAGAACAAAAATTATGCTCGCTCAAGGCCACTTCATTCTTCAGTACTCTCAACCCGACTCATTCTCATCATCCTCTTCTCCTCTTTCAACCGGTGGGGGTGGAATCCAGGGGTTCAACAGATCTTCAGGGAATGCAGGAAGGGCTGGATATGGCTTGGAAAAATTCTCCTGCAACGCCTTCTTTAAATTGGCATCACGATTCTTAACATAGTTCCAGAAGGTTAAAGCTTGCCTTTCGGCAAACTCTTGCCTACTGGCCGAAAGTGCCAGTTCTTCTAGAATCCTGTTAATGTCGTAGACAAGCCCACCTTGACATACCTCCCGCATATGCTGGAGCCGTGCCAAGTTAGGCGTGTCGATGATCCCTTTGTCAAACAGTATAACATCCCCTTCATTCTCTGGTACCCCTGCTCGTTTGCAAAGCCATGTAATCGTGTTCGGAAAAAACAATTTCCCCACCTTCTTCTTCCAACAGCTAGATATTTCACTTGAAATCATTTTTCCCACATTAATGCTGAGAGACCGCAAAATAGCAAAAGCTAGAAGAACCCGTTCCCTTGAGACCGTCGAGTCATGAGTTGTTGGAAGCAATCGTTGCCTGATAAAACTCATCCATGTATTTGCTTCCCTACTCAAGTAGGCTGACTGGAATGTCCTTTTCTCTGTCTTTGACAACTGCCACTACGCCCCTTCAACACCGACTTCCTTCACGACATCACTCAACTGCTCATTTGATGGCGCCACAGCCATCTCATTATACGCTGCGTGGGGAAAATCTTGAAGGTTAAACTATGTGTTAATAGCACTAGGACTCCAATCTACCTCGACTCCTCGAACAATCACCTGGAACCCATCTCCTTTGGCAATGTTAGCATAAAATTCGCGCACCACCTGCGCATTTACAGACTTAGGTTTCGCACAAAAAAACTCCCAGTCGTGGTCAGCAATACTAGCAAAATTGTTGACGAAGCAATTATACGTCAATTGATGTTCTTCTATTTCATCGTGTTCTGCCGATGCTTCAGCAACACTTTTGCCCTTTTCTGCCCTGCGCTTGAGCAGCCGCTCTTCCTCAACCTTCTTCTCTACTTCTTCTCACACTTTTTCCTCAACCTCTTTTTTCTCCCGTTCCTCTCACTCTGCCTTCTCTTTCTCAGAATCTGACGATGGTGGTGATGGGGTATCAGTCCGAATCACCTGAACGCGCCCAGCCTTTCGCCTAATGCGGCGACGTCGCGGAGGTTCGGGCATGATGACCTCAACACGAGTCTCCTGAACTGGCTCTTCTTCAGTCGCAACCTCTGCCTGCACATCCTCATTCTGTTTCTCTTGAATTTCTTCCCGAACTTCTTCTTGAACATCCTCTGTATCCCCCATTCTTGGCTCAACCTCCTCTGGGTTCTGTACATCAGGTTCTTGCTGAAGGGAATAAAAGTCCCCACGCAGCGGAAGCGCATCGATTGGACCTTACGCCGTATATTAATTAACATTAAAATACCGTTACGATAACTCAAACAAAACTTTAAACTAACTTTAAAGTCGCTGGAAAAACGGTTTAAACATGCTAAAATAAATCTAAATTTATTTTAAAAACTTTTCTAACGAAAAGAGGAAGAACCGTTACAAACCTCCGTTGTAGACTTGACCGTTCTTCGCCAACGACGCTCCAACGAACGAAAACGCAGCAGCCGCCTTTGTTTTTCTTCGCTGGAAATTCCTTCTTGATTGACACAATAACCACAGAGGTTACACCGGTATGTCTCTAAGTCTAGGAGGCCAAAGACTTGTGGGAGTCTTTCTCTAAGAGGGAGGCTAGAGAGAATTCTAGGTCTTGTCTTTCAAGAGTGTCAAGTGTCATGACCAATTAGGTCTAGTGTTCTATTTATAGAAGAGAGGCCATGAATAAAATATTCAATTAAATCAATCTTTTCCAAAATTGATTCAATCTTTATTCCTTAATTAATCAATCATGATCAATCAATTCCCCAATTGATTAATCTTTTCCATAAATGACTAATTTCTTCCATAAGTAATTAGATCATTCCCATAAATGATTAATCACTTCCTTAAGTGATTAATTATTTACATAATTGATTAATTCGTGGTTAATGAATTCTTTAATTAATTAAACCACTAATTAAATATCACATATTTAATTTCCGGCCTTGAATTAATTAATTTTGCCCAAACACTTTTAGGACTTAAATTAATTAATTCTTTCAATCTTCCATAAATTTATATTTGAACTTCTTCAAATATTAATTTCTCTCATAATAATATATCAATATATATTATATTTATTTCCCTTAGTAAATTGAACATTTTCAATTTACATTTAATTACTTAGTTGCCTCAAATTACTTTACGAGCTACCAGTGGGACCTTATGGACCTGCAGATCAGAAGCTCCAACGATGTGAGATTAATTGGTTAAACTCATTAACCACAATAATCAATATTCGTTAACTGTGTGTACATTCCACTATAGACTCACAGTTGCATTCTTCTCAATGCAGACATATTTTCTGTGTCCACGGAACTTAGACCAATATCGACTAGTTAGTCCTTCACGAGTGTCTGTAACACCAGCTGGGTCAAATTACCGTTTTACCCCTGCACTACTACAAAAACGGTCTTACTTGACGCTTTTGGAATGTCAAATTTTTATACTCTTGACGCTTTTAAAAGCGTAGAGAGATCCACTGTCAAGAATAAGGTAACAAACGAGAAGCGTCAAGATATTCTTTCCTTGATATTTTTTAAACGTCAAGAATATTAACAACATTGACATTTCTAAAGCGTCATGTATATAAATTTCTTGACGTTTATTAAATATCATTTTTGTTAAAACTTGACAGATCTAACGTGTCAAATAGTACTTTATCTTGACATTTCAAAAATATCAATTTAATAAATTTTTGACACATTTTACATGTCATGTTTGTTTGTAAACTTTTTTTTTTTTCAATTATAATAGCTGTTCCCTATTATCTTGAATCTCCTGCATTGCATTCCAACAATTTGATATATTGATCAACCAAATAAACAAATACACATTCAAGATCCATCAACCAAATTTCTTCCAATAACTTCGATAAAATTCATATCTTCAACATTACAAAAGTATCCAACCACCATATGAGTCCTTCCAAAATTACAACTATCAACCCATATGCACAATTCCAAAAATTACAAGATCTATCAACCCACATGAACAATTACAAAATTACAAGACCTATCAACTCCATTTGGACAATTCCAAAATGAAGAACTTTACACCAATTTCCACCATATATTCAAAAGTACGAAGTACTTATCTCCACCATATATTAAAAATCACAAACTACCTATTAAATAATTTATGTGCTTCTATGCCTTAAAATACTTACTACTTCCAAACAGGGGGAAGCTTCTTTGTCTTCTTGTAATACCGGACTAAGCAATGGATCCTGCTCTCCACCAAAATCAACTTGAACTTGGAATCCTTGTCTTTCCTATTTCTCTCCAAATGCTTTCTGATTGAAACAACTTTCTTGATGAGATGGTAAAGATCCTTTGAGACTTCTGGAGTTAGCCCTGAGCCAAAAAAGAAAACATGTTAAAAAGAATAACATAATAATTCTGATTGATGTATAAAATAGAAGTTCAGTGGACTTATAAACAAGGTAAAAGAACTGATAAATAACTCAACAATAAGCAAGAATCATCCTTTTAATGTAGGTTGAATCAACTAGTAGCCAGGGCACAGAAAATTAAACACGTGGCTTTACCCAAGCAGACAACAAACAAAATGCCACAACAACAAGGTGATACAACTTGGTGGTCTGAATCACAGAAAAAGGAAATAATAATAAGCTTACTAGCCATTCCAAAAACAAAGCTAAGAAAATGACTCAGCTTATTGACTCACGTGAGAAGGCAACTGCATCATCAAGAACTTCACCACCTAATAAATGAATAAGCAAATTAGAATCCCATGTGTATGGTGTTTGGTGATAGTGTGAGCCAAGGCATAAGAGATGGTTCGTGCACTTAGAAAATGTCCTAAAAGTTACCATTGTTATCGATGACATTGATGGAAATGAACCAACAAATACGCCCTCGGACAATTTAGCTCCAGTTAACTACATAAATAGAAAAAATGAGAAGGCAGTTGACATCTCAATCGGGAATTTAGCCTATCTTCCAAAAAAAATGTAGAGTTTTGGATGATCGGTAGAAAACTTCCAAAAAAAATAGTCACAGATCCAACAACTTTTAACTACATGAGAAAATTATATATAAATCTAGTTTTTGTCATCTGTTTGGCAAACAAACTACATCTCAGCAACAATAATTAAAGAGTACTAAGAGTGATTTCAAACCGATACAAGACACATTTCGAATCACCAAACATGATAAAATGATGGAAGCACTAAACATGACAAAACACAGAGCCTTGAATATATAACTTATACCTTTTCTTTATGAGTAATAGCTCTAAACCCCCACCTCTTGTTTGCAAGAAGCTAATCCAAAAAATAAAATAAAACACAACTTCTCTTTGATTTTCAAAATTTGTTTGCCTAGACATCAAAATATAACCACAAGGCACACATAGTAGAGTTTAGGAAAAACCATCTCAATTTAAAACCTTGAATAATGTTGCCTTTAAGAGGCTTTTCCATCACAACGGTGAACTCCACCTTCTCCGACAGATCAACATCGTCTTTGTCTAAGGCTTTCCATTCAAACCTTCATACCAAATTAGCAATGAAATATTCCAAATTAAGAATCGGTAGACCAAAATCAAAAGATTTTTTTATACATTTTAGACATAGTCAAACCAAATCATTCATTTCATACACAAATATGTACATGCATAATTTATCATTGTTTAATCTTGTTACAAGACAAGAAATGAAAGAAACCTGACCTCGAAGATCCCAAGGATCGAAGTTGCAAAAGTTGATCTCTAGAATAGTAGAAGCAAACAAGACAAAGGAGAAGATCTTGCATTTTAAATACTCAAACACGAGCTCTCCTTCTATTGCCTAAAATCGAAATTCAAGAGGCAAATTTTCATCATTTTAGAAACTCAAACTTTAACACATTCAATAATACTCTAATACATCAATAACCAAATTGTAATGTTAACTATATAGATATTAGAGTACAAACCCATGTAATACTCTAATCATCAGGACAAGGCCCTACAGGAGCAAAACATATTAGCCAAGAAGGTAAGCAAAAGATTAGAAACATATAACAATACATTTTGGAAGAGTGTAAATTTCTAATTTAAACAGTGTGTCAAACAAGGTAAGAAAAAGATTAGAAAGTTCAAGTAATAAATGACATGTCAAGAACAACATAACCGAGGTTACATTTTTTGACAAATATAACTTAACCCCGAGTGCCAAGTACTTCATAATTAACCATGTGTAATGGTTGGTGGATCTATGTCACCAGTTCAATTGATACCAAACATTATAAATATCAAACAAACAAGGAATATGAAATGAAGGAGCATTAAATGTAAAAAACCATTTGATCTTTGCAGTATTTAGGCTAATTCTAAATTTGCAAATGGTTCTTCGTTGTTCTATATTCAAAACAGAAAATACTAATAATGGCCATCTACAATGGTTCAGTAGCTAAAAGTTGCATATAAAGCAAGAAGGGCATGGTGTTACCATTTTTGGAAATGGAGAAAAGGTCATTTAATTCAACTCAACTAATTTGGCAAAGAATATTCAAAGTAAATGAATCTTCTCTACAAGATGATCTATGAATGAAATTAATTTTACCTTCATGTATGCAGGAGCCTTTTTAGTCATTCAAATGTAAGACAATAATATACTTACTAAGTTATTGTTTGATTTCAAAAAATGTATATATAGATAAAAGAGAAGGAGAAGGCACAAGCTCAAAATCCACCATTGGAGCAGCAGCAGCATAACAATTTCTCTTCACACCCTCTTCCTTAATCCCTCTCTTTCTAACCATCTCTTAAACATAATTACTTGGCCACTCATTGTTCTCTCTCTAAACTAAAAGTTTCAATCTTGAAATCAATATAATATACTTGAGGAAACAAAAATTTCTCTTCACACACACATACACAAGGCCTAATTTTCTCCTTTGTGTACTGAACAAATGCTTATGTTAATTTTTTCCTTTGAAAATTTCTGTTTGGTTGATCGCAAAATAGGATTCTTCTTGGGAGTGTTAGCAATTACGTGATTACTCATTCTTCTTGCTCTGTGATAGTTGTGAAGGATTCAAACATTCAGCATCATTAAGACGTGAAATCGATGATTTGGGGCTATGTTCTTTAATCGTGTGATCTTGTTATTAAATTCTCAAGTTCTACAAAATGCTGCTTGTGTTCTTGAAACCTTGATTTTCAAGTTTGGAGGATAATAAAATATTTTTAGAGTTTGTACTCTGTTCTAACAATTCTAGAGAGAGAAAGAGAAGAAAACAGTTTGAGTGGGTGACCGATAGAACAAATGCCCTTCAACAAGTTGGGTCAGTCTTAAATTTCGGGTTAATTTTGCTTTCTTGAAACACACACAAATACAACACACACAAACTCAAAGTTTAGAGAGAGAAGAGAAAAGGGACCGTAAAAGAGGAGAAGACTCGTCGGAACCTGAAACGACGCCGTGAAACCCGCTACAAACGACCGTAAATAAAGAGAAGACCCATGTGAAACCCGCTGCAAACGATGTCGGAAGGGAAGAAGAGGACTCGCCGGAAGGGAAGGGAAGAAGATCACGTGAAATCAGCTGCAAACTTGCTGAAGACTCGCCGAAAGGGAAGAAGATCACAACTCGCGAGAGGAAGATGGGAAATTTTCGGGGGATATGGGAGTTTGGACGGCGTGAGAGATTGCAAAGGTAGTTTTCCTGTTTTTTAAGTTGCCCTAGTTGTAAACGAATATTACATAATTGCCCTCCTCAAAATTATAAAGAAAGGTATTCTTGACATTTATAATATGACAAGTAAATTATCAGTAAACTTGACATTTTTGAAATGTCAAGTTTTATGCTGGCATGAAAATTTCCGAAAAAATCCGTCAAGCTCCGTGTTTTTTTTAGTTTTCTTGACATTTTTCATTAAAAAAATACATTTTTCTTGACATTTTTATTAAAAAAAAAAACATGTTACTTGACATTTTTTCATAAAAACATCAAGTATTTAAAATTTTCAAATGTCAAGTAATATGGATTTTGTAGTAGTGCTGGGTCACCTCTATTTCCTTAAGTACCAATTCTCCTCTAATGAACAATCTGTTTATGGTCCAACCATCAAACAGAAAACCCTCTCGTGCCATTGAGAGGGTAGGGCCCTTTGTTCAAGACTCGGAGTAACCACTTAAGGGAACACTCATCTGCTTCCCTAAAGTCGGGAAGGAGTGAATTCCATCTTGTACGATTATGTTCCCAGCTCCTCATTCGATCTTATCCCCAAAGTGGTAGGCTTATTGAGTCGGCGTATTGGCCACTCTCACCCATACAAATCAAAGGACAATCTCTCATGAGCAGGAGTCCATAATCAACTCAGGATTAAGACTAAGTTGTCTAGGTCGTCCTAGTGAAAATAGAAAACCAACTAGTTAACGGTGTTATAACTAGTGGTTACTATTTCGCGGTCCGGTCTTATGCAAACTCATTGCATAGGATACCCCCACTCGCATGTCTCCTACACGAACGCGTTGGATCGCAGCGTTTGTATCAAATACAAAGTGGGTCGTATCCATAGTGTCACCAGGATAAGGCACCCAGTCTTATCCCTATACTATAGACCCTTTAGGCTGTTTCTTGAACAATGATCCCATATGTCGCTACATATAGTTCAAGACTCATATTACAGCCTTGGATGTCTAGTTTATTGGATTAGGGTTATTATTAGGCAAAGACAAACATAAAATAACTAATAACAATTAATGGAAAAATATATCAATATTATTTCATTAATATCCGGTCAACGGTTACATTCACTATCTACGAGTTTTAGGGCATAAAACCCAACAAACTCCCACTTGAACTAAAACACTAGTTAGTGGGATGTAAATGCAATAATCTAAAGCTGGAAATGTCATTTATATTAAAATAATACAATGAACTAGGGCATCCTTATACCCATTATACATTTCTCCCACTTGCCCTAGATTAGATGGCATACATATCTCGTAGACCTAGACCTTCTAGATGACCCTCAAACACTTTAGCCGTGAGAGCCTTCGTAAATGGATCAGCGATGTTGTGCTCCGAGGCGATCTTAGTGACGATCACATCTCCTCTTTGCACAATCTCCCGTATCAGGTGATACTTCCTCTCGATGTGTTTACCCCGTTTGTGGCTACGAGGTTCTTTTGAGTTGGCTACAACCCTACTGTTGTCACAGTATAGTGTTATGGGCACGTTCATATTCGGAACTACTTCCAAATCAGTCAAGAACTTTCTGAGCCATACTGCCTCCTTAGCTGCTTCGCAAGCTGCTACATACTCAGCCTCCATGGTTGAGTCTGCTATGCATCCTTGTTTGATGCTTCTCCACACTACTGCTCCTCCATTGAGGGTGAATACTGACCCTGATGTGGATTTCCTAGAATCCTTATCAGCTTGAAAGTCAGAATCAGTGTATCCAGTAAGAATCAAATCCTTAGCTCCATACACAAGCATGTAGTCCCTCGTTCTCCGAAGATACTTGAGGATATTCTTAACCGCTCCCCAGTGGTCCAACCCTGGATTAGACTGATACCTACTGACTACTCCCACTGCATAGCATATGTCAGGCCTAGTGCAGAGCATAACATACATTAAGCTGCCCACAGCTGAGGCATAGGGAATGTGTCTCATGTTCTCAACTTCTTGAGGTGTCTTAGGAGATTATTCCTTAGACAGGTGTACCCCATGTCTAAAGGGTAGGAGTCCCTTCTTGGAGTTTTGCATCGAATATCGAGACAACATCTTGTCAATATACGTTGCTTGAGACAAAGCTAGCCTTTTGTTCTTACGATCCCTAATGATTTGGATTCCCAGAACATATTGAGCCTCTCCCAGATCTTTCATTTGGAATTGGGCTGCTAGCCATTTCTTAATGTCAGTGAGGTATCCTACATCATTCCCAATGAGTAGGATATCGTCTACATAAAGTATTAGAAAAGCTACTTTCCTTTTGTTGACTTTCTTGTATACACAAGGCTCATCAACGTTTTGGTCAAAGCCAAAAGATTTGATTGCAGTATCAAATCTAATGTTCCATGATCTGGATGCTTGTTTCAATCCATAAATGGATCGATTTAGCTTACAAACCTTTTGTTCCTGACCTTGGGCTATGAACCCTTCGGGTTGAGACATAAAGATATTCTCTTCAAGATTACCATTCAGAAAGGCAGTCTTGACGTCCATTTGCCATATTTCATAGTCATAATATGTGGCAATGGATAAAAGAATTCTTATGGACTTTAACATGGCTACAGGAGAAAAGGTTTCCTCATAGTCAACCCCCTCCTTTTGGGTATAACCCTTTGCCACTAGTCTAGCTTTGAAGGTCTGTACCTTTCCAGCTGCATCTCTTTTTCTCTTATAGATCCATTTGCACCCTATGGGTTTTACCCCATATGGTAGATCTGCAAGTTCCCATACAGAATTGGAGTACATTGACTCCATTTCCAGGTTCATGGCTTTGACCCGTTCATCCTTTTCTTCGTCATTCATTGCCTGTCGATAGGACAATGGATCCTCAATGTTGTCATTAGGTATGACAACCTGAGTTTCAGTTAAACCCAAGTAGCGGTCAGGTTGTAATACAACCCTCCCACTGCGTCGAGGCATTCCCAACGTTTGAGATGGACGGGATGGATCTGAAGAACTAGTTCCTTCATCAACCCTTGCTGAAGATCCAACTTCATCAACAACTCTTGATGATTCTTCAGTAGCTTCTCCTAATATTATTTTGCTTCGTGGTTTATGATCTCTCATGTGGTCTTCCTCTAAGAAAGTGGCGTTTGTCGATACAATCACCTTATTTTCTTGTGGGTCGTAGAAATAACCACCTCTCGTTTCTTTAGGGTAACCAACAAATTGGCACAATTTTGAACGAGGTTCCAGTTTCTTAGGATTTGTCACAAGCACGTGTGCAGGACAACCCCAAATGCGAAAGTGATGCAAACTAGGTTTACGCCCCTTCCATAACTCGAAAGGTGTTTTAGAAACACTTTTCGAGGGAACATTGTTCAAGATGTATACTGCAGTCTCCACTGCATACCCCCAAAACGAGCTAGGCAATTGAGCATAGCTCATCATTGATCGAACCATGTCTAACAAGGTTCTATTTCTCCTTTCTGACACACCATTCTGCTGAGGTGTACCAGGGGCTGAGAGTTGAGATTGGATTCCATGTTCTATCATATAATCCTGGAATCTTTGATCCATATACTCCCCTCCTCGATCAGATCGAAGTACTTTAATAGATTTACCTAATAGGTTTTCAACTTCAGCCTTAAACTCCTTAAACATTTCAAGGGCTTCAGACTTATGTCCCATTAGGTATAAGTAACCATATCTTGAATAATCATCTATAAATGAGATGAAATATTCGTACCCTCCTCGAGCTTTTACATTCATTGGACCACATAGATCCGAATGTATTAACTCTAAGGGTTCTTTGGCTCTGTAACCTTTTCCAGTAAAGGGTCTTTTGGTCATTTTTCCCTCGAGACAAGATTCACAAGGTGGTAGTGAATCATCTTCTAACTTGCTTAGAAGTCCATTCTTTACCAAACGACCGATCCTATCGATGTTTATATGACCAAGTCTAAGATGCCAAAGATGAGTATTGTTACTTGATGGAGAAATCTTTTGCCTTTTACTTTGAGTTTCAGCAGTTTTAAATAATTCGTGATTTAAAAGTGCTTTGTTTTCGGTTGGTCTTAAAACATACAAGTTTTTTTCCAATTTGGCTGAACAAATAAGTACACCATTTTTATAAATGAACGCTTCATTCATATCAAAAGTAACTGTATACGATTGTTCAATCAAACATGAAATAGAAATCAAGTTCCTCTTAATCTTGGGAACGATTAACAGACTTTCTAAAAGTAAGAATCTATTTCTAAAAAATAACTTCACAGCTCCCACTGCTTTAGCTGAAATGACTTCTCCAGTTCCGACCCTGAGTGTCATTTCTCCATCGCTCAACTGCCGAAAGGAACTATTTTCCTGAAAAGAAGAGCAAACATGATTAGTTGCTCCTGAATCAAGTATCCAGGTAAACTCATCATGCTCTACCAGGCATGTTTCTAAAACCAGTAAATCAAATTTACCTTCCTTTTCCTTCTTTTTCTCAGCAAGGTACTTTGGGCAGTTTCTCTTCCAATGTCCATCTACATTGCAGTGAAAACACTTGCCCTTGTCTGCCACAGCTTTGGCTTTTCCCTTGCTTTTAGCAGCAGTACTGGGAGCTTTCCCCTTGTTTCCTTTCTTCTTCTTAGTTTTCTTTGAAGAAGTGGCTACAGATTTAGTTCCAGAGGATGAACCCTTCTCGAACTTTCTTTTGGAGTGAACAACGTTTGCCTCTCCTTCTATCTGTCCCTTGTTCGTAAGAAGAGACTGATAGAGCTGTAGCTCATTAAGGAGGCTAGTCAGGTTGAATGTTATTTTATTCATCATTGCATTGCTTCGAAACTGCAGAAAACTCTTCGGAAGAGATTCTAAGATGAATGCAACCTGACTACGCTCATCTATGACCGCCCCGTTTGCCTCTGCCACGTTGAATTGGACCATCATATCCAGGACATGCTCCCGAACAGACGTGCCCTCTTTCATGCGACAACTATAAACGTATTTGAGAGCGTCATGGTGGAGTTGGTAGGACGGTTGTCCAAACATCTCCCGGAGAGAGTTCATAATCTCCCTCGCTGTTACCATGCCCTCATGCCTTTTAGCCAAAACTTCAGATAAGCTGGCTAAGATATAGACGCGAGTCTTATCATTGGCCTTTGTCCAGCGGTCATAAGCATCCTTAACTGCCGAAGATGCATTACGAGCAGGGGTTGGAGGACAATCCTCCGTTAAGACGAACCGCAGATCATCGACAACAAGAATCGTATTCAAGTTTGACTTCCACGTAGCATAATTTTCGCCGGTTAATTTCTCATTTTTAAGCAGAGAGACAATTGAGGAAGACATTGCTGAAATTTAAACAAACAATGACCGTATTAGTAATCTTTGCCTTAACCCATCATACAAGCAAACAATTGCACACAATCCAATCAATTTAGCAAAACAGACAATCACAGAACCCTAAAACTATTGATTTAGTTTTGCAACGACGTTTCAGAGGTTTAGAATATCAGCCACCGAAGGGTGATCAGGTACTCCTCCTTTGAAATGAGACACCTCTCAGCTAATTCTAATTCCAGAATAACTCATATTCCTATAGACATTAGCCACCGTTGTTCGGTCAAGGATTTGTTAACACTTTTAGCTCATCCTCGTAAGTGTAACCCTCCCACTTTCAGATCTCAGAGGCACGCACCAACAGGCTACCGAAGGGAAAGACAACTGTTGGTGATTAGCCTAAGAGCTCCTATCCTTTTCAGGAGTTCACGATGTTCCGAATCCTATGACCAGGCCCTCCGAAGGGATGGATGCGCCAGGGCAACCTGCAGGCGGATCATAGGACTCTCACGGTGTGAACTATGGGCGGAGACCGAGGGATACGTTGACACGTGTCCCGCTCCCACTTACTCTAGACATTTTTCCCATTCACCTTGATATTGATCCATGCAAACACTTTCCGAAGGGAGGCCGCTCCTAGGGCGACTCGAAGCCGAGCATGAATCTCACGTTGTGAATATAGGGACGTAGGAGCAAAACTTGATTTAAATCTCGTTTTGTAATTTTCCTCCCACTGAAAATGTCCTAAGGTTAATATAGGGTTGTTTAACTTAGATAGTATTCGGCTAAGTCAATCTATCTAAGTCTGATCCTATTATAACAATTATGGAAAGGATTCAACTGCAATCTTTTGGGTGAATTAAACTTATTTTAATAAACCCAACATTGCAAGTCAACATTACTATGGTTAATTCAACTCAATCCGGTTAGTTCCCAGGTAGGAGGTGTTCCGTAAACCGTCAACTTAAATACCCCCAGCCTTAGACAGAACTTTACCGAGAGAGTTCCCTTATAACCTCAGTAATGTAAGGTCTTTACTCTAAAGATCTAGGTGCATTAAACACTTTTAATAAACCTAGTGACATTGCATGCTAATATTTAACTATGATTAATTCAACTCCGGTATTCCAGGTCAGTTCCCAAGTAGGAGGTGTTCCGTAAACCGTCAACTTAAATACCCCCAGCCTTAGACAGAACATTACCGGTGGAGTTCCCTTATAATCATAGCAATGTTTTTCCTACTTAGTAAATTAAAACTATTTTTAATTCTAAGTAAGAAAATATTCTAATCCTATTAGAAATCGATCTAGGTCTAATTAATTTTAAACAATTTAAAATTAATTCAATTTATCCTATGATCTTATGTTTGCATGCAAATCTTGATTATAGATTGACGGTTTCTAATCATTAATAATAAAGAACTATTTCAAATTTTAATGATTAATCCTATAATCAAGAATCTAGGGTTTAATTAATTCAACAATCTCATTCAAATTAAATAATTAAACCACACTAATTGCATGAATAATATAACAATTATATTATTAACTATGGATGTTTCATGCTTCATGCAATTTTGATTTTCTCTTATTATAACAATTATAAGCCAATCAAGAAAATCAATCAAGCATGCTTCATTCATCACATTAAACATAACTATTTATATTTAATTTAAGTAATGACATGCTTCATGCTTTCCAATTTTTCATATAAATTAATATACACTTATATTAAAAAATATGAAAACAAATCCATGCATTTAAACATACATTATAACAATTTATAATATATAAAAAATGCATGAGCATGTTTATAACCTAAGGTGGGATTAAATAATCTATATGACATCCATAAAGCATATAAATAGCAATTGAACCGGTTAATTTTGGCCCCTAGGATAAAATAAAGCATTAAATTACATTAATTTAGCTAAATTCTATCCTAAAAAATCTATGTACAACTCCGGAATTGGCCTAGACAGCACGAACCGCCCCGAACCACTTTGAACCGGCCTCCAAAATCACGAACCATGCAAAAAATTGGCTGAACCGGACCAAATAGGTCCCAGCCCAGCCGAACCGGTCCGAACCGGACCGGTTACACCTTGAACCACGCCTTTTGAAACCCTAGGTCGCGCCTCCATCGTGACAGCGTCGACACGCTGTGTTGATTAGCGTCCCGACGCTGTGCGTTTTCCATATCTGGGCCTGCGTAATCGAGACAGCGTCGAGACGCTGTTGAGGTAGCGTCCCGACGCTGTGTGCTTTCCTTACCGAGCGCCTTCGGTATCGAGACAGCGTCGAGACGCTGTTGAAGGAGCGTCCCGACGCTGTTGCGTCTGGAGGCAGAATCTGGGCAAAACAGCAACGATTTCTTCGATTTCGGCCCCGATTTCAGCGACGATTGCTCCGATTTTCATCTCATAAAAACCTATTCTAGACCCGGACTTACATAGGACTCGATTTTACATAATATACCCAAAACATCGGGCCTTACATGATCAAAATCACATAAAAATAAAATCTATGGCCATAAAATTAACCCAAACAGTTCAATGCAAACCGAACATACAATATGCATAAATCCCACCTATTAGAGCCTATCGCAACTTTTAAAATTAATTAATAGGGACAGCGATGGCTCTGATGCCGATTGAAGGGAATAAAAGTCCCCACGCAGCGGAAGCGCATCGATTGGATCTTACGCCGTATATTAATTAACATTAAAATACCGTTACGATAACTCAAACAAAACTTTAAACTAACATTAAAGTCGCTGGAAAAACGGTTTAAACATGCTAAAATAAATCTAAATTTATTTTAAAAACTTTTCTAACGAAAAGAGGAAGAACCGTTACAAACCTCCGTTGTAGACTTGACCGTTCTTCGCCAACGACGCTCCAACGAACGAAAACGCAGCAGCCGCCTTTGTTTTTCTTCGCTGGAAATTCCTTCTTGATTGACACAATAACCACAGAGGTTACACCGGTATGTCTCTAAGTCTAGGAGGCCAAAGACTTGTGGGAGTCTTTCTCTAAGAGGGAGGCTAGAGAGAATTCTAGGTCTTGTCTTTCAAGAGTGTCAAGTGTCATGACCAATTAGGTCTAGTGTTCTATTTATAGAAGAGAGGCCATGAATAAAATATTCAATTAAATCAATCTTTTCCAAAATTGATTCAATCTTTATTCCTTAATTAATCAATCATGATCAATCAATTCCCCAATTGATTAATCTTTTCCATAAATGACTAATTTCTTCCATAAGTAATTAGATCATTCCCATAAATGATTAATCACTTCCTTAAGTGATTAATTATTTACATAATTGATTAATTCATGGTTAATGAATTCTTTAATTAATTAACCACCAATTAAATATCACATATTTAATTTCCGGCCTTGAATTAATTAATTTTGCCAGACACTTTTAGGACTTAAATTAATTAATTCTTTCAATCTTCCATAAATTTATATTTGAACTTCTTCAAATATTAATTTCTCTCATAATAATATATCAATATATATTATATTTATTTCCCTTAGTAAATTGAACATTTTCAATTTACATTTAATTACTTAGTTGCCTCAAATTACTTTACGAGCTACCAGTGGGACCTTATGGACCTGCAGATCAGAAGCTCCAACGATGTGAGATTAATTGGTTAAACTCATTAACCACAATAATCAATATTCGTTAACTGTGTGTACATTCCACTATAGACTCACAGTTGCATTCTTCTCAATGCAGACATATTTTCTGTGTCCACGGAACTTAGACCAATATCGACTAGTTAGTCCTTCACGAGTGTCCGTAACACCAGCTGGGTCAAATTACCGTTTTACCCCTGGGTCACCTCTATTTCCTTAAGTATCAATTCTCCTCTAATGAACAATCTGTTTATGGTCCAACCATCAAACAGAAAACCCTCTCGTGCCATTGAGAGGGTAGGGCCCTTTGTTCAAGACTCGGAGTAACCACTTAAGGGAACACTCATCTGCTTCCCTAAAGTCGGGAAGGAGTGAATTCCATCTTGTACGATTATGTTCCCAGCTCCCCATTCGATCTTGTCCCCAAAGTGGTAGGCTTATTGAGTCGGCGTATTGGCCACTCTCACCCATACAAATCAAAGGACAATCTCTCATGAGCAGGAGTCCATAATCAACTCAGGATTAAGACTAAGTTGTCTAGGTCGTCCTAGTGAAAATAGAAAACCAACTAGTTAACGGTGTTATAACTAGTGGTTACTATTTCGCGGTCCGGTCTTATGCAAACTCATTGCATAGGATACCCCCACTCGCATGTCTCCTACACGAACGCGTTGGATCGCAGCGTTTGTATCAAATACAAAGTGGGCCGTATCCATAGTGTCACCAGGATAAGGCACCCAGTCTTATCCCTATACTATAGACCCTTTAGGCTGTTTCTTGAACAATGATCCCATATGTCGCTACATATAGTTCAAGACTCATATTACAGCCTTGGATGTCTAGTTTATTGGATTAGGGTTATTATTAGGCAAAGACAAACATAAAATAACTAATAACAATTAATGGAAAAATATATCAATATTATTTCATTAATATCCGGTCAACGGTTACATTCACTATCTACGAGTTTTAGGGCATAAAACCCAACACTTGCTGGTCTCCTTCTACTACTGTGGCAACTACAACCTCTGTTGCCTCCTGGACTTCTTCTTGTTCTGCAGCCCTTTGTTGCCTTCTCCTTTTCTTGGCTTCTTTCTCCTCTAGCGTTCTTTTTTTCTTCGTTTTCACCTTTTGACCTTCAGGGGTAACGGGTACCTCCTCTTCCTCGTTATCTCTCTCTTTTCTCGCTCTCGTTTTCACCATCGAAGAGTTTCAAAAGGAATTCTATATCGCACACAGAGAACGAAAGAAAAATGCAAATGGCAAGGGATGAATCAAGAAAATGAAGTGAGAAGAACTTACCGAAGGTTTGTGAATAAATAGTTGCAGCAAATCAAATTGTAACCGAAAGATTTTGCTCCGTATTAAATGGGTTTACCATTCACATTTAATTTGCAAATCAAATTTCTAACGCTAAAATCTTTGAATTTCAATCATCCATGGTAAATAACTGCGTGTTGTCAACGGCTAAACCGTTGGATTATCCCTGCGCGACATGTGGCAGCATCCCTGCAATTTACCTGCCCACAGAGATTCAAAAATCCCAACGGTAAAAACAATTAACTCACAATAAAATCCTTCATATTCGGACGGAAGATTTGCTTCAACTTAAACTTTGTCGTAACAACCTTCTGCAAAGATTACCTGAAGAACCTTGGATACAGAAAAAAATAGGCAAATCAACTACTTTAAATTCAAATTTAAATTTAACCGATCAAATAAAATCTAATTTTTTTATTTTCAATTGAAACCGAATAAATTAGAGAAATTCTTTATTGAATTCAAACTAATCAGAATTAAAATAACTGAAAAAAAAATCTAAATTTAAACTAAAATCTAACAAAATCTAATTTAAACTAATTAAAAGATAATTTACATAAACCGAAAATAAAATCAGAATAAAATAAAATTCAAATCGACACATATAAAATCTAAAATAAATTCTACGACATTAAAAATACCAACGGACTGAAAATAAATCATGCAAAATTTTAACAAACAGAATCTAACCTAATCGAAATTAAAAATATATCAGCAAAGAATAAAATCAAAACGAACTCTGGGAGCTCAAAATTTTGCTCTGTAAAATGTTCCCGCAAACATCTTGCTCTCTCAATCATCAAGCAACCTTAGGGAAGTATATTTCGTCTGAAACTCCTCTCCCCAATAATGCTTTACTCACTGTCCATTCACTTTGAACACTCTCCCATCTTTTTCATCCTGCAAAGTAATTGCTCCATGGGGGAAAACCTCAATCACAACAAATGGCCCTGACCATTTAGATTTTAGCTTCCCAGGAAACAATTTTAATATAGAATTATAAAGCAAGACTTTTTGACCCTTGACAAACTCTTTAGATTTTATTTTCTTGTCATGCCACATCTTAGTCTTTTCTTTATACATTTTCGCATTTTCATAAGAAAATTGGTGAAATTCCTCCAGTTCATTAAGTTGTAGCAATCTTATTGCTCCTGCACGACTCAGATAAAAATTCAATTTTTTCAAAGCCCAAAACGTTTTATGCTCTAGATGTAATGGTAAATGACAAGCTTTCCCATATACTAACCTATAGGGAGACATACCTAGAGGAGTCTTATATGCTGTCCTATAAGCCCAAAGAGCCTCATCCAACCTAAAAGACCAATCCTTTCTAGATGGATGGACTACTTTCCCAAGAATAGCTTTAATTTCCCTATTACTAATTTCAGCTTGACCATTTGCTTGTGGGTGATAAGGGGTAGCTACCCTATGTTTAATCTCATACTTAGCTAAAAGCTTAGTTAAGACATTATTAACAAAATGCGTACCTTCATCACTCATTAAAGCTCTAGGTGTCCCAAACCGCGCAAAGATGTGCGATTGAAGAAACCTTGCTACTATCTTGGCATCACTCTGACGACATGCAATGGCCTCCACCCACTTGGATACATAATCAACTGTTAATAAGATAAAAACATTGCCATTAGAAGGGGGAAATGGCCCCATAAAGTCAATACCCCATACATCGAATAATTCAACTTCTAAAATGTAAGTAAGAGGCATTTCATCTCTAGGCCCCAAGTTTCCTCTTCTTTGGCAAGCATCACATTGCTTGTAAAACCAATGGGTATCCTTAAATAAGATAGGCCAGAAAAATCCACAATGCAAAATCCTCATAGCTGTCCTCTGACCGCTGAAATGACCTCCATACGGTGAAGAGTGACATTGCTCCAGGATTTCTTTTGCTTCATCACCTGAAACACAACTACGAATAATACCGTCAGAGCATTGCTTATACATAAATGACTCATCCTAATAGAAAAATTTTGCATCATGCTTAAACTTTTTCTTCAGCCTCCAGTCCATGACAATAGGAGTGACTCCCTTTACCAAAAAGTTGACAATATCAGCATACCAGGGGACATCCCTGACTACCTTTACCTCAACAGCAAAAAGCTGTTCATCTGGAAAAGCATCTGGAATGGCAGTTTGCTTCACCAAAGATGATGATGGATCAAGACGAGACAAATGATCTGCAATGACATTTTCTGATCCTTTCTTATCCTTTATCTCCAAGTTGAACTCCTGCAATAATAAAACCCAACGAATTAGTCTAGGCTATGCATCTTTCTTAGTCATTAAATACCTTATTGCTGCATGATCCGTGAACACTGTGACTTTGGATCCAACCAAATATGGCCGGAATTTCTCAAAAGCAAACACAATAGCTAACAACTCCTTTTCAGTAGTTGTGTAGTTGACTTGTGCCTCGTTTAAAACCTTGCTTGCATAATATATAGGATGGATAAATTTTCCCTGCTTTTGCCCCAGCATAGCACCTACCGCAACATCACTCGCATCACACATTACCTCAAATGGTAAATTCCAATTAGGTGCACAAAGAATGGGTGCTGAGATTAAAGCATCCTTTAAAGTTTCAAAAGCCTTCCTACAATCTGCATTAAAGTCAAAAACATGATCAATACACAATAAGTTACAAAGAGGTTTACTGATTTTGGACAAATCTTTTATGAACCTCCTATAAAATCCAGCATGTCCTAAAAAACTCCGAATTCCATTAACTGAATTCGGTGGTTCTAGTCTTTCAATCACCTCTATTTTTGCTCTATCAACTTCTAGACCATTCTTAGAAATCCTATGACCTAACACTATGCCCTCACCATGAAGTGACAATTTTCCCAATTAAGAACGAGATGGGTATCCTCACATCTTTTTAACATCTTACCTAAATTATCTAAACAATTCTGAAAAGATCCTCCAAACACTGAATAATCGTCCATAAATACCTCAATAGTGGACTCTATCATATCAGAACAAATTGCTAACATACACCTCTAAAATGTTGCTGGAGCATTGCAAAGGCCAAAAGGCATTCGCCTAAAAGCAAACGTCCCATAAGGGCAGGTGAAAGTGGTTTTTTCCTGATCCTCAGGAGCAATAGTAATCTGGTTATACCCAGAATAACCGTCTAAGAAACAGTAGTAGGCCTGACCAGCCAATCTATCCAACATCTGGTCAATAAATGGTAGAGGGAAATGGTCCTTACGGGTGGCTTTATTAAGCCTCCTGTAGTCCATGCAAACCCTCCAGCCAGTTACTATCTTGGTTGGGATCAACTCATTGTCTTCATTGCTCACCACGGTGACACCTCATTTCTTAGGAACACATTGGACAGGGCTTACCCAATTACTGTCGGCAATTGGATAAATGATCCCAGCATCCAACAATTTAATCACCTCCTTTTTAACAACCTCTTTCATCGCAGGGTTAAGCCTTCTTTGTTGCTCAATACTCCTAAAGGATCCCTCCTTTAGAGTGATTTTGTGCATACAAAAAGATGGGCTAATTCCCTGAATGTCAGCCAATGTCCAAGTTATTGCCTTGCGGTATTGCTGCAGCAACTTTATTAAGGCCTCTTCATGCTCTGGCATTAAATCTTATACAACAATATTGGACAACATCTCACTTTCCCCAAGATACACGTACTTTAGATGACCGGCAAGGGCTTCAAATCTAAAGTAGGTGCCTCAATCAAGGATGGCTTAATAGGAGGAGCCTTCCTTTGATCTAAATCTAAAGACTCAAAAACATCCTCACACCTAAACAACTCTTTTTCATTTTTTCTTCTAACAAACAAACTTGAAAATCCTCTACACTAACCTCTTCATGCTCTTCTGAATGCTTACTAACTGAATCCTGTATTGTTGTCTCAATAACTGTGCTCTCCAGAATCCGAATGAAGGAGCAATCCTCCATTTCGTCTGGATACTTCATGGTTTTAAACACATTAAATTTCACTTCCTCATTACATACTCTCATTGTTAATTCCCCTTTTTGAACATCTATTAACGCCCTACCAGTAGCCAAAAATGGACGACCTATAATAATTGGGACATCTTTATCAGCCTCATAGTCTAAAATAATAAAATCAACTGGAAATATGAATTTATCTACCTGTACTAAGACATCCTCAATTTTACCCTCTAGATATGTGATAGACCTATCAGCTAGTTGGAGTGTGGCTATGGTAGGTCTAGCTTCACCAATACCTAGCTTCCGATACACCGAAAGAGGCATAAGGTTAATGCTTGCACCTAAATCACAGAGTGCTCTACCTAACTCTTTTCCACCTATAGACACATGTATGGTAAATGATCCTGGATCCTTAGCCTTTGGTGGTTGCCCATTCTTAAGAATAGCACTACACTCCTCAGTAAGAGATACAGTTTCAAACTCACCTAACCTCTTCTTTTTAGTTAAAATATCCTTAAGAAATTTAGCATAATTAGGCATTTGCTCAATAGCTTCTACTAAAGGGATATTTATGTGCAATTGCTGTAGAATCTCTAAAAACTTTTTAAATTGACCGTCCTGATTCCTAGACTTTTGCCTTTGTGGAAAAGGTAGAGGTGGTACATAAGGTGGGGGCGGCACATAAGGTGGTTCCACATCTGGAACAGAACCAGATGCTCCAGCATCTTTCTTGCTGCCTCCAGCACCCTGACCAATCTCCAACTCTTTCTCAACAACAGTATTTTGATCACCATTTTTATTTATATCATGGGTCTTACTAGGCTCAATTCTTTCTTCTAATGGCTTACCACTCCTAAGAGTCACTACCTTTACCTGCTCCTTACCTTCCCTACGAGGGTGTTCAGTATCTGATGGAAGTTTCCCTTGAGGTCTTGCCTTCAGCTCATTAGCTAGCTGACCCACTTGCAATTCAAGGGCTCTCATTGAAGCTTGATTACTTTGAATTGTGGTATCTGTACGAGCCATAAATTCTTTCACCATCGCCTCAAGAGAACTTCCCAAATTTTGCTGGGGCAAAGCCTGCTTATTTTGTTGGGGCAGTACCTGCGCTTTAGCAAATCCCGACTGGTTCACCTTTTGTTGCGCTTGCATACTGCTTCCTTGTCCTACCCATGGGAAGTTGGGATGGTTGCGCCAACCTGGATTATAAAAGTTAGAGTAAGGGTTCTTCCTCTGATTACCTACAAAAAACACATAAGCTGGATTGTTGGGGCAAAACTCGTAGTTGTGATCTTCACCACAATAGACACATGCTTCTTCTGCAACTTGGTTCACCACTGCAGCAGGCTCCATAACTGGTGGCTGCTGATGACTAATCACTGTCACATTCTTAAGAGCGTTAGCAATCATTGCAAGATCAGCCCTAATGGTGGGAACACCATCAACCTCTAATACACTCTTAACTTTTTTATTTGTGCCTCTAACATCCGACCACTGACAACTATTGGTAGATATTTGTTCTAAAATTTCATCGGGTTCATTAAAAGTTTTTGCCAAAAGGGCCCTCCAGCCGAAGCATCAACCATACCTTTGGTTACCGCATTTAACCCATTGTAAAGTGTTTCTATTTGAACACAATGTGGTAAACCATGGTGGGGACACTTTCGCAAAAGCTCCTTAAACCTTTCCCAAGCCTCACTAAAAGTCTCATCCTCAAGTTGCCTAAACCCTACTATTTAACTTTTTAGTTTAGTATTTCTATTTGGTGGAAAATATTTACTCAAAAAAATTTTAGCTAACTCATTCCATGTCCTAATTGATCCTGGAGCAAAAGAATTTAACCACGCCTTTGCTCCATCTCTAAGAGAATACATGAACAAAGTTAATTTAAGGGCATCTCTAGGCACTCCTTGAATTACAAAAGAATCACTATATCCTAGAAAAGACTTAAGATGTAAATGAGGGTCTTCAGATGACAAACCATGGAATTGCCCCACGTTTTGCAACATCTGAAACATTACCGGTTTCATTTCAAAATTTGCCACTTGGATTTGGGGACGTGCAATCCCTGGATTCAACTCATCAAACATTGGGACATCATACGCTCGAATGGCTCTGGTCCTATCGTTTGCTACCAAGATAGGATTCTCAGCCTGATTATTTTGCTGTTCATTTTGCTCCAGCGGCGAAGTTTGCTGCAGCAAGCAATTCTGGGGGTCTGCTGGATCTTCAGGACCCTGCAGGAGACGCGACATGTTATCCATTTGGTTATGGTTTCTACGCTAGTCTCTCCTTCTGATCCTGAATGTCCTCTCGATTTCTGGATCAAGCTCAAACCTTACCCCAGGCGGATCGCTCATGCACCAAACTTACGCCTGCAAAAAAAAAAAAAAAGAAACAATCAAAAAGTTCTAGCACCAAACCACTAAAACACATACACAAAATAAATCAGATAAAAACTTATTCAAGTCCCCGGCAACGGCGCCAAAAACTTTTTTGGTTCCTAGAGTGAGTAAAATTATGATCTAAAAAGACTCTAGAATTCATGTGCAACTATACACAGTCTGCAACAAGTAATAAGTATTATCAATCCGAGGCCTGAATTAGCTTCCACTTTATCTATTTTGTATAACTCTTTAATGGTTTCAAAGATGGTAAAAATGATTGGTTTTTATAGGAATAATGTTGAAGCAAAAGAATTGACAGAACAAAGAATAAACAAATAGGCGAACAGATTAGAAACAGGCGCTGGTCAGGATTCAGTAATTGTTTTAAAATATGCTCTAGCAATATTAATTATCATGCAAAACTCTCGCAGTATTATTAGCTGATTCCTCCCGAAACTCCAGATTTTTTGGAATGTGTTTCAACCCAATGAAGTACGAACGATTAAGCACTAGGCAACTGGCTATCCCTAGCTCAGTCACTGGCGTTCACCAATACACAATGATCGTAGTGTGATTAATCACCACACACTCTCTAAATCATCCCTCAAACTACAGAGAGATATTCATATCGGCTGGCCAGGCGGGCATAAAATAGAAATAAGCACAACAATTAACCAAGATGCAATAATCAATATATTACCAAAGTTTAAGCACAACAACTACATGTTCCTAACCAACGCCTAAGCTGCTTAGTTCATAATATGCATGGAAACACATGCTACAATCTGAGTAAGCTTGTCCATAATTACAAGATAATAAAAGGAAATGTCAGTCTCGTCGATCAGCTTGCAATGATGGTCTTCTAGGTGGTCTCCAATCTCTCTTTACTATTCGACTCCCAAAGATGGAAGGAACTTTCCAAGAATGGAATGTTTTCTCCCAAAAGTGGAATGCTTTTGACTTGGGCGGCTACCTCCTTTTATAGAGTTGAGGAAAGCTTCGATTAGGTCAACCTGGACACGTGTAGGGCTCTCCTTACTCCTTTATCACGAAAATAACTCAACAGAAGTCGGTTCATGGAGTTGGCTAACGAGCTGTGACGTGGCAGTTTTTTCTCCCAGTTTTGCTGCATCACAAAATTTGCTCCCTCCAGTCGTCCAGCAGCATAATCTACACAAAATAATTTACAATGCTTCCATTCTTCCAAATGGGTTAAAACATATAATATCTATCTAAAACCAGCCATATTAAGCACAAAAGACACACAAATCCCTATATAAATGAGGCTTAAATAACTACCTTTTGGGCAGTTATCACTCTCCTAAGACACCTCAAGAGGTTGAAGATATGAGATGGATTCCCTACGCCTCTGCAGTAGGTAGCTTAATGTACGCCATGCTCTACACGAGGCATGACATCTGTTATGTTGTAGGGATTGTCAGCAGATATCAGTCAAATCCAGGGTTAGACCACTGGCCCACCGTTAAAGGAATCCTCAAGTATCTTAGGAGAACGAGGGACTACATGCTGGTGTTTGGGGCTAACGAGTTAGTTCTCACTAGATACACTGACTCTGACTTTCAGTCTGACAAGGATTCTAGGAAATCGACGTCCAGGTCAGTTTTCACCCTTAACGGAGGAGCTGTAGTTTGGAGAAGTATAAAGCAAGGATGCATAGCAGACTCCACGATTGAGGCTGAGTATGTAGCTGCTTGTGAAGCGGCTAAGGAAGCTGTTTGGCTAAGGAAGTTCTCGACAGATTTGGAAGTTGTTCCAAATATGAACTTGCCTATTACGTTATACTGTGACAACAGTGGGGCGGTAGCCAATTCAAAGGAACCTCGCAGCCACAAAAGAAGTAAACACATAGAGAGGAAGTATCATCTGATTCGTGAGATTGTGCAAAGAGGAGATGTGGTCATGACCAAGACCGCTTCCAAGCACAACATTGCTGATCTGTTTACGAAGGCCCTCTCGGCTAAAGTGTTTGAGGGTCATCTAGAAAGTCTAGGTCTGCAAGACATGTATATAGCGTAATCTAGGGCAAAGGAGGAAATGTGTAATGGGTGTATAAAGATGCCCTAGTTTATTGTATTTTGTATGTTTACTTTTTATGTAATGTACAACATACATGTACCATTTCCAACTTTGGATTATATTGTATATACTTTCCCGGTAACTTGAGTTTTAGTTCAAGTGGGAGTTTGTTGGGTTTTATGCCCTAAAACGCGTAGATAGTAAATGTATTATTCAATGTTTGTATTATATCTTGTCTTATTCACCCTAATCCAATAAACTACACATCCAAGGCTAATAGAATGAGGTTTGAACTAGTATGTAGGGACATACGGGGATCAATGTTCAAGTTTTAGCCTAAAGGGTCTGTAGTATAGGGATAAGGCTGGGTACCTTATCCTGGTGACACTATGGATACGACCCGCTTTGTATAATGATACAAACGTATTGATCCAACGTGTTCATGTAGTTGACATGCAAGTGGGGGTATCCTGTGCAATGAGTTTGCACAAAGACCGGACTGCGGAATAGTTAACCACTAACTGTAACACCGTTAGTTAGCTCGGTTTCTATTTCACTAGGATGACCTAGGCAACTTGGCCTTAATCTTGAGTGGATTATGGACTCCTATCCATGAGGGATTGTCCTTTGATTTGTACGGGTGAGAGTGGCCTGTTCGCCGACTCAATAAGCCTACCATTTTGGGGACAAGACCGAGTGGGGAGTTGGGAACGTAGTCTTACAAGATGCAATTCACTCCTTCCCGATATTAGGGTAAGTAGAGGTGTGTTCCCTTAAGTGGTGTCTCCGGGTCTTGAACAATGGGCCCTTCCCTCTTTATGGCACGAAAAGGACTTCTGTTTGTTGGTTGGACCTCAAACAGGTTGTTCATTAGAGGAACACTGGTACTTAAGGACCAAGAGGTAGCCTAGGGTAAAATGGTAATTTGACCTAGCTGGGGAACGAACACACGTGAAGGGCTAACTTGCTGTTGACGGTCCATATCCGTGGACACAGAAATATATCTGCAGTGAGAAGAGTGCAGTTGTGGTTCTTTAGTGGAGTGAACCACAGTTAACGAACATTGGTTAACTTGGTTAATGAGTTTAGCCAATTAATCTCATATCGTTGGAGCTTCTGATCTGTAGGTCCATTATTAGGTCCCACCGGTAGCTCCATTGGGGCGTTGAGGTAAATTTCTAAGGGGAGTTATATATTTGAAGGGGTTCAAATATTTTATTAAAGTATGAATATGATTCATAATAAAAACTATAGGTTATAATTAATGCTCATATGATGAATATTAATTCTATAGTTTATTTGAGGGAAACATAATTAAATATATGATATTTAATTGAAATATTAATTAATTGGTGAATTAATTAATATTGATGTTTTAATTTAATATGAATTAAATTATGATTTAATTAAGTTATATTAAATCTGTGGGTTATGTGGGATATGTGCATGAAAGTGTTCATGTGTCAAGAATTAAATTAAATACCTTTTATTGTTTATTTAATTTAATTAACTGGTCAGTTAAAGAACTGACCAGTCAACCACTCCCCTAACCCTACACACGTGAATAGGAGGGTTTTAAGGGAGTGGGAAGTTATTCATCCATCAGACTCTCATGCTAACGCTATCTCCCTCTCTCACGCATTCTCTCGGAGTCTCTGCAGAAAAATATTCTCTGCTTTTTTTTTGGGTGAGTTTACAGAGACAGAATTCTCCCAAAAGGCTTAGAGATTTTGGTTCCCACAAACCTCTCAACTCCAAATCCTAGGAGGATACCGGTGCAACCTTTTTGGTGGTGTTCGTGGTAGATTTGCAGCGAAGAAAGGGTTCTAAGGCTGCTGGTTTTATCTCAATTCAAAGGGAATTTGGTGAAAAGATCAAGAACAACATCTAAGGTAGGTTTTTCCTTGATCTAGGATCATTAGGGTCCCATTCTAGATTAGATCTAGAATTTTTAATCCTTCTACAACATGCTTTATACGTTTTTCAGCTTGTTTTAAATTAGTTTAAATTGTTGTAAATTATTGGTTTGAAAATTGTAACGGTATTTTAATCGAAAGAAAATACAGTGTGGTTTTGTGATCATTTCCGCTGCCTAGGGCTTTCATCCCTTCAATTGGTATCACGCAGTGTAGATCAAATGGTCGAGCCGTTAGCCAGTGCATCAGGCATTTACCACGGGGCATTTTTACCGTTTATGGGGATTTAATCCTGATGATTACATGCGATTAAACGGTAAAATTTTAATTAACAGAGGAAGATCTTTTGGTTAGGATCTTAATTGTAAGCGCCTTATTTATACCCAAGCCCCAGTACATTTTTCTTCCATTACTTCTTCTTCTTCGTTTTTATTCTCGAGTGTTGGCAAAAATTCTTTGAACTCCCAAATGACCAAGACAATACGAAAGAGGGAAAGAGAGGTTGGGAAAGAAGTGTCGATTACACCTGAGGCATCTAAAAAGAAAAAAAAAAAGAAACACCACAAGAAAAGGAAGCCAAACGACTAAGGAGACAGCAGCAGGGTGAAGCCACGGAAATTCTACAAAAATTCATTGAAGAAATCGCAAAAGAGGTGGCTGGAGAAGAGCAACGAAAAGTCCCCAAAGTAGAGAAAGAACTGGAACAAAGAGAACAACCAATTGTAGCTCAACAAGAAACTCAAGATTAGCAAGCAGAGGTGCAGGAGGAGGTCATTCCGATTCAACCACCACACTGATGTCGTAAGCAAAAGGTTAGACGAATTAAGTGGGTAAGAACTGACACTCCATTTCCTCCCACCACTGAATCTAAGAAGAAGAACACGAAGGTAGAGGTGCAAGAAAATGTAGAGACTGAGAAAAAGGCAGAGGAAGATGAGGCTGAGAAGTAGGCTCGTGAAGACGGAGGCAAAGGAGTTGCAGAAGCAGAGACTGAAACAAAGGAGGCAGAGCCTGAGGAACAGCTGTTGTCGTATGAACACTTCGTCAACAATCTTGCTAGGGCAAAATACCTAGATATGTTGAACAGGTATTTTTTGTTTGAGAGAGGGTTTAGGGTTTAGGGTTTAGGGTTTAGGTTTAGGGTTTAATCACGGTTGGGAGCAATTTTGCGATAAACCGGAGTCTATTAACTCGTAGATGCTTCACGAGTTTTACGCAAATATTGATGGGGAAGAAGGCTTTCAGGCGATTCTTTGTGATGTAGCAGTAGATTGGAGCATGGGAGCAATACATTTTTATTCAACCTTCAAGATTTCTCACACGCTGGATATAACGAGATGGCAGTAGCGCCATCTAATGAATAGTTGAATGCAGTTCTTCATTAAGTGGGAATTGACAAGGCTCAATGGCGGCTGTCGAAGACGGAAAAAAAAGACTTTTCAAGATGCCTATCTCAAGAGCAAGGCAAATACTTGGTTAGGATTCGTTAAGCTGCGTCTACTGCCAACAACTCACAACTCCATTGTCTTTCATGATCGCGTTCTCTTGGTTTTGGCTATATTGAGGTCATTGAGTATTTATGTCAGCAAAATTATCTCCAGCGAGATTCATAATTGCTGGAGGAAAAAGGTGGGCAAGCTATTTTTCCTGAATACAATAACAATGTTGTGTCAAAGGGCAGGGGTTCCCGCGAGGGCAGAAGATGTTATCCTGATGGGCAAGAGGATAATAGACACGCCGAACTTGGCAAGGCTTCAAAGGACTCAGGAAGCGCATCAAGGCGGTTTGGTGCGTGACATTCACCAAATACAAGAACAACTTTAACTGCATGCCAGTCGAATGGAGTTTGCTGACAGGCAATTCCAGACGTATTGGAATTATGTTAAAATGAGGGATGCCACACTTAGGAGGGCTCTGAAATCA
This sequence comes from Luffa acutangula, assembly GCA_036850905.1. Classification (NCBI taxonomy): domain Eukaryota; kingdom Viridiplantae; phylum Streptophyta; class Magnoliopsida; order Cucurbitales; family Cucurbitaceae; genus Luffa; species Luffa acutangula. The sequence continues at coordinate 25,531,763 of CM072087.1, read as the reverse complement.
AATTTTTCCAAGCCATATCAAGTCTTCCCTATTTTCCCTGATGATCTATTGAACCCCAGGATCCCACCGCCACCGATAGAAAAAGAAGGAGAAGAAAATGATGATGTTGGTTAGGAGGATTAGAAAAGGGAAGAAAAGTCGAGCAAGCTTTTATTTTATTGAAATAATTTTTTCGCTCGCATATTTTCCTGACCAAGTTTTTTCTGTTTTTTTTTTTTGGAATTCTGCTTTTGCTGTTTTTATTTTTTGTTTTTGCTGGCTTGAAAAAAAATTAATCTCTAAGATTGTAAATTTTCTTCTATTATCTTAATGGAATTTTCGAATTTTCTCTTCTATGGCACACCTGAGAATTCCTAACTTAACTTTTCTTCTGAATTTTTGAAGCTTGGACTAGTTAGCTTAATTAGATCAAGGTATTCTGATCTCCAGAAACCTTTTGCTTGATCATTCCTTCTAGCCTTGTCATTGCTACGGCAAGAAGTTCTGAGGTAGCATTGTCTTATTTTGATCCACCTTAAGCTTAGTCTTAGTCTCACGCTTAGTTTAAAATTCAGATTAAAAAAACTTAATTTTTAGGGAAATCATATAATGCATGTCGATGCATTATAATATAAAGTTTATGAAACTTTATAATATAATTTTGAATTAATTTCAAAATAAATTTTTTGAGAAAATATTTGAAAGACTTCAAATAATTAATATGAAGTGGATTCGTATTCATAAAATAAATAATTTATAAAATTCCTAAAATTAAATATATGATATTTAATTGAGAAATTAATTAGTTATGGAATTAATTAATTATTTATTAAAATTAGATATGAATAAGATAATAGATTAGATTAGATGTTATTCATGACCCTTCCTTAAAAGGATTAGATCTTGGCCTTTTCCTATAAATAGGACCCCAGGGGTGGGGTGAAAGGCATCCCATTCATTCTCCTACTCTCAGAGAAATCCCCTGAAGGTTCCCTAGACTCCCAGCAGTCTCCTACCACTAAAAGTCTCAAAGTCATACCGATGTAGCCATAGTGGTGGTGTCCCAATTGTTGACGCTTGGTCCCTGTGAAATCAAGAAAGGCATTCTTGATATTTCAGAGACGACAACGACGGTTTGTATGCTTCTCCCTTTTAGATTAGATCTAAGGTTGTATGCTTAACCTTAATAAATATAAATCTATAATAGTTCTAAGTTTATTGCCAATGTATTTGTATTTTAGATTAAACAAAATTAACTACGAATCGGTCCCAATTCGCTTTTGCTTAACAGAATTAGGGAATTCCAATCCTACAGTTGGACCACAAACCACTTTGTTCATTAGAAAATCAGTGGGACTTAAGGAACAAAGAAGTAACTTCAAGGGTAAAATAGACATTTGACCTAGCTGTAGTTACGAACAACCTGTGAAGGGTCGACTTACTTATCTTGGAGTGGACAGAAATATATATGCAGTGAGGGGATGCAGCTATTGGGCTATAGTGGACTGTCCCGGTAGTTAACGAATGTTGGTTAACGAGGTTAATGAGTTTAACTGATTAATCTCGAATCATTGGAGCTCATGATCTGTAGGTCCATTAGCTCCCCCTGCTATCTCATACGGACTAAACCTTAGAACATTATGATGAAAGAATTTGATGTGTTCAAATTCTATTTAGGGAGTTAACGTTAATTATAAACGATATTATTAGTGTAAATAGTTTAATTATGAATTAAAACTATAAATTAGAGAGAGTTGGTGATGTTTAAATATGATTTAAATATTACAAGTATGTATGTGATACCTGCTTCAAATTGAACTTTACATATGAATACGGATTCAAATTCGATCAATCGGTCTTGAGAGAAATTGGGATTGGAACAATTATTTAGTTTAATATTAGATATTTTATTAAATAAATATAATTATTTAAAATTATTAAATTACTTATTTGAAGTAATTAATTATTTATTTAAATAATTAATTAAGTAAAAGTTAATTTCAGTTTTTTAAATTAAGGTTTTATGCATTTTCATGCATAATTCCATGGTTCTACCTATTGATAGCGAGCAGAGCTAGCTATTTTTTCCTAATCTATTTAGCTAGTTGTTGGGTTCCTAGAGTGAGTAAAAATATAGTATAAAAAACTCTAGAATTCCTGTGCAAGTATACACAGTCTGCAACAAGTAATATTTATCAATCCAAGGTCTGAATGAGTTTTCACTTTATCTATTTCGTGTAACTTCCCAATGGTTTCAAGAATAGTAAAATGATTTGGTTTTATCGGAATTATGCTGAAGCAAAATAAATGACAGAACAATGAGTAAACAAATAGACAGACAGGCACTAGGCAACTGGCTATCCCTAGCTCAGTCACTGGCATTCACCAATACACAATGATCGTAATGTGGAGAATTGTCACACACTCTCTAAATCATCCCTGAAACTAGAGAGAGCTATCCATACCGACTGGCCAGGCGGGCATAAAATAAGAATAAGCACAACAATTAACCAAAATGCTATAGTCAATTTATTACTAGAGATGAAGCACAGTAATCACATTATTCCTAACCAACACCCTAGCTACTTAGTTCATAATAGGCATGGGAATACGAATTACAATCTGAGTATGCATGTCCATAACCACAATTTAAGAAGGAAAATAAACTCCCTAATCAACTTGCGGATGATGGTGTACTTGATGATCTTCAATCTCTATACTATTCGGCTTCCAAGGGGAAACATGGAATGTTCGTGACTTTGACGGCTACTTCCTTTTATAGAAGGATGGGAGGCTTGAATTAGGTCAACTAGGACACGTGTAAGGCTCTCCTTGATCCTTTATACCGAAAATATCTCAATAGAAGTCGGTTCATGAAGTTGGCTAACGAGCTGTGATGTGGCAGTTTCTGCTCCCAGTTTTGCTGCAGCATAGAATTTGCTCCTTCCAGTCGCTCAGCAGCATAATCTGCACAAAGTGATTTCCAAAGCTTCCATTCTTCCAAATGAGTTAAATCATGTAATATCTCTATAAAACCAACCCTATTAAGCATTAAAGACACACAAATCCTTATATAAATGGAGCCTAAATAACTACCTTTTGGGCAGTTATCATACCCCCAAACTTGAATTATTCCGCGTCCCGAGCAATACTAACCAACATTCCTTCAAGAATCTCAAAACTTTAGACAAAGATTTAGCCTAATCAAACCAGACAGTCCAACACTATCTTTAACCTTTACTTGAGCACTCTGCAAAACCAAGCTCTGCTGCAGCAAAATGATTCCTTCAGCAGGGACAAATAATCACCACTTTTTAACTTAATTCTAAGAACTCACCACAGCCTAGCTCTATTATCAGATATTTCAAAACATATTTTTAAAGGGGTTTATAACATTATTTATCAGACTTAAAGCAGTCTTACAGTCATAAGCTCTTAAGCATGGGATGACCCACTTTATGGTGCAGTATACCCTTGCCTCAAGCTCATCGCCAACTAGGCTCAATACTCATTATAAAGCTAAAAAATCCTTAGTTATTCCATCTCTTGCCCCTCAGAATAGCGACATTTTATGATGAAGCTCACATAAGTTCTGGGAGACAGAAAAAAACTGCTGGATCATCATTCATCCCTCAAAACTTTTGCTCTGTCAAATTTTTTCAGCAAAATCTTCAACAAATAATCTTTCAGCAAATAATAATTTTTTTCTCATATTTCTCATTTTTCAAATTCCCTAGGTCATCTTTTGACGCGAAGACAAACTGTAGGTATCAGAAATGTCCCCGGTTACTCAATAACCTAGCAAATTTTAATTTGAAGGAGAGGAATGCTAGAGTAAAATAATTGGAGTAGCAAAAAGTCCCCCAAACTTGAATCATTCATTGTCCTCAATGAATCAATAATTAAGCAATTATACCCCCAAACTTAAAATTTTCTATCTGAATTTTTAAACTAAACATGGGACTAGGATTAAGCTTAAAGTGGATCATATAAGTCAATACTACCGTCAAAAATCTTCTTTGCCGCAGCAACAGTCCAGGCTAGAAGAAATGCTCAAGCAAAAGGTTTCTGGAGATCAGAATACCTTGATCTAACTAAGCGTAATCAGTCCAAGCTTCAAAAATTCAGAAGAAAATAGTTAAGTTAGAGTTAGTCAGTGCTCATGGAATAGAAACAATCAGAAATTCCATTAAAATCCAAGAAAAATATTACAAAACAGATATATTTTTTTCCTTCAGAGAAGCCGAAAAATAAAGAAAGACAAGCAGTTATAACAATGAGCAGGGTCAATTATGCGCGAGCAAACAAAAATGAGAAAACAAAAGCAATGCTCGCTCCAGGTCATCCGATCAATCACTCTTCTTGACCTTGCTCCTCATCATCATTTTCTTCTCGTTCAACAGGCGGGGGAGGTATCCAAAGATTAAACAAATCATCGGGAAACATTGGGAAGGCCTGATACGGTCTTGAGAAATTTCTTTGCAAGGCCCCCCTTAGCGCATCATCTCTCCTTTTAGCATAAGTCCAGTAGGTCTGAGCTTGCCTTTCAGCAAACTCTAACCTACTGGTCAACACTGATAGTTGCTCTAGGATTTGATTGACGCCATACACAAGCCCACCCTGGCGAACCTCTTGCATACGCTGAAGCCGCACCAGATTAGGTGTGTCAATGATTCCCTTATCAGCCATGATCATATCTTCTGGAACCGTGGGCACTCCTGCCCTGCTGCATAGCATCGTGATAGTGTTCGGAAAGAACAACTTCCCCACCTTCTTCTTCCAGCAATCAACAATCTCAGAAGAAATAATTTTTCCTACATCTATACTCATCGAACGAAGAATGGCAAAAGCAAGCAATACCCTGTCCCGAGATACCGTGGAGTCGTGTGTTGTCGGCAGCAAGCGGAGCCTAATGAAACCCATCCAAGTGTTGGCTTCACTCTTTAAATAAGCAGCCTGAAATGTATGTTTCCTTGTCTGTGACACCCTCCACTGGGCCCCCTCAATGCCTACCTCCCGGACAGCCGCACTCAGTTGATCACTAGATGGTGCAGCCACCATCTCATTAAAAACGGCAAGCGGAAATCCTTGGAGATCAAACATTTTATTGATGGCCTCAGGGCTCCACTGTACAGGCACTCCTCGAACGATGACCTCAAAATCATTCTTAATGTCAAGGTTGGCGTAAAATTCTCGAACAATGTTGGCATTCACAAGTTCTGGCTTCGCACAAAATTGCCTCCAACCGAGGTTCACTATTCCAGCCTCCAAAAACCTAGGTAAATCATTGCCAAATCCACGTTCGAACAAGAAGTCCCGTTTCAGCACCTCCTGGTATTTTGCTCGGGCAAGATCGTTGACGAAGCGAATGAATGGCGCCCTCGGCTCCTCAATTTCTCCTAATGCTTCGACAATTCCTTTGCCCCTGCTTTCTCTCTGGATGCGCAAACGCTCTTCCTCTGCCTTTCTCGCCTCTTCTTCTTTTTCCTTATTTTCAGCTTCCCTTCTTTCTTCCTCAGAGTCCGACGTCGGAGGCGATGGCGTGTTTCGAACCACCTTCACGCGACCCGCCTTCCTCTTGATGCGACGACGCTTTGGTGGCTCCGGCATAATGATTTCAACATGAGCCTCCTGCTCCGGTGTTTTCTCCTCGCCAAGCTCACCTTCGACCTGCTCTTCACCCACTGTTTCTTGATTTTTCTCGACATTCCCTTCTTGAACCGCAACAGACATTATCGGACCTGTCTCAGGATGTGTAGTTCCCTCTGTATCCGCGATATTTATCGTCTCTTCTTGAATCGTTTCTTGCTCTGCAGCCCTATGCTGCTTCCTTCTTCGCTTAGCCTCTTTTTCTTCCGGCGTTCTCTTTTTCTTTGATTTTACTTTCTGAACTTCCGGTGTGACCGACACCTCTTCCTCCTCACTCTCCCTTTCTTTTCGTGCTCTTGTCTTAGCCATGGAAGGTATAATAGGGTTTTGACAGAGAATGCGAAGAAAGAAAGAATAATACACGCACAAAGATTCAAGAAGACGAAGTGTAAGAAGCTTACCAGCGTTTATGCATAAATAGGGCTGCAGCAAACAAGAACCTTAACCGAAAAGATTTGCCCTGCCATAACTAATATTACCGTTAGAAATTAAAATCCCACCTGAAATTCAAAATTTACCAACGGTAAAATTTCAGATTCCAAACGCCCATGGTAAAATTGACGTGCTGTCATCATTGAAACCCTCGGATAATTACTCTGCTACATGTGGCATCATCAGATAGCGAACGCATATTTACCTGCGAAAATTCAAAGCTAAATCCAACGGTAACAATAATAAATTCCGACGGAAATCCTTCTAACTCGGCATGTTTTGCTCCAGCAATATCTTTGCCGCAATAATCTTCCGATCCTGAAGACTTTTAGATACGGAATTTGAATTTTAAAATGGACAAATCAAATCCTTTCAAATTTAAACCAATCAAAGCAAACCTAACCTGTTATTCTCAAAAGAAGCTGAATAAATTAGAGAAAATCTCTATTAAAACTAGAATTCAAATAACCGAAAAATAAAATCTAGATAAAATCTTACTAAAAGATAATTGCAAGATAATTCAAATAAATAACTCGAAAATCAAATCAAAAATAGATCAAACCTACCCTACCAAAAATAAAAAATATAAAAGATAAAATCTAATAAATCATGCAAAATTAAATCTAACCTAACCGACAAATAAAATCAATTAACGGAAAATAAAATTTCTGGGAGCTCAAAATTTTTTTCTCTGTGAAATGCTCCCGCAAAAGCCCTGCTCTCTCAATCATCAATCAACCTTAGGGAAGGATATTTCGCCTGAAATTCCTCACCCCAATAATTTTTCACACGTTGTCCATTCACCTTGAATACTCTCCTATCTTTTTCATCCTGCAAAGTAATTGCTCCATTGGGAAAAACCTCAACCACAATAAACGGTCCTGACCATTTAGATTTTAATTTTCCTGGAAATAATTTTAATCTAGAATTATAAAGCAAAACTTTCTGACCCTTGACAAACTCCTTAGATTTAATTTTTTTGTCATGCCACAGCTTAGTCTTCTCCTTATACATTTTCGCATTCTCGTAAGAAAATTGGCGAAATTCCTCTAACTCATTCAGCTGCAGCATTCTTATTGCTCCTGCACGACTCAGATCAAAATTTAATTTTTTCAAAGCCCAAAATGTTTTATGCTCAAGCTCTAATGGTAAATGGCAAGTTTTCCCATATACTAACCTATAGGGAGACATACCTGAAGGAGTCTTATAAGCTGTCCTATAAGCCCAAAGAGCCTCATCCAACCTAAAGGACCAATCCTTTCTAGATGGATGGACTACTTTCTCTAAAATAGCTTTAATTTCCCTATTACTAATTTCAGCTTGACCATTTGCTTGTGGGTGATAAGGGGTAGCTATCCTATGCTTAATCCCATACTTAGCTATAAGCTTAGTTAAGATATTATTAACAAAATGTGTACCCTCATCACTCACTAAAGCCCTAGGTGTCCCAAACCGCGCAAAGATGTGCGATTGAAGAAACCTTGCTACTGTCTTGGCATCACTCTGATGGCATGCGATGGCCTCCACCCACTTGGACACATAATCAACTGCCAATAAGATAAAAACATTGCCATTAGAAGGGGGAAATGGCCCCATAAAGTCAATACCCCATACATCAAATAATTCAACTTCTAAAATGTAAGTAAGAGGCATTTCATCTCTTGGTCCCAAATTTCCTCTCCTCTGGCAAGCATCACATTGCTTGTAGAACCAATGGGCATCCTTAAACAAGGTAGGCCAGAAGAATCTGCAATGCAAAATCCTCATAGTTGTCCTTTGACCGCTGAAATGGCCTCCATATGGCGAAGAGTGACTTTGCTCCAGGATTTCCTTTGCTTCATCACCTGAAACGCACCTACGAATAATACCGTCAGAGCATTGCTTATACATAAATGGCTCATCCCAATAGAAAAATTTTGCATCATGCTTAAACTTTTTCTTCTGCCTCCAATCCATGTCAATAGGAGTGACTCCCTTCACTAAAAAGTTGGCAATATCAGCATACCACGGGACATCCCTAACTACCTTTACCTGAACAGCAAAAAGCTGCTCATCTGGAAAAGAATCGAAAATAGCAGATTGCTCCAGCAAAAATGATGATGGATCAAGACGAGATAAATGATCTGCAACGACATTCTCTGATCCCTTCTTGTCTTTTATCTCCAAGTCAAATTCCTGCAGTAATAAAATTCAACGAATTAGTCTCGGCTTTGCATCCTTTTTAGACATTAAATACCTTATTGCTGCATGATCCGTGAACACCGTGACTTTAGATCCAACCAAATATGGTCGAAATTTCTCAAAAGCAAACACAACAGCTAACAACTCCTTTTCAGTAGTTGTGTAGTTGACCTGTGCTTCATTTAAAACCTTGCTTCCATAATATATAGAATGAATAAATTTGCCCTGCTTTTGCCCCATCATCGCACCTACCGCAACATCACTCGCATCACACATTACTTTGAATGGCGAATTCCAATTAGGCGCGCAGAGAATGGGTGCTGAGATTAAAGCAGCCTTTAACGTTTCAAAAGCCTTCCTACAATCTGCATTAAAGTCAAAAACTTGATCAGTGCACAATAAGTTACAAAGAGGTTTACTGATTTTGGAAAAATCGTTTATGAACCTCCTATAAAATCCAGCATGTCCTAAAAAACTCAGAATTCCCTTCACTGAATTCGGTGGCTCTAGCCTTTCGATAACCTCAACTTTTGCTCTATCAACTTCTAGACCATTTTTAGAAATCCTATGACCTAACACTATGCCCTCCTTCACCATGAAGTGACACTTCTCCCAATTAAGAACTAGATGGGTATCCTCACATCTTTTTAATACCTTTCTTAAATTATCTAAACAACTCTGAAAAGACCCTCCAAACACTGAAAAATCGTCCATAAAGACTTCAACAGTGGACTCAATCATATCAGAAAAAATTGCTAGCATACACCGCTGAAATGTTGCTGGAGCATTGCAAAGGTCGAAAGGCATTCTCCTAAAAGCGAATGTCCCATAAGGGCAGGTGAAAGTGGTTTTCTCCTGATCTTCAGGAGCAATAGTAATCTAGTTATACCAAGAATAACCATCCAAGAAACAGTAATAGGCCTGACCAGCCAATCGATCCAACATCTGGTCGATAAATGGTAGAGGGAAATGATCCTTTCGGGTGGCTTTATTAAGCCTTCTGTAATCCATACACACCCTCCAGCCAGTCACTGTCCTTGTGCGGATCAACTCATTATTTTTATTGCTCACCACAGTGACACCTCCTTTCTTAGGAACACATTGGACAGGGCTTACCCAATTGCTATCGGCAATCGGATAGATGATCCCAGCATCCAACCATTTAATTACCTCCTTTTTAACAACCTCTTTCATTGCAGGGTTAAGCCTTCTTTGTTGCTCAATACTCCTAAAGGATCCCTCCTCTAGAGTGATTTTGTGCATACAAAAAGATGGGCTAATTCCCTGAATATCAGCCAATGTCCAACCTATAGCTTTGCGGTATTGCTGCAACAATTTTATTAAAGCCTTCTCATGCTCCGGCATTAAATCTGATGCAACAATAATGGGCAACGTCTCCCTCTCCCCAAGATACACATACTTTAGATGATCCGGTAAAGGTTTCAAATCTAAAGTGGGTGCCTCAATTAAGGATGGCTTAATTGGGGGAGCCTTTCTTTGATCAAAATCTAAAGACTCAAAAACATCTTCACACCTAAACAATTCTTTTTCATTTTTTCTGTCTAAAGAACAAAACTCAAAATCTCCTACACTTACCTCTCCATGCTTTTCTGAATGCTTATCACCCGAATCCTGTATTGCTGTCTCAATAACTGTGCTCTCCAGAATCCTGATGAAGGAGCAATCCCCCATTTCGTCTGGATATTTCATGGCTTTAAACACATTAAATTTCACTTCCTCATTACAGACTCTCATTGTTATCTCCTTTTTTAACATCTACTAATACCCTACCAGTAGCAAAAAATGGACGACCTAGAATAATTGGGACATCTTTATCAGCCTCGTAGTCTAAAATAATAAAATCAACAGGAAATATGAATTTATCAACTTTTACTAAGACATCCTCAATTTTACCCTCTGGATATGTGATAGATCTATCAGCTAATTGGAGTGTAACTGTGGTAGGTCTAGCTTCACCAATACCTTACTTCCGATAGATTGAAAGAGGCATAAGGTTAATGCTTGCACCTAAATCACAGAGTGCTCTACCTAATTCCTTTCCACCTATAGACACAGGTATAGTAAATGACCCTGGATCCTTAGCCTTGGGGGGTAGCCCATTCTTAAGAATGGCACTACACTCCTCCGTAAGAGATACAGTTTCGAACTCACCTAACCTTTTCTTTTTAGTCAAAATATCCTTAAGAAATTTAGCATAATTAGGCATTTGCTCAATAGCTTCTACTAAAGGGATATTTATTTGCAACTGCTTAAGAATTTCTAAAAACTTTTTAAATTGACCATCCTGATTCTTAGGCTTTTGTCTTTGTGGAAAAGGTAGAGGTGGTACATAAGGTGGGGGCGGCACATATGGTGGTTCTACATCTGGCGCAGAACCAGATGCTCCAGCATTTTCTTTGCTGCCTCCAGCACCCTGACCAGACTCCAACTCTTTTTCAACAACAACAATATTATCACTATTACTATTTAAATCCTGGGTCTTTCTAGACTCTTCTAATGGCTTACCACTCCTAAGAGTTACTGCCTTTACCTGCTCCTTACCTTCCCTTCGCGGGTGTTCAGTATCCGAAGGAAGTTTCCCTTGAGGCCTCGCCTTTAGCTCATTAGCTAGCTGACCCACTTGCAATTCTAGGGCCCTCATCGAAGCTTGATTACTTTGAATTGCGGCGTCTGTGCGAGCCATAAATTCCTTCATCATTGCCTCGAGAGAATTTCCCGAATTTTGCTGGGACAAAGCCGGCTTATTTTGCTGGGGCATTACCTGCGTTTTAGCAAATCCTGGTTGGTTCATCTTTTGTTGCGCTTGTACGTTATTTCTTTGACCTCCCCATGAGAAATTGGGGTGGTTGCGCCAACCTGGATTATAGAAGTTAGAATAAGGGTTGTTCCTCTGATTACCTAAAAAAAACCCAGAAGCTGGATTGCTGGGGCAAAACTCGTAGTTGTGATCTTCACCACAATAGACACATGCTTCGTCCGTGACTTGGTTCACCACTGCTGGAGGCTCCATAGCTGGTGGCTGCTGATGACTAATCACTGTCACATTCTTAAGAGCGTTAGCAATCATAGCAAGATCAGCCCTAATGGTAGACACACCATCAACCTCTAGCACACTCTTAACCTTTTTATTTGTGCCTCTAACATCCGACCACTGACAACTATTAATAGATATTCTTTCTAAAATTTCATAGGCTTCATCAAAAGTTTTTGCCAAAAGGGCCCCTCCAGCCGAAGCATCGACCATACCTTGGGTTACTCCATTCAAACCATTGTAAAATGTTTCCATTTGAATACAATGAGGTAACCCATGGTGGGGACACTTTCGCAAAAGCTCCTTAAACCTTTCCCAAGCCTCACTAAAAGTCTCATCCTCAAGTTGCCTAAACCCTACTATTTCACTCCTTAATTTAGCATTTCTATTAGGTGGGAAATATTTACTCAAAAATTTTTCAGCTAACTCATCCCATGTCCTAATTGATCCTGGAGCAAAAGAGTTTAACCATGACTTTGCTCCATCTCTAAGAGAATACGGGAACAAAGTTAATCTGAGAGCATCTCTAGGCACTCCTTGAATTACAAAAGAATCACTAACTCCTAGAAAAGACTTAAGATGTAAATGAGGGTCTTCAGATGACAAACCATGGAATTGCCCCACGGTTTGCAACATCTGAAACATTACCGGTTTCATTTCAAAATTCGCCGCTTGGATTTGAGGACGTGCAATCCCTGGATTCAACTCATTAAACATTGGGACAGCATATGCTCGAATGGCTCTGGTCCTATCGTTCGCTATCAAGATAGGATTCTCAGCCTGATTATTTCGCTGCTCATTTTGCTCAAACAGTGGGTTTTGCTGCAGCAACGGATTCTGCTGGGGGTTCACTGCTACTGGACCTTCAGGAACCTGTGGGAGTTGCGGCACGTTCTCCATTTGGTTTCTGCGCTGCTCCCTCCTTCTGTTCCTAAATGTCCTTTCAATTTCTGGATCAAGGTCAAACCGTACCCCTGACGGATCGCTCATGCCCCAAAATCACACCTGCAAAAACAAAAAGAAACAATCAAAAAGTTCTAGCACCAAACCACTAAAACACATACACAAAACAAATCAGATAAAAACATATTCAAGTCCCCGGCAACGGCGCCAAAAACTTGTTGGGTTCCTAGAGTGAGTAAAAATATAGTATAAAAAACTCTAGAATTCCTGTGCAAGTATACACAGTCTGCAGCAAGTAATATTTATCAATCCAAGGTCTGAATGAGTTTTCACTTTATCTATTTCGTGTAACTTTCCAATGGTTTCAAGAATAGTAAAATGATTTGGTTTTATCGGAATTATGGTGAAGCAAAATAAATGACAGAACAATGAGTAAACAAATAGACAGACAGATTAAAGACAGGCGCTGGTTAGGTTTTAGTGATTGTTATAAAATATGCTCTAGCAATATTATTGATCATGCATTTCCCGCAGTATTATTAGCGGATTCCTCCCGGAACTCCGAATCTTTTGGGATGTGTTTCAACCCCAATGAAGTGCGACCGATCAGGCACTAGGCAACTAGCTATCCCTAGCTCAGTCACTGGCGTTCACCAATACACAATGATCGTAATGTGGAGAATTGCCACACACTCTCTAAATCATCCCTGAAACTAGAGAGAGCTATCCATACCGGCTGGCCAGGCGGGCATAAAATAAGAATAAGCACAACAATTAACCAAAATACTATAGTCAATTTATTACTAGAGATGAAGCACAATAATCACATTATTCCTAACCAACACCCTAGCTACTTAGTTCATAATAGGCATGGGAATACGAATTACAATCTGAGTATGCATGTTCATAACCACAATTTAAGAAGGAAAGTAAACTCCCTAATCAGCTTGCGAATGATGGTGTACTTGACGATCTTCAATCTCTATACTATTCGGCTTCCAAGGGGAAACATGGAATGATCTTGACTTTGACGGCTACTTCCTTTTATAAAAGGATGGGAGGCTTAAATTAGGTCAACTAGGACACGTGTAAGGCTCTCCTTGATCCTTTATCCCGAAAATATCTCAATAGAAGTCGGTTCATGAAGTTGGCTAACGAGCTGTGATGTGGCAGTTTCTGCTCCCAGTTTTGCTGCAACATAGAATTTGCTCCTTCCAGTCGCTCAGCAGCATAATCTGCACAAAGTGATTTCCAAAGCTTCCATTCTTCCAAATGGGTTAAATCATGTAATATTTCTATAAAACCAACCCTATTAAGCATTAAAGACACACAAATCCTTATATAAATGGAGCCTAAATAACTACCTTTTGGGCAGTTATCACTAGTCTTTTATGATTTATTGGCCATATTTTATGCATTTTTATGTGATATTTGTAGGAAATTAATATTGGAGCCAATTGGATGTTCGGGGGAGAAAAGAGATCAAGGAATGAAAAAAATAATCAAAGAAGGAAAAGTCAAAGTAGGGTCAACCGCAGGCTAGCGTCGTGACGCTAGCTCTCGAGCGTCTCGACACTAGCATTCCATATCTGATCAGGCGCTAAAAGGTCACAGTGTCTCGACGCTGCGACCTTAGCGTCTCGACGCTGTGTAATTTCCATTCCAGAAACGCGTGTTTTAAAGGCAGCATCTTGACGCTAAGACGAAAAAATTAGAATGTATATTAGTTGCGGCTAGTTTTTTTGGGGGGATCTTCTTTTGGGACGTCTTGGAGCCGTAAACAGGGCAGAAAAATAGGCTTTTGGGGCTGAAGCAAAGGGAACAAGTTGGAAATCAACCCATTGTTCGTGGGGATCGTGACGGGGACGCTCGGTCTCGGCCTACATTGAGTTTACTTCTTCTTTCCCTCAACTTAGTTAGTGTTTATGGTTGTTTTAGACTATTGCTATATCGTAACATGTTGTATGAGTAGCTAGGTGTTAATTCTTAGGGATTGATGTAGCCGTTGGGCATGTTATGGATTGATTTACGGTTTTTATGCTATTGATGTCATTTATGCATATTTTGTGTCCTTAATGCTTTCAATTTACCGGCCATAAATTGATTGATATTTATGCTTGAATCTAACTCGGGAGAGAGGATTTAAACTAGAAATCAATATGCATAACTAGAATTTAGCTAAAAATCGGGTGATTAAGGTTAATTCTAGAAATTGTTAAAAAGGTTACCCTTATTGCCTTGTATGTTTATTGGATTTAGATAGGGATATCGGGTTCAATTGCATATGGGAGAATCATGTATGCTCGGGAGAGATATGTGTGATTTTAGTTTACCAAGATTTATGAGTCATAGCATGTGTTAATCCGTTTATTAATCCATAATTCCAATTGGTGAAATCAAATCCCTAAGACCATTACTTCCCATTAGATTGTCACTTTTTGCATTAGTTTTGTGTTTGATTTAATTAAATTCTCACTCAATTCGGTTCCCTAAATAAAATTGGTCAAAAGTATTTTCGGTAATTAAAATTGGCTAGACACCAATCCAGAGGACGACATTCGAATTTTGCATTCACTATATTATAACTTGACCCGTACACTTGCGATAAGCAATTTGCACATCACCTATGTGTGTGACTAACCTCAATCCCACCTCCATATATATATTTTCTTGATCCTTACATTTTTTAGGATGATCTTGATCTTGGTAGGAGATTTCATGCAAAATATAAGCATATTGGAAATTCTCTCTCAAAAGACACCATTTTTTTCTCACATGTTTGCTTGGAGTTTTCAAGCTTTCCTCTCTTCAATTCATCATTGATTTGGATCCCACAAGCCATTTTAAGGTTGGAGAATAGTGAAAAAAGAATCTAGTGGTGGTCCACGACTCAATCGTGTTGAGAAACAACCAACGAGGTTCACAGATTCGAGCTCCAAAGGTAAGTTTTTTAGTCCCCCTATTTTTCGTTTGATAAACCAACATGCTTTGATTGAGAAATTAATGTAAAATAGTGTCGAAGATCCATAGTCGTTTTCGCTCGAGTGTTTTTCACTATTTCATTTTTTTTCGAGCGTAATACTCGTCAGATATTTGCTTGGCCTCAACAATTGCTGCCCTTACTAGGTGTTCCCATGGTGTAGCTGGGGTAGCTTCTTGCTGGGTTTTTCGTTGGTGAGACTCCTGTGATTGAGAGGTTCCTTCTTCTGCGGCCACTGTTGTTGCGTAAAGCCTACTATCTGCAAGCGAACAGTTGTCACAAGTAATATAAAACGGTAAGAATACCGAGTATCGATTCCCCAGGGAGAAGTGCACTTAGACAAGATAATAAACTAAGCACCAAAAATAGTAAGATTGATTATTATTTAGGTACCTACACATGATGAGAGATGCGATTGAAATTTAAACAAAGCAATTAACAAACCGATCAAGCAAATTGGCAAAAAGGATGATTCAGTCGAATGAGAGGTAGGGTCTTGAAATCCAAAATATAGCTTATTTGTTATTCTAATTACGTAATCGTGTGTCTGACTAATTATAGATCTAGAATCTCTGTAAATCACATAGGTTCTCCTGTCGGTTTCCCCTAATTATAACTAACTCATTTTAATAATCTAAGTGTCTTAGCGCTATTAATTGGGTTAATTAATGAGTCCTGATTCATTATCGATCTCTAAGCCTAACCAACTACTCTCGCTGTCACTACGAGCAATTAAGCCTAGTTGAGTGGGTTATGATCTGACTTAGTTTCTCTCCATCGAGTTTCCACTAAGTATCTAATCACTATAAATTTTGCCAGAATCTATAGATCATTACAAACACCCACACAAATAATCAGTAAAGTGGACACAAAGATAGGAAATCAAAATAACATTAAACTATATTATTTCATTCAAGACCCGCAAGCCGAGATTTAGCTATACATGTATGCTATAATAACCAAAATTTCTCGTCTATACATGATGTAAAACAATAAATGAACAAATAAAAGAGTTAGGAGATGAACCGTCGAAGAACCCCTTGCTTGCACCTTGGATCACTCGCGAAACAAGCTCCCGAATGCTTCAAAAAATGCCCAAAACAAAAATTTCGCTCTCCTCTCAACCCGACACTCAAAGATTGCTCAAAGAGCCTTGAAAAGACTAGAGGAATGTATTGCTTGATGAGAAAAATGAGCCAAATTCGCACCTTATATAGACCTCCAGGGCAGACAACGACGTGACGCTGTGACGTATTCAGCTTGATCCCCAAGTCATCCAAGCGTCGAGATGCTAAGGGACAACGTCTCGACGTTGGCCTTCGGCTGGAAAATTCCAGAACGCGTCTTGGCTTTATTTTGGGCTTTTTCTTCCATTCTTTGGCCCAATCGTTCTCCATTTAGGGTCTTGGACTCTTCCCACTTGACCCACCATGAATCTTCAAGATCAAATCTTCATTATTTGGGTTTCTTTTTCATCTTTTTCTTCAAAATTCCAATAAAACTTCTAGGGACCAAAAAATAATCAATTAATAGAATTTGCACAATAAAAACACATTAAAGCTCAACAAAAGCCACTAAATTTAAGGGTACAATAGTAGCATTTGTGCATGCTATCACACCCCCAAACTTAAGCTTTTGCTAGTCCCGAGCAAACTAAATTCTAAGGATGCATGAAAAGAATCGCTCTAGCCTTAATGATTTAGAATTCTTAGGGAAATATGGAAAACATGCAAGTGGACTAAGCAAGCACAACATACTCATGAAGAAATTTTAAAAATGAAACTTAGAATTAACGAATAACATGCTCAAAACTTATCTAGTGGTTCTTTTACTAACCTAGATTACTTTTACGACTTTTTCCATATGTCTACCCCCTACACTGGCTAAGAGTCCTAACAGGTCGGAATTTTAGCTATCATGCAAACAAAGAAACTAGGGCTCCTGATTCTTTTCTTTTTCTTAGGGGGTTCCCCCAAACTTTCTTTTTATGATCCTAAGGGCACTAGCTTTCACCCACCGATGCAGGGACCCATATCCCGAATTTTATCCTTGGATGATCCCAACTGATCACAACGAAGGTAGCTCTTTTTACCCCTAGTTCTATTTTTCTTTTTGCAAGCAAAAAAATTCTCTCTTTCTTTTCAACATATATTTCTTTTTTCTTTTGTTGCTTTTTCTTTTTCTTTTTGCAGGCATAGCATTTTTTCTTTTCTTTTCACCTAGATCTTAAAAAAGTCAAGCATAATTCCTAGTGATAGAGACTAAGCCTATCGGAGTGATGATAACTCTACAAAAGGGACTTATTTAGGCTTTATTTCTATAGTGTTGTGTGTGTCTTTTGTGTTAAACAGGGTTGCTTTTAGATGAATATTATATGTTTTAACCCATTTAGAAGAATGGATGCTTTGAAAGTTATTTTGTGCAGAAAATAATGTTGAGCGACTTGAGGGAGCAAAATCTGTGATTAGGAAAGCAAGGAGCAAAACTGCCACGTGAGCCGCACGTGACTCATTAAATGAGGTGGCGTTAGCTAAATTAATCTCGGATCTAGGAAGCTTGGAGAGTCCTCCACGTGTAAAATTTGACCTAATTAGGGTTGTTCCACTGTATAAAAGGAAGTAGCCGTCTCAAGTCCAAGACATTCTGAATTCGAGAAAGGAAAGTCTTATTCCATTCGTGGAGGCTTACTTTCCATCTTTGGAAGCCGAATAGAGGAGGAACGATTGGAGACATCAAGAAGACCATCAACTACGGATCCATTCAAGGGAATTAATCTTTTCTTGTAATTTCTTGTAGTTATGGATGCACATACTCAAATTGTAGCGTGTGTTATTTTGTACTCTATGAACTAAATTTACTTAGGTGTTGGTTAGGATCTATGTAATTGTCTTGCTTCATTCTCTATGCAATATATGTTGATTTGAGCATCTTGATTATTTGTTGTGTCTATTTCCATTTTGTGCCCGCCTGACGAGCCGGTATGAATATCACCTCTTAGTTTCAAGGATGATTTGAGAGGTGTGTGGCAATTAATTACACCAGACCATTATGTGTTGGTGGACGTCAGTGACTGAGTTAGGGATAACCAGTCACCTAGTGCTTGATTAGTAGCACGTCATTGGAGTTGAAACACATTCCAAAAAAATCCAGAGTTCTGGGAGGATCCTGTTAATAAGACTACAAGAGAATTGTCTAATCAATATTATTGCTAGAGCGTCCTTTAAAAGAATTACAGAAATCCTAACCAACGCCTGCTTCCAATCTATCTGCTTTATCCGTTTACTTTCTACTCTGTTATTTCTTTTGCATTACCATTTTATCAAAATCAATCATTTTAACAATCTTGAAACCATTAAAAAGTTGCATAAAATAGGTAGAGTGGAAGCTATTCAAAACCTCGTGGATGCGATAAATTACTTATCACTTGTTGCGGATTGTGTATGCTTGCACAGTATTCTAGAGCTTATCTTTACCATATTGTTACCTTATTCTAGAAGGCAACAAGTTTCTGATGTCGTTTCTAGGGACTTAATAATTTTATCTAATCTATTTTTTTGTATGTGTTTTAGTGGTTTGGTGCAATAACTTTTTGATTGCTTCTTTTCTTTTTGCAGGTGTGAGATTGGAGCATGAGATCCGCCTGGGTGAGATTCGAGCTTGATCCAGAAATTGAAAGAAGATTTAGGAGAAGAAGGAGAGAGTAGCAAAGAAATCAAAATTCAATGGATAATGTGTCGCGAGTCCCGAAAATTCCAGAAGATCAAGTTAATCCCCAACAGAATCGTGTGCTGCAGCCAAATCCACCGCTGGAGCAAAATGGACAACAAAATAAACCGGGTGAGAACCCTATCTTGGATCTGAATAGTAGGGCCAGAGCCATTCGAGCGTATGCTTTTCCGATGTTTGATGAGTTGAATCCAAGAATTGCGCGTCCTCAAATTGAGGCAACAAATTTTTAAATGAAACCGGTAATGTTTCAGATGTTACAACCGTGGGCCGGTTCCATGGTTTGTCATCTGAAGACCCCCATTTATATCTTAAGTCTTTTATAGGAGTTAGTGATTCGTTTGTAATTCAAGAAGTGTCTAGGGATGCCCTTAGATTAACTTTGTTCCCGTAATCTCTTAGAGATGGAGTAAAGGCGTTGTTAAACTCTTTTGCTCCAGGATCAATTAGAACTTGGAATGAGTTAGCATAAAAAATTCTTAATAAGTATTTTCCACCAACTAGGAATGCCAAGTTAAGGAGTAAGATAGTGGGATTTAGGCAACTCGAAGATGAAACTTTTAGTGAGGCTTGGGAGAAATTTAAAAAGCTTTTACGAAAGTGTCCCCACCATGGTTTACCTCATTATACCCAAATGGAAACATTTTACAATGGGTTAAACGTAGCAACCTAAAGTATGGTAGATGCTTCTGCGGGAGGGGCCCTTTTGGCAAAAACCTTTAATGAAGCCCATGAAATTTTAGAAAAATTATCAACCAATAGTTATTAGTGGTCGGATGTTAGAGGCTCAAATAAAAAAGTTATGAGTGTGTTAGAAGTTGATGGTGTGTCTACCATTAGGGCTGATATTGCAATGTTAGCTAACGCTCTTAAAAATGTGACAGTGGTTAGTCATCAGCAGACACCAGTGGTGGAGCTTGCTGTAGTGGTGAACCAAGTTACAGAGGAATCATGTGTTTATTGTGGTGAAGAGCACATCTACTAGATTTGCCCCAACAATCCAGCTTCTGTGTTTTTTTGTAGGTAATCAAGGGAATAACCCTTATTCTAACTTTTATAATTCAGGTTGGCGCAACCATCCCAACTTTGCATAGGGAGGGCAAGAAAGCAATCCGCAAGCACAACAAAAGGTGAACCAGTCAAGATTTGCCAAATCGAAGGCATTGCCCCAAAAAAATAAGCAGGCTTTGCCCTAGCAAAATTCGGTGAGTTCTCTTGAGGCAATGATGAAAGAAAATATGGCTTGTACAGATGCTGCTATTCAAAGTAATCAAGCTTCAATGAGAGCCCTGGAATTTCAAATGGGGCAGCTAGCTAATGAGTTCAAGGCACGACCTCAAGGGAAACTTCCTATGGATACTGAGCACCCAAGAAGGGAAGGTAAGGAGTAGGTACAGGCAGTCACTCTAAGGAGTGGTAAGCCACTAGAAGAGAGAAGAGAGCCTAGTAAAACCCATGATGTAGAGAAGAATAGTTATAAAAATATTGTTGGTGAGAAAGAGTTGGAGTCTGGTAAGAGTGATAGAGGCGCAATAATGATGCTGGTGAAAGGTTGAAATCCCTTTTGGCAGCAGAAGCAATCAAGAACGATCTCATATTTAATTTCAATTTTAGAAAAAACTGGTACGTTGGCAAATAAAATTACAGAAACTTATTTCTATAAAACGATTAACATGCTACAAAATTCAAGATCTAAACTATTTGGATCAAGAAACTTATTATGGATTTCGAAGAACTAACCACACGATACTCCAATACACGTTCTTCTTCCTCCCATTGAACACCACCACGTTGGATCACCCGCTATGACTCTTGGGACTTGAGATCTGGCTTGTGGGAACCGATCTAGATGCCTTGGATGAGGAATTTTCAACAAGGTAATTGTTGTGATTATGGTAGAGAGAATGTGGAAAAACCAAAGAGAAAACTTCTCTTTAAACTGGCATGAGGGAGAGAATGATCGTTATCCTAGGGGTAACCCCTCTCCACTTAACGATAAGTGGGGAGGGAGTTATAACCCTACTCAATCTAGATCGTTAGATCAAATCCAAATGATCTTAGTCGTCTATTAATTAAATAATAATACTCATTTAATTAATTAATTAATTATAATTAATTTAATTAAAACAATATTAATTAAATCAATTATAACATAAGGTGTTTAATTCAATTGAATTAAATTGGTCATTCAATTAATTCTATTAATTGAATCCACATTAATTAAGTATCAAATATTTAATTAATTTTATAATTGAATCATATTCAATTTTATCTCTCTCATTTAACCTATAGTTTTAATGTGCATCAAAATGTACATTAATATAAACTATAGTATTAATTTGATTAAATCACATTTAACCAAACTAAATTAAATTAATTAATTCCCAATTAATTAATTCATGAATTAATCAAATATTACATATTTAATTAAATTCATAATTCTCTCTTTAATTAATTTTGAATCAAATCCAAAATTAATTTTATTATAAAGTTTAATTCATTGATTAAACTTATATTATGATGTATCTCCATACATCATATTAATTGTATCAAAATACAATTAACTTAAATTCCCTTTAATAACAAGACTAAATTATCTCAGAACCCGTTATGAGTTAGCAGGTGGACCTAATGGACCTACACATCAGAAGCTCCAACGATATGAGATTGATCAGCTAAACTCATTAACCGAGTGAATAAACATTCGTTAACTTTGGATCACTCCACTAATGATCCACAACTGCACTCTTCTCACTGTAGAATATTTTTGTGTCCATGGATATCGACCAATGCAGTAAGTCAATCCTTCCCGTTGTTGGGTTTTATGTCCTAAAACTCGTAGATAGTAAATGTACATTTGACCGAACATTAATAAAAGTGATGTATTATTCATGTTTGTATTATATCTTGTCTTATTAACCCTAATCCAATAAACTAAACATCTAAGGCTAATAGAATGAGGCTTGAACTAGTATGTATGGACATACGGGGATCAATGTTCAAGTTTTAGCTTGAAGGGTCTGTAGTATAGGGATAAGGGTGGGTACCTTATCCTGGTGACACTATGGATACGACATGTTTTGTATATTGATACAAACGTAATGATCCAATGCGTTCGTGTAGTTGACATGAGAGTGGGGGTGTCCTGTGCAATGAGTTTGCACAAGGACCGAAGCGCGAAATAGTTAACCTCTAACTGCAACACCGCTAGTTAGCTTGGTTTCTATTTCACTAAAATGACCTATGCAACTTAGCCTTAATCCTGAGTGGATTATGGACTCCTGTCCATGAGGCATTGTCCTTTGATTGGGGTGAGAGTGGCCTGTTCGCCGATTCAATAAGTCTACCATTTTGGGGACAAAACCGAGTGGGGAGTTGAGAACATAGTCTTACAAGATGGAATTCACTCCTTCCCGTCTTTAGGGTAAGTAGAGGTGTGTTCCCTTTAGTGGTGTTTCCGGGTCTTGAACAATGGGCCCTACCCTCTTTATGGCACGAGAGGGACTTCTGTTTGTTGGTTGGACCTCAAACAGGTTGTTCATTAGAGGAGCACTGGTACTTAAGGACCAAGAGGTAACCTAGGGGTAAAACGTTAATTAGACCTAGCTGGGGTTCGAACACACGTGAAGGGCTGACTTGCTGCTGACGGTTGATATCCGTGGACACAGAAATATATCTGCAGTGAGAAGAGTGCAGTTGTGGTTCTTTAGTGGAGTGAACCACAGTTAACGAACATTGATTAACTTGGTTAATGAGTTTAGCCAATTAATCTCATATCATTGGAGCTTCTGATCTGTAGGTCCATTAGGTCCCACCGGTAGCTCCATTGGGGCGTTGAGGTAAATTTCTAAGGGGAATTAAATATTTGAAGGGGTTCAAATATTTTATTAAAATATGAATATGATTCATATTAAAAAACTATAGGTTATAATTAATTCACATATGATGTATATTAATTCTATAGTTTATTTGAGAGAAACATAATTGAATATATGATATTTAATTGAAATATTAATTAATTGGTGAATTGATTAATATTGATGTTTTAATTTAAATTTAATTAAATTATGATTTAATTAAGTTATGTTAAAACTATGGGTTAAGTGGGATATGTGCATGAAAGTGTTTCATGAAATAGTTATTAAATTAAATGTTAATTTATATTTTAATTTAATTAACTGATCAGTCAACCATTTCCCTAACCCTACACGCGTGAAGAGGAGAGAATTAAGGGAGTTGGGCTTTTTCATCGTTGTTTTTTATCTCTCATCCCTTAATTCATTCATTGTTGGTTAATTTAGAAAAAAACTTTCTCTCTCTCTCAATCACGCAAACTCTCTCTCTCTTTGTAGCTCTCTGAGTTTTTGCTCTTTCCAAGAAACATAGAGAACTAGAATTTCTCAAAACCTTAGAGATTTTAGTTGGTTCCCACAAGCCACTCAACACCAAATCCCAGGAGAATACCGGTGATACTACGTGGTGGTGTTCGTGAGTGATTTACAGCGAAGAAAGGTCTCTAAGGCTGTTGGAATTTTCTACGATTCGAAGTGAATTAGGCGAAATAATCAAGGGCTTCATCTACGGTAGGTGTTCCTTGATCTCGGATCGTTAGGATCCAATCTAGATTAGATCTAGAATTTTGATTCCTGTTTTAGCATGATTTATAACCATTCTACAGCATGATATATTCTCTGTATTGTTGCTGTAAATTATTATTTTATGAACCGTACCAGTATTTTAATTGTGACTAAAATTAATGTCATCCTCTGACCGTTTCCGCTGCGCTAGGGCTTTAATCCCTGCACACGTGCGTTCGTAACACAAGTTGGGTCAAATTACCATTTTACCCCTGGGTACAACTGATCCTTAAGTACAACTGATCCCTCTAATGAACAACTTGTTCACAGTCCAACCACTAAACAGAAAATCCTCTCGGGCCAGAAGAGGACAACGCGTTTTTGTTCAAGCCTCGAAATCAAACCTTGAGGGAACACACATCTACTTGCCCCAATAGGGGAAAGAGTGAATTCCATCTTGTACTGTTTGTTGGTTGGACCTCAAACAGGTTGTTCATTAGAGGACCACTGGGGACTTAAGGACAAAGATGTAGACTAGGGGTAAAACGGTAATGTGACCCAGCTGGGATACGAACACACGTGAAGGATTGACTTGTAGTATTGGTCGATATCCATGGACACAAAAATATTCTGTAGTGAGAAGAGTGCAACTGTGGGTCTTTAGTGGAGTGACCTAGAGTTAACGAATGGAGACTAACTTGGTTAATGAGTTTAAGCCGATTAGTCTCGTATCGTTGGAGCTTCTGATCTGTAGGTCCATTAGGTCCCACTAGTAGCTCGTAAAGAGACTTGAAGCAATTAAATATAAATTGAAAATGTTCAATTTATCTGGGGTATCGAATAATGTATTTTGATGCATTATAATATAAAGTTTATGAAACTTTATAATATAATATTTGAATTAATTTTAAAAATTAATTCTTGAGAAAAAATATTTCAAACAGTTCAAATAAATTTTAATATGAATTAGATTCATATTAATTTTAATTTTAATAAAATCTCTAAGATTAAATATATGATATTTAATTGTTTAATTAATTAATTATTGAATTAATTAATTATTTATTAAAATTAGATATTGTTCAGATAATAGATTTGAACTTATTAATACCTTTTCCCAATAGAAAAATGAGAGGGAAAATGAGACCTTTTCCTATTAGGAAAAGGTCTTGGCCTTTACTTATATATAGGACCCATCGGGTGAGGTGAAAGGCATACAATTGTCTCTCCTTCTCAGAGATCTCTCCCAAAAAAACTCCCACAAGTCTCCTTCTTCAAGAAATCTTATAGATATACCGAGTAGCCGATCAAGGCTTTCTACAAAAGTAAGTTTTCTATGAAATCCTTGATCACTAGGATCAATCTAGTTGATCTTTTAGCATGTTTATAGCCTATGTACAACCCATTAAATATAGATTTATTGTTGTAATATTTTGCAAATTGTATTGGTATTTCAACTAGAATCTAAGACTCTGAGTAGGTTCAGTAATACTTTCCGCTGCGTGAGGCTTTTATCCCTTTAATTGGTATCAGAGACAACTCAGTTGTTCTTGATTTTAAATTGAAATTTGCAATTTGTTCTTGGTGGGATTTATGCATTATGAATGTTATGGTTTGCGTATAAATGGTTTCGAT
The DNA here is from genome assembly GCA_036850905.1 of Luffa acutangula. NCBI lineage: Eukaryota > Viridiplantae > Streptophyta > Magnoliopsida > Cucurbitales > Cucurbitaceae > Luffa > Luffa acutangula. The sequence continues at coordinate 25,506,649 of CM072087.1, read as the reverse complement.
TAATTTCGCCATAGATTTACGGTTTCTTGAATGGTTCAATGTAAGGGCCCTTGCATTTTTGGGCATATTTTTGTAAATCTATTATCCTCTGTAAGTTCGGGTCTAGATTAGGGTGTTTCATGATGAAGATCGTTGAAAATCACGTCCAAAATTGAAGCCAAACACGAAGAACAGGTGCTGGAGTTTCTGGAATATATATATAAAAAAGCGATATATGGCATGAAAATGTTGCCTGTTGTGTTGGTTTGAGCAACCTTCTATTAAACCGTAGGTTAGAGATTTGAGACTAGTCTGATTCAGTTTGGGTGAATTATTTTTTATTTTTCGTGGTTTTTCAGTTTTTGACCGGTTCTCGCTGGGTAAGGTGAAAATTGATCGGTTGGTGACATTTTGACTGGTTCAAGGAGATTTGACCCGGTTCATGCATTGTTTGAACGGTTCAAGCATGCTTTGACATTTTGGGGTCTGGTTCAAAGCAGTTTGGGTCGGTTCGTGCGGTCTAGTCCGATTCTGAAGCTGCATAAGGATGTTTTTAGGATAAAATAGCTTAAATTATTGTAATTTATGTGTTTTATTTTATCCTATGAGCCAATTAATCGGTTTTTACGCTATTTAAATGCTTTATGGATGTCATTTAGATTTAAAATCCCACCTTAGGTTATAAAGCATGCTCATGCATTTTATATATATTATAATTAGTTATAATGTATGGGTTGAAATGCATGGTTTATTTTCATGAGTTTGTAATGTATAGTTGAGTTATATTAATATCATGAAAAAGGATAAGCATGATGCATACAATTACCTAGTTAAATATAAATAGTTATATTTAATAAAATTGTTTGCAGCATGCTACTTTTATTTACCATTTTTGGCAATAGTTTAATTGTTAATTTAGTAATAATGGAAATCAAAGTTGCATTGAGCATGAAACATCCATAGTTTAATATAATTGTTATATTAATTTCATGCAATGCAAGACAATATATATAGTTTTATTATATTAACTTGAATATGATTGTTAATTATTTTAAAACTATAGTTTGCATAATTATATGGCTAATCATTAAAATTTTGCATAGTTTAAAATTGATGATTAGAAATCGTCAACCTATAATAAAGATTGCATGCATAAATATAGGATCATAGGTAAATCAATTAATTTTAAAATGTTTAAAATTAATTAGACCTAAGATCTCGTTAATTCTAATAGGATTAGAATTAAGTCTTGCCTAGTTTTTTTTTTTAAAAAATAGTTTTAACCTACTAAGTATGACAAACATTACTATGATTATAAGGGAAGTCTACCGGTAAAGTTCTGTCTAAGGTTGGGGGTACTTAAGTTGACGGTTTAAGAAACACCTCCTACCTTGGAACTGACCCAGAGTACCGGAGTTGAATTAATCATGGTTAAATGTTAGCACGCAATGTCACTAGGTTTATTAAAAGAGTTTAATACACCTAGATCTTTAGAGTAAAGGCTTTACATTACTATGGTTAAAAGGGAACTCTCCCGGTTACGCTCTGTCTAAGGCTGGAGGTATTTAAGCTGACGGTTTACGGAACACCTACTACCTGAGAACAAACCCAAAACTTGAGTTGAAATAACCATAATCATGTTAGCATACGGTGTTGCTAGGTTTGTTAAAAGAGTTTAATTCACCTAGAACATTATAATTCTCATTATAATAGTTATAATAGGATTATACTTAGATAAATTGAATTAGTCGGATTTATCTAGGTTAATAAACCCTAAAATATATGGTAGGTCACTTTAGTGGGACATAAAATCAAAACTTGATTTAAATCGAGTTTTTACTCCTACGTCCCTATATTCACAACGTGAGATCCATGCTCAGCTTCGTGTCATTTTAGCGCGACCTCCTTTCGGAAAGTATTTGCATGAGTCAATAACAAGGTGAATGGGGAAAGTGCCCATAGTAAGTGGGAGCGAGACACGTGTCAACGTATCCCTCGGTCTCCACCCATAGGTCACACCATGAGAGTCTTACGATCCGCCTACGTGTTGTCCTGGAGCAACAATCCCTTCGGAGGGCCTGATCATAAGATTCGTAATACCATGAACTCCTAAAAAGGATAGGGTCACTTAGGCTAATTACCAACAGTTGTCTTTCCCTTCGGTAGCCTGTTGGTGCATGCCTTTGGGATCTAAAAGTGTGAGGGTTACACTTACGAGGATGAGTTAAGTGTGTTAACAAATCCTTTACCAAATAATGGTGGCTAATGCCTATAGGAATATGAGTTATTTCGGAATTAGAATTAGCTAAGAAGTGTCTCATTTCAAAGGAGGAGTAGTTGATCACGCTTCGGTGGTTGTTGCTCTAAACCTCTGAAACATCGTTGCAAAACTAAATCAATAGTCTTAGGGTTCTATGATTGCTTGTTTTTGCTAAACTGATTGGATTGTATGCAATTATTTTTGTTCTTGTAACGGGTTAGTACGATTAATAATCAAGTGATTTGTTATTTCAGCGATTCAATGTTTTCATATGTGCATAGTCTTAAGCCCATTTTATAAATAACGGTGATTATACAACAAATTTAAACGATTAATTTGTTGCGAATAATTTAAGATTAGTCTTGACAGAGAAATGTTCTCATTCATTAAGAAGTGTTATTAATGAATGTGACATTGAGCCTTGCTCAGCCAAAGAAGACTTGTCCAAAGACAGTAAATTCGATTTACTAGTCTTGGAAGCGTAATTTTTTAAGAATGATGATTCTACCCGAATACTTGATTCATAGTCACAAATCACGTTTGTTCTTCTTATTAAAAGGAATGAATTCCTGGCAATAACTTCGTGCTATTGAGATAACTCTCAAAATTTTGAATTAGAGAGGTTGTCTTGGTTGTAGCAATGGGGAATGTTAAGTTATTTTTTCCAGTGGGAGCAAATCCATATTATTAGATAATGTGTATATAACTCCTAAGATCAAAAGAAATTTGATTTCTTTATCTTATTGGCTGGAACAATGTTACTCTTTACCTTTCCCTGCTAACGTAGTTCATTTCAAGAAAGGGAGTTAACTTTTGTTCAGTTGAACTGAAAAAATAACATAAATGTTTTAAGACTAATCAAGAGTAAGGCGGTCATAAACACTGTGTTGCCTGAGGCTGCTACTACTCAAAGAAATGAAAGGCAAAAGATTTCTTCTAAAACAAATACATTTCTTTTGTTCTCAAGGTGTTAGGTTAGTTTTGATCTCAATAAGATTGGGAGCTTAGCCTAGAGTATACTTCTAAGTTAGTTAGAAGAACACTCTCTAATACCAATTAAGTCATGCCTTATGGGCAATATGACTGATAGATCTTTTACTGGAAAAGAACTAAAAGAGCCAAAGAGCCCTTAGAGCTTGTACATTTGGATCCTTGTGGTCTAATATGTTAAAGCAGTGGGAGGGCATGAATAATTCATCTATATTATAGATAATTATTCAAGGTATGTGTATCTCAACCTAATGCAACTTAAGTCTAAAGCTCTTAAGAAATTTAAAGTGTTTTGAGACTGAAGTTGGAAACTTGTTAGGTGAGATGATAAAAACACTTCGATCTGATCGAGATGTAGAGTAGATGAGACTTGAGATTCCAAGACTATTTGATAGAACATGGAATTACATCTCAACTACCCCTGAAACACCTTAAGGAAACGGTGTATCAGATAGGAGAAATAGAACCCTATTGGATACAGTTCGATTCATTATGAGCTATGCTCATATGCCTGACTCGTTTTGGGGTCATGTAGTGTTGACTGCAATACATATTTCGAACAACGTTCCATCAAAAGTGTTTCTGAAACATCTTTTGGATTGTGGAGAAGACGTAAAAGTAGTTTACATTATTTTTGGGGAGTTCAACACACGTGCTTGTGGCTAACCCAAAAAGAAATTGGAACACTGTTCAACAGTATACCTATTCGTAGGCTACCCCATGAAAATGAAAGATGTGGATACTTCTTCAATCCGCAAGAGAATAAAGAATTTATACCGGTAAATGCTACATTCTAAGAAGAATACCGCATAAGAAATAGTAAGCCACAAACTAAGGTCGTTTTAAGTAAATTAACTGATGAAGCTACAAAAATATCAACAAGAGTTGTTGATCAATCAACAAGGGTTGTTGATGATGTTGGACCTTTACCAAGAGTTGTTGATAAGGCCAATACAACTGGTTAGTTATATCTATCTCAATAGTTGAGAGTGCCTCAATGAAGTGGGAGGATTGTTCTACAAATCTGACCGTTCCATGCGCTTAATTGTAGTCCAGATCGTCATAGTTGATGATGGTTTTGAGGATTCATTGTCTTAGAGCAAGGCAATGATTGATGTTAACAATAACCAATTGGATTAAAGCAATGGACCTTTAACAAGAGTTGTTGATAAGGCCAACACAACTGGTTAGTTACATCTATCTCAAAAGTTGAGAGTGCCTCAATATAGTGGGAGGATTGTTCTACAATCTGACCGTTACATGGGCTTAATTGAAACTCAAATTGTCATACCTGATGATGATTTAGAGGATTCATTGTCTTAGAGCAAGGCAATGAATGATGTTAACAAGAACCAATTGGATTAAAGTAATGGACCTAGAATTGAAATATGTGATTTCAACTCCATCTAGAATCTTGTAGATCTATCTAATGGGTAACATCTATGGATTACAAATGAATCTACAAGAAGAAACAAGACATTATCTTATCGTTAGACTTATGGCAAAAGGGTTATACCCAGAGACAGGGGACTGTAAGAAATTCTTATCTCATGTCGTCATGTGGAAGTCTGTTAGAACTCTTGTCCATTTAGAATGGATGTCAAGACTACCCTTTTGAATGGTAATCTTGAGAAGAGTATCTACATGTCTCAAGCAGAATGGTTCATTTAGCAAGATCAAAAGCAAAAGGGGTTTGCAAGCTTAAGTGATCCATTCATGGATTGACCTAAGCAATTTGATCTTGGAATATAAGATTTGATACTGTGATAAAATCTTATGTCTTTGATCAAGAACATTGATGAATCTTGTCTTTACAAGAAGATCGTCAATAGTTCAGTAGCTTTATTAGTGTTGTATGTGATTGATATCCTAGTCATTGGGAATGATGTAGGTTATCTTACTTCTAGTAAAATAAGCTAGCAACTCATTTCCAAATGAAAATTTGGGAGAAACTAAGTTTGTTCTTTTGATCCAAATCATTAGGAACCCTAAGAACAAAAGGCTAGCCTTGTCTCAAGTATCTTATACCTATGAGATGTTAGTTAGATATAAGATGCAGAATTCGAAGAAGGGTTCACTACCTTTCAGGCGTGGAATTCATTTTGTCTAAGAAACTGTTTCCTGCGACACCTCAAGAAGTTGAGGACATGAGACGAATGCCCTATGCAATTGGGATTATAAGTAAGTATTAATCTAATCCAAGAATTGATCACTGGAAAAACGTTAAAAATATCCTCAAGTATCTGAGGAGAAAGAGGAACTATATGCTCGTTTGTGGGACTAAGGATTTGATCCTTACAAGATACACTGACATGGATTTTAAGACTGATAAGGATATCTGTCTGACATAAAAGAATGGCTAGTGGCCCAATTCCAAATGAAAGATTTAGGAGAGGTCGAATATGTTCTTAGAATCTAAATAATCCAAGATCGGAAGAATAGAACGCTAGCCTTATCTCAAGCAACGTATATTGACAAAATGTTGTCACAATATTCGATGCAGAACTCCAAGAAGGGCTTATTGCCTTTCAAGCATGGGATTCACTTGTCTAAGGAATAGTGTCCTAAGATACCTCAAGAGATTGAGGATATGAGATAGATTCCCTACGCCTCCGCTGTGGGCAGCTTAATGTATGCAATGCTCTGCACAAGGCCTGACATCTGTTATGTTGTAGGGATAGTCAACAGATATCAATCAGTATCCATGGTCAAACTTTACAAATGAGCTATAGTGTGGCATAATTACAGTCTTGACCATATAGGCCGAAAATATAGCTGTTTGTTAAGCAGCGATAGAGGCTGTAAGGCTTAGAAAGTTCTTGACTGATTTGGAATGTGTTCCAAATGTGAACTTGCCCATCAAACTTTATAGTGATACAGTGGTGCTATGGCAAATTCATAAGAACTTTGCAGCCCAAGACAAGCAAGCAATTGAATTAAATTGAAATATTCACAAAGGCTCTCTCGGCTAAAGGGTATGAGGGTCATCTAGAAGGTTTAGGTCTATGAGTTATGTACAAAGATGAAATCTAGGGCAAGTGGGAGAAATGTAATGGGTATAGTGATACCATTATGTAAGGGGTATAGTGATGCCCTAGTTTATTGTATGTGTACATTGTATATGTTTTATACATGTATATATGATATTTAATTGAGTAATTAATTAATTATGGAATTAATTAATTATTTATTAAAATTAGATATTGTTCAGATAATAGATTTGAACTTATTAATAGACCTTTTCCTATTGGGAAAAGGAGACCTTTACCTATATATAGGACTCTTGGAGTGGGGTGAAAGACATCCCATTGTCTCTCCCAAAATACTCCCACAAGTCTCCTGCTTCAAGATGTCTTAGAGATATACCGTGTAGTCGATTGGTGGTGTTCGCACAAGAGGGTTGCTACGTTTTCAATCTTATTGGCAAGAAAATGCGAATTGATCAAGGCTTTCTACAAAAGTAACTTTTCTATGAAATCCTTGATCACTAGGATAAAACTAGTTGATCTTTTAGCATGTTTATAGCCTATGTACAACCCATTAAATATAGATTTATTGTTGTAATATTTTGCAAATTGTATTGGTATTTCAATTAGAATCTAAGACTCTGAGTAGGTTCGGTAATACTTTCCGCTGCCTGGGGCTTTTATCCCTTCGAAAGCGTTATTTGAGTGATTCGTAATTTGGTTATTAAATAATCGAGTTTGCATTAATAAACCCTAAATCCAAGGTTGTTTAAATGAAACTTGGACTAGTATGTGGGGACATATGGGGATCGGTGTCCAAGTTACAACCTAAATGGTCTATAGTATAGAGATAAAGTTGGGTACCTTATCCTGGTGACACTATGTGATACGACCCACCTTGTATTCGATACAGATGCAATGATCCAAAGCATCTATGTAGGAGACATGTGGGTAGGGGTATCATATGCAATGAGTTTGCATAAGACCGGACCGCGAAATAGTAACCACTAGATGTAACGTTGTTGACTAGTTTAAGTTTCTATTTAAATAGGATGACATAGGTAACTCAATCTTAATCCTGAGTTTGTTATGAACTCCTTTTCAAAAGGGATTGTCCTTAGATTTGTATGGGTGAGAGTGGCCAGTTCGCCGACTCAATAATCCTACCATTTTAGGGGCAAGACCGAATGGGGGCTGGGAACATAACAGTAGAAGATCAAATTCACTCCTTCCCCTGTTGGGGCAAGTAGATGTGTGTTCCCTTAAGGGATGATTCCGAGACTTGAACGAAGGTGCGCCGTCCTCTCCTGGCCCGAGAGGAACTCCTGTTTAGTGGTTGGACCCTAAACAACTTGTTCATTAGAGGGATCAGTGGCACTTAAGGATCTAGAGGTAACCCAGGGGTAAAACGGTAATTTGACCCAGCTGGTGTTACGAACACACGTGAATGATTGACTTATTGCATTGGTCGATATTCGTGGACACAAAAATATTCTACAATGAGAAGAGTGCAGTTGTGGATCTTTGGTGGAGTCACCTAGAGTTAACGAATGTTGATTAACTTGGTTAATGAGTTATTTAGTTAATCTCGTATCGTTGGAGCTTCTAATCTGTAGGTTCATTAGGTCCACATGCTAGCTCATAATGGGTTCTGAGATAATTTAGTCTTGATATATAAGGGAATTAATATAATGTATGGAGATACATTATAGTATAAAGTTTAATTAGAGAATTAAACTTTGTAATTATTTTTGGATATGATTCAAAATTAATTTATGAGAGAATTATGAATTTAATTAAATATGTGATATTTGATTAATTCATAAATTAATTAATTGAAGAATTAATTAATTTTAACTTAATTTCGTTAAATGTGATTTAATCAAATTAATACTATAGTTTATATTAATGTACATTTTGATGCACATTAAAACTATAGGTTAAATGAGAGATATAAAATTGAATTTGATTCAATTGTAATATTAATTAAATATTTGATATTTAATTAATGTGGGATCAATCAATTTGTATTAATTGAATGGCCTATTTAATTTAATTGAAATAAAACTATATGTTATAATTGATTTGATTAAAATTGGTTTTATTAAATTTATTATTATTAATTAGATAATTAATTATTGTTATATTTAATAATTATAATTAATTATTTAATTATTATTAGACGGCTTGGATCGCGTTGATCACGATCAACGAACGAGATGAAGTAGGGAAGATAACTTCCTTTCCTACTTATCGTTCAGGGGAGGGGAAGTTCCCTATGGGTTCCTATCATTCTGTCTTCTCACGCAAAAATAGATAGTAGGAATCTTTCTCTCTCAATTCTCTCAATTCTCTCAAATCTCTCTAAAAATCTAGCAACCTTCTTGCTGGAAAATTCCCTTCAAGACAACGAGGATCCCACAATCCTATTCTCACAACCCAATAGGATAGCCGGTGTTCGTTTGTGGTCGTGTCGTGATCGTCGGAGCATAGTGTAGTTTTCAATCTTCGATCCACGTAAGTTTTCTATGATCTAAATAGTTTTAGATCTTGAATCTGAGCATGCTTAATCTGAATATTTAATTTAGAAATTGTTTCTATTTTTCTTTTGCCAACATATTGGTTTTTCAATTTTGAAATTCAATTCAAGATCGATCTTGATATGTTTCCGCTGCCAAAGGGATTTCAACCCTTTAATAAAAACTCTGGAAGTATTCCAAAGATATCGATCCCTCAGAGACTAAGTTGAACACAGATTTGAAGAAGAACTGCTCTTAAATCTATACTACATATAAAATGGGCTAAGAGAGGAGAATTTTTACTTTCCTCTTTTGCCCTTACTTTTTAGATAAATTCCTATTTTACCCTTTTCTGATGGGACACGACTATTCAAGTGTAAGTGTCCGTTGAGTCCAATAGGTACAATTGATGTCTGTGGGATGTGACTGTTCATGTAGAGATGGTTACATAGTGAATTGGTGCATCAATTCGTGTATAGGTGTGAGCCATGTATAAAAAGAAAATATATGTATATAAAATTGTTAAAATGTCAAACTATATGAAAAATTGTCCAATAGGTACAATTGATGTCGACAGGATGCGTCTGTTCCGGAGATGGTTACACATTAAATTGATGCATTCATCCATGAATAGGTGTGATCTACCGTATAAAAAGAAAATATATAATTGAAAAAATTCAATCTATAGGAAAATTTCTTCTTTTATATGAGAACTCAAGACTTTCCAAAAAAAAAAAAAAAAGGAAAATTACAAGTTTGTGTTATACGTGAGGGAAACACTATTGACTGTGTCACAATAAAACCTTGAGAATTCATACATTTATTTTGGTCCATGAAGAAGTAGTATTGTTATCTATCCTTTTTTATTTTTCGAACATCATCAAATGTTATTTACATCCACATTAATTCATAGAAGTAAATACAATTTAGGGACGACTTGTGAAATTTAATTACATCATTGAAACTAAGTCCAAACCATTGGGACAAAATTGAAGCTTTGCTCAAACTAATACATTTTAAAACCATAATGACAAAAATAAAATTGTTTAAATGTATGACCAAATTTGTAATTTAATCTATTTAATTTAATATACAAACTAATACATTTTAGGTAAAGAAACATAGAAGTTTGATAATGATAATGATAAAAATAAAATAAAACTCAATAGCCTAAAAATTATTAAGTTATTACTTAAAAAAAAAAACTTTTTTTTGACAACTACTTAGAAAAATAAACTTATTGATTAATAATTGCATGCCTGATTTTAAACGAAATTAAAAATTTCAAATACCAAAATAATTGAACACACTTTCAATTTTCTAATTAAATAGATTAACTTTTTTGTTTATTAATCACAAATACAAGAATTCAAAACACACCCATATATTTAATTAAAAAAATACACACACAAAACAGGTGGATGTGAAACCATTTAGAAATACAAATATTAAATTAACATGAGCATAGTTCAACTGGTATAAATCTTTTAACTAACGAGATTTGTGGTTCGAATCCCCACACCCCCACATGTAAAAAGAAAAAAGAAAAAAACACAAATAAGTGGAGGGAAAAAAGGATTTTGATTTGAAGCAAAACAAATGGAGCAAAAAGGGTTATGTAATTGGTTTTAGTGGATTTTTTTTAATACTATTAATTATCTATGTAATAACATTAGTACTTGAAATTTAGAGTACATTTGTAATCCCTACTGTTTTGCTTACAACTTATTTTATAATTTTCTTTTATCTTAGAAAAGACCATTTAACATATAGTAACTCACTTGCTTTATAAAATTACTTGACTTTTTAAAAATTAATTGTTAGTAGAATTTCATATATATATTTTTATTTTTTATAAGATAATTATTAAACTTACAGTTAAAGCTTAAATAAATAGTAATAAAAAAAACGTGCAATGTATCAGTGTGCTACTATTATGTCTATATACATGCTATATAATAAGAAATCATTTATTTTTACCACTAATTTTTAAAAGTTTATGGTAATTGAAACAAAAGTCTATATACTATAAGTTTTTTTTTAATCTAAAAAAAAAAAAAAAATTCCACGTGTTACTTGACTAGTTGCTTAAAAAGGTAACCAAAGGAAATGATTGATGATTGTGTTTTGGAAAATAAATAAGCAAACAATAAAAAGCAATAACAAACAATAATAAAAGCGGGGTGCTCAGTAAAGTTTCATCCCAAATGCAAATAACTCTAATAATGGCTTATTTAACCTAAGTCTAGATATGCATTAGGTCAGGTTTAACTCCTATTTGGCCTTGCTCCCAAGAATCGTTAGAAGACTAAGCGAGTACTGTTATGAATATTTATGTGACTCGACTCCGACATAGATTATTCATGCATGCAACCTATAACTCTATAGTTGTTATAAGCGACCATCCCCTATAACACCGAATACACTCTCTCGAGTCCTTTCTCCTATATCACCTTTATGAGAACCGATATTGTTTGACCCTTTCAGTACCAAACTCACATAGCATGAAAAGTCTAAGTGATCAAGTTACACTCAACAAGATTAGAATGATAATCAATAAAGGATGACTTGCATAAAATAGAACTTAGGCAAATAAACAACTTTCAAGCCATTTAATCCATAAGGAAATTCACTATACTGAACCCCTCAATGGAATTTAGCTACACATGATGGAATATAATGCAAACAAGTAACTTTCCATTGAAATAAAGAATAAGAAATACAGAACAATGAAAAGAGATAAGTGTTGGAAAATATAGTGCAGTAGCTAAAACTAGGGTTTTTCAATTTATCCAGTCCCTCTAGAGTTCTCATTACACTCTACTCCCCTTTACAAGGTAGGAAATATGGTGAAATCTCTACAAACACAACGGTTTGATGTCTAACTAAGGTTAGAATTTCTTCTTCTAGCAAGGACCTCGGGCATCCCTACTCATGGGCGTATACTAAGGTTCTGTCACCACCCTCTTCTTCCCAGTGCGTTCTACTTGAATTTGCCTTCAAATCATGGCCTTTTATAGCGTAGGGAGTGGTTGAGAAGTCACAAAAATGGTGCTTGCAAGAAGCCTAGTCAGTTTCGGAGTCAAATCAGTTGATTAGGTGCACGAAACACTCATCCAAAATGACCCGCGACAGACTCGAAACTGTCTGCGTCTGCCCAGAAATGCGGTCGCATTTCAAATTCGCCTTGGCAGAAATACGGTCGCATTTTTGGAAAATTGCCTATTTTCCCTGTTTTCTGCAAAACACCAAAACTAAGTCAAATTCACAACAAAATGAGTTCTTTTAAGCACAAATATGTATAATTTGACACACGTGACTCTCAAAGTCCTAACTCATCAACTTTAACACTTTTTAAGCTCGAGAATATTGATTTTGATCTAAAACATACAAGTTTCACAAGGAAATGAGCTAAATATAAGGGCAAAAGAGGTATATTTTTTACACTTATCAGCAGACGATGCAAAAAAAGGAAGGAAATACAAGCGGAAAAATTAGAATCAAGATGGTTGTTTGTCCCTGCAATTTAGGAGAAGAAAATGGATCTAAATTGGCACACTGACCTCGGCAATTCACAGAGCCTTGCGGCTATAAAAGGAGACCTTCAAGCTTCAATGTAAAAAAGGAGCTGAGAGAAGTTTGCTGAAGAATACTGAAGCGTGGTCACCACTCAGAGAAGCGGCAGTGCAATGAACTAGAACTAGCAAAGTGCGAGAGTATTTGCTGGAGATTGAACCCAATCAGACACCGACCTTGACGGAGGAGGTGTAAGGATCCAACGTGTTGGGTTTTATGCCCTAAAACTCGTAGATAGTAAATGTAACAATTGATCGAACATTAATAAAATGATTAATGTCTTTAGTATTTTCTTTTTCATTTCCTTATCCTCTATATAGTCTATAGAGTTGAAAAGAACTTCTTGTTCGTTTGTAAGAACATTTATGCAATGTCCTTCTCGATCATTCTTACATGCTTTGATGCATTCAGAATGATCGTTTTTGCTTTGACTGGAGATTTCAGAATCAGTGTCCTCGAATTGGATTTGATTCAAATCTTCAGATGAACTATTTGAGAGACTTGACGAATATTCTTCATCAAGGTTTACTATTAGGACAATTATTAGCATAATGTCCTTCCTTTTGGCATTTGAAGCAAGAGACCTTTCTTTTGTCCTTGCGAGTGTTGGATTGATTATGGCGGGGATTTTGTCCTTGTCCTTTTCTTTTTGATGATAATTTTTAGGAACGTAATCCCTCTGAGGCCTCGAGTAAACCTTTTGTGGTCTCCTTTGAACATATTGTCGATTGTAATCTTTGTAATACCTTCAGCTATTTTTTCTTCGGACGATTTTCCTTGATGTGTGAGCTGGTTCTTCTATTCGCTCACAACCATATTGAGAACAGAAAGCTTTCATTTCTCTTATTCTGTTCTTATCACCCTTTTGAACTTTTCTCTGAATTTTGATCTCACTGCAGATTTGTAATCCGCAATTAATCACGTAAGACATTAAGTCTCCGAAGGTTAAATCTAGCCATTTGATTTCTCCATCAAATCTTTCACGGATGGCCATGTATACTCTTTCAGCAACATAGCTTGGAAGTCCATCAATGAACCTTTCTTTCCATTGATGTACATCGGGCATGTACCCTACTATGGCAAGAAACATATCCTTATACCAGTTGAAATTTGCAAGGTTGGTACATTTTAGGTTTTTTAGAATTGATCTTTGGGTATCCTTGTACTTCGAGCTGTGGGCGGCAGTAAAATTCCATGATATGGCATAGACAAGGGTTTCTACTGCGTCTTCAATTTCTACTTCTTCTTCGATAGTGATAGTTTTTGGAGTTTCCTTTTTTACAGGTGTTACTCCTGAACCTGAGGGTTCGCTGATTTTGACACCTGGTTCTGGTTTTTTGACCTCATCGATTTTGATCTCCTTTTTTCTTTTGACCTTGGTTTTGTGGGTTTTGATTTCCTTTCTAAAGTTGGGATCAAGGCATTCCTACCAAGCGTTAAGGGTGCCTGAAAAGCCATTGATGATCATGCCTGCAGAAGTATGGTTTGAATTACTATTTTCTTGGTATGCGGCAGAAGCTATAAGCATTTCAGAGAGCATATTCATGATTTGTCTTTCTGACATGCCATCAAGGTTCCAAACATATATCGAGGAACCGTCATACTGCTTATTTCTAAAGAAATTGAGGTCTGGCATGCTTTGTCGTTGATACCAGTTTATACCATCGGCAGGATTGGAATATCCTATCTTGTTGATAAATTGAGGATCTTCCATTTGGAGGGATGAGAATTGTTCTATAAGAGAATCGACATCTTCAATGTCACTATCGTTTAGGACATTGATCTGATTGGAGCTTTCTCCTTTTGAGATAGCTAACAATTTTCTGTCGATTTCTTCTAAGAGTTTGGTCTTAAGAGTTTTGAGGTTGACTCTTTCGAGAGGGCTGTACAAAGGTTTGACAGGTGCCGGAGGAGGGTCGATTAATTCTTCTAGTTTATACACCTGTTCAGCTATGGATGTTAGAATTCGGTTTGAAAAGTTGTTTTGAACCTGAATGCTTTTGATTTCTTTGTTCGTAGGTGGTTGGCTTTCATCAGCTTCTCTGATGAGTTGGAATGGTTTTGCTATAATTTTCTCGTGATAGAAGCTGTCGAATTCGACATCTTCCATTGGAGGATAGTCACTTTGAACTTATCCTTTTCTCATGGTTTTCCATCTTTCTTTTTCTTTGATGGTGCAAATATGAGAATACTCTTTTCTCTGATTGAACCATCTAAAGAAAGCTATATGCTCTTGGAGTTTCTCTAGAGTTTAAAAGTATTCTTCCTTAATAATCTTTCTTTGTGCCTCAGAGTAATCATTAAAGAAGTGTTTTCTTTCTTCTCTGTTTTCTCTTGCCATGAATTCCTTTTGCAGAGCTTCTTTGTCAATTTTGAATTCGTTATCGGAGATGATAACATTCAATTGACTTTTGAAGACTGAGTCAGTTTCCATGTCAGTTTGGGTTGGTGAAAGAGGTCTATCCTCTTCGTATTGGAGATTTGGAACTCCATGTTCTAATTTTACAGACATAACTCTAAGTGAGTTAGTTCTGCCAATACTTTGAATGAATTCTGGTCTTATTCCAGAAGTACTTGGTCTTGAACTCATGAACTCCTTTTTGTTCATGTTTTCTTTGACAACTGGGAATTGAGGTCTTTCATCTTCAAATTTGATCTCTACTCTCCCATCAGGATGTTCGATGATATGGGAAAGTTCATTTTCTCTCTTTTGAGGGACAAAGGCATTTTCTATTGTCCATTGAGGATTTCTGGTGAGGTTATCCCATGAAAGCATCTTTGGGACGCTAACAGAAGATTTGTTGATATTTGTTTCTATCAGCATAGTTTTTTCCTTTGGAGATTAAACCAATGTTTTTGGTTCCATTGAAGAGGTAAGGGTTTTATAGGTAATTTTGTATAATAGTGTCATCTTCTTTACACCTTCTTCGAGATTTAAGCCTTGACCTGTGATTTCCAGGCTTAAGGTTTTGAGAATATGGGGGACATCTAAGGCCACCATAAAGTTTGGATAGCAGGTGAAGTATATGGGTCCATCTGCAAGGTTTGATTCGATTATCCCGAGCAAAGAGTTAGAGAAGTCTTTGTGACGTCTATCTCTTAGGATTGCCAATACAGGAGTATCTAGTCCTGATCTGAACATTGGTCTGAGAGCAACCTGAACTGCTCCTATATGCAGGAATTGAAAATATTTCCTATGTTTGAGGATGTCGTCTTTTGGAAATAATTGAATTGAATCAATATTTCCATAGACTGGGATTTTTCTTTCCACAATCTTGATGCATTGTTGTTCATGGAAATTGAAAGTGTTGTGTATGTAAATAGTTTTGTTGTCGAGTTTGGGTAAGCCTCATTTTTTAAGATTGTTTTCTATCTTTGCTATATGCAAAGCTTCATTGGAGATCTCTGAGCTTGAAGAGGTCATTTGCTGGTCCTCTACTTCATCTTGAGTAAGTTCCTTCGAAGGAAGGGATTTAAAAAGGATTTTCCTTAAGAGAGACATTGATTAATAAGAGAATATCATTTTATTATAAAAAATAAATTTTAAACTCATAAAACTATTTTTCTCAGAATTGAGAATCAAAAGGTAGTTACCTCTGTTCACTCTTTTGGCAAGAAGGCAAGGTAGGCTTACCAACGGATTCACTGTGCTTTACTCTTTGCGACTTACAACCGGGAACACCAACCGCAATAGGTCCTTCGCAATAGCCCTCTGCAGTGAATGAACGTGTTCTTCCGACAATCTCTTCTTTGAAAGATAGTTTCGATAATCTTAAAATAGATTGAATATACTTAAAGAAATGTATATTCTTTTATCACTCAATCTCTTCCCCCCAAAAAAAAATTTAAATCAGCAATTGAAGAATAGAAGTTTTATTGAACTTGGCTCTGATACCAATTACAACTCAGCTTACAATGCCCTCTAAGGATCGACTAAAGTATTGTTGTTTGTATTACGTTTGTCTTGCCTAAATAACCCTAATCCAATAAACTAAACATCTTAGGTTGTGGTATGAGTCTTGAACTGTATGTGGAGACATACGGGGATCACTGTTCAAGATACAACCTCAAGGGTCTATAGTGCAGGGATAAAGCTAGGAACCTTATCCTGGTGACACTATGGATGTGGCCCACTTTGTATTTGATACAAACGCAATGATCCAACGCGTTCATGTAGGGTACATGCGAGTGGAGGTATCCTATGCAATGAGTTTGAATGAGACCGGACCGTGAAATAGTAACCGCTAGTGGTAACACCATTGACTAGTTAGGTTTATAGTTCACTAGGATGACCTAGGCAACTTAGTTTCAATCCTGAGTGGGTTATGAACTCCTATTCATGAGGGATTGTCCTTTGATTTGTATGGGTGAGAGTGGCCATTTCGCCGACTCAATAAGCCTATCATTTTGGAGACAAGACTGGATAAGGAGCTGGGAACATAATCACACAAAAAGGAATTCACTGCTTCCCAGCTTTAGGGAAGCATATGAGTGTTCCCTTAAGTAGTGTCTCCGGGTCTTGAACAAAGGGTTTTACCCTCTCTCAACCTCTGCCATGTATTCCTTGAACTTTTCAAGGACTTCGGACTTATGATGCATTAGGTAAAGATATCCATACCTAGAATAATCATAAATGAAACTGATGAAACATTCATACCCTCCTCGTGCTCCAACATTCATCGGACCACAGAGGTTTGAATGTATAAGCTCTAGGGGTTATTTGGCCCTATAACCTTTTTCGAAAAAAGATCATTTAGTCATCTTGCCTTCAAGGCATGACTCACAGGGAGGTAATGAGTTGTCTTCTAACTCGTTTAGAATCCCACTTTTGACCAGTCTCCCAATCCTATTTAGCTTTATATGGTCCAACCTCATTTGCCAAAGATAGGTATTCTCTTTAGGGAAAATCCTTTGCCTTTTATTACTCTGAGTAGTAGCAATTTTAAACATCTCGGTGTTATTAACTGCTATACTCTCGATAGATCTTAAAATATACAAAGTATTTTCCAACAACGCTGAACAACCATTAACTTCCTTTCTATAAATGAAAGCAAGCTTTATTTAATGAGAAAGATATGGAATAAGTTTGTTCGACAAACAAGATATCGAAATCAAATTTCTTTTAATCTTTGGAACTATGCATACATTATCTAATAATATATACTTGTTATCTTGGAAAAGTAATTTCACATTTCCTACTGCAATAGTTGAGACAACCTCTCTAGCTCCAACTCTGAGGGTCATCTCACCAGCTCCAAGCTATACCCAGGAACTGATTCCTTTAAACGAAGAACAAACGTGATTTGTGGCCTCTAAATCGAGTATCCAGGCCGAACTATCGTTCTCCATTAAACACATTTCCAAGACTAGTAAATCTTTGGTCATGTTCTCGTAAGCTAAGCAGTTTCCTTGAGAACGTTCCTCTTTTAAACCAATAAATCATTTGCCACTCGTTTAGTGTTAGCGTTCTTAGTAGTATGTTCTAAACCATTTAAATTGGCGTCAGACAAAGCACATATATTTTTCGACATATTGCTGAAATAAACAAATAACTTGTATTAAATTTTGCACTAAACTCATTTATACATAATATCCAATCAATTTAGCAAAAGTAATTAAGCACCCTATAATTCATAATTCTTTGGCAACTATACTTCAGAGGTTTAGAGCAATAGCCACCGAGGGGTGATCAGCTACTCCTCCCTGATAAGACCAATTTGTTATACACTTGGAATCTCCCAATTTGCTTATCATCGTTGAATTCCTTGCGAAAAATGCTTTAAAATGAGTATAATATGTCTATAGGTCCTCACCGAAGCTTTGGAAGCAATTCGGGGCTTAAACGAGCGAAACTGGAGCGTAAAATGACCATTCTACCCCTGGAGCCTCATCATCGTCGAGACGCTCGTCATCAGAGTCGAGACGCTTTCCCACAGCGTTGCGACGCTAGGGCAATCCGAAAAATATTTTCCAAAATTGAAGGGGATAGCGTTGCGATGCTAGGCAATTTTCCAGAATTGAATTTTTCCTATTTTGGCGAGAAGTTTTCCATGTTTAAAGATTCAATTCTGCACCATTCTACCACGAATTGAAGGCCAAGAAACACTATAAATAGAGGGCCTTGGTGTAGGTTTAGAATCATCCCAAAATACAATATTGTAGCCACCTTTCTCTTTACTTTTCTAGAGTTCTTTTAATTTTTCTTAGTCCATGGGTCAGTTGATCGAGCCTCGAGCTTGGAGGTGTTTTTCTATGGCCAACTAAGCTCGGATCGCTGTAATCGGAACCTCGGTTTGTAAGTTTGATTCAATTTTATGAGATTTCTATTCTTCATTACTTAGTTAATTGTCTTTGTGATTTTAGTTCTTTGCATACAAATTTAGATTGTGGTAGGAAAGATTGACAACCTTGACTGCGCCCTGTCTAAATTTACTTGCTAAATCTATGTAGCAAATAGGCTAACGTTGTGATATTACGCATGCATCCCTAGAACTAAATGATTTAATCAATTGTAATTGTGGTTTGTTGCTCGTTGCATGTGAATTAATTCGGCTAGATCCCAATGTAGTTTAGATTCGTTAATAGGCCAATTAATTAATTTAAACTAGAATGAAACTTAGCGTTTGCATGTTTGTGATAGTTGAATCATGGCTCTCAGTCTGTTGCTGGAGTACGCTGGACTTAGATAGTTAATTAAATATCAATTGATAATTGATGAATGAAATTAATCAAACTTAAAACCGAGTTCAACCCCGATTACAATGATCCTTGTGGTAAGATCAACTAACCCCTTCTTTACTTTTCTTGCATTTAATTTTCCTTATTTATTTTCTCGCCTTTACTTTATGTCTTAATCTTTTATCAATAAATTCTCCCTTTTTGGTTTCCTCAAAAGCACAAAAGAATTTAGAAATAAATTGATTGTTCCCTGTGATCGACCTGACCACTACTGCTACAAGTTAGCTTTAGGAATCGTGGATTATAAATTTATTTGACAAGAGACCGCAACAATCTCTTCCGCCACTCCCCGGAATTGAGACGTTCTCAACCAAAATCTAACACCAGAATAACTCATATCCCATTTATGTTCAGTTACCGTTGTGTTGGGTTTTATGCCCTAAAAGTCATAGATAGTAAATGTAAACTATTAATTGTTCTCAATAAGACATCATTTATTGTTATTGTATAAAGAGTTATGGAATTATTGGTTGTTTTGTCTTAAATAACCCTAAATCCAATAAACTAACATCCTAGGTTGTTACATGAGTCTTGAAGTGTATGTGGAGACATACAAGGATCAGTGTTAAAGATACAGCCTAAAGGGTCTATAGTATAGGGATAAGGTTGGGTACCGTATCCTGGTAACAATATGGATACGGCCCAGTTTGTATTTGATACAAACGCAATGATCCAACGCGTTCGTGTAGGAGACACGCAAGTGGGGGTATCCTATGCAATGAGTTTTCATAAGACCGAGCCGCGAAATAGTAACCGCTGGATGTAACTTCGTTGACTAGTAAGGTTTTTATTTCACTAGGATGACCTAGGCAACTTAGTCTCAATCCTGAGTGTATTATGAATTTATGTTCGCGAGAAATTGTCCTTTGATTTGTATGGGTGAGGGTGGCCAGATCGCCGACTCAATAAGCCTACCATTTTGGGGACAAGATCGAGTGGGGTGGTTGGGAACATAATCACACAATATGGAATTCACTCATTCCCGACTTCAGGGTAAGTAGATGGGTGTTCCCTTAAGTGGTGTCTCCAAGTCTTAAACAAAGGGCTCTACCCTCTCGCTAGCACGAGAGGGATTTCTGTTTATTGGTTTGACCATAAACAGGTTGTTCATTACATGAGCATTGGTACTTAAGGACATAGAGGTAACCCAGGGGTAAAATTGTAATTTGACCCAGCTGGTATTACGAACAATTGTGAAGGACTAACTTGCTGTTATTGGTCTATATTCGTGGACATTAAAATATTTTGTAATAAGAAGAGTGCAGTTTTGGGTCTATGGTGGAGTGTACACACAGTTAACGAATATTGATTAATTTGGTTAATGAGTTTAGCCAATTAATCTCATATCGTTGGAGCTTCTGATTTGTAGGTCCATTAGGTCCCACTGGTAGCTCGTAAAGGGTAATTGAGGAAATTAAGTCTTGATTAATAAGGAAAATAATATAATGTATAATGATACATTATAATATAAATTTAATTTTGGATATAATTCAAAATTAATTAAATATTTGAATGAGTTCAAATATTAATATAAATTATTCATATTAAAACTATAGGTTATGTGGGAGATGTTCGTTTAAATATGATTTAAATAAAATGATTTAATTAATTATTTAATTAAATAAATCCCAATCCTATTACAACTGGGAAGAGTAATTAATTATTAATTAGTAAAATATATCCCTAACCTATTAGGAATAGGAAAGGATATGGCATTCTTTATAAGCCACAAAATGCCTCCCAGTTGAATCATTCATTCACTAAATCAAGAAGAAGGTTCCCACTGCCTTGGCCTCAAATTCCCCAGAGAATACCAGTGTTTCCATGTGGTAGTGTTCCAAGTTGTTCGTGATTATTTCTCAAGCAGTTGGTGAATTTAATCTAAGGCATCAACGAGAGTAAGTAACTTGTTACTATATGTAAATTAGAATTAGATTCTATAGATTTTTCAGCATGTTTAATCTAGATATTCATTAGATTATGAATGCATGTATTTGTCAGTGTATTGGTATTTCATGATTCTAAATTAATTGTGAATTACTCCTGAAACAGCTTCCGCTATGTCGAGAACCCCGTCCCTACACGTTGTTTGGTCAAGAAATTATTAACATCTTAATAATTTCCCATAAGTGTGACCCGCCATCTTTCAAATCACAGAGGTCCGTCCGAACAAGCTACGATCAAGAAAGATAATGTTGGGGCAAAACCTAAGAAACCCTATCCATTACGGAGTTCGCCCTGCTACCCCATGCTCAAGCCCTCCGAAGGGATGGTCACACTATGGCAACATGCAGACACAACATGAAATCTCAGAACATACCAATGGGGGAGACCGTAGGATGTGTTGACACATTTCCCGCTCCCACTTACTATAAACACCCTCTCCATTCACCTTGGTATTGAATCATAAAAACACCTTCCGAAGGGAGGTCACTTCCACGGTGACATGAGGCTGAGCGTGATTCTCACAGTGTGAACTTTCTAGAGAACATGGGAATAAAAACTCGATATGAAACATCAAGTTTTTATACTCTTCCTCCCATTGAGTATTTTAAAATTTAAGGTCTATTTACTTAGGTAAATTCTGACTAAATGAATCTATCTAAGTCTATGCCTTATTAAATAAGGTCTTTACTCTATATGTCAAGCTAAATTAAACCCTTTCAATTACCTAGTGACATTGTATGCTAATAAGACCGTGGTTAATTCAACTCAGGTTCCAGACCAGGCGCGTGGGAGAGTTCCCTTATAACCCAAGTCTTATATCCTTGATAGGCCCCAAAATGTGCTATCTTATTACTTCTAATTCAATCTTGTTAGTGTGCATTTGATGGTTTAAGTGTTTATTTTATAGGGATTCGAGCATAAGAGGACAATTAGGCCTATATTTCATTTCGGCGCTAACTCGGGATTTTTAAGGTGTTTTCGAGCCATTTTGGATTCTCCGAGATGACGAAGCCAAAGGCATCGACTGGAACACTTGGAAATCATCTTTGGAGCCAAAAGGATCAAGCAAGATTTTGCATTTTTTTGGCAAACCCGAGAGCAAGCACCTCGACGCCATAATGGCGGCGGCGGCCCGTAGACGGAAGGGCTAGTGTCGAGACGCTGGCCTTGGTGTCTCGACGTCGGCATTAATTATAAATACAAACTTTAGTTTTTTTTAGTCGAAAGTACTCGGTTTCAATCGTTTTCTCTGAGTTTTCTTTGTAGTTTTTCGTCCCTTTTCTTCCAGAATTGTTCTCCATTCCGATTCTATCTTATTTTATCATGTATTTTCGTTTCTTTGTTGGATTACCTTGTAGCATGAGGGGTTAAACCCCTTAGAATTGTTGGATTGGTGTAATCTTTATATGCTTTGTTCTATTTAGTTGAGTTTGTTGAACCTTACTCTCTGTGTTGTGGATTTATATGAATTGCATCTTAGTTTCTCGTTCAAACCATCACGTTTGTATATCGATTTGAGTCTTGACGTCTCTTAAATTGAATATGAGCATGGTCTATTAGTTATTTTTAGATAGTCTCTAGGTTGAGGCGGATCCATCACTAATTTGACGGTAGCCTACCGTAGACTTCCGATAGGCCTAAGAAACTAAGAGAAGTTAGGTTAATTTAATTAGAGAAATTAAATCCTAATTTAATTAACTAGTTTCGGGTCTTGTACGATTATGAAATTAACCAATTAGCAATTTAGAGGATTTATCTGGTTGTTAATTTGGCTAATTAGATTTAGGCTGAGGATTTAGCGGGAGGCAGCGAGCGTAATTTACAATAATTAATTAATTAGGTTATTCGTGAGCTATCGGGTAATTTAATTAATTAAGCACAGGCTGAGTAGGTGGGCTATCTGAAAAGCCAAGAAGTATTCCTGGCAATTTAAATTAATCCACATAATATCTTTAGAGCAAACGATGAAACGAAATCGCTCAAAGTGATCTAAAGAGTAACTAATCCGACGGTCCCGTCTTTTGTCTCATTTTCAGTAATTTTTACTTCGCTTCAGTTTATTTGCATGCTATTTACTTCTTTCCATAAATTTTCCCCTTTTTCTTGCATTTTAAATTATTTCAGTCAGTGACAGACCAAACCCCCCCCCCCCTTTTGTTGCAAACCCCCTTATTTTGCGAAATCACAAAAATTAACAAAGAACTCCCTTTCCCTGTGGACGACCCGGCCACTACCTACTGCAAAGTAGCAAAGAGCCATAGTTATAAATTTTATTTGACAATGAGGACTCGACAAACTCGTACCCGTCAAATTGGCGTCGTTATCGAGATAAGGAGTTTGTGTTCTTTTTAATTTTTGGGTTTTTTCATTTTTTTCTCCTCTGCTTTTTCTTTGTATGATCAATCATTCCGTGCAGAATAAGAATTTTTAAGGTGTTCATATAACACATGCGGAAGCAATTGAAGATCGAAAGCACTTAACTCTATTAATTTTACTCCTAAAGCATGCTGGTTCTAGAGAAAACAAAATATAGAGTTAGAGAGCACCAACCTTTTGTAGCTCACTTGTGTGGAACTCCTTGTGGTGTTTTCTTCTCCAATCCTCCTTGGAAAACCTCTAGAGTCTTTCCTACTATTCTCTGGGCCAAGAACGACTTGTGGGAGTCTATAGTGATAAGGAATGGGAAGGGAATGGTTGAAGGATCATGCTCTATGGAGATATGAGATGAGAGAGTGATTGAGGAAGAATTTCAGCAGCATAACACTAAGGTAAGAGCTGTATGTTTGCACAATATGATTCTTCCTCTACTTATAGAGAAAATCCGTGCAAGAAGGGGCTTCAAGATGCAAGACACATGGTGGTCTTCATGGAGAAAGTGGAAGTTAGGTGTTCAAGCAACACAACATGCACCATTGTATGAATGTGGTGTATTTCCACTTTGAGTCTTCATGCAAGAGTGGATTTCCAAGTTTTTCCACTAACTTATGATTCAAAATCAGATTCTAAATTCAGCATAATTGATTTAATTTCAATTCTCAATTGAAATTAATCATAAAATACAATCTTGAAGCTTGCCCCACTAATTATGAATGATTAATCAAATTAATCATCTTAATATTGTACATCCTTTATATATATGAATCTCAATTCATGTATATTGTATTTAAACCCTTTTAAATACTTTATATCTCATTTTCTAATTTAATTCATAATTAAATTATTGTGTCAAACACAATTTTATGATAATACCCTTTTTTCCCGATTTTGAATGATTCAAAGAAACCTATCAATATGTTCTAGGCTTTAATCCGATATGAGCTAGTAGGGGGACCAAATGGACCTATAGATCATGGGCTCCAACGATTCGAGGTTAACCGACTAATCTCAATATCTAAGCTAGCCAACATTCGTTAACTACCGGGACACTCCACTATAGCCCGATAGTTGCACTCCCCTCACTATAGATATATTTCCGTCCACTTGATTTAACCATGTTCAGTAAGTCGTTCCTTCATAGGTTGTTCGTAGCTATAGCTAG
Organism: Luffa acutangula; assembly: GCA_036850905.1. Classification (NCBI taxonomy): domain Eukaryota; kingdom Viridiplantae; phylum Streptophyta; class Magnoliopsida; order Cucurbitales; family Cucurbitaceae; genus Luffa; species Luffa acutangula. The sequence goes on along the minus strand of CM072087.1, from coordinate 25,482,136 downwards.
GTCAAATAAACGTTTTACCCCTATAGTACTTCTTGTTCCTTAAGTTCCACCAATCCTCTAATGAACAATAGGTTTGTGGTCCAACCATCAAACCTAAGTCCATTTCGATCCAATGAGAGGGTGGGGCCCTTGTTCAAGTCCTGGAGTTAGTACTTAAGGGAACAACCTCTCTACTATCCCTGAAATGGGTAGGAGTGAATTCCGTCTTGCAAAACTATGTCCCCAACTACCTATTCGATCTTATCCCCAAAATGGTAGGCTTGTTGAGTCGACGATGCTGACCACTCTCACCCATACAGATCAAAGGATAATCTCGTATAAACAGGAGTTCATAGTTAGCTCAGGATTAAGAATGAGTTACCTAGGTCATCTATGAGAAATAGTCAGTTTCTTCAATAAACGGCGTTATAAAGAGAAAGTGACTTATTTCGAGGTCCAGTCTTATGCAAACTCATTGCATAGGACGCCCCCACTCACATGTCTCCACATGAACGATTTAGGATCTCATCGTTTGTACTTAATACAAAGTGGGTCGCGTCCATAGTGTCCCCAGGATAAGGCACCCAACCGTATCCTTATACTATAGACTATTTTGACTATAAACTTGAACTTGATCCTACGATATGTCCCTACATATAGTTCGAGTATTCATTTTATAGCCAAGGATCTTAGTTTATTGGATTTAGGTTAATCATTCACAATTTACATATTCAATAACATCTTTTACTTAATAACCTCAATAACGTCTTTATTGGAAATAGAATATGTTTAATGATTTAGAAACTACGAGTTTATAGGACATTAAAACCAACGAATTTAAGGTATAATCTTGGGATCACATGGGAGGAGCGACGCTTGAGGAGGGGAGCCAGGAGTAGAGAGAGCGAGAGTAGGGAGCCTGTTCACTTTCCTGACATGGGAGATCAGACGCTCAGATGGATGGCAGTGCCTGATTTGAATCAGCAACCCCTTTGCATCACCTATCATGAAATGGAAGGTACCTTCGAACTTAAATCCGGTTTGATCCACTTACTTCCTATCTTTCATGGTAATGCAGGAGACGATCCACATAAACATAGTCCTACAAGACGAAATTGACTCCTACCCGTTTTAGGGATATTAGATAGGTTGTTCCCTTAAGTGCTGACTCCGGGGCTTGAACAAAGGGATCCGACCATCTCATTGATCAAGAGGGATTAGGTTTGTTGGTTGAACCACAAACCAATTGTTCATTAGAGGATTAGTGGGACTTAAGGAACTAGAAGTAACTTCAGGGGTAAAACGGACATTTGACCTGCTGTAGTTACGAACGACCTGTGAAGGATCGACTTACTAAGCATGGTTATATCGGGTGGACAGAAATATATCTACAGTGAGGGGAGTGCAACTATTGGGCTATAGTGGAGTGTCCCGGTAGTTAACGAATGTTGAATAACTAGGTTAATGTGTTCAATCGGTTATTCACGAGTTGTTGGAGCCCATGATCTGTAGGATCATTAGGTCCCCCTGCTAGCTCATATAGAATGAACCTTAGAACAATGTGATGAAAGAATTTGAAACGTTCAAAATTCAATTAGGGAATTAAGGTTAACTATATACGATCTACTTAACGTATTATTAAGAGAGTTGAAAATTTTAAATATAATTTAAATATTGTAACGAGTATATGATACATATTTAGGTTTGAATATGAATATTGATTTGTATTCAAGACCGGTTTTGAGAGAGTTCGAGATTGGTTTTGAGATCAGTGTAATTTGATATTTAATATTAAAGTGTTTAATTGTAATTAATTAAAGAAAATGGATTTCGGAAATTCATTTTAGAAAGTTAAAAAAAATATATTGAATTGAAATCAGTTTTAATTATTTAAATTAATTTAAAGAATTAAATTCAATTTTAGGAGGTTAAATACCACATTGAGACACCAATGCCATGACTCATCCTTGACCTCTTCAAGCTGTCTTCTTCTCCTTAATTCTCAGCACTATATTGATGCATGATATCCTCTATATAAGGATGAATGATTAATGTTATGCTGGTGAAATTCTCTCTCAAAAACTATAAACTCTCTTTTCCTCACAGCTTAAACATTCAAGCTACAATTCCAAATTCATCACTTGTTTGAGTCCCACAACTCGTTCTAAGGTCGAAGAATAGCGGGGAAGATCACGGTGGTCGTCCATGTTGTGTTCGTGAGAAGAATTTATCCATGGTGTACCTTGATTAAGCTCCACAAGGTTGGTATTTATAAACCTCTGTTTTTTGTTCTTATTACATACATGTTTTAGTTTGCTAAATTAAAGAAATTGTGTGGCTCTCGATCCCTAAAACTAATGATACATATGTATAGAAGTCCAAGGACGTTGAGACGTTGGCCAAATATGGAAAAAATCAACTTGCGAAAAAGGACCAATCTGTCTGCAAATTGGCATAGCATTGAGACCCTATAAGGTATAAGGCAGCGTCTCGACGCTAGCTATAGAGTTTGCAGCATCGAGCATCGTTGAGATGTTGTGCTCTCGAGATTTTAACACTAATCTTCCATCTGCACAACGTTGAGATGACGGATTGGAACGTTGAGACATTGTCTTCAACTCAAGAGCATTTTTGTTATTTTCTCTCCCAATTTATTTCGTTTAAGTCACGAATTGGCTCCGAACCTTCTTCATAGACCAGCACACATATTATACTCATTTTAAAGCATTTTTGCAAGGAATTAAACAAAGATAAGCAAATTGGGAGAAAATAAATGTGTAACAAATTTGCGCTATCAAGATCACGCAATTAGTTATCTGAATTTCGGTTTGGCAATTTTAATCATTGACACTCTCAATTAATCTAATTATTTACTACTTGTCTAACCGCTCATGGAACAGCTAGTGAGATAACAAACCTCAATTATTTCTAACTCTACAAAAGCTTCAAGCCAGATCCTAGTTAGATTTCTAATTAATAATGCTATAACTAGAACCTAACCGAGTCAAATGGGTCATTAGATAGAATTTGTATAAGCTAGGAATAGCCTCAAATTATACAATTCTAAGCCTTAATTCTTAGATCTAACATGCAATTGGGCCAATTGGGATAACGCAACTTTCAACTCAATTACACGATAAATCTATTATTAACTAATTTAGCAAACCAATTAAATCGAACAAATAGGTCGTCAATCTATTCTATCGATCCAATCACAATTAAAACAGGAAATAAAATCACATTCAGCAAACAATTCATTAAAATCATAGACCAATGTCTTAAGTGTTGGGTTTTATGCCCTAAAACTCATAGATAGTAAATGAAACAAATTAATTAGCCTCAATAAAGTGTTATTTGAGTGATTCAGTAGTTTGTTATTGAATAACCGAGTTTAGCATTAATTTGTTGGGTTTTATGCCCTAAAACTCGTAGATAGTGAATGTAACCGTTGACCGGATAGTAATGAAATAATATTGATATATTTTTCCATTAATTGTTATTAGTTATTTTATATTTGTCTTTGCCTAATAATAACCCTAATCCAATAAACTAGACATCCGAGGCTGTAATATGAGTCTTGAACTATATGTAGCGACATATGGGATCATTGTTCAAGAAACAGCCTAAAGGGTCTATAGTATAGGGATAAGACTGGGTGCCTTATCCTGGTGACACTATGGATACGGCCCACTTTGTATTTGATACAAACGCTGCGATCCAACTCGTTCATGTAGGAGACATGCGAGTGGGGGTATCCTATGCAATGAGTTTGCATAAGACCGGACCGCGAAATAGTAATCACTAGTTATAACACCGTTAACTAGTTGGTTTTCTATTTTCACTAGGACGACCTAGACAACTTAGTCTTAATCCTGAGTTGATTATGGACTCCTGCTCATGAGAGATTGTCCTTTGATTTGTATGGGTGAGAGTGGCCAATACGCCGACTCAATAAGCCTACCACTTTGGGGACAAGATCGAATGGGGAGCTGGGAACATAATCGTACAAGATGGAATTCATTCCTTCCCGACTTTAGGGAAGCAGATGAGTGTTCCCTTAAGTGGTTACTCCGAGTCTTGAACAAAGGGCCCTACCCTCTCAATGGCACGAGAGGGTTTTCTGTTTGATGGTTGGACCATAAACAGATTGTTCATTAGAGGAGAATTGGTACTTAAGGAAATAGAGGTGACCCAGGGGTAAAACGGTAATTTGACCCAGCTGGTGTTACGGACACTCGTGAAGGACTAACTAGTCGATATTGGTCTAAGTTCCGTGGACACAAAAAATATGCCTGCAGTGAGAAGAGTGCAACTGTGAGTCTATAGTGGAATGTACACACAGTTAACGAATATTGATTATTGTGGTTAATGAGTTTAACCAATTAATCTCACATCGTTGGAGCTTCTGATCTGCAGGTCCATAAGGTCCCACTGGTAGCTCGTAAAGTAATTTGAGGCAACTAAGTAATTAAATGTAAATTGAAAATGTTCAATTTACTAAGGGAAATAAATATAATATATATTGATATATTATTATGAGATAAATTAATATTTGAAGAAGTTCAAATATAAATTTATGGAAGATTGAAAGAGTTCAAATAATGAATTAGTTAATTTAAGTCCTAAAAGTGTTTGGGCAAAATTAATTAATTCAAGGCCGGAAATTAAATATGTGATATTTAATTGGTGGTTAATTAATTAAAGAATTCATTAACCATGAATTAATCAATTATGTAAATAATTAATCACTTAAGGAAGTGATTATTCATTTATGGGAATGATCTAATTACTTATGGAAGAAATTAGTCATTTATGGAAAAGATTAATCAATTGGGGAATTGATTGGTCATGATTGATTAATTAAGGAATAAGATTGAATCAATTTTGGAAAAGATTGATTTAATTGAATATTTTATTCATGGCCTCTCTTCTATAAATAGAACACTAGACCTAATTGGTCATGACACTTGACACTCTTGAAAGACAAGACCTAGAATTCTCTCTAGCCTCCCTCTTAGAGAAAGACTCCCACAAGTCTTTGGCCTCCTAGACTTAGAGACATACCGGTGTAACCTCTGTGGTTATTGTGTCAATCAAGAAGGAATTTCCAGCGAAGAAAAACAAAGGCGGCTGCTGCGTTTTCGTTCGTTGGAGCGTCGTTGGCGAAGAACGGTCAAGTCTACAACGGAGGTTTGTAACGGTTCTTCCTCTTTTCGTTAGAAAAGTTTTTAAAATAAATTTAGATTTATTTTAGCATGTTTAAACCAATTTTACAGCAACTTTAAAGCATGTTTAAAGTTTTGTTTGAGTTATCGTAACGGTATTTTAATGTTAATTAATATACGGCGTAAGGTCCAATCGATGCGCTTCCGCTGCGTGGGGACTTTTATTCCCTTCATAATTAACCCTAAAATCCAATAAACTAAGATTCAAGCTTGTTTAAATGAAACTTGGACTAGTATGTGGAGACATATGGGGATCAGTGTTCAAGTATGAGATACGACCTGCTTTGTATTCGATACAAATGTAATGATCCAAAGCATCCATGTAAGAGACATGCGAGTGGGAGTATCCTAAGCAATGAGTTTGCATAAGACCGGAATGCAAAATAGTAACCACTAGATGTAACACCATTGACTAGTTTAGGTTTCTATTTCAATAGGATGACGTAGGTAACTCAATCTGAATCCTGAGTCTGTTATGAACCTCTTTTCAAGAGGGATTGTCCTTAGATTTGTATGGGTGAGAATGGCCAGTTCGCCGACTCAATAATCCTACCATTTTAGGGACAAGACCGAGTGGGGGCTAGGAACATAATGGTACAAGATGAAATTCATTTCTTCCCTTATTGGGGTAAGTAGATGTGTGTTCCCTTAAGGGCTGATTCTGGGTCTTGAACAAAGGCGTGTCGTCCTCTCCTGGCTCAAGAGGAACTCATGTTTAGTTGTTGGACCTTAAACAACTTGTTCATTAGAGTGATCAGTGGTACTTAAGGATCCAAAGGTAATCCTGGGTAAAACGGTAATTTGACCCAACTGGTGTTACGAACACACGTGAAGGATTGACATACCGTTGTGGTCGATATCCGCGAACAAAAAAAATATTCTACAGTGAGAAGAGTGCAGTTGTGAGTCTTTAGTGAAGTGACCCACAGTTAACGAATATTGATTAACTTGGTTAATGAGTTTAGCCAGTTAATCTCGTATCATTGGAGCTTCTAATCTGTAGGTCCATTAGGTCCACCTGCTAGCTCGTAACGGGTTTTGAGATTAATTAGTCTTGAATATTAAAGGAATTATAGTTAATTATATTTGATACAATTAATATAATGTATGGAGATACATTATAGTATAAGTTTAATTAGTGAATTAAAATTTATAATAAAATTAATTTTGGATGTGATTCAAAATTAGTATATGAGAGAAATGTATATTTGAAGGAGTACAAATATTAATATGAATTGGATTCATATTAAACTATAGGTTAAAATTAATATGAATGGAGATTCATATTAAAACTATAGTATATGAGAGAATGTGCATTTAATTAAATATGTGTTATTTGATTAATTTATGAATTAATTAATTGGAGAATTAATTAATTTAATCAAATTAATTCTATAGTGAATAATTAATGTACATTTGATGCACATTAATGTTGAGTTTTTTGCCCTAAAACTCGTAGATAGTAAATGTAAACAAATTGTATACTTGTTTCAATAAAGTATTATTGTGTTTCTGCAATAAAGTGTTATTGTTAAATATTGCATAATATGACTCAAATCCAATAAACTAAGATCCAAGGTTGTTTGTATGTAACTTGAACTAGTATGTGGGGACATACGAGGATCGATGTTCAAGTAACAACCTAAAAGGTCTATAGTACAAGGATAAAGTTGGGTACCTTATCCTGGTAACACTATGAAATACCACCCGCTTTGTATTTGATACAGACGTATTGATCCAAAACGTCCATGTAGTAGACATGCAAGTGGGGGTATCCTATGCAATGAGTTTGCATAAGACCGGACCACGAAATAGTCAACCATTAGTTATAACACCGTTAACTAATTAGGTTATTGTTTCAATAGGATGACCTAGGTAACTCAGTCTTAATCCTGAGTGTATCATGAACTCCTTCTCTTGAGGGATTGTCCTTTGATTAGCATGGGTGAGAGTGGCCAATACGCCGACTCAATATGCCTTCCTTTTTGGGGACAATAACGAGTGGGAGGCTGGGGACATGACACACAAGAAGGAATTTACTCATTCCCGCTTCTAGGTGAAGTAGATGAGTGTTCCCTTAAGTGGTGACTCCAGGACTTGAACAAAGGGATCCCACCCTCTCACGGGCCCGAGAGGGACTTTCTGTTTGATGGTTTGACCATAAACAGGTTGTTCATTAGAGGAGTGCTGGTACTTAAGGAGACAGATGTAACATAGGGGTAAAATGGTAATTTGACCCAGCTGTGATTACAGACACTCGTGAAGGATTGACTTACCAGCATAGGTCTACATCCATGGACACAGAAATGTTCTACAGTGAGAAGAGTTCAGCTGTGGGTCTTTAGTGGAATGACCCACAGTTAATGAATATTGGTTAACCTGATTAATGAGTTTAATCTATTAACCTCATATCATTGGAGCTTTTGATCTGTAGGTCCATTAGGTCCCCCTGCTAGCTCGTAAAGAGTAATTAGGAACAAATATATCTTGAGAGAATTTGAATAGTTCAAATTCATATTGGGAATTGAGTTAATTGTACGAGATACAGATTAATATAATGTATAGTGATGCATTAAAATATAAAGTCTAATTTGAGATTAAACTTTATAATATTGAGAGATTGATATATTTGAAAGAGTTCAAATATATGTCTAATTAAATATATGGTATTTAATTAGAAGATGAATTAATTAATTATGAATTAATTAATTATTCAATTTAGTTTAAATTAAATGAGATTTAATTAAACTATAGTCTATAAGAGAAATAAATATTTGAAGAAGTTCAAATATTAATATGAATTATATTCATATTAAATTTATAGGATATAAGAGAATTTGAAGGAGTTCAAATTTTAATATGAATTTGATTCATATTATAGAATTAATTAATTGAAGGCCTCAAATTAAATATATGATATTTAATTGGGTAATTAATTAATTAACTAACAGAAAGTCTGAAATTAAAGATATGATATTTAATTGGTGATTAATTAATTAAAGACATAATTAATTGGAAATTAATCAATTATGAAAATGATTAATCACTTATGGAAGTGATTAATCATTTATGGAAATGATTTAATAACTTATGGAAGTGATCAATCATTTATGGAAAAGATTAATCAATTATGAAATTGATTGGTCATGGAATTGGTTGGTCATGGAATTGATTAATTATGGAAAAAATTAAATCGGTTATGGAAATAATTGATTTTAAATGAATATTTTATTCATGACCTTTCTCCTATAAATAGAACACTAAACCTAGGGTTTAGGTACAACAACATAAGGCCACAAGAATGCACTCTTGCATTCTCTCTAGCCTCCCTTCTCATATTCTCTCAACTCAAGAACTTTAGGGAGAATTTTCTCTCTAGAGTTTTTCCCATTCAAGATTAGGTAGTCCCACAACTACGTTCCTAATCTCAGAGTTATAGCGGGGAAGATCAAATGGTGGTGTTCTTCGTTGTTGCAGAGCAATCAAGAATCATTTTTCATTTTCAGAGACGACAACGAAGGTTTGCTTCTCTTTTCTTTATTATAGATTTAGATCTAAATTTTGTATGCTTAGCCTTAAGTTTCTATAGAATTTGTTCTATGATTTTTGCCAATGTTATGGTATTTTTGGATAAACAAAATTAACTACGAATCGGTCCCAATTACGCTTCCGCTTTATCGGAATTGGGGAATTCCAAATCCTTACAATTGGTATCAGAGTCGGTCGTAGATTTAATTTCGTTTCTCTAAAATTAGCATTGGTTCATAATGGTGGGTATTTTAATTTCATATATGTGATATGTGGTTTAATTTACAAAATTAATTATTTTGACATATTTGTTGGGATTAGATTTATACTTTTGATTAGATCAATTGTAAATGCCAAAAAGGAAAAGATTTGAAACCAAGATATGTCATGAATTTAAATTATTGTAATTTAAATTACTTTTAATTCCTTAGGATATGCCAAATATGCCGGTCAATTTTGGTAGTTTTAATTTAATTATGCATGTGATGTATGTATCAAATTAATTGATTGTTGCATAAAGTATGTCATTTACCTTAAAATCCCACCATAGGTTAAGCATATTCATGCATATTTATTATTATAAATGCTATAATGTATATGTATGAATTTTATTTTCATGAGTATTTAATATAAATTGTTATGATTAAATGGATGAAAATTGAGAAGCATTGAACATGAAATTACTTTAGTAAAAAATATAAAAAAGTTATATTTATGAAAGTAATTTATATGCTTATTTATTTTCATGAGCAATTAATATAAAGTGTTATGTTAATGTATGAAAATGTGAATGCTTATTTTAATTTTCTTGGGTAATTAATTTAAGGGTTAGATTAATTGAAGAAAATTAATTTGAATTGAGCATGAAATTACTTTAGTTTAATAATATATAAAAGTTATATTTATATTAGTAATTAACATGCTTAATTATTTTTCATGATATATTAATAAAAAATGTTATGTTAATGTATGAAAATTTGAATGCTTATTTTCTTGGCAATTAATTTAAGAGTTAGATTAATTGAAGAAATTTAATTTGCAATGAGCATGAAATTACTTTAGTTTAAAAATATAAGAGTTATATTTATATTAGTAATTTACATGCTTAATTTTCATGAGCTATTAATATAAATTGTTATGTTAATGTATGAAAATGGTAATGCTTAATTTTAATTTTCTTGTATAATTAATTTAAGAGTTAGGTTAATTAAAAGGAAATTAAATTGCATTGAGCATGGCATTACCTTAGATTAATATAATTGTTATGTTTATGGTATGTCATGTATGCTAATGTATGGTTTTATAAATTAATTAGAATTTGATTGTTAATTTATTCACCATAGTAGCATGTTATAGGGTTAATTCATTAAAATTTATAATAGTTATAATATTAATGAATAGAAACCGTTAATCTATAACAAAGAATTGCATGCAAACATAGGATCTTAGGATAAATGAATTAATTTTAAAATGTTTAAAATTAATTAGACCTAAGATCACATTTCTAATAGGATTAGAATTATTCTTACTTAGAATTAAAATTAGTTTTAATTGACTAAGTAGGAAAAACATTGCTATGATTATAAGGGAACTCCACTGGGAAAGTTCTGTCGAAGGCTGGGGGTATTTAAGCTGACGGTTTACGGAACACCTCCTACCTGGGAACTGAACTGGAATACCGGAGTTGAATTAATCATAGCTAAATGTTAGCATGCAATGTCACTAGGTTTGTTAAAAGTGTTTAATGCACCTAGATCTTTAGAGTAAAGACCTTACATTACTGTGGTTATAAGGGAACTCTCTCGGTAAAGTTCTGTCTAATGCTGGGGGTATTTAAGTTGACGGTTTACGGAACACCTCCTACCTGGGAACTGACTCGAACCTTGAGTTGAATTAACCATAGTAATGTTGACTTGCAATGTTGGGTTTATTAAAAGAAGTTTAATTCACCCAAAACATTGTGGTTGAATCCTTTCCATAATTGTTATAATAGGATCAGACTTAGATAGATTGACTTAGCCGAATTTTATCTAAGTTAAACAATCCTAAATTAACCTTAGGACATTTTCAGTGGGAGAAAAATTACAAAACGAGATTTAAATCAAGTTTTGCTCCTACGTCCCTATATTCACAACGTGAGGTTCATGCTCGGCTTCGAGTTGCCTTAGGAGCGGCCTCCCTTCGGAAAGTGTTTGCATGGATCAATAACAAGGTGAATGGGAAAAATGTCTAGAGTAAGTGGGAGCGGGACACGTGTCAACATATCCCTCGGTCTCCGCCTTAGTTCACACCGTGAGAGTCCTATGATCCGCCTGCAGGTTGTCTTGGCACAACCATCCCTTCGGAGGGCCTGATCATAGGATTCAGAACATCGTGAACTCCTAAATAGGATAGGAACTCTTAGGCTAATTACCAACAGTTGTCTTTCCCTTCGGCACCTTATTGGTGCGTGCCTCTGAGATCTGAAAGTGGGAGGGTTACACTTACGGGAATGAGTTAAATGTGTTAACTAATCCTTGACTGAACAACGGTAACTAAACGCTAACGGAGTATGAGTTATTCTGGTGTTAGAGTTTTGTTGAGATTGTCTCAATTCAGAGGAGGAATAGTTGACCACCCTTCAGTGGTTGTTATTCTAAACGTTTGAAGTATCGTTGCAAAAACTAAATCAATAGTTTTATAGGGTTACTTTGATTGCTTATTTGTTTTTGCATAATTTGATTGGATTATTTGTGATGGGTTAGTGCAATTAATAATACAAGAAATTTGTTACTTCAACAATTATATAATAATTTTATGTGTATTGTCTTACGTCATTTTATAAATAACGGTAATACAACAAGCTTACACGACAAATTGTGGTAAATAAATCTAGGATTATTCTTAACTGAGGAATGTCCTCATGCCCCATATGTTTAATTCATTAAGAATTGTTCTTGGTGAATATGACATAGAACCCTGCTTAGCAAAAAGAAAACTTGTTCAAGACCGTAATTTTCATTTACCTGTCTTGAAAACGTGATTAGTGAAGAATAGTGATTCTCCTTGAATACTTGATTCAAGGGCCACAAATCACGTGTGTTCTTCTTTTAAAGGAATAATTTCCTGGCAAGAGCTTCCTGCTTGTGTAATAACTCTCAAAGTTAGAATTAGAGAGGTTATTTTGGCTATATCAATGGGGAACATCAAGTTATTTTTCTCAGTGGGAGAAAATACATATTATTAGATAATATGTATGTAATTTCTAAGATCAAAAGAAATTTGATTTCTGTGTCTTATTTGCTGGAACAATGTTACTCTTTACCTTTCTCTGCTAACGCAGTTTTGTTTCAGGAAAGGGAGTTGACATTTGTTTAGCTTTACTGGAAAGTAACCTAAATGTTTTAAGACTAATCAAGAGTAAAGCAATCATGAACACTGGGTTGTTTAAGACTGCTACTACTCAATGTGAAAGGAGGTAAAGGATTTCTCCTAAAGGAAAATATCTTTCTTTGGTTCTAAGGTAGACCATATTAATCTCAATTTGGTTGGGAGATTGGTCAAGAGTGGACTCCTAAGCGAGTTAGAAGATGACTCTCTACTACCTTGTAAGTCATATCTTGTCCGCAATATGACTGATAGATCTTTTACTAGAAAAGATCTAAGAGCCAAAGAGCCCTTGGAGCTTGTACATTTGGATCCTTGTGGTGCAATATGTTAAAGCAGTGGAAGGGCATGAATAATTCATCTCTTTTGGATGATTATTCAAAGGTAGATGATTATTCAAAGGTATGAGTATCTTTACCTAATGCAACTTGAGTCTGAAGCTCTTGAGACATTCAAATGGGCTTAGGACTGAAGTTGAAAACTTGTTAGGTGAGATGACAAAAACACTCTGATCTGATCAAAGTGTTGAGTATAGGGATTTGAGATTCTAGGACTATTTGATAGTACATGGGATCACACCCTAAATCTCATTTAGGAGAAATAGAACTCTATTGGATATGGTTCATTCCATGTTGAGCTATGCTCAATTGTCTGACTCGTTTTGGGGTCATGTAGTGTTGACTGCATTGCATACTGCAGTAGGCAACCCCAAAGAAAACGAGAAGTGGATACTTCTTCAATTCACAAGAGAATAAAGAATTTGTATAGACAAAAGCTAAATTCTCAGAAGAAGTCCACATCAAAAATCATAAACCACAAGAGTAAAGTCGGTTTAAGTAAGTTAACTAATAAAGCTACAGTAACATCCACAAGAGTTGTTGATGAGGCTGACTGTTCAACAAGAGTTGTTGATGGATTAGTGCATCTAGTTAGTCACATCCATCTCAATAGTTGAGATTGCCTCAATGTAATGGGAGGGTTGTTTGATAACCTGAACGTTATATGGGCTTGTTTGAAGCCTAGGTCATCATACCTGATGATGGCATAGTGGGTTCATTATCTTTTAGAAAGAAAATGAATGATGTTGACAAGGACCAATAGATTAAAGTCATGGACCTGGAAATGAAGTCTTTTGTATTTCACTTCCATCTGAGATCTTGTAGATCTGCTTGATGGGTAACACCTATTAGTTACAAGTGGATTTACAAGAGAAAATGAGACATTAAAGGTCTTAACCAGAAGTGTTCATACAACAAGATCGAAAGCAAAAGGGTTTGCAAGCTTAAGTGATCCATTCATGAATTGACCTAAGCATTTCGATCTTGAAATATAAGATTTGATATAGTGACCAAATCCTTTGGCTTTAATCAGAACATTAATGAGTCTTGTGTTTACAAGTTATCATCAATAGTTCAGTAGCTTACGTAGTGTTGTATATGATTGATATCCTAATCATTGGGAATGATGTAGGTTATCTTACTGACATTAAAGGAGCTAGCATCTCATTTCCAAATGGAAATTTGGGAGAAGTCGAGTTTGTTCTTGGGATCCAAATCGTTAGGAATCGTTAGAACAAAAAGCTAGCCTTGTCTCAAGTGACTTGTATCTACAAGATGTCAGTTAGATATAAGATACAAAATTCCAAGAAGGGCTCACTACCTTTCAGGCGTGGATTTTTTTTCTTTTCGTCTAAGAAAAGGTTTCCTAAGACACCTCAAGAAGTTGAGGAGATGAGACGAATGCTCTATGCAATACGGATTGTCAGTAAGTATCAATCTAATCCAAGATTTAACCATTGGAACACCGTTAAGAATATCCTCAAGTATTCGAGGAAACGAGGAACTATATGCTCGTGTATGGGACTAAGGATTTGATCCTTACAGGATACACTGACACAGATTTTAAGACTAATAAGGATTTGAGGAAATCTACATCAGTATCTGTGGTCACTCTTTACGATGGAGCTATAGTATGGCATAGTTACAGTCTTGACAGTATAGGCCGAAAAATTAGATGCTTGTGAAGCAGCGATAGAGACTGTATGACTTAGAAAGTTCTTAATTGATTTGGAATGTGTTCCAAATGTGAACTTGCCCATCACACTTTATAGTGATATAGTGGTGTTGTGGCAAATTCAAAAGAACATCGTAGCCTAAGACAAGCAGACACATTAAATTGAATGAAATATTGCTGATTCATTTACAAAGACTCTCTCGGCTAAAGTGTTTGAGGGTCATCTAGAAGGTCTAGATCTACAAGATATGTACAAAGGTGTAATCTAGGGCAAGTGGGAGAAATGTAATGGGGCATAGTGATACCATTAAGTAATGGGTATAGTGATGCCCTAGTTTATTGTATTTGTACATTGTATATGTCTTATACATGTATTTATACACCCACTGCTGTATAGACTATTGTACATCTCGCTAAACTAGAATTTTAGTTCAAGTCGGAGTTTGTTGGGTCTTATGCCCTAAAACTCGTAGATAGTAAATGTAAACAAATTGTATACTTGTTTCAATAAAGTGTTATTGAGTTTCTGCAATAAAGTGTTATTGTTAAATATTGCATAATTTGACCCAAATCCAATAAACTAAGATCCAAGGTTGTTTGTATGTAACTTGAACTAGTATGTGGGGACATACGAGGATCGATGTTCAAGTAACAACCTAAAAGGTCTATAGTACAAGGATAAGGTTGGGTACCTTATCCTGGTAACACTATGAAATACCGTCCGCTTTGGATTTGATACGGACGTATTGATCCAAAACGTCCATGTAGTAGACATGCAAGTGGGGGTATCCTATGCAATGAGTTTGCATAAACCGGACCACAAAATAGTAAACCATTAGCTATAACACCGATAACTAATTAGGTTACTATTTCAATAGGATGACCTAAGTAACTCAGTCTTAATCTTGAGTGTATCATGAACTCCTTCTCATGAGGGATTGTCCTTTGATTAGCATGGGTGAGAGTGGCCAATACGCCGACTCAATATGCCTTCCTTTTTGGGGACAAGACCGAGTGGGAGGCTGGAGACATGACACACAAGAAGGAATTCACTCCTTCCCGCTTCTAGGTGAAGTAGATGAGTGTTCCCTTAAGTGCTGACTTCAGGACTTGAACAAAGGGATCCCACCCTCTCACTGGCCTGAGAGGGACTTTCTTTTTTATGGTTGGACCATAAACAGGTTGTTCATTAGAGGAGTGCTGGTACTTAAGGAGACAGATGTAACACAAGGGTAAAACAGTAATTTGACCCAGCTGTGATTACGGACACTCGTGAAAGATTGACTTACCGGCATAGGTCTACATCCATGGACACAGAAATGTTCTACAGTTAGAAGAGTTCAGCTGTGGGTCTTTAGTGGTATGACCCACAGTTAATGAATATTGGTTAACTTGATTAATGAGTTTAATCTATTAACCTCATATCATTGGAGCTTCTGATCTGTAGGTCCATTAGGTCCCCCTGCTAGCTCGTAAAGAGTAATTAGGAACAAATATATCTTTAGAGAATTTGAATAGTTCAAATTCATATTGGGAATTAAGTTAATTGTACGAGATACAAATTAATATAATGTATAGTGATGCATTAAAATATAAAGTCTAATTTGAGATTAAACTTTATAATATTGATAGATTGATATATTTGAAAGAGTTCAAATATATGTCTAATTAAATATATGGTATTTAATTAGAAGATGAATTAATTAATTATTCAATTTAGTTTAAATTAAATGAGATTTAATTAAACTATAGTCTATGAGAGAAATAAATATTTGAAGAAGTTCAAATATTAATATGAATTTGATTCATATTAAATTTATAGGATATAAGAGAATTTGAAGGAGTTCAAATTTTAATATGAATTTGATTCATATTATAGAATTAATTAATTGAAGGCCTCAAATTAAATATATGATATTTAATTGGGTAATTAATTAATTAACTAATAGAAGGTTTGAAATTAAATATATGATATTTAATTGGTGATTAATTAATTAAAGACTTAATTAATTGGAAATTAATCAATTATGAAAATGATTAATCACTTATGGAAGTAATTAATCATTTATGGAAATGATTTAATCACTTATGGAAGTGATCAATCATTTATGGAAAAGATTAATCAATTATGAAATTGATTGGTCATGGAATTGGTTGGTCATGGAATTGATTAATTATGGAAAAAATTAAATCAGTTATGGAAATAATTGATTTTAAATGAATATTTTATTCATGACCTTTCTCCTATAAATAGAACACTAAACCTAGGGTTTAGGTACAACAACATAAGGCCACAAGAATGCACTCTTGCATTCTCTCTAGCCTCCCTTCTCATATTCTCTCAACTCAAGAACTTTAGGGAGAATTTTCTCTCTAGAGTTTTTCCCATTCAAGATTAGGTAGTCCCACAACTACGTTCCTAATCTCAGAGTTATAGCGGGGAAGATCAAATGGTGGTGTTCTTCGTTGTTGCAGAGCAATCAAGAATCATTCTTGATTTTCAGAGACGTCAACGGAGGTTTGCTTCTCTTTTCTTTATTATAGATTTAGATCTAAATTTTTTATGATTAGCCTTAAGTTTCTATAGAATTTGTTCTATGATTTTTGCCAATGTTATGGTATTTTTGGATAAACAAAATTAACTACGAATCGGTCCCAATTACGCTTCCGCTTTATCAGAATTGGGGAATTCCAAATCCTTACAATTAAAACTATAGGTTAAAAGAGAGAGATGTATTTGAATTTGATTCAAATATAAAATTAATTAAATATATGATATTTAATCGGTTGGTTGAAAATATGATTTTATTGAATTTAAAACTATATGTTAAAGTTAATTTAATCAAATTTTGATTTGGTTAAAATTAATTTTATGTGCATAATATTTAGTTTTAATATTTATTAATTTAATGGTTAAATTAATAATTATGGGGAAATGAGGGATCGACACCTCTTTGGGGAGTTACACGATTGTAACTCCCCCTTCACTAATCAACCAACGGATGGTAAGTTATAGATGAAGGGCTTCATGGATGGTAACAAAATTTGGTTCTCGGTAACTCTCTCTCACACTCTCTCTATCAATTACTCTCATTTTTTCTTTCATCCCTCAAGGAAAAAACACAGCAAGTTTGGTTGTAAAATCAATTCCCTTCAAGACAAAATTTGGGTTCCCACAAGCTGGTAATCTCAGGAACTCAGAGTCATAGTGGGTGATCCGAAGGGTGGTGTTCTTGGAAATTCAGTGAACGTGACTTTAGAGCATAGTGCAGATTTGGCTTGCTTCATTTAAGTCACACAACTCTAAAGTAGTTTAGAGGATGTAATTTGGCATGCCTAATCTAAGAATTCGTAGAATTGTTCTGGAATTTTGGACCAATGTATCGGTGTTTTGAAAGAAATCAAATTAGGAACGAATAGGTCTGATATACGCTTCCGCTGCGAGGATTTTGATTCCTTCATCAAGAACGTGCCGAACTTACATTCAGAGTCCCTAATTATGATGATCTAAGCTTAGCCAAACATCAAAATGCTCCAACTAAGCATTGGGGCTTGATCAACCATTCTCGATCTAATTAAACTAGACTAATTTACACTAATTACAATGTAAACTGAAAGGATACAGATGAATTGAAATGATTTGTGGCTAATTAAGATTAAAAAAAAAACAAACTGAATTGGCCTAATCATGAAGAGAAGCTTATATGTGGCAACTAAGAGTATTGAGACGCTTTGGACGGTGAAGCACACAAATAATACACGCTTGGAAATAGGCGGTATGGGACTTGCGACAATGTCAATACGCTATGGGGCAACGTCTCAACGTTGTCCCCTCGGGTCCTTTAAAGGTTTTAAAACAAAGCATTGAGATACTCTAAGGTCTAGAATTTAATCACACTTTGGCCTAAACTTTAACTTTAGGTTTGACCAAGAGCAATTTGGTAATTTGGCTTCTTTTTCTGACGAAAATGCCTCTGATTAGTCCCGAACCCTCTGGCTATGTCTGCAACAATATTATACTCATTTTGAAGCATTTTACACAAGGAATTCAACGAAATAAGCATAATACTTAGAAATAACCCTATAAGTATTTTATGTTATCATAATGTCGTTCGACATGTCACCCTATTGAGAGGTTCGACATGTCGAATGTGGGAAAGTCGTCGTTTTCCCCCTTTCCAACTACATGTCACTCGAAACTTCGACAAGGTTTGAGCGACATGTTGGAAAATTTCACTTGATTTGAATTTTTTTAAAAATGATGGTCAACTCACACGTTAGTCAAGTGACATTTGACACGGGCTTTCATATTTTTTTTAATTTTTATATTTCTTCCGAATTTTGTCTTTTTTTTTCTTTTAAATCCTTAACTCACCTGGTTATTTTTGTTTTTACTTTTATATTTTTGTTTTGTTTTCATTTATTATTTTTCTTTTTTTTTGTTTTAAACAAATTTTCATTTAATTAATTTTCACATCCAATTTTTGATAGCTCGCATAACGAGCTATTTTTTCCGGTCAATTATAGTTAGTCTTTGAGATTTATTTGGTCAATTTCACACACCTTATGTTTAGCTTGTATGAATTGTGTTCATGGGATGAATATGGGCATTTGAAAGTTGTTCGAGTGTTCGGGATCTAAAAAGAGGCAAAAAGAATGAAGATGAATCAAAGTAAGAGTGCTCGACGCCACAAGCTAGCGTCTCGACACTGCTACAACAATCATTCCAGCCTAAAAACCTGAGGGCACAGTGTCAAGACGCTAAACTATTGCGTCTTGACATTGGCCAATTTTTCCATCTCTATTTTGCGCGGAAACAAGATAGCATCGAGACGCTGTGCTATATAGTCTCGATGTTGCACAGATTTTTTCTATAAATATGAAGCGATTTTGGTCGGCCAAGGGGAGTTCAATTGGTAAAGTTTTAGCCATAATTTTGATTAGAGACCTTTGGTGGGAGCTAGAGCAAGGACAAGGAGTAGGATTCAAGGCTAGAGCTCATGGAGATCGTGAAGGGACATGCGATTTCGACGGATTCGAGTTTTTCCTTTTCTTTCCCTTATCTCTTGTTGTTTTTATGTCTTTTTTTTCAAGTTTTATTTGTAGTTATTTGACTATGAGTAGCTAGATTTATTGTCTTAGGGATTGATGGTTTTGAATTCATTTATGCATGCTTTCAATTTATTGGCCATGAATTGAATGTTGTTTTCTCTAAGTTTTGCTCGGGAGAGGGGATTTAGTTTAGATCTTGTTTTGCATAACTAGAATAGTCCTAAGATCGGGAGATTTAGGATAGTTTTAGAAATCGTTAAAGGATTAGACTTAAGGTCTTGCTTGCTAATGAACTTAGATAGGGATATTGAGTTTATTACATGTATGAGAATTAGTTATGCTCGGGATGTAGGATTGGAATTCCCTAATTCCGAAGCGGAAGCAAATTGGGACCGATTCGTAGTTAATTTTATTTCTACCAAAATACCAATACATTTGCAAAATTTAGAAAATTTATTCTAGATCAATTTATTAAGGCTAAGCATACAACCTTAGAACTAATCTAAAGGGAAAAGCATACATATCGTCGTTGTCGTCTCTAAAATATCAAGAACGTCTTTCTTGATTTCATAGGGACCAAGCTTCAATAATTGGGACACCACCAATTGATCTTCCCCGCTATGACTCTGTGATTAGGAACGTAGTTGTGGGACTACCTAATCTTGAATGAGAAAACTCTAGAGAGAAAAATCTCTCTTTGTGTTCTTGAGTTGAGAGAATATGAGAGGGAGGCTAGAATGAGACCTTAGGGTTAGGGTTCTCATAACATTTCCTTTTATAAGTGAAGAAACCCTAATGTGAGGTTAGGAAACAAACTTGACTGTTAGATCAAAATCAATTAATTAATTAAGCAATTAATTAAAGGTTAATTACTTAATCCCATGCACATTTAAATCTTATTTAAATATAATTCTCTCACATAATATATAGTTTTAATTAAATTTAATTAAATCACATTTAATTAATTCAATTAAACTAATCAATTAATTAATTCCAATCATTAATTAATTTTATAATTAAATATCACCCATATTTAATTAATTACACATTAGAATCATATTCTAATAATTCCCTCATAGACTATAGTTTAATTAAATCTCATTTAATTAATTCATCTTCTAATTAAATAACTTATATTTAATTAGACATATATTTGAACTCTTTCAAATATATCATTCTCTCAATATAATTAAAGTTTAATCTCAAATTAGACTTTATATTTTATTGCATCACTATACATTATATTAATTGTATCTCATACAATTTACTTAATTCCCAATATGAATTTGAATTATTCAAATTCTCTCAAGATATAATTGTTCCTAATTACTCTTTACGATCTAGTAGGGGGACCTAATGGACCTACAGATCAGAAGATCCAATGATATGAGGTTAACAGACAAAACTCATTAATCTAGTTAACAAATATTCATTAATTGTGGGTCATTCCACTAAAGACCCACATGACCCACAACTGAACTCTTCTCACTGTAGAACATTTTTGTGTCCACGGATATAGAGCTATACCAGTAAGTCAATCCTTCATGAGTGTTCGTAACCACAATTGGGTCAAATTGCCGTTTTACCCCTGTGTTACATCTGTCTCCTTGAGTACCAGCGCTCCTCTAATCAATAGTCTGTTTATGGTGCAACATTAAACAGAAAGTACATCTCGGGCCAGTGAGAGGGCGGGATCCCTTTGTTCAAGTCTCAGAGTAACCACTTAATGTGTAATTAAGTGGGAATGAGTGAATTCCTTCTTGTGTTGTCATGTCCCCAACCTCCCACTATGGACATGACAACACAAAAAGGAATTCACTCCTTCCCACTTGAATTCCTTCTTGTGTTGTCATGTCCCCAGCCTCCCACTCGGTCTTGTCCCCAAAAAGGAAGGCATATTGAGTAGGCGTATTGGCCACTCTCACCCATGCTAATCAATGGACAATCCCTCATGAGAAGGAGTTCATGACACACTAAGGATTAAGACTGAGTTACCTAGGTCATCCTATTGAAACAGTAACCTAACTAGTTAATGGTGTTATATCTAGTGGTTTACTATTTCATGGTCCAGTCTTATGGAAACTCATTGCATAGGATACTCCCTCTTGCATGTCTACTATATGGACGTTTTGGATCAATACGTCTGTATCAAATACAAAGCGGGTTGTATTACATAGTGTTACAAGAAAAAGGTACCCAGCCTTATCCTTGTATTGTAGACATTTTAGGTTGTTACATGAACATCGATCCCCATATGTCCCCACATACTAGTTCAAGTTACATTCAAAACGACCTTGGATCTTAGTTTATTGGATTCGGTCAAATTGTGCAATATTTAACAATAACACTTAATTGTAGAAACTCAATAACACTTTATTGAAACAAGTATACAATTTGTTTATGGTCAGTTGTCAGTATGTTAATAAATTAATACAAAATTGTCGCAGAAATATATCAATCCAAGTGTAAATTGACACAATCAAGTAATACCTAGTGAGTCTAGGGTCGAATCCACAGGGAAAGGTTATTTGCAAAGCTTTAACAATTTTTACTGATTTGAACTAAAAAACGTGTGATCTTGTGAAAAATTAAATAAGAGAGTTGATGAGTATGAAAAATATAAATATTTCAGGAAAGTAAAACATGCGTTGAGAGTAAAAAGGAAAGTCTTAAGGAGAATATTATCAAGGTTGTTGCGTTCGCAACCTCATCCGTTTATAAGAACCTTGTAGCGCATGTCATGACTAATTGATCTATTAATGCATAAGTGAGAAAAAAATCACAAGTTTCCCTTCCAGTACTCCTTCTGCGTTTGGCATAAAACTATCAATTGTCTGTTGTCTAGTTCATGCATGGACTTAGTTCTCTTAGCAACTTACAAGGGATTGCGTTAGTCTTAACGCAATCAAATCTCATTCATGCACTATCTTATAGCGGTAGTATTTATTTAATGCTACCAAGACTACATGCAATGCGCTAACTTGTTCTACTTAGATATGTCTACATGATTACCTGTCAGGGATTTAGCATACTGCTACCGCATCCGGCTGGCCAAGCGGGAGTTAATAATGAAAATAGTATCGCAACTAAGTAGAAGCCAATAATGTTTCATTAAATCAAAGTATGTGCTTACAAAATAGATTTATCACCGCATGGGTGCTTGCGCTAAGCCTTGATGAAGAAAATTAGCTCGTGCGAGCAAAACAATACATTACGCAATACATTGCAAATGCAAGTTTACTCTTAATCACAACTTTATGTGATTTCTCTTTCTCTTTGCTTCTGTTTTTCTTCAACTCTTCCCTCTCGTTTCCCTTTCCTTTGACCAGATGATTTCTATTTATAGGCGAAGGAAACTGACTTCTCCAAGGAATTAGAAAGCTTGCTTCAGTCTTCTTCAGCTCACTTGCACGTCTTCAGCCCACTTACGCATCAGTGTGTCAGCATGGTCTTTTCATCCATCTTGTCTATCTCATGATCGTCTTGGAATGTGTGCCTACGCTGAGAGAAACTTGGGCAACAAACAATTGAATTAATTGTGTTAGTACCCTTTATTTTTATAATTTTGCACCGCATACATAAATATTGAAGGGATAAGAACCCTTGCGCAGCGAAAAGCGATCATTAAACCACACTGTATTTTTCTTAATGATTAAAATACCGTTACAATTTGCAAACTAATTCTACAGCAATTTAAACTACTTTAAACATGCTGGAAAACGTATAAAGCATGCTGAAAAAAGAATTAAAAACATCTAGATCTAATCTAGATTAGATCCTATTGATCCTAGATCAAGAAATACCTACCTTAGATGTGATTCTTGATCTTTTCGCCAAATTCCCCTGGAAAATTGCACCAAAGACAGCAACTCTAAGTCTACCATTTGCTGGAAATTCTCCCAATGATGTGAACACCACCAATAACGCAACACCGGTATCCTCACAAGCGAATTGCTAGAGGAAGTTTGTGGGAACTTGAATTTCTAAGAATTTTCTGGAGATAAATCTCAAACTCTGTGGTTCTGTGTGTAACCCAAAAATGCAGAGAAGTGAGAGCCTTGTGTGAGAGAGCCTTCACGTTGGAGAGAATAGGGCTTCATTCAAAATAATTGAACCACTCCCCTTTAAACTCTCTCATCCAAACGTGTACAACCAAGTGGGAGAACAATTCTCCATCAGTTAATTTTAACTGGTGGATGAATTATTTTAATTAATAAATAAATTATTAATTAACTTAATTAAATTAAATCAATATTTAATTTAATAACCAATTATATAAAACCATTTTATATAATTATACCACATATCTAAAGTTTTAATATAATTCAATTAAATCAAATTTAATTAAATTTAAATTAAAACAACAAATTAATTAATTCAAAAATTAATTAATATTATAATTAAATATCATATATTTAATTATATCTCTCTCACATAAACCATAGAATTAATGTACATCAAATGTGCATTAATTATAACCTATAGTTTTAATATGAATCAAATTCACATTAATATTCGAATCCCTTCGAATATTCAAATTCTCCTTAGAAATTTACTTCAACGCCCTTAGTGAGCTACCGGTGGGACCTAATGGACCTACAGATCAGAAGCTCCAACGATATGAGATTAATTGGTTAAACTCATTAACCAAGTTAATCAATATTCGTTAATTATGGTTCACCCCACTATAGAACCACAGTTGCACTCTTCTCACTGCAGATATATTTATGTGTCAACGGATATCGACCGTCAACAACAAGTTAGCCCTTCACGTGTGTTCGTACCCCAGCTAGGTTAAATTAATGTTTTACCCCTGGGCTACCTCTTTGTCCTTAAGTACCAGTGCTCCTCTAATGAACAACCTGTTTGAGGTCCAACCAACAAACAGAAGTCCCTCTCGTGCCATAAAGAGGGTAGGGCCCATTGTTCAAGACCCGGAGACACCACTTAAGGGAACACACCTCTACTTACCCTAAAGTCGGGAATGAGTGAATTTCATCTTGTAAGACTATGTTCCCAGCTCCCCACTTGGTTTTGTCCCCAAAATGGTAGCCTTATTGAGTCGACGAATAGGCCACTCTCACCCGTACAAATCAAAGGACAATGCCTCATGGACAGGAGTCCATAATCCACTCAGGATTAAGGCCAAGTTGCCTAGGTCATCCTAGTGAAATAGAAACCGAGCCAACTAACGGTGTTACAGTTAGTGGTTAACTATTTCACGGTCCGGTCTTTGTGCAAACTCATTGCACAGGATACCCCCACTCGCATATCAACTACATGAACGCGTTGGATCATTACGTTTGTATCAATATACAAAGTGGGTCGTTGTTGGGCGATTTTCCGCAAGCGCACGGGTCGTCACAGGTAATATAAAACGGTAGGTAATACCGAGTATCGAATCCTCATGGAAATTGAACTAATTCCATTAAGTACCAAGAATCATCATGTTTTAATTTTATTTAGAAGATCAACTCGAATGATAGTGCGAAAATTAAAGGAATTAATAAAAATAAACATGTAATAATGAAATGAAAATGTCCAACTAAGGGGGGGCTTGACCTAGGGTGTTATCTAGCTTTCTTGGATTTGTAGCTCAAATACGTAGATGCATGTAACTAATAATCAACAATCTCATAAATCTAGAAGTAATTACAAGTGGATTTCTCTTTCAAGCTCCTCCACATCTCATACTAACATAACTAATTTATGTGTCCATCTCCTTAGTTAATCATAGTATGGCATTAAGAAACTTCATAATCAATTTCTAACAATTCTCTTTCACTCTCGTGTTCCAAGCAATCGTTAGCCATGCAATTAGGATCTAATCTAATTTCTCTCAGTATCAATTTAGACCATCATAACAATTAATCCGTGATCAAGAGATTAAAAGCATTAAGCAAAAATTCCATAGATGAAATTTGAAGACATTCATTACATAATCCAAGTAATTGCGCTACAATATCCAAGTAACTAGAATAACGACCCTACGTCTCAAGATCTACTCACAAATGGAAATAATTGTGCCAAGATGATCTTGATCCATAGTCCTAACTCAAATTAAAATAAGGAATTACAAAGAAGTAAGGAAGAAATAACCGATAAGTTGATCCCAAGCTCCTGTCCCGATCATCTCGAATCCCGAACCTTGGAATCTCGCTCAATTCCACCTTTTTCCTCACAATTCTTCTCACTTTTTCTCTCTATTGAGCTAGGGGAGAGCTCCCCCAAATTTGGGATGATTTTTACCAAAGGGAAGGGGCCTTTTTATAGTGAAAAAGGCTGGAGATTTCTTGCTGAACAAGTCGACAGCGTCGAGACGCTACGTCACAGCGTCGAGACGCTGTGACGTCATGTTGTCTTGGGGCAGAAGTCGTCGCAGCGTCGCGACGCTACATAGACAGCATCGCGACGCTATCGCAATTTTGGAGCGTGCTTTGCTGATCACCTAGCGTCGAGACGCTAGGCCTTCTAGAAGCCTTATTTGCGGATTTTTGCCTTCTTTCTTTAATCTTTTGGGCTTTTTGGGCCTCCCACTTTAATTATCTTCTCTTCTTGGACCTTAGGGCTTGGATCTTCAATTATTATTCTTTAAATTGCCCAAAAAGTCTCCAAATTTACCCAAATTCTCTTAAAATCTCAATTTTGCTGCCCGAACTCGGTTTTCTGTAAAATCAACATAAAAATACATTAAAGCTCACAATTCATGCACAAAACTAGCTAAAATTAATAGGAAAATGATGACATTTTTGCATGTCATCAGTCGTATCCATAGTGTCACCAGGATAAGGTACCCAACCTCATCCCTATACTACAGACCTTTCAGGCTAAAACTTGAACATTGATCCCCGTATGTCCCTACATACTAGTTCAAGCCTCATTCTATTAGCCTTGGATGTTTAGTTTATTGGATTAGGGTTGATAAGAAAAGATATAATACAAATATTGAATAATACATCACTTTTATTAATGTTCGGTCAAATGTACATTTACTATCTACGAGTTTTAGGGCATAAAACCCAACAAATATAACCTACCACAGAAAATCATTGCATTTTCCTTCCTTATTGCGTTGAGGTAACGCATAAATGTATCTTTTGGCCTTGTTTTAGCTTAAGTTTAAAGGATAAATAACTTTCTTTTTGCAAGTTATCAGTTTACATTCACTGTCTACGAGTTTTAGGGCATAAAACCCAACACGAGAGAGATAGTTATGATAGTAGTTTGTCCTAGATTTATGAATCATTGCATGTTCCCACATTCAAGTAATTAACCCACAACCCCAATAGGTGAGATCAATTCCCTAAGAGTTTTCTCTTTTTGAATCTTCATATTTTTAGCTTTTGTCTTTTGATTTATTTTTCTCATTAAGTTTTGATCTCTAAATAAATATGGACAGCATTAATCACGGTAATTAATTGACTAGAACACCAATCCCGAGGACGACACTCGTTGATCACGAAAACACTATATTAAAACTTGACCCGTACACTTGCGGTAGTGAAATTCGCACATCGATTTTACAATTTTTCCAAACATCTTCTTTATCACAAAAATATTTTTTTTCTCATTTTATTCTTTTTTTACCACCTATAAATTCTTCATTCTTCACACCTCAATCTCGTGTTGATCATATTAAGTTTTAAACTATATTGTTTATCAATATAAAGTTAATTCACTTTTTAAATCCTTATTAGTATTATATTGAAGTGTTAATGGTACTTACCAAGGACGGATTCAGAAAATAAAGTTTGGGGGGACAAATTTTGATAAAGTCTTAGAAGACAAAAACATCTTTATATCAGCACTGGTCCATTTTACTGGTCTTATATATAAGGTTTTTTTTAAGGTAATTTCAAATTTATATGCCAAATAGGGTTTTTATGTTGAAATATTTATAAAATAAAAATATATGTATAAATTCTAATTGTTCGTATTAAGCATAATTTGAACTTAGGACATATATCAACTTTACAAATATAAAGGAGAAGACCAAACCATTAGACCAAAGGATATTTTATAGAAAAATAGAAACATTTTTGGTATATTACCTATTCTTTTTCAAAAATTCATATATACATATAGGGAAAAAAAATTTGGGTCGCCCCTCACATCCGCCCCTACAATTTAATTAAACAATTCAAAATTATTTTGCCATAGATCAATATTTCATATCTCCTTTAATTTTCTAACTAACTACCAATATTTGATATAATTTTCTATGATTAATTAGAAATTTAGAACCTAATTTAAACAGACCCCGATTAGAAGTCTCCTTTACCAATTAAAATATGTTTAACTAAACTTCATATTTTTTTTAAATTTAAGTTATCACAAACAAGGTCTCATTTAATAATTAAAAAAAAAATTATTTTACCATAAATTTTTCAATTTTTTTCTAACATCAACATTTTTCGCACATAACTTCGAAGATGGAGACACGTGGAATAAATATGTATTTGTATTGATGTTGTATGTGGTTGAATGTACAATCTCTAACTTTAATCCTTTGATTCTCTCTCTTGTGTGTGAATGTGTTTCGTTTGAGGGCTGGAATGCTTGATCTCGAGTCTGAAGATGTCTCAAGGGTTTTGCAGCTTGTTCTTGAGATTGAATTGTCTCGAGGAGTTTCGTGAGCTTCAAGCATTCTTTCGATCTTCTGAAAGTCTTCGAGTGCTCTAAGTTTTGAATTCTCTCTAAAATCTCCAACTTCTGACCTCCCAAAATGAAGGAGAGCTCCCCTATTTATAGAGTTTTCTATGGACATGGGCTTGGGCTTGATTGACTTTGGACTTGGCCCACTGGACTTGGGCTCATTGACCTTGGACCAAGTCATTTGGACTTGGACTTTACTGATTTTGGGCCTAGTTATTTGGATTTGGGTTTGATTTAAACTTGACTCAAAAATACCGTATAACCCAATACCATATGACCCAACTTTGATCAAATTAAACTTTATTATTTGATCAAATGGTCATATTAAAGACATGTGGAATTTCAATTTGAGATTTGTCCACTCTGTCTTCAAATTAAATTTGGGACACATGTCAACTTAGACTTAGTCTCAAATTTATTTAATTGTAACTTTGTCATTAAGTTTGAATAATGACGTGGCAATTTGTGATTTGCCAAAATTTCTCCTTCATCAAACATTTTGATTTACATTTTAATATAAATATTATTCATATATATTAGATATAATTATTAAAAATGGTTCATTATAGTATATTTAACCCACATTTGAAGTTTAATTTAATAATTTAAACAATTTTTATAAATTTTCATTTTTTTTATAAATTCCTACTCGCATCAACATTTCATCAAAATTTCCATATAAATATTATCTTAGTTTTTAGATAGGATGATTTAAAATAGTCAATTATGGTCTACTTAAGCCACAATTAAAGTTTCATTTACTAATTCAAACAATTTCTATCAATTTTCACGATTTCCATAAATTTTCCTAAAATGTCCATCGACATTTCTCCTAAAATCTGAACATTGACAGTTCCATTGACATCGACATTTCGATCATTACATACTAATTGGAAAAAAAATTATGTAATAAAAATGAAAATAGAAAACCCCTAAAGGAATCGTTTGGTTTAAGGTTTTATAGATATCTTTGAATAAAGGATGTCTGGAATAATATGCTTGGGAATAAGATTGTTGGGAATTAAAGATAACCGTGTTTGGTTATGCATGAGAATGTTATCACGATTATATGAGAATCAATTATGTTTGTATTTATTTTTTAGAATCAATCATGAAACCTTATGTAATTTTAATAAATTAATCAATAAAGCAATCAAAATTAATTTAAAGTATTAAAAAACCATTAATGAATAAATGATTAAGAAATAATTTTAATTGAATACACCAAGTTAACTAATTAAAATTATTTAATGCATTTTTTAATAAATATCCTTAATTATAGTAATTTAATATATTGGTATCCATAAAATTAATTAGATAAATATTTTAATAATAATATGATTATTTATTTATTATAATAAAATTATACAATTAATTTTTATGTATTTATAGTTCAATATTATTAATTATAATTATATTTTTATTACATAATATAAATAACTATATTTTAATAAACAATATAAAAAAGTATATAAGAAAAAAAGCGAAAAATAAATATGTTGATAAGAAAGATTAATAAAAAAAATATTCCAAAAATATTTTATAATTATGATATATTAATTCAAAGAAATAATTAATTGATTATAAATAATCAATAAGTATGTAACGCCCAAAAAATGATCTAAACTAGGGAACATTACTAAACAAATATACTAACGCCAACTTGATGCCCCAAAAATTTCGGCAGCATAACGACGTAACTTTAACTAACCAAAAATTTTAAACACCTTAAACAAGAAAGACACTTCTGATTCATATAACAACTTCAACTTCACTGACAACATACATCCCAACATACTCAGTGACATAAGAACTAACTCCAACTCTCAAGCAGATATATTACGAGTCAGATCTCGTAACAAGCACAATTAATAAAACTAACACATTCCAGATAAAAGGAATTAAACTCTTAAGTCTATTACAAGAGCCCACAAAATAGTCAACAACTACTTCCGTTTTCGGTATGACAAAACAACCAAACTCTAAGCACGAAGGTAAACCAACGAAACGAGTTAGCTAATGGTCTTTCCTTCAAACCTCTTCTTCATCACCAAGTCTGGATGTGTTCTCATCACCTGCAAAACTGATAGCGAGCAGAAATGTCGCTATTTTAGTCTCAATTTATTAAGCTTTTTGGTGCTTTAATCGTGTTTTTAATGAATATATTTAATGAATTTTGTTATTTGGTCCTTAGGAGCTAAGTTGGTGATTTTGGGAGAAAAAGAGCCAAAATTGAAGTAATTATAGCCCAAATCCTAGCTTAATGCAATTGGAGGCCCAAAGAAGACTTCCATGAAGAAAAGACCAAGAGAAATGAAGAAGAAGGCCCAAAAATCAGCCCAAAAGGAAGCTGATTTTTCTGGAAAATCTGGACAGCGTCGCGACACGGCCCTTTCTTGTTGCCCAAGCCGCGTCGCAGCAGCGTCGCGACGCTTAGCAAGGAAGCGTCGCGACGCTACCCCTATTCCAGGCCTATAAATAGGCGCCCTTGGGTGCCTCATTTCTCATCAATCAAACCATCAACCAATTCATCCATTCTTTTCTCTCTTAGGCTCCTTTCTTGGAGCCCCTCTCAAGGCTTTTAAGCCTTTTGAGAGGATTCTTCTAGTGGGAAAATTTTGGAGAATTTTGGGGAGCAATCTTAGAGGCTCGAGGAGTAGTCAGCGGGGGCTCCAAGCGTCAGCGAGGGGTTTTTCGACGGTCAATTCCTTTCCTTTTATGCTATTTAATATGCTTTCCCTTGTAATTACTATGGATATTATGTGTAGCTAAACCCCAATTTGGGGTCTTGAAATGAAATGATAGTTGAAATATTGTTATAATTTCTTGTCTCTTGCCCATGTCCTAATTATTTGTATGGATGTGCTTAATGCTTTACTCAATCTGGCCAATTGTGTAATGATTCGATTCTTAATGGAAACTCGACGGAGAGAAATTAGGATAGATCATAATCCATGCAACTAGTTTAATTGCCCGTTGTGACACCGGGATTAGTTGATTAAACTTAGATTCCTAAAATGAATCAGAGCGTAATAATTAATGATTTTTAATGGCGCTAAGGACACTTAGGTTGTTAAAATGAATTACTTACAATTAGTGGAAACCGACAGGAGAACCTATGTGATTAACAGAGATTCTAGGATTATAATTAGTTGGGCAATGAGATAGGATAATTATAGCAATTATTTAGCTAACCATTGATTTTCAAGACCCCTCTTCCCGCTTAAAGAAAACTCTTTCTCCGCATTTTACTTTTTTTCGATTGATCAATTTGTTTTCATTAATTGTCTTGAATTTAAGTTCTTTTTATTACATGAACGTGGTCCCTAAATATTATTTCACCTAAGTATTTTCAGTGCTCAAGAGAATTTTAATTATTTGCTTAAGTTTCGCTTCGCCTCCCTAAGGATTCGATACTCGGAATACTTTCCGTTTTATATTACTTGTAACGACCCGTGCGCTTGCGGATAATCGTACCACCAACAAGTTTTTGGCGCCGTTGCCGGGGAGGCTTGATTTTTAAGCAAAAATTAAATTTTCTTGACATCGAAAAGAAAAGGGTAAATGGTAATTTAGGTGTAAATATTTTTTTTATTCTTTCATCATTTTGTGAATATTATTTTATTTTCATTTTTGTTTGGTTCTTTTTGTTATTTGGGAGCATTGTATGCGAAGAAACAAGGTGGTTGATCTGTTTCCGCTAGATCTTGAGATTAACAGGACTCTTAAATCCATTAGAAGAGAAAAAAGATTAGCAGTAGCGATGGCCCACCAAGAAGAAGCTCCCAAGGCAATTAGAGATTTTCTGCAGCCAGTTCTTCCTACCGAGAATTCTGGAATTGTTTACGCCCCCATCCAAGCTACAAATTTTGAGCTAAAAACAGGGTTGATTCAGATGGCACGCGATAACTCGTTCAAGGGACATCCTTCCGAGGACCCCCACTCTCATCTGCGATCATTCCTAGAAATATGCGGGACGGTAAACATGAATGGAGTTCCGGCCGACGCGATCAGATTGAGGTTGTTTCCATTTTCCCTACAGGATAAAGCAAAAGATTGGCTCGAATCAGTCGAGACGGGCAGCATCAGTACTTGGGACGAGCTTGCCCAGGCTTTTCTGACAAAATTTTTTCCACCGGCTAAGACTACCAGGCTCCGGACTGAAATTGGAACATTCAGGCAGCTTGACGAGGAGCAGTTATACGAAGCGTGGGAAAGATATAAGGAAATGCTTAGGCGATGCCCCCAGCACGGAATCCTGATTGGCTTCAGGTACAGTTATTTTATAATGGATTAAACCCCTCCACAAAGACAGTCCTTGACACATCAGCAAGAGGGAGTTTTCTTTCGAAAACAGTGACAGAAGCCAAAGACCTGCTTGAGGAAATGGCGGCAACAAGTTATCAATGGCCGACGGAGAGAGGAACAGTTACAAAAAAGGCTGGATTATATGAATTGGATGAGTCAAGTTCACTGAAAGCGCAACTGGCATCTCTGACCAATGCACTAAACAAATTGACATCATTTGAGGTGGTTAAGTCCATTTCCACCTTAGTTGAAGGTCATTCAAAGAAAGAAGGTCAAGATGTGGAAGAAGTTCAATACATAGGAAATAGATCATATACTCAAGGAGTACCAAACTTCTACCACCCCAGTCTGCGCAATCACGAGAACTTCTCATATGCGAATACGAAGAATGTTTTGCAACCACCCCCAGGTTTTGCATCAACAAGTACTCCTGAAAAGAAAAATAATCTGGAGGAGATGGTGGCTTTATTCATCAAGGAACAAAGAATATTGAATGTGAGTCTCCAGACATCAGTAAACAACCACGACGCAACTCTAAAGAATATGGAAGTGCAGATAGGTCAGATTGCTTCAGCAGTAAATGCCCTTCAAAAGGGAAAATTTCCAAGTGATACTGAGCCTAACCCGAAAGAGCTGTGTAAGATGGTGGTTCTGAGAAGTGGCAGAAGACTGGAGGACAGTATAAAGAAGAAAAAGGAAGAAGAAAAGAGAAGGGATGAAGATGAAGGGGCTGAGGCACAAAAAGCCTCCTCTGAAAGGTTCCAACATCCTCCCAACTCTAGTGAATTAAAATGTGATTTTTCTAACAACTTTGCAGGTGGAAAAGAAGATGAGAGGCAGAATGACAATAAGAAGCTGACTGAGGAAGTGGTTCCATGCAACCACCATGACAGAGGTTCGCATATTAGCCCATCCAAGCGGAGGGGCGAATGTCCAACCTTTGATTTCAGGGAGTTACCTTTTCCTCAAAGATTTAAAAATGTCAAATTAGATGAACAATTTCAAAAATTTTTAGAAATGTTTAAAAAGTTGTCTGTGAATATTCCATTGGTAGAAGCTTTGTATAATATGCCAAATTATGGAAAATTCATGAAGGAAGTGCTTTCTAAAAAGAAAAGTCTGAAAAAAGAAGTTTTTAATTTATCTGAGAGTAGCAGTACCATTATTTCTGGTAGGATACCCTCTAAGCAGAAAGATCCAGGGAGTTTTACTGTTCCCTGTACCATAGGAGAAGTATCCTTCGATAGGGCCTTATGTGATTTAGGAGCAAGTATAAATTTGATGCCCTACTCTGTATACAGGAAGATTGGTTTATCAGGTATGACAGACACTGACGTCACTCTCCAGCTTGCTTCAGATCGATTACCCACCCGATGGGTGTGGTGGAGGACGTGCTGGTGAAAGTCAACAAATTCATCTTCCCTGTAGATTTCGTGGTACTGGACATGAAGGAGGACAAAGAAGTGCCAATTATCTTAGGAAGACCTTTCCTAGCTACTGGTAAGGCTGAGATTAGCGTGCATACAGGTAAACTTACCTTGAACATTGATGATGAAAAAGTCGTGTTTAGTATTTTTGGCCAAGATGAATCTGTTTGTAGTTTGCATACATGTTTTTTTGTTGGGCCTGAATACTTGACTGATGACGATGAAGAGGTAGATTATAATCTTGGCCTAGGCTTAGGAGAAATGCTTGTTGATAATATGGATTTTGATCATGATGCATACATGGATAATCCTCTGTTTGAAAATGATTTGGATCTGCCTGACTTTGAAAATGAATTAGACTTGCCTACTTGTGAAAATGAAAGATCTGCAGTTGATGATTTACCTTCTTTTGAAAATGAACTGGAATTGCCTGAAATGAATAATTTTGATGATGATATTGAATTGCCTGACATTGAGCATGAACATAAAAGGCATAA
The DNA here is from genome assembly GCA_036850905.1 of Luffa acutangula. Taxonomy (NCBI): domain Eukaryota; kingdom Viridiplantae; phylum Streptophyta; class Magnoliopsida; order Cucurbitales; family Cucurbitaceae; genus Luffa; species Luffa acutangula. Next base: position 25,448,086 of record CM072087.1, on the reverse strand, counting down.
AAAAGATTGCTCGATAGATACTTTTGAGTCTGACCATGATTACAGTGAATCTATTGAGTCTGATCTTGACATTCCTGAATGCATGAATCCTGACAATGTGAATACTTTCTTTTCATGTCCTGATGATGTGTATAGCATAGAATCTGACCCAGAAGAACTTGAATCTGTGCATAGTATAGAATCTGATCCTGAAATTCTTGAATTCCTTAATTCTTCTGATGATGAGTCATGTGATAGCTTAGTTGAATCATTTTTTAATTCTAAGTCTGAAGGATCTACTGAGCATGTAGATATTTTTTCTGATGAATGGACTGGCATGATTGATAGGTCATCTCTAGATCCTAGACCAGTAGATATTATAACGTTTGATGACTCTGTTAACAATTGTTTTGAAAATAGAGATTTAGAAAAGAGATTTGATGCGGCTGATTATTTTCTAAAATGTTATTATAAGAATCTGTTTAGTGAAGATGGGCCAGGGGAAAGTTTTTTTTCTCCCCTGTTTGTAGTATGCAATTCGGTGCGTGATTTCTTGCAGGGCCCGGAGGATGATGAAAATTTTTATTTTGAGCCTCCGTAAGCGTGCCGAGCCTAGTCTAGCTAAAGACGTTAAAGAAAGCGCTGCTTGGGAGGCAACCCAAGGATTAAAGTAGTTAGTTGTTTTTGCGGTAAATAATTTCCTTTGCTCCGTGATCCAATTTTGTTTTGCAGGATCACCTTAGCAAATCCCGAAATCCCACATGTCCCATTTTTCATGGATCCAAAGGAAGAGGATGAAGCGCTCCTAGCTCAGGGAAGTCTCAGTATCTCCCTTTATGCTTTTCTGTTTTAAAACATTGGGGACAATGTTTAGTTTAAGTTTGGGGGGTAGGCTTCCGCTGTGTTGAGCATATTTAAATTCTGTTGGATGCATGAATAGCTAGCCATGATAGCCAAGGATGTGATTTTTGAAATTTTGGGAAAAAATGGTTTATATGTTGTGGAATCTGGGAGCACGGCAGAAATTGTGAAATTTTAAAATTTTTTGATACTTAGTTTTGATGTCTAAAGCATGCAATAGTCTTATCTAATGACGTCTTTGAAAATCTAGATTCTTATTATGGTTTTCAAAGTTGTTGTCACCCCGATAGGCTTAGTTTCTAATATCAGGAAGTTCATGCTAGATTGCTCTAAAGAACTAGGTAGAAAAAAATGCTATGCCTGCTGAGAGAAAAGCAAAAGCAACAAAAAGAAAATGTGAGAAAAAGAAAATCTGTTGAAAAAGAATTTTTGCTTGCTCAAAAGAAAAAAAAAGCCTAGGGGTAAAAAGAGCTACCTGCGGTGTGATCAGTTAGGCCAACCAGAGAATAAAATTTGGGTTAAGGGTCCCTGCACCGTAGTGTGAAAGCTAGTACCATTAGATATCAAAATGCAAGTTTGGGGGAGGAGCAAAAGAAAAAGAAAAGAAAATGTGAGAAAAAGAAAAATCATGGGAGAATTCTGCTCCCCCATGAAAAAAGAAAAAGATGACAGGCACCCTAGTTACTTTTTTTTGCATGATAGAACGACTCCGAAGTATTAGGGGCTCTTAGCCAGTGTAGGGGAAAACAAATGGAGAAAACCATAAGACTAATCTAGGTTAGTAAAAGAATCAATAGATAAGTCTTGAGCATGCTATTCATTAATCTTAAGTTCAAACTAGTTTAAGATTTCTTCAAGAGTATGCGGTGCTTGCTTATTCCACTTGCATGTTTTCCATTCGATCCTAAGAATTCCAAAATCATTGAGGGTTGAGCGATTCTATTTCATGCATCTTTAGAATTTATTTTGCTCGGGACTAGCAAAAGTTTAAGTTTGGGGGTGTGATAGGGAGCAGAAATGTCGCTATTTTAGTCTCAATTTATTAAGCTTTTTGGTGCTTTAATCGTGTTTTTAATGAATATATTTAATGAATTTTGTTATTTGGTCCTTAGGAGCTAAGTTGGTGATTTTGGGAGAAAAAGAGCCAAAATTGAAGTAATTATAGCCCAAATCCTAGCTTAATGCAATTGGAGGCCCAAAGAAGACTTCCATGAAGAAAAGACCAAAAGAAATGAAGAAGAAGGCCCAAAAATCAGCCCAAAAGGAAGTTGATTTTTCTGGAAAATCCGGACAGCGTCGAGACGCTTAGCAAGGCAGCGTCGCGACGCTGCCCTTTCTTGTTGCCCAAGCCGCGTGCGCAGCAGCGTCGCGACACTTAGCAAGGCAGCGTCACGACGCTACCCCTATTCCAGGCCTATAAATATGCGCCCTTGGGTGCCTCATTTCTCATCAATCAAACCATCAACCAATTCATCCTTTCTTTTCTCTCTTAGGCTCCTTTCTTGGAGCCCCTCTCAAGGCTTTTAAGCCTTTTGAGAGGATTCTTCTAGTGGGAAAATTTTGGGGAATTTTGGGGAGCAATCTTAGAGGCTCGAGGAGTAGTCAGCGGGGGCTCCAAGCGTCAGCGAGGGGTTTTTCGACGGTCAATTCCTTTCCTTTTATGTTATTTAATATGCTTTCCCTTGTAATTACTGTGGATATTATGTGTAGCTAAACCCCAATTTGGGGTCTTGAAATGAAATGATAGTTGAAATATTGTTATAATTTCTTGTCTCTTGCCCATGTCCTAATTATTTGTATGGATGTGCTTAATGCTTTCTCAATCTGGCCAATTGTGTAATGATTCGATTCTTAATGGAAACTCGACGGAGAGAAATTAGGATAGATCATAATCCATGCAACTAGTTTAATTGCCCGTTGTGACACTGGGATTAGTTGATTAAACTTAGATTCCTAAAATGAATCGGAGCGTAATAATTAATGATTTTTAATGGCGCTAAGGACACTTAGGTTGTTAAAATGAATTAATTACAATTAGGGGAAACCGACAGGAGAACCTATGTGATTAACGGAGATTCTAGGATTATAATTAGTTGGGCAATGAGATAGGATAATTATAGCAATTATTTAGCTAACCATTGATTTTCAAGACCCCTCTTCCCGCTTAAAGAAAACTCTTTCTCCGCATTTTACTTTTTTTCGATTGATCAATTTGTTTTCATTAATTGTCTTGAATTTAAGTTCTTTTTATTACATGAACGTGGTCCCTAAATATTATTTCACCTAAGTATTTTCAGTGCTTAAGAGAATTTTAATTATTTGCTTAAGTTTCGCTTCGCCTCCCTGAGGATTTGATACTCGGAATACTTTCCGTTTTATATTACTTGTAACGACCCGTGCGCTTGCGGATAATCGTACCACCAACAAAAACCTAGTGGTGGGTCAGTACAAAACCACCGTACTCAGTAAGTGGCTCACACCTGCCGAGCCATCAAACAACATACACATACAAGGAAGATATCGTGCTTTCCACACACAAGCTCAATATACATGGAAAATAATTAACACATACATCATGCATCAAACCATACATCAAGCAACATACTCATGCGACATACATCCATAACCACTAACTCAAGCTCTAACAAGCTCTGTCTGACTCCTCTGAGTCCTCTCAACTTGACTTCTCTGAGTCCTTTCAAAGCTCTCCAAGACTGACCCTTCCAGTCACATTGACCCCTAACCATTTGTACCTAGGGCCTCAGGCTTCTCTACGGAGCTTGGTGTTCGACCCTTGACCATTTGTACCCAAGGCCTTGAACTGTGCATCGCTCCTTGGCCATATTACCCAAGGCACCCGATGACTTCAAATTCTCGTAGTCCTCCAAGATTGACCCTTCGAGTCATGCCGATCTCTGACCATATTACCCAGGGCCTCAACGTTTCTCTACGGCGCTCAACATTCGACCCTTGACCATATTACCCAAGGCCTCGAACTGTGCATCGCCCCTTGGCCATATTACCCAAGGCACCCGATGACTTCACGATCAACTGTACATCGCCCTTTAGCCATATTACCAAAGGCACCTGATGAGTACATCGCCCATTGGCCATATTACCCAAGGCACCCGACAACTTTCACAATGTATAGACTCATCACATTGCCCCTTGGCCATATTACCCAAGGCACCCCATGCTCCTCTTAATCCATTAGTGACATACCACCCCTCGACCATTTTTACCCGAGGCACCTGGTATTCACCTAACTCTCCTTTTAGACCTTAAGCTCCACGAGCTCGCTCAACACTCATAACACGACTTAAACATGTTCTTCTAGCTCATGTCATACTTTTAGTCCATGCAACAACCAAAAGTACAATACATGCTCACACATTAAACTCATGTTCTATAACCAATCACAACAAGATAACAACATGCTTATCACAGCCAGATCGCAACACCACAACTCAACGTACATCAGTACAACAATTTGATATATCATATCAACATGCTCAAACTCGTCATTAACATAACATATACATATATCCACATATCAAAACTAAACAAATAAAACACACAACATACTAGCACAAGCAAACAGGCTCAACAGGTAGGATTCCACTTACCTCAAATGCTCCTAAAGCAACTTCAACAACTCAAGGTAGTCCAAGAAGGCTCCTTAATAATCAAGACGACCTCTACTAAATTAGAACCAACTTACAGATTCTTTAAACATGCTTGAAAGGCTTCAATCGAGAAAGACTATTTCCTTACTGAACATCAACTCAAAGTTCCCCAAATTGAAAACCCAAAGCCTTCAGACTATGGCCAACCACGTCTAAGGCACAATGGGTAATGGGTACTTGCTGAATAGCTATAATCAAGGCTTTTCAGCCATTGGATGTAACGCCCCGTGTTTCGAAATCGAGCCATTTTCGAATTTATTGGGTGTTCTTATTCTAATTTAGGAAAATTAGAATTTAACTTTGGCCTTGGGTCGTTAAACTAAATTTCTAAAATTTAGGGGAAAGAGATTTTTAATTAAATCTTTAATTTCCTAAAGTTAGAGGTTTAATATTTGATATTTATTTTAATATCAAAAGACCCAAACCCTTTATCAATCGGGTTATTTTTCCTCCCAAGTCTTTTAGGGATTAAGTTAGGGTTTTTAAATAAAATCCTAGATAACACCTTATTCCTAATTAAAGTGAGATTTCTACTCTTAGGTTCTTTTTAAAAGAAAAGAATGAGGAAATAAGGGGAAAAAAAAGAAAACCCTAAAGCAAAAGAAAAAGAGGCCATCTCATCCTCTCTTTCTCCTTCCTCGTGTAGTCGCCGCCCCCTCAGAAAAATCTCGTGTTCTTCTCCCCTATGCAGTCGCCCAACCGCCGCGCCGCCGCCCGAGTCCCTGTCGCCGCCGACGTCGTGCTCATCGCGTTGTCCTGGTCGTGGTGTAGCGTCGTCGCCGTCTAAGTCGCGCAGCAGCCGTCGTGCGTCTCCCTCTTCGTGAATCTCTCTCTCTCTCGGTTCTTGGTTCGTGTGGAAGCCGCTGACGCCCAAGCCCACTGCTGCTGGATCTTACGCGGGCAGCAGCTCGAAGCACCGTCTCTTTCGCGTTTCAGCCTTAGAAAGTCGTGGATCTCGCGTGCCTAGCAGTTTGGAGTCTCGTCGCCCTCGTTTCAGCCGATTCTGCCTCTGTCCAGCAGCATCCTTGGCTGTTTTTGGTGTCGTTTGGCCTGAGGTTGCTCCGGGAGGTGAGTTTATGCTTTACTCACTCTTGTTTGAAGCTTAAATTTGATTACCCATTAGCTTTAGGTGCTGAAAAGTTAATGGTGTTTGATTTTATGATCTGCAGCGCCGTCTAGGTGAATACCCACTGCCCAAGGATCGTCCTAGTGCGTTGTTCGAGGTTATTATAACCCGTCTTGCATGATATCGGGTCCGTTGGGTAAGGTTCAATGTTGTTCTTAGTTTTATAGCTTAAGTGTTCGATACCCATTAGAGATTAAAGCCTTAAAACCATGTTTTAATCGATACCCATTCGTTATCGACCTTATAGTTGCAGGATCTAAGTGTTCGGTTGTTGTTCATCGAGCATTTGATCTTAAAGATCGTGTTCAGTGAGTACCCACAACCCGAAAGGCCTTGATTTTTGTTACCCATAACCCGGTGACTTGGGATCTTGGTTGTTGGGTCGTTTCGAAAACAAGTCAGCTTGTTCTCAAGGTTGTTTGTGTTGGGTTTTATGCCCTAAAACTCGTAGATAGTGAATGTAACCGTTGACCGGATATTAATGAAATAATATTGATATATTTTTCCATTAATTGTTATTAGTTATTTTATATTTGTTTTTGCCTAATAATAACCCTAATCCAATAAACTAGACATCTGAGGCTGTAATATGAGTCTTGAACTATATGTAGCGACATATGGGATCATTGTTCAAGAAACAGCCTAAAGGGTCTATAGTATAGGGATAAGACTGGGTGCCTTATCCTGGTGACACTATGGATACGGCCCACTTTGTATTTGATACAAACGCTGCGATCCAACGCGTTCGTGTAGGAGACATGCAAGTGGGGGTATCCTATGCAATGAGTTTGCATAAGACCGGACCGCGAAATAGTAACCACTGGTTATAACACCGTTAACTAGTTGGTTTTCTATTTCACTAGGAAGACCTAGACAACTTAGTCTTAATCCTGAGTTGATTATGGACTCCTGCTCATGAGAGATTGTCCTTTGATTTGTATGGGTGAGAGTGGCCAATACGCCGACTCAATAAGCCTACCACTTTGGGGACAAGACCGAATGGGGAGCTGGGAACATAATCGTACAAGATGGAATTCTCTCCTTCCCGACTTTAGGGAAGCAGATGAGTGTTCCCTTAAGTGGTTACTCCGAGTCTTGAACAAAGGGCCCTACCCTCTCAATGGCACGAGAGGGTTTTCTGTTTGATGGTTGGACCATAAACAGATTGTTCATTAGAGGAGAATTGGTACTTAAGGAAATAGAGGTGACCCAGGGGTAAAACGGTAATTTGACCCAGCTGATGTTACGGACACTCGTGAAGGACTAACTAGTCGATATTGGTCTAAGTTCCGTGGACACAGAAAATATGTCTGCAGTGAGAAGAGTGCAACTGTGAGTCTATAGTGGAATGTACACACAGTTAACGAATATTGATTATTGTGGTTAATGAGTTTAACCAATCAATCTCACATCGTTGGAGCTTCTGATCTGCAGGTCCATAAGGTCCCACTGGTAGCTCGTAAAGTAATTTGAGGCAACTAAGTAATTAAATGTAAATTGAAAATGTTCAATTTACTAAGGGAAATAAATATAATATATATTGATATATTATTATGAGAGAAATTAATATTTGAAGAAGTTCAAATATAAATTTATGGAAGATTGAAAGAATCAATTAATTTAAGTCCTAAAAGTGTTTGGGCAAAATTAATTCAAGGCTGGAAATTAAATATGTGATATTTAATTGGTGGTTAATTAATTAAAGAATTCATTAACCATGAATTAATCAATTATGTAAATAATTAATCACTTAAGGAAGTGATTAATCATTTATGGGAATGATCTAATTACTCATGGAAGAAATTAGTCATTTATGGAAAAGATTAATCAATTGGGGAATTGATTGATCATGATTGATTAATTAAGGAATAAGATTGAATCAATTTTGGAAAAGATTGATTTAATTGAATATTTTATTCATGGCCTCTCTTCTATAAATAGAACACTAGACCTAATTGGTCATGACACTTGACACTCTTGAAAGACAAGACCTAGAATTCTCTCTAGCCTCCCTCTTAGAGAAAGACTCCCACAAGTCTTTGGCCTCCTAGACTTAGAGACATACCGGTGTAACCTCTGTGGTTATTGTGTCAATCAAGAAGGAATTTCCAGCGAAGAAAAACAAAGGCGGCTGCTACGTTTTCGTTCGTTGGAGCGTCGTTGGCGAAGAACGGTCAAGTCTACAACGGAGGTTTGTAACGGTTCTTCCTCTTTTCGTTAGAAAAGTTTTTAAAATAAATTTAGATTTATTTTAGCATGTTTAAACCGATTTTACAGCAACTTTAAAGCATGTTTAAAGTTTTGTTTGAGTTATCGTAACAGTATTTTAATGTTAATTAATATACGGCGTAAGGTCCAATCGATGCGCTTCCGCTGCGTAGGGACTTTTATTCCCTTCAATCGGCATCAGAGCCATCGCTGTCCCTATTAATTAATTTTAAAAGTTGCGATAGGCTCTAATAGGTGGGATTTATGCATATTGTATGTTCGGTTTGCATTGAACTGTTTGGGTTAATTTTATGACCATAGATTTTATTTTTATGTGATTTTGATCATGTAAGGCCCGGTGTTTCGGGTATATTATGTAAAATCGAGTCCTATGTAAGTCCGGGTCTAGAATAGGTTTTTATGAGATGAAAATCGGAGCAATCGTCGCTGAAATCGGGGCCGAAATCGAAGAAATCATTGCTGTTTTGCCCAGATTCTGCCTCCAGACGCAACAGCGTCGGGACGCTCCTTCAACAGCGTCTCGACGCTGTCTCGATACCGAAGGCGCTCGGTAAGGAAAGCACACAGCGTCGGGACGCTACCTCAACAGCGTCTCGACGCTGTCTCGATTACGCAGGCGCCAGATATGGAAAACGCACAGCGTCGGGACGCTAATCATCACAGCGTCTCGACGCTGTCACGATGGAGGCGCGACCTAGGGTTTCAAAAGGCGCGGTTTAAGGTGTAACCGGTCCGGTTCGGACCGGTTCGGCTGGGCTGGGACCTATTTGGTCCGGTTCAGCCAATTTTTGGCATGGTTCGTGATTTTGGAGGCCGGTTCGAGGTGGTTCGGGGCGGTTCGTGCTGTCTAGGCCAATTCCGGAGCTGTACATGGATTTTTTAGGATAGAATTTAGCTAAATTAATGTAATTTAATGCTTTATTTTATCCTAGGGGCCAAAATTAACCGGTTCAATTGCTATTTATATGCTTTATGGATGTCATATAGATTATTTAATCCCACCTTAGGTTATAAACATGCTCATGCATTTTTTATATATTATAAATTTTTATAATGTATGTTTAAATGCATGGATTTGTTTTCATATTTTTTAATATAAGTGTATATTAATTTATATGAAAAATTGGAAAGCATGAAGCATGTCATTACTTAAATTAAATATAAATAGTTATGTTTAATGTGATGAATGAAGCATGTTTGATTGATTTTCTTGATTGGCTTATAATTGTTATAATAAAAGAAAATCAAAATTGCATGAAGCATGAAACATCCATAGTTAATAATATAATTGTTATATTATTCATGCAATTGATGTGGCTTAATTATTCAATTTGAATGAGATTGTTGAATGAATTAAACCCTAGATTCTTGATTATAGGATTAATCATTAAAAAATTTGAAATAGTTCTTCTATATTAATGATTAGAAACCGTCAATCTATAATCAAGATTTGCATGCAAACATAAGATCATAGGATAAATTGGATTAATTTTAAATTGTTTAAAATTAATTAGACCTAGATCGATTTCTAATAGGATTAGAATATTTTCTTACTTAGAATTAAAAATAGTTTTAATTTACTAAGTAGGAAAAACATTGCTATGATTATAAGGGAACTCCACCGGTAATGTTCTGTCTAAGGTTGGGGGTATTTAAGTTGACGGTTTACGGAACACCTCCTACCTGGGAACTGACCTAGATTACCGGAGTTGAATTAATCATAGTTAAATGTTAGCATGCAATGTCACTAGGTTTATTAAAAGTGTTTAATGCACCTAGATCTTTAGAGTAAAGACCTTACATTACTGAGGTTATAAGGGAACTCTCTCGGTAAAATTCTGTCTAAGGTTGGGGGTATTTAAGTTGACGGTTTACGGAACACCTCCTACCTGGGAACTAACCGGATTGAGTTGAATTAACCATAGTAATGTTGACTTGCAATGTTGGGTTTATTAAAAGAAGTTTAATTCACCCAAAAGATTGCAGTTGAATCCTTTCCATAATTGTTATAATAGGATCAGACTTAGATAGATTGACTTAGCCGAATACTATCTAAGTTAAACAACCCTATATTAACCTTAGGACATTTTCAGTGGGAGGAAAATTACAAAACGAGATTTAAATCAAGTTTTGCTCCTACGTCCCTATATTCACAACGTGAGATTCATGCTCGGCTTCGAGTCGCCCTAGGAGCGGCCTCCCTTCGGAAAGTGTTTGCATGGATCAATATCAAGGTGAATGGGAAAAATGTCTAGAGTAAGTGGGAGCGGGACACGTGTCAACGTATCCCTCGGTCTCCGCCCATAGTTCACACCGTGAGAGTCCTATGATCCGCCTGCAGGTTGCCCTGGCGCATCCATCCCTTCGGAGGGCCTGGTCATAGGATTCGGAACATCGTGAACTCCTGAAAAGGATAGGAGCTCTTAGGCTAATCACCAACAGTTGTCTTTCCCTTCGGTAGTCTGTTGGTGCGTGCCTCTGAGATCTGAAAGTGGGAGGGTTACACTTACGAGGATGAGTTAAAAGTGTTAACAAATCCTTGACCGAACAACGGTGGCTAATGTCTATAGGAATATGAGTTATTCTGGAATTAGAATTAGCTGAGAGGTGTCTCATTTCAAAGGAGGAGTACCTGATCACCCTTCGGTGGCTGATATTCTAAACCTCTGAAACGTCGTTGCAAAACTAAATCAATAGTTTTAGGGTTCTGTGATTGTCTGTTTTGCTAAATTGATTGGATTGTGTGCAATTGTTTGCTTGTATGATGGGTTAAGGCAAAGATAACTAATACGGTCATTGTTTGTTTAAATTTCAGCAATGTCTTCCTCAATTGTCTCTCTACTTAAAAATGAGAAATTAACCGGCGAAAATTATGCTACGTGGAAGTCAAACTTGAATACGATTCTTGTTGTCGATGATCTGCGGTTCGTCTTAACGGAGGATTGTCCTCCAACCCCTGCTCGTAATGCATCCCAGGCAGTTAAGGATGCTTATGACCGCTGGACAAAGGCCAATGATAAGACTCGCGTCTATATCTTAGCCAACTTATCTGAAGTTTTGGCTAAAAGGCATGAGGGCATGGTAACAGCGAGGGAGATTATGAACTCTCTCCGGGAGATGTTTGGACAACCGTCCTACCAACTCCACCATGACGCTCTCAAATACGTTTATAGGTGTCGCATGAAAGAGGGCACGTCTGTTCGGGAGCATGTCCTGGATATGATGGTCCAATTCAACGTGGCAGAGGCAAACGGGGCGGTCATAGATGAGCGTAGTCAGGTTGCATTCATCTTAGAATCTCTTCCGAAGAGTTTTCTGCAGTTTCGAAGCAATGCAATGATGAATAAAATAACATTCAACCTGACTAGCCTCCTTAATGAGCTACAGCTCTATCAGTCTCTTCTTAAGAACAAGGGACAGATAGAAGGCGAGGCAAACGTTGTTCACTCCAAAAGAAAGTTCGAGAAGGGTTCATCCTCTGGAACTAAATCTGTAGCCACTTCTTCAAAGAAAACTCAGAAGAAGAAAGGAAACAAGGGGAAAGCTCCCAGTACTGCTGCTAAAAGCAAGGGAAAAGCCAAAGCTGTGGCAGACAAGGGCAAGTGTTTTCACTGCAATGTAGATGGACATTGGAAGAGAAACTGCCCAAAGTACCTTGCTGAGAAAAAGAAGGAAAAGGAAGGTAAATTTGATTTACTGGTTTTAGAAACATGCCTGGTAGAACATGATGAGTTTACCTGGATACTTGATTCAGGAGCAACTAATCATGTTTGCTCTTCTTTTCAGGAAAATAGTTCCTTTCGGCAGTTGAACGATGGAGAAATGACACTCAGGGTCGGAACTGGAGAAGTCATTTCAGCTAAAGCAGTGGGAGCTGCGAAGTTATTTTTTAGAAATAGATTCTTACTTTTAGAAAGTTTGTTAATCGTTCCCAAGATTAAGAGGAACTTGATTTCTATTTCATGTTTGATTGAACAATCGTATACAGTTACTTTTGATATGAATGAAGCGTTCATTTATAAAAATGGTGCACTTATTTGTTCAGCCAAATTGGAAAATAACTTGTATGTTTTAAGACCAACCGAAAACAAAGCACTTTTAAATCACGAATTATATAAAACTGCTGAAACTCAAAGTAAAAGGCAAAAGATTTCTCCATCAAGTAACAATACTCATCTTTGGCATCTTAGACTTGGTCATATAAACATCGATAGGATCGGTCGTTTGGTAAAGAATGGACTTCTAAGCAAGTTAGAAGATGATTCACTACCACCTTGTGAATCTTGTCTCAAGGGAAAAATGACCAAAAGACCCTTTACTGGAAAAGGTTACAGAGCCAAAGAACCCTTAGAGTTAATACATTTGGATCTATGTGGTCCAATGAATGTAAAAGCTCGAGGAGGGTACGAATATTTCATCTCATTTATAGATGATTATTCAAGATATGAATGGGACATAAGTCTGAAGCCCTTGAAAAGTTTAAGGAGTTTAAGGCTGAAGTTGAAAACCTATTAGGTAAATCTATTAAAGTACTTCGATCTGATCGAGGAGGGGAGTATATGGATCAAAGATTCCAGGATTATATGATAGAACATGGAATCCAATCTCAACTCTCAGCCCCTGGTACACCTCAGCAAAATGGTGTGTCAGAAAGGAGAAATAGAACCTTGTTAGACATGGTTCGATCAATGATGAGCTATGCTCAATTGCCTAGCTCGTTTTGGGGGTATGCAGTAGAGACTGCAGTATACATCTTGAATAATGTTCCCTCGAAAAGTGTTTCTGAAACACCTTTCGAGTTATGGAAGGGGCGTAAACCTAGTTTGCATCACTTTCGCATCTGGGGTTGTCCTGCACACGTGCTTGTGACAAATCCTAAGAAACTGGAACCTCGTTCAAAACTGTGCCAATTTGTTGGTTACCCTAAAGAAACGAGAGGTGGTTATTTCTACGACCCACAAGAAAATAAGGTGATTGTATCGACAAACGCCACTTTCTTAGAGGAAGACCACATGAGAGATCATAAACCACGAAGCAAAATAATATTAGGAGAAGCTACTGAAGAATCATCAAGAGTTGTTGATGAAGTTGGACCTTCAACAAGGGTTGATGAAGGAACTAGTTCTTCAGATCCATCCCGTCCATCTCAATCGTTGGGAATGCCTCGACGCAGTGGGAGGGTTGTGTTACAACCTGACCGCTACTTGGGTTTAACTGAAACTCAGGTTGTCATACCTAATGATGGCATTGAGGATCCATTGTCCTATCGACGGGAAATGAATGACGAAGATAAGGATGAATGGGTCAAAGCCATGAACCTGGAAATGGAGTCAATGTATTCCAATTCTATATGGGAACTTGCAGATCTACCATATGGGGTAAAACCCATAGGGTGCAAATGGATCTATAAGAGAAAAAGAGATGCAGCTGGAAAGGTACAGACCTTCAAAGCTAGACTAGTGGCAAAGGGTTATACCCAAAAGGAGGGGGTTGACTATGAGGAAACCTTTTCTCCTGTAGCCATGTTAAAGTCCATAAGAATTCTTTTATCCATTGCCACATATTATGACTATGAAATATGGCAAATGGACGTCAAGACTGCCTTTCTGAATGGTAATCTTGAAGAGAATATCTTTATGTCTCAACCCGAAGGGTTCATAGCCCAAGGTCAGGAACAAAAGGTTTGTAAGCTAAATCGATCCATTTATGGATTGAAACAAGCATCCAGATCATGGAACATTAGATTTGATACTGCAATCAAATCTTTTGGCTTTGACCAAAACGTTGATGAGCCTTGTGTATACAAGAAAGTCAACAAAAGGAAAGTAGCTTTTCTAATACTTTATGTAGACGATATCCTACTCATTGGGAATGATGTAGGATACCTCACTGACATTAAGAAATGGCTAGCTGCCCAATTCCAAATGAAAGATCTGGGAGAGGCTCAATATGTTCTGGGAATCCAAATCATTAGGGATCGTAAGAACAAAACGCTAGCTCTGTCTCAAGCAACGTATATTGACAAGATGTTGTCTCGATATTCGATGAAAAACTCCAAGAAGGGACTCCTACCCTTCAGACATGGGGTACACCTGTCTAAGGAACAATCTCCTAAGACACCTCAAGAAGTTGAGAACATGAGACACATTCCCTACGCCTCAGCTGTGGCCAGCTTAATGTATGCCATGCTCTGCACTAGGCCTGACATATGTTATGCAGTGGGAGTAGTCAGTAGGTATCAGTCTAATCCAGGGTTGGACCACTGGGGAGCGGTTAAGAATATCCTCAAGTATCTTCGGAGAACGAGGGACTACATGCTTGTGTATGGAGCTAAGGATTTGATTCTTACTGGATACACTGATTCTGACTTTCAAGCTGATAAGGATTCTAGGAAATCCACATCAGGGTCAGTATTCACCCTCAATGGAGGAGCAGTAGTGTGGAGAAGCATCAAACAAGGATGGATAGCAGACTCAACCATGGAGGCTGAGTATGTAGCAGCTTGCGAAGCAGCTAAGGAGGCAGTATGGCTCAGAAAGTTCTTGACTTATTTGGAAGTAGTTCCGAATATGAACGTGCCCATAACACTATACTGTGACAACAGTGGGGCTGTAGCCAACTCAAAAGAACCTCGTAGCCACAAACGGGGTAAACACATCGAGAGGAAGTATCACCTGATACGGGAGATTGTGCAAAGAGGAGATGTGATCGTCACTAAGATCGCCTCGGAGCACAACATCGCTGATCCATTTACGAAGGCTCTCACGGCTAAAGTGTTTGAGGGTCATCTAGAAGGTCTAGGTCTACGAGATATGTATGCCATCTAATCTAGGGCAAGTGGGAGAAATGTATAATGGGTATAAGGATGCCCTAGTTCATTGTATTTCCAGCTTTAGATTATTGCATTTACATCCCACTAACTAAGTGTTTTAGTTCAAGTGGGAGTTTGTTGGGTTTTATGCCCTAAAACTCGTAGATAGTGAATGTAACCGTTGACCGGATATTAATGAAATAATATTGATATATTTTTCCATTAATTGTTATTAGTTATTTTATATTTGTTTTTGCCTAATAATAACCCTAATCCAATAAACTAGACATCCGAGGCTGTAATATGAGTCTTGAACTATATGTAGCGACATATGGGATCATTGTTCAAGAAACAGCCTAAAGGGTCTATAGTATAGGGATAAGACTGGGTGCCTTATCCTGGTGACACTATGGATACGACCCACTTTGTATTTGATACAAACGCTGCGATCCAACGCGTTCGTGTAGGAGACATGCAAGTGGGGGTATCCTATGCAATGAGTTTGCATAAGACCGGACCGCGAAATAGTAACCACTGGTTATAACACCGTTAACTAGTTGGTTTTCTATTTCACTAGGAAGACCTAGACAACTTAGTCTTAATCCTGAGTTGATTATGGACTCCTGCTCATGAGAGATTGTCCTTTGATTTGTATGGGTGAGAGTGGCCAATACGCCGACTCAATAAGCCTACCACTTTGGGGACAAGACCGAATGGGGAGCTGGGAACATAATCGTACAAGATGGAATTCACTCCTTCCCGACTTTAGGGAAGCAGATGAGTGTTCCCTTAAGTGGTTACTCCGAGTCTTGAACAAAGGGCCCTACCCTCTCAATGGCACGAGAGGGTTTTCTGTTTGATGGTTGGACCATAAACAGATTGTTCATTAGAGGAGAATTGGTACTTAAGGAAATAGAGGTGACCCAGGGGTAAAACGGTAATTTGACCCAGCTGATGTTACGGACACTCGTGAAGGACTAACTAGTCGATATTGGTCTAAGTTCCGTGGACACAGAAAATATGTCTGCAGTGAGAAGAGTGCAACTGTGAGTCTATAGTGGAATGTACACACAGTTAACGAATATTGATTATTGTGGTTAATGAGTTTAACCAATCAATCTCACATCGTTGGAGCTTCTGATCTGCAGGTCCATAAGGTCCCACTGGTAGCTCGTAAAGTAATTTGAGGCAACTAAGTAATTAAATGTAAATTGAAAATGTTCAATTTACTAAGGGAAATAAATATAATATATATTGATATATTATTATGAGAGAAATTAATATTTGAAGAAGTTCAAATATAAATTTATGGAAGATTGAAAGAATCAATTAATTTAAGTCCTAAAAGTGTTTGGGCAAAATTAATTCAAGGCCGGAAATTAAATATGTGATATTTAATTGGTGGTTAATTAATTAAAGAATTCATTAACCATGAATTAATCAATTATGTAAATAATTAATCACTTAAGGAAGTGATTAATCATTTATGGGAATGATCTAATTACTTATGGAAGAAATTAGTCATTTATGGAAAAGATTAATCAATTGGGGAATTGATTGATCATGATTGATTAATTAAGGAATAAGATTGAATCAATTTTGGAAAAGATTGATTTAATTGAATATTTTATTCATGGCCTCTCTTCTATAAATAGAACACTAGACCTAATTGGTCATGACACTTGACACTCTTGAAAGACAAGACCTAGAATTCTCTCTAGCCTCCCTCTTAGAGAAAGACTCCCACAAGTCTTTGGCCTCCTAGACTTAGAGACATACCGGTGTAACCTCTGTGGTTATTGTGTCAATCAAGAAGGAATTTCCAGCGAAGAAAAACAAAGGCGGCTGCTACGTTTTCGTTCGTTGGAGCGTCGTTGGCGAAGAACGGTCAAGTCTACAACGGAGGTTTGTAACGGTTCTTCCTCTTTTCGTTAGAAAAGTTTTTAAAATAAATTTAGATTTATTTTAGCATGTTTAAACCGATTTTACAGCAACTTTAAAGCATGTTTAAAGTTTTGTTTGAGTTATCGTAACAGTATTTTAATGTTAATTAATATACGGCGTAAGGTCCAATCGATGCGCTTCCGCTGCGTAGGGACTTTTATTCCCTTCAGTTTGAGCGCTGAGCGGTAAATTCCAACATCCCTAGACCCATTCCTCAAGTTTATTAGGTGCTCTAAGTTGTTTTCTAACCCTTGGTAATTGTTGCTTGTAGTTGGAGCTCTTTAGGCTCTTCCGGTTGTTTCCATTAGTCCTTTAGGGTCTTTTAGGAGCGTTTAGAGTTTCCGGTAAGTTGTTCTTACTTGATGTTGTTTGTTTGACTGTGTGATGCATGCTGAGTGTTACTCGCTTTATAATTATCCTCATGTTTCTTGTTTCTCTGAATATATGCAAATATATATGTGCATGTTGGCTTGATGTAAAGCGTGTTGGTTCGATTTTGCATTCTAGAGTACAGCATTAGTTGAGAGATGTGGTCATGTGAATGCTTAGTGGGCCTGGTTCATGAGTCTAGAAGCATGTTGCAGGGCATATGCATTCTAGTAGATGTGAGATATAGGTCAGGGACCTAAAATGTGAAAAAGGGCAAGATGGGTGAATGTCGGTGCACCTCGGGTACAAAGGGCCGAGGGGTGACATGTCACCATGGGCTTTAAAGAGGACTAGCATTGTGATTGAGATATTAGGGCCTCGGTATAAATGGTCGAGGACTGATATTGTTTCGAGGAAAGTAAGTGATTATCAGGGTCTTGGGTATAAATGGTCGAGGACTGATACATCACTATTGGATGTCGATGCCTCAGGTATAAATGGTCGAGGGTCGATATGCCAATGTTAGATAAAAAAGAGCATCGAGGCCTTGAGTATAAATGGTCAAGGGTCGGTGTGATGAGTCTTGAGGCAAGTATTGAGGTCTTGGGTATAACAGGTCAAGGGTCAATACGTTGCTTAGTCATTGAGGCCTTGGGTGTAAATGGTCAAGGGTCGATGCACAGTTCGAGGCCTTGGGTATAAATGGTCAAGGGTCGAATGTCAAGCTCTGTAGAGAAGTGTCGAGGCCCTGGGTATAAATGGTCAGGGGTCGGTGCAACTCGAAGGGTCAGCCTTGGAGAGTTTTGCGGTGCGTGATGCAGAAATCATGTGTGAAGAGCCATGTGAGGGCTAAATGTGAGTGTTGAGTGAGCTCGTGGAGCTTGTGTGGTTAGCGAGTTGCATAGAGAGATGCATGAGTTATGGCTTAGAAGAGTCATTTGTTTTACTGGCTTTTGAGCATGATATTATGTTTACTGCTTTTAAAAGTATGTTGCTTGCGCATGAAAAGCACGTTGTTTGCTGTTTGCTGTTTGATGGCTTCTCAGGTAGGGGCTGCTTACCAGTACCTTAGTGTACTGACCCCCTCCCCTCTCTCCCCCCAACTACCAGATTTTGCATGTTATGAGGACTGCGTGGACCATGGTGATGCGGAGGAGGCTTATGAGGAGGAACCATAATTAGTGGCAATGTTCTTGCTTTTATTTTCATAGGTTTTAGTTAGGGCAGTTGTGTTTGCTGCTATTGGAAAGTTGTTGGGTTTGGTAAGTTCTGATTCATTCTTGTTAATCCCTGGAATAAGTTGTTTCCGTTTTAAAGAACTCCATTGATTCATTCAGTTAGTGGTTTAATAAGTTTTTTTCGTATGGGATGTCGTTTTCAAGATTTTGTTTAAAGATGTAATTGGTTTTAGCTAATAGTTGATTATGCGAGATCTGTCTGTCTATTGGTTCTGTTTATGTTTTGTTGAGCTGTGGAGTGGGATGAAGTTTAGTATTGCTTTGTAGAAGTGCTTTTCTTGTTCAGCAGGTGTAGGGAAAAATTTTGGGTTAGCCTTATGTGCGCCATTATGCTGCCGAAATTTTTGGTGCACACGGTTTGTTTTGGTCTAGGAGTTAGTAATGTCACTAGGATAGTTCTTGGAAATCTTGGGGCGTTACATTGGACAACAAGTAAATGACATGATTTCGCATTCTAAGGACTCCTAGAAGTTGGGCAACACTACTAAAGCCTAGTCAATTGATAGTTTATAGCTTAACATGCTTTTTAAACCACGACCAGCAAGAAAAAACTCATAAATTCATGATCTAGGAACCTACAAGGGCTGGACAACGCTTTAAAAGCCTAAACAACTAATGGGTATCGATTAAACATGCTTTTAAGGCTTTAACCTTTAATGGGTATCAAACCTTTAAGCTATTAAACTAAAAACAACAATGAATCTTACCCAACAGACCCGATTTCATGAAAGACGGGTTATATTAACCTCGAACAACACACTAGAACGATCCTTGGGTAGTAGGTATTCGAGCTTACAGTGATTCGAACCCAATCGATCACTTAGACGGCGCTGTAGAATAGAAATTTCAATATTAACTTAAATTTCCAGCACCTAATGAAATGGGTATTTGCTTAAACTTGATTAAAGGTTTAAATGAGTTTGGGTAAGGGCCTAGACTTACTGGAATCGCTTAAACAACGCCGAAACACCCAAGATTGGAGCAAAGGCGGCGCTGCAGATCAGAAACTCGTCACTAAACTAAATTTCCAGCACATAAACTGAAGGGATAATAGCCCTTTGCGCAGCGGAAAACAACAGAGACCTTTTCGAATAAAACGCCGATTGGGATACCAATACGACGACAAAAAGAATTAAATTTTACAGCGACAACAATAGACAAATTAACTGCTGTAAAACAGATACAACCATGCTAAAATCAAGAGAAAAATTCTAGATCTAATCTAGAATTGGGTCCTAATGACCCTAGTTCAAGAAGAACCTTACCCTTGAAGAAATCCTTGAACTTTTCGCCAAAATTATTTGATTTTCTCCCAAAAACAGCAGCAGTCACACCTTGATCTTGCTGGAAAAAATGGCACGAACACCACCACGAGGATTCACCGGTATTCTCGAATAGGATGTTGCGTTGAGAGCTTGTGGGAGCCAAAAGCCTAAGGTAATTCTCTGGATCAAGAACTCTGTCTTCTCTGAGAGAGTGCAGAACGAGAGAGAGAGCGATAGAGAGGGAGAGAGGCGTGAGACTGGGGCACACAATAACTGAACCAAGACCACGTTATTAAAGGAATAGTTAAGCCACCTCACGTATCATCAGGTAACTGAATAATCAGTTACCTGATAATTAATTACAAATTAATAAAAGAATAAATTGTAATTAATTAAATTTAATTAATCAAAATTAATTAAATCAATATTAATTTAAATCATATTTAAACTAATATCCCTCTTTAACCTATAGTTTAATTAAATCAAATTTAATCAAACTTAACCAATTAATTAATTCAAAATTAATTAATTAAGTAATTAATAAAATTGAACATCACATATTCAATTATTATTCTCTCTCTCAAAACTATAGTATTAATATACATCCGATGTACATTAATTATAACCTATAGTTTTAATACGAATCAAATTCATATTTTAGTTTAATATTCGAACATCTTCGAATATTCAATCCATCCTTAGAATTTTTCCTCAACGCCCTAAATGAGCTACCGATGGGACCTAATGGACCTATAGATCAGAAGCTCCAACGATATGAGATTAGTTGGTTAAACTCATTAACCAAGTTAATCAATATTCGTTAAATGTGGTTCACTCCACTAAAGAACCACAGCTGCACTCTTCTCACTGCAGATATATTTTTGTGTCCACGGATATTGACCGTCAACAGCAAGTTAGCCCTTCACGTGTGTTCGTACCCCAGCTAGGTCAAATTACCGTTTTACCCCTGGGCTACCTCTTTGTCCTTAAGTACCAGTGCTCCTCTAATGAACAACCTGTTTGTGGTCCAACCATCAAACAGAAATCCCTCTCGTGCCATAAAGAGGGTAGGGCCCATTGTTCAAGACCCGGAGACACCACTTAAGGGAACACACCTCTACTTACCCTCATATCAGGAAGGAGTGAATTCCATCTTGTAAGACTACGTTCCCAGCTCCCCACTCGGTCTTGTCCCTAAAATGGTAGGCTTATTGAGTCGGCGAACAGGCCACTCTCACCCGTACAAATCAAAGGACAATCCCTCATGGACAGGAGTCTATAATCCACTCAGGATTAAGGCCAAGTTGCCTAGGTCATCCTAGTGAAATAGAAATCGAACTAACTAACGGTGTTACAGTTAGTGGTTAACTATTTCGCGGTCCGGTCTTTGTGCAAACTCATTGCACAGGATACCCCCACTCGCATGTCAACCACATGAACGCGTTGGATCACTACGTTTGTATCAATATACAAAGCGGGCCGTATCCATAGTGTCACTAGGATAAGGTACCCAGCCTTATCCCTATACTACAGACCCTTTAGGCTAAAACTTGAACATTGATCCCCGTATGTCCCTACATACTAGTTCAAGCCTCATTCTATTAGCCATGGATGTTTAGTTTATTGGATTAGGGTTAACAAGACAAGATATAATACAAACATTGAATAATACATCACTTTATTAATGTTCGGTCAAATGTACATTTACTATCTACGAGTTTTAGGGCACAAAACCCAACAAACTCCCACTTGAACTAAAACTCAAGTAACAGGGAAAGTATATACAATATAATCCAAAGCTGGAAATGGTACATGTATGTTGTACATTACATAAAAAGTAAATATACAAAATACAATAAACTAGGGCATCCTTAAACCCATTACACATCTCCCACTTGCCCTAGATTACGCTATATACATATCTCGCAGACCTAGACTGTCTAGATGACCCTCGAACACTTTAGCCGAGAGGGCCTTCGTAAACGGATCAGCAATGTTATGCTCGGAAGCGATCTTGGTCACGACCACATCTCCTCTTTGCACAATCTCTCGAATTAGATGGTACTTCCTCTCTATGTGTTTACCTCTTTTGTGGCTGCGAGGTTCCTTTGAATTGGCTACAGCCCCACTGTTGTCACAGTATAATGTAATGGGCAAGTTCATATTTGGAACAACTTCCAAATCTGTCAAGAACTTCCTTAGCCAAACAGCTTCCTTAGCTGCTTCACAAGCAGCTACATACTCAGCCTCCATGGTGGAGTCTGCTATGCATCCCTGCTTTATACTCCTCCAAACTACAGCTCCCCCGTTAAGGGTGAAAACTGACCCTGACGTAGATTTCCTAGAATCCTTGTCAGTTTGGAAGTCAGAGTCGGTGTAACCCGTGAGAACTAACTCCTTAGCCCCAAACACCAACATGTAATCTCTCGTTCTCCTAAGATACTTGAGGATTCCTTTAACGGCGGTCCAATGGTCTAACCCTGGATTTGACTGATATCTGCTGACAATCCCTACAGCATAACAAATGTCAGGCCTCGTGCATAGCATGACATACATTAAGCTACCCACGGCAGAGGCGTAGGGAATCCGTCTCATATCCTCAACCTCTTGAGGTGTCTTAGGAGATTGTTCCTTAGACAAGTGAACCCCATGCCTGAAAGGCAACAAGCCCTTATTGGAGTTCTGCATCGAATATCGAGCAAACATCTTGTCGATATACGTTGCCTGAGACAGAGCTAGCGATTTGTTCTTTCTATCCCGAATAATCTGGATCCCAAGAACATACTGGGCCTCACCCAAATCTTTCATTTGGAATTGAGCTGCTAGCCATTCTTTTACGTCAGACAGATACCCTACATCATTCCCAATGAGTAGGATGTCGTCTACATAGAGTACGAGGAAAGCTACTTTATTCTTGTTGATCTTCTTGTATACACAAGGTTCATCAACATTCTGGTCAAAACCAAAAGATTTGATTGCAGTATCAAATCTAATATTCCAAGATCGAGAAGCCTGTTTCAACCCATAAATGGATCGATTCAGTTTGCAAACCTTTTGCTCATGACCTTGGGATATGAACCCTTCGGGGTGAGACATAAAAATACTCTCGTCAAGATTGCCATTCAGAAAAGCTGTCTTGACATCCATTTGCCAAATTTCATAATCATAAAATGTGGCAATGGATAAGAGGATTCTTATGGACTTTAGCATAGCAACTGGAGAAAAAGTTTCTTCATAGTCCACTCCTTCTCGTTGGGTATAACCCTTTGCTACAAGTCTTGCTTTGAAAGTCTGTACTTTCCCAGCAGCATCTCTTTTTCTCTTATAGATCCATTTACACCCAATGGGTTTGACCCCTTCAGGTAGATCTACAAGTTCCCAAACTTGATTGAAGTACATTGACTCCATCTCAAGATCCATGGCTTTGGCCCACTCGTCCTTATCTACATCATTCATTGCCTGACGATAAGACAATGGATCTTCTACGCCGTCATCAGGTATGACTACTTGTGTTTCTGTTAAACCCAAGTAGCGGTTAGGTTGTGTCACAACCCTCCCACTGCGTCGAAGCTCTCCCACTACGTGAGGAGGACTAGATTGACGAGAAGAACTGCATTCTCCAACAACTCTTGTTGAAGGACCAGGTTCATCAACAACCCTTGTTGATCCTTCTGTAGCTTCTCCTAATACTAATTTACTTCGTGGTCGATGATCTCGTATGTGGTCTTCCTCCAAGAAAGTTGCATTTTTCGATACAAATACTTTATTATCTTGAGGGTCATAGAAAAGACCACCTCTCGTTTCTTTCGGGTACCCAACAAATTGGCATAATCTCGTACGTGGTTCCAATTTCTTAGGATTTGTCACTAACACATGTGCAGGACAACCCCAGATACGGAAGTAACACAAACTAGGTTTACGTCCCTTCCATAGCTCAAAAGGAGTTTCAGAAACACTTTTTGAGGGAACGTTGTTAAGAATATGTACTGCAGTCGCTACTGCATACCCCCAAAACGAGCTAGGGAATTGAGCATAGCTCATCATAGATCGAACCATGTCTAACAAGGTTCTGTTTCTCCTTTCTGATACACCATTCTGCTGAGGTGTACCAGGTGCTGAGAGTTGTGATTGGATTCCATGTTCTATCATATAGTCCTGGAATCGCTGATCTAAATACTCTCCACCTCGATCTGATCGAAGTGTTTAAATTGTTTTACCTAACAGGTTTTCTACCTCAGCCTTAAACTCTTTGAACTTTTCAAGAGCTTCAGACTTATGGTCCATCAGGTACAAGTAACCGTATCGAGAATAATCATCTATGAAAGAGATGAAATATTCATAACCACCTCGAGCCTTTACATTCATTGGACCACAAAGATCCGAATGTATTAGTTCAAGTGGTTCTTTGGCCCTATAACCTTTTCCAGTAAAAGACCTCTTGGTCATTTTACCCTCGAGACACAATTCACAGGGTGGTAAAGATGTATCTTCTATGTCACTTAGAAGCCCATTTTTAACCAAACGATCGATCCGATCGATGTTAATATGACCAAGACGAAGATGCCAAAGATACGTGTTGTTACCTAAAGGAGAAACTTTTTGCCTTTTGTTTTGCGTTTCGGCCGTTTTAAACATTTCATGACTTAAAATGGCCTTAGCATCATTTGGTCTTAACACAAACAAATTATTCTCACGCTTAGCTGAACAAATGTAAACTTCATTCTTTGAAATTAAAGCTTCATTAAGCAAGAAGGAAACAATATAACATTGTTCTAACAAAGCTGAAACAGAAATTAGGTTCCTTTTAATTCTAGGAACCAAGTACAAGTCCTCTAAAATTAAAAACCTATTTCTAATGAATAATTTTGCAGCTCCCACTGCACGAGCTGAAACGACGTCTCCCGTTTCGACCTTGAGCGTCATTTCACCCTCTGCCAGCTGCTGGAAATTATTTCCCTGAAAAGAAGAACAAACATGATTAGTGGCTCCCGAATCCAGTATCCAGGCAAACTCATCATGTTCAACGAGACAAGTCTCTAATACAAGTAAATCGAATTTACCTTCTTTTTCTCTTCTCTTCTCAGCAAGGTAGCGGGGACAGTTGCGCTTCTAGTGACCATCTGCATTACAGTGGAAGCATCTGCCTTTGTCGGCCACGACCTTGGCCTTCCCCTTCCCCTTCCCTTGCACAGCCAGTGCAGGAGCCTTCCCCTTGTCTCCCTTCCTCTTTTGGATCTGCTTCGATGAAGAAGCCTGGGGTACAGATTTAGTCCCTGAGGATGAACCCTTCAGGAACTTCTTCTTGGAATGGGCCACATTGGCCTCTCCTTTAACTACACTCTTTCCCTTGCTCTTTTGCAGGGACTCGTAAATCTGTAACTCCGAGAGGAGGGTAGTCAGGTTGAACTGAATCTTATTCATGCTCGCGTTCGTCCTGAATGACAGATAGCTCGCCGGGAGAGAGTGAAGGATGAACGCAACCTGACTGCGCTCGCAGACAACCCCGCCATTTGCCTCAGCTATGTTGAACTGGTTAATCATGTCCAGGACATGTTCCCGAACAGATTGACCTTCCAGCATCTTGGCATTGAAGACGTTCTTCAAGGCGTCGTGGTGGAGCTGGTAGGACGAAAGTCCAAACATCTCCTGCAGGGAATTCATAATTTCCCTGGCAGTTGCCACGTTCTCGTAACGCTTGGCCAACACTTCAGACAAGCTGACCAAAATATAGACTTTGACCTTTTCATTGGCCTTGGTCCAGCGTTCGTAGGCGTCCTTAACTGCCTGAGCGGCAGTGCGAGGGGGAACGGGAGGACATTCCTCCGTTAAGACGAATCTTAAGTCCTCAACCACGAGTATTGTATTGAGGTTAGATTTCCATTGTGGAAAATTCTCGTCAGTAAGTTGTTCATTTTTAAGCAGGGAAATTATAGAGGAAGACATTGCTGAAAAAGAAACAAGTGACCGTATTAGTTATCTTTGCCTTAACCCATCACACAAGCAATACAAACAATTGCATACATCCAATCAATTTTGCAAACAAACAATCAAAGAACCCTAATAAAACTATGATTGTGTTTCGCAACGATGCTTTAGAGGTTTAGAAGAACAGCCACCGAAGGGTGATCAGTTGTTCCTCCTCTAAAATGAGACTCTTCTCAGTCAATTTCTAATACCAGAATAACTCATATTCCATTAGATATTAACCACCGTTGTTCGGTCAAGGATTTGTTAACAAATTAACTCCTCCCCGTAAGTGTAACCCTCCCACTTTCAGATCCCAGAGGCACGCACCAACAGGCTACCGTTAGGAAAGACAACTGTTGGTAATTAGCCTAAGTGATCCTATCCTATTCAGGAGTTCACGGTGTTCCGAATCCTATGATCAGGCCCTCAGAAGGGGTGGTTGGTCCAGGGCAACACGCAGGCGGATCATAGGAATCTCACGTTGTGACCTAGGGGTGGAGACCGAAGGATACGTTGACACGCATCCCGCTCCCACTTACTATAATCACTTTCCCCATTCACCTTGGTATTGACCCATGCAAACACTCTCCGAAGGGAGGCCGCTCTACGACGACACGAAGCCGAGCATGGATCTCACGGTGTGAACGTCACGGGGACGTAGGAGCAAAACTCAATTTAAATTAAGTTTTGTAATTTTCCTCCCACTAAAGTAACTTATTATTAATTTTAGGGTTTGATTAAACCTAGATAAATCCGGCTAAGTCATTTATCTAAGTCTAGTCCTATTATAACTATTATAATAAGACCTAATGTCTAGGTGTATTAAACCATTTTAATTAACCTAGCGACATTATTCTAACATTAACCTGAGATTAATTCAACTCCGGTGTTCCAGATTCGTTCCCAGGTAGGAGGTGTTCCGTTTACCGTCAACTTAAATACCTCTAATCCTTAGACAAAACTTCACTGGTAGAGTTCCCTTATAATCTTAGGAATGCTCGTCCTACTTAGTTCATTAAAACTATTTTTAAAACTAAGTAAGATATTCTAATCCTATTAGAAAATGATCTTAGGTCTAATTAATTTTAACTCATTAAAATTAATTCAATTTAACCTAAGATCCTATGTGAACATGCATATCTTGATTATAGATTGACGGTTTCTAATCATAAAATTTTAAACTATTTCAAAATTTTATAATGATTAGCCCTATAATCATGCATACTATAGTTTTTAAAACAATTAACAATCATATTCAAGTTAATGAAATTTAAACTATAGTACTCTGCATTTCACGATAATTAATATAACCCTTATATTAACCTATGGATGTATCATGCTCAATGCAATTTGATTTCCATTAAATAATAAACAACTTTATTATAGCCAATAATGGAAAATCAACTTAGCATGCTGCAAACAAATAATTTTTAATATAACTCTTATATTAAAACTATGTAATTGCATGCACCATACTTTTCCATTTTCATGAATTTAATATAACTCTACTATATATTAAATAAATCATGAAAATCAATCCATGCATTTCAAACATATATTATAATCTAATTATAACATACATAAATGCATGAGCATGCTTTGTATCCTAAGGTGGGATTAAATTTAAATGACATCCACAAAGCATTTAAATAGCGAATAAACCGGTTTAATTGGCCCCTAGGATAATTAAAGCAAAAATTACACTAATTAAAGCTTTAAAACTATCCTATTACATAAAGTACAGCTCCACAAATGGTCTAGAATCCACGAACCGACCCGAACCGCTTCGAACCGGGCTTGAAAATGCCGAACCGCCCATGAACCGAGTTGAACCGGACCAAACCGGTCCATAACCAACCCTAACCGCACGAACCAAACCACCCTTTAGGGTTTCAGCACACGTTTTCACGTAAAACAACCGCCGCACGAAATCGTGACAGCGTCGAGACGCTGTGAAGATAGCGTCCCGACGCAGGCGCGATTTCAACCGTCTGGAGCGTGGAATCGCGACAGCGTCGAGACGCACAAGGCTAAGCGTCCCGACGCTGTTGCGTCTGGAGCTGTTTCCTGGGCAGAACCGCGGCTGTTCTTCACCAAAATTGCCGATTTTGCACGTTCTTCACTGATTTTCAAGCACAAAACTAGACCCGGACTTTACAGACTCGATTTACAGAATAATTGCCCAAAACGCAGGGGCCTTTACATGATCAAATCATAAATAAAGCTGTAAATCTAAGGCCAATCAAAACCAAAACAGTTTATCGCAAACCATACATTCACAATGCAATTAATCCCACCATACAAAACCGATCGTAAATCTCAGAACAACGTTTTAAATTCGAAATGGCTCTAATACCAATTGAAGGGATAATAGCCCTTTGCGCAGCGGAAAACAACAAAGACCTTTTCGAATAAAACGCCGATTGGGATACCAATACGACGGCAAAAAGAATTAAATTTTACAGTGACAACAATAGACAAATTAACTGCTGTAAAACAGATACAAGCATGCTAAAATCAAGAGAAAAATTCTAGATCTAATCTAGAATTGGGTCCTAATGACCCTAGTTCAAGAAGAACCTTACCCTTGAAGAAATCCTTGAACTTTTCGCCAAAATTCTTTGATTTTCTCCCAAAAACAGCAGCAGTCACACCTTGATCTTGCTGGAAAAAATGGCACGAACACCACCACGAGGATTCACCGGTATTCTCGAATAGGATGTTGCGTTGAGAGCTTGTGGGAGCCAAAAGCCTAAGGTAATTCTCTGGATCAAGAACTCTGTCTTCTCTGAGAGAGTGCAGAACGAGAGAGAGAGAGCGATAGAGAGGGAGAGAGGCGTGAGACTAGGGCACACAATAACTGAACCAAGACCACGTTATTAAAGGAATAGTTAAGCCACCTCACGTATCATCAAATAAAAGAATAAATTGTAATTAATTAAATTTAATTAATCAAAATTAATTAAATCAATATTAATTTAAATCATATTTAAACTAATATCCCTCTTTAACCTATAGTTTAATTAAATCAAATTTAATCAAACTTAACCAATTAATTAATTCAAAATTAATTAATTAAGTAATTAATAAAATTGAACATCACATATTCAATTATTATTCTCTCTCTCAAAACTATAGTATTAATATACATCCGATGTACATTAATTATAACCTATAGTTTTAATACGAATCAAATTCATATTTTAGTTTAATATTCGAACATCTTCGAATATTCAATCCATCCTTAGAATTTTTCCTCAACGCCCTAAATGAGCTACCGATGGGACCTAATGGACCTACAGATCAGAAGCTCCAACGATATGAGATTAGTTGGTTAAACTCATTAACCAAGTTAATCAATATTCGTTAACTGTGGTTCACTCCACTAAAGAACCACAGATGCACTCTTCTCACTGCAGATATATTTCTGTGTCCACGGATATTGACCGTCAACAGCAAGTTAGCCCTTCATGTGTGTTCGTACCCCAGCTAGGTCAAATTACCGTTTTACCCCTAGGCTACCTCTTTGTCCTTAAGTACCAGTGCTCCTCTAATGAACAACCTGTTTGTGGTCCAACCATCAAACAGAAATCCCTCTCGTGCCATAAAGAGGGTAGGGCCCATCGTTCAAGACCCGGAGACACCACTTAAGGGAACACACCTCTACTTACCCTCATATCAGGAAGGAGTGAATTCCATCTTGTAAGACTACGTTCCCAGCTCCCCACTCGGTCTTGTCCCCAAAATGGTAGGCTTATTGAGTCGGCGAACAGGCCACTCTCACCCGTACAAAATCAAAGGACAATCCCTCATGGACAGGAGTCCATAATCCACTCAGGATTAAGGCCAAGTTGCCTAGGTCATCCTAGTGAAATAGAAACCGAACTAACTAACGGTGTTACAGTTAGTGGTTAACTATTTCGCGGTCCGGTCTTTGTGCAAACTCATTGCACAGGATACCCCCACTCGCATGTCAACCACATGAACGCGTTGGATCACTACGTTTGTATCAATATACAAAGCGGGTCGTATCCATAGTGTCACCAGGATAAGGTACCCAGCCTTATCCCTATACTACAGACCCTTTAGGCTAAAACTTGAACATTGATCCCCATATGTCCCTACATACTAGTTCAAGCCTCATTCTATTAGCCATGGATGTTTAGTTTATTGGATTAGGGTTAACAAGACAAGATATAATACAAACATTGAATAATACATCACTTTATTAATGTTCGGTCAAATGTACATTTACTATCTACGAGTTTTAGGGCACAAAACCCAACATAAACAACATGAGTATTCTAATTCTAACACTAACCAAGAATGGGTAAGTGCTTAAGCTCACCAAAATCGTTAAGCGACGTCATAACGATCCAAAACGGAGACAAAAGCCCGCTGGACAGAGGCGAAATCGCGCGGAAGAGGGGATCCAAGCTGCTGTCACGCAAGATCTAACAAACCGAACAAAGAGACACTTACATCGGGCCTTAGATCACAAGGAATGAGAAGGAAAAAGGCTTACCACGAGTATTTTTTCCACTTCTCGACGAAAAAACCCACAAAGACGCCGTGGGGAAGGGAGATCGCGCGAGGGGGAGAGACTGACGGTACTTGGCTGCGATGGCACGACGGCGGCGACGTTGCTGCAGACGGCGGCGCTGGGAGGGGCTGCCGGCGAAGAAGAAATCACAAGGGGGGGTGGTGGCTTCTTGCATGAAGATGAAGGGGAAATAGAGAGAAAGAGATGAAATTCCGGCTTTTTCTTTTCCCTCTTTTCTTGAATTAATTTTTCTTAGATTAAATAAAACCCAAGAATAAGAATCTCAACTTAATTAGGAATTAGACTTTATCTTGGATTTTAATTGAAATCCCCATTTGAATTTTAAACCCAATCTTAGCTCCTAAAGAATTTGAGATTTAAAACTGATTAAGAGAAATTTGGGTCTTTTGATATTCAAAATAAATATCAAATAAACCTCCAAATTTTAGGAATTTAAAGATTTAATTAAAAACCTTTTTTCCTTAAATTTTAGAAATTTAGTTTAACGACCCATGGCTAAACTTAAATTCTAATTTCTTCAAATTAGAATAAAAATGCCCAATTAATTCCAAAATGGCTTGATTTCGAAACGTGGGGCGTTACAAAGTAATTAATTATAATTATTGAAAAATAAATTTTTATACTAAATTCATTTAAATAATTTTAATTCAATAATTAAATATTTTAGATAAGGTTAACTAATTAATTATAATTTCAGTAAAAACGTAATTGCATTCATTCAATAACTTGAACTAAGTATTTGTTTAAAAAAAAAACTTGAACTAAGTATATATCTTGACAAATTAACATTTATTTAATATAATTAAATAACTTTTTATATTATTTTTTTAATTTAGTATCAGGTAGTTAGTTAATTAACTATATTCAAAATAAAATTGCATTTAAAAATAAGAAAGAAGAGATGGGCAAAGAGAAAACTCATACTTTTATATTGGCATAAAAAACTCTTGTCTATGGGGATAAATGATGTCTGTAAATGTTTTATTCCTATGACCCACCACAGAAATCTTGTGTCCAACATGGGTATCAGAAACCCTTGTCCATTCTCATCTCCAAAACATTGCACCAAACGCCCCTGGATGGAGGGAAATGAGAGTGGGTATAGGCAACGGTAATAAATATCCTTATTTCGAACAAGGTTTGCATGCTTGGACATGGGAATAACTGATTCCTATGTATCACTTATTCTCATGGTGGGGTTTTTTTATACCCTTCCAAAAGTGTGGGTTTTCTTTATAACTCACATGCTCTCTCTCCTTCTCTCTCTTTATTCTTATTTATTAATATTTAATATATATATATATACATATATAATTTTTTAATTAAATTTATTCATAATCAATTTACTTTTTATCTACTGGTTGATTTTGATTAATTTATTAAATAATGTATCAAAATAATATTTTCTCAAACAAGTCTAAAAATTATTATATAACCAATTTACATATCTACTGAAATTATAATTAATCAGTTAACAATATTTAAAATATAATTAACCAGTGAATTAAAATTATTTAAATTAACGTGGTATAAAAAAATTATTTTTCAATAATTATAGTTAATTAATTATTGATTATCTATAATCCATTTATGATAATTTCTTAAGATTAATATATCATAATTATAAAACCTTTTTTGGAATATTTTTATTAACCTTTATTATTAATCTATAGTCTTTTTCACTATTTTTCTTATATATTGTTTATTAAAATATATTTTTATATTATTAAATTAAAATTATAATTATAATCAATAATAATATTGAAATATAATTAATTAAAATTAATTATGTAATTCTATTATAATAAATAAATCCTATATCTTTATTAAAATATTTATTTAATTAATTTTTATAGATTCACTAGTCTTTCAACATGTGCTCCGCACGAGATATTTCTTTTTATAAAATATTTTAATTATTCTTTTTTAAAAGTTATAAGTTAGAACAAAATAATGAAAGAAAAGAGAAATTAAAAAAAAAATGACATTAAGTTTTTGTTGAAAAAAAAAAAGTATAAGATAACTATTTATATAGTTGCAAAGATAAAGAGTTTACAAAACTTGTGAGACTTTAAACTCTTGAAATTTCATTATTAATTATAACTAAAGATAAACTCATATTGTAACGCCCCGCGTTTCGAAATCAAACCCTTTTGGGATTAATTGAGCATGTTTATTCTAATTTGAATAATTAGAATTTAAGTTTAGCCTTGGGTCGATAAATTAAATTTCTATAATTTAGGGAAAAAGGATTTTTAATTAAATCTTTAATTTTCTAAAGTTTGGAAGTTTAATATTCGATATTTAGTTTAAATATCAAAAGACCCAAATCCTTAATCAATTGGGTTATTTCCCATTCCAAATATTTTGAGAGTTAGGAGAATTGAATGGAACTAATTTGGTTAATTCAAGCCCTTTTCCCTCCTATTTAAATTGGGTTTTTCTTTTCTTAAGGTGTTTTTTTAAAGAAAAGAAATAAATAAATCAAGAAAGCCCTAATCTTCTTCTAAGTCTCACCCTCTCTCCTTCTCCAGTACTCCAGCCGCATACCCCCCCCCCCAAAAAAAAAATCTCGTGTTCTCTTCGCGTGTGGAAGGGCTACCACCGTGAATTTTTCGTCACGCTTCTTCTCCGGCGAGTGTAGCTTCTATCTCCAGTGTCCTCTCCATACGTAGTAGATGGTCAAGTCGGCATCGCTCCTGAAGGGAATAAAAGTCCCTACGCAGCGGAAGCGCATCGATTGGACCTTACGCCGTATATTAATTAACATTAAAAACCGTTACGAAAACTCAAACAAAACTTTAAACTAACTTTAAAGCCGCTGTAAAATCGGTTTAAACATGCTAAAATAAATCTAAATTTATTTTTAAAACTTTTCTAAAGAAAAGAGGAAGAACCGTTACAAACCTCCGTTGTAGACTTGACCGTTCTTCGCCAACGAAGCTCCACGAACGAAAACGCAGCAGCCGCTTCAAGGTATTCTTCGCTGGAAATTCTTCTTTGATTGACACAATAACCACAGAGGTTACACCGGTATGTCTCTAAGTCTAGGAGGCCAAAGACTTGTGGGAGTCTTTCTCTAAGAGGGAGGCTAGAGAGAATTCTAGGTCTTGTCTTTCAAGAGTGTCAAGTGTCATGACCAATTAGGTCTAGTGTTCTATTTATAGAAGAGAGGCCATGAATAAAATATTCAATTAAATCAATCTTTTCCAAAATTGATTCAATCTTATTCCTTAATTAATCAATCATGATCAATCAATTCCCCAATTGATTAATCTTTTCCATAAATGACTAATTTCTTCCATAAGTAATTAGATCATTCCCATAAATGATTAATCACTTCCTTAAGTGATTAATTATTTACATAATTGATTAATTCATGGTTAATGAATTCTTTAATTAATTAACCACCAATTAAATATCACATATTTAATTTTCGGCCTTGAATTAATTAATTTTGCCCAAACACTTTTAGGACTTAAATTAATTAATTCTTTTCAATCTTCCATAAATTTATATTTGAACTTTTCAAATATTAATTTCTCTCATAATAATATATCAATATATATTATATTTATTTCCCTTAGTAAATTGAACATTTTCAATTTACATTTAATTACTTAGTTGCCTCAAATTACTTTACGAGCTACCAGTGGGACCTTATGGACCTGCAGATCAGAAGCTCCAACGATGTGAGATTAATTGGTTAAACTCATTAACCACAATAATCAATATTCGTTAACTGTGTGTACATTCCACTATAGACTCACAGTTGCACTCTTCTCACTGCAGACATATTTTCTGTGTCCACGGAACTTAGACCAATATCGACTAGTTAGTCCTTCACGAGTGTCCGTAACCCCAGCTGGGTCAAATTACCGTTTTACCCCTGGGTCACCTCTATTTCCTTAAGTACCAATTCTCCTCTAATGAACAATCTGTTTATGGTCCAACCATCAAACAGAAAACCCTCTCGTGCCATTGAGAGGGTAGGGCCCTTTGTTCAAGACTCGGAGTAACCACTTAAGGGAACACTCATCTGCTTCCCTAAAGTCGGGAAGGAGTGAATTCCATCTTGTACGATTATGTTCCCAGCTCCCCATTCGATCTTGTCCCCAAAGTGGTAGGCTTATTGAGTCGGCGTATTGGCCACTCTCACCCATGCAAATCAAAGGACAGTCTCTCATGAGCAGGAGTCCATAATCAACTCAGGATTAAGACTAAGTTGTCTCGGTCGTCCTAGTGAAATAGAAAACCAACTAGTTAACGGTGTTATAACTAGTGGTTACTATTTCGCGGTCCGGTCTTATGCAAACTCATTGCATAGGATACCCCCACTCGCATGTCTCCTACACGAACGCGTTGGATCGCAGCGTTTGTATCAAATACAAAGTGGGCCGTATCCATAGTGTCACCAGGATAAGGCACCCAGTCTTATCCCTATACTATAGACCCTTTAGGCTGTTTCTTGAACAATGATCCCATATGTCGCTACATATAGTTCAAGACTCATATTACAGCCTTGGATGTCTAGTTTATTGGATTAGGGTTATTATTAGGCAAAGACAAATATAAAATAACTAATAACAATTAATGGAAAAATATATCAATATTATTTCATTAATATCCGGTCAACGGTTACATTCACTATCTACGAGTTTTAGGGCATAAAACCCAACAAACTCCCACTTGAACTAAAACACTAGTTAGTGGGATGTAAATGCAATAATCTAAAGCTGGAAATACAATGAACTAGGGCATCCTTATACCCATTATACATTTCTCCCACTTGCCCTAGATTAGATGGCATACATATCTCGTAGACCTAGACCTTCTAGATGACCCTCAAACACTTTAGCCGTGAGAGCCTTTGTAAATGGATCAGCGATGTTGTGCTCCGAGGCGATCTTAGTGACGATCACATCTCCTCTTTGCACAATCTCCCGTATCAGGTGATACTTCCTCTCGATGTGTTTACCCCGTTTGTGGCTACGAGGTTCTTTTGAGTTGGCTACAGCCCCATTGTTGTCACAGTATAGTGTTATGGGCACGTTCATATTCGGAACTACTTCCAGATCAGTCAAGAACTTTCTGAGCCATACTGCCTCCTTAGCTGCTTCGCAAGCTGCTACATACTCAACCTCCATGGTTGAGTCTGCTATGCATCCTTGTTTGATGCTTCTCCACACTACTGCTCCTCCATTGAGGGTGAATACTGACCCTGATGTGGATTTCCTAGAATCCTTATCAGCTTGAAAGTCAGAATCAGTGTATCCAGTAAGAATCAAATCCTTAGCTCCATACACAAGCATGTAGTCCCTCGTTCTCCGAAGATACTTGAGGATATTCTTAACCGCTCCCCAGTGGTCCAACCCTGGATTAGACTGATACCTACTGACTACTCCCACTGCATAACATATGTCAGGCCTAGTGCAGAGCATGGCATACATTAAGCTGCCCACAGCTGAGGCGTAGGAGATTGTTCCTTAGACAGGTGTACCCCATGTCTGAAGGGTAGGAGTCCCTTCTTGGAGTTTTGCATCGAATATCGAGACAACATTTTGTCAATATACGTTGCTTGAAACAGAGCTAGCGTTTTGTTCTTACGATCCCTAATGATTTGGATTCCCAGAACATATTGAGCCTCTCCCAGATCTTTCATTTGGAATTGGGCAGCTAGCCATTTCTTAATGTCAGTGAGGTATCCTACATCATTCCCAATGAGTAGGATATCGTCTACATAAAGTATTAGAAAAGCTACTTTCCTTTTGTTGACTTTCTTGTATACACAAGGCTCATCAACGTTTTGGTCAAAGCCAAAAGATTTGATTGCAGTATCAAATCTAATGTTCCATGATCTGGATGCTTGTTTCAATCCATAAATGGATCGATTTAGCTTACAAACTTTTTGTTCCTGACCTTGGGCTATGAACCCTTCGGGTTGAGACATAAAGATATTCTCTTCAAGATTACCATTCAGAAAGGCAGTCTTGACGTCCATTTGCCATATTTCATAGTCATAATATGTGGCAATGGATAAAAGAATTCTTATGGACTTTAACATGGCTACAGGAGAAAAGGTTTCCTCATAATCAACCCCCTCCTTTTGGGTATAACCCTTTGCCACTAGTCTAGCTTTGAAGGTCTGTACCTTTCCAGCTGCATCTCTTTTTCTCTTATAGATCCATTTGCACCCTATGGGTTTTACCCCATTTGGTAGATCTGCAAGTTCCCATACAGAATTGGAGTACATTGACTCCATTTCCAGGTTCATGGCTTTGACCCATTCATCCTTATCTTCGTCATTCATTGCCTGTCGATAGGACAATGGATCCTCAATGCCATCATTAGGTATGACAACCTGAGTTTCAGTTAAACCCAAGTAGCGATCAGGTTGTAACACAACCCTCCCACTGCGTCGAGGCATTCCCAACGTTTGAGATGGACGGGATGGATCTGAAGAACTAGTTCCTTCATCAACTCTTGTTGAAGGTCCAACTTCATCAACAACTCTTGATGATTCTTCAGTAGCTTCTCCTAATATTATTTTGCTTCGTGGTTTATGATCTCTCATGTGGTCTTCCTCTAAGAAAGTGGCGTTTGTCGATACAATCACCTTATTTTCTTGTGGATCGTAGAAATAACCACCTCTCGTTTCTTTAGGGTAACCAACAAATTGGCACAGTTTTGAACGAGGTTCCAGTTTCTTAGGATTCGTCACAAGCACGTGTGCTGGACAACCCCAGATGCGAAAGTGATGCAAACTAGGTTTACGCCCCTTCCATAACTCGAAAGGTGTTTCAGAAACACTTTTCGAGGGAACATTGTTCAAGATGTATACTGCAGTCTCTACTGCATATCCCCAAAACGAGTTAGGCAATTGAGCATAGCTCATCATTGATCGAACCATGTCTAACAAGGTTCTATTTCTCCTTTCTGACACACCATTCTGCTGAGGTGTACCAGGGGCTGAGAGTTGAGATTGGATTCCATGTTCTATCATATAGTCCTGGAATCTTTGATCCATATACTCCCCTCCTCGATCAGATCGAAGTACTTTAATAGATTTACCTAATAGGTTTTCAACTTCAGCCTTAAACTCCTTAAACTTTTCAAGGGCTTCAGACTTATGTCCCATTAGGTATAAGTAACCATATCTTGAATAATCATCTATAAATGAGATGAAATATTCGTACCCTCCTCGAGCTTTTACATTCATTGGACCACATAGATCCGAATGTATTAACTCTAAGGGTTCTTTGGCTCTGTAACCTTTTCCAGTAAAGGGTCTTTTGGTCATTTTTCCCTCGAGACAAGATTCACAAGGTGGTAGTGAATCATCTTCTAATTTGCTTAGAAGTCCATTCTTTACCAAACGACCGATCCTATCGATGTTTATATGACCAAGTCTAAGATGCCAAAGATGAGTATTGTTACTTGATGGAGAAATCTTTTGCCTTTTACTTTGAGTTTCAGCAGTTTTAAATAATTCGTGATTTAAAAGTGCTTTGTTTTCGGTTGGTCTTAAAACATACAAGTTATTTTCCAATTTGGCTGAACAAATAAGTATACCATTTTTATAAATGAACGCTTCATTCATATCAAAAGTAACTGTATACGATTGTTCAATCAAACATGAAATAGAAATCAAGTTCCTCTTAATCTTGGGAACGATTAACAAACTTTCTAAAAGCAAGAATCTATTTCTAAAAAATAACTTCGCAGCTCCCACTGCTTTAGCTGAAATGACTTCTCCAGTTCCAACCCTGAGTGTCATTTCTTCATCGTTCAACTGCCGAAAGGAACTATTTTCCTGAAAAGAAGAGCAAACATGATTAGTTGCTCCTGAATCAAGTATCCAGGTAAACTCATCATGTTCTACCAGGCATGTTTCTAAAACCAGTAAATCAAATTTACCTTCCTTTTCCTTCTTTTTCTCAGCAAGGTACTTTGGGCAGTTTCTCTTCCAATGTCCATCTACATTGCAGTGAAAACATTTGCCCTTGTCTGCCACAACTTTGGCTTTTCCCTTGCTTTTGGCAGCAGTACTGGGAGCTTTCCCCTTGTTTCCTTTCTTCTTCTGAGTTTTCTTTGAAGAAGTGGCTACAGATTTAGTTCCAGAGGATGAACCCTTCTCGAACTTTCTTTTGGAGTGAACAACGTTTGCCTCTCCTTCTATCTGTCCCTTGTTCTTAAGAAGAGACTGATAGAGCTGTAGCTCATTAAGGAGGCTAGTCAGGTTGAATGTTATTTTATTCATCATTGCATTGCTTCGAAACTGCAGAAAACTCTTCGGAAGAGATTCTAAGATGAATGCAACCTGACTACGCTCATCTATGACCGCCCCGTTTGCCTCTGCCACTTTGAATTGGACCATCATATCCAAGACATGCTCCCGAACAGACGTGCCCTCTTTCATGCGACAGCTATAAACGTATTTGAGAGCGTCATGGTGGAGTTGGTAGGACGGTTGTCCAAACGTCTCCTGGAGAGAGTTCATAATCTCCCTCGCTGTTACCATGCCCTCATGCCTTTTAGCCAAAACTTCAGATAAGCTGGCTAAGATATAGACGCGAGTCTTATCATTGGCCTTTGTCCAGCGGTCATAAGCATCCTTAACTGCCTGGGATGCATTACGAGCAGGGGCTGGAGGACAATCCTCCGTTAAGACGAACCGCATATCATCGACAACAAGAATCGTATTCAAGTTCGACTTCCACGTAGCATAATTTTCGCCGGTTAATTTCTCATTTTTAAGCAGAGAGACAATTGAGGAAGACATCGCTGAAATTTAAACAAACAATGACCGTATTAGTTATCTTTGCCTTAACCCATCATACAAGCAAACAATTGCACACAATCCAATCAATTTAGCAAAACAGACAATCACAGAACCCTAAAACTATTGATTTAGTTTTGCAACGACGTTTCAGAGGTTTAGAATATCAGCCACCGAAGGGTGATCAGGTACTCCTCCTTTGAAATGAGACACCTCTCAGCTAATTCTAATTCCAGAATAACTCATATTCCTATAGACATTAGCCACCGTTGTTCGGTCAAGGATTTGTTAACACTTTTAACTCATCCTCGTAAGTGTAACC
The DNA here is from genome assembly GCA_036850905.1 of Luffa acutangula. Taxonomy (NCBI): domain Eukaryota; kingdom Viridiplantae; phylum Streptophyta; class Magnoliopsida; order Cucurbitales; family Cucurbitaceae; genus Luffa; species Luffa acutangula. The sequence continues at coordinate 25,408,946 of CM072087.1, read as the reverse complement.
CTCCCACTTTCAGATCTCAGAGGCACGCACCAACAGGCTACCGAAGGGAAAGACAACTGTTGGTGATTAGCCTAAGAGCTCCTATCCTTTTCAGGAGTTCACGATGTTCCGAATCCTATGACCAGGCCCTCTGAAGGGATGGATGCGCCAGGGCAACCTGCAGGCGGATCATAGGACTCTCACGGTGTGAACTATGGGCGGAGACCGAGGGATACGTTGACACGTGTACCGCTCCCACTTACTCTAGACATTTTTCCCATTCACCTTGATATTGATCCATGCAAACACTTTCCGAAGGGAGGCCGCTCCTAGGGCGACTCGAAGCCGAGCATGAATCTCACGTTGTGAATATAGGGACGTAGGAGCAAAACTTGATTTAAATCTCGTTTTGTAATTTTCCTCCCACTGAAAATGTCCTAAGGTTAATATAGGGTTGTTTAACTTAGATAGTATTCGGCTAAGTCAATCTATCTAAGTCTGATCCTATTATAACAATTATGGAAAGGATTCAACTGCAATCTTTTGGGTGAATTAAACTTCTTTTAATAAACCCAACATTGCAAGTCAACATTACTATGGTTAATTCAACTCAATCCGGTTAGTTCCCAGGTAGGAGGTGTTCTGTAAACCGTCAACTTAAATACCCCCAGCCTTAGACAGAACTTTAACGAGAGAGTTCCCTTATAACCTCAGTAATGTAAGGTCTTTACTCTAAAGATCTAGGTGCATTAAACACTTTTAATAAACCTAGTGACATTGCATGCTAACATTTAACTATGATTAATTCAACTCCGGTATTCCAGATCAGTTCCCAGGTAGGAGGTGTTCCGTAAACCGTCAACTAAAATACCTCCAGCCTTAGACAGAACATTACCGGTGGAGCTCCCTTATAATCATAGCAATGTTTCTCCTACTTAGTAAATTAAAACTATTTTTAATTCTAAGTAAGAAAAGATTCTAATCCTATTAGAAATCGATCTAGGTCTAATTAATTTTAAACAATTTAAAATTAATTCAATTTATCCTATGATCTTATGTTTGCATGCAAATCTTGATTATAGATTGACGGTTTCTAATCATTAATATTAAAGAACTATTTCAAATTTTAATGATTAATCCTATAATCAAGAATCTAGGGTTTAATTCATTCAACAATCTCATTCAAATTGAATAATTAAGCCTCATCAATTGCATGAATAATATAACAATTATATTAATAACTATGGATGTTTCATGCTTCATGCAATTTTGATTTTCTTTTATTATAACAATTATAAGCCAATCAAGAAAATCAACCAAGCATGCTTCATTCATCACATTAAACATAACTATTTATATTTAATTTAAGTAATGACATGCTTCATGCTTTCCAATTTTTCATATAAATTAATATACACTTATATCAAGAAATATGAAAACCAATCCATGCATTTAAACATACATTATAACAATTTATAATATATGAAAAATGCATGAGCATGTTTATAACCTAAGGTGGGATTAAATAATCTATATGACATCCATAAAGCATATAAATAGCAATTGAACCGGTTAATTTTGGCCCCTAGGATAAAATAAAGCATTAAATTACATTAATTTAGCTAAATTCTATCCTAAAAAATCCATGTAAAGCTCCGGAATTGGCCTAGACAGCACGAACCGCCCCGAACCACCTCGAACCGGCCTCCAAAATCATGAACCATGCCAAAAATTGGCTGAACCGGACCAAATAGGTCCCAGCCCAGCCGAACCGGTCCGAACCGGACCGTCCTTGCTTGAACCGCGCCTGTTGAAACCCTAGTGCGCGCCTCCATCGTGACAGCGTCGAGACGCTGTGTAGATTAGCGTCCCGACGCTGTGCGTTTTCCATATCTGGCGCCTGCGTAATCGAGACAGCGTCGAGACGCTGTTGAGGTAGCGTCCCGACGCTGTGTGCTTTCCTTACCGAGCGCCTTCGGTATCGAGACAGCGTCGAGACGCTGTTGAAGGAGCGTCCCGACGCTGTTGCGTCTGGAGGCAGAATCTGGGCAAAACAGCAACGATTTCTTCAGTTTTGGCTTCGATTTCAGCGGCGATTCCTTCGATTTTCATCTCATAAAAACCTTTTCTAGACCCGGACTTACATAGGACTCGATTTTACATAAAATACCCGAAACACCGGGCCTTACATGATCAAAATCACATAAAAATAAAATCTATGGCCATAAAATTAACCCAAATAGTTCAATGCAAACCGAACATACAATATGCATAAATCCCACCTATTAGAGCCTATCACAATTTTTTAAAATTAATTAATAGGGACAGCGATGGCTCTGATGCCGATTGAAGGGAATAAAAGTCCCCACGCAGCGGAAGCGCATCGATTGGACCTTACGCCGTATATTAATTAACATTAAAAACCGTTACGAAAACTCAAACAAAACTTTAAACTAACTTTAAAGCCGCTGTAAAATCGGTTTAAACATGCTAAAATAAATCTAAATTTATTTTTAAAACTTTTCTAAAGAAAAGAGGAAGAACCGTTACAAACCTCCGTTGTAGACTTGACCGTTCTTCGCCAACGAAGCTCCACGAACGAAAACGCAGCAGCCGCTTCAAGGTATTCTTCGCTGGAAATTCTTCTTTGATTGACACAATAACCACAGAGGTTACACCGGTATGTCTCTAAGTCTAGGAGGCCAAAGACTTGTGGGAGTCTTTCTCTAAGAGGGAGGCTAGAGAGAATTCTAGGTCTTGTCTTTCAAGAGTGTCAAGTGTCATGACCAATTAGGTCTAGTGTTCTATTTATAGAAGAGAGGCCATGAATAAAATATTCAATTAAATCAATCTTTTCCAAAATTGATTCAATCTTATTCCTTAATTAATCAATCATGATCAATCAATTCCCCAATTGATTAATCTTTTCCATAAATGACTAATTTCTTCCATAAGTAATTAGATCATTCCCATAAATGATTAATCACTTCCTTAAGTGATTAATTATTTACATAATTGATTAATTCATGGTTAATGAATTCTTTAATTAATTAACCACCAATTAAATATCACATATTTAATTTTCGGCCTTGAATTAATTAATTTTGCCCAAACACTTTTAGGACTTAAATTAATTAATTCTTTTCAATCTTCCATAAATTTATATTTGAACTTTTCAAATATTAATTTCTCTCATAATAATATATCAATATATATTATATTTATTTCCCTTAGTAAATTGAACATTTTCAATTTACATTTAATTACTTAGTTGCCTCAAATTACTTTACGAGCTACCAGTGGGACCTTATGGACCTGCAGATCAGAAGCTCCAACGATGTGAGATTAATTGGTTAAACTCATTAACCACAATAATCAATATTCGTTAACTGTGTGTACATTCCACTATAGACTCACAGTTGCACTCTTCTCACTGCAGACATATTTTCTGTGTCCACGGAACTTAGACCAATATCGACTAGTTAGTCCTTCACGAGTGTCCGTAACCCCAGCTGGGTCAAATTACCGTTTTACCCCTGGGTCACCTCTATTTCCTTAAGTACCAATTCTCCTCTAATGAACAATCTGTTTATGGTCCAACCATCAAACAGAAAACCCTCTCGTGCCATTGAGAGGGTAGGGCCCTTTGTTCAAGACTCGGAGTAACCACTTAAGGGAACACTCATCTGCTTCCCTAAAGTCGGGAAGGAGTGAATTCCATCTTGTACGATTATGTTCCCAGCTCCCCATTCGATCTTGTCCCCAAAGTGGTAGGCTTATTGAGTCGGCGTATTGGCCACTCTCACCCATGCAAATCAAAGGACAGTCTCTCATGAGCAGGAGTCCATAATCAACTCAGGATTAAGACTAAGTTGTCTCGGTCGTCCTAGTGAAATAGAAAACCAACTAGTTAACGGTGTTATAACTAGTGGTTACTATTTCGCGGTCCGGTCTTATGCAAACTCATTGCATAGGATACCCCCACTCACATGTCTCCTACACGAACGCGTTGGATCGCAGCGTTTGTATCAAATACAAAGTGGGTCGTATCCATAGTGTCACCAGGATAAGGCACCCAGTCTTATCCCTATACTATAGACCCTTTAGGCTGTTTCTTGAACAATGATCCCATATGTCGCTACATATAGTTCAAGACTCATATTACAGCCTTGGATGTCTAGTTTATTGGATTAGGGTTATTATTAGGCAAAGACAAATATAAAATAACTAATAACAATTAATGGAAAAATATATCAATATTATTTCATTAATATCCGGTCAACGGTTACATTCACTATCTACGAGTTTTAGGGCATAAAACCCAACAGCTCCCTCCCTCTCGTCTCTATATTGTCCAGCGAGCAACCCACGACCTTCAACGCGATTTTCAGTCTCTCCCGCTCGCGTCGTCCTCGTTCCGAGCAGCAGACTCGTTGACGCTCTATCTCTCCCCTTCTCTCGCGTGTTGCCATTTGTCTTGCCTCATTCTCTTGTGTTTTCGTCGGCCACAACAAGTAGGTCTCAAATCTCTCTTCTTCTCTTTGTATCGTGCGTAAATTTCTCTCTCTCTCTCTCGTATTTGTTTCCTTCGGCCCGAGTAGCAAGTAACCACTAGGTTATTCTCTCCGGTGTTGCCCCCTCTACGTATTCAGTAACCACGCCACACAAAATCAGCAAGGGAGAGTCTTCAGCAGTGTTGTTCTTTCCCCTATGGTGTGAATTCGTGAGACGCACACACTCGAGCATTGGTGTTTTTCTCCTGTCGATGGTCTAGCATCGATTTACTCATCTCCTCGCGTTTTATCCAGCATGTTTCTTTAATTAAATGGCGTGAGTTGCATGAGCCTTCTATCGGTAAGCAGTTTCTTCTCTAGAACTTCCATTCCTTTCAAGTTTTAGAGGCTAACAATCTTGATTTCATAGACTTTAGCGCACCCACTTCGAATAGGTCCTTGAGTTGTGTTTGGATTGTGACCCACTGCGTGAAAGGCTTTGGAATTGAATGCTCATGGGCTAGAGGACTCAGATTAGCGGTTTCAGAGACTTTTGATCGCTGGACTGCACATGTTCAGGACAATTTGTGGGCTGAACGTTTGGGCTCTTTCCGACTCCTCTAGTTAAGAATGAAGTTGGTTTTGGTAAGAAATCCTTTTCTTAAGCGTTCCTTAGTTTTATTAGGTTCTTAGGCTTGGTTCTGACTCTTAAGCGATTATTCTGTTGTTTAGGAGCTTGGTTGGACTTTTAGGATCGCTTAGGAGCGCTTTATATGTAAGTAGTTCTTACCTGTTGGGGTCGGTTTGATTGCATGATGCACGCTGCCTGATTACTCACTTTATAACTATTCTCTTGCTCATTGTTTATTGCATCCATGCTTATACACATGTTTTGTTTCTTGCTTATATTGCTTATGTATTTATGAAATGTTCGAATAGCATGAACTGTTGTGGTGTGATGCTTGGTTGTTAAGTATGCTAGTTGATATGCTTTTATGAGTGAAGCATGAGTTGATAGTATGTTGTTGCTGTATGTATATGCTTGGTGGGCATAGTACATGAGTCTAGGAGCATGTTGCAGGGCATATATATTCTAGATTTTATAATAGAGAGGTCAATGACCTAAATATGAAAGAAAGGAAAGTTAGGTGAATGTCAGTGCGCCTCGGGTACAAATGGTCGAGGGGTGACATGTCACCAGTGGTTTTAAGAGGAGCATCGAGGCCTTGGGTACAAATGGTCAGGGATCGGTGTGATGAGTCTAGAAGGCATCAGTGCACCTTGGGTACAAATGACCAAGGGGTGATGTGTAGTTCGAGGCCTTGGGTACAAATGGTCAAGCGTCGAACGCTAAGCTCCGTAGAGAGCATTGTGGCCCTGGTACAAATGGTCAGGGGACAGTGCGACTCGAAGGGTTAGTCTTGGAGAGCCAAGTGAGGGCTAATTATGTTTGATGATATGTGGTGAGTTGTATAGAAGAGATGCATGAGGTTTGACTTAGGAGAGTCATTCATTTTACTTGCTTTTAAGCATGTTTTTATGTTTATAGCTTTGAGAAGTATGTTGTTTGCGCATGAAAAGCATGTTGGTTGCTTGGTTGCTATTTGATGGCTTCTCAGATAGGAGGGGCTACTTACCAGTACCATGGTTGTACTCACCCCCTCCCCTTTCTCCCTGCAAATTCCAGATTATGCAGGTTATGAGGACCGTCTTGACTATAGTGATGCAGAGGAGACGCATGAGGGACCATATCTAGACAACGTCATTTTTCCTTTATATTTTCATCTCGTATAGGGTAGTTGCTTACATTGGTTGGACAACTGTTTGTCCTATTTGTTTTAGTTTTGAATTTTTTCTTGTTGAAACTCTAGGTTTGAGATGTTTTTAATAAACTCTAACTGTTTGTTCGGTTAACAGTATTTAAGTTTGTTTCGAATGAACTAAAGTTATAAGCTTTCTTAAGGTTGTGTTTCTGGTTAGAAAGTTGTTGATACGAGACCTGACTCGTATGAAGTTTGTGTTGGGTTTTATGCCCTAAAACTTGTAGATAGTAAATGTAAACAAATTGTATACTTGTTTCAATAAAGTGTTATTGAGTTTCTACAATAAAGTGTTATTGTTAAATATTGCACAATTTGATCCAAATCCAATAAACTAAGATCCAAGGTTGTTTGTATGTAACTTGAACTAGTATGTGGGGACATACGAGGATCGATGTTCAAGTAACAACCTAAAAGGTCTGTAGTACAAGGATAAGGTTGGGTACCTTATCCTGGTAGATACGACCCGCTTTGTATTTGATACAAACGTATTGATCCAAAACGTCCATGTAGTAGACATGCAAGTGGGGGTATCCTGTGCAATGAGTTTGCATAAGACCAGACCACGAAATAGTCAACCACTTGTTATAACACCGTTAACTAATTAGGTTACTATTTCAATAGGATAACCTAGGTAACTCAGTCTTAATCCTGAGTGTGTCATGAACTCCTTCTCATGAGGGATTGTCCTTTGATTAGCTTGGGTGAGAGTGGCCAATATGCCGACTCAATATGCCTTCCTTTTTGGGGACAAGACCGAGTCGGAGGCTGGGGACATGACAACACAAGAAGGAATTCGCTTCTTCCCGTTTCTAGGTGAACTAGATGAGTGTTCCCTTAAGTGGTGACTCCGGGACTTGAACAAAGGGATCTCGCCCTCTCACTGGCCCGAGAGGGACTTTCTGTTTAATGGTTGGACCAGAAACTGGTTGTTCATTAGAGGAGCGTTGGTACTTAAGGAAACAGATGTAACATAGAGGTAAAACGATAATTTGACCCAGCTGTGATTACAGACACTAGTGAAGGATTGACTTATCGGCATAGGTCTACATCCATGGACACAGAAATGTTATACAGTGAGAAGAGTTCAGCTGTGGGTCTTTAGTGGTACCCACAGTTAATGAATATTGGTTAACCTGATTAATGAGTTTAATCTATTAACCTCATATCATTGGAGTTTCTGATCTGTAGGTCCATTAGGTCCCCCTGCTAGCTCGTAAAGAGTAATTAGGAAAAAATATATCTTGAGAGAATTTGAATAGTTCAAATTCATATTGGGAATTAAGTTAATTGTACGAGATACAAATTAATATAATGTATAATGATGCATTAAAATATAAAGTCTAATTTGAGATTAAACTTTATAATATTGAGAGATTGATATATTTGAAAGAGTTCAAATATATGTGTAATTAAATATATGGTATTTAATTAGAAGATGAATTAATTAATCATTCAATTTAACTTAAATTAAATGAGATTTAATTAAATTATAGTCTATGAGAGAAATAAATATTTGAAGAAGTTCAAATATTAATATGAATTTGATTCATATTAAATTTATAGGATATAAGAGAATTTGAAGTAGTTCAAATTTTAATATGAATTTGATTCATATTATATAATTAATTAATTGAAGGTCTCAAATTAAATATATGATATTTAATTGAATAATTAATTAACTAATAGAAGGTCTGAAATTAAATATATGATATTTAATTGGTGATTAATTAATTAAAGAATTAATTAATTGGAAATTAATCAATTATGAAATTAATTAATCACTTATGGAAGTAATTAATCATTTATGGAAATGATTTAATCACTTATGGAAGTGATCAATCATGTATGGAAAAGATTAATCAATTATGGAATTGATTGGTCATGGAACTGGTTAGCCATGGAATTGATTAATTATGGAAAAGATTAAATCAGTTATGGAAATAATTGATTTCAAATGAATATTTTATTCATGGTCTTTCTCCTATAAATAGAACACTAAACCTAAGGTTTAGGTACTACAACATAAGGTCACAAGAATGCATTCTTGCATTCTCTCTAGCCTCCCTCTCATATCTCTCAACCCAAGAACTCTAGGGAGAATTTTCTCTCTAGATTTTTTCCCATTCAAGATTAGGTAGTCTCACAACTACGTTCCTAATCTTAGAGTCATAGCGGGGAAGATCAATTGGTGGTGTCTCAATTGTTGACACTTGGTCCAAAATCAAGAAAGGTGTCCGCTGAAGTATTCAGAGTCGTCAACAACGGTATGTTTGCTTCTCCCCTTTAGATTTAGATCTAATAAATTTTGTATGTTTAGCCTTAAGTTTGTATAGAATTTGTTCTATGTTTTAACCAATGCAATAGTATTTTTGGATAAACAAAATTAACTACGAATCGATCCCAATTACGATTCCGCTTTCACGGAATTAGGGAATTCCAAATCCTTCAGTTTGTAGTATGGTGGTGTTGTTGAAAATGTTATAGAAGTGTTAATCTTGTTCTAGCAGGTGTTTGTGAAAATTTTGGGTTAGTTCGATGTATGTCATTATGGTGCCGAAATTCTTGGAGCACTCGGTTAGTTTGCCATGAGGAGTTAGTAATGCAGCTAGGTTAGTAGTTTAGTCTTATAAAAACCTGGGGCGTTACACATATATTTTTAGAATTAATTTATAAAAATCAGAGAATTAGCAATGGGTAGCAAACAAGAATTATATAATTGCAAATATAGCACCATGTAAAAAAAATTGCACATATAGCAAAATCTATCAAAGTATATTACTAATAGACACTGATAGACTTTGGTTAATTAGAATCTATCTGATAGACTTCGATTATCAGAGTTTATCAACGATAGACTCTGATTATCAGAGTTTATCATTCTATTGATAGACTCCGATTATTCAAAGTCTATCAGTGATAGACACGGATAGAATCTGACAACAACTTTTTGGTCTTGTACAATTAATTTTGTTATATATGCAATTAGTTTGTAACTGTGTCATATTTGCTATTAATTTGGTCCAATTTTCCATCTATCCGACTGCCCCTAAAAATAAAGGATACACTTTTTGTATTCTAAAACACTTCATTTTTTTTAAGTTCAACCGTTCATGTTCTAATGTTTCACATTCTAACTTTTCTCATTATTAACTAATAATGATTTCTCTAGGGTTAATGAGAGAGAGAAATAATGAGAAGATTGAGAGAGATTTTTTTTTTTTTTTTTTAGATAGAGAGATCATTTGAGAGAGTGGGAGGTGGAGAGAGAGCAATTGAAATTTAAATGAAGAATCTCGAAAGATAAGAGAGAGTATTTGATTTTATTAGTATTTAGGAAAAATACACTTTTGGTTCCTGCGGTTTGGGTTAAGTGACAATTTGGTCCCTAAGTTTTCAAACTCAACAAAAATACCCTTGAGGTTTGAGATAAAAAGCACTTTGGTCCCTGCCGTTTATTTTTCTGTTAAATACTAACGGTTGCTGACGTGACACTATTTTTAATTTTTTAAATAAAAACATATAAAAATATAAAAACATTATTATTTTATTATTTTATTTAAATTCTTTCTCTCTCTCTTCCTTTCTTTTACTCCCCATCTTCTTTCTCCCCATCTTCTTTCTCCATCCTTACCTCCTTCTTCTTCAGCTCCGGTGGCCGACAGCCGTCGACTGCCAACGAACTGCGGCGGCAGCCGGCCGAAAATTTCTTTTTTTTTTTTCTTTCTTTCTCCCCTTTTCTTCTCTCCTTTCTTCTCCCTTTCTGTTGACTCTTTTTTTTTTTAATAAAAAGAAGGGAGAGGGAGGAGTTCCCTCTCCGGCGCCGCCAATGAGAGGAGGGAGGGCCCCTCCTCCCGTCGCCGACGCCGAAGAGGGAGCTCCTCCCTCTCCCTTATTTTTATTAATAAAAAAAGAGTTGACGGAAATAGAAAAGAAATGAGAGAAGAAAAGGGGAGAAATAAAGAAAAAAAAATTCGACCGACCGCCGCCGCCGTTCGCCGGCAGCCGGTGGCGGTCGATGGAGGCCGGCCACCGGAGCTGAAGAAGAAGTAGATAAGGAGGGAGAAAGAAGAAGAAGTAAAAGAAAGGAAGAGAGAGAGAAATAATTTAAATAAAATAATAAAATATTATTATTTTTATGTTTTTATTTAAAAAGATTAAAAAATAATAGTGCCACGTCAGCAACCGTTAGTATTTAACAGAAAAATAGATGGCAGGGACCAAAGTGCTACTTATCTCAAACCTCAAGGATATTTTTGTTGAGTTTGAAAACTCAGGGACCAAATTGTCACTTAACCCAAACCTCAGGGACTAAAAGTGTATTTTCCCTTATTATTTTTTAAAAGTTGAAATAAGGATATTTAAGTTCAACCTGTTCTTGTTAATCTACATGGACATTTTTTTAGAAAACCACATGTACCAAAATTATAAAAAAAAAAAAATTGTTATATAATTAATAAAAATTAACAATAAAGACAAATTGATACGAAAAAAATTAGAAGTACATAAAGAACCAAATGCACAATTTAATTTATCATAATAGACCTTTACATAACTCTATGAGAGCTTTAATCTGAGCTTCTTATTCTTTTTGCTGCATGGCGAGGTTGACAAAAGAATTTTGAGAATTGCTCCCAAATGCAACTCAGAGAGAAACTAATTTGTGTTTGCTCTACTTCTTGGAATTAAGGTACCATCTTTCCAAAGTTACACCACCACTTTTTGTAGTTGCCAACTTGAATTTTATAGTCATCATCGTCGCTATCGTTGCTATCGCTTTTGTCATCCATTTCAAAATCAAGGAGGATATGTGGATATATTTGTGATACCTATGGAATGGATGAATTGTCTTATAGAGTTGTGAAGAATGGGTAAAACAGTTTGTCTATTTATATTAGGTCGAGAATTAAACAAATTAGACAAAAAAAGATAAAAGAGGAAATGAAAAGTCTTGTTTGATTTTGAAACAACTAAAAGAGAAGATGAAAAGCTTTGTTATCATGAAAGAGTAATAAAAACAAATGAATAAAAGCCCACCCGCCAATGACGAGGGATCTCTCGGATCGTATGGACATACAAGACCGGTGGCAAGGATTAGTTGACGAACCAATGCAGGTTCTAGAGCGAGTTTCTGTGGGAGCCTGGTCAATCTGGAATGAAAGGAATAATTTGATACATCATCAACAAGTGCCTAGTCCAATGGTTCGATGCGAATGGATTAATAATTATATCTTTCAGAGTTTATGAAGGCTAACCCAAAAGGTGGTCCTTGTGTTCAAACTGAGGAAGATATAGTTAATCTTATCTCAAACGGTGAAGATATGATTATGCACACTGACACGTCTTTTAAAGGAGCTCAGAGTGCTTGTAGCATTGGTATTGTTTTTCATGATAAAAGGGGAATTCTTGTGGCGGCGCAGACTCTATATTCTCTAGTGAGCAATTCTCCTTTGGGAGCGGAAGAGGTTGGAGTGCTAGAAGGGATGCGTCTGGCCAGGAAGTTAAATGTGAGACGACTAACTATTTTGTTGGACTCCATGTCTCTAATAAATACAATTAATGATATTGTACAGGGGGAAGCCAGTATTGCTGCGACCATATGGGACATTAAAACAAGTCAAACATCTTTTCAGAAAGTTAATTTCCAGTATATTAGTCGTAGATTCAACGGTCTGGCACATAGATTGGCAAGATTAGGGCTATTTTCTGCGTCTAATTCGTGGCTACAAAACTTTCCTGCATGGATGGAAAGAGTATCGTTTAAAGAACGATCGTTATTTGTACCCCATTGGGGATCTTTTGTTTTATGAATGAAGTTTGTCTTCTGCTAAAAAAAATATTCATATATGCATGCTAGAAATGTAAAGGTGGGAGAGGAAAGGATGGAGAATGAGAAAAGTATAACCACGGATGAAATGAAGAGCGGAGAGAGAAAGAGATAAATTGTAGGTAAGTGGTGGGTGTGGGAGTGAAAATTAAAAAGGTAATAAAGAATTTTATCTTATAATTGGAAAAAACATCTTCCAAATTCTACAAAATTGAAATTTGGGTCACTCATTCATTTACAAAATTGCTAACAATAAAAAAGTAATAATTAACTAAGGGACATATTTGGAATTATAAAATTAATATTAGGACATAGTAGTCCAAAAAATGATTCTCAAAATACGCCACTTTTTAAGGTAGTAAAATAAAATGTTCTTTCAAATTTCGAGATTTGATAAGATTCGTTGGTTTTACACTTATAACAACTTCAACAATATCTACAAATCTATAAACAATTGAAAGTTAAAGAAAGGAAATCTAAGAATGAAACTAATTTGTTTTTTTTTTTTTTTTTTGGTAATATGAAAAAAAAATGCTTACCAAAGACTTTAGGGTTATTGAAATTGTTGTTGATGGAAGTAAAATCCATATGATTACTCTTTTTATTACCAACAGATATATTTCCGATCTCTTCGATTTCACTACTACTTAAAACATATAGTATAACAATATTATTGTGATAAACATTACAAAATGCTGTAGAAAATTATGAATATTTACATTAAATAAAATTAAAAACAAGAAAGCTAAAGTTACCTCTTCATCCATGACAATGAGTTTCAATACCTCTAAAAACTCTCTTTTTAGTTTGATATTTCTCAATAATACATCTACGAAGAACACTTGCTTTCAAACTCCAATTGGTCTGAAAAAGGTTCCAAATCTCGTACTAACATATCCTCCATGACACCTGCAATTATTCAATATTTAAGATTAAAGTTATAATCTTACAATTATAATAGAATGAGAACAAAAAAAATTGCAACAATTTAAAATCTTTAAAGACACATACCTCTAAAATAAATCAATTCTAAATTTGTCACAATTAGAAACCAATGATCTTTGCTTATCAATTGCATCCCAAATGATGCAACTATTTATAGGGAATGAAATATGTATGTTACAATGGATAATTTACTTTTTGGTTATGGAATTTGAAAAGTTTAGTTGTAACGCCCCAGGTTTTAATATAAAATCTAACCTAGTGACATTACTATACTCCTATCCAACTAACCGAGAGCTCCGAAAATTTCGACAGCATAACGACATACATAGGACAAAACCAAAAAAATTTAAGTCACCTATTAGACACAAAATATCACTTCTATATTATTTCATTCTATTCTACAACCCCACAGAACTACTACATAACAGTTTACGAGTCAGATCTTGTATATTCAACCAACAACAAATTCAAATTCTTCTAATGCAAACATGCTCTTAAATTCTAAAAACAGTTCAACTTTATTAAACATTAACATATTTACAACCTAACGGAAACATGAAGTTCTAATCGCTCAACAACTAAAAGGAAACCAATCCAACCTATATGCAAGCTAAAGAATCAACCTATCAACAACCAAGTAAAGGAACTACCCTATCCAACAGAAAATATCAAATACACAAAATCCTGTGGTCATCCCTCGTGAACCTCCTCATCTACATCACCGGGCACATAAAGCTCATCTCCTGCAAAATCTGAAAATGTTGGGGGAAAGAAAGGGGAGGGGTATCAGTACAACCATAATACTGGTAAGTAGCTCACACCCGGTGAGCCACCAAACAACAAACAACCACAACAACATACTACGCACACACAACATGCTTGTAAAGCGATAACAACCCAACATGCTCTTAAACACGAAAATAACAACGCCAACACATGCTCATGCAAAAATCGGACGACAACATGAATCCACGCATCATGCTATGCACCCCCACATGGTTTCCGTGCCATGCCCGCACACTCACGTGATTTCCTCGTCACGCTCCGCACTCACAACACACACATGATTTCCGCGTCACGCTCCGCAAACCCACCTAACACATGTATTATAATGCACCATGCACAGCGCCACTCACACGTGATTTTTGTGTCACGCTCCGCACTCACACCCACACGTGATTTCCGTGTCACGCTCCGCACACACACCCAACACATGATTTACGCGTCATGCTCTGCCTCTCCCTAATGACCACACATTATGCAGACACGACTCTTATGCAACATAGTTATCATGCATCAGTACCTCGTGCTCATGACTTAAACATGCATCATGCTTATGAAACAACAGAGCAATATGCTTACGAATCCAACAAAACATCTTGCTTAATCACATAGCGAGCTACATACATAATAGGCACAACACGTAATACGAGGTAAGTAAAGCAAACGACATGCTTCAAACAAACAAACAAACCCCACTAGATAGAAACTACTTACACTAGCTTAAAAGCGCTCCCAAACCAAACTAACGCTTGCTGGAAAAATATTAGAATAGACTGTAAGCGGACCTACGAACACAAAAGAGACCTTCTAAAGGTTAGGGAATGATTTAGCCCACTTGTCAACACTCTAATTGAGTTCAAATGAGCCTAAAGCATGCTGGACATCACTTAAGCTTACCGAATATAACTGAAAGCTTGCTAGAAATTGCCGAACAACAACAAAATCCTTGTATCATTGTTGTTCCGAGGCCAAATTGATACGAAACTACGATTTAAAGAACACCAACTAGTCACAAGCTATTCTAAAGCTACTAAGACAAATTCTAAAGGTTTTAAGAGTGCTGAGAATTACCGATCAGCACCTAAACAACTTCAAAGCTTGCAACCCAATGATCTAAAAGCTCCAAGAACAACGATCTAAAGTCGGTGAACCATGGGCACTTCGCTTCGAGGTCAATCAACCTGTGGGTAATCATCTAAAGCCCACTTTAGGACCATTTGGTTGCTGGACAGCGGATAAATGGGGCTTAATCCTGCAATTTTGAAGCAAAAAAGAAATGAGTAAACTATATTCGAACTCGAACAAGCGTGGGTCAAAGCCAAACAGAAAATAGAGCACGATTGAAAGGGATGCTCTGCGAAAACAACACACGAGAGGGAAAGATATTTACCAATGCTCAAACCAAGAGAAAATGAGGGCAAGGAAGAGAGTTGGCTCGTGGGTTTGCTATTGGAGGCAACGACGGCGTCATAGCTTCGATCTCCGACAGGGACCAGCGGCGCGGACTCACGGCGACGACACGAAGAAAGAGAGGGAGAGATTCGTGGAGAGAGGGAGAAAGAAACCCATGAAGAAATGAGGGAGAGCACACACGAACAAGGCTACGAACTCACGGGCATGCCGACGACGACGTGAGGAGGCAGCGGTGAGAGCAGCAGGCGACGGCGCCATTGGAAGAAAAACGAAAGGGGGCAGCGGCGGGCTGAGAGTGGAGGAAGGAAAAAGAGAGAGAGAGAGAGAGATTTTCGGAGATGGTCACGCGAGGGAGAGGGAGAGCGAGAGAGGGTAGCCGGAGAAGGAGAAGAAATCGCAGGGGGAGGGGGGTCTGATACGTGAGGGAGAGAAAAGAGAGAGATGAGGGGAAAAGGGGTGACGGCATGAGGAGACAGGGGGAGATGAGAATGATGGTTTTTTTTTTTTCAACCAAGTAACTTCAATTAACCGCCCATTAACCAGAGATTAACGCCTCTTCACCACTAACCATTTAGCACTAATGCACGGGAAGAGGGAAAAATAAAATATCTCGATTGGCTAAAAATATCGATTAAAAGCAAAACTTAAATTCCAATTTTTGTCAAACTAGAATTTAAACTTTATTATTCCAAAATGACATAAATTTGAAACGCGGGGCTTTACAATTTGGTTTTTGGTTTTTGGTTTTTGAAAATTATGCTTGTTTTCCCCCAATTTTCCAACCATGGTTTTCATCTTTGTCAAGTGCACATTTGAATTCCTAGCCAAATTCCAAAACTAAAAACAAGTTTTTGAAAACTACTTTTTTTAGTTTTCAAAATTTGGCTTGGTTTTTGAAAACATGGAAAGAATGTATTATAAAAACAAAGAAACTTGTAGGTTGAATTAGTGTCTATAAGCTTAATTTTCAAAAACCAAAAACCCAAAACCAAATGGTTATCAAACGGGACCTTAATAAACATTTATAATTATAATTAACTATTTATAATTTAATTCGGTTAACCCTTCAGATTCTAGTGAAGGGGTAAACATATAAATATAATTTTGTTATTATAATTATGTTATTTATATGACTATTTATAATTTATTTTTTAGTTTAATAAACATAAATATAATTTTGTCAAAAAGAAGAAAAAAAAACGTGAATGTAAAGAGTGAGAAAAAAATACTAATTATAGTGGGAGAGAAAGAGGAATTTGGACGGGTCTTATGTATGTTCACTATTTAGTTTAATAAACATAAATAAGACAGTGTGGGAGAGAACTGAACTAAAAAAAAAAAGGTAACGAGGGAGAAACTAATTCTAGTGGGAGAGAGAAGGGGAAGTAACGTGAGGAGAGAACTAATTATAGTGGGAGAGAGAAGAGGAATTTGGAGGGGTGAAAGAAACTTAGAGGAATTTGGAGGGGATGAGTGGGATGATAGGGATCAAATTGAGAATTATAGAGTAAGTGTTTGGACAAAATTGTCCAAAAATGATTCTTTTGGTAAGCCACTTTTAAAATAGTAAGATAAGATAAGATAAGATAAGATAAGATAAGATATATACTAAATTAATGTAATTAAGGATATTTATTTAAAATATTAAAAAAATAATTTTAATTTGTTAGATTAACTTAGTTTATTCCATTAAAATTATTCTGGAATCAGTTTCAAAAAATCCTTGATCATTAATTCATTAATTTTTATTAATAATTTGAATTATTTTTCATTGTTTTATTGATTAATCTACTAAAATTACATAAGGTTTCCATGATTAATTTCATAAAATAAATACAGACATAATTGGTTCTCATAAAATCCTTACAACTAAACACAACTATCTTTGATTCCCAACTATATTATTTTCAAGCATCTACAAAACCTTAAACCAAAAGGTTCCTTAAAGTGATTGTATTGACAAAAAGATATGTTATATTATGTAGTGAAATGTATAAAATTATTTTTCATGAATAGTTTAACTAGTTAAAGTAAATATCTTCGACTAAGAGGTTAGAGATTCAAATCTCATACCCAACATTTTTTTAGTTCATACCTAGTATGTTGAACTAAGAAAAAAACGTACTAATTAATAGAATAAGAAAATAAAAACTAAGGAAACTATCTTAATTATAAAACCTATTATAATTAAGCTAAAGCGTGTGTTGCATCGCTCAACAAAAATTGACATGTACGCAAGACTAAGAGGTCATAAGTTTGCCAAAGCGAGCATAGCTCAGCGGTAATTGACATGTACCCTCAACCAAGAGGTCAGAAGTTTGAATCCTCACATCCTCAAATGTTGATGTACTTAAAAAAAAGTCATAAGTTCGAATAACCCCTCCACCCAAATTGTTGTCTCTATGGTCTACATCCACTTTCTTAAAGGGGACTGTGATGTGCAATTTGCTTACCGCAAGTGTACGGGTCAAGTAATAATATAGTGTTTTCGTGTAAAACGAGTGTCGTCCTCTAGATTGGTTTTCTTGCAAATTAAGTATCGCGAATACTTTTGTTCAATTTTATTTAGGGAGCAAAACTCAATGATAAAGATAAATCTAAAGACAAAAAGCATAAAATAAAAGTGGAGACTCAAATGGAAAGACTCTTAGGGAATTGATTTCATTGATTAAGAATGAGGATTAATTAATGGGATGAATTTAGCATGCAATTATTCTACCAAGTCTAGGAACCTTTTATCGCAACTATCTCTCCCGAGCATAATTGATTCTCATGCATGCAACCAACTTGATATCCCTATCTAAGTTCATTAACATGCAAGGCTTTGAGTTTAGTTCTTCAAGCAACTTCTAAAGTTATTCCAAATCCCGTCACAAACTTAGAATTTCTACTTTAGTCATGCAATTAAATAAAGTAAGTCTTAGGCCAAATCCCCTCTCCCGAGCAAGATTCAACACTCAAATCATTCAACTAGTGATCAAGTAATTGAAAGCATTTAACCATAATTGCATAGGTAAAATAAATGCATATTCATACCACAAATCAATCCAACAAACTAAAACAACTACATCAATCCCTAAGAAAAACAACTAGTAACTCATAGTCTTTAAACTACAAACACTAATTGAAAGAAAAGCCATAAAAACTACAAAAGATAAGGGAAAGAGAAAGGAAAACTCGAATCCGTCGAAACCGGCACGTCCCCGTCACGATCTCCACGACTTCTCGCTTGATTCCCGCTCATTGGCCTTGCTTTAGCTCCCACCAAAGGTCTCTAGTCAAAATTAGGGCTAAAACCTAACCAATTGGGCTCCCCTTGGCCGTAGCATGAAAAGAAGATTATATAGAAAATCTGCCGATAGCGTCGAGACGCTACAGACAGCGTCGCGACGCTGTCGCGATCTGCAATTTTGGAAAATTTGTCGATAGCGTCGCAACGCTGGTCCTAGCGTCGCGACGCTATGATTTTTTTTTTTTTTTTTTTAGATTGAAGACTCCATTTGACTCCAATTGCTGAATTAAGCTTCAAACACATACTTCCTACAAATAAAACATAAAAATGCATAAATTTGGGCAAATAATTGTAAAAGACTAGCTTAATTAATCAGAGAAAAATAGCTAGCTATGCTCGCTATCAGACTGGGCAACTAATCTTATTCCAAAGAAGAATCCACTGAAAAATTACAAAAATGGAGGAGATAGAACTCCTCAACTTCACTCAAAGCCAGTGCCGGATCCAGAACTTGAAGGTAGGGGGGCACAAGTTGATATTAGATGAAATTATAAGTTTAGTCCACGAAATTTTAGATTCGTGTTTATATAGTCTCTAAAATTTAAAAAGTGTCTAAAAGGTCCCTGAATTAGAAAGAAAATTTTTATAATATTGATATCTAGTTTCAATTATATATCAAGTCTTTGACATATTCAAAATGTTTATAAATTAAATGTTCTATTAAACATAAAGTTTAATTTTGTGTCTAATAAGTTCTCAATTTATGAGACATTTTTTTAAAATTAATGTCTATTTTTTTAGAGAAAAATTAATGTATATATTAGTTAAAAAATTGAAAAGTTCAAAGTTCAAATAGATACAAAATTAAATTTTATGTCTAATATTAATTTAATTTATTTTAAATATGTTTAAGGCCTATTAGTTAAAAATTGAAAATTCATGAATCTATTAGACATTTTTAAAGTTTAAGGACTTATTAGACATAAAATTGAAAGTTTAAAACCTATTAAACACAAATTATAAAATTTAGGGACTAAACTAGCAATTTAACTTTCATATAAATATAATTTTTAATGTGTTGATATTTAATATTTAAATTAAGTAATATTAATTACAAAATTAACCATCGTAGAATTATCCACACCTAAATATATAAACAAAAAATTAAACTTTAATTATTTAAGATTTTTTAAAATAGAATTAAGTTTTTTGATACAAGTAGTTTTTTCTAAAATAATTTGCTAAAGATTAATATAAAAGTGTGTAAAATTAAGAAAAATAATTATAACTAGTTCCATGAATTTAAAATTTTGGAAATTAAAACATGTAGGTAAAGAAAAAAAAAAAGACGAAATTGAATATTTGCGTTTTTTTTTTCCAATTTAAACTAACGGCAACAAAATCGAAATTACAAATACTTAAAAAACTTGCGTTCAATGAGGTTCAAACGTGCATTCAATTGGACTTGAACTTTGGATCGGCAAACAAAAAAACAAATACCATGCCCCTCCAATCAATAAACCAACAACCAATTTTGGAAATTTAAGTGGAAATTCTGATAGATATATATATAATGTCGCTACGGGTTTGCGACGCAGAGCGACCGACTTTGTTCCCAAGAGGAGGAAAATGGAGTCGCCACAAGTCTTGATTTAGAGGGTGTGATTGGGCACCCAACAATATGCTAAAATGGTTTGCAAATAAAAGATTTAAGGTCCGGGGGTCTTTTGTGTATAGCGTATTAGCACCCCACAACACTCGTTCAAAGAACAAAATTTTATTTTTCTTGTGTTATTTAAGGAAACTGGCTATTGTAAATAAGAAGATTTTTTGTTGATTTTTAAATGTCCCACATTTGAATTCTCATTATTCCATAAATAAATAATGGACAATAATTGTGGGTGACATAAAGACATTCCATATTTGTTTGAATTTTATTTGGCATCCCAAATTTAAATTCTTTATACCTCATATTAGGAAAGTCATTATCTTGATTTCCTAATTTCCGTCGTATGGAAGTTTGTTTTTTTTTTTTAAACATTTGGTTTATTAATTTTGAAAATTGTATGAGTAAAAATATTTTTTTTAAAGAAAAAATTTAATTAATTTTATTTTTAAAAGCAAGTGACATTTCATGGAAAATGTTTTTTTGAATTGATTTTTTATTTTAAAATAAGACCAATAGTATAATTTTAGCAAATCTCCTAAAAACATTCTTTTTAAAAGAAAATGTATTTTTTATGAAATATGCTTCTTTAAAAAAAAGTTTTAAAAGAAAAATATGAGTAATTTTTATTAGGAAAGAAATATCAAAATCAAATCCCAGCAACCTAAGATTTTGATTTTTCACCTCAAGAAACTTGAATATCGGCATCCCGAAAATTCAAGAATTCCATCGTTAAAAGATTTTTGCTTTGGAAATATTTAATTAAGGAAAAGAAATTCATAAGAGAATTATGGATTATTATTGGAAGAGAAAATTAAAGAGAGAAAAAACAATATTCAAAAACCTCTTTATTTGGAATAGATAAAAATAGATTTTAAAATCTAAAGTAATTGGAAATCTTGATTTGGCTCCAAACTTTTTCTATCCAAATAAGTAAGATTTGACAAGATTTAAATTAAGAACATCCTAATTCCCTAAAAGAAAATGAAAAGTGAAGGATTCTACCTAGTTTACCTTTTTTTAGTTTATTTTTTATAATCATAAAGATACAATTTAAAGGAAAACTAATAAAATTGAATGCAATTTAATCTCGACATTCCAAGACATGTGCCTCAAGAAAACTCAAACATTGGCATCCCAAAAATTTGAGATTCCATCATTGGAGCTATTTTCTTTTTATCTTTTTTTTAACACAATTAACAAAAAAAACATTGATTTAGGCAAAGTATCTACATATTGATTTAATAAAAATATATGGCTAAACTATAAATAACAATACTAGATTCCATTGTAAAAAAAAAATGAATAAAATTAACAAGTTAAACATAAGAGACATATAACAATTAACTCTAAAGGTTTAATTACACCAAAATAAAAAATGATAAAATTGGAATTGAAACATGCTTGCAATTGTCAAATGTTCCCTAAAAAAAATCACATAACTTCCTAAATGTAAAAAAAAAAAAAAAAAAAAACACATTAAAATAAAGCAAATGAAAAAATAAACTAACTTCATGAAATCATGGAAAAATTAATCTTAAAAACAAAAGGAAACTAATGTAGAAGGAATTAATAACATAGGTAAAAAAAATACTTACAAAAAGAAAAAAACGCTTGTGACTACCGTTGAACGAAGTGATTATATGGAATTGAGAGAGAGTGATGGTGAGTGGGAGAAAAACGTGAGAAGTAGGAGAAGGGAGAAAAAAATCTTGAGGAGTAGGGGAAGGAAGTTAGGTGGGAAAGAGATTGAAATGTATCTACGGTTTTGAAAGAGAGAGATTTAGGGAGTGTATTTTTAGCCACAAAAAATCTTGTAGGATGGTCTTCCAAGGCTAAAAAAACGTGAAAATGCAAGATGGGAGGCTCCCTATTTATAGCCAATTCCAACCATTACATATTAGGAATGAATCAAATAAAATAATAAAATAATAAAAATCTAATAAAATAAAAATGAAAGAGGAAACAAATAAATATTTTAATTCTACCTCTTAAATTTACAAAATTTTATTTGTCAATCGAATCTCCAAGAAACAAAATATTTTGTTTAATTAACCTTGCAAATCAATTAATCAAAATAAAATATTTGCCATAATTATTCCTACCAAAATTAATAAATATGATTGGGCTATTTAAATGCTCTAGAATACTCCTCTTTTTTTCTTTTTTATTTATTTTTTAAAACAAGACAAAATCAATTAAAAGAATAAAATATCGGACAAATTTAGGGGTCTACATATAATTTATAATTCCAGGGGGGCACGTGCCCCTCTTGGCCCCTTCATAGATCTGCCCCTGCTCAAAGCCTCAAATAATGAATTTATACACATCCTGATAGGGTTACAAATGTAACGCCCAGGGCCCAGGTTTCGGAATCCGGATTTGGCACCTCATGGCCCCGACATTCCCCTACATCCTCTGCGGCCTGGCGACGTTACCATACTCGTCTTAAACCGCTTCTAAGAGTGAAGACTGTCCCCACAAACCAACACGGGGTCCTTCTAGCATGCTTTGTCCTCACTCACATGCTTCCTAGGAAAATTCCCAGGAGGTCACCCAACATAGAACTACTCCAAGCCAAGCACGCTTAACTTCAAAGTTCCTATGATTGAGCTACCGAAAAGAAAGGTGCACCTTGTTGGTATAGGTGGTACCTATCAATTCTTTTAAGCTTTATCTTGACCGTTTCCATGTCCTCAGGATCCCTCTCATTCGGATGTGATCTCGGTTCATTCATGTACCCCTCCTAACCTCGGGCGTCACATGCCCACCAGCTTCCGCCTTGGTTCGTCCCCGAACCACATCCTACTGGGAGAGGTTTCGCTCTGATACCATCTGTAACGCCCCAGGCCCAGGATTCGGAATCCGGATTCGGCACCTCACGGCCCCGGCATTCCCCTACATCCTCTGCGGCCTGGGGACGTTACCATACTCGTCTTAAACCGCTTTTAAGAGTGAAGACTGTCCCCACAAACCAACACGGGATCCTTCTAGCATGCTTTGTCCTGACTCACATGCTTCATAGGAAAATTCTCAGAAGGTCACCCAACATAGAACTACTCCAAGCCAAGCACGCTTAACTTCAAAGTTCCTATGATTGAGCCACCGAAAAGGAAGGTGCACATTGTTGGTATAGGTAGTACCTATCAATTCTTTTAAGCTTTATCTTGACCGTTTCCATGTCCTCAGGATCCCTCTCATTCAGATGTGATCTCGGTTCATTCATGTACCCCTCCTAACCTCGGACGTCACAACAAATGATGGGCTTCTCAAATAATGAAGGCCCATACAATTAAAAGAGAAAATAAAGTGGGTTTTGGACTAAAAATCTTCCAGCTTGTACAAATGTATATATATGGGTCAAATTTTCCACAAATCTCCTTCTTGAACCATGTATATATTTGGTATAAGATCAGTAAGCTTGTTGTCCCCTATAAATCCATAATAAAACTAAAATGACTAGCCAACACTTACTTTTAGTAGGTCCCAAATATGCAATTCTTAAACCAATCGACTAGTAAGCATATCAACAAGGTTCTCAAATGAAACAATCTTTTCCAAACATATTTCATTATTAATCACCTTTTCTCTAAGATAATGAAATCAAATATCCATATGCTTGGACCTATCATGATATAAGAGATTTGTAGATAAAGCAATTGCACTTTGGTTGTATATATAGTAAGGATATCAGTACTACCAATCGACTCATATACCTTCCTTAATAGCCTCAGAAAGAGATATATATTCAGATTCTGTAGTAGAAAGTGCAACAACAGACTGTAATGAAGATTTCTAACTAATTAAATTCTGAAATAAAGTGAAAACATACTCGGAAGTTGACTTTCTCTTGTCTAAATCAGCTGCAAAATATCCATTAGCATAACCAACTAAGCAATTATCATTTAAATCCCCTTTAGTATAAACCAACCATGTATTTATGCTGCCTTTTACATAACGAATAATCCATTTGACTGTTTCCCAATGTGTTTTGCCCAGATTACTCATATATCTACTTACTAAACTCATAGCAAAAGCAAGATCTGGCCTAGTACAAGTCATCTCATACATTAAGCTCCCTACTGCATTAGAATAAGGAGTTTTCAACATTTCATTTTTCTCTTCCTCTGTTTTAGGTGACTGCTCTTTAGACAACCGAAAATGTTGTGCTAAAGTAATGGACACTATTTTGGCAACTTCTAACTTAAACCTCTTAACTACTTTCTCAAAATATTCAGATTGTGTCAAAGTTAGAACACTGTTTGCTCGGTTTCTAGTGATTTTCATCACTAATGTTTTAGTGGTTGCACCAATATCTTTCATTTCAAATTCAGATTTCAGGTTGTTGTTTTAATTCCTCAATCTTACCAAATTCATGTGAGGCTAACAACATTTGGTCTATATAAAGCAACAAGAACACAAATGTTTCAACTTTAACATGTTTTATATGTTGGGTTTTATGCCCTAAAACTCGTAGATAGTGAAATGTAAACAAATTGTATGCTTGTTTCAATAAAGTGTTATAGAGTTTCTACAATAAAGTGTTTTTGTTAAATATTGCACAATTTGACCCAAATCCAATAAACTAAGATCCAAGGTTGTTTGTATGTAACTTGAACTAGTATGTAGGGACATACAGGGATCAATGTTCAAGTAACAACCTAAAAGGTCTATAGTACAAGGATAAGGTTGGGTACCTTATCTTGGTAACACTATGTGATACGACCCACTTTGTATTTGATACAGACGTATTGATCCAAAGCGTCCATGTATTAGACATGCAAGCGGGGGAATCCTATGAAATGAGTTTGCATAAGATCGGACCATGAAATAGTAAACCACTAGATATAACACCGTTAACTAGATAGGTTACTGTTTCAATAGGATGACATATGTAGCTCAGTCTTAATCCTAAGTGTGTCATGAACTCCTTCTCATGAGGGATTGTCCTTTGATTAGCATGGGTGAGAGTGGCCAATACGGCGACTCAATATGCCTTCCTTTTTCGGGACAAGACCGAGTGGGAGGCTAGAGACATGACAACACAAGAAGGAATTCACCCCTTCGCACTTCTAGGAGAAGTAGATGAGTGTTCCCTTAAGTGGTGACTCTGGGACTTGAACAAAGGTATCCCACCCTCTCATTGGCCCTAGAGGGACTTTCTATTTAATGGTTGGACCATAAATAGGTTTTTCATTAGAGGTACTTAAAGAGACAGATGTAACACAAGGGTAAAACGATAATTTGACCCAGCTGAGATTAAGACCACTCGTGAAGGATTGACTTACCGGTATAGGTATATATTCGTGGACACAGAAATTTTCTACAGTGAGAAGAGTTCAGTTGTCGGTCTTTAGTGGAATGACCCACAGTTAATGAATATTGGTTAACCTGATTAATAAGTTTAATCAGTTAACCTCATATCATTGGAGCTTCTGATATGTAGGTCCATTAGGTCCCCCTACTAGCTCGTAAAGAGTAATTAGAAACAATTATATCTTGAGAGAATTTGAATAGTTCAAATTCATATTGGGAATTAAGTTAATTGTATGAGATACAAATTAAAATAATGTAAAGTGATACATTAAAATATAAAGTCTAATTTTAAATTAAACTTTATCATTATGAGAGAAATAAATATTTGAAGAAGTTCAAACATTAATATGAATTTGATTCATATTAGATTTATAGGATATAAGAGAATTTGAAGGAGTTCAAATTTTAATATGAATTTGATTCATATTATATAGTTAATTAATAGAAGGCCTAAAATTAAATATGTGATATTTAATTGGGTAATTAATTAATTAACTAATAGAAGGTCTGAGATTAAATATATGATATTTAATTGGTGATTAATTAATTAAAGAATTAATTAATTGAAAATTAATCAATTATGGAAATGATTAATCACTTATGGAAGTAATTAATCATTTATGGAAATGATTTAATCACTTATGGAACTGATCAATCATTTATGAAAAAGATTAATCAATTATGAAATTGATTGGTTATGGAATTGATTAATTATGGAAAAGATTAAATCAGTTATGGAAATAATTGATTTTAAATGAATATTTTATTCATGACCTTTCTCCTATAAATAGAACACTAAACCCAGGGTTTAGGTACTACAACATAAGGCCACGAGAATCCACTCTTGCATTCTCTCTAGCCTCCCTCTCATATTCTCTCCACCCAAGAACTCTAGGGAGAATTTTCTCTCTAGAGTTTTTCCCATTCAAGATTAGGTAGTCCCACATCTACGTTCCTAATCTCAGAGTCATAGCGGGAAAGACCAATTCGTGGTGTCCCAATTGTTGACGCTTGGTCCCTATGAAATCAAGAAAGGCGTTCTTGATATTTCAGAGACAACAACGACGGTATGTTTGCTTTTCCACCCTATTAGATTTAGATCTAATATTTTTGCATGCTCATCCTTAAGTTTCTATAGAATTTGTTCTATGAATTTTTGCCAATGTATTAGTATTTTGGTGAAAACAAAATTAACTACGAAACGGTCCAATTGCACTTCCGTTTTACGGAATTGGGGAATTCCAATCCAACATTATATACACACAACTGTCATACAAGCTTATTTTAAAACCACAATTCTTAATAAAAGCATCAAAGCGTTTGTACCATTGTCGTGGGGACTGTTTTAATCCATACAATGATTTTAAGAGCTTGCACAGAAGATGTTTTTCGTTCTCTTTTTCAAAATCGGGTGACTGTTTCATATAAATTTCGTCTTCTAATTCTCCATGTAAATATGTTGTGGTTACATCCATTTGCTCTAATTCTAAATTGAATTGAGCTACTAAAGACAACATCACACAAATTGAAGAATATCTAACCACAAGGGAAAATATATCGGTGTAATCAACACCATACTCTTGAGTAAACCCTTTGGCTACTAGTCTATCCTTAAATCTAGGTTTATTATCACCTTTTAGGCTAGGTTTTACTTTATACAACCACTTGCAATCAACTACCTTGTGACCCTCAAGTAATGCTACTAACTTTCGAGTTTTATTTTTCTCAAGTGAAATCATCTCATCAACCATGGCTTCATATCACTCATTTTTATGTTCGTTTGATTTTCAACATAAATTTTCCACTGCATAAAGGTTTCGAATACATCAACTTTTCTCTTCAACAAATAAACCCACAATTTTCTTGAATGATCATCAATTATACTTAAGAAATATCTAGTTCCCCCTAATGTAGAGACTCTAGCTAGCCCCCATAAATCAGAGTGAACATAGTCAAGGAGACCCTTAGTTTTGTGTAGTGATCGATCAAATTGAACTCTTGTGGCTTTCCCCAATGTACAATGCTCACAGAATGGTAGGCTTACAGACTTAGTTTTACCTAACAAGTCTTGCTTACATAATTCAACCAGGCCTCTTCCACTCACGTGGGCTAATCGCTTATGCCATAGGATTGCTTCATTACTTGTTTCAGTAGTAGTAGTTATGCTCACATCTCCTATACTTGTTGTACCATTTAAAGTATACAAGTCATTTTTTAAAGTTCCTGTCATTTTCAGCAAAGACCCCTTATATATCTTCATAATTCTTCCCTCTGATTTATACTTGTATCCATCTTTATCTAGAGTTCCTAGGGAAATAAGATTGCAATTTAAATCTGGTACATTTCTCACACAAGATAGTATTTTATATGTACCATCAGTTAAACTCAATCTTATCGATCCAATGCCCTTAATCACACATTGTTGATTGTTTCCCATTAGAACTTTACCTCCATTTCAATCTTTTAAGTCCAGAAAATAGTGTTTATGTGGGGTCATCCTGAATCTAATATCCATTCTTTGGTTGGATCAATTTCTGTTACAGCAAGGACTTCGACAGACTCATAACTCTCATGTACATTTGCTGAAGTTTGTCCCTCTTTCTTATTTTGAAGCTTATTTTTATGTTGAAGCTTTCTACAATCTTTTATGAGGTGCCCGGATTTATGACAATAAAAGCACTCACGAGTTTCTGTTAGCATGCACAAATGCTAACATTTTATCCCTAGATTTAAGTGTTTTTGCTTGGTTTTATTGTGGTTTTAATGTCTTATTATGTTAATCTATGCCTGTTAGAGTCCGTTTTACGGTTTATTTGTCTATTTTGTAGATAATTTGTGCATTAAAGGCATCAGGGACGAATCACACAAACTGAAGCTAATTCGGGCGATTTAGAGAGTTTTCAAGTTGACTTGAAGTTTGTGGATCTTGAGGAGGTGATAAGACCGTGAGGATCGTGACGAGCCTGAAGAATGGTTCCAAGGAGTCAAAAGTTCAAGTCCCAACCCGAGCAAGCAACAAAGAAGACCAAAGAAAGAAGTGAAGACACGTTGAATAGAGGCCTAGCGTCAAAACGTCGTGACGCTGGCCCAAATTCAAACCCTAGGCCCAGACATTGTGGCGTCGATACGCCATACCCAGCGTCTCGACGTCACGACTAATTTTTCTATATAAACCCTAGTTTTATTCAGTCGTTTAGGTTAGTAGGTTTTAATTTTTTGTTCCTTTTTCGATTGTTCTCAGTCTATTACATTCAAACCTCATTCTTGTATGATTTCTAGTTGATTTCCTTTTGTATTTCTTGTTTATTATTGCTTAGGGTCACGAGTTTTAGTCGACTTTACCACCGTCTAAACCCGTTGATGCCGATTGGATGATTCTTGGGTCATAGAATGTGTTTATTTGTGAGTATTCTGTTTTGAATTCTTCTTTTGCTTTCTATTGCTATTGTATTTTGGATTTGGATTGTAGAATAAACATGTGTAAGGTTAGATTGACGCCCTAACTCGCAGGTCGCATGTTTATTATTTGCTATTATGTGTAGTGCATAGACTGATTCATGGGCACAGGTCCCAAGAGCAGTTCTCTGACTTTATTGCTCTTCATGATAGGTCTAGGATCCAAAATAGCGTTAGAAGTAGGTCTAATTATTTCTAATATCCTAATCAATCCACTAGACTTAAGATAATTGGTTAATTGTTTGGTTTGATGGTTTAATCTAATTAATTAGTTAATCAATTAGGTTCTAATTCGATGGACGATGTATAATCGGGTTAGATGGCTTAGGCGGGCTTAGGGTCTTTTCTTGGTTCAGATTAGATCGATTGGACAATTAAGCAATTTAAATTTAGCCTTAAATAGGCCGGAATAAATTGATCAAAGCAAACCATTCAACCCCAAGAATCTCCTTAATCGGCGTCGCTCGTTTAATTAATTTTCTTGCTATTTTATGTTTCCTGTAATTTAATTTCCTGTTATTTAAATTCCCGCTTTTAATTTCTTGTATGTTGATTTCCCTCAGCATTGCAATCAATCCTTTTACTGCTTTCAAACTCAAAGTAAATAGGACATAATTACCAATCGCCACTCCCTGTAATCGACCCCGACCACTACTACTGCAAGTAGTTTAGTGATCGTGGAACTATAAATTTATTTGACAACTCGGAGCCTCGACAACTCCGGACCGTTCAGTGGGTCAAAGGAAGAATTCAAGGACTTTAAAGTGAAGACCAAAGGTAAAAAATCCAGTGAGAAAGGATCAAGACCAGCCCAAATGCCGAGAAGAGGAAGTCCAAACTAGAGGTCGGCGTCGAGACGCCACCCTCGACGTCGAGATGCCGAGACGACTTGGAGAACACAAATGTGACGTCATGGCATCTCGAAGCTGTGACGTCAGCGTCTCGACTCCAAGCCGGCTGGAGCACTATAAATAGAGCATTTTGGCCTAAGTTTTGAAGGATCAAGCAATCATTTGGAGCATTTTCCAAAGGCTCCTAGAGCCTCTTGTTCGACGTATGCGATTATACGATTACCGCAAGCGCACGGGTCACAAGTAATATAAAACGGAAAGTATTCCGAGTATCGAATCCTCAGGGAAGTGAAGCGAAAATTAAGCAAAGATAAAATCTCTCGAGCACTAAAAATACTTGGGCAATATAATATTTAGGGAATAGCTCATGCAATAAAGAAGGGATTTAAAATTCAAATCAATTAAAAAAAATAAGCTGATAATAAAAAAAAATAAAATATGGAGAAAGAGTTTTCTTGTAATGGGAAGAGGGGTCTTGAAAATCAATTATTAGCTAAACAACTGTTATAATTATCCTATCTCATTGCCCAACTAATTATAATCCTAGAATCTTCGTTAATCACATAGGTTCTCCTGTCAGTCTCCCCTAATTGTAATTAATTCATTTTAAAAACATAAGTGTCCTTAGCGCCATTAAAAATCCTTAATTATTACGCTCTGATTCATTTTAGGAATCTAAGTTTAATCAACTAATCCCGGTGTCACAACGGGCAATTAAACTAGTTGCATGGATTACAATCTATCCTAATTTCTCTTCGTCGAGTTTCCATTAAGAATCAGATCATTGCACAATTGGCCAGATTGAATAAAGCATTAAGCACATCCATACAAATACAAGAGACAAGAAATTATAACAATATTTGAACTAACATTTCATTTAAAGACCCCAAATTGGGGTTTAGCTACACATGGCTAAAATATCCACACTAATTACAATAGAAAGCATAATTAAGAGCATAAAGGAAAGGAATTGACCGTCGAAAAATCCCTTCGCTGACGCTCAGAGCCCCGCCGGCTACTCCTTGAGCTTCCTAAGATGCAACCCAAACTCCCAAAATATTTCCCACTAAAGAATTCTCTCAAAAAGACTAAAAAGCCTTAAGAGGGGCACCAAAGGAGCCTAAGGAAAGAAGGAAAGGAAAGGATTCCTTGAGGAATTGTTGGATGATAAATGAGGCACCAAGAGGTGCCTTTTATAGGCCAGGAATGGGGGCAGCGTCGCGACGCTGCGATGCACGCGTCTTGTTGCCCAAGAAATAGGTAGCATCGCGACACTACCTACACAGCGTCTCGACGCTGACCCAATTTTCAGAATTTCCAGCTTCGGTTTTGGGCTAATTTTTGGGCTTTCTCTTCATTTCTTTTGGGCATTTTCATCATGATTGTCTTCTTTGGGTCCCCTTTTGATCCAAGCTTGGATTTGGGCTTCATTTGCTTCATTTTTGGCACTTTTTCTCCCAAAATCACCAACTTTGCTCCTAAGGACCGAATAAAAGAATTCATTAAATATTTCATTAAAAACATGATTAAAGCACAGAAAAGCTTAATAAATTGAGACTAAAATAGCGACATCTATGCTCGCTATCACACCCCTAAACTTAAGCTTTTGCTAGTCCCAAGCAAAATAAATTCTAAAGGTGCATGAAATAGAATCGCTGAGGCCTCAATGATTTTGGAGTTCTTAGGATAGGATGGAAAACATGCAAGTGGAATAAGCAAGCACCGCATACTCTTGAAGAAATCTTAAACTAGTTTGAACTTAAGATTAATGAATAGCATGCTCAAGACTTAACTATTGATTCTTTTACTAACCTAGATTAGTCTTATGGCTTTCTCCATTTGTTTGCCCCCTACACTGGCTAAGAGTCCCTAATAGGTTGGAGTCCTTCTATCATGCAAAAAAAAGAAACTAGGGTGCCTGTCATTGTTTCTTTTTCATGGGGGAGCAAAACTCACAAATGTTTTTCTCTTTTCTTTTCTTTTTCTTTTGCTACTCCCCCAAACTTGCATTTTGATATCTAATGGTACTAGCTTTCACACTACGGTGCAGGGACCCTTAACCCGAATTTTATTCTTTGGTTGGCCTAACTGATCACACCGCAGGTAGCTCTTTTTACCCCTAGGCTTTTTCTTTTGTGCAAGCAAAAATTTTCTTTTTCAACAGATTTTTCTTTTCTCTCATTTTCTTTTGTTGCTTTTGCTTTTCTCTCAGCAGGCATAGCTTCATCTTCCTCCTTTAGATCCAGAAAAATGGGAAATTTTGAATTTTGGGGTTTGATAAGGTGATCCTGCAAAACCAAATTGGATCACGGAACAAAGAAAATTATTTACCGCAAAAACAACTAAACTTTAATCCTTGGGTTGCCTCCCAAGCAGCGCTTTCTTTAACGTCTTTAGCTAGACGAGGCTCGGCACGCTTACGGAGGCTCAAAATAAAAATTTTTATCATCCTCCGGGCCCTGCAAGAAATCACACACCGAATTGCATACTACAAACAGGGGAGAAAAAAAACTTTCCCCTGGCCCATCTTCACTAAAGAGATTATCATAATAACATTTCAAAAAATAATCAGCTGCATCAAATCTCTTTTCTAAATCTCTATTCACAAAGCAATTGTTAACAGAGTCATCAAGCGTTATGATATCTACAGGTCTAGGATCTAAAGATGGCCTATCAATCATGCCAGTCCATTCATCAGAAAAAATATCTACATGCTCAAGAGATTCCTCAGACTCAGTATTAAAAAATGATTCAACTAAGCTATCATATGACTCATCATCAGAAGAATTAAAAAATTCAAGAATTTCTGGATCAGATTCTATACTATGCACAGATTTGAGTTACTCTGGGTCAGATTCTATGCTATATACATCACCAGGACACGAATCAAAGGTATTAACATTGTTAGGGTTCATGCATTCAGGAATGTCAAGATCAGACTCAATAGATTCAGTGTAATCATGATTAGACTCAAAATTATCTATCAAGAAATCTTTTTTATGCATTTCATGCTCATCCTCAATGTCAGGAAATTCAATATCATCATCAAAATTATCCATTTCAGGCAAATCCAATTCATTTTCAAAGGAAGGTAAATCATCAACTGCAGATCTTTCATTTTCACAAGCAGACAAGTCTAATTCATTCTCAAAGTCACGCAGTTCTAAATCATTCTCAAACAGAGGATCATCTAAATATGCATTATGATCAAAATCCCCATCATCCATAAGCATTTCCCCTAAGCCTAGGCCAAGATTATAGTCTACCTCTTCATCATCGTCAGTCAAGTATTCAGGACCAACAGAAAAACATGTATGCAAACTACAACCAGATTCATCCTGGCCAAAAATACTAAACACGACTTTTTCATCATCAATGTTCAAGGTGAGTTTACCTGTATGTACACTAATCTCGGCCTTACCAGTAGCTAAGAAAGGCCTGCCTAGAATAATGGGCACCTTTTTGTCCTCCTTCATGTCTAGTACCACAAAGTCTACAGGGAAGATAAATTTGTTGACTTTCACTAACACGTCCTCCACAACATCCATCGGGTGGGTAATTATTGGGTTCCTAGAGTGAGTAAAAATATGATATAAAATACTCTAGAATTCTTGTGCAAGTATACACAGTCTGCAGCAAGTAATATTATCAATCCGAGCCCTGAATTAGTTTCCACTCTACCTATTTTTGTGTAACTTTCCAATGGTTTCAAGAATAGTAAAATGATTTGGTTTTATCGGAATTATGCTGAAGCAAAATAAATGATAGAACAACGAGTAAACAAATAGATAGACAGATTAAAGATAGGCGCTGGTTAGGTTTTAGTGATTGTTCTAAGATATGCTCTAGCAATATTATTGATCATGCATTTCTCGCAGTATTATTAGCGGATTCCTCCCGGAACGCCGGATCTTTTGGGATATGTTTCAAACCCAATGAAGTACGACCGATCACGCACTAGGCAACTGGCTATCCCCAGCTCAGTCACTGGCATTCACCAATACACAATGATCGTAGTGTGGATAATTGCCACACACCCTCTAAATCATCCCTGAAACTAGAGAGAGCTATCCATACCGGCTGACCAGGCAGGCATAAAATGAAAATAAGCACAACAATTAAGCAAAATGCGATAGTCAATTTATTACTAGAGATGAAGCACAGTAATCACATTATTCCTAACCAACACCCTAAGCTACTTAGTTCATAATAGGCATAGGAATACGAATTACAATCTGAGTATGATTGTCCATAACCACAAGTTGATAAAGAAAGTAAACTCCCTAATCAGCTTGCGGAAGATGGTGTTCTTGATGATCTTCAATCTCTCTAAAATATTCGGCTTCCAAGGGAAAACATGGAATGAGTTTGACTTGGACGGCTACTTCCTTTTATAGAAGGAGAGGAGACTTGAATTAGGTCAACTTGGACACGTGTAGGACTCTCCTTGCTCCTTTATCCCGAAAATAACTCAACAGAAGTCGGTTCATGAAGTTGGCTAACGAGCTGTGATGTGGCAGTTCTGTTCCCAGTTTTGCTGCAGCACAGAATTTCTCCCTCCAGTCGCTCAGCAGCATAATCTGCACAAAATAATTTCCAATGCTTCCATTTTTCCAAATGGGTTAAAACATGTAATATCTATCCAAAACCATCCCTAATAAGCATAAATGACACACAAATCCCTATATAATTGAGGCTTAAATAACGACCTTTTGGGCAGTTATCAGTAATCGATCTGTCAGCAAGCTGGAGAGTGACGTCGGTGTCTTTCATACCTGTTAAACCAATCTTCCTGTAAACAGAATAAGGCATCAAATTTATACTTGCTTCTAAATCACACAAAGCCCTATCGATGGATACTTCTCCTATGGTGCAGGGAACAGTAAAACTCCCTGGATCTTTCTGCTTAGAAGGTATCTGTAACGCCCCGCGTTTCAAATTTATGTCATTTTGGAATAATCGAGTTTAAATTCTAATTTAACAAAAAATGGAATTTAAGCTTGGCTTTTAATCGTCTTTTTAGCCAATCGTGATATTTTATTTTTTCCCTCTCTAAGTGGTTAATGGAAAAGTGGGTGTGCGTTTTTTTTGCATAGTGGGCAGTTATTGGAGTTGAAGGAATTAATTAAGAAAAAAAAACCCTAAGTAAAATCATCTTTTCCCTCACCTTCACTTTCCCTTCCCTCTTTTCTCTCTCGTGCGTGACAGACCCCCCCAAATCTCCTTGCCGTGTTTCTTTCTCCCAGCCGCTGCCCCCTGCTTCCCTTCACGTTGTCGCCTGCCCTCAGCGCCGCCGCCTCTCTCTCGCATAGCAACCGCGAGCGCCGCCCAACCGCCTCCTCTTTCTTTCACGAGCAGCTTGTTCGCAAGGTGCTCGACTTGGGTTTTACTCCTTCATTCTCGCGTGGTAAGGTTCCTCCCTCGTTTTCATTTGGTTTCAGCAATTGGTGGCTAAACATCTCTCCCTCATGTGTTGTTCTCGTGTGTGGGCCCCTCAAATCGTGCTCTTCTTCCGTTTGGCTCCGAATTGCAGATTCCCAGCCCTCCATCGAAGCGTCGCAGCATTTTTGGTAAGTTTAGCCTCGACCCACTCGTTTTTCTTCAAGTTTCTGCATTTACCCACTCGATTTAGACTCTAGATTATGTCTAAAGCATGACCCACGCGTAATCGACTTCAAATTTGAGTTACCCATAACCCAAATGGTCTAGATATGTTTTACCCATGCTTATTCGGCTTCAAAATCAAGATACCCATTTAGTAACGGCTTCTAAATTGCAGGATTAAGCCTCATTTATCCGCTGTCCAGCAGCCAAATGGACCTAAAGTGGGCTTTGGATGATTACCCACAAGTCGATTGACTTCGAATCGAAGTGCCCATGGTTCACCGACTTTAGATCGTTGTTCTTGGAGCTTTTCGATCACTGGGCAGCAAGCTCTAAGGCCATTTAGGTGCGGATCGGTTAGTTTCCTCACCCTTAAACCTTTAGAATTTATCTAGTGTAGCTTCAATATGGTTTATAACCATTTGGTGCTCTTTAAATCATAGTTTCGTATCAAATTGGGCTTGGAGAAGCAATAATACAAGGATTTTAGTGTTGTTCGACATTTTTCCAGCAAGCATTCAGTTCTATTTCGGTAAGCTTAAGTGATGTCCAGCATGCTTTAGGCTCATTTGAACTCATTTAGAGTGTTGGCAAGTGGGCTAAGTTATTCCCTAATCGTTAGAATGTCTCTTTTGTGCCTGCAGGTTTGTTTAGAGTTTATTCTAATTTTTCCAGCAAGCGGTAGTTGTTTTAGGAGCGGCTCTTGGTCTATTTAGGAGCTTTTAAGCTTGTGTAAGTAGTTTCTACCTGGACGAGTCTGTTTGTTTCTTGAGCATGCTATTTGTTTTGCTTGTTCTGTTATTATATGATGTGTTGGATATGAATGTAATTCGTACGTGAAATGAGCATGTCGCTTTGTTAATTTCCATAAGCATGAGATTCTGTTCTCAATTGGCTATGTTGCATGTGGGTCATGTTTGCATAGCGTGTGTTCATTGGGGAGAGGCGGAGCATGACGCGTAAATCATGTGTTGGGTGTGTGTGCGGAGCGTGACGCGGAAATCACGTGTGGGTGTGAGTGCGGAGCGTGACGCGGAAATCACGTGTGAGTGGCGCTGCGCATGGCGCGTTATAATACATGTGTTGGGTGGGTTTGCGGAGCGTGACGCGGAAATCACGTGTGGGATGTGAGTGCGGAACGTGACGCGGAAATCACGTGATTGTGCAGGCATGGCGCGGAAACCATGTGGGGGTGCATAGCATGATGCGTGGATTCATGTTGTCGTCCCATTTTGCATAAAACATGTGTTGACATTAATGTTTTCGTGTTTAAGAGCTTGTTGGTTCGTTTATTGCTTAAAAAGCATGAGATGTGTGGATAGCATGTTGTTGAGGGTGTTTGTTGTTTGGTGGCTCACCGGGTGTGAGCTACTTACCAGTACTGTGGTTGTACTGATACCCCTCCCCTTTATTTCCCCCAACAATTTTAGATTATGCAGGTGATGAGCTGTATGTGCCCGGTGATGCGGACGAGGAGATTCACGAGGGATGACCACATGGGTCCATTTACCTGTTTATTTCCTTTTTGGTAGATAGGATGGTCGTCTGTTCATTAATTGCTGTTAGGTTGACTTGTTTAGCCTTGTAGCTAGACTGGTGTAGTTTTTGTTTCCGGTTAATGGCATGTTTAGATTTCATGTTTCTCGTTAGGTTGTGAATATGCTATTGTTTAATAAAGACGACCTGTTTTAGAAAGTTAAGGATATGCTTGATCTGGTAGAGTTAGGTTCTGTTGTTGGTCGGAGATGCGAGATCTGACTCGTGTCCTGATTGTAGTTGTTCTGTGGAGTTGTGGAGTTGAATGAACCAATATAGAAGTGTTGTTGAGTTTAACAGGTGTTCTAAAATTTTTGGGTTTGTCTTATGTACGTCGTTATGCTGCCGAAATTTCCGGAGCTCTCGGTTGGTTTGAATAGGAGCTTAGTAATGTCACTAGGTTAGTTTATATTAAAACCTGGGGCGTTACAGTTGGTATCAGAGCAATGTCGTTCCTGTAGACTGACCTAGAAACTAGGTTGTTAATAGTGTAGGATTTGTGGTCTTCCTCGTTCTCCTCGCCATCACCAGGTATGAGAATTATAATTGTTATAATATGTTACCTGTTGATCTATTATGATTATATGTTATTGATTTACTTGCTTGTATTCCCCTTGTATGTCTTGGTTGCCTTGCTTGAGCATATTTTTTTCTTATGTTGCTTTACTATATAGTAGCTAGGCTTAGGATGCTACCTTTAGCCGGTTAGGTAGCTTGGTTTGATTGTGTGCTTATTGTTTGCTAGTAGGAGTAGGATGCTCCCATAGTATCTAGATAGTATGTTTTGATCTTATGCTTGTTTGTTAGTAGGCATAGGATGTTGCCATCGTTTCCTAGATAGCTTGTGAGTTTTTGGGTTGTGATTGTTGTTGTTAGCTTGATTAGATTGTTTCCTTAGAGCCTTAGGTAAGATCTTTCATTACCTTGGAAGGTTAGTAGGTTTTTAAATCCTAGCTTGAGAGCCTAAGTCCCTAAGGAAGTTGGCTCTTGGATACCTTTTGGCCAAAGTTTCAAGTTCAAGGAGTGAAGGATGGTTTCTCAATGAACCACACAAAAGTGAATTAGTTGCTTGGTTTAGTCCCAGTTCAGTTCTTGAAACTCGAGTTTCCTTGGAAAAAGAAGTTGGAATCAAGGATAAGCGAGTAAAGTTGTTAAGTAAGCAACTTTCGAGGATGAAAGTTCCTAAAGGTGGGGAGTTGGTAACACCCCCTTTTCTGAAATTAATTCTCCTTCCTCAGGTCTATCTTTTGCATTGGAATTTCTTTTCCCTCTTTTTATGCTTGGTCGTGTGAATGTGTGGTTACATGGATTGGTTAGATCTTCTATATCTTAGGAAATAGCGAAAGCTTGTAAGTTGGTTTCAAGGCTCTGTCAAGTGAGAGTTATACCCTAAGCTATCGAAAAATTTCCTTGTAAAATGTGAAGTTGGGTGAACCTCTTAGTATAGGCCAACTTCAAGAAAAGGAAGCTCCTAGGATGGTTTTGCATTTTGGCTTCATAGTTTAAAAGTCAAGGAAATTAGCATTCCAAGGATGGCCTTCACTAATGCTGCCTGTCTCGACTGATTTGAGCCAATCCTTTGCTTTATCCTGTAGAGAAAATGGAAACAGCCTCAACCTTATCGCGTCTGCCGGAACTCCGTTCATCTTCACCATCCCACAAATTTCTAGGAATGATCGCAGATGTGAATGGGGGTCCTCGGAAGGATGTCCCTTAAACGAGTTATCGCGCGCCATCTGAATCAATCCTGTCTTTAACTCAAAATTTGTAGCTTGGATTGGGGCGTAGACAATTCCAGAATTCTCGATGGGAAGAACTGGCTGTAAGAAATTTCTAATTGCCTTGGGAGCTTCCTCTTGATTGGCCATTGCTTCTGCTAATCTTTTCTTTCTTCGGATGGATCTAAGAGTCCTGTCAATTTCAAGATCTAGCGGAAACAAATTAACCACCTTGTTCCTTCGCATACAATGCTCCCAGTCAATCAAAAGAACCAAACAAAAACAAAATAAAATAATATTCACAAAATAATGAAAGAAAAATATTTCCACCTAAATTACTATTTATCCCTTTCTTTTCGATGTCAAGAAAAATTAAATTTGCTTAAAAATCAAGCTTCCCCGGAAACGGCGCCAAAAACTTGTTCAACGTATGCGATTATACGATTACCGCAAGCGCACGGGTCACAAGTAATATAAAACGGAAAGTATTCTGAGTATCGAATCCTCAGGGAAGCGAAGCGAAAATTAAGCAAAGATAAAATCTCTCGAGCACTAAAAATACTTGGGCAATATAATATTTAGGGAATAGCTCATGCAATAAAGAAGGGATTAAAAATTCAAATTAATTAAAGAAAATAAGCTGATAATAAAAAAAAAATAAAATATGGAGAAAGAGTTTTCTTGTTGGGAAGAGGGGTCTTGAAAATCAATTATTAGCTAAACAACTGTTATAATTATCCTATCTCATTGCCCAACTAATTATAATCCTAGAATCTCTGTTAATCACATAGGTTCTCCTGTCGGTCTTCCCTAATTGTAATTAATTCATTTTAACAACCTAAGTGTCCTTAGCGCCATTAAAAATCATTAATTATTACGCTCTTATTCATTTTAGGAATCTAAGTTTAATCAACTAATCCCGGTGTCACAACGGGCAATTAAACTAGTTGCATGGATTACGATCTATCCTAATTTCTCTTCGTCGAGTTTCCATTAAGAATCAGATCATTGCACAATTGGCCAGATTGAATAAGGCATTAAGCGCATCCATACAAATACAAGAGACAAGAAATTATAACAATATTTGAACTAACATTTCATTTCAAGACCCCAAATTGGGGTTTAGCTACACATGGCTAAAATATCCACACTAATTACAATAGAAAGCATAATTAAGAGCATAAAGGAAAGGAATTGACCGTCGAAAAACCCCTTCGCTGACGCTCAGAGCCCCGCCGGCTACTCCTTGAGCTTCCTAAGATGCTCCCCAAACTCCCAAAATATTTCCCACTAAAGAATTCTCTCAAAAAGGATAAAAAGCCTTGAGAGGTAAGGAAAGAAGGAAAGGAAAGGATTCATTGAGGAATTGTTGGATGATAAATGAGGCACCAAGAGGTGCCTTTTATAGGCCTGGAATGGGGGCAGCATTGCGACGCTGCGATGCACGCGTCTTGTTGCCCAAGAAATGGGTAGCGTCGTGACACTACCTACACAACATCTCGACGCTAACCCAATTTCCAGAATTTCCAGCTTCGGTTTTGGGCATATTTTTTGGCCTTCTCTTCATTTCTTTTGGGCATCTTCATCATTATTGTCTTCTTTGGGTCCCCTTTTGATCTAAGCTTGGATTTGGGCTTCATTTGCTTCATTTTTTGCACTTTTTCTCCCAAAATCACCAACTTTGCTCCTAAGGACCGAATAACGAAATTCATTAAATATTTCATTAAAAACACGATTAAAGCACAGAAAAGCTTAATAAATTGAGACTCAAATAGTGACATTTCTGTTCGCTATCACCTCTTAGAGGGTGGGATTGAGAGAATATTTTTAGAGAGTTTTGTAAGCATTTTTGGGTTGATTCGGGCTTGTGACGGGGCTCCAACGAGGCTTTCCTATGGCAGATCAAGACGTAAGCAAGGGTTCGATGTCAGGATAAGTTTTATACCCTTTATCTTCTTCATATTACTGTTTACACATGTATATGTTGGATGTTTTGTTTGTTCATATGATGATGTATAGCTAATATCCTGACATTCGGGTCTTGAATGAGAATATATAATTGAAAGATATTTTGACTACTATTGTTGTGTCCAATTACTGATTAATTGATTGAGTGATCATAATGCCTTATAAATTTTGGCCAAATGTATATTGATCTGTTACTTAGTAGAAACTTGACGGAGAGAAACTAAGTTAGGATATAGCTCAATTGACTAGACTTAACTGCTCGTAGTGACAACGAGAGTAGTTAGTTAGGCCAAGAGATCTAAAATGAATCATGACTTAAGACTTAACCCAATTAATGGCACTAAGGACACTTAGGATTAATCTAAGTTAACGATAATTAGGGGAAACCGACAGAAGATCCTATGTTAATAAGTAGATTCTAGATCTATAATTAGTGGACGAGGTACGAGTTTAATGAGTGAGACATGTGCCAAACTTCACGTGTGAAGTGTATTCATCCTTGTGGTAGGGTTTTCATGACATATATATGTGGTAGTTTGAATGGACAAAAAAGCGATTGTGCTTACATTTTATTCTTTTTGTAAATATTTCATATTACTATATAGTTTAGAATAATTTAGTGGTTTTGGATATTGTATTGTGACATTTGGAATTTTTTGGATCAAATGAAATAAAGTATTTGATGTTTTCTCAATTGTTGTGTTTGGATTGAATATTATTCTCAAATGTTCGTTTTAAATATCTGTAGATTATTGGATCAATTAAAATATTTTGCACTGCAATAGGTATTCATGATGTGGATTTGAATTATGACAATAAATATGTTGCAGGTGGTATGAGGAAAGATGTCAGTTTATAACTATCATCTTATGACACTATAATAACAGTTATAAAACGTCATCGTAACATACCATAATCGAACATGTTGAGGGAAAGATGTCATTTTAAAACCGTCATTAATATAGTCATATATGTTGGTTGTACACTGTCATTGTTGATAACTGATAGCGGGCAGAAATGTCGTTATTTTAGTCCTAAATTATTGAGCTTTTGAGCGCTTTAATTGTGTTTTTATTGAAGAAATCTAAAATAATTTGTTATTTGGTCTTTAGGAGGATATTATGGATTTTTTTGTGGAAAATGCCCAAAAATGAGCAATCCAACCCAAATTTCGAACCATTAGTCAAAGGGGGCCAAAAAAGTGAACCATACAAAGAAGATCAAAAAAGAAATGAAGAAAGGCCCAAGTTCAAGCCCAAATCTGCACCTTCCTGTTCTGGGAACCGCACAACGACAAGATGCTGTGGGGACAACATCGATTTCTTGGCCAGCAAGTTGGGTGACATCACTGTTGGGTTTTATGCCCTAAAACTCGTAGATAGTGAATGTAAACAAATTTTATACTTGTGTTCAATAAAGTATTATTTAGTTTCTACAATAAAATATTATTGTTTAATATTGCACTATTTGACCCAAATCCAATAAACTAAGATCCAAGGTTGTTTGTATGTAACTTGAACTAGTATGTAAGGACATACAGGGATCGATGTTCAAGTAACAACCTAAAGGGTCTATAGTATAGGGATAAGGTTGGGTACCTTATCCTGGTGACACTATGGATACGACCCACTTTGTATTATGATACAAACGCTATGATCCAACGCGTTCATGTAGTTGACATGCGAGTGAGGGTATCCTATTGAATGAGTTTGCATAAGACCGGACCGCGAAATAGTTAACCACTAACTGTAACACCGTTAGTTGGCTTGTTTTCTATTTCACTAGGATGACCTAGACAACTTAGTCTCAATCCTGAGTGGATTATGGACTCCTGTTCATGAGGAGTTGTCCTTTGATTTGTATGGGTGAGAGTGGCCAGCACGCCGACTCAATAAGCCTACCATTTTGGGGACAATACCGAGTGGGGAGCTGGGAACATAATCACACAAGATGGAATTCACTCCTTCCCAACTTTAGGGTAAGTAGAGGTGTGTTCCCTTAAGTAGTGTCTCTGGGACTTGAACAATGGGCCCAACCCTCTCTATGGCACGAGAGGGACTTCTGTTTGTTGGTTGGACCTCAAACAGGTTGTTCATTAGAGGAGTACTGGGAACTTAAGGACAAAGATGTAAACCAGGGGTAAAACGGTAATTTGACCCAGCTGGGATACGAACACACGTGAAGGACTGACTTGTAGTATTGGTCGATATCCGTAGACACATAAATATTCTACAGTGAGAAGAGTACAATTGAGGGTCTTTAATGGAATGACCCACAGTTAACGAATGGAGACTAACTTGGTTAATGAGTTTAAGCCGATTAGTCTCGTATCGTTGGAGCTTCTGATCTGTAGGTCCATTAGGTCCCACTGATAGCTCGTAAAAAGACTTGAAGAAAACAAATATAAATTGTAAATTGAAAGTGTTCAATTTATCCTGGGAATCATATAATGTATATTGATGCATTATAATATAAAGTTTATGAAACTTTATAATATAATTTTTGAATTAATTTCAAAAATTAATTCTTGAGAGAAAATATTTGAAAGAGTTCAAATAAATTTAATATGAATTGGATTCATATTAATTTTAATCTCTAAGATTAAATATATGATACTTAATTGGATAATTAATTAATTATGGAATTAATTAATTATTTATTAATAGAGACCTTTTCCTATTAGGAAAGAAAATATTTGAAAGAGTTCAAATAAATTTAATATGAATTGGATTCATATTAATTTTAATAAAATCCCAAAGATTAAATATGTGATATTTAATTGGGTAATTAATTAATTATGGAATTAATTAATTATTTATTAAAATTAGATATTGTTCAGATAATAGATTTGAACTTATTCCTAGACCTTTTCCTATTAGGAAAAGGTCTTGGTCTTTACCTATATATTGGATCCCTGGGGTGGGGTGAAAGGCATCCCATTGTCTCTCATTCTCTCAGAGATTTCTCCCAAAAGACTCCCACAAGTCTCCTGCTTCAAGAAGTCTTAGAGATATACCGGTGTAGCCGATTGGTGGTGTTCGCACAAGAGGGTTGCTACGTTTTCATTCTTATTGGCAAGAAAAGGCGAATTGATCAAGGCTTTCTACAAAAGTAAGTTTTCTATGAAATCCTTGATCACTAGGATCAATCTAGTTGATTTTTAAGCATGTTTATAGTCTATGTACAACCCATTAAATATAGATTTATTGCTGTAATATTTTGCAAATTGTATTGGTATTCCAATTAGAATCTAAGACTCTAAGTAGGTTCGGTAATACTTTCCGCTGCGTAGGGCTTTTATCCCTTCAATCACAGCATCGCGACGCTGTCCCGGTAGCGTCGCGACACTATCTTAATTTCTGGCCTATATAAGGCCTCCCTTGGTGCCCATTTTCATCATCAATCATTCCTTTCTTTCCTTGGCTCTTTTTGAGCCTTCTCTCAAGGCTTTTTAGCCTTTTTGAGAGTTCTTAGAGGGAAAATTTTGGGGAGCTTGGGGAGCAGTCTAGGAGGCTCAAGGTGTGTGATAGCTCTCCAAAAGAGAGTTATTTAGACCTTATTTCTGTATTTATTTGTGTGTCTTTTATGCTAAATAGGGTTGCTTTTATATAGATATTATATGTTCTAACCCATTTGGAAGAATATATTGTTGAGCGACTAGAGGGAGCGAATTTTG
This sequence comes from Luffa acutangula, assembly GCA_036850905.1. Lineage (NCBI taxonomy): Eukaryota > Viridiplantae > Streptophyta > Magnoliopsida > Cucurbitales > Cucurbitaceae > Luffa > Luffa acutangula. The sequence goes on along the minus strand of CM072087.1, from coordinate 25,364,663 downwards.
TGCTGCAGCAAAGCAGGGAGCAAAACTGCCACGTCACACCTCGTTAGCCAATTTAATGAACTGAAATTAGTTAAGCTATTCTCGGATTTAAGGAGCAAGGAGAGCCATCCACGTGTCTAGGTCAACCTAATTCAAGCTTGTCTTCACTCTATAAAAGGGAAGAGCCGTCCAAGTCAAATTCATTCCACTCTTGGGGAAGAGATCATTTCTCATTTCCATCATTGGGAGCCGAATAAAGGAGAAAGATTGGAGACCTACAAGAAGACCATCAATTACGAAGTTGATCAAGGGAATTATTATTTTCTTGTATTATTTTTTAATTATGGATGCACTTACTCATATTGTAACGTGTGTTGCCATGTGCTTTATGAACTAAGTAACTTTAGGTGTTGGTTAGGAGTCATGTAATTGTCGTGCTTAATCTCTATGCAATATATGTTGATTTGATGCATCTTGATTATTTGTTGTGCTCATTTATATTTTGTGCCCGCCTGGCCAGCCGGTATGAATATCACTTCCTAGTTTCAGGGATGATTTGGGAAGTGTGTGGCATGTAATCACACTAGATCATTGTGTATTGGTGAACGCCAGTGACTAAGCTAGGGATAGGTTGTTGCCTAGTGCTTGATCGGTAGTGCGTCATTGGAGTTGAAACACATTCTAAAAAATCCAGAGTTCCTAGAGGAATCTGCTAATAAGACTGCAAGAGTTTTGCTTGATCAATAATATTGCTAGAGCAATGGCTGCTGTGTCGCGCCTCCCGCAGGGTCCAGAAGATCTAGTGAACCCCCAGCAGAATCGTTTGCTGCAACAAAATCCATGGTTGGAGCAAAATGAACAACAAAATAAACAGGTTGAGAATCCTATCTTGGTAGCAAATGATAGGGCCAGAGCCATTCGAGCGTATGCTTTTCCAATGTTTGATGAGTTAAATCCAGGGATTGCACGTCCTCAAATTGAGGCATCAAATTTTGAAATGAAACCGGTAATGTTTTAGATGTTGCAAACCGTGGGTTAGTTCCATGGTTTGTCATCTGAAGACCCTCATTTAAATCTTAAGTCTTTTCTAGGAGTTAGTGATTCTTTTGTAATTCAAAGAGTGCCTAGAGATGCCCTTAGATTAACTTTGTCAATTGTGGTGAAGAGCACAACTACGAGTTTTGCCCCAACAATCCAGCTTCTGTGTTTTTTGTAGGTAATCAGAGGAATAACCATTATTCTAACTTTTATAATCGAGGTTGACGCAACCACCCCAACTTCGTATGGGGAGGGCAAGGAAGTAATGTGCAAGCACAGCAAAAGGTGAACCAGTCGGGATTTGCTAAAGCGCAGGTATTGCCCCAACAAAATAAGCAGGCTTTGCCCCAGCAAAATTCAAAGAGTTCTCTTGAGGCAATGATGAAATAATATATGGCTCGTACAGATGTCACAATTCAAAGTAATCAAGCTTCAATGAGAGCCCTGGAATTGCAAGTGGGTCAGCTAGCTAATGAGCCGAAGGCAAGGCCTCAAGGGAAACTTCCTTCAGATACTGAACACCCTAGAAGGGAAGGTAAGGAGCAGGTAAAGGCAGTAACTCTTAAGAGTGGTAAGCCACTAGAGGAAAGAAAAGAGTCTAGTAAATCCCAGGATGTAGAAAAAAATTGTGATAAAAATGTTGTTGTTGAGAAAGAGTTGGAGTCTGGTCAGGGTGCTGGAGGCAGCAGTAATGATGTTGGAGCATCTAGATCTATTCCAGATGTGGAACCACCTTATGTTTCGCCCCCACTGTCACACCCCCTCCCGGACCACTTGCTAGCTTAGCCCGAAAGACGGCGTGAAGCCAACAGACATCGTCACCTCTAACGATCCCTGTTGACCCTAGTGAAACGTTGAACCTGATAAACATACTAATCATGGATATAAAATATTCCATATGAACCACAACACAACGGAAACCCCGAAAACATATCAACATACATGAGGTGTCGCCATGACATATCTCGGTTTGGAAATAACCTGGTATAGATATCATAACCAAAGACATGTACAACTAGGATTTATACAACCACGACCTCTAGGACTATATTATCCAATCCTTACAAAACATTTACAATATGAACAGACTCAATTTACAACTCCACCCACGTACTGAAGCTTGATCCGGAACTTTCAGCAGACGTTGGCAGTGTATCAGGCACCGGGAGCTCGATCTCTACCTGAAAAGTGGAAAAACATTTTGAAAGAATGAGCTACGAAGCCGAGTGAGTGACTAACTTTAAAACTCTAAATCCAGAAGTCAAAAACACGTGATAAACCTTTAAACGTATAGATATGCTCAATCAAAGCGTTTAACATAAACGTGTAATGGAAAAGGTTTTCTAAAATATCTCGCAAGTTCGTCAATAAAAATCTAGCAAGGCATATCAAATACATCAAACGTTTTAACTAACATGACCGATCTACGTTGTGTAGGGCACGCCCAGTACAACCAACGTTACTAGTCCTACGATGTAGTGGGGCCCGCCCAGCACTCCCATCGTCTTTGTCGTAGTGGGGCCCGCCCAGCACTCACGACAGCATCGTTGTCACGGAGTACACTCAACGTCAACAACGGAACATAACCTGTGTGCACACGGTACCATATAGCCTCGGGCTCAATATCTCAGTCATGTAGTCAATAGAAATCTCGGAAATCACATGAAAACATTAAAACATGCCTGCTTATCGTTATCTTTCGTAAAACTCAAGCTTACTCAGCTTGCTCGTGAAAAACTTTAAATCATTAAACAATATTTGCTAACACATGCTTTACTTTAAAAGATATCGTTTCAACTATTTTCCATAAAGCCATTAGCCACGTGCTCGTATATAAACCTTATTAGAAAATATAAGCTCAAAACTCATGTTTGAAACCGTTCACAAAAACCATGTATCATTCATAGAAAAGCATGTAAAACACATATAATCATGAACAACCGTTTAAGAACATTTTCGAAATTCATTTTATCACTCACAGTCTTATCTAGTTCCCCGGTCTGTAGACTCGACCTATTTCCTCTTGGCCTGTCAAATAACCAAAACCGAGCATTAGAACCATAGATAGCTTTGTTTTTCCATGCTCATGAATTCTCGACACTTGAATTAAAAACCACATCCACATTCTACTTTTCCAGATTTTCCAGATTCTATACCCTAACTTCCAACACCCATAACCTTCTCAATACTTAACCAAAATTAATGAAATACACATCAAATTCTTCATTTTCGAACACTCTACAACTTACCTGAAGAAATGAAAACGAGATGCCCAACCAATTTGTCCAGAAACGCCCCGAAATCAGACAACACCGATTCGAGCTTCTCTGTTACCCTTTATCTTCCTCCTGAAATTAGACCTACTTCAAGTACTTTTTGGCTCACGTATTCTTCATGAAAGTTGTAGCATATTGAATAAGCTTTCCAACCATACCAAATAGAGCTTCTGATTCGACTTGTGAACTCCAGAATACTCAAAACATCAGAGAACACCAGAGATCCTCCTGGTTTGCTCGAAAATCCTGTGCTCTGTTTTCCATTCCAAAAACCATCAACTTCCCATTCGATTTAGGTCAAGCTTACTTCATTAAATTTGTTAGAAAATGAACTAACTTTCAAGAAAATCAAACCTCACCTCTTGATTCTTACTGTGTAGCCCAAACCGACTAAAACATCAGAGGTTGACAGGTTGAACACAGATTCTGCAATGGTTGGCTTTGCATGAGCCTTTCCCTATCTTCCTCAACTTCAAACCACGAAATTCTTCTTCTTCCTCCTCCTTCACTCTCTCCTTAAAGTGCTCTGAAAGTTTCAATGGAAAAGGATGAAAAATGAGATGGAAATGGGCTGATAAAACATGTAGTCGGTGGTGGGTTTGGTGCTGTCCAATTCCACTTGCTTTCTTTTTCTTTCTTTTTTTTCTTTTTTTTTTTTTCACTTTTGCTGATTTCTTTTTCTTTTTTTTTTTTTTTCCTTTTCCTTTTCCTTTTCTTTTATTCCTAAATTAATAACTTCCAACCAATTTAATTCAACCATGAAACCACAATAGATGACAAGAGAAAATGTTCCAAGGAAAGTCCCGGGTTTACAACTTACCTCCCCCTTTTCAAATTTCGTCCTCGAAATTTAGAAGTCCTTAGGTGAAGAGTGTCGGGTAACTCCTCCTCATCTGATCTTCGGACTCCCAAGTTGCCTCCTCAACTCCGTGATGCCTCCAAAGAACCTTCACGAGTGGGATCGTTTTGTTCCTCAAAACTTGCTCCTTTCTGTCGAGGATCTGAACTGCTTCTTCCTTATAACTCAAGTCTTCCTTCAGCTCAATTGGTTGCACTTTCAACACATGGGATGGATCTGGTATATATTTCCTCAACATGGACACATGAAAAACATCATGTATTCGAGCGAGTTCCGCTGGCAACTCAAGTCTATAGGCTGCTGGTCCAACTCGTTCTATTATCTGGTAAGGACCAATATATCTAGGACTCAGCTTACCTTTCCTCCCAAAGCGAAAAACACCTCTCCATGGAGATAACTTCAAGAAAACCTGATCTCCAACCTGGAACTCTAAGTCTCTTCGTCGCTTATCTGCATAGCTCTTCTGTCGATCCTGTGCTATTTTTAGATTCTCCCTAATTAGCTTAACATTGTCTGACGTAACTTGTACCAACTCAGGACCAACTAGCTTTCGCTCTCCCACTTCGTTCCAGCACACAGGAGTCCTGCATGGTCTGCCATACAAAGCCTCGAATGGTGCCATGCCTATACTAGACTGATAGTTGTTATTATAAGCGAACTCCATAAGTGATAAGTGAGTATCCCAACTTCCCTTAAACTGAAGGACACATGCTCTCAACATGTCCTCTAAGGTCTGGATGGTCCTCTCAGACTGACCATCTGTCTGGGGATGGAACGCTGTACTGAACTTCAACTTTGTTCCCATTGCTTTCTGCACACTAGGCCAAAACTTAGAAGTAAACCTCGGATCCCTATCTGAAACTATGGACACTGGCACTCCATGTTGACTTACATTCCTGTCGACGTATAGTTTAGCTAGCTGATCTAGTGTAGACGTCGTTTTAACCGGTATAAACCGTGTTGTCTTGGTGAGTCTATCTACTATTACCCATATACCATCATGTCCGCTAGAAGTACGGGGTAATCCAAACAGAAAATCCATGGTAATATGCTCCCACTTCCACTCCGGCACTGGCAGTGGATTAAGGAGTCCTCCTGGCCTCTGTCTCACTGGTTTAACCTGTTGACAGATCAAACATCTATCGACATATTCAGCTATCTCCCGCTTCATACCAGGCCACCAGTAAGTTTTCTTCAAAGTTCTATACATCTTGGTGCTTCCTGGATGCATAACGTAAGCTGAACTGTGAGCTTCCTCTAATATAGCACTCTTAAGCTCACTAATTCTCGGAACGCATAGTCTTCCCTGTTTAACTATGGCTCCGTCTGCTCTCAACTCATATTCTGCCTCTGGGCCTTGCTTGGACTTTATAAGCATCTTCTGTATGTTACTATCCTCTGGCTGTCTTCTCACAATCTCTTCTACTAGAGAAGACCTAACTTGAAATTGAGCTAAAAGACTCCCTGAGCTTCCTGCAGTCATAACTGCGTTGAAACCTCTTAACGCACTAAGCAAGCTCGCTCGAATACCACACAAGGCATTCTTCGGAAGTCTCGACTTCTTACTTAATGCATCTGCTACCACGTTAGCCTTACCCGGATGATATTCTATGGTGCAGTCATAGTCTTTAATTAGTTCTAGCCATCGCCTCTGCCTCAGATTCAGCTCTTTTTGATCAAAGATGTACTTCAAACTCTTATGATCTGTGAAAATGTGGCACTTCTCACCGAATAAATAATGTCTCCAGATCTTCAGTGCGAAAACAACTGCTGCTAGCTCAAGATCATGGGTAGGGTAATTACACTCATGCTTCTTCAACTGCCTCGAAGCATAAGTTATTACCTTTCCTTCCTGCATCAGCACACAACCTAATCCTTGCCTCGAAGCATCACAATAGATCACATACTCCTTCCCTGTTACAGGAAGTGCTAGAATAGGCGTTGTCACCAATCTCTTTTTCAGCTCCTGGAAACTCTGTTCACATTTGTCTGACCACTCAAACTTAGCATTCTTCCTTGTCAAGGCTGTCAAGGGTAATGCTAACCGTGAGAAATCCTCAACAAAACATCTGTAGTATCCTGCTAGGCCGAGGAAACTACGTACCTCTGTTGCACTAGCTGGTCTTTCCCAATTGACAACAGCTTCCACTTTCTGCGGATCAACACTAACTCCGTCCGCTGAAACTACATGCCCTAAGAACACCACTTGATTCAACCAGAACTCACATTTGCTGAACTTAGCGTATAACTGTTTATCACGTAGTGTCTGCAGAACAATCCTTAGATGTTCCTCATGGGCTTCCCTGTCAATTGAGTATACTAGAATGTCATCGATGAACACTATCACAAACTGATCTAAATACTGGTGGAAGATCCTGTTCATGAGGTCCATGAAAACTGCTGGCGCATTCGTTAAACCGAATGGCATCACTTAAAACTCATAGTGCCCATACCTCGTCCTGAATGCTGTCTTAGGAATATCTGATTCTCTAACCTTCAACTGGTGGTATCCTGACCTCAGATCAATCTTAGAGAACACTGCTGCTCCCCTTAACTAGTCAAACAAGTCATCGATGCGTGGTAGAGGATACTTGTTACGTATCGTGACCTTGTTTAACTGCCTGTAGTCAATGCATAATCTCAGGGTACCATCTTTCTTCTTCACGAATAACACTGGAGCTCCCCACGGTGATACACTTGGCCTGATGTATCCCTTGTCAACTAGTTCTTGCAATTGCACCTTCAGCTCCTTAAGCTCGCTTGGAGCCATCCTGTATGGTGCCTGTGAAATAGGTGATGTTCCTGGTAACAATTCAATAGTGAACTCCACCTCTCTATCAGGCGGCAAACCCGATAGATCAGCTGGAAAAACATCAAGATATTCATTCACCACAGGAACATCTCCTGGTTTCAGCTTTTCTTCTTGCACCTTTACTATGTGTGCAAGAAATGCTGTGCAACCTTTCCTCAACAACTTCTCAGCTTTCAGAGCTGAAATCAAACACGTAGGAATAATCTTCCTCCACCCCTGAAAACCACTTCAGTCAAACCTGGTTTCTTAAAAGTCACTTCCTTCGTATGGCAATCCATAGAAGCGTAATGAGTGAATAAGAAATCCATTCCCAAAATCACATCCAACGCCTGCAACTCTAGGGGAAGAAGATCCACTAACATACAGAGACCTTCTACTACAACCTCACAATCACGCAACACTTCCTTGACTAACAAAACGTCACTAACTGGAGTGCATATGACTAATTCCTCAGATAAAAGCTCTAGCATCCTATTCAGCTTAGTTAAAAACATGCTAGAAACAAAGGAATGCGTAGCGCCTGGATCTAATAAAACACGTGCAGGTACATTACATATCAAAATCGTACAAGTTATCACATCTGGTGCATCCTCTGCTTCCTGTTGAGTCATGGCGTAGACTTTTCCCTGCTGCCTAGGTCTCCCCACAACTCCCTTTTGCCTTGCACCACTAGTGTCTTCTCCTGCGCCTGCTAAGACTCTCGGCTGCTCAACTGTGTGGGACTCAACTCCCTGGTCCCTATGAACTGTTGCCTTCAACTGTGGGCAATCCTTCTTGAAATGCCCTGGTTGTTCACATTGATAACACACACCAGCGCCAACAAGATACTGACCTCGATGATTCTTGCCACAACTTGCACATGATGTTCTCCTGGATTCACTAGCAACGGACTCCTGACCCGTCCGCGGTCTTGCTACTGAACTCGCAGACTGACTGGGGGCTCTCTGACTCTGCCTCTGATAGGCACTACCCGAACTCGTTTGTCTCGATAATTGGCCACCAGATCGACGCTTGAAGTCTTGACGGCATGAAACATTCACTCCAGGTGCAAACCTCCGCTGCTCACGACCTCGAAAACCACTAGCTGTTGGAGCTCCACGACTAGGCTCCGCAACCGACCTTTCCTCTATAATACTCTGCTCCACACGTAAGGCAGTCTCTACTAGCTGAGAAAAATTCGTCCACTTTGCAATAGCAGTAACTGGGGTACGTATCTCAAAACGTAGCCCTCTCTCAAACCTGCGACACCTGTCACTCTCAGATGCCACAATCACTTCAGCATACCGTGAAAGCTCGGTATACTTCCTCTCGTACTCAGCCACTGAAAGTGACCCTTGTTTCAGCTCCAGAAACTCATCTCTCTTTGCCTCACGATATGTGGCGGGATAGTACTTTTCCTCAAATATGCCTCTGAATGTCTGCCAATCTAACGTACGTGCATCATTGCGCCTGGCTATAATAGACTTCCACCATCCCTCTGCCTCCTTCTGCAAAAGGAATGTGGCTAATTTGACTTTTCGCTCCTCAGGACAACTCATCACGTCGAAGCATTTCTCCAACATATTCAACCAGACCTCGGCGTCAGCTGGATCTGTGGAACCCTCAAACACTGTGGCTCCCAACTTCTTCAACCGTTCAATCCCATACGTCTTTTCCAGATCACTAGGCCCTGCTCTCTCTGGCCTACCGATCTCCTGTGCAGATCTAGCAAATTGATCACTCCCTGCCTCATTCTGACCTCTCGGGGTACTGGATCCCCTTTCAGATTGACTTTGGGTAGGATCCTGCGTCCCGTCCTGATTCTGCCTGCGTCGTCTGCTGGTACGTGGTGGCATGACTCCTATAACATATCATCACATCAGACATCCTATAGATACTTAACTCAGATGCATGATACTAAACTTATACACACATTCTAGTCCTGACTAGACTCACTCTCAACAATACTCGGACCATACTCCGCTAGTTCTATATGAACTGACCCAACGTGTAACTGTTTACTTCCTGGATTCTTCTTATCACTAACTACCATGTCTCTTTTCCCATGGAGCTAACTGCTCTGATACCAAGTTGTCACACCCCCTCCCGGACCACTTGCTAGCTTAGCCCGAAAGACGGCGTGAAGCCAACAGACATCGTCACCTCTAACGATCCCTGTTGACCCTAGTGAAACGTTGAACCTGATAAACATACTAATCATGGATATAAAATATTCCATATGAACCACAACACAACGGAAACCCCGAAAACATATCAACATACATGAGGTGTCGCCATGACATATCTCGGTTTGGAAATAACCTGGTATAGATATCATAACCAAAGACATGTACAACTAGGATTTATACAACCACGACCTCTAGGACTATATTATCCAATCCTTACAAAACATTTACAATATGAACAGACTCAATTTACAACTCCACCCACGTACTGAAGCTTGATCCGGAACTTTCAGCAGACGTTGGAAGTGTATCAGGCACCGAGAGCTCGATCTCTACCTGAAAAGTGGAAAAACATTTTGAAAGAATGAGCTACGAAGCCGAGTGAGTGACTAACTTTAAAACTCTAAATCCAGAAGTCAAAAACACGTGATAAACCTTTAAACGTATAGATATGCTCAATCAAAGCGTTTAACATAAACGTGTAATGGAAAAGGTTTTCTAAAATATCTCGCAAGTTCGTCAATAAAAATCTAGCAAGGCATATCAAATACATCAAACGTTTTAACTAACATGACCGATCTACGTTGTGTAGGGCACGCCCAGTACAACCAACGTTACTAGTCCTACGATGTAGTGGGGCCCGCCCAGCACTCCCATCGTCTTTGTCGTAGTGGGGCCCGCCCAGCACTCACGACAGCATCGTTGTCACGGAGTACACTCAACGTCAACAACGGAACATAACCTGTGTGCACACGGTACCATATAGCCTCGGGCTCAATATCTCAGTCATGTAGTCAATAGAAATCTTGGAAATCACATGAAAACATTAAAACATGCCTGCTTATCGTTATCTTTCGTAAAACTCAAGCTTACTCAGCTTGCTCGTGAAAAACTTTAAATCATTAAACAATATTTGCTAACACATGCTTTACTTTAAAAGATATCGTTTCAACTATTTTCCATAAAGCCATTAGCCACGTGCTCGTATATAAACCTTATTAGAAAATCTAAGCTCAAAACTCATGTTTGAAACCGTTCACAAAAACCATGTATCATTCATAGAAAAGCATGTAAAACACATATAATCATGAACAACCGTTTAAGAACATTTTCGAAATTCATTTTATCACTCACAGTCTTATCTAGTTCCCCGGTCTGTAGACTCGACCTATTTCCTCTTGGCCTGTCAAATAACCAAAACCGAGCATTAGAACCATAGATAGCTTTGTTTTTCCATGCTCATGAATTCTCGACACTTGAATTAAAAACCACATCCACATTCTACTTTTCCAGATTTTCCAGATTCTATACCCTAACTTCCAACACCCATAACCTTCTCAATACTTAACCAAAATTAATGAAATACACATCAAATTCTTCATTTTCGAACACTCTACAACTTACCGGAAGAAATGAAAACGAGATGCCCAACCAATTTGTCCAGAAACGCCCCGAAATCAGACAACACCGATTCGAGCTTCTCTGTTACCCTTTATCTTCCTCCTGAAATTAGACCTACTTCAAGTACTTTTTGGCTCACGTATTCTTCATGAAAGTTGTAGCATATTGAATAAGCTTTCCAACCATACCAAATAGAGCTTCTGATTCGACTTGTGAACTCCAGAATACTCAAAACATCAGAGAACACCAGAGATCCTCCTGGTTTGCTCGAAAATCCTGTGCTCTGTTTTCCATTCCAAAAACCATCAACTTCCCATTCGATTTAGGTCAAGCTTACTTCATTAAATTTGTTAGAAAATGAACTAACTTTCAAGAAAATCAAACCTCACCTCTTGATTCTTACTGTGTAGCCCAAACCGACTAAAACATCAGAGGTTGACAGGTTGAACACAGATTCTGCAATGGTTGGCTTTGCATGAGCCTTTCCCTATCTTTCTCAACTTCAAACCACGAAATTCTTCTTCTTCCTCCTCCTTCACTCTCTCCTTAAAGTGCTCTGAAAGTTTCAATGGAAAAGGATGAAAAATGAGATGGAAATGGGCTGATAAAACATGTAGTCGGTGGTGGGTTTGGTGCTGTCCAATTCCACTTGCTTTCTTTTTCTTTCTTTTTTTTCTTTTTTTTTTCACTTTTGCTGATTTCTTTTTCTTTTTTTTTTTTTTTTCCTTTTCCTTTTCCTTTTCTTTTATTCCTAAATTAATAACTTCCAACCAATTTAATTCAACCATGAAACCACAATAGATGACAAGAGAAAATGTTCCAAGGAAAGTCCCGGGTTTACACCCACCTTATGTACCACCCCTACCTTTTCCACAAAGGCAAAAGCCTAAGAATCAAGATAGTCAATTTAAGAAGTTTTTAGAGATTCTTAAGCAATTGCATATAAATATCCCTTTAGTATAAGCTATTGAGCAAATGCCTTATTATGCTAAATTTCTTAAGGATATTTTAACTAAAAAGAAGAGGTTAGGTGAGTTTGAAACGGTGTCTCTTACTGAGGAATGTAGTGCTATTCTTAAGAATGGGCTACCAACCAAGGCTAAGGATCCAGGATCATTTACTATACTTGTGTCTATAGGTGGAAAAGAGTTAGGTAGAGCACTTTGTGATTTAGGTGCAAGCATTAACCTTATGCCTCTTTCGGTCTTTCAAAAGTTAGGTATTGGTGAAGCAAGGCCTACCACAGTCACACTCCAACTAGCTGATAGGTCTATCACATATCTAGAGGGTAAAATTGAGGATGTCTTAGTGAAAGTAGATAAGTTCATATTTCCTGTTGATTTCATTATCCTAGATTATGAGGCAGATAAAAATGTCCCAATTATTCTTGGTCGTCCATTTTTGGCTACTGGTAGGGCATTGATAGATGTTCAAAAAGGGGAATTAATAATGAGGTTTTATGATGAGTAAGTAAAATTTAATATTTTTAAGGTCATGAAGTATATAAACGAAATGGAAGATTGCTATTTCATTAGGATTTTGGAGAACACAATTGTTGAGATAGCAATGCAGGATTCGACAAACAAGCATTTGGAAAATCATGGAGGAGTTAGTGTAGAGGATTTAAAAGTTTGTTCTTTAGAAGGAAAATGAAAAAGAAGTGTTTAGGTGTGAGGATGTATTTGAGTCTTTAGATTTGGATCAAAGGAAGACTCCTCCTATTAAGTCATCCCTAATTGAGGCACCCACTTTAGATTTGAAGCCTTTGCCGGATCATCTAAAGTATGTGTATCTTGGGGAGGGTGAGACGTTGCCCATTATTGTTGCATCAAATTTAATGTCGGAGCATGAAGAGACCTTAATAAAATTGCTACAGCAATACCGCAAGACAATAGGTTGGACATTGGCTGACATTCAGGGAATTAGTTCGTCTTTCTATATGCATAAAAACACTCTAGAGGAGGGATCCTTTAGGAGTATTGAGCAACAAAGAAGGCTTAACCTTGCAATGAAAGAGGTTAAAAAGGAGGTGATTTGTCACACCCCCTCCCTGACCACCTGCTAGCTCATTCCGGAGGATGGCGTGAAGCCAACGAACATCGTCCTCCTCTAACGATACCCGTTGACCCTCCTGTAACGTTGAACCTAATAAACATACTAATCTTATATATAAAATATTCTACATGAAACACAGCAAAGTGGAATCCCTGAAAATCTTTTAACATACACGAGGTGCAGCCTTGACATAACTCGGTTTGGAAAATAACCTGTTATAGATATCACAACCCAAAACATATTCAACTGGGGTTTATACAACCACGACCTCTAGAACTTACACAAACCGTGAATTATCCAATCCTTACAAAACATTTACAATATAGACAGACTCAATATACAACTTCACCCACGTACTAGAGCTCGATCTAGAACTTTCAGCAGACGTTGGCAGTGTATCAGGCACCGGGAGCTCGACCTCTACCTGAAAAGTGAAAAAAAAACATTTTGAAAGAGTGAGCTACGAAGCCTAGTGAGTGACCAAATTTAAAACTGTACATTTGCAAATCAGAACACGTGAAACGTATAAATCTGTTCAATCAAAGCATTAAACATAAACGTGAAATATTAAAGGCTTTCTCAAATATCCCGCAAGTACATCATTAAAATCAAGCAAGGCAAATCAATTATATAAAAAATCTTAACTAACATGACAAATCAACGTTGCGTAGGGCACGCCCAGTATAACCAACGTTTACTAGATCTACGATGTAGTGGGGCCCGCCCATCACTCCCATCATCTTTGTCGTAGTGGGGCCCGCCCAACACTCACGACAGCATCGTTGTCACGGAGTACACTCAACGTCAACAACGGAATATAACCTGTGTGCACACTGTACCATATAGCCTCGGGCTCAATATCTCAGTCATGTAGTCAATAGAAATCTCAAGAAATCACATGAAAACATTAAAACATGTCTGCTTATCGTTATCTTTCGTAAAACTTAAGCTTACTCAACTTGCTCGTGAAAAACTGAAAATCTTTAAACAATACTTGCTAGTACATACTTTACTTTTAATAATATCGTTCCAACTACTTTTCATTAAGTCATTAACCACGTGCTCGTATATAAAAATCATTAGAAAATATAAGCTCAAAACTCATGCTTGAAACCGTTAATAGAAATCATGTATCATTCATAGGGAAAAGCATATAAGACATCTAATCATGAACAACCGTTTAGAAACAATTTTCGAAATTTGTGTTGTCACTCACAATCTTAGCTAGTTTCCTGGTCCGTAGACTCGACCTATTTCCTCTTGGCCTGTCAAACAACCAAAACCGAGCATTAGAACCATAAGTAGTTTTGTCTTTCCATGCTCATGAATTCTAAACACTTGAATCAAAAATCACACTTCACATTCTAGTTTTCCAGATTTTCCAGATTCTATACCCTAACTTCCAACACCCATAACTTCCTCAACACTTGATCAAAATTAATGTACTATATATCAAACTCTTCATTTTCGAACACTCTACAATTCAATATGGGATCTTGTAGATCAACCTGAAGGGGTTAGACCCATAGGATGCAAATGGATCTACAAGAGAAAACGAGACGCTACTGGAAAGGTACAAACCTTTAAGGCACGACTTGTGACAAAGGGTTTTACCCAGCGGGAGGGGATTGACTATGAAGAAACCTTCTCCCCTGTTGCCATGTTGAAGTCGATCTGGATACTTTTATCCATTACCACGTTTTACGATTATGAAATATGGCAAATGGATGTCAAGACTGCTTTTCTGAACAGCAATCTTGAAGAAAGTATCTACATGTCTCAGCTAGAGGGGTTCATTGCTCAGGATCAAGATCAAAAGGTTTGCAAGCTTAAACGATCCATTTATGGATTAAAACAAGCGTCTAGATCTTGGAACATGAGATTTGATACTGCAATCAAATCTTATGGCTTTGAACAAAACGCGTTGATGAGCCTTGTGTTTACAAAAGGATCATCAACAACTCCGTAGCTTTCTTAGTACTGTATGTGGATGATATCCTACTCATCAGGAATGAAGTAGGTTATCTCACTGACATTAAACTATGGCTAGCAACTCAATTCCAAATGAAAGATTTGGGTGAGACACAATATGTTCAAGGGATCCAAATTGTTCGAGATCGAAAGAACAAAATGCTAGCCCTGTCTCAAGCTTCTTATATCGACAAATTGTTGGTTAGATATAAAATGAAAAATTCCAAGAAGGGACTATTACCTTTCAGGCACGAAATTAATTTGTCTAAGGAACAGTGTCCTCAGACACCTCAAGAAGTTGAGGACATGAGACGTTTTCCCTATGCCTCTGCAGTAGGCAGCCTAATGTATGTCATGTTGTGTACAAGGCCTGACATTCGACTTATCACTGCCGACCGGGCGCCATCGTCGACCTCTGACTACCGGCCAAAGCTGACCTCTGCCAACCGGCCGCAACCGTCAACCTACGATAACCGGCCTCCATCGACTGACCGATACTGTCGACCTCAGACTACAGGGCGCTGCCAACCATACACTACTTTCAATCTACGATACGAACGTTATCAAACGGGACCTAACGTTCTCGTTTCATGTTTCTCGTTTCTCGTTTCTTGTTTCCTGTTTCTTGTTTCTTGTTTTTTAAGAACTAGAAACAGAAACATGTTTGATAACTATTTATGTTCCTTGTTTCTCTGAAAAAAGAAACAGAAACACAAATACAAATGTGTTTGATAATCGGTTCTTGTTTCTTCTTTTTTTAGTTAAAATAAAATTTAGTATATATAATATAAAAATATATTAAGTTTTAACGATTATTTTTTTATTTCTCCTTCTTCTTCCTCATCACTACCACCATTGTTACCAAACACCCACCGTCGTTGATCATCGGCAATCGCTACCGACCTCCAACCACTGGGCGAATGCTGACGTCAGCGATGAATGTTGGAAAAGTCATCAGTGGGTGGCGGCAGTCGCCGAAAATGAGAAAAAAAGAAAAACAGACAATCAATTTAGCAAAACAGACAATCACAGAACCCTAAAACTATTGATTTAGTTTTGCAACGATGTTTCAGAGGTTTAGAATATCAGCCACCGAAGGGTGATCAGGTACTCCTCCTTTGAAATGAGACAGCTCTCAGCTAATTCTAATTCCAGAATAACTCATATTCCTATAGACATTAGCCACCGTCGTTCGGTCAAGTATTTGTTAACAGTTTTAACTCATCCTCGTAAGTGTAACCCTCCCACTTTCAGATCTCAGAGGCACGCACCAACAGGCTACCGAAAGGAAAGACAACTGTTGGTGATTAGCCTAAGAGCTCCTATCCTTTTTAGGAGTTCACGATGTTCCGAATCCTATGACCAGGCCCTCCGAAGGGATGGTTGTGCCAGGACAACCTGCAGGCGGATCACAGGACTCTCACGGTGTGAACTATGGGCGGAGACCGAGGGATACGTTGACACGTGTCCCGCTCCCACTTACTCTAGACATTTTTCCCATTCACCTTGATATTGATTCATGCAAACACTTTCCGAAGGGAGGCCGCTCCTAAGGCGACTCGAAGCCGAGCATGAATCTCATGATGTGAATATAGGGACATAGGAGCAAAACTTGATTTAAGTCTCGTTTTGTAATTTTCCTCCTACTGAAAATGTCCTGAGATTAATATAGGGTTGTTTAACTTAGATAGTATTCGACTAAGTCAATCTATCTAAGTCTGATCCTATTATAACAATTATGGAAAGGATTCAACTGCAATCTTTTGGGTGAATTAAACTTCTTTTAATAAACCCAACATTGCAAGTCAACATTACTATGGTTAATTCAACTCAATGTTCGGGTCAGTTCCCAGGTAGGAGGTGTTCCGTAAACCGTCAACTTAAATACCCCCATCCTTAGACAGAACTTTACCGAGAGAGTTCCCTTATAACCTCAGTAATGTAAGGTCTTTACTCTAAAGATCTAGATGCATTAAACACTTTTAATAAACCTAGTGACATTGCATGCTAACATTTAACTATGATTAATTCAACTCCGGTATTCCAGGTCAGTTCGCAGGTAGGAGGTGTTCCGTAAACCGTCAACTTAAATACCCTCAGCCTTAGACAGAACATTACCGGTGGAGTTCCCTTATAATCATAGCAATGTTTTTCCTACTTAGTCAATTAAAACTGTTTTTAATTCTAAGTAAGAAAAGATTCTAATCCTATTAGAAATTGATCTAGGTCTAATTAATTTTAAACAATTTAAAATTAATCCAATTTATCCTATGATCTTATGTTTGCATGCAAATCTTGATTATAGATTGACGGTTTCTAATCATTAATATTAAAGAACTATTTCAAATTTTAATGATTAATCCTATAATCAAGAATCTAGGGTTTAATTCATTCAACAATCTCATTCAAATTAAATAATTAAACCACATCAATTGCATGAATAATATAACAATTATATTATTAACTATGGATGTTTCATGCTTCATGCAATTTTGATTTTCTTTTATTATAACAATTATAAGCCAATTAAGAAAATCAAGCAAGCATGCTTCATTCATCACATTATACATAACTATTTATATTTAATTTAAGTAATGACATGCTTCATGCTTTCCAATTTTTCATATAATTAATATACACTTATATTAAAAAATATGAAAACAAATCCATGCATTTAAACATACATTATAACATTTTATAATATATAAAAATGCATGAGCATGTTTATAACCTAGGGTGGGATTAAATATTCTATATGATAAAGCATATAAATAGCAATTGAACCGGTTAATTTTGGCCCCTAGGATAAAATAAAGCATTAAATTACAATAATTTTGGCTAAATTCTATCCTAAAATCCTTATGCAGCTTCCAAAATTGGTCTAGACAGCACGAACCGCCCTGAACCACCTCGAACCGGCTTCCAAAATCACGAACCATGCCAAAAATCGGCTGAACCCGACCAAATAGGTCCCAGCCCAGCCGAACCGAACCGGCCTTCCCTTGAACCGCGCCTTTTGAAACCCTAATGCGCGCCTCCATCGTGACAGCGTCGAGACGTTGTTGAGGTAGCATCCCGACGCTTTGTGCTTTCCTTACCGAGCGCCTTCGGTATCGAGACGCTGTTGCGTATGGAGGCAGAATCTGGGCAAAACAGCAGCGATTTCTTCGGTTTTGGCCTTGATTTCAGCGGCGATTGCTTCGATTTTTATCTCATAAAACCCTATTCTAGACCCGGACTTACATAGGACTCGATTTTACATAATATACCCGAAACACCTGGCCTTACATGATCAAAATCACATAAAAATAACATCTATGGCCATAAAATTAACCCAAGCAAACCGAACATACATTATGCATAAATCCCACCTATTAGAGCCTATTGCAACTGTTAATATTAATTAATAGGGACAACGATGGCTCTGATGTCGATTGAAGGGAATAAAAGTCCCCACACAGCGGAAGCGCATCCATTGGACCTTACGCCGTATATTAATTAACATTAAAATACCGTTACGAAAACTCAAACAAACTTTAAACTCTCTTTAAAGTTGCTGGAAATTCAGTTTAAACATGCTTAAAAATAAATCTAAATTTATTTTCTTGCTTTTCTAAAGAAAAGGGGAAGAACCGTCACATACCTTCGTCGTAGACTTGATCGTTCTTCGCCAACGACGCTCCAACGAACGAAAATGCAGCCGCCTCCTCGCCTCTTGATCGCTGGAATTTTCTTCTTGATTGACACAATAACCACAGAGGTTACACCGGTATGTCTCTAAGTCTAGGAGGCAAAAGACTTGTGGGAGTCTTTCTCTAAGAGGGAGGCTAGAGAGAATTCTAGGTCTTGTCTTTCAAGAGTGTCAAGTGTCATGACCAATTAGGTCTAGTGTTCTTTTTATAGAAGAGAGGTCATGAATAAAATATTCAATTAAATCAATCTTTTCCAAAATTGATTCAATCTTATTCCTTAATTAATCAATCATGATCAATCAATTCCACAATTGATTAATCTTTTCCACAAATGACTAATTACTTCCATAAGTGATTAGATCATTTCCATAAATGATTAATCACTTCCTTAAGTGATTAACTATTTCCATAATTGATTAATTCCCAGTTAATGAATTCTCTAATTAATTAACCACCAATTAAATATCACATATTTAATTCCCGGCCTAGATTTAATTAATTTTGCCCAAACACATTTTAGGCCTTAAATTAATTAATTCATTATTTGAACTCTTTCAAAACTTCCATAAATTTATATTTGAACTTTTCAAATATTAATTTCTCTTATAATAATATATCAATATATATTATATTTGTTTCCCTTAATAAATTGAACATTTTCAATTTACTTTTATTTCTTAGTCGCCTCAAATTACTTTACGAGCTACTAGTGGGACCTAATGGACCTGCAGATCAGAAGCTCCAACGATGTGAGATTAATTGGTCAAACTCATTAACAACATTAATCAATATTCGTTAACTGGGTGTACATTCCACTATAGACTTACAGTTGCACTCTTCTCACTGCAGACATATTTTCTGTGTTCACGGATCTAGACTAATATCGACTAGTTAGTCCTTCACGAGTGTCCGTAACACCAGCTGGGTCAAATTACCATTTTACCCCTGGGTTACCTCTACTTCCTTAAGTACCAATTCTCCTCTAATGAACAACCTATTTGTGGTCCAACCATCAAACAGTAAAACCCTCTCGTGCCATTGAGAGGGTAGGGCCCTTTGTTCAAGACTCGGAGTAACCACTTAAGGGAACACTCATCTGCTTCCCTAAAGTCGGGAAGGAGTGAATTCCATCTTGTACGATTATGTTCCCAGCTCCCCATTCGGTCTTGTCCCCAAAGTGGTAGGCTTATTGAGTCGGCGTATTGGCCACTCTCACCCATACAAATCAAAGGACAATCTCTCATGAGCAGGAGTCCATAATCAACTCAGGATTAAGACTAAGTTGTCTAGGTCGTCCTAGTGAAATAGAAAACCAACTAGTTAACGGTGTTATAACCAGTGGTTACTATTTCGCGGTCCGGTCTTATGCAAACTCATTGCATAGGATACCCCCACTCGCATGTCTCCTACACGAACGTGTTGGATCGCAGCGTTTGTATCAAATACAAAGTGGGTCGTATCCATAGTGTCACCAGGATAAGGCACCCAGTCTTATCCCTATACTATAGACTCTTTAGGCTGTTTCTTGAACAATGATCCCATATGTCGCTACATATAGTTCAAGACTCATATTACAGCCTTGGATGTCTAGTTTATTGGATTGGGGTTATTATTAGGCAAAGACAAATATAAAATAACTAATAACAATTAATGGAAAAATATATCAATATTAATTCATTAATATCAGGTCAACGGTTACATTCACTATCTACGAGTTTTAGGGCATAAAACCCAACAAAATCATCTAGAAGGTCTATGTCTACGAGATATGTACGGGAATAATCTAGGTCAAGTGGGAGAATTGTAACCGGTATATCGATGCCTCAGCATACTGGGTATTTAGATGCCCCAGTTTATTGTATTTTTACTATGTTATTAATACAAGTATTTATTCACCCACTGCTGTTATAGATTATAGTACATCCCACTAAACTAGAGTTTTAGTTCAAGTGGGAGATTGTTGGGATTGGTGCCCTAAAACTCGTAGATAGTGAATGTTAAACGAATTATATACTTATTCGATAAAGGCATTATCGAGATTGATTCAGTAAAAGTCAATACTGAATAAAGTAAATTGCACATTTAATAACCCAAATCCAATAAACTAAGATCCATGGCTATAGGATGAACACTTGAGCTTTATGTAGAGACATAAAAGTGGATCAAACTCAAGTAAATAGCCAAAACGGTCTATAGTATAGCTATAGGGTTGGGTACCTTATTCTGGGGACACTATGAGACGTGGCCCACTTTATAGATGGTATAGACGATGTGATCCTAAATCGTCCATGTAGAGACATGTGATTGTGGGTGTTCTATGCAATGAGTTTGCATAAGACCAAGATCGAGAAATAAGTCGCTCTCGCTTTATAACACCGTTTACTGACGAGATTGACTATTTCATGTGATGACCTAGGTAACTCAATCTTAATCCTGAGCTAACTATGAACTCCTGTTTATTCGGGCTTATCCTTAGATCTGCATAGGTGAGAGTGGCTCAGTATCGCCGACTCAATAAACCTCTCATTTCATGGATAGAAATGGGTAGATAGCTGGGGACATAGTCATGCAAGAAGGAATTCGCTCCTACCCGAATTAAGGATAGTAGAAAGGTTGTTCCCTTAAGTGCTGACTCTGGGGCTTGAACAAAGGGATCTCGCCCTTTCATTGGCCCGAGAGGGACTCAGTTTATTGGTTGGACCATAAACCAATTGTTCATTAGAGGATCAGTGGGACTTAAGGAACTAGAAGTACTATAGGGGTAAAACGGTTTTTTGACCTAGCTATAGCTACGAAAAATCTGTGAAGGATCGACTTACTAATCATGGTTAAATCAAGTGGACGGAAATATATCTATAGTGAGAGGAGTGCAACTATCGGGCTATAGTGGAGTGTCCTGATAGTTAACGAATGTTGGCTAAGCTTGTGAATGAGATTAGTCGGTTAGCCTCGAATCGTTGGAACCCATGATCTATAGGTCCATTAGGTCCCCCTACTAGCTAATATCGAAATAAAGCCTAGAACAAAAAGATAGGAATCTTTGAATCGTTCAAAAACGGGAAATAGGGCATTATCGTAAAATGTGTTTGACACAATGTTTTAATTATGAATTAAATTAGGAATTGAGAGATAAGGTATTTAAAAGTGTTTTAAATACCATATATATGTATTAGGAATCATATATAATTCATGGCACTAGGTGATAAAGATTAATTGGATTAATCATGTAAAAATTACTTGGAAATGTCCCAATTAATTGCCTAGAAATCAATTTCAATTTTGAATTGAAATTGGAATGAATTGCAAGCTGAAAATTCAGAATAAAGATTCAAATCATAGTGGATTTAGTGGCATTCTCACTCTTGCATGATGATGCATAGTGGAAAACAACACAACCATGCACTAGTTGCATGTGTTGTGAATTAAACACCTAGAATCCACTTTGAGTTGCATTTTCACCATGTGTCTAGTGTCATGAAGCTTGTCTTTGCATGGAAGAGGTCTATTTAAGAGCTTGAATCAGATTCAAAGCTGAAGAGAGCCTTTTTCCTTACTGTTATGCTGTTGGAATTTAGACTCAAGCTCTCTCATCTCTCATACTTCTCCATTGCTTGATCCTTCAAGCATTCTCTTCCCATTCCCTATCTTATATAGACTCCCACAAGTCATTCTTGGCTCGGAAAATAGTAGGGAAGACTCTAGAGGTTGTCCAAGAAGCATAGGAGAAGAAAACACCACAAGGAGTTCCTCATTAGTGAGCTACAAAGGTTGGTGTTCTCTAAACTCTCTGTTATGTCTTTTCTAGAACATGCATGCGATGTGAGGTATTAAAGTGTTTTCACCTAGACATCGTAGTATAAAGAGTTATACAAACCTAGACATAGGTTGTTTCTAAATGGTGCTTTTCTTATAACTTGAATGATTGATTGTTATATGTTTTTAAACACCATTAGAAAGCATGTTATAGGGTTAATTCATTAAAAGTTATAAGAGTTATAAAAGTTGATGAATAGAAACCGTAAAACCTATTAGAAAGAGTTGCATGCTAACATAGGATCTTAGGATCTTGTCATTTTTTAAATGGTTTAAAATGAAATAGACCTAAGATCGCCTTTTCTAATAGGATTAGAAATATGTCTTACTTAGTTTTTAAAATAGTTTTAAAATTCGAGTAAGTAGGGCATAAGACCTTGGTTATAAGGGAACTCTCCCGGCAAATGGTTCGGAACCTGAGTTGAATTAACCATAGTCTTACTAGCATGCAATGTCACTAGGTTATTAAAAGAGTTTAATTCACGTAGACATTTAGTGTAAAGACCTTGTTTAATAAGGCATACACTTAGATAGATTCATTTAGCCGGAATTTACCTAAGTAATAGACCCTAAAACCTTACGACACTTTAGTGGGAGGAAAAGTATAGAAACGAAATATTCATATTAAGTTTCTACTCTCACGTTCCCCTGAGTTCACACCGTGAGATCCATGCTTGGCCTCGAGGCGCCCTGGGAGCGTCCCCCTACGGATGGTGTTTGCATGGGTTAATATCAAGGTGAATGGGGAAAGTGTTCATAATAAGTGGGAGAAGGAAACGTGTCAAACGTATCCTGCGGTCTCCATCATTAGGTTGCATCGTGAGATTCCTATGCGCTGCCTGCGAGTCGCCCTGGGAGCGATCACCCTACGGAGGGTTTGCACATTGGATTCGGAACAACGCAAACTCCAGAAATGGATAGGGTTTCATAGGGCCATTCCCAACATTAGCTCTTCCCTACGGTAACATTGTTGGGGCCGCCCTCTGCGATCTGAAAATGATGGGTAACACTTACAAGATGGTCTTGACCAAATTAACGTTAGCTAATAACTATTGGAGTAAGAGTTATTCTAGGAATAGTATTTGGCCGAGATTGTCTTGATTCAGAGAAAGAGTAGCTGACTGCCCTACGGTAGCGGTTATTCTAAACCCCTGAAGTATCGTTGCAAATAAATCAATTATATATATGGGTCGATGATTTGTTTTGCTAAAATCTGATTGGATAATATGATTAATGGGTTTAGTGCATGATTCTAATAGAGATTAATTTGTTTGTTTCAGCAATATGTTGAAAAACGTATGTGCTCTGTCAAATGCCAAATTAAACGGTTTAGTACATACTACTACGATTCTGTGTAAGGCTTTGTAACTTATTGTGTACTGATCATGTTTTTGACTTTAATGCAGATTGTAGGAAGACTTTTGAAACTTTAAAGGTTGTTTTAATCTCAGCACCCATTTTGTGTGCACCTAATTGGAGTCTACCATTCGAAGTAATGTGTGATGCGAGTGATGTTGCAGTATGTGCTATGTTGGGGCAAAAGCAGGGAACATTTATCCATCCTATATACTATGCAAGTAGGGTTTTAAATGAGGCACAAGTCAACTATACAACTACTGAAAAGGAGTTGTTAGCTGTTATGTTTGCTTTTGAGAAATTTCGGCCATATTTGGTTGGATCCAAAGTCACAGTTTCACGGATCATGCAGCAATAAGGTACTTAATGTCTAAGAAAGATGCAAAACCTAGATTAATACTAATACGTTGGGTTTTATTATTGCAGGAATTCGACTTGGAGATAAAGGATAAGAAGGGATCAAAGAATGTCATTGCAAATCATTTGTCTCGTCTTGATCCATCATCATCTTTGTTGAAGCAATCTGCCATTTCAGATTCTTTTCCATATGAACAGCTCTTTGCTGTTGAGGTAAAGGTAGTCAAGGATGTCCCTTGGTATGTTGATATTGCCAATTTTTTTGGTAAAGGGAGTCACTCCTATTGATATGGATTGGAGGCAGATGAAAAAGTTTAAGCATGATGCGAAATTTTTTATTGGGATGGGCAATTTATGTATAAGCAATGCTCTGATGGTATTATTCGTAGGTGTGTTTCAGGTGATGAAGCAAAGGAAATCCTGGAGTAATGTCACTCTTCGCCGTATGGAGGCCATTTCAGCGGTCAGATGACAGCTATGAGGATTTTGCATTGTGGATTCTTCTGGTCTTCCTTATTTATGGATGCCCATTTGTTCTACAAGCCATGTGATGCTTGCCAAAGGAGAGGAAACTTGGGGCCTAGAGATGAAATGCCTCTTACTTACATTTTGGAAGTGGAATTATTCGATGTGTGGGGTATTGATTTTATGGAGCCATTTCCCCCTTCTAATGGTAATATCTTTATCTTATTGGCAGTTGATTATGTGTCCAAGTGAGTGGAGACCATCGCATGCCATCAGAATGATGCCAAGACAGTATCAAGGTTTCTTCAATCGCACATCTTTGAGCGGTTTGGGACTCCTAGAGCTCTAGTGAATGATGAGGGTACACATTTTTTTAATAGTATCTTAACTAAGCTTTTAGCTAAGTATGGAATCAAGCATAGGATAGCTACCCCTTATCACCCATAAGCAAATGGTCAAGCTGAAATAAGCAATAGGGAAATTAAATCTATTCTAGAAAAAGTAGTCCATCCATCTTGGAAAGATTGGTCTTTTAGGTTGGATGATGCTCTTTGGGCTTATAGGACAGCCTATAAGAATCCTTTAGGTATGTCTTCTTATAGGTTAGTGTATGGGAAAGCTTGTCATTTATCATTAGAGCTTGAGCATAAAACGTTTTGGGCTTTGAAAAAATTAAATTTTGATCTGAGTCGTGCAGGGGCAATAAGACTGTTGCAGCTTAATGAATTGGAGGAATTTCGCCAATTTTCTTATGAAAATTCGAAAATGTATAAAGAAAAGACTAAGTTGTGGCATGACAAGAAATTAAACCTAAAGAGTTTGTCAAATGTCAGAGAGTTTTGCTTTACAATTCTAGATTAAAATTGTTTCCTGGGAAACTAAAATCTAAATGGTTAGGGTCATTTATTGTGATTGAAGTTTTTCCCTATGGAGCAATTACTTTGCAGCATGAAAAAGATGGGAGAGTGTTCAAAGTGAATGGGCAGCGTGTGAAACATTATTGGGGAGATGAGTTCCAGACGAAATACCCTTCCCTAAAGTTGGTTGATGAATGAGAGAACGAGATTTTTGCAAGAGCATTTCGCAGAGCAATATTTTGAGCTCCTAGTGGTTGTTTTGATTTTATTTCTCGCTGATTTGATTTGATTTTAATTTTATTAGATTTGGTTTGTTTAAATTTTGCATGATTTATTTTTATTCGTTGTTATTTTTTAATTCAGTAGATTTTTTTTTAGCTTTTTTATTATTTTTTCCAGTTTAGTTTTCATTTATTCAGATTAGATTTAGTTAGATTTAATTGTATTTTATTTTTCGGAGTATTTAAATTTTTGTTTAGGTTTAGATTTTAATAAAGTTTTTTATGATTTATTCGGCTTCGAATAAAAAAAATAATAATAAAAGATTTCATTTTAGCGGTTAATTTAAAATTCCTGATTTGATTTTTCTAAATTGAATTTGAATTCTTCCGTATCCAAGATTCTTCTAGAAGATAATATTTGTTCAGAGGTTTATTACGGCAATTTTGTGGCCGAATCAAATATTTCGTCCGAATAGGAACGGTTTAGTTGTGGATTAATTATTTTTACCGTTTGATTTTAAATTTGTTGTGGGCAGGTAAATTGCATGAAGAAGTCTGATGTTGTCACGTATCGTGCAGGGGAAACCCAATGGCAATTTCAATTAATGTGAAGCAAAATCTTTCGGCTGGGATTTTATTTTGCTGAAGCCCTATTTATTCAAAGCCTTCGGTAAGTTTTTATTCACTTCGTCTTCTTGCTTTCAACCCTTGCCATTTGTATTTTTCCTTTTTGCTTATGTTTGCTGTAAATTCCTTTGAGTCTCCAATGGCAGAACGAGAGGAAGAAAGGAGCGAGACAATGAGGAAGAAGAGGTGTCGGTTACTCCCGAAGCACCGAAAACGAAGGCAAAGAAAAAGGAAACCCCATAAGAGAAGAAGCTAAGAGGAGAAGAAGACAGTAGAGAGCTGAGGATCAAGAAATTGTGCAGAAGGTAGTAGAAGATATTGTTGTCGAGGTAGTTGAAGAAAACGATCCGAAGGAACCTGAAGGACAAAACCCAGAGCAGACTGACCCGATAGTTGAGGATATGCAAGAGGTTCAAGAAGAGCAGGCTGAGGAGGCGCAAGAGGATGCGCAAGAAAAGTAGACAGAGGATGCGCAAGAAGGACAGACAGAGGTTGTGCAGGAAAAAGGTAATGAGCAGGAGGTGCAAGAGCAAGAGGCTCGTGTAGAGGTTATCATACCGGAAGTGCCCCGTCGTCGTCGTCGAAAGCAGAAAGCCGACCGTGTGAAGGTGGTTCGGACTGATACTCTTTCGCCGCCGACAACTGATTTTGAGAGAGAAAATGCAGAGAGAGAAGAACATGAGAAAAAGGAGGCCAAAGACAAAGCAAGAGAGGAAGCAAAGGTACCACGGTTACCGTATAATCGCTTCATCAACAATCTTGCCAGAGCAAAGTATGTCGAGATGCTAAGAAGAGAATTTTGGTTTGAACGAGGATTTGGCGATGATTTTCCATTATTCTTGAGGACTGGAATAGCGAACCATGGTTGGAGTCAGTTCTGTGCAAAGTCGGAGCCGGTCAACTCCAACATTGTTCTAGAGTTTTATGCAAATATTGATGATCAAGAGGGATTTCAGGCTATCGTCCGAAGAGTACCCGTTGATTGGAGCCCAGGAGCTATCAATTCTTTATTCAACCTCCAGGACTTTCCGAACGCAGGCTTTAATGAGATGGTGGTAGCACCATCGAATGATCAGTTAAATGCGGCTGTCCGAGAGGTTGGAATCGAGGGGGCTCAGTGGAGACTCAAAAACGGAAAAGCACACATTTCAAGCTGCTTATCTAAAGAGTGAGGCCAATACGTGGATGGGCTTCATCAAGCTGCACTTACTGCCGACAACTCACGATTCAACAGTGTCTTGAGACTAGGTACTGCTTGCGTTTGCTATTCTTCGATCAATGAGTATTGATGTGGGCAAAATAATTTCTATTGAGATTTTTTATTGCAGGCGGAAAAAGGTTGGGAAATTGTTTTTCCCGAACACTATCCAATGTTATGCCAGAGGGCATGGGTTCCAATGGATGCTGATGATGTGACCTTAATGGACAAGAGAATAATCGACACACCAAACTTGGCTAGGCTTCAAAGGATACAAGAAGCACGCCAAGGTGGTTTGGTGTGCGACATCCACCAAATGTAGGAGCAATTACAAATGCATTCCAGTAGGATGGAGTTTGTTGAAAGGAAATTCCAAACCTTTTGGAATTATGTTAAGAGAAAGGATGTCGGAGGGGGGCCTTGCAACCGAATTTTTCTAAATCGTATCCGGTCTTCCCGATATTCCCTGATGATCTGCTGAACCCCTGGATTCTGCCACCGCTTGTCGAGAGAGAAGGAGATGAAGAAGAAGATCCTGGTCAGGAGGGTTGAAGAATGAAAAATTGGGCGCGCGATTATTTTGATGAAATATTTTTGTTGCTCGCGCATTTCTGACCACATCTTTTTCTATTTTTGCTTGTTTTGTTGTTCTGCTTGTTTTTAATTTTTCTGCTGCTGGATCACCGGAAAAAAAATATATATCTGCTGATGTAATTTCTTTCTGTTATTTTCAATGAAATTTCCAATAGTTGTTTTTGTTCTATGGCACTGAGTAGTTCTAACTTAACTAATTTTCTTCTGAATTTTTTAAGCTTGGACTGGTTAAGCTTAATTAGATCAAGGTATTATGATCTCCAGAAACCTTTTGCTTAAGCATTTCTTCTAGTTTGGTCGTTACTGCAGCAAGAAGATTCTGAGGTAGTGTTGACTTATGTGATCTACTTTAAGCTTATTTCTAGTCCCACGCTTAATTTAAAAATTCAGATAGAAATATTTAAGTTTGGAGGTATAATTCTTAATGTTAATGATTCATTGAGGGCAATGAATAATTCAAGTTTGGGGGACTTTTTGCTACTCCAATTTTTTTGCTCGAGCATTCCTCTCCTTCATTAAATAATTTGCTAGGTTGTTGAGTAACCAGGGACATTTGTGATACCCACAGTTTGTCTTTGCGTCAAAAGATAACCTAGGAAATATAAAAAATGAAAAAAAAAAATTATTTGCTGAAAAAAGTTGATTGTTGAAAATTTTGCTGAGAAAATTCATGGAGCAAAAGTTTTGAAGGATGAATGATAATCCAGCAGTTTTTCTGTCTCCTAGAACTTAGGTGAGCTTCATCATAAAATGTTGTCATTCTGAGGGGCAAATGATAGAATAACTAAGGATTTTTTAGCTTTACAATGAGTATTTAGCCTAGTTGATGATGAGTTTGAGGCAAGCGTATACTGCACCATAAAGTGGGTCATCCCATGCTTAAGAGCTTATGACTGTAGGGCTGCTTAAGTCTGAAAAACAAAAATATAAACCCCTTAAAAATGTGTTTTAATATGTTTGATAATAGAGTTGGGTTGTGGCAAGTTCTTAGAATTCAATTAAAAGTGGTGATTATTTGTTCTTGCTGGAAGAATTATTTTGTTGCAGCAGAGATTGGTTTTGCATAATGCTAAGGTAGAGGTTGAAGGTAGTGTTGGATTTTCTGTTTTGATTAAGTTATGCTTTGTCTAACGTTTTGAATACTTAAGGGAAGGTTGGTTAGTATTGCTCAGGACGCGCAATAGTTCAAGTTTGAGAGTATGATAACTCTCCAAAAGGGAGTTATTTAGACCTTATTTCTGTATTGATTTGTGTGTCTTTTGTGCTAAATAGGGTTGCTTTTAGATAGATATTATATGTTCTAACCCATTTGGAAGAATGAATGCTTTGAAAGTTATTTTGTGCAGAATATATTGTTGAGCGACTTGAGGGAGCGAATTCTGTGTTGCAGCAAAGTAGGGAGCAAAACTGCCATGTCACAGCTCGTTAGCCAATTTAATGAACTGAAATTAGTTAAGCTATTCTCGGATTTAAGGAGCAAGGAGAGCCATCCACGTGTCTAGGTCAACCTAAGTCAAGCTTGTCTTCACCCTATAAAAGGGAAGAGCCACCCAAGTCAAATTCATTCCTCTTGGGGAAGATATCATTTCTCATTTCCATCATTGGGAGCCGAATAGAGGAGAAAGATTGGAGACCTACAAGAAGACCATCAATTATGAAGTTGATCAAGGGAATAGGTATTTTCTTGTATTATTTTGTAATTATGGATGCACTTACACATATTGTAACGTGTGTTGCCATGTGTTTTATGAAATAAGTAACTTTAGGTGTTGGTTAGGAGTCATGTAATTGTCGTGCTTAATCTCTATGCAATATATGTTGATTTGATGCATCTTGACTATTTGTTGTGCTCATTTATATTTTGTGCCCGCCTTGCCAACCGGTATGAATATCACTTCCTAGTTTCATGGATGATTTGGGAAGTGTGTGGCATGTAATCACACTAGATCATTGTTTATTGGTGAACGCCAGTGATTGAGCTAGGGATAGGCAGTTGCCTAGTGCTTGATCGGTAATACGTGTCATTGGAGTTGAAACACATTCTAAAACATCCAGAGTTCCGGGAGGAATCTGCTAATAAGACTGCAAGAGTTTTGTCTGATCAATAATATTGCTAGAGCATCTTTTAAAACAATTACTAAATCCTGACCAGCGTCTGTTTCTAATATGTCTGCTTATTTGTTTACTTTCTGTTCTGCCATTTCTTTTGCTTCAGCATTCTACAAAAATCAATCATTTTAACCACTTTGAAACCATTGAAAAGCTAAACAAAATAGATAAAGTGAGAGCTAATTCAGACCCTGGATTTTATAAATACTTATTACTTGCTGCGGATTGTGTATACTTGCACAGAGTTCTAGAGTCTATTTACATCTTATTTTTACTCACTCTAGGAGCCCAACAGCATGCTCGGAGGGACTCCAAGCGCTAGCGACGGGGTCTTCGACGGTCATTTCCTTTCCTTTTATTTTGCTCTTATTTATGCTTTCCATTGTATATCTTGTGGATATTTTAGCCATGTATTGCTAAACCCCAATTTGGGATCTTGAAATGAAAATATATAGTTAAATGTTATTATAATTGCCTATCTCTTGCCCTCTTTTACTAATTATTTGTATGGATGCTTGTAATGCTGTATGCGATCTGGCCAACTGTATATTGATCTTATTCTTAATGGAAACTCGACGGAGAGAAATTAGGATAGATCATAATCCCTGCAACTAGTTTAATTGCCCGTAGTGACAATGAGATTAGTTGATTAAACTTAGATTCCTAAAATGAATCAGAGCATAATAATTAACAATTTTTATTGGCGCTAAGGACACTTAGGTTGTTAAAATGGATTAATTATAATTAGGGGAAACTGACAGGGGAACCTATGTGATTAACGGAGATTCTAGGATTATAATTAGTTGGGCAACAAGATAGGATAATTGTAATAATTGTTTAGCTATTAATTTATTTTCAAGACTCCGTTTCCCATTCAAAACTCTTTCTCCATATTTTATTTTTTCCCGATTGCTCAATTTTTATTCTTTAATTGCGTTAATTTAAAATTCCTTTTAACTTCATGTTTTGGTCCCTAAATATTATTTCACCCAAGTATTTTTAGTGTTCAAGAATTTATTGCTTTGCTTAATTTTTGCTTCACCTCCATGTGGATTTGATACTCAGAATATTTTCGTTTTATATTACTTGCGGCCCGTGCACTTGCGGTGTGGTCGGCAATAAGTTTTTGGCGCCGTTGTCGGGGAGGTTTGATTTTTAAGCAAAATAATTTCTTCTTGACATTAAAAAGAAAGGGATAAATAGTAATTTAGGTTGTAAATATTTTCTCTTGTGAATATTATTATATTTTTGTTTTTGTTTGGTTCTTTTGATTGTTTGGAAGTATTGCATGCGAAGATATAAGGTGGTTGAATTGTTTCCTTTAGATCTTGAAATTACCAGGACACTCAGATCTATTCGTAGAGAGAAAAGACTAACGGAAGCAATGGTCCATCAAAAAGAAGCTCCCAAGGCAATCATAGACTTTTTGCAGCCAATCCTCCCAACCGAAAATTCAGGCATCGTTTACGGCTCGATTCAAGCAAATAATTTCGAGTTAAAGACAGGACTGATCCAGATGGCACGAGACAATTCTTTTAAGGGACACCCTTCGTAGGATCCACATTCACATCTGCAATCATTCTTGGAGATATGCGAGACGGTAAAGATGAATGGAGTTCCGACCGACGCGATAAGATTGAGGTTATTCCCATTTTCTCTTCAAGATAAGGCTAAAGATTGGCTCTAATCAGTCGAGACGGGTAGTATCAGCACATGGGACGAGCTTGCCCAAGCATTCCTGACAAAAATTTTCCCGCCTGCCAAGATTACGAAGCTCCGGACTGAGATCGAAACGTTTAGATAGCTGGACGAGGAGAAACTTTATGAGGCATGAGAGAGATATAAGGAGATGCTTAGGCGATGCCCGCAGCATGGCTACCCAGATTGGCTCTAGGTGCAGTTATTTTACAATGGACTGAATCCTTCTACCAAGACAGTTCTAGATACATCAGCGGGTGGGAGTTTTCTTTCCAAGACAGTGATTGAAGCCAAGGATCTTTTAAAGGAAATGACAGCGACCAGTTACCAGTGGCCGACTGAAAGGGGGATAGTTTCCAAGAAAGTTGGCATTTATGAAATAGATGAGTCAAGCTCTCTGAAGGCACAGATGGCATCTTTGACAAATGCGCTAAATAAGCTTACTTCTTCTGAGGTGGTCAAATCTATCTCCACCTTAGCTGAAGGATACTCAAAGAAGGAAAATCAAGATGTCGAAGAAGTTCAGTATGTGGGAAATAGAGCATTCACTCAAGGAGTACCGAACTTCTACCATCCCAGTCTGAGCAATCATGAGAACTTTTCTTATTCGAACACCAAGAACGTATTGAAGCCACCCCCAGGATTTGCTTCATCCAGTAGCCAGAAAAGAAAAGCAACCTGGAGGAGATGGTGGCCATGTTTATCAAGGAGCAGAAGGTTTTAAATGTGAATCTCTAGACAAGCAGTTAATAACCACAACACAACTCTTAAGAATATGGAAGTTCAGATAGGTCAGATCGCTTCAACAGTGAATGCCCTTCAGAAAGGGAAGTTTCCAAGCGACACAGAAACCAATCCTAGAGAGCAGTGCAAGATGGTGACATTGAGAAGTGGTAGACAGGTGGAGGTCAGTTCAGAGAAGAAGAAAGAAGAGAAGAGCAAGGATGAAGATGGAAGGACTGAGGCACAAAAAGCCTCCTCTGAAAGGTCTCAATATCCTCCTAACTCTATTGATTTGAATTGTGATTTTTCTAACAATTTTTCAGGAAGAGAAGAAGATAAGAAAAAGCAGAATGAAAGGCATGAAGAGAAGTTGAGCGATGAAGAAGTGGTCTCATGCAACCACCATGATAAAGGATCGCACATTAGCCCGCCAAAGAGGAGGGGCGAATGTCCTACCTTTAACTACAGGGAGTTACCTTTTCCTCAACGTTTTAAGAATGTTAAATTAGATGAATAGTTTCAGAAATGCCTAGAGATGTTTAGAAAGTTATCTGTGAACATTCCCTTAGTAGATGCTTTGTATAATATGCCTAATTATGGGAAGTTCATGAAGGAGATGTTATCTTGGAAGAAAAGTTTAAAAAAAGAGGATTTTAGGTTGTCTGAAAACAGTAGCACCATAGTGTCAGGAAAGATGCCTTCTAAACAAAAGGACCCAGGGAGTTTTACTGTTCTCTGTATTATTGGAGAAGTATCTTTCGATAGGACCTTGTGTGACTTAGGTGCTAGTATAAATTTGATGCCCTATTCATTATACAGGAAGATTGGTTTGACAGGTCTAAAAGACACCAACATCACCCTCCAGCTTGCTGATAGATCGATCACCCACCCGATGGGTATTGTGGAGGACGTGTTGGTGAAGGTCAACAAATTCATCTTCCATGTAGATTTTGTGGTGCTTGACATGCAAGAAGACAAAGAGGTACCTATCATTTTAGGCAGACCTTTCTTAGACACAAGTAAGGCTGAAATTAGTGTGCATACTGGTAAGCTTACCTTAAATGCGGATGATGAAAAGGTCGTTTTTAATATTTTTGGACAGGATGAATTTGTACGTAGTTTGCATACATATTTTTCTTTAGGTCCAGAATATTTGACTGACGATGATGAAGAGGTAGAGTATAATCTTGGCCTAGGATTAGGAGAGGCGCCTATGGATTATGGGAATTTTAATCCTAATGCAATTTTTTATGACCCTCTGTTTGAAAATGAGCTGATTGATATAGATTTGCTTGATTTTGAAATGAATTAGAATTGCCTGCTTTTGAGAATGAAATGTCTACAATAGATGATTTGCCTGCTTTTGAAAATGAAATAGAAATGCCTGAAATGGATGATTTGTCTGATTTTGAGAATGAGCTGGAAATGCCTATGTTAGATAATGATTTGCATAGAGAGGAATACTTGATAGATGATAATTTTGAGTCTGATCATGATAATGCTGAATCTATCGAGTTTGATCCTGACATCGTTGA
Source organism: Luffa acutangula (assembly GCA_036850905.1). NCBI lineage: Eukaryota > Viridiplantae > Streptophyta > Magnoliopsida > Cucurbitales > Cucurbitaceae > Luffa > Luffa acutangula. The sequence continues at coordinate 25,330,862 of CM072087.1, read as the reverse complement.
GTATATAGAGTCAGACCCTAAAAGTGTTAATAATTTTGATTTGGGTCCTGATGATGTGGATAATAGTATAGAATCTGACCCAGAGGAGCTTGAATTCTTTAATTCTTCTGATGATGAGTCATATGATAGCTTGGTTGAATCATTTTTTAATACTGAGTCTGAGGAATCTTCTGAGCATGTAGATATTGAATCTGATGAATGGATAGGTGTTGGGTTTCCAGAGTGAGTAAAAATAAGGTATAAAAAGACTCTAGAACTCTGTGCAAGTATGTAAGTCCGCAGCAAGTAATAAGTATTTATCGAATCCAAGGTCTGAACTAGCTTTCACTTTATCTATTTTGTTTAGTTTTTCAATGGTTTCAAAAGTGGTTAAAATGATTGTTTTTTATAGAATGCTGAAGCAAAAGAAATGACATAACAGAAAGTAAACAAATAAAGCATCAAATTAGAAACAGGCGCTGGTCAGGATTTAGTAATTGTTTTAAAAGATGCACTACCAATATTATTGATCATGCAAAACTCTCGCAGTCTTATTAGCTGATTCCTCCCGGAACTCCAGATTTTTTAGAATATGTTTCAACTCTAATGAAGTACTACCGATCAAGCACTAGGCAACTGGCTATCCCTAGCTCAGTCACTAGCGTTCACAAATACACAATGATCTAGTGTGATTAATTGCCACACACTTTCCAAATCATCCTTGAAACTAGAAAGTGATATTCATACGGCTGGCCAGGCGGGCACAAAATAGAAATGAGCACAACAAATAATCAAGATGCATCAAATCAATATCTATTGCATAGAAATTAAGCACGACAATTACATGTTCCTAACCAACGCCAAAAGTTACTTAGTTCATAAAGTGCATAGAGACACACGTTACAATCTGAGTAATTATATCCATAATTACAAAACAATGTAAGAAAATATTAATTCCCTTGATCAACTTGCAATTGATGGTCTTCTTGTAGGTCTCCAATCTCTCTCCTCTATTCGACTCCCAAATGTGGAAGTAAACTTTCCAAGAGTGGAATGTTCCTCCCAAGGATGGAATGAATTTGACTCGGGCGGCTATCTCCTTTTATAAAGTGATAGGAGGCCTGAATTAGGTTGACCTAGACACGTGGATGACTCTCCTTGCTCCTTTATCCCCGAGAATATCTTAACAGAATTTAGTTCATTCAATTGGCTAACGAGCTGTGATGTGGTAGTTTTGCTCCTCGCTTTGCTCCAGCACAAATTTTGCTCCCTCTAGTCGTTCAGCAATACATTCTGCACAAAATAACTTCCAAGCATCCATTCTTCCAAATGGGTTAAAACATGTAATATATATCTAAAAGCAACCCTATTTAGCACAAAAGACACACAAATCAATATAGAAATAAGACCTAAATAACTCCCTTTTGGAGAGTTATCATACCCCCAAACTTGAACTATTGCACGTCCCGAGCAATACTAACCAACCTTCCCTTAAGAATTCAAAACGTTAGACAAAGAATAGCTTAATCAAACCAGACAATCCAACACTACCTTCAACCTTTACCTGAGCATTCTGCAAAAACCAAGCTCTGCTGCAGCAAGATAATTCTTCTGGCCTGGACAAATAATCACCACTTTTAACTCAATTCTAAGAACTTGCCACATCCTAGTTCTATTATCAGACATTTTAAAACACATTTTCAAGGGGTTTATATTTTTGTTTTTCAGACTTAAAGCAACCCTACAGTCATAAGCTCTTAAGCATGGGATGACCCACTTTATGGTGCAGTATACCCTTGCCTCAAACTCATCACCAACTAGGCTAAATACTCATTGTAAAGCTAAAAAATCCTTAGTTATTCTATCTCTTGCCCCTCAGAATGACGACATTTTATGATGAAGCTCACCTAAGTTCTGGGAGAAAGAAAAACTGCTGGATTATCATTCATCCTTCAAAATTTTTGCTCCATGAATTAAATCTTCAACAATCAACTTTTTTCAGCAAATAATTTTTTTCATTTTTCATATTTCCTAGGTCATCTTTTGACGCAAAGACAAATTGTGGGTATCACAAATGTGTCTGGTTACTCAACAACCTAGCAAATTATTTAATGAAGGAGAGGAATGCTCGAGCAAAAAAATTGGAGTAGCAAAAAGTCCCCCAAACTTGAATTATTCATTGTCCCCAATGAATCATTAACCTCTAAAATTATACCCCCAAACTTAAATTTTTCTATCTAAATTTTCAAACTAAGTGTGGGACTAGAACTAAGCTTAAAGTGGATCAAATAAATCAACACTACCTTAGAATCTTCTTGTCGCAGCAACCGGCCAGGCTAGAAGAAATGCTCAAGCAAGAGGTTTCTGGAGACCAGAATACCTTGATCTAATTAAGCTTAACCAGTCCAAGCTTCAAAAATTCAGAAGAAAATTAGTTAAGTTAGAGTTACTCAGTGCCATAGAATAGAAATGCTTGGAAATTTCATTAAAAACAAAGAAAGAAATTACATAAGCAGATATTTTGATGGCCTAAAGACAGAAAATTAAAAAAAAACAAAACAAAACAAAAAAACATAACATCAACAGAAAGCGAGGTCAGATATACGCGAGCAATAAAAAATAGAGAAACAAAAGTAATGCTCGCTCAAGACCATCACATCCATCAATCTTCCTGACCCTACTGATCTTCATCATCCTCTTCTTCTCTTTCGACAGGTGGGGGCGGTATCCAGGGGTTAAATAAATCATCGAGAAACATAGGGAATGCCGGATATGGTTTGGAGAAATTGGATTGCAAGGCCCTTCGAAGTGTGTCATCTCTCCTTTTAGCATAGGTCCAATAGGTTTGAGCTTGCCTTTCAGAAAACTCTTGCCTACTGGCCGACAGTGCCAGTTGCTCTAGGATTTGATGAATTCCACATACTAACCCACCCTAGCGTGCCTCCTGCGTACGCTTAAGCCGAGCCAGATTTGGTGTATCAATGATTCCCTTTTCAAGCAAAATTACATCCTCTGGAACCGTGGGCACTTCTGCCCTGCTGCATAGCATAGTGATTGTGTTTGGAAAAAATAACTTCCCCACCTTTTTGCGCCAACAACTAAAGATTTCATTCGAAATGATTTTTTAAACATCAATACTTAAGGATCGAAGAATTGCGAATATCAGAAGCACTCGGTCGCAAGACACTGTTGAATCATGCGTAGTCGGGAGCAAATGCAGCTTGATGAAGCCCAACCACGTATTGGCTTCACTTTTTAGATAGGCAGCTTGAAATGTGTGTTTCTCTGTCTTTGATAGCCTCCACTGAGCCCCCTCAATGCCAACCTCTCGGACCGCCGCATTTAACTGATCACTCGATGGTGCCACCACTATCTCATTAAAGCCCGCGTGTGGGAAGTCCTGGAGGTTGAATAATGAATTGATAGCCCCTGGGCTCCAGTCAACAGTCACTCCTACGACTATGGCCTGAAATTCCTCTGCATTATCAACATTCGCATAAAACTCTCGAACAATGTTAGAATTTACTGGGTTTGATTTTGCACAGAACTGACTCCAGCCGTGATTCGCGATCCCTGCCCTTAAGAAATGTGGCAGATCATCACCAAACCCTCTCTCGAATAAGAAATCCCTTTTTAACATCTCCCGGTATTTTGCTCGGGCAAGTTCATTGATGAAGCAGATGAATGGTCCTTCTTCTTCTTCCTCTACAAGTTCATCCGATGCTTCAGCAATTCCTTTGCCTTTGTCTTCTTTATGCTTTGTCAAAGTCTCTTCCACTGCTTTCTTCTCTGTTTCCTTTCTCTCTCTGTCCTCAGCTTCCTTTTTCTCTTGTTCCTCTCTCTCTGCATTCTCTTTCTCAGAATCTATCGACAGTGGTGATGGGGTATCAGTTCGAACTACCTTGACGTGGCCAGCTTTTCGCTTCAGGCGGCGACGTCGCGGCGCTTCCGACATGATAACCTCAACACGAGCCTCTTGCTCATGTTCCACCTGCGCATTACCTATTTCCTCAACATCCTCTGTCCTACCTTCTTGCGTATCTTCGGCCTGTTTTTCTTAAACTTCCTCTGTGTGCTATTCTTGAACTTCCTCCGTATCCGGAACTATCGGGTCAATCTGCTCTGGGTTATGTCCTTCTGGTTCCTTCGGATCTTTTTCAACCACTGTGGCGGCAACATCTTCCACTACTTTCTGTATAACTTCTTGATCCTCAGCCATTTGTTGCCTTCTCCTTCTTTTGGCTTCTTTTTCCTCCGACGTTTTCTTTTTCTTCGTTTTCACTTTCTGTGCCTCGGGGGTAACTGGTACCTCTTCTTCCTCATTGTCTCGCTCTTTTCTTGCTCTTGTTTTCGCGACGCAAAGGAATTTGCAGCAAATAGAAGCGAAAAGGAAAACAGAAACGATAAAGGTTGAAAGCAAGAAAATGAAGTGAAGAAAACTTACCGCAGGCTGTTAATAAATAGGGCTTCAGCAAAATAAAATCTTAGCCGAAAGATTTTGCTCTCATTAATTGAATTTACCGTTCAAAACCCATGCAATCTGAATAATTAAAACCATCAAATGGTAAAATCTGAATTTCAATCGCCCATGGTAAATAACGATGCGCTGTCCAACGGCTAAGCCCTTTGATCTTCCATGTGTGACACGTGGCTCCATCAGATGGCTCATGCAATTAACCTGTCCACAGAAAATTCAAAATCCGAACAGTAAAAGTTATTAATTCTCAACAAAACCCTTCCTATTCGGACGAAAGATTTGCTTCGGCCATAACATTGTCGTAACAAACTTCTGAGCAAAACGAATCTTACATACGGAAGAATTCAAATTAACAATCAAATCAAATCAAGAAATTTGAATTAACAGCTTAAATAGAAAAAAAAGAATTATTTTTATCCAAAACCGAATATATCAGGAGAAACTTTACTAAACCCTAATCTAATCGGAAATTCAAATACAACTAAATACAACTAAATCAAAATCTAAACTAACAAATTAAATAATAAACTCGGCTAAATAAATAAACCAAAAATGGAATCTACGAAAATAAAACAAAATCAAATAAAATTCAAATTTACCGAATCTGATTCAAAATAACTAAATTCAAACCAAATAAAAATAATTCAAGTTAAATCAAACTAATCAGCGAGAAATAAAAACAAAACAACCACTGGGAGCTCAAAATATTGCTCTGCGAAATGCTCCCGCAAAAATCTCGCTCTCTCATTCATCAACCAACTTTAGGGAAGGATATTTCATCTGGAACTCCTCTCCCCAATAATGTTTCACACGTTGTCCATTCACTTTGAACACTCTCCCATCTTTTTCATCCTGCAAAGTAATTGCTTCATGGGGGAAAACTTCAATCACCACAAATGGTCCTGACCATTTAGATTTTAGTTTCCCAAGAAACAATTTTAATCTACAATTATAAAGCCAAATTCTTTGACCCTTGACAAACTCTTTAGGCTTAATTTTCTTGTCATGCCACGGCTTAGTCTTTTCTTTATTCATTTTTGAATTTTCATAAGAAAATTTGCGAAATTCCTCTAATTCATTAAGCTACAGCATTCTTATTGCCCCTGCACGACTCAGATCAAAATTCAATTTTTTCAAAGCCCAAAACGTTTTATGGTCAAGCTCTAATGGTAAATGACAAGCTTTCACATATACTAACCTATAGGGAGACATACCTAGAGGAGTCTTATAGGTTGTCCTATAAGCCCAAAGAGCCTCATCCAACCGAAAAGACCAATCTTTCCTAGATGGATGGACTACTTTTTCTAGAATAGATTTAATTTCCCTACTGCTTATTTTAGCTTGACCATTTGCTTGTGGGTGATAAGTGGTAGCTATCCTATGCTTAATTCCATACTTAGCTAGAAGCTTAATTAAGATAATATTAACAAAATGTGTACCCTCATCACTTACTAAAGCTCTAGGTGTCCCAAACCGCGCAAAGATGTGTGATTGAAGAAACCTTGATACTGTCTTGGCATTATTCTGATGGCATGCAATGGCCTCCACCCACTTGGACACGTAATCAACTGCCAATAAGATAAAAACATTAGCATTAGAAGGGGGAAATGGCCCCATAAAGTCAATGCCCCACACATCGAATAATTTCACTTCCAAAATGTAAGTTAGAGGCATTTCATCTCTAGGCCCCAAGTTTCCTCTCCTTTGGCAAGCATCACATTGCTTGTAGAACGAATGGGCATCCTTAAATAAAGAAGGCCAGAAGAATCCACAATGCAAAATCCTCATAGTTGTCCTCTGGCCACTGAAATGGCCTCCATACGGCGAAGAGTGACATTGCTCCAGGATTTCCTTTGCTTCATCACCTGAAACACACCTACGAATAATACCATCAGAGCATTGCTTATACATAAATGGCTCATCCCAATAGAAAAATTTTGCATCATGCTTAAACTTTTTCTTCTATATCCGATCCATATCAATATGAGTGACTCTCTTTACCAAAAAGTTGGCAATATCAGCATACCAAGGGACATCCTTGACTACATTTACCTCAACAGCAAAAAGTTGTTCATTTGGGGAAGAATCTGGAATGGTAGGTTGCTTCAGCAAAGATGATGATGGATAAATACGAGATAAATGATCTGCAATGACATTTTTTGATCCCTTCTTGTCCTTTATCTCGAAGTTGAATTCCTGCAATAATAAAACCCAACGAATTAGTCTAGACTTTGAATCTTTCTTAGACATTAAATACCTTATTGTTGCATGATCCATGAACACTATGACTTTGGATCCAACCAAATATGGCCGGAATTTCTCAAAAGCAAACACCACAGCTAACAACTATTTTTCAGTAGTTGTATAGTTGACTTGTGCTTCATTTAAAACCCTGCTTGCATAGTATATCGGATGGATAAATTTGCCCTACTTTTGCCCCAGCATAGCACCTACCGCAGCATCACTCGCATCACACATTACCTAAAATGGTAAATTCCAATTAGGTGCACAAAGAACGGGTGCTGAGATTAAAACAGCATTTAAAGTTTCAAAAGCCTTCCTTACAATCTGCATCAAAGTAAAAAACATGATCAGTACACAATAAGTTACAAAGAGGTTTACTAATCTTGGAAAAATCCTTTATGAACCTCCTATCAAATCCAGCATGACCTAAAAAACTCTAAATCCCTTTCACTGAACTCGGTGGTTCTAATCTTTCAATAACCTCAATTTTTGCTCTATCAACTTCTAGACCATTCTTAGAAATCTTATGACCTAACACAATGCCCTCATTCACCATGAAGTGGCATTTCTCCCAATTAAGAACTAGATGGGTATCCTCACATCTTTTTAACACCTTACCTAAATTATCCAAACAACTTTGAAAATACCCTCCAAAAACTGAAAAATCGTCCATAAATACCTCAACAGTGGACTCAATCATATCAGAAAAAATTGCTAACATACACCGTTGAAATGTTGTTGGAGCATTGCAAATGCCAAAAGGCATTCGCCTAAAAGCAAACGTCCCATAAGGGCAGGTGAAAGTGGTTTTTTCCTGATCCTCAGGAGCAATGGTAATCTGGTTATACCCAGAATAACCATCTAAGAAACAGTAGTAGGCCTAACCAGCCAATCTATCCAACATCTGGTCAATAAATGGTAGAGGGAAATGGTCCTTACGGGTAGCTTTATTAAGCCTCATGTAATCCATGCAAACCCTCCAGCTAGTCACTGTATTAGTTGGGATCAACTCATTGTCTTTATTGCTCGCCACAGTGACACCTCCTTTCTTAGGAACACATTGGACAGGGCTTACCCAATTGTTGTCTACAAGTGGATAAATAATGCCAGCATCCAACCATTTTATCACCTCCTTTTAAACAACCTCTTTCATTGTAGGGTTAAGCCTTCTCTGTTGCTCAATACTCCTAGAGGATCCCTCATCTAGAGTGATTTTATGCATACAGAAAGATGGGCTAATTCCTTGAATGTCAGCCAATGTCCAACCTATTGCTTTGCGATATTGCTGCAGCAACTTAATTACGGCCTCTTCATGCTCCAGCATTAAATCTGATGCAACAATAATGGACAACGTCTCACCTTCCCCAAGATACACATACTTTAGATGATCCGGCAAGGGCTTCAAATCTAAAGTGGGTGTCTCAATCAGGGATGGCTTAATAGGAGGAGCCTTCCTTTGATCCAAATCTAAAGACTCAAAAACATCCTCACACCTAGACACTTCTTTTTCATTTTTTCTTTCTAAAGAACAAACTTCTAAATCCTCTACACTAACCTCTTCATGATCTTCCAAATGTTTGTTTGTCGAATCCTGCATTGCTATCTCAACAATTGTGTTCTCCAGAATCCTGATGAAAGAGCAATCTTCCATTTCGTCTGGATACTTCATGGCCTTAAACACATTAAATTTCACTTCCTCATTATAAACCCTCATTGTTAATTCCCCTTTTGAACATCTATCAATGCCCTACCAGTAGCCAAAAATGGACGACCAAGAATAATTGAGACATCTTTATCAGCCTCATAGTCTAAGATAATAAAATCAACAGGAAATATGAACTTATCTACCTTCACTAAGACATCCTCAATTTTTCCCTCAGGATATGTGATAGACCTATCAGTTAGTTGAAGTGTGACTGTGGTAGGCCTAGCTTCACCAATACCTAGCTTTCGATAGACCGAAAGAGGCATAAGGTTAATGCTTGCACCTAAATCACAAAGTGCTCTCCCTAACTCTTTTCCACCTATAGACACAAGTATAGTGAATGATCCTGGATCCTTAGCCTTGGTTGGTAGCCCATTCTTAAGAATAGCACTACATTCCTCAGTAAGAGATATAGTTTCAAACTAACCTAACCTCTTCTTTAGTTAGAATATCCTTAAGAAATTTAGCATAATTAGGCATTTGCTCAATAGCTTCTACTAAAGGGATATTTATATGCAATTGCTTAAGAATCTCTAAAAACTTTTTAAATTGACCATCCTGATTCTTAGGCCTTTACCTTTGTGGAAAAGGTAGAGGTGGTACATAAGGTGGGGGCGACATATAAGGTGGTTCCACATCTGGAACAGAACCAGATGCTCCAGCATCATTATTGCTGCCTCCAGCATCCTGACCAGACTCCAACTCTTTCTCAACAACAACATTTTTATCACAATTCTTTTCTATATCCTGGGGTTTACTAGGCTCTTTTCTTTCTTCTAGTGGCTTACCACTCCTAAGAGTCACTGCCTTTACCTGCTCCATACCTTCTCTTCTGAGTGTTCAGTATCTAAAGGAAGTTTCCCTTGAGGCCTTGCCTTTAGCTCATTAGCTAGCTGACCCACTTGCAATTCCAGGGCTCTCATTGAAGCTTGATTACTTTGAATTGTGGCATCTGTACAAGCCATATATTCTTTCATCATTGCCTCAAGAGAACTCTCTGAACTTTGTTGGGGCAAAGCCTGCTTATTTTTTTGGGGCATTACCTGCACTTTAGCAAATCCCGATTGGTTCACCTTTTGTTGTGCTTGCACATTACTTCCTTGTCCTCCCCACGAGAAGTTGGGGTGGTTGCGCCAACCTGGATTATAAAAGTTAGAATAAGGGTTCTTCCTCTAATTACCTACAAAAAACACAGAAGCTGGATTGCTAGGGCAAAACTCGTAGTTGTGATCTTCACCACAATAGACACATGTTTCCTCTGCAACTTGGTTCTTAAGGGAATAAAAGTCCCCACGCAGCGGAAGCGCAACAATTGGACCTTACGCCGTATATTAATTAATATTAAAATATCGTTACGAAAACTCAAACAAACTTTAAACACTCTTTAAAGTTGCTGGAAATTCAGTTTAAACATGCTTAAAAATAAATCTAAATTTATTTTCATGCTTTTCTAAAGAAAAGGGGAAGAACCGTCACATACCTTCGTTGTAGACTTGACCGTTCTTCGCCAATAACGCTCCAACGAACGAAAACGCAGCAGCCTCTTCGCCTCTTGATCGCTGGAATTTTCTTCTTGATTGACACAATAACCACAAAGGTTACACCGGTATGACTCTAGGTCTAGGAGGCAAAAGACTTGTGGGAGTCTTTCTCTAAGAGGGAGGCTAGAGAGAATTTTAGGTCTTGTCTTTTTTAGAGTCTAAGAGCAAGAGCAAAATTTCAAGTGTCATGACCAATTAGGTCTAGTGTTCTATTTATAGAAGAGAGACCATGAATAAAATATTCAATTAAATCAATCTTTTCCAAAATTGATTCAATCTAATTCCTTAATTAATCAATCATGATCAATCAATTCCATAATTGATTAATCTTTTCCACAAATTACTAATTACTTCCATAAGTGATTAGATCATTTCCATAAATGATTAATCACTTCCTTAAGTGATTAATTATTTCCATAATTGATTAATTCCCGGTTAATGAATTCTTTAATTAATTAACCACCAATTAAAAATCACATATTTAATTTCCGGCCTAGAATTAATTAATTTGCCCAAACACATTTTAGGCCTTAAATTAATTCATTATTTGAACTCTTTCAAACTTCCATAAAATTTATATTTGAACTTCTTCAAATATTAATTTCTCTCATAATAATATATCAATATATATTATATTTGTTTCCCTTAGTAAATTGAACATTTTCAATTTACATTTATTACTTAGTTGCCTCAAATTACTTTATGAGCTACCAGTGGGACCTAATGGACCTGTAGATCAGAAGCTCCAACGATGTGAGATTAATTGGTCAAACTCATTAACCACATTAATCAATATTCGTTAACTGTGTGTTCACTCCACTATAGACTCACAGTTGCACTCTTCTCACTGCAGACATATTTTCTGTGTCCACGGATATAGACCAATATCGACTAGTTAGTCCTTCACGAGTGTCCGTAATACCAGCTGGGTCAAATTACTGTTTTACCCCTCAGTTACCTCTATTTCCTTAAGTACCAGTTCTCCTCTAATGAACAACCTGTTTGTGGTCCAACCATCAAACAGAAAACCCTCTCGTGCCATTGAGAGGGTAGGGCCCTATGTTCAAGACTCGGAGTAACCACTTAAGGGAACACTCATCTGCTTCCCTAAAGTCGGGAAGGAGTGAATTCCATCTTGTACGATTATGTTCCCAGCTCCCCATTCGGTCTTGTCCCCAAAGTGGTAGGCTTATTGAGTCGGCGTATTGGCCACTCTCACCCATACAAATCAAAGGACAATCTCTCATGAGCAGGAGTCCATAATCAACTCAGGATTAAGACTAAGTTGTCTAGGTCGTCCTAGTGAAATAGAAAACCAACTAGTTAACGATGTTATAACTAGTGGTTACTATTTTGCGGTCCGGTCTTATGCAAACTCATTGCATAGGATACCCCCACTCGCATGTCTCCTACACGAACGCGTTGGATCGCAGCGTTTGTATCAAATACAAAGTGGGTCGTATCCATAGTGTCACCAGGATAAGGCGCCCATTCTTATCCCTATACTATAGACCCTTTAGGCTGTTTCTTGAACAATGATCCCATATGTCGCTACATATAGTTCAAGACTCATATTACAGCCTAGGATGTCTAGTTTATTGGATTAGGGTTATTATTAGGCAAAGACAAATATAAAATATAAAATAACTAATAATAATTAATGGAAAAATATATCAATATTATTTCATTAATATCCGGTCAACAGTTACATTCACTATCTACGAGTTTTAGGGCATAAAACCCAACAGGTTCATCACTGTAGTAGGCTCCACAACTAGCGGCTACACTGTCACATTTTTAAGAGCGTTAGCTAACATTGCAATACCAGCCCTAATGGTGGATACACCATCAACCTCTAACACACTCTTAACCTTTTTATTTGTGCCTCTAACATCTGACCACTGACAACTATTAGTTGATATTCTCTCTAAAATTTCATGGGCTTCATTAAAAGTTTTTGCCAAAAGGGCCCCTCCAGCTGAAGCATCAACCATACCTTGGGTTGCTCCATTTAGCCCATTGTAAAATGTTTCCATTTGGATACAATGTGGTAAACCATGGTGGGGACACTTTCGCAAAAGCTCCTTAAACCTCTCCCAAGCCTCACTAAAAGTCTCATCTTGAAGTTGTGATATGGATTCAATCAATAATCCATTGCATGTACCTAAAGGACCAATCACAAGGAGCAAGGCAAAGAAGATACAAGAGGCTTTCACACTGCATGTTCAAAAGCTAGCAAATGCACAACGAGAGGTCGAGAATTTTGAACCCAAATTTTTATATAATGTTAGTTAAGCAAGTCAAGAAGAGAATGGAGTCAAGATGGCACGGGAAAAGTTGTGTAGTTTGGAAGATGGCACGGAGGACAAAAAAAGTGAGCAGAATTTGTGAAGAGGTGGTTGTCCAACTTGCATCTCTTGGGATTTCGTGATGTCAAAGGATGTCAAACGTTGCCATTATGAGGAGCGGATTCCATAGCACATATTTAAGACAATTTAAAGCAATTCTATCTTTTTAGTTTTGAGATATGGCTGCTCGTTTGATGTGCAATCAAGTTTTAAGTTCCTAGGTCTTATTTTCGACAATTTGCAATTAAGTTTAGTTGAATGACTTTTGAGTTCCTTGGTCTATCCACGACCATTGGCCTTTAAAATGGCTTGTAATACTCTTGAAAACTCAGATTATGTTTAGTAAAAAGCTTTTGTTTATTCAACCCCTTTGGTGTTGTATTTTCTTTCAAATCTTGTCTTAGGTTTGATGTTCAATCGATTCATTGGATTAGTTTTTGATCAATCTAATTCTGGAGTGAGTCGTCTTAGGATCTAGGAGTGACCATCCTTATTCTAAGTTTGATCTAAGAGTGATTCATCTTCTAGCTAAACTCTTGGTTGGAATCATTCGGTAAGTTAGTCTTATTTGTGTCCGTTTACAAGGATCCTAGAAGGACCTCTAGCTTTGTAAACTTAAGCATATTGGGCGCTTATCAAGTTGCCTAAACCCTACTATTTTACTCCTCAATTTAGCATTCCTATTGTTGGGTTTTATGCCCTAAAACTCGTAGATAGTGAATGTAACCGTTGACCGGATATTAATGAAATAATATTGATATATTTTTCCATTAATTGTTATTAGTTATTTTATATTTGTCTTTGCCTAATAATAACCCTAATCCAATAAACTAGACATCCAAGGTTGTAATATGAATCTTGAACTATATATAGCGACATATGGGATCATTGTTCAAGAAACAGCCTAAAGGGTCTATAGTATAGGGATAAGACTGGGTGCCTTATCCTGGTGACACTATGGATACGACCCACTTTGTATTTGATACAAACGCTGCGATCCAACGCGTTCGTGTAGGGGACATGCGAGTGGGGGTATCCTATGCAATGAGTTTGCATAAGACCGGACCGCGAAATAGTAACCACTGGTTATAACACCATTAACTAGTTGGTTTTCTATTTCACTAGGACGACCTAGACAACTTAGTCTTAATCCTGAGTTGATTATGGACTCCTGCTCATAAGAGATTGTCCTTTGATTTGTATGGGTGAGAGTGGCCAATACGCCGACTCAATAAGCCTACCACTTTGGGGACAAGACCGAATGGGGAGCCGGGAACATAATCGTACAAGATGGAATTCACTCCTTCCCGACTTTAGGGAAGCAGATGAGTGTTCCCTTAAGTGGTTACTCCGAGTCTTGAACAAAGGGCCCTACCCTCTCAATGGCACGAGAGGGTTTTCTGTTTGATGGTTGGACCACAAACAGGTTGTTCATTAGAGGAGAATTGGTACTTAAGGAAATAGAGGTAACCTAAGGGTAAAACGGTAATTTGACCCAGCTGGTGTTACGGACACTCGTGAAGGACTAACTAGTCGATATTGGTCTATATCCGTGGACACAGAAAATATGTCTGCAGTGAGAAGAGTGCAACTGTGAGTCTATAGTGGAATGAACACACAGTTAACGAATATTGATTAATGTGGTTAATGAGTTTGACCAATTAATCTCACATCGTTGGAGCTTCTAATCTGCAGGTTCATTAGGTCCCACTGGTAGCTCGTAAAGTAATTTGAGGCAACTAAGTAATAAAAGTAAATTGAAAATGTTCAATTTATTAAGGGAAACAAATATAATATATATTGATATATTATTATGAGAGAAATTAATATTTGAAAAGTTCAAATATAAATTTATGGAAGTTTGAAAGAGTTCAAATAATGAATTAATTCATTTAAGGCCTAAAATGTGTTTGGGCAAATTAATTAATTCTAGGCCGGGAATTAAATATGTGATATTTAATTGGTGGTTAATTAATTAGAGAATTCATTAACCGGGAATTAATCAATTATGGAAATAATTAATCACTTAAGGAAGTGGTTAATCATTTATGGAAATGATCTAATCATTTATGGAAGTAATTAGTCATTTGTGGAAAAGATTAATCAATTATGGAATTGATTGATCATGATTGATTAATTAAGGAATAAGATTGAATCAATTTTGGAAAAGATTGATTTAATTGAATATTTTATTCATGGCCTCTCTTCTATAAATAGAACACTAGACCTAATTGGTCATGAAACTTGACACTCTTGAAAGACAATACCTAGAATTCTCTCTAGCCTCCCTCTTAGAGAAAGACTCCCACAAGTCTTTTGCTTCCTAGACTTAGAGACATACCGGTGTAACCTTTGTGGTAATTTGTCGATCAAGAAGAAAATTCCAGCGATCAAGAGGCTAAGGCGGCTGCTGCGTTTTCGTTCGTGGAGTGTCGTTGGCGAAGAACGGTCAAGTCTACAACGGAGGTTTGTAACGGTTCTTCCTCTTTTCTTTAGAAAAGCGTGAAAATAAATTTAGAATTATTTTTAAGCATGTTTAAACCAATTTTACAGCAACTTTAAAGTTTGTTTAAAGTTTGTTTGAGTTTTCGTAACGGTATTTTAATGTTAATTAATATACGACGTAAGGTCCAATCGATGCGCTTCCGCTGCGTGGGGACTTTTATTCCCTTCAATCGGCATCAGAGCTATCGCTGTCCCTATTAATTAACTTTAAAAGTTGCGATAGGCTCTAATAGGTGGAATTTATGCATAATGTATGTTCGGTTTGCGTTGAACTGTTTGGGTTAATTTTATGGCCATAGATTTTAATTTTTTGTGATTTTGATCATGTAAGGCCCGGTGTTTCGGGTATATTATGTAAAATTGAGTCCTATGTAAGTCTGGGTCTAGAATAGTTTTTGATGAGATGAAAAACGGAGCTATCGCCGCTAAAATCGGGACCAAAATCGGAGAATCGACGCTGAAATCGCCCAGATTCTGCCTCCAAACGCAACAGCGTCGAGACGCTACCTCAACAGCGTCTCGACGTTGTCTCGATACCGAAGGCGCTCGGTAAGGAAAGCACACAGCGTCGGGACGCTACCTCAACAGCGTCTCGACGCTGTCTCGATACGCAGGCACCAGATAAGGAAAGCGCACAGTGTCGAGACGCTATCGACACAGCGTCGAGACGCTGTCACGATGGAGGCGCGCATTAGGGTTTCAACAGGCACGGTTCAAGCTGTGGGCGGTCCGGTTCGGACTGGTTCAGCTGGGCTGGGACCTATTTGGTCCGGTTCAGCCAATTTTTGGCATGGTTCGTGATTTTGGAGGCCGGTTCGAGGTGGTTCGGGTCGGTTCGTGCTGTCTAGACCAATTCCAGAGCTGTACAAGGATTTTTTAGGATAGAATTTAGCTAAATTAATGTAATTTAATGCTTTATTTTATCCTAGGGGCCAAAATTAACCGGTTCAATTGCTATTTATATGCTTTATGGATGTCATATAGAATATTTAATCCCACCTTAGGTTATAAACATGCTCATGCATTTTTTTATATATTATAAATTGTTATAATGTATGTTTAAATGCATGGATTTGTTTTCATATTTTTAATATAAGTGTATATTAATTATATGAAAAATTGGAAAGCATGAAGCATGTCATTACTTAAATTAAATATAAATAGTTATGTTTAATGTGATGAATGAAGCATTCTTGATTGATTTTCTTGATTGACTTATAATTGTTATAATAAAAGAAAATCAAAATTTCATGAAGCATGAAACATCCATAGTTAATAATATAATTGTTATATTATTCATGCAATTAGTATGGTTTAATTATTTAATTTGAATGAGATTGTTAAATGAATTAAACCCTAGATTCTTGATTATAGGATTAATCATTAAAATTTGAAATAGTTCTTTAATATTAATGATTAGAAACCGTCAATCTATAATCAAGATTTGCATGCAAACATAAGATCATAGGATGAATTGAATTAATTTTAAATTGTTTAAAATTAATTAGACCTAGATCGATTTCTAATAGGATTAGAATCTTTTCTTACTTAGAATTTAAAATAGTTTTAATTGACTAAGTAGGAAAAACATTGCTATGATTATAAGGGAACTCCACCGGTAATGTTCTGTCTAAGGTTGGGGGTATTTAAGTTGACGGTTTACGGAACACCTCCTACCTGGGAACTGACCTGGAACACCGGAGTTGAATTAATCATAGTTAAATGTTAGCATGCAATGTCACTAGGTTTATTAAAAGTGTTTAATGCACCTAGATCTTTAGAGTAAAGACCTTACATTACTAAAGTTATAAGGGAACTCTCTCGGTAAAGTTCTGTCTAAGGTTGGGGGTATTTAAGTTGACGGTTTACGAAACACCTCCTACCTGGGAACTGACCCGAACATTGAGTTGAATTAACCATAGTAATGTTGACTTGCAATGTTGGGTTTATTAAAAGAAGTTTAATTCACCCAAAAAGATTGCAGTTGAATCCTTTCCATAATTGTTGTAATAGGATCAGACTTAGATAGATTGACTTAGCCGAATACTATCTAAGTTAAACAACCCTATATTAACTTTAGGACCTTTTCAGTGGGAGGAAAATTACAAAACGACATTTAAATATAGTTTTGCTCCTACATCCCTATATTCACAACGTGAGATTCATGCTCGGCTTCGAGTCGCCTTAGGAGCAGCCTCCCTTCGGAAAGTGTTTGCATGAATCAATATCAAGGTGAATGGGAAAAATGTCTAGAGTAAGTGGGAGCGGGACACGTGTCAACGTATCCCTCAATCTCCGCCCATAGTTCGCACAGTGAGAGTCCTATGATCCGCCTGCAGGTTGTCCTGGCGCAACCATCCCTTCGGAGGGCCTGGTCATAGGATTCGGAACATCGTGAACTCCTGAAAAAGGATAGGAGCTCTTAGGCTAATCACCAACAGTTGTCTTTCCCTTCGGTAGCCTGTTGGTGCGTGCCTCTGAGATCTGAAAGTGGGAGGGTTACACTTACGAGGATGAGTTAAAAGTGTTAACAAATCCTTGACCGAACAACGGTGGCTAATGTCTATAGGAATATGAGTTATTCTGGAATTAGAATTAGCTGAGAGGTGTCTCATTTCAAAGGAGGAGTACCTGATCACCCTTCGGTGGCTGATATTCTAAACCTCTGAAATATCGTTGCAAAACTAAATCGATAGTTGTAGGGTTCTGTGATTGTCTGTTTTGCTAAATTGATTGGATTGTGTGCAATTGTTTGCTTGTATGATGGGTTAAGGCAAAGATAACTAATACGGTCATTGTTTGTTTAAATTTCAGCAATGTCTTCCTCAATTGTCTCTCTGCTTAAAAATGAGAAATCAACCGGCGAAAATTATGCTACGTGGAAGTCGAACTTGAATACGATTCTTGTTGTCGATGGTCTGCGGTTCGTCTTAATGGAGGATTGTCCTCCAGCCCCTGCTCGTAATGCATCCCAAGTAGTTAAGGATGCTTATGACCGCTGGACAAAGGCCAATGATAAGACTCGCGTCTATATCCTAGCCAGCTTATCTGAAGTTTTGGCTAAAAGGCATGAGGGCATGGTAACAGCGAGGGAGATTATGAACTCTCTCCGGGAGATGTTTGGACAACCGTCCTACCAACTCCACCATGACGCTCTCAAATACGTTTATAGCTGTCGCATGAAAGAGGGCACGTCTGTTCGGGAGCATGTCCTGGATATGATGGTCAAATTCAACGTGGCAGAAGCAAACGGGGCGGTCATAGATGAGCGTAGTCAGGTTGCATTCATCTTAGAATCACTTCCGAAGAGTTTTCTGCAGTTTCGAAGCAATGCAATGATGAATAAAATAACATTCAACCTGACTAGCCTCCTGAATGAGCTACAACTCTATCAGTCTCTTCTTAAGAACAAGGGACAGATAGAAGGAGAGGCAAACGTTGTTCACTCTAAAAGAAAGTTCGAGAAGGGTTCATCCTCTGGAACTAAATATGTAGCCACTTCTTCAAAGAAAACTCAGAAGAAGAAAGGAAACAAGGGGAAAGCTCCCAGTACTGCTGCTAAAAGCAAGGGAAAAGCCAAAGCTATGGCAGATAAGAGCAAGTGTTTCCACTGCAATGTAGATGGACATTGGAAGAGAAACTGCCCAAAGTACCTTGCTGAGAAAAAGAAGGAAAATGAAGGTAAATTTGATTTACTTGTTTTAGAAACATGCCTGGTAGAACATGATGAGTTAACCTGGATACTTGATTCAGGAGCAACTAATCATGTTTGCTCTTCTTTTCAGGAAAATAGTTCCTTCCGGCCGTTGAACGATGGGGAAATGACACTCAGGGTCGGAACTGGAGAAGTCATTTCAGCTAAAGCAGTGGGAGCTGCGAAGTTATTTTTTAGAAATAGATTCTTACATTTAGAAAGTTTGTTAATCGTTCCCAAGATTAAGAGGAACTTAATTTCTATTTCATGTTTGATTGAACAATCGTATACAGTTACTTTTGATTTGAATAAAGCATTCATTTATAAAAATTGTGTACTTATTTGTTCAGCCAAATTGGAAAATAACTTATATGTTTTAAGACCAACCGAAAACAAAGCACTTTTAAATCACGAATTATTTAAAACTGCTGAAACTCAAAGTAAAAGGCAAAAGATTTCTCCATCAAGTAACAATACTCATCTTTGGCATCTCAGACTTGGTCATATAAACATCGATAGGATCGGTCGTTTGGTAAAGAATGGACTTCTAAGCAAGTTAGAAGATGATTCACTACCACCTTGTGAATCTTGTCTCGAGGGAAAAATGACCAAGAGACCCTTTACTGGAAAAGGTTAGAGAGCCAAAGAACCCTTAGAGTTAATACATTCGGATCTATGTGGTCCAATGAGTGTAAAAGCTCGAGGAGGGTACGAATATTTCATCTCATTTATAGATGATTATTCAAGATATGGTTACTTATACCTAATGGGACATAAGTCTGAAGCCCTTGAAAAGTTTAAGGAGTTTAAGGCTGAAGTTGAAAACCTATTAGGTAAATCTATTAAAGTACTTCGATCTGATCGAGGAGGGGAGTATATGGATCAAAGATTCCAAGATTATATGATAGAACATGGAATCCAATCTCAACTCTCAGCCCCTAGTACACCTCAGCAAAATGGTGTGTCAGAAAGGAGAAATAGAACCTTGTTAGACATTGTTCGATCAATGATGAGCTATGTTCAATTGCCTAGCTCGTTTTGGGGGTATGCAGTAGAGACTGCAGTATACATCTTGAACAATGTTCCCTCGAAAAGTGTTTCTGAAACACCTTTCGAATTATGGAATGGGCGTAAACCTAGTTTGCATCACTTTCGCATCTGGGGTTGTCCAGCACACGTGCTTGTGACAAATCCTAAGAAACTGGAACCTCGTTCAAAACTGTGCCAATTTGTTGGTTACCCTAAAGAAACGAGAGGTGGTTATTTCTACGACCCACAAGAAAATAAGGTGATTGTATGGACAAACGCCACTTTCTTAGAGGAAGACCACATGAAAGATCATAAACCACGCAGCAAAATAATATTAGGAGAAGCTACTGAAGAATCATCAAGAGTTGTTGATGAAGTTGGACCTTCAACAAGGGTTGATGAAGGAACTAGTTCTTCAGATCCATCTCGTTCATCTCAAACGTTGGGAATGCCTCGACGCAGTGGGAGGGTTGTATTACAACCTGACCGCTACTTGGGTTTAATTGAAACTGAGGTTGTCATACCTAATGATGGCATTGAGGATCCATTGTCCTATCGACAGGCAATGAATGACCAAGATAAGGATGAATGGGTCAAAGCCATGAACCTGGAAATGGAGTCAATGTACTCCAATTCTGTATGGAAACTTACAGATCTACCAAATGGGGTAAAACCCATAGGGTGCAAATGGATCTATAAGAGAAAAAGAGATGCTACTGGAAAGGTACAGACCTTCAAAGCTAGACTAGTGGCAAAGGGTTATACCCAAAAGGAAGGGGTTGACTATGAGGAAACCTTTTCTCCTGTAGCCATGTTAAAGTCCATAAGAATTCTCTTATCCATAGCCACATATTATGATTATGAATTATGGCAAATGGACGTCAAGACTGCCTTTCTGAATGGTAATCTTGAAGAGAATATCTTGATGTCTCAACCCGAAGGGTTCATAGCCCAAGGTCAGGAACAAAAGGTTTGTAAGCTCAATCGATCCATTTATGGATTGAAACAAGCATCCAGATCATGGAACATTAGATTTGATACTGCAATCAAATCTTTTGGCTTTGACCAAAACGTTGATGAGCCTTGTGTGTACAAGAAAATCAACAAAAGGAAAGTAGTTTTTCTAATACTTTATGTAGACGATATCCTACTCATTGGGAATGATGTAGGATACCTCACTGACATTAAGAAATGGCTAGCAGCCCAATTCCAAATGAAAGATCTGGGAGAGGCTCAATATGTTATGGGAATCCAAATCATTAGGGATCGTAAGAACAAAACGCTAGCTCTGTCTCAAGCAATGTATATTGACAAGATGTTGTCTCGATATTTGATGCAAAACTCCAAGAAGGGACTACTACCCTTCAGACATGGGGTACACCTGTCTAAGGAACAGTCTCCTAAGACACCTCAAGAAATTGAGAATATGAGACACATTCCCTACGCCTCAGCTGTGGGCAGCTTAATGTATGCTATGCTCTGCACAAGGCCTGACATATGTTATGCAGTGGGAGTAGTTAGTAGGTATCAGTCTAATCCAGGGTTGGACCACTGGGGAGCGGTTAAAAACATCCTCAAGTATCTTCGGAGAACGAGGGACTACATGCTTGTGTATGGAGCTAAGGATTTGATTCTTACTAGATACACTGACTCTGACTTTCAAGCTGATAAGGATTCAAGGAAATCCACATCAGGGTCAGTATTCACCCTCAATGGAGGAGCAGTAGTGTCGAGAAGCATCAAACAAGGATGCATAGCAGACTCAACCATGGAGGCTGAGTATGTAGCAGCTTGCGAAGCAGCTAAGGAGGTAATATGGCTTAGAAAGTTCTTGACTGATTTGGAAGTGGTTCCGAATATGAACATGCCCATAACACTATACTGTGGTAACAGTGGGGCTGTAGCCAACTCAAAAGAACCTCGTAGCCACAAACGAGGTAAACACATCGAGAGGAAGTATCACCTGATACGGGAGATTGTGCAACGAGGAGATGTGATCGTCACTAAGATCGCCTCGGAGCACAACATCGCTGATCCATTTACGAAGACTCTCACGGCTAAAGTGTTTGAGGGTCATCTAGAGGGTCTAGGTCAACGAGATATGTATGTCATCTAATCTAGGGCAAGTGGGAGAAATGTATAATGGGTATAAGGATGCCCTAGTTCATTGTATTATATACATGACATTTCCAGCTTTAGATTATTGCATTTACATCCCACTAACTAGTGTTTTAGTTCAAGTGGGAGTTTGTTGGGTTTTATGCCCTAAAACTCGTAGCTAGTGAATGTAACCGTTGACCGGATATTAATGAAATAATATTGATATATTTTTCCATTAATTGTTATTAGTTATTTTATATTTGTCTTTGCCTAATAATAACCCTAATCCAATAAACTAGACATCCAATGTTGTAATATGAGTCTTGAACTATATATAGCGACATATGGGATCATTGTTCAAGAAACAGCCTAAAGGGTCTATAGTATAGGGATAAGACTGGGTGCCTTCTCCTGGTGACATTATGGATACGACCCACTTTGTATTTGATACAAACGCTGCGATCCAACGCGTTCGTGTAGGGGACATGCGAGTGGGGGTATCCTATGCAATGAGTTTGCATAAGACCGGACCGCGAAATAGTAACCACTGGTTATAACACCGTTAACTAGTTGGTTTTCTATTTCACTAGGACGACCTAGACAACTTAGTCTTAATCCTGAGTTGATTATGGACTCCTGCTCATGAGAGCTTGTCCTTTGATTTGTATGGGTGAGAGTGGCCAATACGCCGACTCAATAAGCCTACCACTTTGGGGACAAGACCGAATGGGGAGATGGGAACATAATCGTACAAGATGGAATTCACTCCTTCCCGACTTTAGGGAAGCAGATGAGTGTTCCCTTAAGTGGTTACTCCGAGTCTTGAACAAAGGGCCCTACCCTCTCAATGGCACGAGAGGGTTTTCTGTTTGATGGTTGGACCACAAACAGGTTGTTCATTAGAGGAGAATTGGTACTTAAGGAAATAGAGGTAACCTAAGGGTAAAACGGTAATTTGACCCAGCTGGTGTTACAGACACTCGTGAAGGACTAACTAGTCGATATTGGTCTAGATCCGTGGACACAGAAAATATGTCTGCAGTGAGAAGAGTGCAACTGTGAGTCTATAGTGGAATGAACACACAGTTAACGAATATTGATTAATATGGTTAATGAGTTTGACCAATTAATCTCACATCGTTGGAGCTTCTGATCTGCAGGTCCATTAGGTCCCACTGGTAGCTCGTAAAGTAATTTGAGGCAACTAAGTAATAAAAGTAAATTGAAAATGTTCAATTTATTAAGGGAAACAAATATAATATATATTGATATATTATTATGAGAGAAATTAATATTTGAAAAGTTCAAATATAAATTTATGGAAGTTTGAAAGAGTTCAAATAATGAATTAATTAATTTAAGGCCTAAAATGTGTTTGGGCAAATTAATTAATTCTAGGCCGGGAATTAAATATGTGATATTTAATTGGTGGTTAATTAATTAGAGAATTCATTAACCGGGAATTAATCAATTATGGAAATAATTAATCACTTAAGGAAGTGGTTAATCATTTATGGAAATGATCTAATCATTTATGGAAGTAATTAGTCA
Organism: Luffa acutangula; assembly: GCA_036850905.1. NCBI lineage: Eukaryota > Viridiplantae > Streptophyta > Magnoliopsida > Cucurbitales > Cucurbitaceae > Luffa > Luffa acutangula. The sequence goes on along the minus strand of CM072087.1, from coordinate 25,307,689 downwards.
TTTGTAGAAAAGATTAATCAATTATGGAATTGATTGATCATGATTGATTAATTAAGGAATAAGATTGAATCAATTTTGGAAAAGATTGATTTAATTGAATATTTTATTCATGGCCTCTCTTCTATAAATAGAACACTAGACCTAATTGGTCATGAAACTTGACACTCTTGAAAGACAAGACCTAGAATTCTCTCTAGCCTCCCTCTTAGAGAAAGACTCCCACAAGTCTTTTGCTTCCTAGACTTAGAGACATACCGGTGTAACCTCTGTGGTTATTGTGTTGATCAAGAAGAAAATTCCAGCGATCAAGAGGCTAAGGCGGCTGCTGCGTTTTCGTTCGTGGAGCGTCGTTGGCGAAGAACGGTCAAGTCTACAATGGAGGTTTGTAACGGTTCTTCCTCTTTTCTTTAGAAAAGCATGAAAATAAATTTAGATTTATTTTTAAGCATGTTTAAACCAATTTTACAGCAGCTTTAAAGTTTGTTTAAAGTTTGTTTGAGTTTTCGTAACGGTATTTTAATGTTAATTAATATATGGCGTAAGGTCCAATCGATGCGCTTCCGCTGCGTGGGGACTTTTATTCCCTTCACCTATTAGGTGGGAAATATTTACTAAGAAATTTTTCAGCTAATTCACTCCATGTCCTAATTGATCCTGGAGCAAAAGAATTTAACCATGTCTTTGCTCCATCTCTAAGAGAATACGGGAACAAAGTTAATCTAAGGGCATCCCTAGGCACTCCTTGAATTATAAAAGAATCACTAACTCCTAGAAAAGACTTAAGATGTAAATGAGGGTCTTCAGATGACAAACCATGGAACTGCCCCACGGTTAGCAACATCTTAAACATTACTGGTTTCATTTCAAAATTTGCTGCCTCAATTTGAGGACGTGCAATCCCTAGATTTAACTCATCAAACATTGGAAAAACATACACTCGAATGGCTCTGGCCCTATCGTTCGCTACCAAGATAGGATTCTCAGCCTGATTATTTTGCTGCTCATTTTACTCCAGCGGCTAGTTTTGCTGCAACAAACGATTCTGGGGATCAAGTGGATCTTCTAAACCCTATGGGAGGCGCAACACATCAGCCATTTGATTTTGCTGTCTACGCTGCTCTCTCCTTCTTCTTTTGAATGTCCTCTCGATTTCTTGATCAAGCTCGAACCTTACCCTAGGTGGATCGCTCATGCACCAAACTCACACCTGTAATAACAAAAGAAACAATCAATAAGTTCTAGCACCAAACCACTAAAACACATACACAAAACAGATCAGATAAAAACTTATTCAAGTCCCCAGCAACAGCGCCAAAAACTTGTTGTGTTTCCAAAGTGAGTAAAAATAAGGTATAAAAAGACTCTAGAACTCTGTGCAAGTATACACAGTCCGCAGCAAGTAATAAGTATTTATCAAATCCAAGGTCTGAACTAGTTTTCACTTTATCTATTTTGTTTAGTTTTTCAATGGTTTCAAAAGTAGTTAAAATGATTGGTTTTTATAGAATGCTGAAGCAAAAGAAATGACAGAACAGAAAGTAAACAAATAAAGCAGATAGATTAGAAACATGCGCTGGTCAGGATTTAGTAATTGTTTTAAAAGATGCTCTACCAATATTATTGATCATGCAAAACTCTCGCAGTCTTATTAGCAGATTCCTCCCGGAACTCCAAATTTTTTAGAATATGTTTCAACTCTAATGAAGTACTACCGATCAAGCACTAGGCAACTGGCTATCCCTAGCTCAGTCACTAGCGTTCACCAATACACAATGATCTAGTGTGATTAATTGCCACACACTTTCCAAATCATCTATGAAACTAGAAATTGATATTCATACCGGTTGGCCAGGCAGACACAAAATAGAAATGAGCACAACAAATAATCAAGATGCATCAAATCAATATCTATTGCATATAAATTAAGCACGACAATTACATGTTCCTAACCAACGCCTAAAGTTACTTAGTTCATAAAGTGCATAGAGACACACATTACAATCTGAGTAATCATATCCATAATTACAAAACAATGCAAGAAAATATTAATTCCCTTAATCAGCATGCAATTGATGGTCTTCTTGTAGGTCTCCAATCTCTCTCATCTATTCGGCTCCCAAGGATGGAATGAATTTGACTTGGGCGGCTATCTCCTTTTATAGAGTGATAGGAGGCTTGAATTAGGTTGACCTAGACACGTGGATGGCTCTCCTTACTCCTTTATCCCGAGAATAGCTTAACAAAATTCAGTTCATTCAATTGGCTAACGAGCTGTGACGTGGCAGTTTTGCTCCTCGCTTTGCTCCAGCACAGATTTTGCTCCCTCCAGTCGCTCAGCAATACATTCTGCACAAAATAACTTCCAAAGCATCCATTCTTCCAAATGGGTTAAAACATGTAATATATATCTAAAAGCAACCCTATTTAGCACAAAAGACACACAAATCAATATAGAAATAAGGCTTAAATAACTCCCTTTTGGAGAGTTATCAATAGGCATAGTTGATAATCCATCCTTAGATCCTAGACCAGTAGATATCATGACGCTAGATGACTCTGTGAATAACTATTTTGAGAATAGAGACTTAGAAAAGAGATTTGATGTTGCTACATATTTTTTGAAATGTTATTATAACAATCTCTTTAGTGATGATGGGCCAAGGGAAAGTTTTTTTTCTCCCCTGTTTGCAGTGTGCAATTCGGTGCGAGATTTTCTGCAAGGCCCGGAGGACGATGAAAATTTTTATTTCGAGCCTCTGTGATCGTGTCGAACCTCGTCTAGCTAAAGACATTAAATAAAGCACTTCTTGGGAGGCAACCCAAGGATTAAAAGTTTAGGAATTTTTGCTGTAAATAATTTTCCTTGCTTCGTGATCCAATTTTGTTTTGCAGGATCACCTTAGCAAATCCCAAAGCTCCAAGAATCCCATTTTTCTGGATCCAAAGGAAGAGGATGAATTGCTCCTAACTCAGGAAAGTCTCAGTATCCCTCTTTATGCTTTATTGTTTATAAACATTAGGGACAATGCTTAGTTTAAGTTTGGGGGGAGGCTTTTACTGTGTTGAGCATATTTAAATTTTGTTGGATGCATGAGTAGATAGCTATGATAGCCGAGGATGTGATTTTAGAAGTTTTGGGAGAAAATGGTTTATATGTTGTGGAATCTGGGAGCATAGCAGAAATTGTGAAATTTTAAAATTTTTTTATACTTAGTTTTAATGTCTAAAGCATGCAATAGACTTATCTAATGACATCTTTGAAAATCTAGATTTTTATTATGATTTTTAAAGTTTGTTGTCACCCCGATAGGCTTAGTTTCTAACACTAGGAGTTCATGCCTGATCGTTTTAAAGAACTAGGCAGAAAAAAATGCTATGCCTGCTGAGAGAAAAACAACAAAAGAAAAAAAGAGAGAAAAGAAAAATCTGTTGAAAAAGAAAATTTTTGCTTGCATAAAAGAAAAAGCCTAGAGGTAAAAAGAGTTACCTGCGGTGTGATCAGTTAGGCCAATCAGAGAATAAAATTCGGGTTAAGGGTCCCTACACCGTATTGTGAAAGCTAGTACCATTTTAGATATCAAAATGCAAGTTTGGGGGAGTAACAAAAGAAAAAGAAAGTGAAAAATATTTGTGAGTTTAGCTCCCCCATGAAAAAAAAAATGTCAGGCGCCCTAGTTTCTTTTTTTTTTGCATGATAGTAGAACCCCGACCTATTAGGGACTCTTAGCCAGTGTAGGTGGAAAACAAATGGAGAAAGCCATCAGACTAATCTAGGTTAGTAAAAGAAACATTAGAAAAGTCTTGAGCATGTTATTCATTAATCTTAAGTTCAAACTCTTTTAAGATTTCTTCATGAGTATGCGGTGCTTGCTTATTCCACTTGCATGTTTTCCATTCTAGTTTAAAAGTTCCAAAATCATTGAGGCTTGAGTGATTCTATTTCATGCATCATTCGAATTTATTTTGCTCGGGACTAGCAAAAGCTTAAGTTTGGGGGTGTGATAGCAGGCAGAAATGTCGTTATTTTAGTCCTAAATTATTGAGCTTTTGAGCGCTATAATTGTGTTTTTATTGAAGAAATCTAAAATAATTTTTTATTTGGTCTTTAGGAGCATATTATGGATTTTTGGTGGAAAAATACCCAAAAAATGAGCAATCCAACCCAAATTTCCATCCATGGGTCAAAGGGGGAGCCCAAAAAGTCAACCATGCAAAGAAGATCCAAAAAGAAATGAAGAAAGGCCCAAGTCCAAGCCCAAATCCGTGTCTTCCTGTTCTGGAAACAGCACAGTGACGCGATGTTGTCCCATTTCTTGGCCAGCAAGTTGGGTGACGTCACAACGTCGCGATGCTGTGCTGATAGCGTCGCGATGCTGTCCTAATTCTAGGCCTATATAAGGCCTCCCTTGGTGCCCATTTTCATCATCAATCATTCCTTCATTCATTCATTCATTTCCTTCCTTGGCTCTTTTTGAGCCTTCTCTCAAGGCTTCTTAGCCTTTTTGAGAGTTCTTAGTGGGAAAATTTTGGGGAGCTTGGGGAACACTCTAGGAGGCTCAAGACATGCTCGAAGGGACTCCAAACGCTAGCGATGGGATCTTCGACGGTCATTTCCTTTCCTTTTATTTTGCTCTTATTTATGCTTTCCATTGTATATCTTGTGGATATTTTAGCCAACGGGATTAGTTGATTAAACTTAGATTCTTAAAATGAATCGGAGTGTAATAATTAACGATTTTTAATGGCGCTAAGGACACTTAGGTTGTTAAAATGGATTAATTATAATTAGGGGAAACCGACAGGAGAACCTATGTGATTAACTGAGATTCTAGGATTATAATTAGTTGGGCAACAAGATAGGATAATTGTAATAATTGTTTAGCTATTAATTGATTTTCAAGACCCCGCTTCTCATTCAAAACTATTTCTCCATATTTTTTTTCCTGATTGATCAATTTTTAATCTTTAATTGCGTTAATTTTAAATTCATTTTAATTTCATGTTTTGGTCCCTAAATATTATTTCACCCAAGTATTTTTAGTGTTCAAGAATTTATTGTTTTGCTTTGCTTAATTTTCGCTTCACCTCCCTATGGATTCGATACTCGGAATATTTTCGTTTTATATTACTTGCGGCCCGTGCACTTGCGGTGTGGTCGGCAACAATAATCGTCATCATAAGGGTCGACAAAGATGTTGGTTTTAAACCGTCATTGTTGTAATTTGTCATCGTACGTGTTTAATAAAACTAGAGAGTGGTATTCATACCGGCTGGCCAGGTGGACATAAAATAGAAATGAGCACAACAATTAATCAAGATGCATCAAATCAATATTTATTGCATAGAAATTAAGCATGGCAACTACATGTTCCCTAACCAACGCCTAAAGTTACTTAGTTCATAAAGTGCATAGAGACACACGTTACAATATAAGTAAATGCATCCATAACTAAAAAGTAATACAAGAAAATATTAATTCCCTTGATCAGCTTGCAATTGATGGCTTCTTGTAGGTCTCCAATCTCTCTCCTCTATTCGGCTCCCAAAGGTGGGAGTAAACTTTCTAAGAGTGGAATGTTCCTCCCAAGGATGGAATGAATTTGACTTGGATGGCTATCTCCTTTTATAGAGTGATAGGAGGCTTGAATTAGGTTGACCTAGACACGTGGATGACTCTCCTTGCTCCTTTATTCCGAGAATAACTTAACAGAATACAGTTCATTAAATTGGCTAACGAGCTGTGACGTGGCAGTTTTTCTCCCAGCTTTGCTGCAGCACAGAATTTGCTCCCTCAAGTCGCTCAGCAATACATTCTGCACAAAATAACTTCCAAAGCATCCATTCTTCCAAATGGGTTAAAACATATAATATATAACTAAAAGCAACCCTATTTAGCACAAAAGACACACAAATCACTATAGAAATAAGGCCTAAATAACTCCCTTTTGGGGAGTTATCAATAACTCAGTCTTAATCCTGAGTGTGTCATGAACTCCTTCTCATGAGGGATTGTCCTTTGATAACTCCCAAGGGTTGGCGGCGTGGGTCTCTTCCAGCGGTGTGGCGGTGGCACGACAGTGAGTTGCAGCAGCGCGCTCCGGCGGCGTCGGCGTGCGGGGAGGGACGACTCAGGTTGAGGCTCTGTTTCCTTTTCCTTTCGTTTAATCTCTCTCTCTCTAAGTTTCCCTCTCTCTTTGTGTGCTCGACTTCGGACAGTGGGTTCGTGTGCAGCGGATTGGCGGGCGAACAGCAGCTTGATTTCGGCATTCCGGCGAGTGTGTGATGTTGGGTGGCGTTCAACTTCGTTTTTGGGCACTTTTCCGTTGATTTTGGTATTGGCAATTTGAGCCAAACTCGTGAAATCTTAGAACGAATTAAAGTTGGACCAACGAGCTTGAAGGTTATCTCTTAGCAATAGTTCGATTAAGGTCGAGAGCGGCGTCGTTTGTATTAATTGGAATTGTAGATCGAGATTGTTCAAGCCGAGGTAAGTGAACTTACTATTGAACTATTTTTATTTGGGTGCAAATATTTGATTTTCTAAAATATTCGTGTTTATGAGTTATTCTTGAAATTTATTATTATTTATTAAAAGCATGAGAGTTAAGCATATTTCAATTATGCATGAGTTTATGAAAAGTTATTGAAACCATGAGAAATATTGTTTGTTATTTAATAGTTGAGTTGGTGGTCTCTTGAAATTCCATTAAAGGAATTAGTTTAAATTATTTATAAGTTTAAATTAGCGTACATGAAATTGATGTACGTTCGGAGATGCCTACACAGGGCTTAGGGACATGAAATTGATGTACCTAAGTCGAGGTTTGTGAAATTGACGACCTCGAGGTTTCGTGAAATTGACAACCTCCGTAGGAGACATATGGAATTGATGTGTCTAGGATATGCATGAAATTGATGTATATCTTCCCTCCAATTAAAGTTTAAAATAAAGTTTAGAGCCACCAAAATTATATTTGTTATTGATTTTAAAATGTTTTTAAATCGTGACCCAATCTCGATAGTAGGGTCACTTACTGAGTATTTAAAATACTCATTCTTTTCAATTATATTTTTCTTCAGGTAAAGGCAAGGGCAGATGAAGGGCGATTGATGAGAATCTGATAGACAGCCATGAGAGGACTCGAGTTCATATTTCATTTTCTTCCGCATTAAGAACCATATTTTACTTTATTTGAATGATAAATTTGTTTTAGGAAAATTTCTAGAGGCCATGTACATCTATGTTTCAAAAATCATTTAAGCTTATTTAAAACCTTTGAAGTTAGGGATCCCGAATAAAAGTTTTGTTTTAAAGTTTTTGTTTAAATTAGTGTTTCTGTTTCAAATTACTTTTATTTAAAAGGGCCTCCAAAGCATGCATTGACGTAACGATCCCTTTAAGGCTTATTAAGAAGTCGGGTCGTTACATAATCAATTATGAAAATGATTAATCACTTATGGAAGTAATTAATCATTTATGGAAATGATTTAATCACTTATGGAAGTGATCAATCATTTAAGGAAAAGATTAATCAATTATGAAATTGATTGGTTATGAAATTGATTAATTATGGAAAAGATTAAATCAATTATGGAAATCATTGAATTTAAATGAATATTTTATTCATGACTTTTCTCCTATAAATAGAACATTAAACCTAGGGTTTAGATACTACAACATATGACAACCATAAGGTCATTCTTGCCTCCCTCTCATATTCTCTCAACTCAAGAACTCTAGGGAGAATTTTCTCTCTAGAGTTTTTCTCATTCAAGATTAGGTAGTCCCACAACAACGTTCCTAATCTCAGAGTTATAGTGGGGAATATCAAATGGTGGTGTTCTTCATTGTTACAGAGCAATCAAGAATCACTCTTGATTTTCAAAGACGTCAACGGAGGTTTGCTTCTCTTTTCTTTATTATAGATTTAGATCTAAATTTTGTATGCTTAGCCTTAAGTTTGTGTAGAATTTGTTCTGTGATTTTTGCCAATGTAATGGTATTTTTTTATAAACAAGATTAACTACAAATCGGTCCCAATTACGCTTCCGCTTTATCGGAATTAAGGAATTCCAAATCCTTCAGTTCCCTCAGCGTGTTGCTTATTGGCTTGATCATTTACTGCTTTAATATTTCGTTTGTTTTGATCTGTCTTCTCTTTGTGTTGAATCACCTAGATAATGTGCATTCTTGACAATTTTAGTGGTTAGAGCCTCTCCTTGTCTAAGTCACGCTACTCCCTGTGGAATACGGTATTCAGTTTACTTACTGTCTTTTATTACTTGCGACCCGTGCGCTTGCGGATTGGGTACAACAGTTTCCTTTCCCTTGGACTTAGATTTGTGTTTACTGTGATCTTTCTTAGTATTTTTAGACTGATTTGATCTAGTTTCTGATCTTCCTCTTACTGTCAAAGCTTCTATTTCCTTTTTCTGAGGTCTGGATTCTAGCTCTTTTGATCGAAGAACATTTAAAACAAGGCTCATTGAAAGAGAATCCCTCCCATATTTTATGGCTACCTTTATTTCTTTATAACTCTTTGGTAGTAATTAAGTTTAGTAATATAATGGCTTGATTTTCATCATCAATCTTTTCCCCTATGTTGACAACATCTAAACAAATTTTAATGTATTCGTCTAGATTATCTTAGAGGGGCTTAGAGGGATCCATTTGATATCCAAACGATCTTTCTTTTAGAAGAATCTTATTAGACAAAGACTTATTTAAGTACATTTCATCTAACTTTTTCCACAAATCTACAGCCGTAGGTACTTCCTTTACTTGCCTTAACACATTATTTGAAAGGTACAAAATCATAGTGCTAAAAGCTATTTTATCCATTTTCTGTTTTTCTCCTATGTTACAGTTGTTGGGTTTTATGCCCTTAAAACTCGTGGATAGTAAATGAAACAAATTCATTGATCTCAAATGAAGCGTTATTTGAGTGATTGAGTAATTTGGTTATTGAATAATCGAGTTTGCATTACTAAACCCTAAATCCAATCAACTAAGATCCAAGGTTGTTTAAATGAAACTTGGACTAGTATGTGGGGACATACGGGGATCGGTGTCCAAGAAACAACCTAAAAGGTCTATAGTATAGGGATAAGGCTGGGTACCTTATCCTGGTGACATTATGTGATACGACCCACCTTGTATTTGATACAGATACAATGATCCAAAGCATCCATGTAGGACACATGTGGGTGGGGGTATCCTATGCAATGAGTTTGCATAAGACCCGGACCGCGAAATAGTAACCACTAGATGTAACGTCGTTAACTAGTTTAGGTTTCTATTTCAATAGGATGACCTAGATAACTCAATCTCAATCCTGAGTCTGTTATGAACCCCTTTTAGGAGGGATTGTCCTTAGATTTGTATGGGTGAGAGTGGCCAGTTCGCTGACTCAATAATCCTACCATTTCAGGGACAAGATTGAATGGGGGTTGGGAACATAACAGTATAAGATGGAATTCACTCATTCCCCTATTGGGGGTAAGTAGATGTGTGTTCCCTTAAGGGCTGATTTTGGGGCTTGAACAAAGGTGCGTCGTCCTCTCCTGGCCCGAGAGAAACTTCTGTTTAATGGTTGGACCCTAAACAGGTTGTTCATTAGATGGATCAGTGGTACTTAAGGAACCAGAGGTAACCCAGGGGTAAAACGGTAATTTGACCTAGCTGGTGTTACGAACACACGTGAATGATTGACTTACTAAATTGGTCGATATCCGTGGACACAGAAATATTCTACAGTGAGAAGAGTGCAGCTGTGGGTCTTTAGTGGAGTGACCCATAGTTAATGAATGTTAACTAACTTGGTTAATGAGTTTAGCCAATTAGTCTCGTATCGTTGGAGCTTCTAATCTGTAGGTCCATTAGGTCCCACTGGTAGCTCGTAAAGAGACTTGGGACAATTAAGTATAAATTATAAATTGAAAGTGTTCAATTTAATTAGGGGAATCATATAATGTATATTGATACATTATAATTAAAAGTTTATGAAACTTTATAATAAAATTTTGAATTAATTTCAAAATTAATTCTTGAGAGAAAATATTTGAAAGAGTTCAAATAATTAATATGAATTGGATTCATATTACTAATTTAGTAAAATCCCTAAGCTTAAATATGTGATATTTAATTGGGTAATTGATTGATTATGAAATTAATTAATTATTTGTCAAAATTAGATATGAATAAGATAATAGATTTGATCTTATTCGTGACATTTTCCTATAAATAGGACCCCTAGGCTGGGGTGAAAGGCATCTCATTTATTCTCTTACTCTCAAAGAATTCCCTTGAAGGCTCTCTCTAGACTCCCACCAGTCTCCTGCCTCTAGAAGTCTCAGAGTCATACCGGTGTAGCCATAGTGGTGGTGTTCACAGTAGTTCGTGATTATTTCACAAGCAGTTGGTGAATTTAATCCGAGTTGTCAACGAGAGTAAGTAATTTGTTACTATATAAATTAGATTTAGATCTAATATTTTTGTATGTTTAGCCTTAATATAAATTTAGAATAGTTCTAAGATTATTGTCAATGTATTGGTATTTTAGATTAAACAAAATTAATTACGAATCGGTCCCAATCACACTTCCGCTTTACGTAATTACGAAATTCCAATTGTTCAACAATATCGGGGATATTTTTAGGCTTATCAAGAATTTTAGCAACCTTATTGAACTAACAGTGCTTTCAATTTCTTTTTCCATAAACTAAAATCTCATTTTCCATCAAACTTTTCTAATTCGAACTTATCAGACATGGTTCAACAAAAAAACACAGAAGTAAATTCCAGCCGTCTATTAAAAAAAAAATTCCAATAGTCTCAGAGATTATTTCTAGCAGACAGATACGGATTCACAGAGAAAAAACGAATAAACCTTAACTAACCTCTTATTGAGATTAAATCTCACCGGAAAAAGAAGCAAGCAACAGATCGTTACCCCAACAGCTTCAATCGAACGATTACGAAATCTCTGCTTCTCCTTTCATCACCGATTATTGCTCTGATACCATTTGTGAGGAAAGTTAGCAAAAACAAACACAAAATATAAACTGAAAATTGAGAGAGAGTAAGGGAGAAAGAGAAAACACTCCGTTTATAGTGGTTCAACCATATTTCTATGGTCTACCTCTCCTTTCTTAAAGGGGACAGGACAACTGATCTTATTCCAAAGAAGAATCCACCGAAAATTTACAGAAATGAAGGAGATAGAACTCCTCAACATCACTCAAAGCCTCACTTCCTTGGTTTCCCAAGCTCACAGATGCTCTTTCTCTCCCTAGCACACTCTGCATAAATTGATGGCTGAAAGAATGAATTTATACACATCCTGATAGGGTTACAAATGATGGGCTTCTCATATAATGAAGGTCCATACAATTAAAAGAAAAAAAAAATAAAGTGGGCTTTGGACTAAAAATCTTCCAGCTTGTACAAATATATATATATGGGTCAAACTTTCCATAGTATAACTGTCATCATTTTGCTCTTTTATCTTTGACCAAGGTTGGAGTTATTGAACTATACACACACTAAGATCTTGTTTGATAATCATTTGGTTTTTGAAAATCATGATTGTTTTCTTCCAATTTTCTCAACATAGTTTTCATCTTTGTTAAAAACACATTCGAATTCTTAGCTAAATTTAAAAACACAAAAACTAGTTTTTGAAAAAGTTTTCAAAACTTGACTTGGTTTGTGAAAACATGGAAATAAAATAGATAATAAAATTAAAAAAAAAAACTTATAGATGAAAGTAATGTTTATGTGCTTAATTTTCGAAAACCAAAAACAAAATGGTTATCAAACGAGGTCTAAACTGTCATTTAAAAAAGTGAGAATAATATTCATTTAAAAAAGTGAGAATAATATAGTAAAAATACCACAAAATGAACTTGTACTTTTATTAAACGTATTAAAGTTTTCAAAGATTTCCACTAGTCGAGAGTGTAAATATTCCATTTAGGTCCCTATTATATTTGGCTAATCTAATGTGAAACTTATATGCGTTCATGGAAAAGCAAAACCGAATTTGAAAACGAAATCAAATTGACCATAATTGAACCAACAAGAGTTGTCTAATTGACTATATGTTATGATTTTTATACTTTGAAAATCAGACAAACCAACATGTATAGTTTGAACCAATGAAACTATCCTGACTTGATCAATGCCATAGGTTTTTTCAACTTTAGCTTCTATCCCCACCACCCTAGATTTAAGTTAGGATATAAACCTTTTTCACACTTCTTGTTTGGGGAGTAAGATTCTTGTTATTAATGTTATGTGTTATTTATATCCCATGTTTAGTTTGTGTTGAAGAGCCATGTGGAAGATAATATAAATTCAGGTTCTTGTGGATCAGGGTCACTCGATAAGGAAAAGTCTTACAATAGTCTATGTCAAAGTTAATTAACCTTTGATGTAAATAATATGAGGGTCTTCTCGAAAAAACTTAAAGGGGCTGTTTGGGGCGCTGAATTGGTTATAATATCTGGTAGTTATAATAATCTGGCAATTATAATAATCTAGGTTATAATAATCTGTTTTTGGGGTGCAAATTATTATAGTCTGGGATAAAATAATCTGTGTTTGGAGTGTTGATCTGTTTTAACATGAGGTTCTGAATCAAAGGTTCAAACTGACTATTTTCTTCTTCTAGTTTTTTTTTATGATATACAACACTTTGATTTGATTTAGGGTTATGCTTTTTTTTTTGTTACAAAACAAAAAAGTTTAGGTTTTGGTATAGAAAAATTATATTAGTTAACTTTTAGTATTGCCAAAATAAAAATCGTAAATGTTTAGTTCAAAAATCATATTAGTTTTTTTTTTATCAATAAAATCATTTGAAATAAACTTGAGTGTGGTAAATATAATTTCGTTTGAATGTTTTTTTTTAAGTTGATTAACCTTCGATGTTGTCAACGACTTTTCCGGCAACCTTTGATGTTTTTTTTCTTAATTTTTATTTTTTATATTTTTCAAAATGAAATTGAGAAGAAATATGGAAAAAAAAATTGGTGGCCGGAAAAGTCGTCGGCGGTCGTCGGAAAATTCGTCGGAAACTTCGCCGGCTGACGGCGACCGACGGTTGTCGGAAAAGTCAAGGAGTCGCATGGAAGAAGTGAGGAGATAGTTACTACTGTAGTGGGTTGAATAATGGTTACTGTAGAAAATGGATACAATAATCGGAGGTTAAAATAACCCACCTCACCAATTATTTTGTTGGTGCCCCAAACATTGAATAGGTTATAATAAGGGGGTTATTATAACCTATTCAGTGCCCCAAACACCCCCTAAATGTAAATGTGTTAGGCAAACTAGCATTACGCTGGTGTGAAAATTGTTATTTTGGAGCAGATTCCGAGATAGGAAATTGGAAAAACTAACTCGGAAGAGTGATGTGCAAAGTCTCTCCCGTAGCGTGTAGGTAGTATAATGTAAATATTATATTTATTATATATATATATATTTTTTGAAAAATATTATATTTATTATATTATATTGATATTAGAAGTTAGAAGATATGAATATGCAAAATATAGACATATCGAACAAAATTATATTGGTTTTAAATGCAAAATGATAGTTTTTCTGTTTTTTTGGGTGAAATAGAAATGCATAGGGAAATTTACTCAAAAAGGAAAAAAAAAGCAAAATGAGATTTGGCGGGGGAAAATGAGGAATTTTTGGCGGCCGGGAAAAAGAGGAGGGATTCAACATTTTCGATGACGTCAAACTGCGAGGCACGTACATGTCACGTGCGCCCATTTTTTCCTTTTTATCTTTGGTAAGGCAATAGCGCGCGGAATCCAACGGCAAGAGTTAGCCAATTTGAAACATTAATTTCGAAATCCGCCCACAATTATTTTGACCTTTTATTAATATTAATAATATCCACCCTTTTTCCGCCAAATCCCAATCTCTCTATTTTTCTCCATTGCTTCTTCAGCTCTCCTTCCTTCGCCATAACCCTCCGCCTCTAGGGTTAGGGTTTTTTCACCATCTTCTTCCACCCTTTCTGCTTCGCTTCTCCAATTGCCTTCTGGGTTTATCCCTCTTTCTTCTTTTTCCCTCTCTCTGATCTTCTCTTCGACTGGAGTGTTTGTTCGAGTTGCTTGCTTTCTGTTCTTCGATTTACTTTCTCCGATCTCGATCTGTGCTTCTCTACAATGGATATGCGCAAGCGAGGGAGGCCCGAAGTTGGCTTCAATTCTAATGGTGCCTTTAAGAAGCACAAGCAAGGTTCGTTTTTCTGTTTTTGCTCGTTTTTCTGTTTGTTCAAGTGGTAGTTCGATGCTTTGTCTCTTTCCTTCCTACAGCTGGTTTTAAGCTTTTTATGGTTGCTTATATGAGAGAGGAGAGGAAAATTATGTGCTTACCTAGTCTTTGTTTTGTGGAATGTAGGGGGAGAAAGGAATTTTGCCTTGTTTGTGTGTGTGTGTGTGAGAGAGAGAGAGAGAGTGAGTGAGTGTGTGTGTGTGTGTGTTTTAAATTTTAAATTTTAAAATTTTAAAATTCATTTACTTTCTGAAGCTAGATATGGCGCTTTTACTGTTTTAGTGGTTGACTTCGTATTTGTTTCTATGAATTTTTGTGTTGGTCTTATAAGTTTGTTTCAGAAGAGTTAGTGGCTATGTCTTTGAGCTCCGTGATCTACCCGTCTATTTGTGTTTAATCAATTTTTTTTAAAGCTAGGGATGACTGGAATGCTCTTTTAACTAGTGCAATCTGCTTCCATTAATTGAATACAGTTGTTATTTTAGGTATGAGACTAAGGGTTAGATGTAAATAGTGGTGAAATAGGAAGGGAGGAATTGGAAGGATTTTAGAACAAAAGAGTGCTTGTTCGTGGGAGATTTGGGATTCTGTGAGGTTTCAAACCTCACTGACTATAAGATCTTTGGAAAACGTAGTTTGGAGTGGATTTGGGTATATATTCTTTAGGGTTTCATTGGAAAGGCAACTATAGTCTAAAGTATTTCTGATTCTTATACCCACTTGAAATGAGCTGAATTTGTCGAATCTGTTGCAAACTTTCATTTAGTTATAAAAATTCGTGAACCTCTAACAGTGATGATTTCTGTTTGTCCATCCTTAAGGATACTATTCATATTTTCTGGTGATTAGTTAGTTCTTAAATGAATTTGCTTCAATAGGAATCAAGCAATCACCAAAACAATTTAAGTGTGAGATTGATCTTCTTTTCATGAAGTTTTGAAGAATGTCAGTTTATCATCTGTTTTGTGTGGTTGGAAATTTTCTCGAGCCTCAACTCAAAGAATTTGGCTATACTGACATCTTGATTAGGGATATTAAATAGGGAGAGACATTTTGAGACAAATTACACTGAAGTTGATTGTCTTTTGGAATATCCACATTCTCCCACTTGTTCAGTTTACTACTACCTTAAACTCTCTCAATAACATAATTTTAGAATTCTTTGCTTTAGTTTAGACATCCAAGGGGTATGCCCAAGTACCTACATCACATTTAGCTGCAGGACCTGAAGTTGAGTAGCTTGACCATGATGTGGTTCTCCATTAATTTATATTTTAGCAATGGACATTTTTATTAACATCCAGGTCCAATTCTAACTATAACGTCTGAGTAATGCCAATTATATTATCCAGATTCCCTTTTTCTTGAGCAAAAATGGTAATATCATCAATGTAATGGTAAGTTGTTACCCATGGTTTGGTCTCTCTCCACTCTTAACACATCATAACCTACCTTTTAATGCTTTATCCAGTAGTATGTTGAGAATGTTGATGAAAAATGATGGTCGGGGAAGAGGATCCCTTGCAAATCTCACCTTGATGCCCTTGTATTCTTTTGTTCTTTCTTAATGAAAGCTTTTTTTTTTTTAATTTTTTAAATGTTTTTATATAAAAATGACCTCTTGATGCAACTATTCTCCTCCTTGAACTTCCATTGTAAAAACACAGAATCTAGAATTGCTATTGCAGCCTTGAATCTTATTTGTCCATTTATTGTGAATTTGAAGTGTCATAAAAAAATTCCAATCAATTTGATTTTTCCTTTTAGTTTTATTTTAAGTTTAGTGATACGTTATTTTATACCTTATTCTTGATTACAACTATTAAGCCTTTTGTTATGAAATTAAAATATTTTAACCCTCCGAGCCTTCTTTATAGCCATGATGACTGACCTAAAAGGATATAATAAACCTATTGCTACAATGATTTTAATAATTGTGTTGATTCAAATTTTACCTTGTCTGTAGATATATAAATATAGTATAAATAATCGTTTCCCTAACTGCTCAAAGAGGAAAATATGTAGAAAATGAACAAGATAGTGAGGAGTTGTACTCAAAATCATAATTCTTGATACAGACCTTTTCCATATTCGATCCGTTACCCATATTCCCTAAACAGAGGATACCACTCAAATATGCTGGAAGGCTGAGGAAGCTAGTCACCTAATGACATGGTAACTAGCGATCAAAACCTTGATGAATGACGACCAGTACTTATAAGTCATAACAATCATAGAACTTCAAAAACTACATGCTATTTCATAACAAAAGGCTGTAAAGAAGTCTTGGAGGGTTAAAATATTTTATCTTCATTCTAGGTGTTCTTTCCCACCCTTTTTCATGGGCCTTATTGTATTTGTAAACCTAGGTAACCTCACAATTTGATGTGAAACTGACTGTTGAAGTTACCAAATTCTTATATTAAGAATGTTACTCTATAGTAACAGAAAGCTACAAACTATTTAGTAATTATTTTAGTTGCCTAAAGAATTTAAGTGTGGAGATATATTAAGTATTAGAGTAAAAATCTTAACAAATTGTAACTGAGAAAGAATAATTAATGTTTTGCAACAGAACTGGAGTCCTTATCAACTGTAGGGAGCAAATCGAAGCCATGCACCAAGTTTTTCAGGTTCATATCTTACCTACCTAAATAAATATTTGAACTGCATATTATCTCTCCTAATGATTTAAACTTGTTATAATAATTTAATTGATCATGAATTACAAGAAAAGGCTGAGTAAGTGCAGTTCTGAAAACTGGGTATACAGGTATAAATTATTACTCTAAGCCTTTAATCTAGTATTTAATTGATTTTAAAACTAATTTATTAATGAATTTTAGAAAGTTAAAATTTTGCACAATTATTATTAAGCTCTGAAGTCTGCATTGATGAGTCCCCCCGCTCTCTGTGTCTGTTTTATTGATATTTTTCCCTGCACATGAAATACAAGCTTATTCTCATTGGTTAAAGCTTAGTTTGATCCATTTTCTTTCCTACTTTTAGTTGGTTATTATTATTATTATTACTTTATTTCCTTTTGGTCCAGTTCTATTCTACTAGTTTGAGTCCATCATTGCATTTATCTCTGTGTTGAGGCTTTGAGCCCTAATTTTTAACCATATATCTCTAATTTGGCAAGAGGTGATTTATCTTCCTTTCTTTCCCCCTGTGAATCTCTTCACATAGTAATAGAGACAGCCCGCTGAAAAAATGAAAAGAGGAGAGGAAGAAATAGTCTCTATCTACATGGAAACTTAAGGGTTGATGCAAACTGTATCTGCTGTCAAATAGTATTGCAGTTGTGTTTGCATCCCCTCTAGTCAGCTCATTCAATACCATATATATTAATTCTAATACCTCTATTTAATATTCGAAGTATGGGTTGAGGGGGTGAGGCTTACGAGTCTTTTTCTAGTTTGCGTTTTATGTTCCAATTTGCTACATTTTATCCCATGTATGTTGAGTTGTTTGTTATCAGCTGTGAGTTAGTATTAATGTATAATTAATTATAGGGTCATGCTGATAGCATTTCCTTATCTTTGTATTTGTTGGTAATTCATATGCTGATAGCATTTCCTTTTTCCCCTCTATAAATTATTGTAACCATGCAACTTTATACTTCTAAAAAGGAAATCAACCACAATTTTATATTGTCTCAGTAAAAAATTGATTTTCTAATTGGTTTTTATAATCTTTTAAGTGCCTATAGTTTTGAATTTCTTGAATGAATTAACCACTCGGGAATGTATTTAATGTCTGCTTATTTCATGATTAACTGTTAAAGGTTTATCACATACCTTTCTCACAAGGTTTTAAATCACATGTCTACAATTGAATTTCTTGTAGAACGATAATCTGCTATAAGAGCCTTCTATTTTCTCTCTAAATTACCATGTGATTAAGCTATAATTCTGATGTGAAGATTTGGTTTGGTTCATTTGATTTGCTTAAGCTTCTATTGAGTTGTGATGATTAGGTTTGGTTACCACTGGATTTGCTTTACCATTTATACTCTTGCCAAGTTTATAATTGGTAGCACCTACTCAGGGTACTATGTTGGAAGTTATGGTTAAAACAGTTTTCTGTTTTTAAATATAAATAAAACTTTGAATAGGGATTACTTGTTTGGCAGGATTTACTGTTTTCAGGATCTTAGGTTGGAAGTTGTGTTTAAAAACAGTTGAAAGAAACTTTTAATATGGATAACTTGTTTGGCAGGATAAATTTTGAACAGAGTAGAAATGGTAGGAAACAGAAATAATATATTTTTTTTTGTTTTCATGTTTTGTTAGATTTGCTGTTTATGTAATCAAATGTTAGCATGAGTATATCTTGATTTAAATATGTTTTATATTTAAGTGAATCTGGAGAAGAAATGAATGGAAAACCAAAACGAAAGATATTTTTTTGAGACACCTTTAAAAAAAAAAATAGAAAACAGTTTAATATTGATTTTGAAAATAACCTCTAAAAATGATTTATAGTATATATGCCTACGTCATGGGGATTGCTTGAAAGCTGTTTCTAAAAATGAAATCTTGTATCTTAGAATGAATAAGAATTAACTATTCTTGTTAATGTCGGTGGTGATGGTAGTCGTGGGTTTCTTTTTTTTAAAAAGTAATAGTAATAATAATAATATTATTATTATTTTAGATTTTATTATTGTATGCCTTGTTTAAGAACAAATCTGGTGATGCAGGAAATTTTAAGGAAAACTTGGAATTTCATTAACCCTCTCAATTTTTATTTATGGAATTTGAATATGGTGGAGTTGGCATGAAAGCCTCTTAGATTATCCTGAAGAAGTTAGGGGGTAAGATTATCACCAATTCTTAGTGGGAAGAAAAAGAAGAAAGCCAGATGATTTGATGTGTATAGTAAATTTACAGAAGACAAAAGAGGTCTTTATGGGGAAGCTCGAGTATTCCTTTTGGTTGTGCTTTGCGTCGATTTCAATTTTGAGTATTCTAGTGGTGCTATATTTTACAAAAAGGCTGTTTTGATAGTTTCTTTAATCTTTCCAAAGTGTAGTGGATCTGCTTTTTTGTAGAAGTTTCTTTCAAGACAAAGCTGAAAGCTACCTTTCAAAACATGTCATAAATTTTCAATTTCCATTGATTGATGCCACTTTTGAATAACATGGAACTTCTGGAGGTGTTTGGGCATTTAGAAAGGGGAAAACAAGAGTTACTTGTTCATGCATAGTATAGTTAGTCGTCCATGTCCTTGTACATTTGTATGTGTTTTGCGGTTTGGTTTCGTCCATCTTACAGGTGTTTGTTTACCCTTTTGCATTTCAGTACTGCTGGCTGTCCATTTGGTGAAAGCTGCCATTTCTTGCATTACGTTCCCGGTGGTTATAATGTTGTGGCTCAAATGATGAATCTTGCTCCTGTTGGTTCTCAACCATCTAGAAATATGGCTGCCCCACCTTCCGTTACCAATGGCGGATCCTCTGCTCCGTCCCAAGTCAAAACTCGCATGTGCAACAAGTACAACACTGCCGAAGGCTGCAAGTTTGGTGATAAATGCAACTTTGCCCATGGAGAGTGGGAACTCGGCAGGCCTACCCCTCCATCTCACGATAATCCCCGTGCTATGGGAGGACATATGGTTGGTCGTATGGGTGGGCGAATGGACCCGCCACAGCCTGGTCCTGCTGCAAGCTTTGGTGCTTCAGCTACTGCAAAGATCAGTATAGATGCTTCCCTTGCAGGAGCGATCATTGGCAAGGGTGGGATTAACTCAAAACAGATTTGTCGCCAAACAGGTGCGAAGCTCTCCATCAGGGACCATGAATCGGATCCGAATCTCAGAAACATAGAACTGGAGGGCACGTTTGAGCAAATTAATGAAGCAAGTGCAATGGTGAGGGAGCTTATTATAACGGTTTCGATGGCAGGACCTGGTAAAGCCCCTGGTGCAACGGGAGGTCCTGCTCCTACAGGTAGCAACTACAAAACAAAGCTGTGTGATAATTTTGCGAAAGGTTCTTGTACTTTTGGTGAGAGATGCCATTTTGCGCATGGGGCTGCCGAGTTACGCAAATCCGGAGTATGATCAAGTTCCTTACAGTTTTCCCGATTTTGTGTAGTTTTAATTGAAAGAGAGTTTTTGTTTTAAAGTGTACGATCGACACGAGTGCGATATTTAAAGTCGGGGAGGGTTCTGGTTCTTCTTATGTTGTAGCTTTATTAAGTATCTCTTGGTATTCCTTGATTAGAAGATAATTAAGTTATTAATTTTTATGATTGCTAATCTTTTTCAATGGCCATTAGATGTTTCCATAATTTACATTCTTTGGTTAATGTTTGTCCTTTTCAACCGTAGAATATCAAATAGCCAAACACAGAATTTGGTATCTTTGTAGTAACGATCATGTCCAATGTGACTAATTTTTATGGCCATATTATTTCAAAAAAAAAAAAAAAATTTTTAAGGCCATATTTGGTTTCTCAAAATTCAACAATGTCCATATTTAATACATGTGTTTATTTATATATAAAAGGAGGTCCGGCAAAATTAGGTTCCTTTTTTTCTTTTAAACATTATGTTATTTTAGCTGGCAAAGGTTTAAAGAAATGATAGAGTTAAAATAACATAATTTTTCAAAAAAAAGAGTTAAAATAACATAATGTTTAAAAGATATAACACAAACGGTGATTAGATATTTCCATTATATTTTTGAAAAAATTGATAAAATATAATAAAAACATCAACAAAATTATCATTAAGGTCGACATAATATTTACAATAAAAGATTTCAACTTATTTAAAAAGGAGGAAATATGCATGTTGTTAATATATATATATATATATATATATATATATATATATTTATTTATTTATTTATTTATAAATTTTAAAAGAAATATCTGTTTGCATAAACATTTTATCAATATTTTCATGAAATTAAGACTTTGACATTTCTAACAACAACCACATTTAAAACCTTACATAGGATATAAGTCTTTTAAAATTTATTGTTTATTTTTTTTTAAATACTAAAATTGATATATTAAATTTTTTTAAAACTAATATAGTTTAAAATATGTAAAATTTAAATTCATAATGTTGTTATTATTATTATTAGAAAAATTACATCAGAAAATAAATAATCAATACTTTTCTTTTGAGTTCATCAATAAAGCAAACAAAGGGACTCAGGAATCTGACAATGTTGTTCGTGTTTGTCAAAGGAAAAAAAAAAAACAATGTTCTTTTTCTGTATGCGGAAAAATCTATTTCAGATGAAAGTATAGAATATTGAAAAAAATATATACTATTTTGGCTATTATAAGGAATATTTATTTTGGTTTTACAGATTTAATTTATTATTTTTTTGGAACGATAAAGCATATCTGACTTAAAATAAAAATAACATTTTGATTGTCGATATAAATAGGAAAATTGTAGTGGGTAGAAAAAAAAAAAAAGAAATGATTGGCAAATCTAACTATGATTTTTGAGATTAGCAAAATTTTTAAAATCTGATTTCTGTTTTTTTTTATTATTCCAGTTTTATCCTTATTATATCAACTAGTATATTAGTATTATATCTGATATACTTTATATTTATTGATATACAAAATATAAAGTATATATATACCAAATTTGATATAGTCAAATGAATACAATGATATACCTAATATATATATATATATATATATTTTGAAACTAACAATGATATACCTAATATATACTTGATTTGATAAGCATAATTTTTTATATATTTGATATATGATTGTTGATATACTAATGATATACTAATGATATACTGACATGTTACTTTTCTTTACTCATATTTGTTATGTTTCATTTTCTTCTTATTGGATTATGTTGTATTATTTATATATTTTAAACGAAATGTTTGTCTTTTATAACTTAAATATTTGTCTTATATACCTGATGAATGTTGATATATCATTAATATAACTCATTTGTTATATTACTTATATAATGAATAACATTTTTTTCTTTGTTGACAAAAAAAAAATAAAAATAAAAAAAAATAAAAAAATAATGAATAACATTTTTCCTCAAAAAAAAAAAAAAATAATAATAACATTGATATACCTGATTATGAGTGGCTAAATACATCAATGATCGACTTGTTATTTTTTAACAAAAAAAAAAAAAATCATTGATATACATTTTCAATTGTTGGTGTATTATGAAGGTCATGAAATGCAAAATTTGTTATATGATACAATTTTAAGTATATCATTGGTGTATTAGTAGTATATCAATACCCACTAAAAATGTAATTTCAAACATATCATTAATGTATCAGTAGTATATTATCAAGATGATATATAATATATCAATGATATATTTGCAACAACATAGCCCAACTAGCATAAGACATTCACATTCAACCAAGGGGTGAGAAGTTTAAATCCCCTACAACATATATTGTCCTAAAATAAAGCTAATATATCTAATTCTTTGTTAATGAAATATATCAAACATATCTAAACTAATGAAAGCTCATGTGTGTATACTTCTGATATACTATATATTTAGTATATCCGTTGATTGATATACCAAATATCCAGTATATCAGTCACACTACATAAATGAATGATGTACTACGATATGTCAATAACACCATTGTATACTTTTTAAACTTCCAACTTCCAGCACATTTTTAGATTTTTTTTTTTTACTTTTCAACTTTAATGTTTAGGTTGGACCCACTTTTTTTTTTGCTATATTTGTAACATTAAAAAGCTGATGACATGTATTCACACATAACTTCGAAGATGGAGACACGTGAAATAAATATATATATTTGTATTGATGTAATATGCGTGTGGGTGTACAATCTCTAATTTTAGTCCTCTGATTCACTCTCTTGTGTGTGTGATTGTGTTTCACTCGAGGACTGGAGCGCTTGTTCTCGAGTCTGAAGCTTCAATTGATTCTTGGAGCTTTTGGAATCTTCGGGTCTTGAAGTCTTAGAGTCTTGGAGTCTTGAAGAGCTTTTGGTCTTCAAGGATTGTTGAAATCTTCTCGTCTTGAAGGGTCTTCAGTCTCCAAGAAGTCTTGGGGTCTTGAAGTCTTTGGTCTTCAAGAATTGTTGAAATCTTTTAGTCTTGAAGGGTCTTTAGTCTTCAAGAAGTCTTGGGGTCTTGAAGTCTAGAAGAGTTTTTTGGCCTTCAAGGATTGTTGAAGTCTTCTAGTCTTGAAGGGTCTTCAGTCTTCAAGAAGTCTTGGGGTCTTGAAGTCTTGAAGAGTCCTTGGTCTTCAAGGATTGTTGAAGTCTTCTGGTCTTGAAGGGTCTTCGGTCTTCAAGAAGTCTTGGGGTCTTTCAATCTTCTAAACCTTGCAGAAGCTTCAATCTTTAGAGTCTTGCAGTAGGATCTGAACTTCAATCTTCAGAGTTCTTGCAGAAGGATTGGAGCTTCAATCTTCAAGTCTTGTAGGATGATCAAAGCTTCAGTCTTCAGAGCCTTTTTAAGAGCTTCCAAAATTCTCCCATTCCTTTCTTTCTGTTGCCCCTCTTAAATGAGCAAAGACCTCCTATTTATAGAGTTTTCCAAAGGCCTTTGCAAGCTTGGGCTCAAATTGGACTTGAGCCCAACTATTTGGTTTTGGGTTTGGGTTTGATTTATATTGGGAAATCCTCAGAAATGGCCAGAAATTACAGGGTAATTTCGAAAAGTGGCCAAACCGTATTTTTTAATGAAAAATGGCCAAACCGTATTTTTAACCTAATTTCACTTGTTTTATTCTTCCAATTATACCCCTAAGTTAATTTTCACGCCCCACCCTATATTTGAGGAAGCCATTTAATTTTTTTTTTTTTAAAACCAATTATTCCATGAATCAAGCAATAGTTAGTTACAACATATATATTATCTCTTATCATTTGAAATTCAAATCCAGATTGCTTCATCGTCTTTTCTAGTAGACTTTTATTTTGTAATCAACAAACCAGATTGCTTCATCTTTTCCAACCATTCTGATTGATTATTGGTCTTCGTCGTTCCTTCGGTAAAGCTATTGATCATAGGTATATTTCAGCATTTTTTTTACTGCTTTCATGTTTTCTGTTACTCCAAAAGTAAGCGTTCAGATTGGTTATTGCTTTCATGTTTTCGTTCACCTGAGTTATTCTTTTCATTTGTTGAAAGCTCATTTGAACTTTCTTCTGAATCAGTCTCAATCACCTTTGAATCTTCCGTCTCCTACAAAAGTAAATAATTTTTAGAAGAAACCATTACCCATTTTCATACACACTGTAATTGTGATTAAACAAAGATCACAACTACAATGATTTTTCTTCAATTTGCATGATGAATTCTAGCGGTAACATGTATGATTTTTTTTTTATCGATATATTGTATTTTGTTATGTTCTCCTATTTTTCTCCATAAATCGTGATTTGAATTTAGTAACAAATTTCTTAATTAAATTTTTTGTTTTCAAATTATACTGTTAAGATAAATTAATATTAGACTTATCCTTTTCGTTTTGAAATTTAGATTTCGGTTAGGGTCATTCTTATACATTTTGTTACTAACTGTAAAGATTATTCATATCATAAGTATGTTTCCACACATTTGTTATTGCTTTCATGTTTTATTTCATCCCCAAAGTAGCGTTTTTGGTTACTGCTTTTATGTTTTTGGCCATCCAGGATTTTTTCTCCTGTTTGAATTTGAATCTGTTGTTTCAATTTTAATTTTCCAGATTTATTTGTTTAATTTGTAGGGTTGTTATTGATTTAATTTGTAGGGTTGTTATTGATTTGGTTGTTGAATTAATCTGTAACAATCCTAGTGTAACAACCTGTAAAAAAAAAAAGAAAAAAAAAGAAAAGGGGAAACGTGGGCAGGCGGTCAAAAAAAGAAAAGAGAAAATGGGGGGAAACTTCCCCCCAAATTCGGTCAATTGACCGGTTTAAAAAAAAAAAAAAAAATTTGAATCTCTCTCTGCTCCATCTCTCCCTCACGTTCAGCCCTCTCTCTCTCAACACTCTCTCGGCTCTCTCTCTCCCTCGCTCCCTCTCAGCCGCCGCAAGCCGACGCCGCCGCCGCCTCTACCGTCGCTCGCGCCGCACGCTGTCGCGAATCGCCGCCGCCGGTAACGTCTCTTTCTCTCTCTCTCTCTTCTCTTTCTCCCTCGATCTCTCTCTCTCTCTCAGCCTCTCTCTCTCCGTGTAGCAAATCCGACGCGCCGCCGCCTGCAACCCACTCACGAGCTGTCGTCGATCTGCAAGTCGCCGTCGCCACTGTAGGCGCGGACAGCAGCGAGGACGGACCATTTTTTTCTGCATTTTCGGCTGTTTTAGGTGAGTTTCCGCATTGGGTAAGTTGGTTTGAGGCTTATGTGGGTTAGTTCTTGCATTTAAACGATTACTCATTTGCTTTTTCTCCCGTTCAGCAAGCGTACCTATTCAATTCTGACGATTCAAGCAGTGGGTCTTCAAGTTTCAGCGTGTTTGAGCAATTCCGGCTTTGGGTAAGTGAACTAAGTTAAGTTTTGAATGATTTAATTGTGTTAAAGGAGTACCCATTGATTTTAGCATGTGGTTGCAAGGTTCTCTTAGCTTTTGGGGATTTAATCGTCAGTTTGGAGCGTTGTTGGATCATTGGACAGCAAACGGTGTTTCTGTTGTGGGTGAGTTTCTGGGTGTTAATTTACCCTCAAATTTAAATGGGTTCATAGTTGAATGCTTGGATTAATCTCGTATTGATTTGTGATTTTTTTCCCCTCTTCGTGTAGTCTAAATAACGGCCTTGGGAGCTAAGGAGTTAATTTAGAATTCATCAAGCGTCGTTAGCTAGGTAAGTAGCCAATTGGATTAAAGTACTAAGTGTTGTCATGGATTTAACCAAGCATGGTTGGTTCTTCTTTTCTTGGAAGCATGAAAATAGTTAAGCATGCCTTGGTTAAGTGTTGTTTATAAAGTTCGCCTACATGTAAGTAGCTTCCTGGGCATGAAGTGTTTGGATTGTTTTCATTGTATGCTTCTTGGTGGTGAATTGGAGTTGGTTAAGTTTTTTTTTGGCTTGGTTGAATGTTCCTTGGTTCGTGGTAATGCTTACTTAATTATGATTAGAGTGTTGTTTACTTGGGCATGACTTAAGTGTTGATATGTTTGTAGAATTTAGTAAGCATGCTTGGAATATTTGATTTATGATTGTTCTGGGATGTGTTCGTGTTATGTAGGATGGGTTGAATATTCGTTGGAGTGGTGATTTGGAGTTGGGTTGATTTCTGACTCGTTTGCGTTATAGAAGTGCATCGTTGTTGTTTCCAGGTGTAGGAAAATTTTGGGTTACCCATATGCATGCCGTTATGCTGCCGAATTTTCGGTAGCATACGAGTGGTTTCAGGATTAGGAGTGTCGGTTGTCACCTCCATTTCTTATTCTTGTGATATGACTGAGTTGGGAAGATGCATATCAGTTAGCCTGTCAGTAAGCTAGGAAGGGGAATCGTTTGTGCTAAATAGGTTGCAGATAAAGATTAGTAAGTGTTAAGGGGTCCCAAAGGGAAAAGAATTAAAAAAAAAGGGAAAGGAATAGGCTAGCGCCTTACAAGAGGGTCGTGTCAATTAAACACCTAGGACTGAGATGTAATAGACTGAAATGAGGAGCTTAATGGGCGGGTCTTGGCTTCGCAGTTTAGGTGCCATTTACTAACTGTGGAAGTTAATTCCTGACTTAAACCCATGAACGCCCACCAGTGAAATGGTAGATTAGAGCGCTACACGCCCATTAGTGCCTGGAGGGATGAGACTTAGCTCCACTGATTGGGTGCCATCTACCATCAGTAGGAGTAGAGACCTCCCAGACTCCCACTTGTGCACTATCAGTGAGTTGGCAAACTTATATATACAAGGTGTACCAATTGAACACGAGACCCGAACTACAGACAAATGAAATGAAATGAAATGAACTGAAATGAAATGAAATGAATGAGAATGAGATGACCTAACCCTTAGGCCCTTAACTCGAACAAGATGTTAAAACTTTTATTGCTACTTACTGAGTATTTTCTTAAATACTCATTCTTTTCCCTTACACACAACTGCAGGTAGAGGTAAAGGTGTACGGAACGCGTGACGGAGAGCTGCTGAGCCATGGATCTCCTTTAGTATACGTCTTCCGCATTTTACGTTTTGAAATTCCCCATTTGAACTTGTATTTCGAATGATTCAAGATTTATTCCGCTTTAAGTTTTGTTTGAATAACTAAATGTTTCGTTTGTTCGGTTTTAACCGGGATCCCAGATTGAAAAGTTTTCGCAAATTTCTAAGTATGTTTTCTTTAAATGTTATTTTCACGCTGTTCTTAGAAGAAGAGTGAAATGCATGTAGTAACGGCCTTAGGATCTAGGCATGAAAAGTAGGGTCGTTACAGTTGGTATCAGAGCTCTAGGTTATAGGTTCTGTAGACTGGTTTACATCGTAAACCATAGTTATGTCCATGGCTTATCAGCAAGCATCCGGTCACGCCAGGTACACGTTGTCTACTTTGTAGCCTGTAAACGTTATGTATGTTCGAAGAGATTCATGTTGTGGAAATTATGAATAAGGTTTTGTAACTGTGAATTGTTTAAAGGATTCGGGCTTGTTTAGTAAGATGATAAAATTTTTGTGAAATAGATCATGCCTCCCCGAGCACAAGGACGTGGAAGAGGTCGTGGTAGGGGTCGTACAGCCCCTAAGCAAGTCGTGCCACCTGTGGAGCAAGAAGGAAATCTACCAGAGAACCCACAAGTGGAACAACCGGGTGGACAGCCGGGGCCTGCGGTAGGACCTGTCACGGTGGATATTCAGGCAATTATTCAAACCGCAGTTCAGGCTGCAGTTGCTGGCGTGCTTGCAGGGCGACATGCCCAAGCACCTCAGAACAACGAAGCCGCCTTATCACGGGAGGCTAGGTGCTAAAGAGATTTCAGGAAGTGGGACCCCTGTCCGTTCGATGGAGCCTCAAGGGACCCCACGGTAGCAGAGTTGTGGCTGTCTTCCATCGAGACTGTTTTTCGCCACATGAACTGCCCGGAGGACCAGAAAGTGTACTGCGCCGTGTTCTTGTTACGAGATAACGCCCTGATTTGGTGGCAATCGATCGAAAGGACCTTAGACGTCAGCAACGGACCTGTCACATGGACTCAGTTCAGGGGGGAGTTTTTCAGGAAGTATTACCCTGCCGCCTCCCGATTCAAGAAGCAATCAGAGTTCGTGGCTCTTACGCAGGGAAACCAAACGGTAGAGGAGTACGAGACTGAATTTGCCAGACTGTCACGGTTTGCCCCTGCCCTGGTAGCTGTAGAGGCTGATAAGGTGGAACGTTTCATCACAGGCTTAAAGGAAGAGATTCAGGGCAATGTGGCAGCCCATGAACCCCAAGATATGCCACGGCAGTTAGGGTGGCACAACTGGTTGATCGACGACCGTCAGCTGTCTCTTTAGAACCTTCCTCAGGTCATAAGCGAAGGTACGATCAGATGAGCTCGAACACACAGAGGGGTCACCGTTACCCTAGACGAGGTCCGCCCCAGGACCGTCGACAGAGAGCACAAAATCAGTCAGGGCCTAATCAAGATAGGCCATTATGTCAGACCTGTAGGAAGTACCACTGGGGTCGTTGCTTGGCAGGGACCCGTGTTTGTTTCAAGTGTGGACGGGAGGGGCATATCGCTCCGAATTGTAATCAGAAGAAAGCTAATTATGCCGACCAGCCGTCCAGTTCAAATCAGGCATCTGGGGTGAGACCAGCACAACATCAGGACAAGATATTTGCCACCACCCGACAAGAGGCCGAGGACCTTAATGCAGTAGTGACAGGTACCATCCCTATCCTCGGCCATTATGCTTTTGTGTTGTTTGATTCGGGTTCGACGCATTCTTTTATTTCTGCATCATTTGTAAGTCAAGCCAACCTAGAACTAGAGCCGCTGGGCTATGTTTTGTCAGTCTCAACCCCTGCGGGGGTAACATTACTAGCTAGTGAAGCGGTGAAAGCCTGCCAAATGTTAGTGTCTGATCGATCAATGGATGTGACATTGATCGCCCTTGATATGAGTGACTTTGACGTTATTTTGGGAATGGAATGGTTGGCTTCTAATTATGCCAACATAGACTGCCATCGTAAGGAGGTGATCTTTAACCCTACGTCAGAGGCAAGCTTCAAGTTTAAAGGATCGATGATCAAAGGTGCTCCTAAAGTGGTCTCTGCAATAAAGGCGAGAAAATTGATTAGCCAAGGAGCCTGGGGCTTATTGGCTAGCGTGGTTGACACAAGGAAAACCGAGGCATCAATGACCTCGATACCGGTAGTGAGGGAATTCACAGATGTATTTCCTGAGGATCTGACAGGACTGCCACCAGCTCGAAAGGTCGACTTCTGCATCGAGCTTGAGCCAGGGACTAACCCGATTTCTAAAGCTCCATACAGGATGGCTCCAGCGGAATTGAAAGAGCTTAAGGTCCAGATTCAGGAGCTGTTGGACAAAGGTTATATACGCCCCAGCGTTTCGCCGTGGGGTGCTCCAGTTTTATTCGTGAAAAAGAAGGATGGGACAATGCGTTTGTGCATCGACTACCGGGAGCTGAACAAAGTGACAATAAAGAACAGATACCCTCTGCCCAGGATTGATGACCTTTTTGATCAGCTCCAAGGTGCAGCAATATTCTCTAAAATAGATCTACGGTCAGGTTATCATCAGCTGAGGATTAGAGAGGACGATATACCCAAGACAGCTTTTCGGACCATGTATGGGCATTACGAATTTACTGTGATGTCCTTTGGGCTTACTAATGCTCCCGCAGTCTTCATGGACTTGATGAACAGGGTATTCAAGGAATTCTTGGATTCATTTGTGATTGTTTTTATCGACGACATTCTTATCTACTCCAAGACAGAAGAGGAACATGAGGATCATCTCAGGAGAGTTCTAATTACCTTAAGAACGAACAAGTTGTATGCCAAATTCTCTAAATGTGAGTTCTGGCTACAACGAGTTTCCTTCTTAGGACACGTGGTTTCGAAGGAAGGTGTTACAGTAGATCCAGCCAAAATAGAGGCAGTGACCAATTGGTCTCGACCTACTTCAGTCAGCGAGATTCGGAGTTTCTTGGGGTTAGCAGGCTATTACCGTCCCTTTGTGCAAGGTTTTTCCAGTATAGCCGCACCTCTAACTCAGTTGACTCGAAAGGGTACTCCATTCGTGTGGAATGAAGCTTGTGAGGCAAGCTTCCAAGAGCTTAAGCAGAGACTAGTTTCAGCACCAGTACTTACGGTACCCGATGGCTCAGGAGAATTTGTTATTTACAGCGATGCTTCAAAGAAGGGGTTGGGTTGTGTGTTAATGCAGCACGGTAAGGTCATCGCTTATGCGTCTCGTTAGCTGAAAGATTATGAGAAGAACTACCCGACCCATGACTTGGAGTTAGCAGCAGTGGTCTTTGCCTTGAAGATTTGGAGACACTATTTATATGGAGAGAAAATCCAAATCTTCACGGACCACAAAAGTCTGAAATACCTCTTCACCCAGAAAGAGTTGAATATGAGGCAGCGGAGATGGTTAGAGTTAGTGAAGGATTATGATTGTGACATCCAGTACCACCCGGGCAAGGCAAATGTGGTTGCAGATGCCCTCAGTAGGAAGACCGCTCATGCGTCTGCTTTGATTACTACTCAGGCTCATATATTGGATGACTTGGAACGTGCAGAGATTATGATTGCAGTGGGCGAAGTTACAGCACGCCTAGCTCAGTTGACAGTTAAGTCGAGCTTGAGACAGAGGATCATAGATGAACAACCAAGTGACCCTGACCTTGTTGTTAAACGCAGTCAAGTAGAGGCGGGGCAGGTGAACGAGTTTTCTGTATCTTCAGACCTCGGCTTGTGTTACCAGGGTCGCTTATGCGTACCTGGGAATGCCGATTTCAAGCAGGAATCATTAGCAGAGGCACATAATTCACCTTTTTCAATCCATCCAGGAGTACGAAGATGTAATATGATTTGAAACAGTATTACTGGTGGCAGGGCATGAAAAGAGAGATAGCGGATTTTGTCAGTAAATGCCTTGTTTGCCAACAGGTGAAAGCCCCGAGACAGAAACCAGCAGGTTTGTTGCAGCCGCTGAGTGTCCCAGAATGAAAGTGGGAGCATATATCTATGGACTTCATCACAGGATTGCCTAGAACGGCCAAGGGTTACACCGTGATTTGGGTCATTATCGACAGATCACCAAGTCAGCGCACTTTCTCCCTGGAAAGCCTACTTACACTGTTGAAAAGTGGGCACAGTTATACATGACGGAGATAGTCAAGCTTCATGGGGTGCCGGTATCAATCGTGTCAGATAGAGACCCTCGATTCACATCTAATTTTTGGGGGAGTTTGCAAAGAGCCTTGGGTACTCAGTTGCGTTTCAGTACAACTTTTCACCCCCAGACAAATGGTCAGACTGAGCGATTGAACCAAACTCTAGAGGATATGTTGCGAGCATGTGTCTTGGATTTCTCAGGTAGTTGGGATGCACACCTGCACTTAATGGAATTTGCTTATAACAATAGTTATCAAGCAACCATCAGGATGTCACCGTTTGAGGCCCTCTATGGGAAGAGATGCAGGTCCCCTGTCTATTGGGATGAGGTCGGTGAACGTCAGTTGTTGGGACCTGAATTGATCCAAGCCTCCAGCGAGGCTATTCGCACAATCAGGTCGAGGATGTTAACAGCTCAAAGCCGACAGATGAGCTATGCTGATACAAGGAGAAGAGATTTAGAGTTTGACGTGGGTGATCATGTTTTCTTGAAGGTAGCTCCGATGAAAGGAGTATTGAGGTTTGGAAGGAAAGGTAAGCTCAGCCCACGTTTCATTGGTCCGTTTGAGATTTTAGAACGGATTGGTCCGGTAGCTTATCGTCTAGCGTTGCCGCCTTCGCTTTCGGCGATACACAATGTTTTTCATGTCTCCATGCTGCGAAAGTATTTGACAAATCCAACCCACAGAGTGGACTTTGAACCCTTGCAACTCAGCAAGAACTTGACTTATGAGGAGGAACCTGTGCTAATTCTTGAGAGAGGTGAAGGTCCTTCGCAATCGCGAGATAGCCCTCGTGAAGGTCCTTTGGCGAAACCATTTGTCTGAAGAGGCAACGTGGGAGAGAGAAGATGAAATGATGGCCAAGTATCCAGAGTTGTTCCAGTACTAGCAACTTTCGAGGACGAAAGTTCTTTTAAGGTTAGTATGATGTAACAACCTGTAAAAAAAAAAGAAAAAAAAAAGAAAAGGGGAAACGTGGGCAGGCGGTCAAAAAAAAGAAAAGAGAAAATGGGGGGAAACTTCCCCCCAAATTCGGTCAATTGACCGGTTTTAAAAAAAAAAAATTTTTGAATCTCTCTCTGCTCCATCTCTCCCTTACGTTCAGCCCTCTCTCTCTCAACACTCTCTCGGCTCTCTCTCTCCCTCGCTCCCTCTCAGCCGCCGCAAGCCGACGCCGCCGCCGCCTCCACCGTCGCTCGCGCCGCACGCCGTCGCGAATCGCCGCCGCCGGTAACGTCTCTTTCTCTCTCTCTCTCTCTCGTCTCTTTCTCCCTCAATCTCTCTCTCTCTCTCCCAGCCTCTCTCTCTCTGTGTAGTGATGTGGACTTTTCCTAACCGCAAGCGCACGGGTCAAGTAATAATAAAGTGTTCGTAAATACGAGTGTCGTCCTCTGGATTGGATTTTTAAGCAAATCAAGTATTGTGAATA
Source organism: Luffa acutangula (assembly GCA_036850905.1). Classification (NCBI taxonomy): domain Eukaryota; kingdom Viridiplantae; phylum Streptophyta; class Magnoliopsida; order Cucurbitales; family Cucurbitaceae; genus Luffa; species Luffa acutangula. The sequence goes on along the minus strand of CM072087.1, from coordinate 25,274,663 downwards.
ATCTCGCTCAATTTTATCTAGGGATTAAAAAGTGATGAAAAGATGATAATAAAATAAAATCAAAGCAAGTAAAAAGAATGGAAATTCAATTGGGAAAACTACTTAGGGAATTGATTTTGCCGATTTCGTTTAGGATTGATTTTAAGGAATAAGTTATTATGCACAATGGAATTATGAGCCAAAGACCCTTTAATCACAACTACCTCTCCCGAGTATAATTGATTCTCATGCAAATTAACCGACTTGATATCCCTATCTAAGTTTATTAACATGCAAGGCAATGAGATCTTTTAACCAATTCTAAAGTTAATCTAAAACTGTCACGAATTAGAAAATAAACTTTATTCATGCAATCTTGAGTAAGTCTAAATCAAATCCCCTCTCCTGAGCTAGATTCGAAACTTAAATCATTCAACTAATGGCCAATTAATTGAAAGCATTAAATCAAGATTACAAACACAATAACATTGCACAACTTAAACCATAAATCAATCCATAAACTTAATCAACTACATCAATCCCTAAGCTACAAGTTTAGCTACTCATGAATGTAAATACAAGCTCAACTAAACATGTGAAAGCCATAAATATAACTAAAGAAAGGAAAAGGGAAAAGAAAACTCAATGTAGGCCGAATCCGACGTCCCCGTCACGATCCCCACGAACAATGGGTTGATTTTCAAGCCTCTCCCTTTGTTTTCAGCCTCCAAATGCTCTATTCTGTCCTCTTTACGGCTCCAAAAGGTCCCCAAATCGAACCCCCTAAAAACCTAGCCGAAAATAAGCTTTTATTCAGATTTTTCGTCTTAGCGTCGAGACGCTGCCTCTTATACGCGCGTTCTGAATAAGGAAAAACGGTAGCGTCGGGACGCTTTCTATCACAGCGTCTCGACGCTGTAAGCTTTACGCGCCTAATCTGATATGGAATGTGAGCGTCGAGACGCTCAAGAGCTAGCGTCTCGACGCTAGCCTGATGTTGACCGAGATTTGACTTTTTTCCTCTTTTACTCTTTTCATTCCTTTGCATCTTTTCACGCCCTGAGCACCTGATTAACTCTAATATGGCATTATAGCTCCAATCAACCATTTCCTACAAAATAAACATTAAAGCACAATAAAATGGCCCAAAAATCATAAAAGACTAGCTAAATTAAATAAGTAAAGATAGTTAGCTATGCTCGCTATCATGTAGCAGATCCGACGCGCCGCCGCCTGCAACCCACTCACGAGCTGCCGTCGATCTGCAAGTCGCCGTCGCCACTGTAGGCGCGGACAGCAGCGAGGACGAACCATTTTTTTCTGCGTTTTCGGTTGTTTTAGGTGAGTTTCCGCATTGGGTAAGTTGGTTTGAGGCTTATGTGGGTTAGTTCTTGCATTTAAACGATTACCCATTCGCTTTTTCTCCCGTTCAACAAGCGTACCTATTCAATTCCGACGATTCAAGCAGTGGGTCTTCAAGTTTCAGCGTGTTTGAGCAATTCCGGCTTTGGATAAGTGAACTAAGTTAAGTTTTGAATGATTTAATTGTGTTAAAGGAGTACCCATTGATTTTGGCATGTGGTTGCAAGGTTCTCTTAGCTTTTGGGGATTTAATCGTCGGTTTGGAGCGTTGTTGGATCATTGGACAGCAAACGGTGTTTCTGTTGTGGGTGAGTTTCTGGGTGTTAATTTACCCTCAAATTTAAATGGGTTCATAGTTGAATGCTTGGATTAATCTCGTATTGATTTGTGATTTTTCCCCTCTTCGTGTAGTCTAAATAACGGCCTTGGGAGCTAAGGAGTTAATTTAGAATTCATCAAGCGTCGTTAGCTAGGTAAGTAGCCAATTGGATTAAAGTACTAAGTGTTGTCATGGATTTAACCAAGCATGGTTGGTTCTTCTTTTCTTGGAAGCATGAAAATAGTTAAGCATGCCTTGGTTAGTTGTTGTTTATAAAGTTCGCCTGCATGTAAGTAGCTTCCTGGGCATGAAGTGTTTGGATTGTTTTCATTGTATGCTTCTTGGTGGTGAATTGGAGTTGGTTAAGTTTTTTTTTGGCTTGGTTGAATGTTCCTTGGTTCGTGGTAATGCTTAATTATGATTAGAGTGTTGTTTACTTGGGCATGACTTAAGTGTTGATATGTTTGTAGAATTTAGTAAGCATGCTTGGAATATTTGATTTATGATTGTTCTGGGATGTGTTCGTGTTATGTAGGATGGGTTGAATATTCGTTGGAGTGGTGATTTGAAGTTGGGTTGATTTCTGACTCGTTTGCGTTATAGAAGTGCATCGTTGTTGTTTCCAGGTGTAGGAAAATTTTGGGTTACCCATATGCATGCCGTTATGCTGCCGAATTTTCGGTAGCATACGAGTGGTTTCAGGATTAGGAGTGTCGGTTGTCACCTCCATTTCTTATTCTTGTGATATGACTGAGTTGGGAAGATGCATATCAGTTAGCCTGTCAGTAAGCTAGGAAGGGGAATCGTTTGTGCTAAATAGGTTGCAGATAAAGATTAGTAAGTGTTAAGGGGTCCCAAAGGGAAAAGAATTAAAAAAAAAAAGGGAAAGGAATAGGCTAGCGCCTTACAAGAGGGTCGTGTCAATTAAACACCTAGGACTGAGATGTAATAGACTGAAATGAGGAGCTTAATGGGCGGGTCTTGGCTTCGCAGTTTAGGTGCCATTTACTAACTGTGGAAGTTAATTCCTGACTTAAACCCATGAACGCCCACCAGTGAAATGGTAGATTAGAGCGCTACGCGCCCATTAGTGCCTGGAGGGATGAGACTTAGCTCCACTGATTGGGTGCCATCTACCATCAGTAGGAGTAGAGACCTCCCAAACTCCCACTTGTGCACTATCAGTGAGTTGGCAAACTTATATATATGTAGGTGTACCAATTGAACACGAGACCCGAACTACAGACAAATGAAATGAAATGAAATGAACTGAAATGAATGAGAATGAGATGACCTAACCCTTAGGCCCTTAACTCGAACAAGATGTTAAAACTTTTATTGCTACTTACTGAGTATTTTCTTAAATACTCATTCTTTTCCCTTACACACAACTGCAGGTAGAGGTAAAGGTGTACGGAACGCGTGATGGAGAGCTGCTGAGCCATGGATCTCCTTTAGTATACGTCTTCCGCATTTTACGTTTTGAAATTCCCCATTTGAACTTGTATTTCGAATGATTCAAGATTTATTCCGCTTTAAGTTTTGTTTGAATAACTAAATGTTTCGTTTGTTCGGTTTTAACCGGGATCCCAAATTGAAAAGTTTTCGCAAATTTCTAAGTATGTTTTCTTTAAATGTTATTTTCACGCTTCTTAGAAGAAGAATGAAATGCATGTAGTAACGGCCTTAGGATCTAGGCATGAAAAGTAGGGTCGTTACACCTAGATTTTCTCCTTTCTTTATAGTGTATTTTAATTTAATTTATTTATGAATTAAGATTTGGGTGGGGTATTTACGTCCACTTTGTTGCCAAAAAAAATTACTAAATTTAGCTTTTGACCATATCTCAAAATGAAAACACGAATGACTCTTTTTCAAATCAACTATTTTAAAATGGCCATTTAGCTGGTTGCCCCATTTATATTTGACTCAAAAACCACATTACCCAAATATTTAAAAGACCAAATTTGATCAAATTAATTATTTTTTAATTAATTTCATCAAAATAATTTATTTTTAATTAATTGATCAAATGGACGTCTGACTCTAAAAATTTATAATTGACCAACTTTGTGTTCAAATTAAATTTGGGACACATGCCCATTTATAATTGGTCTCAAATTTAATTGTTTGTAATTTCGTCATTGATTTTAAATAATGACGTGACAATTTTTGATTGGCCAAAATTTCTCCTTCAACAACAAGGTTGCAAATTCCATTTTTATTTTTGCTATTCTTGCAATTGCCCCATATAAATATACTATTATTTATATATATTTTTTTTTACTAAAATTAATACCGATTCATGTATTTTTTCTTAAAAAAAACTAAGTTCTGTATTTTTCATCTCCAAAAAATTGCTAGCGATTCAGATTAACTAGTCCTTTAACACGTGAGTTGCATGTAGCATTTCCAATTATTTTATCATAATAATAATATTTTTATTTTATTTTATATTGAGATTAAAATATTAAAATTAATATTACTAATTTCTTATTACATAATATAAAAATTAGGCATAATCAATGGTTATATTCTTTTTTAATTTGACTTAACAAAAATTACGCATACCTTCGCTTTGACTTACCCACATTTGTGATGAAGGGTATCCAACTACGGGTATTACATTTTTTGTTACTGTCTTAACGCTCATAGCACTTAAAACGCTTTCATGCAAAGGCAAACGATGGGTGTCATAAATGCCTTTAGCTACTAATGCTTCCATGCTAGAGGAATGCATCTCTTTATTCTACAGAGCAATGCCTTAACGTGCCTAACGTACCCCCCAACTTAAAGTAGACAATGTCCACATTGTCCCCCCAAACTTACATCATTGCGCCTATGGGATGCTATGCAATATGCATAGCCGGCGCTGCCTGTGGCTAAAAAGGGCTCTATCTTACATAGCTAAAGAAAGGTGCTAAGGAGAATAAGAAAATTCAAAGTAAGGAAACTTCTTAGAGTAAGCTTTGCTAAGAGAAATTTATTGGCAAAAAGGGTGCTAAAGCTAACATATTAGGGCTAATGCAGAGGATTTATGGCGGAGACATGTTAGAAGCTTAAACATAAAGGAGAAAAAATGCAAGTGAAGTCTAAAAAGTGCTTCTATTGATGATGCGATAATTAACACGCATCACAAAAAAAAAAAAAAACTTAGTCAGATTACAAAAATATAACACTAGAATTTTTAAGAAGAAAACAATTAATTGTCTTGGTCTTAGAGGCAGTGGCGACATGTTACGATGCGGAGGAGGTGACAACATGTCATGATGCGAAGGCGACAGCGACATTTCTGGGTGCACTTGAGAAGGTCCAGATCCATCAGAATGGTGGGAAGGGTAAGGCTGCTACTGCTGGCCAGGACGAATGAAGAGTTGCACTGACACTGAAGGCAAGTGGTTGAACGCACTCACCCATATGGTGAAATATAACATGAACGCGTCAAAGCACTTGGTTAGCTCTACAAAGCCCTCTTGCAACTCCCTTTGTTCTTGAATGACCGATTAGACTATTTCGATTAAGCGGCGCCTCATTTTTGCGAACACGCTTGCCAGATCTGTGATAATAACTTGAAACAACAACACTTTATTGCCTGGATCTACAACAGGGATTTCCTGCTGAAGCAAGTCATCTCTGCGCTCATGCGACTGTGGATCTATCACTTCAACATGGAAGACAGATGCCAAATGTTCTTGATTTTCTTCTTCTTCTTGGCGAGGAGGTGAATGACTTCTATTTTCCGAGCAAAAGGGCTGATCAAGCTCTAGGGGAATCACTTCAGCTTGCCCCTGATTAGTTTGGTCTATTGGAGGGTCTTCACGCATCAAGGCTTCTTCGATTGGTTGCGTTTGATTGGTGCAGTCAGTCACTGCCTCATTTGACGCTTGTTCATGCCTCACAGAAGGACCTGCCACATTCACATTGTGGCCTACTTTGCGTTTTATCATCTTTCTTGCTAGCACCTATGATCGTGGGGCAAAAGTATTGGAGGTCTGGAGTTGACTATCGTGTTTATTGACGCCTTGTTGGATGTGGGTGATGTTGGGTTTTATGCCCTAAAACTCGTAGATAGTGAATGTAACTGTTGACCGGATATTAATGAAATAATATTTATATATTTTTCTATTAATTGTTATTAGTTATTTTATATTTGTCTTTGCCTAAAAATAACCATAATCCAATAAACTAGACATCCAAGACTGTAATATGAGTCTTGAATTATATGTAGCGACATATGGGATCATTGTTCCAGAAACAGCCTAAAGGGTCTATAGTATAAGGATAAGACTGGGTGCCTTATCCTGGTAACACTATGGATACGACCCACTTTGTATTTAATACAAACGCTGCGATACAACGCGTTCGTGTAGGAGACATGCGAGTGGGGGTATCCTATGCAATGAGTTTGCATAAGACCGGACCGTGAAATAGTAACCACTGGTTATAACACTGTTAACTAGTTGGTTTTCTATTTCACTAGGACGACCTAGACAACTTAGTCTTAATCCTGAGTTGATTATGGACTCCTGCTCATGAGAGATTGTCCTTTGATTTGCATGGGTGAGAGTGCCCAATACGCCGACTCAATAAGCCTACCATTTTGGGGACAAGACCGAATGGGGAGCTGGGAACATAATCGTACAAGATGGAATTCACTCCTTCCCGACTTTAGGGATGAGTGTTCCCTTAAGTGGTTACTCCGAGTCTTGAACAAAGGGCCCTACTCTCTCAATGGCACGAGAGGGTTTTCTGTTTGATGGTTGGACCACAAACAGGTTGTTCGTTAGAGGAGAACTGGTACTTAAGGAAATAGAAGTAACCCAGGGGTAACGGTAATTTTACCCAGCTGGTGTTGTGGACACTCGTGAAGGACTAACTAGTCGATATTGGTCTATATCCGTGGACACAGAAAATATGTCTGCAGTGAGAAGAGTGCAACTGTGAGTCTATAGTGGAATGAACACACAGTTAACGAATATTGATTAATGTGGTTAATGAGTTTGACCAATTAATCTCACATCGTTGGAGCTTCTGATCTGCAGGTCCATTAGGTCCCACTGGTAGCTCATAAAGTAATTTGAGGCAACTAAGTAATAAATGTAAATTGAAAATGTTCAATTTACTAAGGGAAACAAACATAATATATATTGATATATTATTGTGAGAGAAATTAATATTTGAAGAAATTCAAATATAAATTTATGGAAGTTTGAAAGAGTTCAAATAATGAATTAATTAATTTAAGGCCTAAAATCTATTTGGGCGAATTAATTAATTCAAGGCCAGAAATTAAATATGTGATATTTAATTGGTGGTTAATTAATTTAAGAATGCATTAACAAGGAATTAATCAATTATGGAAATAATTAGTCACTTAAGGAAGTGATTAATCATTTATGGAAATGATCTAATCACTTATGGAAGTAATTAGTCATTTGTGGAAAAGATTAATCAATTATGAAATTGATTGATCACGATTGATTAAATAAGGAATAAGATTGAATCAATTTTGGAAAAGATTGATTTAATTGAATATTTTATTCATGGCCTCTTTCTATAAATAGAACACTAGACCTAATTGGTCCATGACACTTTGCTCTTGCTCTTAGACTCTCAAGACAAGACCTAGAATTCTCTCTAGCCTCCCTCTTAGAGAAAGACTCCCACAAGTCTTTTCCTCCTAGACTTAGAGACATACTGGTGTAACCTCTTTGGTTATTGTGTCATTCAAGAAGGATTTTCCAGCGAAGAAACTTAAAAGGGGGCTGCTGCGTTTTGATCGTTGGAGCATCGTTGGCGAAGAATGGTCAAGTCTACAACGAAGGTTTGTAACAGTTCTTCCCCTTTTCTTTAGAAAATCATGAAAATAAATTTAGATTTATTTTTCAGCATGTTTAAACTGATTTTCCAGCAACTTTAAAGTATGTTTAAAGTTTGTTTGAGTGTTCGTAACGATATTTTAATGTTAATTAATATACGGCGTAAGGTCCAATCGTTGCGCATCCGCTGCGTGGGGACTTTTATTCCCTTCAATCGACATCAGAGCCATCACAGTCCCTATTAATTAATATTAAAAGTTGCGATAGGCTCTAATAGGTGGGATTTATGCATAATGTATGTTCGGTTTGCGTTGAACTGTTTGGGTTAATTTTATGGCCATAGATTTTATTTTTACGTGAATTTGATCATGTAAGGCCCGATGTTTTGGGTATTTTATGTAAAATCGAGTCCTATGTAAGTCCGGGTCTAGAATAAGTTTTTATAAGATAAAAATTGAAGAAATTGTCGCTGAAATCGAGGCTAAAACTGAAGATTCGTTGCTGTTTTCTGCCCAGAATTTGCTTCCAAACGCAACATCGTCGGGACGCTACTTCAACAGCGTCTCTGTTGGGTTTTATGCCCTATAACTCGTAGATAGTAAATGTAAATTTGACCGAACATTAATAAAAATGATGTATTATTCAATGTTTGTATTATATCTTGTCTTAATAACCCTAATCCAATAAACTAAACATCCAAGGCTAGTAGAATGAGGCTTGAACTAGTATGTAGGGACGTACGGGGATCAATGTTCAAGTTTTAGCCTAAAGGGTCTGTAGTATAGGGATAAGGCTGGGTACCTTGTCCTGGTGACACTATGGATACGACTCGCTTTGTATATTGATACAAACGTAGTGATCCAACGCGTTCATGTTGACATGCGAGTGGGGGCATCCTGTGCAATGAGTTTGCACAAAGACCGGACCGCGAAATAGTTTACCACTAACTGTAACACCGTTAGTTAGCACGATTTCTATTTCACTAGGATGACCTAGGCAACTTGGCCTTAATCCTGAGTGGATTATGGACTCCTGTCCATGAGGAATTGTCCTTTGATTTGTACGGGTGAGAGTGGCCTATTCGCCGACTCAATAAGCCTACCATTTTGGGGACAAGACCGAGTGGGGAGCTGGGAACATAGTCTTACAAGATGGAATTCACTCCTTCCCGACTTTAGGGTAAGTAGAGGTGTGTTCCCTTAAGTGGTGTCTCCGGGTCTTGAACAAAGGGCCCTACCCTCTTTATGGCACGAGAGGGATTTCTGTTTGATGGTTGGACCTCAAACAGGTTGTTCATTAGAGGAGCACTGGTACTTAAGGACCAAGAGGTAGCCCAGGGGTAAAACGGTAATTTGACCTAACTGGGGTTTGAACACACGTGAAGGGCTAACTTGCTGTTGACGGTTGATATCCGTGGACACAAAAATATATCTGCAGTGAGAAGAGTGCAGTTGTGGTTCTTTAGTGGAGTGAACCACAGTTAATGAATATTGATGAACTTGGTTAATGAGTTTAGCCAACTAATCTCATATCGTTGGAGCTTCTGATCTGTAGGTCCATCAGGTCCCATCGGTAGCTCTATAAGGGCGTTGAGGTAAATTTCTAAGGGTGAATTGAGTATTCGAAGGGGTTCGAATATTAAACTAAAATATGAATTTGATTAATATTAAAACTATAGGTTATAATTGATGTGCATTGGATGTATATTAATACTATAGTTTTATGAGAGAGAATAATAATTGAATATATGATGTTCAATTTTATTATTTTTTAATTAATTAATTTTGAATTAATTAATTGATTTAGTTTAATTAAATTTGATTTAATTAAACTATAGGTTAAAGAGGGGTATTAATTTAAATAAGATTTAAAATTAATGTACATTTAATTAATGTTGATTAATTAAATGTAATTAATTATAATTAGAATATTTAGATTTTAATTTATAATTAATTAAAATATCAGGTAACTGATTAATCAGTTACCTGATGTTATGCGTGAGGTGGCCCTAGTATTCCTCTCCTGCTCGATAGGTAAAGTGAAGGGGTCTTAATTCAGTTTCAGAAAATCTCACTCTCACGCATCTCTCCCTCTCTCTCGCCCTCTCTTGTTTTTGCTCTCTCTCTCTCTCTCTGTGAACACAGAAGATTTTTCCAGAGAAATCCTTAGAGGTTGTGCTCCCACAAGCCCCTTACGTGCAACCTTCAAGAGAATACCGGTGAACTTTTGGTGGTGGTGTTCGTGAGTTTTTACAGCGAGATCAAGATTCTTTTGTTGTTGTTTTTCTAAGCATTCCGGTGAAAATCTTGGCAAAACGATCAAAGAACTCTTCAAGGGTAAGTGTTTCTTGATCTACGATCTCTAGGATCCAATTTTAGATGAGATCTAAGTTATATTCTTGGTTTAAAGCATGCTTTATATCAGTTTTACAGCATGATATTTTAATTTTCTGCTGTAAATTTGTTTTGCCGTCGTATTGGTATCCCAATCAGTGTTTTTATTCGAAAAAGTCTCTGACGTCTTCCGCTGCCTAGGGTTGTTTATCCTTACAATTGTTATCACAACCCTATCGAATTTAAAACGTTGTTTTGAGATTTGCGATTGGTTTTGTTCGGTGGGATTAATTTCATTGTGAATGTATGGTTTGCGATAAACTGTTTTGATTTCATTTGGCCTTAGATTTACAGCTTTATTATATGATTTGATCATGTAAAGGCCCCTGCTTTTTGGGCAAAAATTTTGTAAATCGAGTCTGTAAAGTTCGGGTCTAGTTTTGCTTGAAGATCGATGAAAATCGCAGCGGGATTGCATCAATTTGGTGAAGAACAGCTGCGGTTTTGCCCAGAAATCAGCTCCAGACGCAACAGCATCGGGACGCTAGGCGTTGTGCGTCTCGACGTTGTCGCGATTTCACGCTACGAATTGTTGAAATCGCGCCAGCGTTGGGACGCTATCGCTACAACGTTTCGACGCTGTCGCGATTTCGTTCGACGGTTGGGATTTTCGTGCAGACGTGGGTTGAAACCCTAACTGGCCGGTTCGGTTCATGTTAAATGGTTGAGCTGGGACCGGTTTGGTCTGGTTCAACCCGGTTTGGGCGCGGTTCGAGTTTTTCAAGTCCGGTTCGAAGTGGTTCGGGTCGATTCGTGGATTCTAGACCAGTTTTGGAGCTGTACTTTATGTAATAGGATTGTTTTTAAGCTTTAATTAGTATATTTTGTTGGGATTGTGTCCTAAAACTCGTAGATAGTGAATGTTAAACGAATTATACATACTTATTCGATAAAGCCGTTATCGAGATTAATTCAGTAAAGTTATTACTGAATAAAGTAAATTGCACATATAATAACCCAAATCCAATAAACTAAGATCCATGGCTATAGGATGAATACTTGAGCTTTATGTAGGGACATAAAAAATGGATCAAGCTTGAGTAATAGCCAAAACGGTCTATAGTATAGGGATAGGGTTGGGTACCTTATTCTGGAGACACTATGAGACACAACCCACTTTATAGATGGTATAGACGATGTGATCCTAAATCGTCCATGTATAGACATGCGAGTGGGGGCGTCCTATGCAATGAGTTTGCATAAGACCAGGACCGAGAAATAAGTCGCTCTCGCTTTATAACACCGTTTACTGACGAGACTGACTATTTCATGTGATGACCTAGGTAACTTGATCTTAATCCTGAGCTAACTATGAACTCCTGTTTATTCGGGCTTATCCTTAGATCTGCATAGGTGAGAGTGGCTCAGTATCGCCGACTCAATAAGCCTCCCATTTCAGGGATAGGAACGGGTAGATAGCTAGGGACATAGTCGTGCAAGAAGGAATTCACTCCTACCCGAATTAGGGATAGTAGAGAGGTTGTTCCCTTAAGTGCTGACTCCAGGGCTTGAACAAAGGGATCCTAGAGTTGAATTAATCACAGGTTAATGTTCGAATAATGTCACTAGGTAAATTAAAATTGTTTAATACACCTAGACATTAGGTCTTATTATAATAGTTATAATAGGACTAGACTTAGATAAATGACTTAGCCAGATTTATCTAGGTTTAATCAAACCCTAAAATGCCCGATAGGTTACTTTAGTGGGAGGAAAATTACAAAACTTAATTTAAATTGAGTTTTGCTCCTGCGTCCCTGTATAGTTCACACCGTGAGATCCATGCTCGGCTTCGTGTCGTCGTAGAGTGGCCTCCCTTCGGAGAGTGTTTGCATGGGTTAATATCAAGGTGAATGGGGAAAGTGACTATAATAAGTGGGAGCGGGACACGTGTCAACATATCCGTCGGTCTCCACCCATAGGTCACAACGTGAGATCCCTATGATCTGCCTACGTGTTGCCCTGGAGCAACCACCCCTTCGGAGGGCCTGATCATAGGATTCAGAACACCGTGATCTCCTGAACAGGATAGGGTTGCTTAGGCTAATTACCAACAGTTGTCTTTCCTAACGGTAGCCTGTTGGTCCGTGCCTCTGAGATCTGAAAGTGGGAGGGTTACACTTACGGGGAGGAGTTAATTGTTAACAAATCCTTGACCGAACAACGGTTGTTAATATCTAATGGAATATGAGTTATTCTGGTATTAGAAATTAACTGAGAAGAGTCTCATTTTAGAGGAGGAACAACTGATCACCCTTCGGTGGCTGTTCTTCTAAACCTCGAAAGCATCGTTGCGAAACACAATCATAGTTTTATTAGGGTTCTTTGATTGTTTGTTTGCAGAATTGATTGGATGTATGCAATTGTTTGTATTGTTTGTGTGATGGGTTAAGGCAAAGATAACTAATACGATCAATTGTTTGTTTTTCAGCAATGTCTTCCTCCATAATATCCTTGCTTAAAAATGAACAACTTACTGGCAAAAACTTTCCACAGTGGAAATCGAACTTAAATACCATACTCGTGGTTGAGGATTTAAGGTTCGTCTTAACGGAGGAATGTCCTCCCGTTCCCCCTCGCACTGCCGCTCAGGCAGTAAAAGAGGCCTACGAACGCTGGACTAAGGCCAATGAAAAGGTCAAAGTCTATATACTGGTCAGCTTGTCTGAAGTATTGGCCAAGCGTTACGAGAACGTGGAAACTGCCAGGGAGATTATGAATTCCCTGCAGGAGATGTTTGGACTTCCGTCCTACCAGCTCCACCACGACGCCTTGAAGAACGTCTTCAATGCCAAGATGCAGGAAGGTCAATCTGTTTGGGAACACGTCCTGGACATGATTAACCAGTTCAATATAGCTGAGGCAAATGGCGAGGTAGTCTGCGAGCGCAGTCAGGTTGCGTTCATCCTCCACTCGCTCCCAGTGAGCTATCTGTCTTTCAGAACGAACACGAGCATGAATAAGATTCAGTTCAACCTGACTACCCTCCTCTCGGAGTTACAGATTTATGAGTCCTTGCAGAAAAGCAAGGGAAAAAGTGTGGTTAAAGGAGAGGCCAATGTGACCCATTCCAAAAAGAAGTTCCTCAAGGGTTCATCCTCGGGAACTAAATATGTACCCCAAGCTTCTTCATCGAAGCAAATACAGAAGAGGAAGGGAGACAAGGGGAAGGCTCCTGCACAGGCTGTGCAAGGGAAGGGAAGGGAAAGGCCAAGGTCGTGGCCGACAAAGGTAGGTGCTTCCACTGCAATGCAAATGGTCATTGGAAGCGGAACTGTCCCCGTTACCTTGTTGAGAAGAGAAGAGAAAAGGAAGGTAAATTCGATTTACTTGTATTAGAGACTTGTCTTGTAGAACATGATGAGTTTGCCTGGATACTGGATTCAGGAGCCACTAATCATGTTTGTTCTTCTTTTCAGGGAAATAATTTCCAGCAGCTGGCAGATGGTGAAATGACGCTCAAGGTTGGAACAGGAGACATTGTTTCAGATCGTGTAGTGGGAGCTGCAAAATTATTCTTTAGAAATAAGTTTTTGATTTTAGAGAACTTGTACTTGGTTCCTAGAATTAAAAGGAACCTTATTTCTGTTTCCCCTTTACTTGAACAATGTTATTCAATTTCATTCTTGCTAATGAAGCTTTAATTTCAAGGAATGGAATTTATATTTGTTCAGCTAAGCGTGAGAATAATTTATTTGTGTTAAGACCAACTATTGCTAAGGCTATTTTAAGTCATGAAATGTTTAAAACGGCTGAAACGCAAAACAAGAGGCAAAAGATTTCTCCTTTAAGTAACAATACATATCTTTGGCACCTTCGTCTTGGTCATATTAACATCGATCGGATCGATCGTTTGGTTAAAAATTGACTTCTAACAGATGTAGAAGATACATCTTTACCACCCAGTGAATCGTGTCTCGAGGGTAAAATGACCAAGAGGCCTTTTACTGGAAAAGGTTATAGGGCCAAAGAACCACTTGAACTAATAAATTCGGATCTTTGTGGTCCAATGAATGTAAAGGCTCGAGGTGGTTATGAATATTTTATCTCTTTCATAGATGATTTTTCTCGATACGGTTACTTGTACCTGATGGGCCATAAGTCTGAGGCTCTTAAAAAGTTCTAAGAGTTTAAGGCTGAGGTAGAAAACCTGTTGGGTAAAACAATTAAAACACTTCGTTCAGATCGAGGTGGAGAGTATCTAGATCAACGATTCCAGGACTATATTATAGAACATGGAATCCAATCCCAACTCTCAGCACCTGGTACACCTCAGCAAAATGGTGTATCAGAAAGGAGAAATAGAACCTTGTTGGACATGGTTCGATCTATGATGAGCTATGTTCAGTTGCCTAGCTCGTTTTGGGGGTATGCAGTAATGACTGCAGTACATATTCTAAACAACATTCCCTCAAAGAGTGTTTCCGAAACTCCTTTTGAGTTATGGAAGGGGCGTAAACCTAGTTTGCGTTACTTTCGAATCTGGGGTTGTCCTGCACATGTGTTAGTGACAAATCCTAAGAAATTGGAACCTCGTACGAGAGTATGCCAATTTGTTGGATACACAAAAGAAACGAGAGGTGGTCTTTTCTACGACCCTCAAGATAATAAAGTATTTGTATCGACAAATGCAACTTTCTTGTAGGAAGACCACATTCGAGATCATAAACCACGAAGTAAGTTAGTATTAGGAGAAGCTACAGAAGGATCAACAAGGGTTGTTGATGAACCTGGTCCTTCAACCAGAGTTGTTGGAGAATCCAGTTCTTCTTGTCAATCTAGTCCTCCTCACGTAGTGGGAGAGCTTCGATGCAGTGGGAGGGTTGTGATACAACCTAACCGCTACTTGGGTTTAATAGAAACACAAGTAGTCATACCTGATGACGGTGTAGAAGATCCATTGTCTTATCGTCAGGCAATGAATGATGTAGATAAGGACGAATGGGCCAAAGCCATGGACCTTGAGATGGAGTCTATGTACTTCAATCAAGTTTGGGAACTTGTAGATCCACCTGAAGGGGTTAAACCCATTGGGTGTAAATGGATCTAGAAGAGGAAAAGAGATGCTGTTGGGAAATTACACACTTTCAAAGCCAGACTCGTAGAAAAAGGTTATACCCAACGAGAAGGGGTGGACTATGAAGAAACCTTTTCTCCAGTTGCTATGCTTAAGTCCATAAGAATTCTCTTATCCATTGCCACATTTTATGACTATGAAATATGGCAAATGGATGTCAAGACTACTTTTCTGAATGGCAATCTTGAAGAGAGTATTTTTATGTATTAGCCCGAAGGGTTCATAACCCAAGGTCAGGAGTAAAAAGTTTGTAAACTGAACCGATCCATTTATGGGTTGAAACAGGCCTCCCGATCTTGGAATATTAGATTTGATACTGCGATCAAATCTTTTGGTTTTGACCAGAATGTTGATGAACCCTGTGTATACAAGAAGATCAACAAGAATAAAGTAGCTATCCTCGAACTATATGTTGACGACATCCTGCTCATTGGGAATGATGTAGGATATCTATCTGACGTAAAAGAATGGCTAGCAGCTCAATTCCAAATGAAGGATTTGGGTGAGGACCACCAGTATGTTCTTGGGATCCAGATTATTCGGGATCGAAAGAACAAATTGCTAGCTCTGTCTCAGGCAACGTATATCGACAAGATGTTGGCCCGATATTCGATGCAGAACTCCAAAAAGGGCTTGTTGCCTTTTAGGCATGAGGTTCACTTGTCTAAGGAACAGTCTCCTAAGACACCTCAAGAAGTTGAGGACATGAGATGGATTCCCTACGCCTCTGCAGTAGGTAACTTAATGTATGCCATGCTATGCACGAGGCCTAACATTTGTTATGCTATAGGGATTGTCAGCAGATAACAGTCAAATCCAGGGTTAGACCACTGGACCGCCGTTAAAGGAATCCTCAAGTATCTTAGGAGAACGAGGGACTACATGTTGGTGTATGGGGCTAAAGAGTTAGTTCTCACTGGTTACACCGACTCTGACTTCCAAACTGACAAGGATTCTAGGAAATCCACGTCAGGGTCAGTTTTCACCCTTAACGGGGGAGATGTAGTTTGGAGAAGTATAAAGCAAGGATGCATAGCAGACTCCACGATGGAGGCTGAGTATGTAGCTGCTTGTGAAGCAACTAAGGAAGCTGTTTGGCTAAGGAAGTTCTTAACAGATTTGGAAGTTGTTCCAAATATGGACTTGCCCATTACGTTATACTATGACAACAGTGGGGCTGTAGCCAATTCAATGGAACCTCGCAGCCAAAAACGAGGTAAACACATAGAGAGGAAGTATCATATGATTCGAGAGATTGTGCAAAGAGGAGATGTGGTCGTGACCTAGATCTCTTCCGAGCACAACATTGTTGATCCATTTACGAAGGCCCTCTCGGCTAAGGTGTTCGAGGGTCATCTAGAAAGTCTAGGTCTACGAGACATGTATATAGCATAATCTAGGGCAAGTGGGAGATGTGTAATGGGTGTAAGGATGCCTTAGTTTATTGTATTTTGTATATTTACCTTTTATGTAATGTACAACATACATGTACCATTTCCAGCGTTGGATTATATTATATATACTTTCCCTGTAACTTGAGTTTTAGTTCAAGTGGGAGATTGTAGGGTTTTATGCCCTAAAACTCGTAGATAGTAAATGTACATTTGACCGAACATTAATAAAAATGATGTATTATTCAATGTTTGTATGATATCTTGTCTTAATAACCCTAATCCAATAAACTAAACATCCAAGGCTAATAGAATGAGGCTTGAACTAGTATGTAGGGACATACGGGGATCAATGTTCAAGTTTTAGCCTAAAGGGTCTGTAGTATAGGGATAAGGCTGGGTACCTTGTCCAGGTGACACTATGGATACGGCCCACTTTGTATATATACAAACGTAGTGATCCAACGCGTTCATGTAGTTGACATGCGAGTGGGGGTATCCTGTGCAATGAGTTTGCACAAAGACCGGACCGCGAAATAGTTTACCACTAACTGTAACTGTAGGGATAAAAGCCCTATGTGCAGCGGAAAAACACAGAGACCTTTTCGAATAATAAAATGTCGATTGGGATACCAATACGACGGCAAAAATAATAATTTTTACAGCGACAATAATAGATAAAACTTGCTGTAAAACCAGATACAAGCATGCATAACCATGAGAATAATTCTAGATCTAATCTAGAATTGGGTCCTATTGACCCTAGTTCAAGAAGAACCTTACCTTTGAAGAAATCCTTGAACTTTCGCCAAATTCTCTGATTTTCTCCCAAAAATACAGCAGCAATCACTCTTGGTCTTGCTGGAAAATCACCACGAACACTACCACGAGGGTACACCGGTATTCTCTGATAGGATTTTGCTTTGGGTGCTGGTGGGAGCAAAAATTCTCTGGATTTTTTCTCTGGATCTAATTCTCTGAGAGATCTCTGGGAGAGAATGCTAACTGAGAGAGAGCTATTGGGGAGGGAGTCAGGCGTGAGACCAGGGAGTCAGTTCTCCAACTCCCTGACCACGTCTTTTTTTAAAACTAAAATATCAGATAACTGATAAATCAGTTATCTGATATTTTAATTAATTATAATTTTAAAACATAATTTTAAATTATAATTAATTATATTTTAATTAATCTAAATTAATTAAAATAACATTAATTTAAATCCAATTTAAATTAATATCCCTCTTGTATTATAGTTTAATTAAATCCAATTTAATTAAACTAAACTAATTAATTAATTCGAAATTAATTAATAAAATAAAATAAAATTGAACATCACATATTTAATTACTATTTTCTCTCTCAAAAAACTATAGTATTAATATACATCCAATGCATATTAATTATAACCTATAGTTTTAATATGAACCACTTCATATTTTAGTATAATATTCAAACACCTTTGAATATTCAATCCATCCTTAGAATTTTACCTCAACGCCCTAAATGAGCTACCGGTGGGACCTAATGGACCTACAGATCAGAAGCTTCAACGATATGAGATTAGTTGGTTAAACTCATTAACCAAGTTAATCAATATTCGTTAACTGTGGTTCACTCCACTAAAGAACCACAGCTGCACTCTTCTCACTGCAGATATATTTCTGTGTCCACGGATATTGACCGTCAGCAGCAAGTTAGCCCTTCACGTGTGTTCGTACCCCAGCTAGGTCAAATTACCGTTTTACCCCTGGGCTACCTCTTGGTCCTTAAGTACTAGTGCTCCTCTAATGAACAACCTGTTTGTGGTCCAACCAACAAACAGAAAACCCTCTCGTGCCATAAAGAGGGTAGGGCCCTTTGTTCAAGACCCGGAGACACCACTTAAGGGAACACACCTCTACTTACCCTCATATCAGGAAGAAGTGAATTCCATCTTGTAAGACTACGTTCCCAGCTCCCCATTCGGTCTTGTCCCCAAAATGGTAGGCTTATTGAGTCGGCGAACTGGCCACTCTCACCCGTACAAATCAAAGGACAATCCCTCATGGATAGGAGTCCATAATCCACTCAGGCCAAGTTGCCTAGGTCATCCTAGTGAAATAGAAACCGAACTAACCAACGGTGTTATAGTTAGTGGCTAACTATTTCGCGGTCCGGTCTTTGTGCAAACTCATTGCACAGGATACCCCCACTCGCATGTCAACCACATGAACGTGTTGGATCACTACGTTTGTATCAATATACAAAGCGGGCCGTATCCATAGTGTCACCAGGATAAGGTACCCAGCCTTATCCCTATACTACAGACCCTTTAGGCTAAAACTTGAACATTGATCCCCGCATGTCCCTACATACTAGTTCAAGTCTCATTCTATTAGCCATGGATGTTTAGTTTATTGGATTAGGGTTAGCAAGACAAGATATAATACAAACATTGAATAATACATCACTTTATTAATGTTCGGTCAAATGTACATTTACTATCTACGAGTTTTAGGGCATAAAACCCAACAAACTCCCACTTGAACTAAAACTCAAGTTACAGGGAAAGTATATACAAAATAATCCAAAGCTAGAAACGGTACATGTATATTTGTACATTATATAAAAGGTAAATATACAAAATACAATAAACTAGGGCATCCTTACACCCATTACACATCTCCCACTTGCCCTAGATTACGCTATATACATATCTCGCAGACCTAGACTGTCTAGATGACCCTCGAACACTTTAGCCGAGAGGGCCTTCGTAAACGGATCAGCAATGTTATGCTCAGAAGCGATCTTGGTCACGACCACATCTCCTCTTTGCACAATCTCTCGAATTAGATGGTACTTCCTCTCTATGTGTTTACCTCTTTTGTGGCTGCGAGGTTCCTTTGAATTGGCTACTGCCCCACTGTTGTCACAGTATAACGTAATGGGCAAGTTCATATTTGGAACAACTTCCAAATCTGTCAAGAACTTCCTTAGCCAAACAGCTTCCTTAGCTGCTTCACAAGCAGCTACATACTCAGCCTCCATCGTGGAGTCTGCTATACATCCCTGCTTTATGCTCCTCCAAACTACAGCTCCCCCGTTAAGGGTGAAAACTGACCCTGACGTAGATTTCCTAGAATCCTTGTCGGTTTGGAAGTCAGAGTCGGTGTAACCCGTGAGAACTAACTCCTTAGCCCCAAACACCAACATGTAATCTCTCGTTCTCCTAAGATACTTGAGGATTCCTTTAACGGCGGTCCAATGGTCTAACCCTGGATTTGACTGATATCTGCTGACAATCCCTACAGCATAACAAATGTCAGGCCTCGTGCATAGCATGGCATACATTAAGCTACCCACGGCAGAGGCGTAGGGAATCCGTCTCATATCCTCAACCTCTTAAGGTGTCTTAGGAGACTGTTCCTTAGACAAGTGAACCCCATGCCTGAAAGGCAACAAGCCCTTCTTGGAGTTCTGCATCGAATATCGGGCCAACATCTTGTCGATATACGTTGCCTGAGACAGAGCTAGCGATTTGTTCTTTCTATCCCGAATAATCTGGATCCCAAGAACATACTGGGCCTCACCCAAATCTTTCATTTGGAATTGAGCTGCTAGCCATTCTTTTACGTCAGACAGATACCCTACATCATTCCCAATGAGTAGGATGTCGTCTACATAAAGTACGAGGAAAGCTACTTTATTCTTGTTGATCTTCTTGTATACACAAGGCTCATCAACATTCTGGTCAAAACCAAAAGATTTGATCGCAGTATCAAATCTAATATTCCAAGATCTAGAAGCCTGTTTCAACCCATAAATGGATCGATTCAGTTTGCAAACCTTTTGCTCATGACCTTGGGATATGAACCCTTCGGGTTGAGACATAAAAATACTCTCGTCAAGATTACCATTCAGAAAAGCCGTCTTGACATCCATTTGCCAAATTTCATAATCATAAAATGTGGCAATGGATAAGAGGATTCTTATGGACTTTAGCATAGCAACGGGAGAAAAAGTTTCTTCATAGTCCACTCCTTCTCTTTGGGTATAACCCTTTGCTACACGTCTTGCTTTGAAAGTCTGTACTTTCCCAGCAGCATCTCTTTTTCTCTTATAGATCCATTTACACCCAATGGGTTTGACCCCTTCAGGTAGATCTACAAGTTCCCAAACTTGATTGAAGTACATGGACTCCATCTCAAGGTCCATGGCTTTGGCCCACTCGTCCTTATCTATATCATTCATTGCCTGACGATAAGACAATGGATCTTCTACGCCGTCATCAGGTATGACTACTTGTGTTTCTGTTAAACCCAAGTAGCGGTTAGGTTGTATCACAACCCTCCCACTGCGTCGAAGCTCTCCCACTACGTGAGGAGGACTAGATTGACGAGAAGAACTGCATTCTCCAACAACTCTTGTTGAAGGACCAGGTTCATCAACAACCCTTGTTGATCCTTCTGTAGCTTCGCCTAATACTAACTTACTTCGTGGTTGATGATTTCGTATGTGGTCTTCCTCCAAGAAAGTTGTATTTGTCGATACAAATACTTTATTATCTTGAGGGTCATAGAAAAGACCACCTCTCGTTTCTTTCGGGTACCCAACAAATTGGCATAATCTCGTACGTGGTTCCAATTTCTTAGGATTTGTCACTAACACATGTGCAGGACAACCCCAGATACGGAAGTAACACAAACTAGGTTTACGTCCCTTCCATAGCTCAAAGGGAGTTTCAGAAACACTTTTTGAGGGAACATTGTTAAGAATATGTACTGCAGTCGCTACTGCATACCCCCAAAACGAGCTAGGCAATTGAGCATAGCTCATCATAGATCGAACCATGTCTAACAAGGTTCTGTTTCTCCTTTCTGATACACCATTTTGCTGAGGTGTACCAGGTGCTGAGAGTTGTGATTGGATTCCATGTTCTATCATATAGTCCTGGAATCGCTGATCTAAATACTCTCCACCTCGATCTGATCGAAGTGTCTTAATTGTTTTACCTAACAGGTTTTCTACCTCAGCCTTAAACTCTTTGAACTTTTCAAGAGCTTCAGACTTATGGTCCATCAGGTACAAGTAACTGTATCGAGAATAATCATCTATGAAAGAGATGAAATATTCATAACCACCTCGAGCCTTTACATTCATTGGACCACAAAGATCCGAATGTATTAGTTCAAGTGGTTCTTTGGCCCTATAACCTTTTCCAGTAAAAGGCCTCTTGGTCATTTTACCCTCGAGACACGATTCACAGGGTGGTAAAGATGTATCTTCTATGTCACTTAGAAGCCCATTTTTAACCAAACGATCGATCCGATCGATGTTAATATGACCAAGACGAAGATGCCAAAGATACGTGTTGTTACTTAAATGAGAAACTTTTTGCCTTTTGTTTTGCGTTTCAGCCGTTTTAAACATTTCATGACTTAAAATGGCATTTGGTCTTAACACAAATAAATTATTCTCACGCTTAGCTGAACAAATGTAAACTCCATTCTTTAAAATTAAAGCTTCGTTAAGCAAGAATGAAACAGTATAACATTGTTCTAATAAAGCTGAAACAGAAATTAGGTTCCTTTTAATTCTAGGAACCAAATACAAGTCCTCTAAAATTAAAAACCTATTTCTAAAGAATAATTTTGCAGCTCCCACTGCACGAGCTGAAACGACGTCTCCCGTTCCGACTTTGAGCGTCATTTCACCCTCTGCCAGCTGCTGGAAATTATTTCCCTGAAAAGAAGAACAAACATGATTAGTGGCTCCCGAATCCAGTATCCAGGCGAACTCATCATGTTCAACGAGACAAGTCTCTAACACAAGTAAATCGAATTTACCTTCTTTTTCTCTTCTCTTCTCAGCAAGGTAGCGGGGACAGTTGCGCTTCCAGTGACCATCTGCATTGCAGTGGAAGCATCTACCTTTATCGGCCACGACCTTGGCCTTCCCCTTCCCTTGCACAGCCTGTGCAGGAGCCTTCCCCTTGTCTCCCTTCCTCTTCTGGATCTGCTTCGATGAAGAAGCCTGGGGTACAGATTTAGTCCCTGGGGATGAACCATTCAGGAACTTTTTCTTGGAATGGGCCACATTGGCCTCTCCTTTCACCACATTCTTTCCCTTGCTCTTTTGCAGGGACTCGTAAATCTGTAACTCCGAGAGGAGGGTAGTCAGGTTGAACTGAATCTTATTCATGCTCGCGTTCGTCCTGAAAGACAGATAGCTCGCCGAGAGCGAGTGAAGGATGAACGCAACCTGACTGCGCTCGCAGACAACCCCGCCATTTGCCTCAGCTATATTGAACTGGTTAATCATGTCCAGGACATGTTCCCGAACAGATTGACCTTCCAGCATCTTGGCATTGAAGACATTCTTCAAGGCGTCGTGGTGGAGCTGGTAGGACGGAAGTCCAAACATCTCCTGCAGGGAATTCATAATTTCCCTGGCAGTTGCCACGTTTTCGTAACGCTTGGCCAACACTTCAGACAAGCTGACCAAAATATAGACCTTGACCTTTTCATTGGCCTTGGTCCAGCGTTCGTGGGCGTCCTTAACTGCCTGAGAGGCAGTGCGAGGGGGAACGGGAGGACATTCCTCCGTTAAGACGAATCTTAAATCCTCAACCACGAGTATTGTATTGAGGTTTGATTTCCATTGTGGAAAATTCTCGCCGGTAAGTTGTTCATTTTTAAGGAGGGATATTATAGAGGAAGACATTGCTGAAAAAACAAACAAGTGACCGTATTAGTTATCTTTGCATTAACCCATCACACAAGCAATACAAACAATTGCATACATCCAATCAATTTTGCAAACAAACAATCAAAGAACCCTAATAAAACTATGATTGTGTTTCGCAACGATGCTTTAGAGGTTTAGAAGAACAGCCACCGAAGGGTGATCAGTTGTTCCTCCTCTAAAATGAGACCCTTCTCAGTCAATTTCTAATACCAGAATAACTCATATTCCATTAGACATTAACCACCGTTGTTCGGTCAAGGATTTGTTAACCAATTAACTCCTCCCCGTAAGTGTAACCCTCCCACTTTCAGATCCCAGAGGCACGCACCAACAGGCTACCGTTAGGAAAGACAACTGTTGGTAATTAGCCTAAGTGATCCTATCCTTTTCAGGAGTTCACGGTGTTCCGAATCCTATGATCAGGCCCTCCGAAGGGGTGGTTGATGTGCAATTTGCTTACCGCAAGTGTACGGGTCAAGTAATAATATAGTGAATAGTAAATTCGAATGTCGTCCTCTGGATTGGATTTTTAAGCAAATTGAGTATTGCGAATAATCTTGCCCAATTTTATTTAGGGATCAAAAAGTGATGAATATGTGATGAATTAAACAAATCAAAGCAAGTAAAAAGAATGGAAATTCAATTGGGAAAACTACTTAGGGAATTGATTTCGCCGATTTCGTTTAGGATTGATTTTAAAGAATAAGTTATTATGCACAATGAAATTATGAGCCAAAGACCCTTTAATCACAACTACCTCTCCCGAGTATAATTGATTCTCATGCAAATTAACCAACTTGATATCCCTATCTAAGTTTATTAATATGCAAGGCAGTGAGATCTTTTAACCAATTCTAAAGTTAATCTAAAACCGTCAAGAATTAGAAATTAAACTTTATTCATGCAATCTTGAGTAAGTCTAAATCAAATCCCCTCTCCCGAGCTAGATTCAAAACTTAAATCATCCAACTAATGGCCAATTAATTGAAAGCATTAAATCAAGATTACAAACACAATAACATTGCACAACTTAAACCATAAATCAATCCATAAACTTAATCAACTACATCAATCCCTAAGCTACAAGTTTAGCTACTCATGAATGTAAATACAATCTCAACTAAACATGTGTAAGCCATAAATCTAACTAAAGAAAGAAAAGGGAAAAGAAAACTCAATGTAGGCCGAGTCCCGACGTCCCCGTCACGATCCCCACGAACAATGGGTTGATTTCCAAGTTCCTCCTTTGTTTTCAGCTCCAAAAGTGCTCTATTCTGTCCTCTTTACGGCTCCAAAAGGTCCCAAATTGATCTCCCCTAAAACCTAGCCGAAGTGAAGCTTTTATTCTGATTTTTCGTCTTAGCGTCGAGACGCTGTCAAGACAGCGTCGCGACGCTGCCTCTTATACGCGCGTTCTGAATAAGGAAAAACGGTAGCGTCGGGACGCTTCCTATCACAGCGTCTCGACGCTGTAAGCTTTACGCGCCTAATCTGATATGGAATGTGAGCGTCGAGACGCTCAAGAGCTAGCGTCTCGACGCTAGCCTGCTGTTGACCGAGATTTGACTTTTCTCCACTTTTACTCTTTTCATTCCTTTGCATCTGTTCACGCCCCGAGCACCTGAATAACTCTGATATTGCATTAAAGCTCCAATCAACCATTTCCTACAAAATAAACAATAAAGCACAATAAAATGGCCCAAAAATCATAAAAGACTAACTAAATTAAATGAGTAAAGATAGCTAGCTATGCTCGCTATCAAATACCCCCAAACTTAAGCTTTTGCTAGTCCTCGAGCAAACTCTAAATCAGACATATAATGGAAGAATAGATGCAACAATCATAACTCAATCCTCAAGGCTCAAAAGTCAATAACCAAGCAAGCAAGAGATATGCACATAAGGACCAATGAGGGAGACAAATTAAATTTTTTTCAAAATTAACTTGCACAAGCGAGATCTAACTCAACAAGATCAGACTCTACTAGCTCGGGATTGGATTATTAAACTCTCAGCTCATCTTCCCTCTACACTGGCACTAAGGCTTCACTAATGAGTTAATGCAACAAATTAGTTTGTTTTCCTCCAAACTTAGGTGCTTATAATTAACAATCAAATTAAGCATGTAAATGTGGCACTAGCTTTCACACACCCATTGCAGGGACCCTTAACCTGAGATTTCTCTGGTTGGCCTAACTGATCACAACAGGGGTAGCTCTTTTTGCCTAAACTTTATTAAACATTGCAAACTGTGCACAGGCCATGGCATAATAATTCTCTTTTCAACAGTAACTACAAGAATGATTTTTCGATATGAGCATAAATAGCAGATATTCTTTTCTTTTCTCCTAAGCAAGATCAAACATGCTAATTTGCAAAAAATTAACTCTTTAGCTCTACCCTACACCTATCGAGGTGACAACAAGCATATGAACCTAATAATTCGCTCCTAAGCATTCAAATCCAAGTCAAGCCAAGACAGATACTCTACTCATGCAAGCCATCTCCTAGAAAAATTTTAAAAAGTCTCCCTTTTTGGGCACTTATGCTTACATCTCATTACAAGCTTGAAAATTGACAAGAAAGCCTATCCTAGGACATCATAATCATGCAAAAGTAACATCCAGAAAACAACCATATGCATAATTCAAAGAAAGATCAAAACTATAGCCCGAACTCAGATGCTCAAGGGCTCCACAAACATGCTAATCCACCCCCAAACTTAAAATATGCATTGTCCTCAATGTATAAAGAAAATAAGGCATAAACAAGCATGAGAACAATAAAAGAATGACAGGAGTGAACAATACTGCCCTGGAATGATGATGACTTCTTGGCTGAATGCTTGGACTCTTGAAAGCTTGAAAGCAAAGGAGAAAAAGAAAACAAGACCTACAAAACAAAAACAAACAATAAATCAAAAACAAAAAGAAAACACACTAAACTTACTTGGGTTGCCTCCCATAAGCGCTTGTTTAACGTCATTAGCTCGACGTGTTGCACGTGCTTCAAGGAGGCTTTTGTTCTGTGAATCCAACAGAGGTGCTCTTTCTTGCACCTTTCCTGTAGCCCATGTAAAGCACTTCATCTTTAGAGTCTTCAACTGCTTTAAAGATTTCTTTTTCGTTCTTGACTCTAATAGTGAGCTCCCTGCGCTCAATATCTATGATCGCTCGCCCAGTAGCGAGGAATGGTCGTCCTAATATGACAGGCATTGAAGGATTTTCTATCATGTCCATAACATACAAGTCAATAGGGAGGAAAAATCTACCTACTCTGATTAACACATTTTCTACAATACCAACTGGTCTCACCACAGATTGATCAGCCAATTGGAGCTTTACAGGAGTAGACTTAATCTCACCTATATCTAACTTTTTACACAAAGATAGAGGAATGATATTAATGCTAGCACCTAAATCACATAATGCTCTAAAAGAATAAGTACCAAAACTACAAGGAACAGAAAAACTCCCTGGATCTGCTACTTTTTCAGGTACTTTCTGTTGTACTCTAGTGCTGCATGTGGAAGCAAGATAAACAGTGTCAACTTTCTTTTCTTTTCGCTTCTTTGCTAACCACTCCTTCATAAACCTGTTGTATTGGGGCATCTCTAATGCCTCTGCAAATGGAATATTAATATTCAGATTCATAAAAGCATTCATAAATTTATCAAACTGAACCTGATTATTCTTTTTCTTCTTTTTCTTTTTCTTTTCCTTGGGAACCATCAGTGTAGGAGAAGGAATAGGAGGCTCAAGGTTAGGCTTTTCAGCCTCATCTGATGATGTGTTCTCCTCAGCTTCCCCTGTAGGCGTTTCATAGTCCTCAGATTCAGGTTCCTCTTCAGATTCCTCCTGTTGCACAGTGATTGCCTTACAGTACTCCATCTGGGGTTTCTCTTGCTCAGCTGGGGCCTTACCTTTATTCATGGTGCTTACAACATTCACCAACTGTCCCAACTGAGTCTCAATGTTCTTTATAGCTGCACTGTGGCCATTCACTGTTGAGTTGATGGCAATGACTGCCTCCTCTAGCTTGGTTGTCCTGTTACTAGACTCTGCAATGAAAGCTCCGACAAGATCTTCTAACTTTTTATTATCTTGAGTTTGAGGGGCAAAACCAGGAGGATTAAGAACATTCTTAGTATTAGCATAAGAGAAATTTTCATGGTTCCTATTGTTAGGGTGATAATGTGTAGGTGTAGAACTATTATTATACCCCCTAAAATTAGAATTTGATACATACTGAACCTGTTCAATGGTCTCCTCCTGAGGTCTGGATGCTAGAGCAGCAGCTGATTCAATTGATTGAGCACTCCCTGTACCTGAAAATTTCATAAAAGCATTGGCAAGGGAAGTCATCTGGGCCTGGAGTGCCCTTACTTTATCAACCTCAAACACTCCAACAGCAATCTTTTTAGGTGTAGACCGCTCAGATGGCCACTGATAACTGTTGGTGGCCATATCCTCTAAAAGTGTGCGAGCGTTTTCCACGGTCTTGGACAACAGAGTCCCACCTGCAGCTGCATCAACAATCGTTTTTGTGCTGGGAGTTAAACCATTATAAAACAACTGTACCTGAAGCCAATCGGGGTAACCATGCTGAGGGCACTTCCTCAGTAGCTCTTTGAATCGCTCCCAAGCTTCGAACAGCTGCTCATCATACTGTTGTTGGAATGTCCCAATCTCGGTCCTCAGCTTGACCGTCTTTGCAGGAGGGAAAAATTTCTTTAAAAAGGCTTGGACCAAAGCATCCCAGGTGGTGATACTCCCAGGAGTAATAGACTGCAACCAATCTCGTGCTTTATCCTGCAAAGAAAAGGGAAATAAACGTAAGCGAATAGCATCCTCAGAGACACCATTAATCTTTACCGTCCCACAAATGTCCAAGAATGATTTAAGATGAGAATTTGGATCCTCAGTGGGCGATCCTCTGTATGCACAGTCTCGAGCCATCTGAATAAGACCGGTTTTCAGCTCAAAGTTGTTGGCATTAATCGGTGCATAGACAATTCCCGATTGCTGCCCCTGAAACACAGGCTGAAAATAATCTCTAATAGGTCTAGGCTCCTCAGGTGGATTTTGGTCTGCCATTTGAAAATTTTCTCTATTCTCCCTTCGAAGCTTATGAATCGTTCTTTCTATCTCGGGATCAAATGGTGCTAAAATTAAATCTTTATCCCTACGCATAAACAAACAAAACTACCCTAAAAAGAAAGAAAACAATTATGGAATGAAATAATGAAAAGGAAACAACTAATCTAAATATGGAAAATATAATCTAAAAAAGGAAATAAACTAACCTAATATGGAATGCAAAAATAAATATGGCAAAATGCAAATAAGGAAACTAACCTAGAAAAGGAAAAACAAGAGCAAATAAGGAAAAGATTACACAACTAAAAGAAAACTAACCTAGAAAATCAAATATGAAAAGAAAACAAATAAGGAAAAAAAAAATGCAACAAACCTAAAAAAATAAGAATACACCCTAAATTAAGATCAAGCAATTTTTTCACAATATCAATCTAGCTAAATGTGCCAATCCCCGACAACGGCGCCAAAAACTTGATGTGCAATTTGCTTACCGCAAGTGTACGGGTCAAGTAATAATATAGTGAATAGTAAATTCGAATGTCGTCCTCTGGATTGGATTTTTAAGCAAATTGAGTATTGCGAATAATCTTGCCCAATTTTATTTAGGGATCAAAAAGTGATGAATATGTGATGAATTAAACAAATCAAAGCAAGTAAAAAGAATGGAAATTCAATTGGGAAAACTACTTAGGGAATTGATTTCGCCGATTTCGTTTAGGATTGATTTTAAAGAATAAGTTATTATGCACAATGAAATTATGAGCCAAAGACCCTTTAATCACAACTACCTCTCCCGAGTATAATTGATTCTCATGCAAATTAACCAACTTGATATCCCTATCTAAGTTTATTAATATGCAAGGCAGTGAGATCTTTTAACCAATTCTAAAGTTAATCTAAAACCGTCAAGAATTAGAAATTAAACTTTATTCATGCAATCTTGAGTAAGTCTAAATCAAATCCCCTCTCCCGAGCTAGATTCAAAACTTAAATCATCCAACTAATGGCCAATTAATTGAAAGCATTAAATCAAGATTACAAACACAATAACATTGCACAACTTAAACCATAAATCAATCCATAAACTTAATCAACTACATCAATCCCTAAGCTACAAGTTTAGCTACTCATGAATGTAAATACAATCTCAACTAAACATGTGTAAGCCATAAATCTAACTAAAGAAAGAAAAGGGAAAAGAAAACTCAATGTAGGCCGAGTCCCGACGTCCCCGTCACGATCCCCACGAACAATGGGTTGATTTCCAAGTTCCTCCTTTGTTTTCAGCTCCAAAAGTGCTCTATTCTGTCCTCTTTACGGCTCCAAAAGGTCCCAAATTGATCTCCCCTAAAACCTAGCCGAAGTGAAGCTTTTATTCTGATTTTTCGTCTTAGCGTCGAGACGCTGTCAAGACAGCGTCGCGACGCTGCCTCTTATACGCGCGTTCTGAATAAGGAAAAACGGTAGCGTCGGGACGCTTCCTATCACAGCGTCTCGACGCTGTAAGCTTTACGCGCCTAATCTGATATGGAATGTGAGCGTCGAGACGCTCAAGAGCTAGCGTCTCGACGCTAGCCTGCTGTTGACCGAGATTTGACTTTTCTCCACTTTTACTCTTTTCATTCCTTTGCATCTGTTCACGCCCCGAGCACCTGAATAACTCTGATATTGCATTAAAGCTCCAATCAACCATTTCCTACAAAATAAACAATAAAGCACAATAAAATGGCCCAAAAATCATAAAAGACTAACTAAATTAAATGAGTAAAGATAGCTAGCTATGCTCGCTATCAGTGGTTGCTCCAGGGCAACACGCAGGCGGATCATAGGAATCTCACGTTGTGACCTAGGGGTGGAGACCGAAGGATACGTTGACACGCATCCCGCTCCCACTTACTATAATCACTTTCCCCATTCACCTTGGTATTGACCCATGCAAACACTCTCCGAAGGGAGGCCGCTCTACGACGACACGAAGCCGAGCATGGATCTCACGGTGTGAACGTCACGGGGACGTAGGAGCAAAACTCAATTTAAATTAAGTTCTGTAATTTTCCTCCCACTAAAGTAACTGATTATTAATTTTAGGGTTTGATTAAACCTAGATAAATCCGGCTAAGTCATTTATCTAAGTCTAGTCCTATTATAACTATTATAATAAGACCTAATGTCTAGGTGTATTAAACCAATTTAATTAACCTAGTGACATTATTCTAACATTAACCTGAGATTAATTCAACTCCGGTATTCCAGATCAGTTCCCAGGTAGGAGGTGTTCCGTTTACCGTCAACTTAAATACCTCCAATCCTTAGACAGAACTTTACTGGTAGAGTTCCCTTATAATCTTAGGAATGTTCGTCCTACTTAGTTCATTAAAACTATTTTAAAACTAAGTAAGATCTTCTAATCCTATTAGAAAATGATCTTAGGTCTAATTAATTTTAACCCATTAAAATTAATTCAATTTTAACCTAAGATCCTATGTGAACATGCATATCTTGATTATAGATTGACGGTTTCTAATCATAAAATTTTAAACTATTTCAAAATTTTATAATGATTAGCCCTATAATCATGCATACTATAGTTTTTAAAACAATTAACAATCATATTCAAGTTAATGAAATTTTAAACTATAGTACTATGCATTGCATGATAATTAATATAACCCTTATATTAATCTATGGATGTATCATGCTCAATGCAATTTGATTTCCATTTAAATAATAAACAACTTTATTATAGCCAATAATGGAAAATCAACTTAGCATGCTGCAAACAAATAATTTTTAATATAACTCTTATATTAAAACTATGTAATTGCATGCATCATACTATTCCATTTTCATGAATTTAATATAACTCTACTATATATTAAACAAATCATGAAAATCAAACCATGCATTTCAAACATATATTATAATCTAATTATAACATTCATAAATGCATGAGCATGCTTTATATCCTAAGGTGGGATTAAATTTAAATGACATCCATAAAGCATTTAAATAGCGAATAAACCGATTTAATTGGCCCCTAGGATAGATTAAAGCAAAATTACATTAATAAAGCAATAAATCTATCCTATTACAAAATTCTGCAGCTCCAAATCCGGTCTAAAAGCCTTGAACCGACCCGAACCACTTCGAACCGGACTTGAAAAAACTCGAACCGCACCCAAAACGGGTCAAACCGGACCGAACCGGTCCCAGCTGACCCAAACCGCTCCAACCGAACCGGCCATATTTGGGCACCACGTCTGTTTTCGCGAAAATCCTGGCGCCGCACGAAATCGTGACAGCGTCGAGACGCTGCAAAGAAAGCGTCCCGACGCTGGCGCGATTTCAACCGTCTGGAGCGTGGAATCGCGACAGCGTCGAGACGCACAATGCCTAGCGTCCCGACGCTGTTGCGTTTGGAGCTGTTTCCTGGGCAGAACAGCGGCTGTTCTTCATGAAATTCACCAATTTCTTCTGCGATCTTCATCGATTTTCAAGCCTAAACCTGACCCGGACTTATACAGACTCGATTTACACAATTATGCCCAAAAACGCAGGGGCCTTACATGATCAAATCAAATAAAATTGCGGTAAATCTATGGCCAAATTAAATCAAAACAGTTTATCGCAAACCCAAATTCATAATGCATAATTAATCCCACCATACAGCCATTCGCAAATCTCAAAAACAACGTTTTAATTCGAAATGGCTCTGATACCAATTGTAGGGATAAAACACAGAGACCTTTTCGAATAATAAAACGTCGATTGGGATACCAATACGACGGCAAAAATAATAATTTTTACAGCGACAATAATAGATAAAACTTGCTGTAAAACCAGATACAAGCATGCATAACCATGAGAATAATTCTAGATCTAATCTAGAATTGGGTCCTATTGACCCTAGTTCAAGAAGAACCTTACCTTTGAAGAAATCCTTGAACTTTCGCCAAATTCTCTGATTTTCTCCCAAAAATACAGCAGCAATCACTCTTGGTCTTGCTGGAAAATCACCACGAACACTACCACGAGGGTACACCGGTATTCTCTGATAGGATTTTGCTTTGGGTGCTGGTGGGAGCAAAAATTCTCTGGATTTTTTCTCTGGATCTAATTCTCTGAGAGATCTCTGGGAGAGAATGCCAACTGAGAGAGAGCTATTGGGGAGGGAGTCAGGCGTGAGACCAGGGAGTCAGTTCTCCAACTCCCTGACCACGTCTTTTTTTAAAACTAAAATATCAGATAACTGATAAATCAGTTATCTGATATTTTAATTAATTATAATTTTAAAACATAATTTTAAATTATAATTAATTATATTTTAATTAATCTAAATTAATTAAAATAACATTAATTTAAATCCAATTTAAATTAATATCCCTCTTGTATTATAGTTTAATTAAATCCAATTTAATTAAACTAAACTAATTAATTAATTCGAAATTAATTAATAAAATAAAATAAAATTGAACATCACATATTCAATTACTATTTTCTCTCTCAAAAAACTATAGTATTAATATACATCCAATGCATATTAATTATAACCTATAGTTTTAATATGAACCACTTCATATTTTAGTATAATATTCAAACACCTTTGAATATTCAATCCATCCTTAGAATTTTACCTCAACGCCCTAAATGAGCTACCGGTGGGACCTAATGGACCTACAGATCAGAAGCTCCAACGATATGAGATTAGTTGGTTAAACTCATTAACCAAGTTAATCAATATTCGTTAACTGTGGTTCACTCCACTAAAGAACCACAGCTGCACTCTTCTCACTGCAGATATATTTCTGTGTCCACGGATATTGACCGTCAGCAGCAAGTTAGCCCTTCACGTGTGTTCGTACCCCAGCTAGGTCAAATCACCGTTTTACCCCTGGGCTACCTCTTGGTCCTTAAGTACCAGTGCTCCTCTAATGAACAACCTGTTTGTGGTCCAACCAACAAACAGAAAACCCTCTCGTGCCATAAAGAGGGTAGGGCCCTTGGTTCAAGACCCGGAGACACCACTTAAGAGAACACACCTCTACTTACCCTCATATCAGGAAGGAGTGAATTCCATCTTGTAAGACTACGTTCCCAGCTCCCCATTCGGTCTTGTCCCCAAAATGGTAGGCTTATTGAGTCGGCGAACTGGCCACTCTCACCCGTACAAATCAAAGGACAATCCCTCATGGACAGGAGTCCATAATCCACTCAGGATTAAGGCCAAGTTGCCTAGGTCATCCTAGTGAAATAGAAACCGAACTAACCAACGGTGTTATAGTTAGTGGTTAACTATTTCGCGGTCCGGTCTTTGTGCAAACTCATTGCACAGGATACCCCCACTCGCATGTCAACCACATGAACGTGTTGGATCACTACGTTTGTATCACTATACAAAGCGGGCCGTATCCATAGTGTCACCAGGATAAGGTACCCAGCCTTATCCCTATACTACAGACCCTTTAGGCTAAAACTTGAACATTGATCCCCGCATGTCCCTACATACTAGTTCAAGTCTCATTCTATTAGCCATGGATGTTTAGTTTATTGGATTAGGGTTAGCAAGACAAGATATAATACAAACATTGAATAATACATCACTTTATTAATGTTCGGTCAAATGTACATTTACTATCTACGAGTTTTAGGGCATAAAACCCAACAGTAACACCGTTAGTTAGCTCGGTTTCTATTTCACTAGGATGACCTAGGCAACTTGGCCTTAATCCTGAGTGGATTATGGACTCCTGTCCATGAGGAATTGTCCTTTGATTTGTACGGGTGAGAGTGGCCTATTCGCCGACTCAATAAGCCTACCATTTTGGGGACAAGACCGAGTGGGAAGCTGGGAACATAGTCTTACAAGATGGAATTCACTCCTTCCCGACTTTAGGGTAAGTAGAGGTGTGTTCCCTTAAGTGGTGTCTCCGGGTGTTGAACAAAGGGCCCTACCCTCTTTATGGCACGAGAGGGATTTCTGTTTTATGGTTGGACCTCAAACAGGTTGTTCATTAGAGGAACACTGGTACTTAAGGACCAAGAGGTAGCCTAGGGGTAAAACGGTAATTTGACCTAGCTGGGTGATTGTTGGGTTTTATGCCCTAAAACTCGTAGATAGTAAATGTACATTTGACCGAACATTAATAAAACTGATGTATTATTTAACATTTGTATTATATCTTGTCTTATTAACCTTAATCTAATAAACTAAACATCCAAGGCTAATAGAATGAGACTTGAACTAGTATGTAGGGACATACGGGGATCAATGTTCAAGTTTTAGCCTAAAGGGTCTGTAGTATAGGGATAAGGCTCGGTACCTTGTCCTGGTGACACTATGAATACGACCCGCTTTGTATATTGATACAAACGTAGTGATCCAACGCGTTCATGTAGTTGACATGCGTGTGAGGGTATCCTGTGCAATGAGTTTGCACAAAGACCAGACCGCGAAATAGTTAACCACTAACTGTAACACTGTTAGTTAGCTAGGTTTCTATTTCACTAGGATGACCTAGGCAATTTGGCCTTAATCCTGAGTGGATTATGGACTCCTGTCCATGAGGGATTGTCCTTTGATTTGTACGGGTGAGAGTGGCCTGTTCGCCGACTCAATAAGTCTACCATTTTGGGGACAAGACCGAGTGGGGAGCTGGGAACATAGTCTTACAAGATGGAATTCACTCCTTCTCGATATTAGGGTAAGTAGAAGTGTGTTCCCTTAAGTGGTGTCTCCGGGTCTTGAACAAAGGGCCCTACCCTCTTTATGGCACGAGAGGGATTTCTGTTTGTTGGTTGGACCACAAACAGGTTGTTCATTAGAGGAGCACTGGTAATTAAGGACGAAGAGGTAGCCCAGGGGTAAAACTGTAATTTGACCCAGCTGGGGTACGAACACACGTGAAGGGCTATCTTGCTGTTGACGGTCGATATCTGTGGATACAGAAATATATCTACAGTGAGAAGAGTGCAACTGTGGTTCTTTAGTGGAATGAACCACAGTTAACGAATATTGATTAACTTGGTTAATGAGTTTAGCCAACTGATCTCATATCGTTGGAGCTTCTGATCTGTAGGTCCATCAGGTCCCATCGGTAGCTCTATAAGGGCATTGAGGTAAATTTTTAAGGGTGAATTAAATATTCGAAGGGGTTCGAATATTAAATTAAAATATGAATTTGATTCATATTAAACCTATAGGTTAAAATTAATGCACATATGATGTATATTAATTCTATAGTGAATTTGAGAGATATAAATTTATAATTGAATATTTGATATTTAATTATGTTATTAATTAATTGGTGAATTAATTAATATTTTGGTTTTAATTTTATTTAAATTTGATTAAATTAAGCTATATTAAAACTATAGGATAAATGGAGGTTATTTTGTGTGTAAATATGTTTATGCAAATGACATTTAATTAAATTAATACTTAATTTAATTAAAGGTTTAATTAATGTTATTTAATAATTAATTAAATCATTTTCCCATCAGTTAGGGTAACTGATGGGAATGTGGGACTCCTGCTTATCCTCTAAATAGCGTGAATGGGAGGGTTTTAAGGAAAAATGGTTGTGCTTTTTACGGTAACTCCCTTCATTTAGTTTTGAGATCCCAAGGATCACAGTCAGAATTCTCTCAAGCTCTCTGCAATTCTCTCCCAAAAGAATACAGAGACATTTTTTCCCTTAGAACTCTTAGAAATTGTGCTCCCACTAGCCCCTAACGCGCAACCTTGAAGAGGATACCGGTGGATCTTTGGTGGTGGTGTTCGTGACCTTTTTGCAGCAAAATCAAGATCACTTTGTTTCTGTTTTTTGGTGAATTCCTAGGAGTTTTGGTGAAACCAATCAAGATTTTCTTCAAAGGTATGTATTTCTTTGATCTAGGATCAATAGGATCCATTATAGATGTATTTTAGTATATTTTATTCATGTTCAGCATGTTTTATAAGCAATTTCCAGCATGTTTAAACTTGTTTAAATTGCTGTCATTTACCCAACGTATTGGTATTTTGTTCTTAAATTAATTCGGGGTTACAGGTTATGTACGTTTTTCCGCTGCGCAAGGGCTATTATCCCTTCAATTGGTATCAGAGCCAACTCTGTTTTTTAATTTAGGAATTAAAATTTGCGTTGGTTTTAGGTGGGATTTGCATTATGAATGTTTAATTTTGCGATAAACTGTTTAGGTTTAATTGGCCTTAGAATTTATGTTTTTTTGATGCGATCAATTGTAAAGGCCCCTGTGTTTTTGGGCATTAAATCATAAATATCGAGTGTACAGTCCGGGTCTAGTTTAGGCTTGAAAATTGATGAAGATCGCAGAAGAAATTGATTAATTTCGTGAAGAACAGCCACGGTTCTGCCCAGAAAACAGCTCCAGACGCAACAGCGTCGGAACGCTAGGCGTTGTGCGTCTCGACGCTGTCGCGATTCCACGCTCCAGAGGGTTGAAATCGTGCCAGCGTCGGGACGCTATCTGTTAAGCGTCTCGACGCTGTCACGATTTCGTGCGGCGCCAGTTTTTTCGCCAAAACGTGAGTGGCGCCCTAATTTGCTGGTCCGGTTCGTGAAGTTTGGGTTAGCTGGGACCAGTTTGGTCCGGTTTAACCCGATTTGCTCGCGGTTCGAGTTTTTCAAGCCCGGTTCGAAGTGGTTCGGGTCGGTTCAAGGCTTGTAGACCGGATTTGGAGCTGCAGATTTATGTAATAGGATAGATTTATTGCTTTATTAGTGTAATTTTGCATTAATCTATCCTTGGGGCCAATTAAATCGGTTTATTCGCTATTTAAATGCTTTATGGATGTCATTTAAATTTTAATCCCACCTTAGGATATAAAGCATGCTCATGCATTATGTATGTTATAATGTGATTATAATATTTGATGATAATGCATGGATTTTCATGATTTTTTTTAATATATAGTTGAGTTATATTAAATTCATGAAAATGGAATAGTATGATGCATGCAATTACTTAGTTTTAATATAAGCGTTATATTAAAAATAATTTGTTTGCAGCATGCTAAGGTGATTTTCCATTTTTGGCTATAATAAAATTGTTTATTATTTAAAATGGAAATCAAGTTGCATTGAGCATGATACATCCATAGGTTAATACAAGGGTTATATTAATTATCATGCAATGCAATGTTATATATAGTTTAAATTTGATTAATTAGAATATGATTGTTAATTGATTTAAACTATAGTATGCATGATTATAGGGCTAATCATTAAAATTTTGAAATACTTTAAAATTTTATGATTAGAAACCGTCAATCTATAATCAAGATATGCATGTTCACATAGGATCTTAGGTTAAAATGAATTAATTTTAATGAGTTAAAATTAATTAGACCTAAGATCATTTTCTAATAGGATTAGAAATTCTTACTTAGTTTTAAAATAGTTTTAATGTACTAAGTAGGATATACATTCCTGAGATTATAAGGGAACTCTACCAGTGAAGTTCTGTCTAAGGATTGGAGGTATTTAAGTTGACGGTATACGGAACACCTCCTACCTGGGAACTGATCTGGAACACCGGAGTTGAAATAATCACAGGTTAATGTTAGAATAATGTCGCTAGGTAAATTAAATTTGTTTAATACACCTAGACATTAGGTCTTATTGTAATAGTTATAATAGGACTAGACTTAGATAAATGACTTAGCCGGATTTATCTAGGTTTAATCAAACCCTAAAATACCCAATAGGTTACTTTAGTGGGAGGAAAATTACAAAACTTGATTTAAATCGAGTTTTGCTCCTGCGTCCCTGTATAGTTCACACCGTGAGATCCATGCTCGGCTTCGTGTCGTCGTAGAGCGGTCTCCCTTCGGAGAGTGTTTGCATGGGTCAATACAAAGGTGAATGGGGAAAGTGACTATAGTAAGTGGGAGCGGGACACGCGTCAACGTCTCCTTCGGTCTCCACCCCTAGGTCACAACGTGAGATTCCTATGATCCGCCTGCGTGTTGCCCTGGAGCAACCACCCCTTCGGAGGGCCTGATCATAGGATTCGGAACACCGTGAACTCCTGAATAGGATAGGGTCGCTTAGGCTAATTACCAACAGTTGTCTTTCCTAACGGTAGCCTGTTGGTCCGTGCCTCTGAGATCTGAAAGTGGGAGGGTTACACTTACGGGGATGAGTTAATTTGTTAACAAATCCTTGACCAAACAACGGTGGTTAATATCTAATGGAATATGAGTTATTCTGGTATTAGAAATTGACTGAGAAGAGTCTCATTTTAGAGGAGGAACAACTGATCACCCTTCGGTGGCTGTTCTCCTAAACCTCTAAAGCATCGTTGCGAAACACAATCATAGTTTTATTAGGGTTCTTTGATTGTTTGTTTGCAAAATTGATTGGATGTATGCAATTGTTTGTATTGCTTGTGTGATGGGTTAAGGCAAAGATAACTAATACGGTCAATTGTTTGTTGTTTTTCAGCAATGTCTTCCTCGATTATCTCCTTGCTTAAAAACGAACAACTAACAGGCGAAAACTTTCCACAATGGAAATCTAATCTCAACACTATACTCGTTGTAGAAGATCTTAGGTTCGTCTTAACGGAG
The DNA here is from genome assembly GCA_036850905.1 of Luffa acutangula. Classification (NCBI taxonomy): domain Eukaryota; kingdom Viridiplantae; phylum Streptophyta; class Magnoliopsida; order Cucurbitales; family Cucurbitaceae; genus Luffa; species Luffa acutangula. Next base: position 25,235,907 of record CM072087.1, on the reverse strand, counting down.
GAATGTCCTCCCGTTCCCCCTCGCACTGTTGCTCAGGCAGTAAAAGACGCCTACGAACGTTGGACTAAGGCCAATGAAAAGGTCAAAGTCTATATTCTGGTCAGCTTGTCTGAAGTATTGGCCAAGCGTTACGAGAACGTGGAAACTGCCAGGGAGATTATGAATTCCCTGCAGGAGATGTTTGGATTTCCGTCCTACCAGCTCCACCACGACGTCTTGAAGAACGTCTTCAATGCCAAGATGCTGGAAGGTCAATCTGTTCGGGAACACGTCCTGGACATGATTAACCAGTTCAACATAGTTGAGGCAAATGACGGGGTTGTCTGCGAGGGCAGTCAGGTTGCGTTCATCCTTCACTCACTCCCGGCGAGCTATCTGTCTTTCAGGATGAACGCGAGCATGAATAAGATTCAGTTCAACCTGACTACCCTCCTCTCGGAGTTACAGATTTATGAGTCCTTGCAAAAGAGCAAGGGCAAAAATGTGGTTAAAGGAGAGGCCAACGTGGCCCATTCCAAAAAGAAGTTCCTCAAAGGTTCATCCTCGGGGACTAAATCTGTACCCCAGGCTTCTTCATCGAAGCAGATACAGAAGAGGAAGGGAGACAGGGGGAAGGCTCCTGCACAGGCTGTGCAAGGGAAGGGAAAGGCCAAGGTCGTGGCCGACAAAGGTAGGTGCTTCCACTGCAACGCAGATGGTCATTGAAAGCAGAACTGTCCCCGTTACCTTTCCGAGAAGAGAAGAGAAAAAGAAGGTAAATTCGATTTACTTGTATTAGAGACTTGTCTCATTGAACATGATGAGTTTGCCTGGATATTGGATTCGGGAGCCACTAATCATGTTTGCTTTTCTTTTCAGGGAAATGATTTCCAGCAGCTGGCAGACGGTGAAATGACGCTCAAGGTTGGAACAGGAGACGTCGTTTCAGCTCGTGCAATGGGAGCTGCGAAATTATTCTTTAGAAATAAGTTTTTAATTTTGGAGAACTTGTATTTGGTTCCTCGAATTAAAAGGAACCTTATTTCTGTTTCCGCTTTGTTAGAACAAGAATACAATATTTCCTTTCAGCTTAATGAAGCAATTATTTCAAGGAATGGTATTTATATATGTTTTGCTCAGCGTGAGAATAATTTATTTGTGTTAAGACCAACTGATGCTAAGGCTATTTTAAGTCATGAAATGTTTAAAACGGCCGAAGCGCAAAACAAAAGGCAAAAAGTTTCTCCTTTAAGTAACAACACGTATCTTTGGCACCTTCGTCTTGGTCATATTAACATCGATCAGATCGATTGTTTGGTTAAAAATGGACTTCTAACTGATATAGAAGATACATCTTTACCACCCTGTGAATCGTGTCTCGAGGGTAAAATGACCAAGAGACCTTTTACTGGAAAAGGTTATAGGGCCAAAGAACCACTTGAACTAATACATTCGGATCTTTGTGGTCCAATGAATGTAAAGGCTCGAGGTGGTTATGAATATTTCATCTCTTTTATAGATGATTATTCTCGATACGGTTACTTGTACCTGATGGGCCATAAGTCTGAGGCTCTTGAAAAGTTCAAAGAGTTTAAGGCTGAGGTAGAAAACCTGTTAGGGAAAACGATTAAAACACTTCGATCAGATAGAGGTGGAGAGTATCTAGATCAGCGATTCCAGGACTATATGATAGAACATGGAATTCAATCACAACTCTCAGCACCTGGTACACCTCAACAGAATGGTGTATCAGAAAAGAGAAATAGAACCTTGTTAGACATGGTTCGATCTATGATGAGCTATGCTCAGTTGCCTAGCTCGTTTTGGGGGTATGCAGTAGCGACTGCAGTACATATTCTTAACAACGTTCCCTAAAAAAGTGTTTCTGAAACTCCTTTTGAGCTATGGAAGGGGCGTCAACCTAGTTTGCGTTACTTTCGTATCTGGGGTTGTCCTACACATGTGTTAGTGACAAATCCTAAGAAATTGGAACCACGTACGAGAATATGCCAATTTGTTGGGTACCCGAAAGAAACGAGAGGTGGTCTTTTCTACGACCCTCAAGATAATAAAGTATTTGTATCGACAAATGCAACTTTCTTGGAGGAAGACCACATTCGAGATCATTGACCACGAAGTAAGTTAGTATTAGGAGAAGCTACAGAAGGATCAACAAGGGATGTTGATGAACCTGGTCCTTCAACAAGAGTTGTTGGAGAATGTAGTTCTTCTCGTCAATCTAGTCCTCCTCACGTAGTGGGAGAGCTTCGACGCAGTGGGAGGGTTGTGATACAACCTAACCGCTACTTGGGTTTAACAGAAACACAAGTAGTCATACCTGATGACGACGTAGAAGATCCATTGTCTTATCGTCAGACAGTGAATGACGTAGATAAGTGTTGGTATCCGCAAGTGCACGGGCCACAAGTAATATAAAACGGAAAGTATTCCGAGTATCGAATCCTCAGGGAGGCGAAGCGAAACTTAAGCAATTAATTAAAATTCTCTTGAGCACTGAAAATACTTAGGTAAAATAATATTTAGGGACTACGCTCATGTGATAAAAAGAATTTGAATTTAAAACGACTAATGAAAACAAATTTGATCAATCATAAATAAAATGTGGAGAAAGAGTTTTCTTTAAGCGGGAAGAGGGGTCTTGAAAATCAATGATTAGCTAAATAATTGCTATAATTATCTTATCTCATTGCCCAACTAATTATAAACCTAGAATCTCCGTTAATCACATAGGTTCTCCTGTCGGTTTCCCCTAATTGTAATTAGTTCATTTTAACAACCTAAGTGTCCTTAGCGCTATTAAAAATCATTAATTATTACGCTCTAATTCATTTTAGGAATCTAAGTTTAATCAACTAATCCCGGTGTCACAACGGGCAATTAAACTAGTTGCATGGATTATGATCTATCCTAATTTCTCTCCGTCGAGTTTCCATTAAGAAACGAATCATTACACAATTGGCCAGATTGAGTAAAGCATTAAGCACATCCATACAAATAATTAGGACATGGGCAAGAGACAAGAAATTATAACAATATTTCCACTATCATTTCATTTCAAGACCCCAAATTGGGGTTTAGCTACACATAATATCCACAATAATTACAAGGGAAAGCATATTAAAAGACATAAAGGAAAAGGAATTGACCGTCGAAAAACCCCTTGCTGACGCTTGGAGCCCCCGCTGACTACTCCTCGAGCCTCTAGAATTGCTTCCCAAAATTCCCCAAAAATTCCCACTAGAAGAACCCTAAAAAAGGCTCAAAAGCCTTGAGAGGGGCTCCAAAAAAGGAGTCTTAAGAAAGGAAAGGAAGGAATGAGTGGTGGATGATTGAGTGATGATTGATTATCCAAATGAGGCACCAAGGGCGCCTATTTATAGGCCTGGAATAGGGGTAGCGTCGCGACGCTGCCTTGCCAAGCGTCGCGACGCTGCTGCGCACGCGGCTTGGGCAACAAGAAAGGGCAGCGTCGCGACGCTGCCTTGCTAAGCGTCTCGACGCTGTCCAGATTTTCCAGAAAAATCAGCTTCCTTTTGGGCTGATTTTTGGGCCTTCTTCTTCATTTCTCTTGGTCTATTCTTCATGGATGTCTTCTTTGGGCTTCCAAATGCTTCATTCTTTGATTTGGGCTATAATTACTTCAATTATGGCTCTTTTTCTCCCAAAGTCACCAACTTAGCTCCTAAGGACCAAATAACAAAATTCATTAAATATGTTCATTAAAAATACGATTAAAGCACCAAAAAGCTTATTAAATTGAGACTAAAATAGCGACATTTCTGCTCGCTATCAATAAGGACGAGTGGGCTAAAGCCATGGACCTTGAGATGGAGTCTATGTACTTCAATCAAGTTTGGGAACTTGTAGATCAACCTGAAGGGGTCAAACCTATTGGGTGTAAATGGATCTATAAGAGGAAAAGAGATGCTGCTGGGAAAGTACAGACTTTCAAAGCTAGACTTGTAGCAAAGGGTTATACCCAACGAGAAGGGGTGGACTATGAAGAAACCTTTTCTCCAGTTGCTATGCTAAAGTCCATAAGAATTCTCTTATCCATTGCCACATTTTATGATTATGAAATATGGCAAATGGATGTCAAAACAGCTTTTTTGAATGGCAACCTTGACGAGAGTATTTTTATGTCTCAATCCGAAGGGTTCATAACTCAAGGTCAGGAGCAAAAAGTTTGTAAACTGAATCGATCCATTTATGGATTGAAACAGGCTTCCCGATCTTGGAATATTAGATTTGATACTGCGATCAAATCTTTTGGTTTTGACCAGAATGTTGATGAGCCTTGTGTCTACAAGAAGATCAACAAGAATAAAGTAGCTTTCCTCGTACTTTATGTTGACGACATCCTACTCATGGAGAATGATGTAGGGTATCTGTCTGATGTAAAAGAATGGCTAGCAACTCAATTCCAAATGAAAGATTTGGGTGAGGCCCAATATGTTTTTGGCATCCAGATTATTCGGGATAGAAAGAACAAATCGCTAGCTCTGTCTCAAGCAACGTATATCGACAAGAGTTGGCTCGATATTCGATGCAGAACTCCAAGAAGGGCTTGTTGCCTTTCAGGCATGGGGTTCACTTGTCAAAGGAATAGTCTCCTAAGACATCTCAAGAGGTTGAGGATATGAGACGGATTCCCTACGCCTCTGCAGTGGGTAGCTTAATGTATGCCATGCTATGCACGAGGCCTGACATTTGTTATGCTGTAGGGATTGTCAGCAGATATCAGTCGAATCAAGGGTTAGACCACTGGACCGCCGTTAAAGGAATCCTCAAGTATCTTAGGAGAACGAGAGATTATATGTTGGTGTTTGGGGCTAAAGAGTTAGTTCTCACTGGTTACACCGACTCTGACTTCCAAACTGACAAGGATTCTAGGAAATCTACGTCAGGGTCAGTTTTCACCCTTAACGGGGGAGCTGTAGTTTGGAGGAGTATAAAGCAGGGATGCATCGCAGACTCCACGATGGAGGCTGAGTATGTAGCTGCTTGTGAACCTGCTAAGGAAGCTGTTTGGCTAAGGAAGTTCTTGACAGATTTGGAAGTTGTTCCAAATATGAACTTGCCCATTACGTTATACTGTGCCAACAGTGGGGCTGTAGCCAATTCAAAGGAACCTCGCAGCCACAAAAGAGGTAAACACATAGAGAGGAAGTATCACCTGATTCATGAGATTGTGCAAAGAGGAGATGTGGTCGTGACCAAGATCGCTTCCGAGCACAACATTGCTGATCCGTTTATGAAAGCCCTCTCGGCTAAAGTGTTCGAGGGTCATCTAGAAAGTCTAGGTCTGCGAGACATGTATATAGCGTAATCTAGGGCAAGTGGGAGATGTGTAATGGGTGTAAGGATGCCCTAGTTTATTGTATTTTGTATATTTACTTTTCATGTAATGTACAACATACATGTACCATTTCCAGCTTTGGATTATATTGTATATACCTTCCCTGTAACTTGAGTTTTAGTTCAAGTGGGAGTTTGTTGGGTTTTATGCCCTAAAACTCGTAGATAGTAAATGTACATTTGACCGAACATTAATAAAAGTGATGTATTATTTAATGTTTGTATTATATATTGTCGTATTAACCCTAATCCAATAAACTAAACATCCAAGGCTAATAGAATGAGACTTGAACTAGTATGTAGGGACATACGGGGATCAATGTTCAAGTTTTAGCCTAAAGGGTCTGTAGTATAGGGATAAAGCTGGGTACCTTGTCCTGGTGACACTATGGATACGACCCGCTTTGTATATTGATACAAACGTAGTGATCCAACGCGTTCATGTAGTTGACATGCGAGTGGGGGTATCCTGTGCAATGAGTTTGCACAAAGACCGGACCGCGAAATAGTTAACCACTAACTGTAACACCGTTAGTTAGCTAGGTTTCTATCTCACTAGGATGACCTAGGCAACTTGGCCTGTTCGCCAACTCAATAAGCCTACCATTTTGGGGACAAGACCGAGTGGGGAGCTGGGAACATAGTCTTACAAGATGAAATTCACTCCTTTCCGATATTAGGGTAAGTAGAAGTGTGTTCCCTTAAGTGGTGTCTCCGGGTCTTGAACAATGGGCCCTACCCTCTTTATGGCACGAGAGAGATTTCTGTTTGTTGGTTGGACCACAAACAGGTTGTTCATTAGAGGAGCACTGGTACTTAAGGACCAAGCGGTACCCAGGGGTAAAACGGTAATTTGACCCAGCTGGGGTACGAACACACGTGAAGGGCTAACTTGCTGTTGTCCGTCGATATCCGTGGACACAGAAATATATCTACAGTGAGAAGAGTGCCGCTGTGGTTCTTTAGTGGAATGAACCACAGTTAATGAATATTGATTAACTTGGTTAATGAGTTTAGCCAACTGATCTCATATCGTTGGAGCTTCTGATCTGTAGGTCCATCAGGTCCCATCGGTAGCTCTATAAGGGCATTGAGGTAAATTGTTAAGGGTGAATTAAATATTCGAAGGGGTTCGAAATTAAATTAAAATATGAATTTGATTCATATTAAAACTATAGGTTAAAATTAATGCACATATGATGTATATTAATTCTATAGTGAATTTGAGAGATATAAATTTATAATTGAATATTTGATATTTAATTATGTTATTAATTAATTGGTGAATTAATTAATATTTTGGTTTTAATTTTAATTAAATTTGATTTAATTAAGCTATATTAAAACTATAGGATAAATGGAGGTTATTTTGTGTGTAAATATGTTTATGCAAATGACATTTAATTAAATTAATACTTAATTTAATTAAAGGTTTAATTAATGTTATTTAATAATTAATTAAATCATTTTCCCATCAGTTAGGGTAACTGATGGGAACGTGGGACTCCTGCTTATCCTCTAAATTGCGTGAATGGGAGGGTTTTAAGGAAAAGGGGTTGTGCTTTTTACGGTAAGTCCCTTCATTTAGTTTTGAGATCCCAAGGATCACGATCAGAATTCTCTCAAGCTCTTTGCAATTCTCTCCCAAAAGAATACAGAGACATTTTTTCCCTTAGAACTCTTAGAAATTGTGCTCCCACTAGCCCCTAACGCGCAACCTTGAAGAGGATACCAGTGGATCTTTGGTGGTGGTGTTCGTGACCTTTTTGCAGCAAAATCAAGATCACTTTGTTGCTGTTTTTTGGTGAATTCCTAGGAGTTTTGGTGAAACCAATCGAGATTTTCTTCAAAGGTATGTATTTCTTTGATCTAGGATCAATAGGATCCATTATAGATGTATTTTAGTATATTTTATTCATGTTCAGCATGTTTTATAAGCAATTTCCAGCATGTTTAAACTTGTTTAAATTGCTGTCATTTACCCAATGTATTGGTATTTTGTTCTTAAATTAATTCGGGGTTAAAGGTTCTGTACGTTTTTCCGCTGCGCAAGGGCTATTATCCCTTCAGTGATAACTGCCAAAAGGTAGTTATTTAGGCCTAAATTATATAGGGATTTGTGTGTCCTTTATGCTTATTAGGGTTGGTTTTGGATAGATATTACATGTTTTAACCCATTTGGAAGAATGGAAGCATTGGAAATTATTTTGTGTAGATTATGCTGCTGGGCGACTGGAGAGAGCAAATTATGTGCTGCAGCAAAACTGGAAGCAAAAACTGCCACGTCACAACTCGTTAGCCAACTTCATGAACCGACTTCTGTTAAGTTAATTTCGGGATAAAGGAGCAAGGAGAGCCCTACACGTGTCCAAGTTGACCTAATTCAAGCCTCCTATCCTTCTATAAAAGGAAGTAGCCGTCAAAGTAAAAAACATTCCATGTTCTCCCTTGGAAGCTGAATAGTATAGAGAAATTGAAGATCATCAAGAACACCATCATCCACAAGCTGATTAAGGAGTTTATTTTCTTTATTAACTTGTGATTATGGATATGCCTACTCAGATTGTGATTTGTATTTTCATGCCTATTATGAACTAAGTAGCTAAGGTGTTGGTAGGAATAATGTGATTGTCGTGCTTCATCTTTAGTAATATATTGACTATCGCATTTTGGTTAATTGTTGTGCTTATTACCATTTTATGCCCGTCTGGCCAGCCGGTGTGAATAGCTCTCTCTAGTTTCAAGGATGATTTAGAGAGTGTGTGGCAATTATCCACACTAGAACGCCAGTGACTGAGCTAGGGATAGCCAGTTGCCTAGTGCTTGATCGGTCGTACTTAATTGGGGTTGGAACACATCCCAAAAGATCCGGAGTTCCGGGAGGAATCCGCTAATAATACTGCGAGAAATGCATGATATATAATATTGCTAGAGCATCTTTTAGAACAATCACTAAATCCTAACCAGCGCTTGTCTTTAATCTGTCTATCTATTTGTTTACTTGTTGTTCTGTCATTTATTTTGCCTCAGCATAATTCTTATAAAACCAAATCATTTTACCATCTTTGAAACCATTAGAAAGTTACACAAAATAGGTAGAGTGGAAACTAATTCAGGACTCAGATTGATAATATTACTTGCTGCAGACTGTGTATACTTGCACAAGAATTCTAGAGTCTTTTATACCATATTACTACTCACTCTAGGAACCCAACACTGGGGTACGAACACACGTGAAGGGCTAACTTGCTCTTGATGGTCGATATTGTAGGTGTACATATTACACATGCAGAAGCAATTGAAGATCGAAAGCACTTAAGACATTCAATTTTGTACCTAAAGCATGCATGTTCTAGAAAGGGTAGAAAAGAAAGTAAATGAGTACCAACCTCTTTGATGCTCACTTGTAAGGAAATCCTTGTGATATTATCTTTCTCCAACTTCTCTTGGACAACCTTTAGTGTCTTCCCTACTATTCTCTTGAGCCTAGAAAGACTTGTGGGAGTCTATAGAAGAAAGAAATAGGAAGGGAATGCTTGATGGTACAAGCTTTTGGAAGGAGATGAAATGAGAGAGAATTTGAGGGAGAAAATTTTCAGCATAACACTAAATGAAAGCTTGCTCTCTTGAATCTAATTCAAGCCCCTTTTATAGACCTCTCCCATGCAAAGACAAGCTTCATGACACTTAGCCACATGGTCAAGATGCAACTCAAAGTGGATTCTAGGTGTCTACACACATGCATCTAATGCATGTTTGTGTTGTTTTCCACTATGTATCATTATGCAAGAGTGGAAAAACCACTAAATCCACTATGAATTGAATCCTAATTGTGAATTTTCAGCTTTCAATTCATTTCAAATTCAATTCAAAATTGAAATTGATTTCTAGGCAATTAATTGGGACAGTTGTAAGTAATTTTGATATGATTGATCCAATCAATCTTTATCACCTAATGCCATGAATTATATATGATTCCTAATACATATATATATATATATATATATATGGTATTTAAAACACTTTTAAATACCTCATCTCTCAATTCCTAATTTAATTCATAATTAAATCATTGTGTCGAACACGTTTTACGATAAAACCCTATTTCCCGTTTTGAACGATTCAAAGTTTCCTATCAAAATATTCTAAGCTTTATTCCGATATGAGTTAGTAGGGGGACCTAATGGACCTATAGATCATGGGCTCCAACGATTCGAGGATAACCGACTAATCTCATTATCAAAGTTATCCAACATTCGTTAACTACCGGGACACTCCACTATAGCCCGATAGTTGCACTCCCCTCACTATAGATATATTTCCGTCCACTTGATTTAACCATGTTTAGCAAGTCGTTCCTTCACAGGTTGTTCGTAGCTATAGCTAGGTCAAATAACCGTTTCACCCCTATAGTACTTTTTGTTCCTTAAGTTCCACTAATCCTCTAATGAACAATCGGTTTGTGGTCCAACCATTAAACCTAAGTCCCTCTCGATCCAACGAGAGGGTGGGGCCCCTTGTTCAAGTCCCGGAGTTAGTACTTAAGAGAACAACCTCTCTGCTATCCCTGAAAAGGGTAGGAGTGAATTCCGTCTTGCGAAACTATGTCCCCAGCTATCTATTCGATCTTATCCCCAAAATGGTAGGCTTGTTGAGTCGGCGATGCTGGCCACTCTCACCCATGCAGATCAAAGGATAATCTCGTATAAACAGGAGTTCATAGCTCGCTCAGGATTAAGAACGAGTTACCTAGGTCATCTATGTGAAATAGTCAGTTTCTACGGTAAACGGCGTTATAAAGAGAAAGCGACTTATTTCGTGGTCCTGTCTTATGCAAACTCATTGCATAGGACGCCCCCACTCGCATGTCACCACATGAACGATTTAGGATCTCATCGTTTGTACTTAATACAAAGTGGGCCGCGTCCATAGTGTCTCCAGGGTAAGGCACCCAACTGTATCCTTATACTATAGACTATTTTGACTATAAACTTGAACTTGATCCTACGATATGTCCCTACATATAGTTCAAGTATTCATTTTATAGCCAAGGATCTTAGTTTATTGGATTTAAGTTAATCATTCGCAATTTATATATTCAATAACATCTTTTACTGAATAACCTCAATAACGTCTTTATTGGAAATAGAATATGTTTAATGATTTACAAACTACGAGTTTATAGGACATTAAACCCAACAGATATCCGTGGACACAGAAATATATCTGCAGTGAGAAGAGTGCAACTATGGTTCTTTAGTGGAGTGAACCACAGTTAACGAATATTGATTAACATGGTTAACGAGTTTAGCCAACTAATCTCATATTGTTGGAGCTTCTGATCTGTAGGTCCATCAGGTCCCATCGGTAACTCTATAAGGGCGTTGAGGTAAATTTCTAAGGGTGAATTGAGTATTCGAAGGGGTTCGAATATTAAACTAAAAAATGAATTTGATTCATATTAAAACTATAGGTTATAATTAATGTACATTGGATGTATATTAATACTATAGTTTTATGAGAGAGAATAATAATTGAATATATGATGTTCAATTTTATTATTTTTTAATTAATTAATTTTGAATTAATTAATTGATTTAGTTTAATTAAATTTGATTTAATTAAACTATAGGTTAAAGAGAGATATTAATTTAAATAAGATTTAAAATTAATGTACATTTAATTAATGTTGATTAATTAAATGTAATTAATTATAATTAGAATATTTAGATTTTAATTTATAATTAATTAAAATATCAGGTAACTGATTAATCAGTTACCTGATGTTAAGCGTGAGGTGGCCCTAGTATTCCTCTCCTGCTCGATAGGTAAAGTGAAGGAGTCTTAATTCAGTTTTAGAAAATCTCACTCTCACGCATCTCTCCCTCTCTCTCGCCCTCTCTCGTTTTTGCTCTCTCTCTCTCTGTGAACACAAAAGATTTTTCCAGAGAAATCTTTAGAGGTTGTGCTCCCACAAGCCCCTTACGTGCAACCTTCAAGAGAATACCGGTGAACTTATGTGGTGGTGTTCGTGAGTTCTTACAACGAGATCAAGATTCTTTTGTTGCTGTTTTTCTAAGCATTTCGGGGAAAATCTTGGCAAAATGATCAAAGAACTCTTCAAGGGTAAGTGTTTCTTGATCTAGGATCGATAGGATCCAATTTTAGATGAGATCTAAGTTATATTCTTGGTTTAAAGCATGTTTTATATGAGTTTTACAACATGATATTTTAATTTTCTACTGTAAATTTGTTTTGCCGTCGTATTGGTATCCCAATCGGCGTTTTTATTCGAAAAAGTCTCTGACGTCTTCCGTTGTCTAGGGTTGTTTATCCCTACAGTCTCGACGTTGTCTCGATACCGCAGGCGCTCGGTAAGGAAAGCGCATAGCGTCGGGACGCTGTGTTGATAGCGTCTCGACGCTGTCACGATGGCGACACGCATTAGGGCTTCAACAGTCGCGATTCAAGCTGGTGGTCGGTCCGGTTTGGACCGGTTCGACTGGGCTGGGACCTATTTGGTCCGGTTCGGCCAATTTTTGGCATGGTTCGTGATTTTGGAGGCCGGTTCGAGGTGGTTCGGGGTGATTTGTGCTGTCTAGACCAACTTCCAGAGTTGCAGAAGGATTTTAGGATAGAATTTAGCTAGAATTATAGTAATTTAATGCTTTATTTTATCCTAGGGGCCAAAATTAACCGGTTCAATTGCTATTTATATGCTTTATGGATGTCATATAGAATATTTAATCCCACCTTAGGTTATAACCATGCTAATGCATTTATTAATATATTATAAATTGTTATAATGTATGTTTTAAATGCATGAAATTGTTTTCATATTTTGAATATAAGTGTATATTAATTATATGAAAAAATTGGAAAGCATGAAGCATGTCATTACTTAAATTAAATATAACCAGTTAAGGATGCTTATAACCGCTGGACAAAGGCCAATGATAAGACTCACATCTATATCCTAGCCAGCTTATCTGAAGTTTTGGCTAAAAGGCATGAGGGCATGGTAATAGCGAGGGAGATTATGAACTCTCTCCAGGAGATGTTTGGACAACCGTCCTACCAACTCCACCATGACGCTCTTAAATACGTTTATAGCTGTTGCATGAAAGAGGGCACGTCTGTTCGGGAGCATGTCCTGGATATGATGGTCCAATTCAACGTGGCAGAAGCAAACGGGGCGGTCATAGATCAGCGTAGTTAGGTTGCATTCATCTTAGAATCTCTTCCGAAGAGTTTTCTGCAGTTTCGAAGCAATGCAATGATGAATAAAATAACATTCAAGCTGACTAGCCTCCTGAATGAGCTACAACTCTATCAGTCTCTTCTTAAGAACAAGGGACAGATAGAAGGAGAGGCAAACGTTGTTCACTCTACAAGAAAGTTCGAGAAGGGTTCATCCTCTATAACTAAGTCTGTAGCCACTTCTTCAAAGAAAACTCAAAAGAAGAAAGGAAACAAGGGGAAAGCTCCCGGTACTGCTGCTAAAAACAAGGGAAAAACTAAAGCTATGGCAGACAAGGGCAAGTGTTTCCACTACAATGTAGATGGACATTGGAAGAGAAACTGCCCAAAGTACCTTGCTGAGAAAAAGAAGGAAAATGAAGGTAAATTTGATTTACTGGTTTTAGAAACATGTCTGGTAGAACATGATGAGTTTACCTAGATACTTGATTCAGGAGCAACTAATCATGTTTGCTCTTCTTTTCAGGAAAATATTTCCTTTCGGTAGTTGAACGATGGGGAAATGACACTCAGGGTCGGAACTAGAGAAGTCATTTCAGCTAAAGCAGTGGGAGTTGCGAAGTTATTTTTTAGAAATAGATTCTTACTTTTAGAAAGTTCGTTAATTGTTCCCAAGATTAAGAGGAACTTAATTTCTATTTCATGTTTGATTGAACAATTGTATACAGTTACTTTTGATATGAATGAAGCGTTCATTTATAAGAATGGTGTACTTATTTGTTCAGCCAAATTAGAAAATAACTTGTATGTATTAAGACCAACCGAAAACAAAGCACTTTTAAATCACGAATTATTTAAAACTGCTGAAACTCAAAGAAAAAGGCAAAAGATTTCTCCAACAAGTAACAATACTCATCTTTGGCATCTTAGACTTGGTCATATAAACATCGATAGAATCGGTCGTTTGGAAAAGAATGGACTTCTAAACAAGTTAGAAGATGATTCACTACCACCTTGTGAATCTTGTCTCGAGGGAAAAATGACCAAGAGACCCTTTACTCGAAAAGCTTACAGAGCCAAAGAACCCTTAGAGTTAATACATTCGGATCTATGTGGTCCAATGAATGTAAAAGGTCGAGGAGGGTACGAATATTTCATCTCATTTATAGATGATTATTCAAGATATGGTTACTTGTACCTAATGGGACATAAGTCTGAAGCCCTTGAAAAGTTTAAGGAGTTTAAGGCTGAAGTTGAAAACCTGTTAGGTAAATCTATTAAAGTAATTCCATCTGATCTCGGAGGGGAGTATATGGATCAGAGATTCAAGGATTATATGATAGAACATGGAATCCAATCTCAACTCTCAGCCCCTGGTACACCTCAACAGAATGGTGTGTCAGAAAGGAAAAATAAAACTTTGTTGGACATGGTACGATCAATGATGAGCTATGCTCAATTGGCTAGCTCGTTTTGGGGGTATGTAGTAGAGACTGCATTATACATCTTGAACAATGTTCCCTCGAAAAGTGTTTCTGAAACACCTTTCGAATTATGGAAGGGGCGTAAACCTAGTTTGCATCACTTTCGCATCTGGGTTGTCCAGCACACGTGCTTGTGACAAATCCTAAGAAACTGGAACCTCGTTCAAAACTGTGCCAATTTGTTGGTTACCCTAAAGAAACGAGAGGTGGTTATTTCTACGACCCACAAGAAAATAAGGTGATTGTATCGACAAACGCCACTTTCTTAGAGGAAGACCACATGAGAGATCATAAACCACGCAACAAAATAATATTAGGAGAAGCTACTGAAGAATCATCAAGAGTTGTTGATGAAGTTGGACCTTCAACAAGGATTGATGAAAGAACTAGTTTTTCAGATCCATCCCGTCCATCTCAAACGTTGGGAATGCCTCGACGCAGTGGGAGGGTTGTATTACAATCTGACCGCTACTTGGGTTTAACTGAAACTCAGGTTGTCATACCTAATGATGGCATTGAGGATCCATTGTCCTATCGACAGGCAATGAATGACGAAGATAAGGATGAATGGGTCAAAGCCATGAACTTGGAAATGAAGTCAATGCACTCCAATTCTGTATGGGAACTTACAGATCTACCAAATGGGGTAAAACCCATAGGGTGCAAATGGATCTATAAGAGAAAAAAAGATGCAGCTGGAAAGGTACAGACCTTCAAAGCTAGACTAGTGGCAAAGGGTTATACCCAAAAGGAAGGGGTTGACTATGAGGAAACCTTTTCTCCTGTAGCCATGTTAAAGTCCATAAGAATTCTCTTATCCATAGCCACATATTATGACTATGAAATATGGCAAATGGACGTCAAGACTGCCTTTCTGAATGGTAATCTTGAAGAGAATATCTTCATGTCTCAACCCGAAGGGTTCATAGCCAAAGGTCAGGAACAAAAGGTTTGCAAGCTCAATCGATCCATTTACAGATTGAAACAAGCGTCCAGATCTTGGAACATTAGATTTGATACTGCAATCAAATCTTTTAGTTTTGACCAAAATGTTGATGAGTCTTGTGTGTACAAGAAAGTCAACAAAAGGAAAGTAGCTTTTCTAATACTTTATGTAGACGATATCCTGCTCATTGGGAATGATGTAGAATACCTCACTGACATTAAGAAATGGCTAACAACCCAATTCCAAATGAAAGATCTGGGAGAGGCTCAATATGTTTTGGAAATCCTAATCATAAGGGATCGTAAGAACAAAACGCTAGCACTGTCTCAAGCAACGTATATTGACAAAATGTTGTCTCGATATTCGATGCAAAACTCCAAGAAGGGACTTCTACCCTTCAGACATGGGGTATGCAGGGATAAAAGCCCTAGCGCAGCGGAAACATTCAAAATACCACACTGATTTTTAACCAAAATTGAAATACCAATACGGATCACAAACATACATATTTACAGCGATAAAAGAAAAATAATCATGCTGTAAAACGTGTATAAAGCATGCTGAAAAAGATTAAGAAAATCTAGATCTAATCTAGAATTTGGACCCTATCGATCCTAGATCAAGAATACTATACCTTTGTAGAATTCTTGAATCGCTTCGCCAAATTCCCAAGTGGAGTGCAGAAAATACAACACCTAGATCTCAACTTTTGATGTAGCAAACCTCCTATGAACACCACCACGGAGTTACACCGGTATTCTCCTTGGAATCTGTATTGAGCGGCTTGTGGGAATCGAAAATTCTAAGGATTTTTTCTCTGGAACTATTCTCTATATCTCAATAAATCTCCTTCACGCATATCAGGTAACTGAATTATCAGTTACCTGATATTTTTAATTAATTAATTATAATTTTAAAATCATAATTTTAAAATATAATTAATTAGAATTTTATTAATCAATATTAACAAAATTAACATTAATTTAAATCTAATTTAAATTAATATCCCTCTTATCTTATAGTTTATTTACATCAAATTTAATTAAACTTAAATAATTAACTAATTCAAAATTAATTAATTTTAAAATAATAAAATTGAACATCATATATTCAATTATTATTATTATTCTCTCTCATAAAAACTATAGTATTAATATACATCCAATGCACATTAATTATAACCTATAGTTTTAATATGAATCAAATTCATATTTTAGTTTAATACTCGAACTCCTTCGAATACTTATTTCAACCTTAGAAATTTACCTCAACGCCCTTATAGAGCTACCTGATGGACCTACAGATCAGAAGCTCAAACGATATGAGATTAGTTGGCTAAACTCATTAACCAAGTTAATCAATATTCGTTAACTGTGGTTCACTCCAATAAAGAACCACAGCTGCACTCTTCTCACTGCAGATATATTTCTGTGTCCACGGATATCGACCGTCAACAGCAAGTTAGCCCTTCACGTGTGTTCGTACCCCAGGTGGGTCAAATTACAGTTTTACCCCTGGGCTACCTCTTGGTCCTTAAGTACCAGTGCTCCTCTAATGAACAACCTGTTTGAGGTCCAACCAACAAACAAAAGTCCCTCTCGTGCCATAAAGAGGGTAGGGCCCTTTGTTCAAGACCCGGAGACACCACTTAAGAGAACACACCTCTACTTACCCTAATATCGGGAAGGAGTGAATTCCATCTTGTAAGATTACGTTCCCAGCTCCCCACTCAGTCTTGTCCCCAAAATGGTAGGCTTATTGAGTCGGCGAACAGGCCACTCTCACCCATACAAATCAAAGGACAATCCCTCATGGACAGGAGTCCATAATCCACTCAGGATTAAGGCCAAGTTGCCTAGGTCATCCTAGTGAAATAGAAACCGAGCTAACTAACGGTGTTACAGTTAGTGGTTAACTATTTCGCGGTCCGGTCTTTGTGCAAACTCATTGCACAAGATACCCCCACTTGCATGTCAACCACATTAACGCGTTGGATCACTACGTTTGTATCAATATACAAAGCGGGCCGTATCCATAGTGTCACCAGGACAAGGTACCCAACCTTATCCCTATACTACAGACCCTTTAGGCTAAAACTTAAACATTGATCCCCGTATGTCCCTACATACTAGTTCAAGCCTCATTCTATTAGCGTTGGATGTTTAGTTTATTGGATTAGGGTTAATAAGACAAGATATAATACAAACATTGAATAACATATCAACTTTATTAATGTTCGGTCAAATGTACATTTACTATCTACGAGTTTTATGGCATAAAACCCAACAGGGTACACCTTTCTAAGGAACAATCTCCTAAGACACCTCAAGAAGTTGAGAACATGAGACACATTCCCTACGCCTCAACTATGGGCAACTTAATGTATTTTATGCTCTGTGTCACAACCATACTAGTAGAGAGTAGGTTGTGACCCTCACTGAGCAGACAGTGAAGTGGTGGCACGTCGAGTGTCGCCCATCGTTCCATGTCAGAGGGCCGAGAGAGAGAAGTGCCATGATGCGATCGAGGAGGACGATGCATCATCCAACACACCACAATGAGTGGGCATTGATGTCACAAGAAGGCATGAAGATATTGAGAGGCAACAGTGTCGTCAGACGCGTCAGTGGTATGCTTGATGGGGGCCAGATGGGGCCCCGGGCCATGACCTCGGAAGTTGGGGTTCCGTCGGGAGTTTTGACGAGCGGCTCTGGAGTTAAGTGCATATGAGTGAAGAATGCAAGCCCGCAAAGTTTCGTGTTAATCGGACACCAGACGGGCGCTCCACGTTGGCGTATGACTCCTCGTGAATATGACGTGCAAGGGTGTCAGACCAAATATGCCTCAGAATGTACTATAGGGGGAGGCATGGTGTCAGCTCTCCACCACCCCTGGGCCCTGTGGCCTAAGTGAGCTACCCCATGGCACATGCGTGTGTCATGGTGTGGGCGAGCGTTGCAAAACGAGTGTCTTGGGCGTCTTCCTTTGGGAATGGGTTTCCAAGGACAGTGTCGGGCGGCACGGGTGTGCCGACATTGCGCCCCCGCCCATGGGCTAGAGGTTGCACCATATGGCCGGGTTGCGGCACGCTATACGAAAATGACTCGGCATGTCTCGGAAGAGCTCATGCCTCGATATGCCCGGATGGATGGATGTCCGGGAAGCCCCGATTATAAGTAAAGCCCATGGGTCCGTTCTCGAGAAGCAGGTCCGAGCGAGCGGTTAAGTCAGATGACATCCCGAGGCTCGGGGTGGCATCATGAAGCATCGGTGGAACCCGATAGTTCCCGGTTGGCACGGTATTTGCCCGAAATGTCCCGGTAAGCATTATAATGGCCCGATAGGCCCCGGTAGGCGACGAAAAGCCCCGGTAAGCGTTATAATGCCCCGGTAGGTCCCGGTAAGTGCTGAAATCACCCGGTAAGCTCCGGTTGAGCGTTTTAAGGCCGTTTTGACCCGTTGAAGGGTCCAAACACATCCCGGCGAAGTTCCGGATCGATGTAGAAGCGTGTGGGCCGTGTTATCGAGATGGAAGATGATGAAATGAGATGCGACGTTGCGTTTATATGACCTTGGCCTGATGTAGAGGCAAGGTTGAGCCTCGGGACTTGGCGTAGAGTAGAGGCAAGTCGGCTAGAGTCGCGAATGAGTGAAAATACACGTACGGGCGACGTGTATTGACCGAATGTATTCCGCTGCAAGATGATTTGAGTTCGGTTGAGGATGAAGAACCTCGCCTAAGGTCCGATGAAGTACCAAAGTCCCGCGAAAAAGTTATATGGGTTAGAGATGACCCTTAAGGCTGGCCATGGTCGCGTGTAAGACCATGGCGCCGCACGGTTGAAAAGGTACGACCGTGACACTCTGCACTAGGCCTGACATATGTTATGCAGTGGGAGTAGTTAGTAGGTATCAGTTTAATCCAAGGTTGGACCATTGGGGAGCGGTTAAGAATATCTTCAAGTATCTTCGGAGAACGAGGGACTACATGCTTGTGTATGGAGCTAAGAATATGATTCTTACTGGATACACTAACTCTGACTTTCAAGCTTATAAGGATTCAAGGAAATCCACATCAGGATCAGTATTCACCCTCAATGGAGGAGCAGTAGTTTGGAGAAGCATCAAACAAGGATGCCATCTAATCTAGGGCAAGTGGAAGAAATGTATAATTGGTATAAGGATGCCTTAGTTCAATGTATTATTTTAATATACATGACATTTCCAGCTTTAGATTATTGCATTTACATCCCACTAACTAGTGTTTTAGTTCAAGTAAGAGTTTGTTGGGTTTTAAGCCCTAAAACTCGTAGATAGTGAATGTAACTGTTGACCGGATATTAATGAAATAATATTGATATATTTTTCCATTAATTGTTATTAGTTATTTTATATTTGTCTTTGCCTAAAAATAACCCTAATCCAATAAACTAGACATCCAAGGCTGTAATATGAGTCTTGAACTATATGTAGCGACATATGGGATCATTGTTCAAGAAACAGCCTAAAGGATCTATAGTATAGGGATAAGACTGGGTGCCTTATCCTGGTGACACTATGGATACGACCCACTTTGTATTTGATACAAACGCTGCGATCCAACGCGTTCGTGTAGGAGACATGCGAGTGGGGGTATCCTATGCAATGAGTTTGCATAAGACCAGACCACGAAATAGTAACCACTGGTTATAACACCGTTAACTAGTTGGTTTTCTATTTCACCAGGACGACCTAGTATCTTAGTCTTAATCCTGAGTTGATTATGGACTCCTGCTCATGAGAGATTGTCCTTTGATTTGCATGGGTGAGAGTGGCCAATATGCCGACTAAATAAGCCTATCATTTTGGGGACAAGACCGAATGAGGAGCTGGGAACATAATCGTACAAGATGGAATTCACTCCTTCTCGACTTTAGGGAAGCAGATGAGTGTTCCCTTAAGTGGTTACTTCGAGTCTTGAACAAAGGGCCCTACCCTTTCAATGGCACGAGAGGGTTTTCTGTTTGATGGTTGGACCACAAACAGGTTGTTCATTAGAGGAGAACTGGTACTTAAGGAAATAGATGTAACCAGGGTGAAACGGTAATTTGACCCAGCTGGTGTTGCGGACACTCGTGAAGGACTAACTAGTCGATATTGGTCTATATCCGTGGACACAGAAAATATGTCTGCAGTGAGAAGAGTGCAACTGTGAGTCTATAGTGGAATGAACACACAGTTAACGAATATTGATTAATGTGGTTAATGAGTTTGACCAATTAATCTCACATCGTTGGAGCTTCTGATCTGCAGGTCCATTAGGTCCCACTGGTAGCTCATAAAGTAATTTGAGGCTGCTAAGTAATAAATGTAAATTGAAAATGTTCAATTTACTAAGGGAAACAAACATAATATATATTGATATATTATTGTGAGAGAAATTAATATTTGAAGAAATTCAAATATAAATTTATGGAAGTTTGAAAGAGTTCAAATAATGAATTAATTAATTTAAGGCCTAAAATCTATTTGGGCAAATTAATTAATTCAAGGCCGGAAAGTAAATATGTGATATTTAATTGGTGGTTAATTAATTTAAGAATTCATTAATCGGGAATTAATCAATTATGGAAATAATTAATCACTTAAGGAAGTGATTAATCATTTATAGAAATGATCTA
Organism: Luffa acutangula; assembly: GCA_036850905.1. Lineage (NCBI taxonomy): Eukaryota > Viridiplantae > Streptophyta > Magnoliopsida > Cucurbitales > Cucurbitaceae > Luffa > Luffa acutangula. The sequence continues at coordinate 25,215,259 of CM072087.1, read as the reverse complement.
ATCACTTATGGAAGTAATTAGTAATTTGTGGAAAAGATTAATCAATTATGGAATTGATTGATCATGATTGATTAAATAAGGAATAAGATTGAATCAATTTTGGAAAAGATTGATTTAATTGAATATTTTATTCATGGCCTCTCTTCTATAAATAGAACACTAGACCTAATTGGTCCATGACACTTTGCTCTTGCTCTTAGACTCTCAAGACAAAACCTAGAATTCTCTCTAGCCTCCCTCTTAGAGAAAGACTCCCACAAGTCTTTTGCCTCATAGACTTAGAGACATACCGGTGTAACCTCTGTGGTTATTGTGTCATTCAAGAAGGATTTTCAAGCGAAGAAACTTAAAAGAGGGCTGCTGCGTTTTGATCGTTGGAGCATCGTTGGCGAAGAACGGTCAAGTCTACAACGAAGGTTTGTAACGGTTCTTCCCCTTTTCTTTAGAAAAACATGAAAATAATTTAGATTTATTTTTCAACATGTTTAAACTGATTTTCCAGCAACTTTAAAGTATGTTTAAAGTTTGTTTGAGTTTTCGTAACGGTATTTTAATGTTAATTAATATATGACGTAAGGTCCAATCGATGCGCTTCCGCTGCGTGGGGACTTTTATTCCCTTCAGGTGAACCATCTCGCATTGAACATTTGGCAGATTTGCCGCCTTTCTTCATTTGGCTCTAGTTGAACCCCTGACTACAAGCACAACACAGTTACAAGGCTAAGGCAGAACATAGCGCCTTAAGGTTTTCCTGGGGTGACGTGGATCTGCTCCGCAATAATGATGCCTAAGTCCAGTGCAATCCCTCTCATGATGCAGTAGCAAAGAAGGACTCAAGGAAGTGCTAGCGTGGCACCGTGTGTTGTTGGCATAATACAGTTCTTGATCCAATGCATTCATATTACCGCCTCAAGCTTGAGCCACTACAAGAAGACAAGCAGACAAGCCATGATGTGGACATTTCCTTACAACTTCTTAAAGCGCTCTCATGTCGTGTCTACTTCTTCTTCAGGTCCCTGTTTAAAAGTGATAATTTCCCTTCGGATTTGTGCATTCTTTGTAGGCGGAAAATATTTTAAGAGAAATTTTTCAGCAAGCTCATCCCATGCGATGATGCTATCCGGTGGAAAAGAATCTAGCCATGCTTCTGCATTATCCTATAAAGAAAATGGAAAAAGTTTCAAACGCAAAGTTTCATTGGATACTCCATTAAGCTTGAACAAGTTGCATATTCTCAAGAATTGCTTCATGTGCTTGTGAGGATCTTCACTAGGAAGTCCTGAAAATTGGCCTATGATCTGAAGCATTTGGAACATGATTGGCTTGAGCTCGAAATGATTTACATCAATGACTGGCTCAACAATTTCGGTATTGAGATTGTAGAAAGTTGCAGCCGTATAATCCCTAATGGCTTTATTCCTTTCATCTATAATAAGAATAGGATTATGTGTTGCCGCAACTTGTTGCTGCATATTGTTTGGTTGTGCTCCTCTTTGATGCGCACTAAGGAGATCTCCAACATGTGGCTTCATAGCATTTTCCTGTAGAAATATTTCTTCTGGGGTTTCCTATTGTTGAACTGCTCGTAGTTCCTTTAACTTCCTTCTTTACTCCTGACGGGCTGGAGTTGTCGAGGCTCCTAGTGCCAAATATATTTGTAAATCACCGATCACTAAACTACTTTACAGTAGTAGTAGTCGGGGTCAATCATAGGGAACAACTGGTTTATCTCCAACCTCTTTTGTGCTTGTGGTAATAGAAAAGGGGGTTGAAGAGAAGGGAAATTAAAGACGAGAAAAGTAAAAATGTTGAAAGTAAATGGCAAAAATTTAAATAATAGGAAAGTAAAATCGCGGTTGGTTAATCTCACCTTGGCGATCACTGTAGCTGGAGACACTCAAATTTCAGTACATTTATTTTTACTCATCGATTATCAAATTAACGATATAATTGCCTATTGTCTAATTTGTACTCTAAATCAATAGACTCGATCCCATCGTACATCGATTCAATTACTAATTACTAATTAATTAACCCCTACTAATCCGTCGAGATTAACTAATTAAGAAATTGCATTAAGATTAAGATACCCTTAGAGCGCTAACCCAACTAACTCGTCGAACCAACATCCAACTAATTAATTAATTAAGACAATTGTGATCAATAAACCAATTAATTGTTGCTCTATGCTAAAATACCCACAATTAATTTGAAAAAGCCTAATTGAATTACAAATATCGATTTAGACCCTAGACCTATTTGTAAGGAATTACCGGACACACAAATATCTCCACAATGGTATGATATTGTCCACTTTGGGCATAAACCCTCATGGCTTTGTTTTTGGATCACCCCAAAAGGCCTCATACCAATGGAGATACTTGTCCTCCCTTATATACCCATGATCTCCCCCTTATCTAGACAATGTGGGACTTTGGTCGCACTCCAACAATCCTCCCCTCGAACAAAGTACCACCGAGCCTCCCCTCAAATAGTCATCTATCCGTCCAACTCTCTAGGCTTCACTGCTTTACCGAGAGTTGTTGCTCTTATCCAGGACAACTCCTTTCTCTGGAGTATGTACCCTCCTGCCTAGAGCTCAACCACGGATCTCCCCATTGTTGGGTTTAATGTCCTAAAACTCGTAGATAGTGAATAGTGACAAATTGTTCACATCTCTCATTGTGTTCTCTCAGTTTTTCTCTCAAGAAACAACATTCTGCTTGCTGAAAATTCCCTTCCCAAGGCGAGATCGATCCCACAATCGAGATCTCAGGATAGCCCAAGAGAATAGCGGGTGTTCTTGCGTGGTGGTGTCCTTTGGGAGGATTGTGCAGAATTTTTCAGCCTTGTTCAAGTAAGTTTCCTTGATCTAAAATTGTTTAGATTGTAATTTACAACATGCTTAATCTGGAAATAGGATAGAAAATAGTTTCTATGATTTCTTGCCCAACGTACCGGTATTCTATTAAATTGAAATTAAATCACGCTCGATTAATTTCGCTTTCGCTTCGGGATTCAATTCCTTCACCCATGACTACTTAAAGGCTCACAACTTCGCTGAAAATTCCCTTCCCAAGGCGAGATTGATCCGGTTGGGTTTAATGTCTTATAAACTCGTAGTTTGTAAATCATTAAACATATTCTATTTCCAATAAAGACGTTATTGAGGTTATTCAGTAAAAGATGTTATTGAATATGTAAATTGCGAATGATTAACCTAAATCCAATAAACTAAGATCCTTGGCTATAAAATGAATACTTGAACTATATGTAGGGACATATCATAGGATCAAGTTCAAGTTTATAGTCAAAATAGTCTATAGTATAAGGATAAGGTTGGGTACCTTATCCTGGAGACACTATGGACGTGACCCACTTTGTATTAAGTACAAACGATGAGATCCTAAATCGTTCATGTGGTGACATGCGAGTGGGGGCGTCCTATGCAATGAGTTTGCATAAGACTGAACCACGAAATAAGTCACTTTCTCTTTATAACGTCGTTTACTGAAGAAACTGACTATTTCTCATAGATGACCTAGGTAACTCGTTCTTAATCCTGAGATATCTATGAACTCCTGTTTATGCGAGATTATCCTTTGATCTGCATGGGTGATAGTGGTCAGCATCGCCGACTCGACAAGCCTACCATTTTGGGGATAAGATCGAATAGATAGCTGGGGACATAGTTTTGCAAGACGGAATTCACTCCTACCCATTTCAGGGATAGAAGAGAGGTTGTTCTCTTAAGTACTAACTCCAGGACTTGAACAAGGGGCCCCACCCACTCGTTGGATCGAGAGGAACTTAGGTTTGATGGTTGGACCGCAAACCGATTGTTCATTAGAGGATTAGTGGAACTTAAGGAACAAGAAGTACTATAGGGGTGTAACAGTTATTTGACCTAGCTATAGCTACGAACAACCTGTGAAGGAACGACTTACTAAACATGGTTAAATCAAGTGGACGGAAATATATCTATAGTGAGGGGAGTGCAACTATCGGGCTATAGTGGAGTGTCTCGGTAGTTAACGAATGTTGAATAACTTTGATAATGAGGTTAGTCGGTTAGCCTCGAATCGTTGTAGCCCATGATTTATAGGTCCATTAGGTCCCCCTACTAGCTCATATCGGAATAAAGCTTAGAATATTTTGATAGGAAACTTTGAATCGTTCAAAAACGAGAAATAGGGTTTTATCGTAAAACGTGTTCGACACAATGATTTAATTATGAATTAAATTAGGAATTGAGAGATGAGGTATTTAAAAGTGTTTTAAATACCATATATATGTATTAGGAATCATATATAATTCATGGCATTAGGTGATAAAGATTGATTGGATCAATCATATCAAAATTACTTGGAAATGTCCCAATTAATTGCCTAGAAATCAATTTCAATTATGAATTGAATTTGAAATGAATTGAAAGCTGAAAATTCACAATTAGGATTCAATTCATAGTGGATTTAGTGGTTTTTCCACTCTTGCACAAATGATACATAGTGGAAAACAACACAAACATGCATTAGATGCATGTGTTGTGAAGTAGACACCTAGAATCCACTTTGAGTTGCATCTTGACCATGTGGCTAATTGTCATGAAGCTTGTCTTTGCATGGGAGAGGTCTATAAAAGGGGCTTGAATTAGATTCAAGAGGAGCAAGCTTTCATTTAGTGTTATGCTGCAAATTTTCTCCCTCAAATTCTCTCTCATTTCATCTCCTTCCAAAAGCTTGTACCATCAAGCATTCCCTTCCTATTTCTTTCTTCTTTAGACTCCCACAAGTATTTCTAGGCTCAAGAGAATAGTAGGGAAGACACTAAAAGTTGTCCAAGAGAAGTTGGAGAAAGATAATATCACAACGAGTTCCTTACAAGTGAGCATCAAAGAGGTTGGTACTCATTTACTCTCTTTTCTACCCTTTCTAGAACATGCATGCTTTAGGAGTAAAATTGAATGTCTTAAGTGCTTTCGATCTTCAATTGCTTCCGCATGTGTTATATGAACACCTTCAGATCCCACAATCGAGATCTCAGGATAGCCCAAGAGAATAGCGGGTGTTCTTGCGTGGTGATGTCCTTTGGGAGGATTGTGAGAATTTTTCAACCTTGTTCAAGTAAGTTTCCTTGATCTAACATTGTTTAGATTGTAATTTACAACATGCTTAATCTGGAAATAGGATAAAAAATAGTTTCTATGATTTCTTGCCCAACGTACCGGTATTCTATTAAATTGAAATTAAATCACGCTCGATTAATTTCGCTTCCGCTTCAGGATTCAATTCCTTCACCCATGACTACTTAAAGGCTCACAACTTCTTTGTTCGGCATCCGAGGATTCTACCCAACACGGCTATGCCCGGGGCATTGCCCTGATACCGCTTGTAAGGAACTACCGGACACACACATTCTCCACAATGGTATGATATTGTCCACTTTGGGCACAAACCCTCATGACTTTATTTTTGGATCACCCCAAAAGGCCTCATACCAATGGAAATACTTGTCCTCCCTTATATACCCATGATTTCCCCCTTATCTAGCCAATGTGGGACTTTGGTCGCACTCCCAATACTATCATGCAAACTACAAAGTTAGAGAACTGCTCTTGGGACCTGTGCCCATGAATTGGTCTATTTGCTAACCACGAATTAGGATTTCATTAGCTACGTGAAACTTAATTTCTTAGCAGATTATTAACATGCAAGCTGCGAGTTAGGGTGTCAATCTAACTTACTGTGCATGTTAATCATATGGGCGAGAATCTAAAATCACAAACAGCAGATAAATCATACATTATAGCACAGTAAACTCAAAGAAATCACATGTTCAACAAAGAATACTCATAAAATCTCATAAAAACTAAATGTACTTACAATTTCGAGGTTCCAACTACAACGAACGACGCTTAGAAGACCATAGACAAGTCTAATCTAAGCCCAAGGCTTGAGAAACCAAACCTAAACTAACCTAAAACTAAGAAATATAGTGAAAGAACCGAGAAAACCGAGAGAAAACGAAGAAGAAAAAGGGAAAACGACTGGTGGTTATGACCTAAATTGGAAAATCTGCATTTATTGTGACAGCGTCGAGACGCTAAGGGTAAATAGGCGCAGTCTTGTATTCGTAGCGTCTCGACTTTGCGAGGGTAGCGTTTCGATGCTACCTCTCGGGTCTAGCTTGTTTCACTTCTTTCCATTTGCTTCCAATGCTCGAGATTTGGCCTAATTTGCTCCTTTTAAGTACTTTTTGCTCCAAAGTGCTCCCGAGAAGCTCTAACACCAAATACCTACAAAATAATACAATTAAGCACATGATTAAACATAAAACTAGCAAGATTAAGACTAAATAAATAGGGTCAAATTGGTCCTATCAGCTCCTTACGACGTTGTTGAAAAGTCTTCTCTATCTCAGGATCAAAATTGAATTCAGCTCTTTTGAGCATTTACCAATCCAATCCACAAAGAAGTCCCTGCAAAAAGAATTGATGCCATGTGACAAAGAAATTTGTGGTCGCAAACCGATTGCAATTCCTACTTTATAGAAACTAAAAAATTGTGTAATTCAACAGTTTTTTCCAAAAACTCCGTGGCAACGATGCCAAAAACTTGACGAGTGCTGACGTGCGTGCTGTGAAACAAGACTCTGCTAAGTGCAAGTATACACTGTCAAGTAATAAAGTGGAGAATACTTCGGATATCGCACCCAAGGGAGATGGTGACTAGTTGAAAAACACTCAATTCAATAAAACAAGAACCTCCTCTAAGTTTGAAACCGATGATGGTAACCAAAGAATTAGTTTGATGGGTTTTTTGTGATTGAAGACAAAAAGATAAAATAAAGGCAGTAAATGAAAGCGATTAAAGATATATGAGATAAGTGGGGAATTGAAATAAGATCAACCAAAAGCTAATAATTGCGCCCACCTTTACGTTAGCAACTCACTCAAGCACTGCACACGACTGAAGAATACTATCTATGTAGGATTGGAATTCCCTAATTCCGTTAGCGGAAGCGAATTGGGACCGATTCGTAGTTAATTTTGTTTCTACCAAAATACCAATACATTGACAAAGATTCAGAAAACTATTCTAAATCTATTTATTAAGGCTAAGCATATAACATTAGATCTAATCTAAAGGGGAGAAGAAGCATACATATCGTCATTGTCGTCTCTGAAATATTAAGAACACATTTTTTGATTTCATAGGGACCAAGCGTCAACAATTGGGACACCACCATTATGGCTACACTAGTATGACTTTGAGACTTCTAGAGGCAGGAGACTGGTGGGAGTCTAGAGAGTCTTGAGAGGAATTCTCTAAGAGCAAGAGAAGGAATGAGATGCCTTTCACCCCACCTCAGGGGTTCAATTTATAGGAAAAGGTCATGAATAAGATCTAATCAAATCTATTATCTTATTCATATCTAATTTTAACAAACAATTAATTAATTCCATAATTAATTAATTACCCAATTCAATATCATATATTTAATTTTAGGGATTTTATTAAATTATTTATTTTATTAATACAAATCCAATTCATATTAATTATTTGAACTCTTTCAAATATTTTCTTTTAAAAATTTAATTTTGAAACTAATTCAAAATTATATTATGAAGTTTCATAAACTTTATATTATAATGCATCAACATACATAATATGATTCCCCTAAATAAATTGAACATTTTCAATTTACAATTAATACTTAATTGCCTCAAGTCTCTTTATGAGCTACCAGTGAGACCTAATGAACCTGCTGATCAGAAGCTCCAACGATATGAGATTAATAGGCTAAACTCATTACCAATTAATCAATTTTCGTTAACTGTGGGTTCACTCCACTAAAGACCCACAGTTGCACTCTTCTCACTACAGACATAACTCTGTGTCCACGGATATAGACCAATAACAACATGTTAGTCATTCACGAGTGTTCGTAACTCTAGTTGGGTCAAATTACCGTTTTACCCCTGAGTTACCTCTACCTCCTTAAGTACCAGTGCTCCTCTAATGAACAACCTGTTTGTGGTCCAACCACCAAACAGAAATCCCTCTCGGGCTAGTGAGAGGGTAGGGCCCTTTGTTCAAGACCTGGAGACGCCACTTAAGGGAACACTCATTTACTTCCTCAAAGTCGAGAAGGAGTGAATTCCATCTTGTGTGATTATGTTCCTAGCTCCCCACTCGGTCTTGTCCCCAAAATGATAAGCTTATTGAGTTGGCGTACTGGCCACTCTCACCCATACAAATCAAAGGAAAATCCCTCGTGAACAGGAGTCCATAATCCACTCAGGATTCAGACTAAGTTGCCTAGGTCATCCTAGTGAAATAGAAACCTAACTAATTAACGGTGTTACATGTTGCAACAGAGGCTGAATGGATGAATGTGAGATAAGATGACAAATATTAATAAAGATAAATTTAGCCAACCTTTAGTGCAAGTATACATTGTCGCACGTAGTAATAAAAAAACCTTAGATGTATTCCAAGGGTATCGATCCCACGAGGACTAAACTGGAAATTCAGATTTGATGAATAAATTGCTCAAATGATTGCTTTTGAAAAAAAAGTAACAAAGAAAATAAGTTGATTGATTGAGTTTTTGGAAAGATAAATAAAACAAGCAAGTAGATAAAAGAATAACAATAAGAAATAAACGAGGTATTCAACATGGATTCATCCCTAAGGTAATAACCATAGTCATGCAATATCTAATTTATGCCTATTCAATGCATTGGGTCAAATTTAACTTCTATTTGGCCCTTGCTCCCAAGAACTGTTAGAAGGCTAAGCGAGTAACGTTATGCACATTTCTGTGACTCGACTTCGACATAGATAATTCACGAATGCAACCTATAACCCTATAGTCGATATAGGGTGCCTTAGGCAGCTTACCTACAATCTCTTTCGAGCCTTTTCTCCTATATCACTTTTATGAGAACCAATATTGTTTGTCCCTTTCGAGATTAAACTCACATAGCATGCAAAGTCTAAGTGATCAAGTTAAACTCAGCAAGATTAGAATGATAATCAATAAAGAATGACATGCATTGAACACAACTTAAACAAATAAACACTTTCAAGCCATTATATCATAAGGGAATTCACCATATTGAACCCCTCAACGGAATTTAGCTACTCATGGTGAGATAAAGAGCAAATGAATACATTTCCATTGAAATAAGAATGTAAATAATACATAATAATGAAAAGATTCAAGAGTTGGAAATAAAGAAGATAACTAAATATAATGGGTTTTCTATTTAGTCAATCCTTCTAGAGTTCGCTAAGACACTCCACTCTCTCGCTATTACAAGTGGGAATGGGTGAAAATCCCTACAAACCCTAAGGTTTGATGTCTAACTCAGGTTAGAATTTAGTCATCTAAGAAGGACCTCGGGCATTCCTACTCATAGGCGTCAACTAGGGTTCTGTCACCACCCTCTTCTTCCAAATGAGTTATGCTTGAATTTGACTTTGAATCTTGATCTTATATAGTGTAGAAAATGGTTGAAGAGCTGTGAAATAGGTGCTGGAAGGTTGCACAGTCAGTTTCGGGGTCCAAACAGCCAGTAAGGTGCGAAGAAGACTCGTCAACAATGACACGCGGATGACTCGGAACGACTTCAGTTTTTTCCAGAAATGTGGCCGCATTTCATTTTTGCCTTGGTCGCATTTCTGGGAAATTCCAGTTTTTCCTCTGTTTTTTCCTGCACAACAACAAACTAAGTCAAATTCTCTTAAAATCAAGTCTTTTTAAGCACAAATGAGCATAATTTGACAAAAGTGATTTTCAACACCCTAACTTAACAACTTAAGCGTATTTTGAACTCGAGAACAGTAAATTGATCACAACATACAACATTTGACCAAGAAATGAGCTAAATATAAGGGCAAAATAGGTATATTTTTTACCCTTATCATTACAGCTAGCAGTTACTATTTTGCAGTCCGGTCTTATGTAAACTCATTGCATAGGATACCCCCACTCGCATGTCCCCTATACGAATACGTTGGATCATTGTGTTTGTATCAAATACAAAGTGGGTCGTATCCATAGTGTCACCAGGATAAGTGTTGAGCAATTACCGCAAGCGCACGGGTCGTCACAAGTAATATAAAACGGTAGGTAATACCGAGTATCGAATCCACAGGGAGGCGAAGCGAAAATTAAGCAAAAATAAAATCTCTTGAGCACTAAAGGAAATTGGGCGAAATAATATTTAGGGAACAACTCATGCAATAAAGAGGAAATTAAAATTCAAAGCAATTAAAGAAAATAAGCTGATCAATAAAAAAAATAAAATATGGAGAAAGAGTTTTCTTTTAATGGGAAGAGGGGTCTTGAAAATCAATTATTAGCTAAACAATTGTTATAATTATCTTATCTCATTGCCCAACTGATTATAATCCTAGAATCTCCGTTAATCACATAGGTTCTCCTGTCAGTTTCCCCTAATTGTAATTAATTCATTTTAGGGAAAAATACACTTTTGGTCCCTGAGGTTTGGGTTAAGTGACACTTTGGTCCCTGAGTTTTCAAACTCAACAAAAATACCCCTGAGGTTTGAGATAAGGATCACTTTGGTCCCTGCCATCAATTTTTTGGTTAACTTTTAACTATTGCTGACGTGGCACTATTATTTTAATATAATTTTTTTTTTATTTTTTAAATAAAAAATATTAAAAAAAATAAAATATTAATATTTTATTATTATTTTTTATTCTTTCTCCCTTTCTCTCTCATCTTCTTCTTCTCCATCTTCTTCCTCCTTCTTCTTCTTCCTATGTCCGGCGACTGGCGGCCACCGCTCGCTGCCGTCGGCTGTCGGCGACTGAATTTTTTTTTCCTATTCTTTCTTCTTTTTCTCTTCTTTTTTCTTCTCTTTTTTTCTTCACTGTTTAAAAAAAAAAGAGAAAGGGGAGGGAGGAGGGACCTCCCTCCTCCATCTCCGGTGCCGGGAACGGAGGAGGGAGGTCCCTCCTCCCTCCCCTTTCTCATTTTTTTTTTAAAACAGTGAAGAAAAAAAGAGAAGAAAAAAGAAGAGAAGAAGAAGAAAGAAGAGAAAAAAAAATTCAGTCGCCGCCGGCAGCGGTGGCGGCGAGCGGTGGCCGCCGGTCGTCGGACATAGGAAGGAGAAGAAGAAGGAGGGAGAAGATGGAAAAGAAGAAGAAGGGAGAAGATGGAGAAGAAGAATATGCTCAGAAAGGGAGAAAGAATAAAAAATAATAATAAAATATTAATATTTTATTTTTTTAATATTTTTTATTTAAAAAATAAGAAAAAATATTTTTTATATTAAAATAATAGTGCCACGTCAGCAACCGTTAAAAGTTAACCAAAAAATTGACGGCAGGGACCAAAGTGCTCCTTATCTCAAACCTCAGGGGTATTTTTGTTGAGTTTGAAAACTCAGGGACCAAAGTGTCACTTAACCCTAACCTCAGGGACCAAAAGTGTATTTTTCCCTTCATTTTAACAACCTAAGTGTCCTTAGCGCCATTAAAAATCATTAATTATTACGCTCTGATTCATTTTTGGAATCTAAGTTTAATCAATTAATCCCGGTGTCACGACAGGCAATTAAACTAGTTGCATGGATTACGATCTATCCTAATTTCTCTCCGTCGAGTTTCCATTAAGAATCAGATCATTACACAATTGGCCAGATTGAGTAAAGCATTAAACACATCCATACAAATAATTAGGACAAGGGCAAGAGACAAGAAATTATAACAATATTTGAACTATAATTTCATTTCAAGACCCCAAATTGGGGTTTAGCTACACATGGCTAAAATATCCACAATAATTACAATAGAAAGCATAATTAAGAGCATAAAAGGAAAGGAATTGACTGTCGAAAAACCCCTTCGCTGACGCTTGGAGCTGATGCGCAATTTTGCTTACCGCAAGTGTACGGGTCAAGTTATAATATAGTGAATGTGAATTCGAATGTCGTCCTCTGGATTGGTGTCTAGCCAATTTTAATTACTGAAAATACCCTTGACCGATTTTATTTAGGGAATCAAATTGAATGAGAATATAATTGAATCAAACACAAAACTCATGCAAAAAGTGACAATCGAATGGGAAGAATTGGTCTTAGGGATTTGATTTCACCGATTGGAGTTATGGAGTAATAAACGGATTAACAAATACTGTAATTCATAAATCTTGGCAACTAAAATCACACATATCTCTCCCGAGCATACATGATTCTCCCATATGCAATTGAACCCGATATTCTTATCTAAATCCAATAAACATACAAGGCAATAAGGCTAACCTTTATAACAATTTCTAGAATTAACCTTAATCTCCCGATTTTTAGCTAAATTCTAGTTATGCATATTGATTTCTAATTTAAATCCTCTCTCCCGAGTTAGATTCAAACATAAACATCAATCAATTTATGGCCGGTAAATTGAAAGCATTAAGGACACAAAATATGCATAAATGACATCAATAGCATAAAAACCGTAAATCAATCCATAACGTGCCCAAACGGCTACATCAATCCCTAAGAATTTAAACTTAGCTACACATAATCCATGTTACAATATAAACTAAGTCTAAACAAGCCATAAGAACTATCTAAAGTAAGGGAAAAGAGAAATAAACTCGTTGTAGGCCGAGACCGAACGTCCCTGTCACGATCCCCACGAACAATGGGTTGATTTCCACCATGCTCCGTTTGGTTCAGCCTCAAAAGCCTCTGATTTTCCTATGTTGTCAGCTCCAAAAAGTCCCAAATCGAAGTCCCCAAAAACCTAGCCGAAAAATAACTTATATAGCAGATTTTCGTCGTAGCGTCAAGACGCTGCCTCTAAAACACGCGTGTCTGGAATGGAAATACGATAGCGTCGAGACGTTATCGTCACAGCGTCTCGACGCTGTGACGCTGCCGCTTCTTTTAAATAAGGAAACCCAGCGTCGAGACGCTCCAAGAGTGGCATCTCGACGCTGATGGGAAGAATGCCCTCTCTTGGCTCCTTGTTGCTTGAACTTTCCGGCTCTTTTGCATAATTTTGCGTCTCGAACACCCGATCAACTTCAAATTCTCGTTTTAGCTCCAGTAAACCAATTTCTACAAAATAAACATTAAAGCACAATAAAAATGGCCAATAAATCGTAAAAGACTAGCTAAATTAAATAGGCAAAACTAGCTAGCTATGCTCGCTATCAGGAGCCCCGCAGACTACTCATTGAGCCTCCTAAGATGCTCCCCAAAATTCCCCAAAATATTTCCCACTAAAGAATTCTCTCAAAAAGGCTAGAAATCCTTGAGAGGGGCTCCAAAGGAGCCTAAGGAAAGAAGGAAAGGAATTGATTCCTTGATGGATTGTTGGATGCTAAAATGAGGCACCTTGGGGGCGCCTTTTATAGGCCTGGAATGGGGTCGCGACACTATATTGCACAGCTTCGTGACGCTGCTATGCACGTGTCTTGTTGCCCAAGAAATGGGTAGCGTCGCGACGTTATCTACACAGCGTCTCGACGCTGACCCAATTTCCAGAATTTTCCAGCTTTGATTTGGGTTGATTTTTTGGCCTTCTCTTCATTTCTTTTGGGCATTTTCATCATAATTGACCTCTTTGGATCCCCTTTTGATCCAAGCTTGGATTTGAGCTTCATTTGCTTCATTTTTGGTATTTTTTCTCCCAAAATCACCAACTTTGCTCCTAAGGACCAAATAACGGAATTCATTAAATATTTTCATTAAAAACACGATTAAAGCACAAAAAAGCTTAATAAATTGGGACTAAAATAGCGACATTTATGCTCGCTATCACACCCCCGAACTTAAGCTTTTGCTAGTCCCGAGCAAAATAAATTCTAAAGATGCATGAAATAGAATCGCTCAAGCCTCAATGATTTTGGAATTCTTAGGATAGAATGGAAAACATGCAAGTGGAATAAGCAAGCACCACATACTCTTGAAGAAATCTTAAACTAGATTGAACTTAAGATTAATGAATAGCATGCTCAAGACTTATGTATTGATTCTTTTACTAACCTAGATTAGTCTTATGGCTTTCTCCATTTTTTTTCCCCTACACTGGCTAAGAGCCCCTAATAGGTCCGAGTCCTTCTATCATGCAAAAAAAAGAAACTAGGGTGCCTGTCATTTTTTTCTTTTTCATGGAGGAGCGAAACTCACAAATGATTTTTCTTTTTCTTTTCTTTTTTTTTTTTTTGCTACTCCCCCAAACTTGCATTTTGATTTCTAATGGTACTAGCTTTCACACTACAATGCAGGACCCTTAACCCGAATTTTATTCTTTGGTTGGCCTAACAGATCACACCGCATGTAGCTCTTTTTACCCCTAGGCTTTTTCTTTTGTGCAAGCAAAAATTTTCTTTTTCAACAGATTTTTCTTTTCTCTCATTTTCTTTTGTTGCTTTTGCTTTTCTCTCAGCAGGCATAACATTTCTTTCTACCTAGCTCTTTAGAACAATCAAACATGAACTTCCTAATGTTAGAAACTAAGCCTATCGGGGTGACAACAAACTTTAAAAACCATAATAAGAATCTAGATTTTCAAAGACGTCATTAGATAAGGCTATTGCATGCTTTAGACATCAAAACTAAGTATCAAAAAATTTTAAAATTTCACAATTTCTGTCGTGCTCCTAGATTCCACAACATATAAACCATTTTCTCCCAAAATTTCTAAAATCACATCCTTGGCTATCATAGCTATCTATTCATGCATCCAATAGAATTTAAATATGCTCAACACAGCGAAAACCTCCCCCCAAACTTAAACTAAACATTGTCCCCAATGTTTTAAAAATAGCAAAGCATAAAGAGGGATACTGAGAATTCCCTGAGCTAGGAGCAAATCATCTTCTTCCTTTGGATCCAGAAAAAAATGGAATATTTGGAATTTTGGGGTTTGCTAAGGTGATCCTGCAAAACAAAATTGGATCACAGAGCAAAGAAAATTATTTACCGCAAAAACAACTACCTAAACTTTAATCCTTGGGTTGCCTCCCAAGCAGTGCTTTCTTTAACGTCTTTAGCTAGACGAGGCTCGGCACGCTTACGGAGACTCGAAATAAAAATTTTCATCATCCTTCAGGCCCTGCAAGAAATCACGCACCAAATTGCATACTACAAACAGGGGAGAAAAAAAACTTTCCCCTGGCCCATCTTCACTAAAAAGATTATCATAATAACATTTCAAAAAATAATCAGCTGCATCAAATCTCTTTTCTAAATCTCTATTCACAAAGCAATTGTTAATAGAGTCATCAAGCGTTATGATATATACCGGTCTAGGATCTAAAGATGGCCTATCAATCATGCCAGTCCATTCATCAAAAAAAATATCTACATGCTCAGAAGATTCCTCAGACTCAGTGTTAGAAAATGATTCAACTAAGTTATCATATGCCTCATCATCAGAAGAATTAAAGAATTAAAGAATTTCAGGATCAGACTCTATACTATGCACATATCCGAGCTCCTCTAGGTCAGATTCTATGCTATATACATCATCAGGACAAGAATCAAAGGTATTAACATTGTCAGGGTTCATGCATTCAGGAATGTCAAGATCAGACTCAATAGATTCAGTGTAATCATGATCAGACTCAAAATTATCTATCAAGCAATCTTTTTTATGTATTTCATGCTCATCCTCAATGTCAGGCAATTCAATATCATCATCAAAATTATCCATTTCAGGCAAATCCAATTCATTTTCAAAGGAAGGTAAATAATCAACTACAAATCTTTCATTCTCACAAGCAGGCAAGTCTAAATCATTTTCAAAGTCAGGCAGTTCTAAATCATTCTCAAACAGAGGATCATCTAAATATGCATCATGATCAAAATCCCCATCATTCATAAGCATTTCTCCTAAGCCTATGCCAAGATTATAGTCTACCTCTTCATCATCGTCCGTCAAGTATTCAGGACCAACAGAAAAACATGTATGCAAACTACAAACAGATTCATCCTGGCCAAAAATACTAAACACGACTATTTCATGATATGTTCAAGGTAAGCTTACCTGTATGCACATTAATCTCAGCCTTACCACTTGCTAAGAAAGGTCTGCCTAGAATAATGGGCACCTTTTTGTCCTCCTTCATGTCCAGTACCACAAAGTCTATAGGAAAGATAAATTTGTTGACTTTCACCAGCACGTCCTCCACAACACCCATCGGGTGGGTAATCGATCTGTCAGCAAGTTGGAGAGTGACGTCGGTGTCTTTCATACCTGTTAAACCAATCTTCCTGTAAACAGAATAGGGCATTAAATTTATACTTGCTCCTAAATCACATAAGGCCCTATCGAAAGATACTTCTCCTATGGTGCAGGGAACAATAAAACTCCCTGGATCTTTCTGTTTAGAAGGTATCATTCCAGAAACAATGGTACTGCTACTCTCAGATAATTTAAAATTTTCTTTTTTCAGACTTTTCTTTCTAGAAAGCATTTCCTTCATGAATTTCCCATAATTAGGCATGTTATACAAGGCTTCTACCAAGGGAATATTCACAGAAAACTTCTTAAACATTTCTAGAAACTTTTGAAACTGCTCATCTAATTTGACATTTTTAAAGCGTTGAGGAAAAGGTAACTCCCTGTAATCAAAGGTTGGACATTCGCCCCTCCGCTTGGGCGGGCTAATGTGCGAGCCTCTATCATGGTGGTTGCATGGAACCACTTCTTCCTCGTTTAGTTTCTTTCTGTGCCTGCCATCCTGCTTTTCATCTTCTTTCCTATCTGCAAAATTGTTAGAAAAATCACAATTCAAATCAATAGAGTTGGGAGGATGTTGGAACCTTTCAGAGGAGGCTTTTTGTGCCTCAGCCCTTTCATCTTCATCCCTTCTCTTTTCTTCTTCCTTCTTCTTCTCTGAACTGTTCTCCAGTTGTCTACCACTTCTCAGTGTCACCATCTTGCACTGCTCTCTCGGGTTAGGCTCTGTATCACTTGGAAATTCTCCCTTCTGAAGGGCATTCACTACTGAAGCGATCTGTCCTATTTGCACTTCCATGTTTTTTAGAGTTGTGTCGTGGTTATTTACTACCATCTGGAGATTCACGTTCAATACTCTTTGTTCTTTAATAAATAGAGCCACTATCTCCTCCAGGTTATTCTTCTTTTCAGGCGCACTGGATGATGCAAAACCTGGGGGCGATTGCAAAACATTCTTCGTATTTGAATATGAGAAGTTCTCGTGATTGCGCAGACTGGGGTGGTAGAAGTTCGGTAACTCCTTGGGCAAATGGTCTATTTCCTACGTACTGGACTTCCTCCACATCTTGACCTTCCTTCTTTGAATGACCTTCAGCTAAGGTGGAAATGGACTTGACCACCTCAGATGAAGTCAGCTTGTTCAGCGCATTGGTCAAAGATGCCATATGTGCCTTCAATGAACTTGACTCATCCAATTCATATAATCCAACCTTCTTTGAAATTGCTCCCCTCTCGGTTGGCCATTGATAACTGGTTACCGCCATTTCCTCAAGCAGATCTTTGGCTTCTGTCACTGTTTTGGAAAGAAAACTTCCTCCTGCTGACGTGTCTAGGACTGTCTTTGTGGAGGGATTCAATCTACTGTAAAATAACTGTACTTCAAGCCAATCAGGATATCCGTGTTGGGGACACCGACTAAGCATTTCTTTGTATCTCTCCCACGCCTCGTACAACTGCTCCTCGTCAAGCTGCCTAAACGTTCTGATTTCAGTCTGGAGCTTGGTAGTCTTGGCTGGCGGGAAAAATTTCGTTAGAAAAGCCTAGGCAAGCTCGTCCCAAGTACTAATTCTGCTCGTCTCGACTGATTCGAGTCAATCCTTTGCTTTATCTTGTAGAGAAAATGGAAACAACCTCAATCTTATCGCGTCTGCCGGAACTTCGTTCATCTTCACCGTCCCACAAATTTCTAGGAATGATCGCAGATGTGAGTGGGGGTCCTCAGAAGGATGTCCCTTAAACGAGTTATCACGCGCCATCTAAATCAATCCTGTCTTTAACTCAAAATTTGTAGCTTGGATTGGGGCGTAGACAACTCCAGAATTCTCGGTGGGAAGAACTGGCTGTAAGAAATCTCTAATTGCCTTGGGAGCTTCTTATTGATGGGTCATTACTTCTACTAATCTTTTCTCTCTTCGAATGGATCTAAGAGTCCTGTCAATTTCAAGATCTAGCGGAAACATATTAACCACCTTGTTCCTTCGCATACAATGATCCTAGTCAATTAAAAGAACCAAACAAAAACAAAAAATGAAATAATATTCACAAACGAAAGAAAAATATTTACACCTAAATTACTATTTATCCCTTTCTTTTCGATGTCAAGAAAAATTAATTTGCTTAAAAATCAAGCCTCCCCGGCAACGACGCCAAAAACTTGTTGAGCGATTACCGCAAGCGCACGGGTCGTCACAAGTAATATAAAACGGTAGGTAATACCGAGTATCGAATCCACAGGGAGGCGAAGCAAAAATTAAGCAAAAATAAAATCTCTTGAGCACTAAAGGTACTTGGGCGAAATAATATTCAGGGAACAGCTCATGCAATAAAGAGGAAATTAAAATTCAAAACAATTAAATAAAATAAGCTGATCAATAAAAAAAATAAAATATGGAGAAAGAGTTTTCTTTTAATGGGAAGAGGGGTCTTGAAAATCAATTATTAGCTAAACAATTGCTATAATTATCTTATCTCATTGCCCAACTAATTATAATCCTAGAATCTCCGTTAATCACATAGGTTCTCCTGTCGGTTTCCCCTAATTGTAATTAATTCATTTTAACAACCTAAGTGTCCTTAGCACCATTAAAAATCATTAATTATTATGCTCTGATTCATTTTAGGAATCTAAGTTTAATCAACTAATCTCGGTGTCACGACGGGCAATTAAACTAGTTGCATGGATTACGATCTATCCTAATTTCTCTCCGTCAAGTTTCCATTAAGAATCAAATCATTACACAATTGGCCAGATTGAGTAAAGCATTAAACACATCCATACAAATAATTAGGACAAGGGCAAGAGACAAGAAATTATAACAATATTTGAACTATAATTTCATTTCAAGACCCCAAATTGGGGTTAGCTACACATGGCTAAAATATCCACAATAATTACAATAGAAAGCATAATTAAGAGCATAAAAGGAAAGGAATTGACCGTCGAAAAACCCCTTCGCTGACGCTTGGAGCCCCGCAGACTACTCCTGGAGCCTCCTAAGATGCTCCCCAAAATTCCCCAAAATATTTCCCACTAAAGAATTTTCTCAAAAAGGCTAGAAAGCCTTGAGAGGTGCTCCAAAGGAGCCTAAGGAAAGAAGGAAAGGAATTGATTCCTTGATGGATTGTTGGATGCTAAAATGAGGCACCTTGGGGCGCCTTTTATAGGCCTGGAATGAGGTCAGTGTCGCGACGCTGCTATGCAAGCGTCTTGTTGCCCAAGAAATGGGTAGCGTCGCGATGCTATCTACACAACGTCTCGGCTCTGACCCAATTTCTAGAATTTTCCAGCTTTGATTTGGGCTGATTTTGGGGCATTCTCTTCATTTCTTTTGGGCATTTTCATCATGATTGACCTCTTTGGATCCCCTTTTGATCCAAGCTTGGATTTGGGCTTCATTTGCTTCTTTTTTGACACTTTTTCTCCCAAAATCACAAACTTTGCTCCTAAGGACCAAATAACGGAATTCATTAAATATTTTCATTAAAAACACGATTAAAGCACATAAAAGCTTAATAAATTGGGAATAAAATAACGACATTTCTGCTCGCTACAATAAGGTACCCAACCTTATCCTTATACTATAGACCTTTTAGGTTGTTACTTGAACAACGATCCTCGTATGTCCCCACATACTAGTTCAAGTTACATACAAACAACCTTGGATCTTAGTTTATTGGATTTGGGTCATATTGTGCAATACTTAACAATAACACTTTATTGTAAAAACTCAATAACACTTTATCAAAACAAGTATATGATTTGTTTACATTCACTATCTACGAGATTTATAGTGCCGACATAGACATGGTGTAGAGAGATTGCTCCAGTTTGTGCCCGTTAATGCCCTGACAACTAGATTGTGAGTTAAGCCCTACTCCTATTCAGCTCCGTTGTAGGTGCCTTTAGAAGACTAAGCCAGCTAGACATATATTTCTAGAGCTAGCTGAAACTTCGATAATTATTGCACATGGTTCCCAAAACTCTAGTGGTTCTAGTTCTATTTCTAGGATGCAAGAAAACAAAGTCCTATTTCTAGGATTTTTTCCACTATTACTTTTGCAAACCCATGCATTAAACTCCAACCTTTCGACCACCAGCTAAACACAAACTATGCTAACTTAAGTGATTAGTTTAAGCTAACAATGAAACTTAAACTTTCAGCAAAAGAAAACAATGCTAAGAGGAAGCAAGGTTGCCTTTGCATCAGTGGGACTTTCTTCTACTCAAAATATCAACATATTTGAACCCCCGAGAAGAAGCTTAGCTCATCGAGGAAATTAAAATGCAAGACATAAAGTAAAAAACACACAAAGTAAAGGAATAACTTGAATTCATATTAATACTTGAAAATAGCACACAAAGTAAAGAACTTACAACTGAAAATTAAATAAAAACCAAAAGTACAGTAGCTTACACAAATGAATAACAGAAAGTAAGACTCAAGACTCAACTAAAGGTTCTTTCTCCTCTCTATTTAACTTGCTCTTAACCTTTTTCAAGGGGAGACAAGTCTTTCTCTTCTTCTTCTTTCAAATGGAAGAGCGGAAAAAGACTAGAAAGAACCAAAACTCGGAGTGGTTACAAGATGAGAAGAAAGAAAAGCATGAAAACTATCCAAAGGACAAAAATTCGAGCTCTCTTTGCTTCTTGCACCTTAGTCGCCTTATATAGACCTTGGAAGGTACGGTTGGTTGTCGAGATCAGTGTGAGAGGACCCTTGAAGGTAAAAATCCACGATCCTTGGAGATTTGATACGAGATTTGGGATTTTCTGATGATTTTGTCAAGACCCCGCGAATCTCGGAATTCTGTTGGAAAGCCCAGTTGCGGGCGCATTTCAGGTGCAAATTTCTCTGTGCACTGCTTTGACAAATTTTTCTTCAGCTGGGGCTACTTCCCTTATCAGTTTTCGGGCACAATTCAAACGCAAATACCACATCCTCAGGACCAAATGTGGGTGCAAATCTTCAACTTCACTCTCTTGCTTCGCTAACTCTTTATCTCTATTTGTGGTGCATTTCCATCGCAAATTGACCTCTGCGTAAAAACATTAACTTGAATAAATTCTTAAAAAAGTAATCTATTTTGAAATATTTTAAGCATAAATTCTATATTTCTAAGTGATGTCCGCAAAGTGCACGGTCGTAAGCAATAATAAAACGATAAAGTATATCGAGTATTGATTCCACAGGGAGGACGATGATTAGGCAAGATAAGGAGCTAAATACTAAAATTACTAGGACAAAATATTATTTAGGAACCAAAACATAATAATGGAAATTAATCAAAGATTAAAACAATAAAACAATCCAAGCGATCAATCAAAACAAAAGGTGGAGAAAGAATCAAATGAAAGGCGAGGTCTTGAAAATCGGACTATAGCTAATCAATTATTCTAATTATCCTATCTCATGTCCGACTAATTATAAACCTAGAATCTCCATTTAGCACGTAGGTTCTCTTTTCAGTTTCCCCTAATTATAATTAACTCATATTAATAACCTACGTGTCTTAAGTGCTATTAAATTCGTAAATTAATTAGCCCTAATTCATTCTTGGTCTATAAGTCTAACCAACTACTCTCGCTGTCACTACGAGCAATTAAACTTAGTTGAGTGGATTATTATAACGCCCCAAGTTTTTATAAACTAACCTAGTGACATTACTAACTTATGACAACACTAACTGAGTACTCCAAAAATTTCGGCAGCATAACGACATACACAGGGCTAAACCAAAAATTTTCTAAAGACATGCTAGGACAAAAACAACACTTCTAATATCAAACCACTCACAACCACACCACAACGCCTCAGATTCACAACAGAACTCCCACATCAAGTGAATCAGATCTCGCAATAATATATATATATATATATATATATCAAACAAGTAGAGCATCAACGACCAAACACTTAACTAAGCACAACTAAATACACTTTAACTTAATAGAAACAAACTTGATAAGTATAAACTGAAATAAGAGATAGAGTCTAATAAATAGCTCAACTAAGCCTAGAGTCTCAACAAGAATAAGTTTCACGACTAAGTCAAACAGACAAACAGTTGTCCATCATAATAAGCAACTACTATCCTATCCAAAAGAAATAAAAAGGGAAATAATGCGAACTAGCTACGGTACCTCCTCATGCGCCTCCTCTACATCACCATGGTCAAGGCAGTCCTCAAAATCTGCACAATCTAAAATGTTGGGGGGAGAAAGGGGAGGGGGTCAGTACAACCATGGTACTGGTAAGTAGCCCCTACTTGAAAAGCCATCAACCAACAACCAAGCAAACAACATGCTTTTCACATGCAAACAACATGCTTCTTAAAGTTGTTAACACATCAACATTCTAAAAGCGAGTAAAATGAATGACTCTCCTAAGCCAAACCTCATGCATCTCTCTATGCAACTCATTAACCACTCACGCTCCACGAGCTTACTCAACAATCATGTTTAGCGTTCACATGGCTCTCCAAGACTGATCCTTCGAGCCGCACTGTCCCCTGACCATTTGTACCCAGGGCCACAATGCTCTCTACGGAGCTCGACATTCGACCCTTGACCATTTGTACCAAAGGCCTCGAACTGTGCATCGCCACTTGGCCATTTGTACCCAAGGTGCAGCGATGACTTCCAATCTCATAGCCCTCACAAAGCTCTCTAAGACTAACCCTTCGAGCCACACTGTCCCTTGACCATTTGTACCTAGGGCCACAATGCTCTCTACGGAGCTCGGCATTTGATGCTTGACTATTTGTACCCAAGGCCTCGAACTGTGCATCGCCCCTTGAACATTTGTACCCAAGGTGCACCGATGAATTATCAACGTATTGGCCCTTTCCTAAGTGCCCAATACTTGCTTTCTAGACTCATCACACTGACCCTTGACCATTTGTACCCAAGGCCTCGATGCTCCTCTTAAACCAATGGTGACATGCCACCCCTCGACCATTTGTACCCGAGGTGCATCGACATTAACCCAATTTGTCTTTCTTTCATACCCTGACCTCTTTCTCATAACTATCTTGAATGCATATGCCCTGCAACATGCTTCTAGACTCATGGATTATGCCCACCAAGCATATACATATAGATAGCACGCATAGCGAGCTATGTTTCCCGTTACAATTTGGTCAGTCTTTGAGTAATTCGTAATCATTTTATTGCTCTTTAATGTTTATTTTGTAGAAAATTTTTATGTTGAGCTTAATTGAGAAGTTGGAGTCAAATGGAGTTCAATCCTAAAAAAAAAAAAAAAAATCATAGCGTCGTGATGCTAGGACCAGCATCGTGACGCTCTCGACAAATTTTCCAGAATCCCAGTATCGCGACAGCGTTTCACCAGATTTTCTATAAATTCATCCTTTTGTGCTACGGATGGGGGGAGTCCAATTGGTTAGATTTTAGCCCTAATTTCGACTAGAGGCCTTTGGTGGGAGTTAAAGCAAGGCCAAGGAGCGGGAATCAAGCGAGAAGACGTGGAGATCGTGAAGGGGACGTGCCGGTTTCGACGGATTCGAGTTTTCCTTTCTCTTTCCCTTACCTCTTGTAGTTTTTATGGCTTTTCTTTCAATTAGTGTTTGTAGTTTAAAGACTATGAATTGCTGATTGTTTGTCTTAGGGGTTGATGTAATTGTTTAAGTTGTTGGATTGATTTTAGGTATGAATGTGTTTTTATTTTATTCCTGCAATTTTGTTTAATGCTTTCAATTACTTGATCACTAATTGAATGATTTAAGTGTTGAATCTAACTCGGGAGAGAGGATTTGACCTAAGACTTACCTTGTTTAATTGCATGACTAGAGTAGAAATTCTAAGTTTGTGACGGGATTTGGAATATCTTTAGAAGCAAAACAAGGATCGAACCGAATAATGCCTTGCATGTTAATGAACTTAGATAGGGATATTAAGTTAGTTTATATGCATGAGAATCAATTACACTCGGGAGAGGTAATCGTGATAAAAGTTTCCTTGGCTTGTAGAATAATTGCATGGTCAATTCATTCCTATTAATCAATCCTCAATCTTAATCAATGAAATCAATTCCCTAAGAGTCTTTCCATTTGAGTCTCCACTTTTATTTTTATGCTTTTAGTTTTTATATTTATCTTTATCATTGAGTTTTGCTCCCTAAATAAAATTGAACAAAAGTATTCGCGGTACTTAATTTGCTAGAAATCCAATCCAGAGGACGACACTCGTTTTACACGAAAACACTATATTATTACTTGACCCGTACACTTGCGGTAAGCAAATTGCGCATCAAGTTTTTGGCGCCGTTGCCGGGGATTGACATATTTAGTTAAATTAATATTGTGGAAAAATTGTTCGGTCTTAATTTAGGGTGTATTTTTATTTTTTTAGGTAGATTGCATTTTTTTCTCCATATTTGCTAGTTTCCTATTTTAGATCTTTCCTTATTTGTTTGTTTTTTATTATTTATTTTTATTTTTTTGTTTCCTTTTTTTTGTTTGAGTCTTAGTCCTTCGTTCTTGTTGGGTTATTTTTTTGATTGGAAGCCTAATTATCATTGTTGCTTTAATTAATTTGAATGGCTTTTTATTCAACACCATATTCCAATTTTTCATCTTCAAGTTTTACCCCTTTAAAAGAAAATTCTTCCTTGGAAAGCATAGTTCAAAATTATATTGAGGAGTCTAGAGTGAGGAGCCTAAAATTTGATGAAATCATAAGAGGACTTCAAACTCCACAGGAAGTTAGTGAGGTGGGATCCACATCCATAGGATGTCTAGTGAGTCATGTGGTCGATGATTCGTTGGCACCCATTCAGGAGCTTAGTTCTTTCGATCTTGCTAAGAATGAGCAGTTAGGGGTGAGTTGCATGAATAGTGAGGAAGAATTGGAGAGTTGGAGCACCTATCAAGAACATGTTTGTGAGGAAGAAAAAGAAAATGAGCTTGTAGTGTCAGAGGAAGTTCAGGAGGTAGAGTTTGAGGTTGAAAAGCCTTCGTCTGTTTTATCTTCTCCATCCTTTGTAGATTTTGATTGTTCTTTTTTCTATTCTCACGAGTCATTTTTAGAGTCAGAGTCTCTTTATTTTGATATATCTCCTTTTATGCTTCTTTTATTCAAAAATACCAAAAATAATTATGTTTCAGGGGCCCATGAGAAGCTAGTAAGTTTGCTAGCGACCGTTGGTTATATCGATTCAAGGAAGAAGGGCCCAAACAAATACAAAAATTTTTATGTGCCTTGATAGACTGCACGAGCACGTCGAGCTAAAGACGATAAACAAGCGCTTATGGGAGGCAACCCAAGTTACTTCGTTATGGTTTTATATGTCTTGTTGTTTTTGTTTTGTAGGAGTTCCCGTGCTCTTGTCTATGCCAAGCATTCATGAAAAGGTCATCATTCCCAGTATCGTTCATCCCTTCCATTCTTTATTTGTTCTCATGCTTGACTACGCTTTATTGATTCATACATTGAGGACAATGCATGCTTTAAGTTTGGGGGTGGAATATCATGTTTGTGGAGCCCTTGAGCATCTGAGTTCGGGCTATAGTTTTGAGCTTTCTTTGAATTGAGCATATGGTTGTTTTCTGGATGCTATTTTTGCATGACTATGATTTCCTAGGATAGGCTTTCTTGTCAATCTTCAAGCTTTCGATGAGTTGTAAGCATGAGTGCCCAAAAAGGGAGACTTTTTAAACTTTTTCTAGGAGATGTCTTGCATGAGTAGAGTATTTGTCTTGGCTAGATTTGGATTTGAATGCTTAGGAGCGAATTATTAGATTCATATGCTTGTTGTCACCTCGATAGGTGTAGGGAAGAGCTAAAGAGTTAATTTTTTGCAAATTAGCATGTTTAATCTATCTTAGGAGGAAAGAAAAGAATATATGCTTATCATGATCATGAAAGAAAAATCATTCTTGTTGTTACTTTTGAAAGAAAAAAAAAATTATTATGTCATGGCTTGTGCACAATTTACAATGAGGAATAAAGATTTGGGCAAAAAGAGCTACACCTGTTGTGATCAGTTAGGCCAACCAGAGAAAACTCAGGTTAAGGGTCCCTGCAATAGGTGTCTGAAAGCTAATGCCACATAAAAATGCTTGATTTAATTTTCAATTATAAGCACCTAAGTAGGGAGGAAAACAAACTAATTTGTTCCATTGGCTCGTCAGTGAATCCTTAGTGCCAGTGTAGAGGGAAGATGAGTTGAGAGTTTAATAAGCCAATCCCGGGCTAGTAGAGTCTGATCTCGTTGAGTTAAATCTCGCTTGTGCAAGTTAATTTTGGAAAACTTTTGATTTGTCTCCCTCATTGGTCCTTATGTGCATGTCTCTTGCTTGCTTGACTATTGACTTTTGAGCCTTGAGGATTGAGTGTCATGTTTGTTGCATCCATACTTCCACTGTATGTTTGATTTTTAGTTTGCTCGAGGACTAGCAAAAGTTTAACTTTGGGGTATTTGATAGCGCGCATAGCGAGCTATATTTCCCGTTACAATTTGGTTAGTCTTTAAGTAATTCGTAACCATTTTATTGCTCTTTAATGTTTATTTTGTAGGAAATTTTTATGTTGAGCTTAATTGAGAAATTGGAGTCAAATGGAGTTCAATCCTATAAAAAAAAAATTCATAGTGTCACGATGCTAGGACCAGCGTCGCGACGCTCTCGACAAATTTTCCAGAATCGCAGTATCGCGACAACGTTTCGCTAGATTTTCTATAAATTCATCCTTTTGTGCTATGGATGGGGGGAGTCCAATTGGTTAGATTTTAGCCCTAATTTCGACTAGAGACCTTTGGTGGGAGCTAAAGCAAGGCCAAGGAGCGGGAATCAAGCGAGAAGACGTGGAGATCGTGACGGGGACGTGCCGGTTTCGACGGATTCGAGTTTTCCTTTCTCTTTCCCTTACCTCTTGTAGTTTTTATGGCTTTTCTTTCAATTAGTGTTTGTAGTTTAAAGACTATGAATTGCTAATTGTTTGTCTTAGGGTTTGATGTAATTGTTTAAGTTGTTGGATTGATTTTAGGTATGAATGTGTTTTTATTTTATTCATGCAATTTTGTTTAATGCTTTCAATTACTTGATCACTAATTGAATGATTTAAGTGTTGAATCTAACTCGGGAGAGAGGATTTGACCATGACTTACCTTGTTTAATTGCATGACTAGAGTAGAAATTCTAAATTATCTTTAGAAGCGTAACAAGGATTGAACCGAATAATGCCTTGCATGTTAATGAACTAATTAGATAGGGATATCAAGTTAGTTTATATGCATGAGAATCAATTATACTCGAGAGAGGTAACCGTGATAAAAGTTTCCTTGGCTTGTAGAATAATTGCACGGTCAATTCATTCCTATTAATCAATCCTCAATCTTGATGAATGAAATCAATTCCCTAAGAGTCTTTCCATTTGAGTCTCCACTTTTATTTTTATGCTTTTAGTCTTTATTTTTATCTTCATCATTGAGTTTTGCTCCCTAAATAAAATTGAACAAAAGTATTCACGGTACTTAATTTGCTAGAAATCCAATCCGGAGGACGACATTCGTTTTACACGAAAACACTATATTATTACTTGACCCGTACACTTGCGGTAAGCAAATTGCGCATCACATATCACATAAAGCTACGTAAAATACATATGCCCTGTTCTATGCCCACCAAACATACATACCACAACATAACTCACTTCATGCACAACTCATGAACTCACAATAGTCTAGCATGCTTTACAACCAACCATCACAACAACAGCCCACGCTATTTAGAGATTTCATATATACACAACATAGAAGCAAGAAGCACTTTACATGTATATATAAGCATGGAAACAGTTATAAAGTGATGTGGACTTTTCCTAACCGCAAGCGCACGGGTCAAGTAATAATATAGTGAATAGTAAATTCGAATGTCGTCCTCTGGATTGGATTTTTAAGCAAATCAAGTATTGCGAATTATCTTGCCCAATTTTATTTAGGGAACAAAAAGTGATGAAAAGATGATGATAAAACCAAATCAAAGCAAGTAAAAAGTATGGAAATTCAATTGGGAAAACTACTTAGGGAATTGATTTCGCCGATTTCGTTTAGGATTGATTTTAAAGAATAAGTTATTATGCACAATGAAATTATGAGCCAAAGACCCTTTAATCACAACTACCTCTCCCGAGTATAATTGATTCTCATGCAAATTAACCAACTTGATATCCCTATCTAAGTTTATTAATATGCAAGGCAATGAGATCTTTTAACCAATTCTAAAGTTAATCTAAAACCGTCAAGAATTAGAAAGTAAACTTTATTCATGCAATCTTGAGTAAGTCTAGATCAAATCCCCTCTCCCGAGCTAGATTCGAAACTTAAATCATCCAACTAATGGCCAATTAATTGAAAGCATTAAATCAAGATTACAAACACAATAACATTGCACAACTTAAACCATAAATCAATCCATAAACTTAATCAACTACATCAATCCCTAAGCTACAAGTTTAGCTACTCATGAATGCAAATACAAGCTCAACTAAACAAGTGAAAGCCATAAATCTAACTAAAGAAAGAAAAGGGAAAAGAAAACTCAATGTAGGCCGAGTCCCGACGTCTCCGTCACGATCCCCACGAACAATGGGTTGATTTCCAAGTTCCTCCTTTGTTTTCAGCTCCAAAAGCCCTCTGTTCTGTCCTCTTTACGGCTCCAAAAGGTCCCAAATTGATCTTCACTAAAACCTAGCCGAAGTGAAGCTTTTATTCTGATTTTTCGTCTTAGCGTCGAGACGCTGTCAAGACAGCGTCGCGACGCTGCCTCTTATACGCGCGTTCTGAATAAGGAAAAACGGTAGCGTCGGGACGCTTCCTATCGTAGCGTCTCGACGCTCTAAGCTTTACGCGCCTAATCTGATATGGAATGTGAGCGTCGAGACGCTCAAGAGCTAGCGTCTCGACGCTAGCCTGCTGTTGACCAAGATTTGACTTTTCTCCACTTTTACTCTTTTCATTCCTTTGCATCTTTTCACGCCCCGAGCACCCGATTAACTCTGATATTGCATTATAGCTCCAATCAACCATTTCCTACAAAATAAACAATAAAGCACAATAAAATGGCCCAAACATCATAAAAGACTAGCTAAATTAAATGAGTAAAAGTAGCTAGCTATGCTCGCTATCATAAAGCAAGTAAACATACAACGTGCATCATTCAGTCAAACAGACTCAACAGATAGAAACTACTTACCTAAAGCTTACGAGCGCTCCTAAAGAACAAACCAAGAATCCCCTAAAAGCTTGAAAGGCTCCTAAATAGATAGATTAAATCATAAGGGTCATAATCAAGCTCAACAACTTAGTTCAGAGAAAGGAATGCTTAAAGAAGAATTTCTTATCAAAACCAAACTTAGATTCAAGCACAACGGCAAGATCGACAACTTGGAACAAGTTTGAATCCTGACCCAACAACACGTGAACATTTAGAATTAAACTAAGGTACTTAAACATGCTTGAAAGAACCTAAAGACCAGTTTTACCTTTAAAGCTCCATCTGATAGCGAGCATAGCTAGCTAGTTTTCCCTAGTTAATTTAGCTAGTCTTTTATGATTTATTGGTCATTTTATTGCACTTAAATGTTTATTTTGTAGGAAATTGTTGATTAGAGCCAAAGCGTGAAATTGGAGTTAATCGGGTGCTCGGGACGTGAAAAAAAGCCAAAGAACCGAAAAGATTCAAGTTTGAAGAAGCCAAAAGAGAGCCATCCGCAGACCAGCGTCGGGACGCTGCCTTTCCTTTTCTAAATTGGGCGGCAGAAGTCACAACGTCGAGACGCTGTGACAAGAGCGTCTCGACGCTCTCGAATTTTCCTTGTTTAGAAGGCACAGCAGGTGACAACGTCAAGACACTGTCTCCTTAGCGTCTCGACGCTATCGGTAGAATTGGTATTTAATGTTCTTTTCATGCTATGGATTGAGGGAGGCAAAATTGAGAGATTTTAGCCCTAATTTCGACTAGAGACCTTCTGTGGGAGCTGAAGCAAGGATAAGGAGCGGGAATCTCACTTGGAGGCGTGGAGATCATGACGGGGACGTGCCGATTTCGACGACTTTGAGTGTTTCCTTTCCTTTCCCTTTTCTTTAGTTAGAGTTAATGGCTTTTTCATGCTTAGTTGATATTGTAACGTCGTGTATGAGTAGCTAAGCTTGTTACTTAGGGATTGATGTAGTCTTTTTAGTTGATGGATTGATTTATGGGATGATTTGTGCAATGGTTATTATGTTTGCAAACTTAATTTAATGCTTTCAATTAATTGGCCATTACTTGAATAATCTAAGTGTTGAGTCTTGCTCGGGAGAGGAGATTTAGCGTAGACTTTATTAAGATTGCATAACTAAAGTTTATTTTCTAAGCTCGTGACGAATTTTAGATTAACTTTAGAACTGGTCAAAAAGAACTAAATGCCTTGCATGTTAATTAACTTAGATAGGGATATCAAGTTGGTTAATTTGCATGAGAATCAATTATACTCAGGAGAGGTAGCTGTGATTAAAGGTTCTTAGGCTCATAATTCCATTGTGCATGATAATTCATTCCCTAAAATAAATCCCAGACTAAATTGGCGAAATCAATTCCCTAAGTGTTCTTTTAATTGAATCTCCGTTGTTTATTTGCTTTGATCTAGTTTTCTATCACTCACTACTGTTGGGTTTAATGTCCTATGAACTCGTAGTTTGTAAATCGTTAAACATATTTCTATTTCCAATAAAGTCATTATTGAAGTTATCAAGTAAAAGATGTTATTGAATATGTAAATTGCGAATGATTAACCTAAATCCAATAAACTAAGATCCTTGACTATAAAATGAATACTCGAACTATATGTAGGGACATATCGTAGGATCAAGTTCAAGTTTATAGTCAAAATAGTCTATAGTATAAGGATACGGTTGGGTACCTTATCCTGGTAACACTATGGACGCGTCCCACTTTGTATTAAGTACAAACGATGAGATCCTAAGTCGTTCATGTGGAGACATGCGAGTGGGGGTGTCCTATGCAATGAGTTTGCATAAGACAAGACCACGAAATAAGTCACTTTCTCTTTATAACGTCGTTTACTAAAGAAACTGATTATTTCTCATAAATGACCTAGGTAACTCGTTCTTAATCCTGAGCTAACTATGAACTCCTATTTATACGAGATTATCCTTTGATCTGCATGGGTGAGAGTGGCCAGCATCGCCGACTCAACAAGCCTACCATTTTGGGGATAAGATCGAATAGATAGCTGGGGACATAGTTTCGCAAGACGGAATTCACTCCTACCCATTTCAGGGATAGCAGAGAGGTTGTTTCCTTAAGTACTAACTCCAGGACTTGAACAATGGGGCCCCACCCTCTCATTGGGTCGAGAGGGACTTAGGTTTGATGGTTGGACCACAAACCAATTGTTCATTAGAGGATTAGTGGAACTTAAGGAACTAGAAGTACTATAGGGGTAAAACGGTTATTTGACCTACCTATAGCTATGAAAAATTTGTGAAGGAACGACTTACTGAACATGGTTAAATCAAGTGGACGGAAATATATCTATAGTGAGGGGAGTGCAATTATTGGGCTATAGTGGAGTGTCCCGGTAGTTAACGAATGTTGGCTAGCGTTGATAATGAGATTAGTCGGTTAGCCTCGAATCGTTGGAGCCCATGATCTATAGGTCCATTAGGTCCCTCTACTAGCTCATATCGGATTAAAGCTTAGAACATAATGATAGGTATCTTTGAATCGTTAAAAAACGAGAAATAGGGCATTATCGTAAAAAGTGTTTGATACAATGATTTAATTATGAATTAAATTAGAAATTGAGAGCTAAGATATTTAAAAGTGTTTTAAATACCATATATATGTATTAGGAATCATATATAATTCATGGCACTAGGTGATAATGATTAATTGGATTAATCATGTCAAAATTACTTTGAATTGTCCCAATTAATTGCCTATAAATCCATTTCAATTTTGAATTGAAATTGGAATGAATTGAAAGCTGAAAATTCAGAATTAAGATTCAAATTTTAGTGGATTTAGTGGCATTCGCACTCTTGCATGATGATGCATAGTGGAAAACAACACAACCATGCACTAGTTGCATGTGTTGTGAGTTAAACACCTAGAATCCACTTTGAGTTGCTTTTTCACCATGTGTCTAGTGTCATGAAGTTTGTCTTTGCATGGAAGAGGTCTATTTAAGAGCTTGAATCAGATTCAAAGAGGATGAGAGTGATTTTCCTAAGGTTATGCTGTTGGAATTTACTCTCAATCTCATTCACCTCCATACATCTCTCAAGAGCTTGAAACTTCATGCATTCACTTCCCTTTCCCTATCTCTATAAGACTCCCACAAGTCGTTCTTGGTCCGGAGAATAGTAGGGAAGACTCTAGAGGTGGTCCTCGCACCGTTCGTGATCAAAGAAATCAAAGGGAGTTGCTAAATCAGTTTCCAAAAAGGTTGGTACAAATTCTTCTCTCTGCTTACGGTATTTGGACAGCATGTTTTTATTTTCTAAAATTGATGTAGTTAAGTGCCTCCGATCCTAAAATCGCTTCCACATGTGTTATATGAACACCTTCAACTACCTTCCGTTCCCTAAATAAAATTGAGCACGATTATTCATGATACTTGATTTAACTTAAAAATCCAATCCAGAGGACGACACTCAATTTTTCGATCACTTTATTATTACTTGACCTGTGCGCTTGCGGTATGAAAATTCCACATCACCATCAAACATGATAAGTCCTTTCCTGCTAAATAACTCGAGTAAACTCTAACTGATCCCAAGCTACAAGTGACAACTTCCAACATCAGGGACTAATTAGCGAAGCCTAACAAGAGTTCTAACAAGGCTAAAAAGGTGAAGAAGCTTACCGAACCACACTAAACGAGTCCAAAAGCTTGCTGGAATTTACTGACCAGCACCAAACTCCTTTGAACATGGGCTGCCCGGGGTCAGAACTGGGGTAAAACTGAAACTAACGAGACACCCATAGGTTATAAGCCAACCAAATTGAATTACCAAGGCTTATGGACGAGGAAACTTACCGATCAGCACCTAAACGACCTTGAAGCTTGCTGCCCAATAATCGAGAGGCTCCAAAAATGACGATCTAAAGCCGTTGGACCAAGAGCACTTTAATTCAAGGTCGTATGGATTGTGGGTAATCACTCAAAGCCCTCTTTGGGTCCTGCAGTTCGAAGTCGATAACGAATTGGGTAATCAAAATTTGGTATCGATTAAGCATGGGTCACACTCCAAAACAACTTTGAGGACTAAACTACACAGGTACAAACTAAATTAGAGCAAAACCAGATGTGAGTAGTGATGAATCTTACCGAAAAGGAAGAAAATGTTGCTACTCGTGGGCAACGACAGGGAGGAGATTTTCGAAGAAGAAGAAGAATTGATGAGGGGTGCATACAGATGTCAGAGAGACGAAAATCGATGGAAAGCTTGTCGGCGTGGGACCTTGCTGGTTGTCAACCGAAGGAGCGAAGTAAAGAAGGAAGGAGGTTGCAGTTTTGGGTTCGATCGAGGTTGCTCGCGGTGGCTGGAGAGCGAACGGAACGTCGGCTGAAGAAAATCGTAGGGGGAAGCAACGACTACACGGGGATGAGGGAAATTGTAGAGAGTCAGCGTTACGAGAAGGAGAAACACCGAGAGAGAGACACAGGACAAGGGAGAGAGAGTCGTCGCTGGTGATTGCGTTTAAAAATAAAACGATGAGGTGTTAGGGTTTTATTTTGATTTTCTTTTCTTATTTTTTTTCATTTAAAAATAAAACCCTAAGAAAGAAAACCCAATTAAATAGGAAATTAGGTCTTACCTAGGATTTCATTTAAAATCCCAAACTTAACTCTTAAAATATTTGGGAAAGAAAATAACCCAATTAATTTGGGATTTGGGTCTTTTGAATTTAATATCAAATATTAAACTTCCAAATTTTAGGAAATTAAAGATTTAATTAAAAATCCCTTTTTCCTAAATTATAGATATTTAATTTAACGATCCAAGGCTAAGCTTAAATTCCAATTTTTTTCAAATTAGAATAAGAAAGCTCAACAGATCCCAAAATGGCTCGATTCTGAAACGCGAGGCGTTACAATGGTCGAATGCCGAGCTTCGTAGAGAGTATTGTGGCCTTGGGTACAAATGGTCAAGGGACAATGTGGCTCGAAGGATCAGTCTTGGAGAGCCATGTGAAGGCTAAACATGATTGTTGAGTAAGCTCGTGGAGCATGAATGGTTAATGAGTTGCATAAAGAGTTGCATGAGGTTTGGCTTAGGAGAGTCATTCATTTTACTCATTTTGAGCATGTTGATGTGTTTACAGCTTTAATAAACATGTTGTTTGTGTGTGAAAAGCATGTTGTTTGCTTGGTTGTTGGTTGATGGCTTTTAGGGTAGGGGCTGCTTACCAGTTCCATGGTTGTACTAACCCCTCCCCTTTCTCCCCCAACATTTTAGATTGTGCAGATTTTGAGGACTGCCTTGACCATGGTGATGTAGAGGCCCATGAGGAGGGACCATAGCTAGTTCGCGTTGTTTCCCTTTTTATTTCTTTTGGATAGGATAGTAGTTGCTTATTATGTTGGACAACTGTTTGTCCGTTTGATTTAGTCTTGAAATTTATTCTTGTTGAGACTCTAGACTTAGTTGAGCTGTTTAATAGACTCTATCTCTTATTTCGGTTTATAATGATCAAGTTTGTTTCTATTAAGTTAAAGTGTAGTTAGTTGTGCTTAGTTGAGTTTTTGGTCGTGGATGCTCTACATGTTTTATATATATATATATATATATATATATATATATATTATTGCGAGATCTGACTCGCTTGCTGAGGGAGTTCTGTTGTGAATCTGAGGCATTGTGGTATGGTTGTGAGTGGTTTGATATTAGAAGTGTTATTTTTGTCCTAGCAGGTCTTTAGAAAATTTTTGGTTTAGCCCTGTGTATGTCGAAATGCTGCCGAAATTTTCGAAGTACTCGGTTTGTGTTGTCATAAGTCAGTAATGTCACTAGGTTAGTTTATAAAGACTTGGTGTGTTACAGTTGGTATCAGAGCGGAGTTGTTCCTGTAGACTAACCTAGGAAATCTAGGTTGTTTGGGAGTCTAGGATAATGGTCTTCCTCGTTCTCCTCTCCATCACCAAGTATGTTGCAATAATGTTGTTATATTATCTGGTTGTGTTATATTTGTTACTTTGAATATGCAGTGCGTGATTATTGTTTGTTTTACTTGATTGCCTTGCATGGTTATTGTCCGCTTATTGTTGGGTCTCCAGAGTGGGAAAAAGATAAGATAAAAGTAGACTCTAGAACTCTGTGCAAGCATACACAATCCGCAGCAAGTAATAAGTATTTATCGAATCTA
The DNA here is from genome assembly GCA_036850905.1 of Luffa acutangula. NCBI lineage: Eukaryota > Viridiplantae > Streptophyta > Magnoliopsida > Cucurbitales > Cucurbitaceae > Luffa > Luffa acutangula. The sequence goes on along the minus strand of CM072087.1, from coordinate 25,179,632 downwards.
GGGTCTGAATTAGCTCTCACTTTATCTATTTTCTGTAACACTTTAATGGTTTCAAATGTGGTTAAAATGATTGATTTTTATAGAATGTTGAAGCGGAAGAAATGAAAGAACAGAAAGTAAACAAATAAGGCAGACAGATTAGACACAGGCGCTGGTTAGGATTTAACAATTGTTTTAAAAGGTGCTCTAGCAATATACATCTAAAAGCAACCCTATTTAGCACAAAAGACACACAAATCACTATAGAAATAAGGCCTAAATAACTCCCTTTTGGAGAGTTATCACTTACTCACATGTTTATTGATCGGCATGTTTGCCTTGTTTGAGCATGTTTTGTTTCCTATGTATCTTTCTCTTATAGTAGCTAGGCTTAGGATGCTCCCTTTAAGTGGATAGATAGCTTGCGTTGATTATGTGACTCTTGTTTGGTAGTAGGAGTAGGATGCTCCCATAGTCAGCTAGATAGCTCTAGTTTTCCTTGTGATTATTTTGTGATATTACTTGTTAGTAGGCATAGGATGTTGCCATAGTTTTTCTAGATAGCTTGTGTGTTTTTGTTGTGCATGCTGTTTTCTTTTAGGTCTAGGTTGTTGCCTTAGTTCGAGGTTAGTCCCTTTTATTCAAGTTTCTTAAGGGAAATTCATTAAGTAGGTTCCTTGTTTCCTTCCTTAGCGATGAGTTCTAGTGGGAGTCGAGATAGTAGTCGTTCTAACTCTCCGGATGTCCCTGAAGTTAAATCGCACCCTGAGGCGAATCCCCATATTCCTCCTCCGGTGCCTCAAGTAATGTTGTCATTGGAAGCGTTGCATAAAAGATCAAAGTAAAGAGTTAGGAGAATGAACCGTAGAGAACCTCTCGTTTGTGCTATGGATCCTCTTCGAAACAAGCTCCCAAGCCCTCCAAAAAATGCTCATTACAATGATTTTGCACTAATTCTCACACTCGACCCTCAAAGAGGCTTTAAGAGGCTTTAGAAAGACGAAAGAAAGGAATTGGAATGGTGATTGATGATCAAATGAGGGAGTGAGGCGCGCCTTTTATAGGTCTGGAAATGGGGTAGCGTCGCGACGCTGTGACGTCATCTTGGCTTATGCGGCAAGAATAGGACAACGTCGAGATGCTTAGCGGACAGCGTCGCGACGCTTAGCGGACAACGTCCCAGTTCTAGAACCTTCTAGAAACGGATTTGAGCAGAATTTCGGGCCTCCCTCTTTGGCCCAAACTTCATGTAATGGATCTTGGGCTCTTTCTCTTGACCCAACTTGATAATTAAGGCTTGAAATCCATGAATTTGGGCTCTTTTTCTCCAATTATGAAATTATAAAATTAAATTAATATGTATGATAAAAACACAATAAAAGCATACAAAAGCTAGTAAATCTAAGGATAAAATAACAACATTTATGCTTGCTATCACTAAGATTTTCAACATGATTCTAAGACTTTTGCTAATTTGACTCTAAAAGATATAATTTTAAGCACAAAGCCCTTGTTTTCCTAGCAATAACCTAAGTTTTTAAGGCTAAATAATGCACATAAATGAGCGTTATCAGGAGTCAATATTCCAATTCTGCATTAATTCGAGGAAATTAAGAAGCTTTTGAGCCAACTTGAAGTCCACGAAATGACAAGAAAGTGAAAAGACCGAAGCGAAACGTTCAAGCCTTGAATTTGGAGTCAAAATGCACTCAAATACAGCAGCCAAGCTAGTGGACCCGAAAGGGTAGCGTCGAGACGCCGCTACGGATTCCAATGCGCGCCCATACACCGTGCAGCGTCTCGACGTTGGCCTCAACGTCTCGACGCTGTCGCATACATTTAAATAGCAGCCTTTTTCTGATAGGTCATTAAGCAGCTGTTTTTCTTCATTCTTGTTTTGTTCTTCATCGATTCTTCTATACTTTCTTAGTAGACTTAGGTTTAGGTTAATTTAGGTTGGTTTATCGAGCCTTTGGGCTTAGATTTGGCTCGTGTATGGTCGTCTAAGCGTCGATTGTTGTGATTGGAACCTCAAATTGTAAGTACTTTGTATTTTCATGAGATTTATGTGTTTAAATGTTTATTTTGATTGTTGTTGTGATTTAGATTCCCATACGTATTACTTGCATGTATAATAAATTAGATTGACACCCTAATTTGCAGCCTGCATGTTTGTAATTAGCTAAGGAATAAGTTTCACGTCGCAATGAAGTCTTAATTCGTAGTTAGCAATAGACCGATTCATGGACACGAGTCCCAAGAGCATTTCTCTGACATCGTAGTTTGCATGATAGGTTTAGGGTCTAAAACAATGTTTGTGATTAATCTAGGCTTTTCCTAATTATTTTATGAGAATTCTACCCTAGAGCACCAATTAATTAATTTGTTAATCACTATCGGGTTAGTTAATTAATCAATTGGGGGTTGGTTCGACGGTTAGTAGGATAAACGCTCTATGGGTATCTTGTCCTTAATTCAATTATTTGATTGATTAATTAGTCTTGACATGTTAGAAAGGTTAATAAATTAATAATTAGTGATTGGTTCGATTGACGATGGAATCGAGTCAATTTATCTCAGTTTACCAATTAGACATCATGCATTTAAATCATTGTTTTGTTAATCAATGAGTGAAAATAAATGTACTGAACTTCGAGTGTCTCCAATTATAGTAATCACCAAGGTGAGATTAACCAACCCATCTTTTATTTTCCCGTCATTTAAATTCCTGTTATTTACTTTTCAACATTTTATTTTTCCCACTATTAATTCATTTCTCTGAAGGAGTGTACAACACTCGTGCGGAAGCGATTTGGATTGAAAGCACTCTAATTTCATTAATTTTACTAAAGAAAAACATGCATTTTACTTGGGAAAAACAGAACATCGTGAACCAACCTCTTTGGAAGCTTAATTCAGCAACTCCGTGGATGAATTTGAATCACGAACACAGTGTAGACTACCACCAACGTCTTCCCTGCTATCCTTCGACCTTAGAATGGCTTGTGGGAGCCGATTAAGTGATGAATTTTGAAAGCAAAGTGAGTTGAGTTGAGAGAGTTGGTCTTGGTTTTGAGAATGAAAAAATCCAGCAAGATTCACCTCATCCTCAACTAATTCTTCTCATTTTAATGAGGAGTATCATACAAAACTATTAAGCATGAAGTGACACACAATTTAGAGGAGAATAGGGGTAATTGTAGGTGGCTTGATGTGGTTTATCTCATGAAAGAGTCATGAAACCACCACCTCCAAAATGAAAACACTTTTCATTTTAATTAATTAATTTCCAAAATTAATTTTAATTTAAATAATGAATTAAATATATTTAATTAATTATATTTATATAATTTAATATAAAATATTAAATCAATTGATTACACCAATCCCGACTTTTCTCCAAAAACTTGGTTTTGAATATGAATCCCTATTCATGTCCAAACCTAAATATGTATCGTATACACGTCAATGATATTTAAATAACATTTAAATATCTTCAACTCTCCCTATAGTTTAATTGAAACTATGATACGTTAATCATAATTAACGTTTAACTCCCTAAACCGAATTTGAACGATTCAAATTCTTTCATCACACTGTTCTAAGGTTTAATCCGTATGAGCTAGCAGAGGGACCTAATGGACCTACATATCATGGGCTCCAATGATTCGAGATTAACCGACTAAACTCTTTAACCTAGTTAACCAACATTCATTAACTACCGGGACACTCCACTATAGCCCAGTAGTTGCACTCCCCTCACTGTAGATATATTTATGTTTACTCGATATAACCATTATTAGTAAGTCGATCTTTCACATGTCGTTTGTAACTACAATTGGATCAAATGTCTGTTTTACCCCTGAAGTTACCTGTATTCCTTAAGTCCCACTGATCCTCTAATGAACAATTGGTTTGTGGTTCAACCACCTAACCGAGTCCCTCTCGGGCCAATGAGAGGGCGATATCCCATTGTTTAAGCCCCAAAGTTAGCACTTAAGTGACAGTGTGTGTGCTATGACACTGCTCAAGTGAAAGTATACACTATCAAGTAATAAAGTGGAAAGTATTTCGGATATCGTACCCAAGGAAGATGGTGACTAGTTGAGAAACACAAGATTCTGTAAAAACGAGAACCTCCTCTAAGTTTTGCAACCACGGTTGGTAACCAGAAAAATAAGTTGATTGAGGTTTTGATTTAAGAAAAAAATGGAAATAAGCAGGTAAAGAAAACGAAAAAAAAAACTCTATGAGATAAACGGGGGAAATCAAATAGTATCAACTTTAAGCTTTAGATTGCGCCCACCTATGCGCCTGCAAATAACTCAGACATTGAAGTTGGCTGAGAAACACAATCGATGTTGCTCACATAGACATGGTGCAGATAGCATCTCTCAGTTGCGCCCGCAATTACCCTGACAACTAGATTGTGAGTTAAGTCCAACTTCTATTCAGCTTCGCTATAGGTGCCTGTAGAAAATTAAGCCAACTAGACATCTAAATCTAGGGCTAGTTGAAACTGAGATAAATAACGCTCACGACTCTTAAAACCCTAGTGGTTCCAGTCTTATTTCTAGGATGCAAGAAGACAAAGTCCTATTTCTAAGATCTTTTCCACTATTGTTTTGTGAACTCGTGCCTTTAACTCCAACCTTTCGGCCATCAGCTAAATACAAACTATGCTAACCTAAGTGATCAGTTTCAGCTAACAATAAACTTTAATTTCAAGAAAAACAAACAATTCTAAGAAGGAGCAAGTTGCTTTTGCATAGGCGAGGCTTTCTTCTACTCAAGGAATCCACATATTTGAATTCCCAAGTAGAAGTTTAGCTCATAATTAAAGATAAAGTGCAAAACGATAAATAAAAAGAACATCAAATGGAAAAACGCATAGAAATCATATTAATTGAATGAATGAAGTACAGAGCTTATAACTTACAACTGAAATAAAGGAAAACAAAAACTAAATAAAGCTGGAAATAGAAAACTAAAACAGAAAATAAAAGACAAGACTCTATTAAAGATCTTTCCCTCTCTATCTAGCTTGCTCTTGCCCTTTTTCAAGTAGAGACAAGTCTTTCTCTTCTTCTTCTTTCGAATGGAAGAGCCGACAGAGGCTGAAAAACCCAGAACTTGGAGTGGTTACAAGATGAGAAGGGAGAAAAACATAAAAATCTATTCTAAGGACGAAATTTCGAGCTCTCTTTGCTTTTTGCATCTTGGTCCCCTTTTATAGATCTTGGAAGGTGAGGTTGGCTGCCAAGATCAGTGTGAGAAGGCCTTGGAAGGTAAAAATTCACAATCTTTGGAGATTTGATACCATATTGGAGATTTTCGGCTGATTCTGTGAAGATCCCACGAATCTCAGTATTCTGTCGGAAAGCCCAGTTGGGATCGCATATTGGGAACATTTCCTTCTGTGTGCTGCTTTGACAGGGATGTCTTTAGCTGGAGCTAATTTCCTTATATGACTTGCGGGCACAATTTGATTGCATACCCCCACATCCTCAGGTCCAGATGCAGGCACAAATCTTCTATTTCACCTCTTTTGCTCCACTAACCGTTAATCTCCTTTTGCGAGCACATCTTCCTTGCAAAGTCCTCTGCACAAAAACATTAAATTGGATAAATTCTTACAAAAATAATCTCTTTTTGTACACTTTAAACTTAAATTCTATATTTCTAAGATTTTCTTCATGATTCTACAACTTTTGCTAAAATGACTTGAAATGATAAGATTTTTAACTCAAAGTCTATGCTTTCCAAACAATAACCTCGGTTTTTAAGGCCAAATAACGCATATAAATGAGCATTATCATTAAGGGAACAACCTCTCTACTATCTCTAATTCGGGTAGGAGTGAATTCCGTCTTGCAAGACTATGTCCTCAACTATCTATCGGGTCTTATCCCGAAAATGGTAGGCTTATGACAAGGGTAAAAATATACCTATTTGACCCTTATATTTAGCTCATTATCTTGTCAAAGTTGTATGTTTTAGATCAAATTTACGATTCCCGAGCTCAAAAAGTGTTAAAGTTGATGAATTAGGGAGTTGAGAGTCATGTATGTCAAATTATGCTTATTTGTGCTCAAAAGGACCCATTTTGATAAGAATTTGACTTAGTTTGGTGTTTTGCAGAAAAACAAAGGATATCTGAAAAAACTCAGAAATGCGACCGCAATTCTGGCAAGGCAAAGACGACATTTCTAGGCAGATGAAGGCAGTTCCGAGTCCATCGTGGGTCATTTTGAACGAGTGTTTTGCACATCTAACCGGTTGTTTTGACTCTGAAACTGATTGAGCTACCTACCAGCACCATTTTCGTGGCTCCTCAACTACTCCCCACACAATAAAAAGCCTCGATTTGAAGGGAAATTCAAGCAAAACTCACTGGGAAGAAGAGGGTGGTGACAGAACCCTAGTACATGCCCATGAGTAGGGATGCCCGAGGTCCTTCTTAGAAGACTAAATTCTAACTCGTAGCTAGACATCAAACTCGAGTGTTTGTAGAGATTTCACCCTATTCCCACTTGTAAAAGGAGAGTAGAGTGTCTTGAGAACTCTAGAAGGATTGGATAAAAGTGAAAAAAACCTTAGTTTTAGCTATTGCACTATATTTTCCAGCACTTGTTTCTTTTCATTACATTGTATTCCTTATTCATTATTTCAATGGAAAGTTGTTCATTTGCATTATATTCCATCATGCGTAACTAAATTCCATTGAGGGGTTCAATATAGTGAATTCTCTTATGGTTTAAATGGCTTGAAAGTGTTTATTTGCCTAAGTTTCATCTATTGCATGTCACTCTTTATTGAATATCATTATGAATCTTGCTGAGTTTAACTTGATCACTTAGACTTTGCATGCTATGTTAGTTTGATCCTGAAAGGGACAAGCAATATCGGTTTTCATAAAGGTGATATAGGAGAAATGGCTCGAAAGTATTCGGTGTTATAGGGGAAGGTCACCTTATAACAACTATAGGGTTATAGGTTGCATGCATGAACTATCTATGTCAGAGTTGAGTCACATAAATGTGCATAACAGTATTCACTTAGCCTTCTAACGGTTCCTGGGAGCAGGGCCAAATAGAAGTTAAATCTGACCCAATGCATGAATAGACTTAGGTTAAATAAGCCATGATTAGAGTTATTTGCCTTAGGGTTGAAGCTATATTGAATACCTCGCTTATTTATTATTGTTTTTCTTTACTTGTTTATTTCTTTGTTTACAAAACCCAACATCAACTATTTCTTTTGGTTACTTTTTCAATAGAAATCTTTGAGCAGTTTCTTTTTCAAAGCTGTGTTTCCAATTTAGTCCCTGTGGGATCGATACCTTTGGAATACTTCCAGACATTTTATTACTACATGCGATAGTGTTGAAAGGATTTGGAATTCCCTAATTCCGATAAAACAGAAGCGTAATTGCGACCGATTCGTAGTTAATTTTGTTTACCCAAAAATACCATAACATTGGCAAAAATCATTGAACAAATTCTATAGAAACTTAAGGCTAAGCATACAAAATTTAGATCTAAATCTATAATAAAGAAAAGAGAAGCAAACCTCCGTTGACGTCTCTGAAAATCAATAATGATTCTTGATTGCTCTGCAACAACGAAGAACACCACCATTTGATCTTCCCCGCTATAACTCTGAGATTAGGAACGTAATTGTGGGACTACCTAATCTTGAATGGGAAAAACTCTAGAGAGAAAATTCTCCCTAAAGTTCTTGAGTTGAGAGAATATGAGAGGGAGGCTAGAGATAATGCAAGAGTGCATTCTTGTGGCCTTATGTTGTACCTAAACCCTAGGTTTAGTGTTCTATTTATAGGAGAAAGGTCATGAATAAAATATTCATTTAAAATCAATTATTTTCATAACTGATTTAATCTTTTCCATAATTAATCAATTCCATGACCAACCAATTCCATGACCAATCAATTCCATAATTGATTAATCTTTTCCATGAATGATTGATCACTTCCATAAGTGATTAAATCATTTCCATAAATGATTAATTACTTCCATAAGTGATTAATCATTTTCATAATTGATTAATTTCCAATTAATTAATTCTTTAATTAATTAATCAACAATTAAATATCATATATTTAATTTCAGACCTTCTATTAGTTAATTAATTAATTACCCAATTAAATATCATATATTTAATTTGAGGCCTTCAATTAATTAATTCTATAATATGAATCAAATTCATATTAAAATTTGAACTCCTTCAAATTCTCTTATATCCTATAAATTTAATATGAATCAAATTCATATTAATATTTGAACTTCTTCAAATATTTATTTCTCTCATACATTATAGTTTAATTAAATCTCATTTAATTTAAGCTAAATTGAATAATTAATTAATTCATCTTCTAATTAAATACCATATATTTAATTAGACATATATTTGAACTCTTTCAAATATATCAATCTCTCAATATTATAATGTTTAATCTCAAATTAGACTTTATATTTTAATGCATCACTATACATTATATTAATTTGTATCTCGTACAATTAACTTAATTCCCAATATGAATTTGAACTATTCAAATTCTCTCACGATATATTTGTTCCTAATTACTTTTTTCGAGCTAGCAGGGGGACCTAATGGACCTACAGATCAGAAGCTCCAATGATATGAGGTTAATAGATTAAACTCATTAATCAAGTTAACTAATATTCATTAACTGTGGGTCATTCCACTAAAGACCCACAATTGAACTCTTCTCACTGTAGAACATTTATGTGTCCATGGATGTAGACCTATGTCGGTAAGTCAATCCTTCATGTAATCACAGCTGTGTCAAATTACCATTTTACCCCTTGTGTTACATCTCTCTCCTTAAGTACCAGCGCTCCTCTAATGAACAACCTGTTTATGGTCCAACCATTAAACAGAAAGTCCCTCTCGGGCCAGTGAGAGGGCGAGATCCCTTTGTTCAAGTCCCGGAGTCACCACTTAAGGGAACACTCATCTCTACTTCACCTAGAAGTGGGAAGGAGTGAATTCCTTCATGTGTTGTCATGTCCCCAGCCTCCCACTCGGTCTTGTCCCCGAAAAGAAAGGCATATTGAGTCGGCGTATTGGCCACTCTCACCCATGCTAACCAAAGGACAATCCCTCATGAGAAGGAGTTCATGACACACTAAAGATTAAGACTGAGTTACCTAGGTCATCCTATTGAAACAGTAACCTAACTAGTTAACGGTGTTATATCTAGTGGTTTACTATTTCATGGTCCGATCTTATGCAAACTCATTGCATAGGATACCCCCGCTTGCATGTCTACCACATGGACGCCTTGGATCAATGCGTCTGTATCAAATACAAAGTGGGTCGTATCTCACAGTGTTACCAGGATAAGGTACCCAACCTTATCCTTGTACTATAGACCTTTTAGGTTGTTACTTGAACATCGATCCCCGTATGTCCCCACATACTAGTTCAAGTTACATACAAACTGTTGGGTTTTATGCCCTAAAACTCGTAGATAGAAAATGTACTTTGACCGAACATTAATAAAAGTAATGTATTATTCAATGTTTGTATTATATCTTGTCTTATTAACCCTAATCCAATAAACTAAACATCCAAGGCTAATAGAATGAGGCTTGAACTAGTATGTAGGGACATACGGGGATCAATGTTCAAGTTTTAGCCTAAAGGGTCTGTAGTATAGGGATAAGGCTGGGTACCTTATCCTGGTGACACTATGGATACGACCCGCTTTGCATATTGATGCAAACGTATTGATCCAACGCTTTCATGTAGTTGACATGCGAGTGGGGGTATCCTGTGCAATGAGTTTGCACAAAGACCGGACCGCGAAATGGTTAACCACTAACTGTAACACCGTTAGTTAGCTTGGTTTCCATTTCACTAGGATGACCTAGGCAACTTGGCCTTAATCCTGAGTGGATTATGGACTCCTGTCCATGAGGGATTGTCCTTTGATTTGTACGGGTGAGAGTGGCATGTTCGCCGACTCAATAAGCCTACCATTTTGGGGACAAGATCGAGTGGGGAGCTGGGAACGTAGTCTTACAAGATGGAGTTCACTCCTTCCCGATATTAGGGTAAGTAGAGGTGTGTTCCCTTACAAGATGGCCCTACCCTCTTTATGGCACGAGAGGGATTTCTGTTTGTTGGTTGGACCACAAACAGGTTGTTCATTAGAGGAGCACTGGTACTTAAGGACCAAGAGGTAGCCCAGGGGTAAAACGGTAATTTGACCTAGCTGGGGTACGAACACACGTGAAGGGCTAACTTGCTGTTGACGGTCGATATCCGTGGACACAGAAATATATCTACAGTGAGAAGAGTGCAGCTGTGGTTCTTTAGTGGAGTGAACCACAGTTAACGAATATTGATTAACTTGGTTAATGAGTTTAGCCAACTAATCTCATATCGTTGGAGCTTCTGATCTGTAGGTCCATCAGGTCCCATCGGTAGCTCTGTAAGGGCGTTGAGGTAAATTTCTAAGGTTGAAATAAGTATTCGAAGGAGTTCGAATCTTATACTAAAATATGAATTTGATTCATATTAAAACTATAGGTTATAATTAATGTGCATTGGATGTATATTAATACTATAGTTTTATGAGAGAGAATAATAATAATTGAATATATGATGTTCAATTTTAATAATTTTTAAATTAATTAATTTTGAAATAGTTAATTGTTTTAGTTTAATTAAATTTGATTTAATTAAACTATAAGATAAGAGAGATATTAATTTAAATTAGATTTAAATTAATGTTATTTTAATTAATATTGATTAATTAAAATCTAATTAATTATAATTTTAAATTAATAATTAATTAAAAAAATATCAGGTAACTGATATTTCAGTTACCTGATATTATGCGTGAGGTTAATACTGAAGGGGTCATATTCAGTTTCAGATTAATCGCTCCCAATTCTCACGTCTCTCTTCCTCTCTCTCACCCTCTCTCTCGTTTCCCACTCCCTCTGTGAATACAGAATACTATTCCAGAGAAAAATCCTTAGAGATTTTGCTCCCACAAGCATCGACGCGCAATCCCTTTGGAGGATACCGGTGTGATCAAGTGGTAGTGTTCGAGGTGTTTTTCCAGCGAGATCAAGGATCAATTGCTGCTGTTTTTTAGAACAATTCGGAGAAAATTTGGCGAAACGACCAAGAGTTTCTTCAAGGGTAAGTGATTCTTGGACTAGGATCAATAGGATCCAATTCTAGATTAGATCTAGATTTTTTTCTCTTTTTTCCAGCATGCTTATATTAGTTTTACAACATTTATTTTATTTATGTCTTGCTGTAATTTTATGGTTTTTGCCGTCGTATTGGTTTCCCAAACGTTTTTAAAACCGATAAGGTCTCTGAACGTTTTCTACTGCGCTAGGGCTCTTATCCCTTCAATTGGTATCAGAGCCAGGTTGAGTTTTGAATATTGATTTGGGATTTGCGATTGGTTGTTCGGTGGGATTAATTTTGCATTATGAATGTGGGTTTGCGATAAACTGTTTAGATTTAATTTGGCCTTAGATTTACAGTATTTTCATTGATTTGATCATGTAAGGGCCCCTGTGTTTTTGGGCATTTTGCTGTAAATCGAGTCTGTAAAGTTCAGGTCTAGGTTTCGCTTGAAAATCGATGAAGATCGTGGAAGAAATTGACGAATTTCGTGAAGAACAGCCGCGATTCTGGCCAGAATACAGCTCCAGATGCAACAGCGTCGGGACGCTTAGCCTTATGCGTCTCGACGCTGTCACGATTCCACGCACCAGACGGTTGAAATCGCGCCAGCGTCGGGATGCTAACTGCTCATCGTCTCGACGCTGTCACGATTTCGTGTGGCGCCAGATTTTCGTTGTAACGTGGGTTGAAACCCTAACTGACCGGTTTGGTTCGTGTGTATTGCTTGAGCTGGGACCGGTTTGGTCCGGTTCAACCCAGTTTGGGCGGGGTTCAAGTTTTTCAAGTCCGGTTCGAAGTGGTTCGGGTCGTTTCGTGGATCCTAGACCAGTTTTTGGAGCTGTACTTTATGTAATAGGATAGTTTAAAGCTTTAATTAGTGTAATTTTTGCTTTATTTATCCTAGGGACCAATTAAATCGGTTTATTCGCTATTTAAATGCTTTGTGGATGTCATTTAAATTTTAATCCCACCTTAGGATATAAAGCATGCTCATGCATTATGAATGTTATAATGTTATTATAATTTTTGATGATAATGCATGGATTTTCATGATTTAATTAATATATAATTGAGTTATATTAAATTCATGAAAATGGAATAGTATGATGCATGCAATTACATAGTTTTAATATAAGAGTTATATTAAAAATAAATTGTTTGCAGCATGCTAAGGTGTTTTTCCATTTTTGGCAATAATAAATTGTTTATTTATTATAAATGGAAATCAAGTTGCATTGAGCATGACACATCCATAGGTTAATATAAGAGTTATATTAATTTCACGCAATGCAAAGTTATATAGTTTAAATTTGATTAATTAGAATATGATTGTTAATTGATTTCAACTATAGTATGCATGATTATAGGGCTAATCATTAAAATTTTGAAATAGTTTAAAATTTATGATTAGAAACCGTCAATCTATAATCAAGATATGCATGCTCACATAGGATCTTAGGTTAAAATGAATTAATTTTAAATGAGTTAAAATTAATTAGACCTAAGATCATTTTTTTCTAATAGGATTAGAAATTCTTACTTAGTTTTAAAATAGTTTTAATGAACTAAGTAGGACAAACATTCCTGAGATTATAAGGGAACTCTACCAGTGAAGTTCTGTCTAAGGATTGGAGGTATTTAAGTTGACGGTACACGGAACACCTCCTACCTGTGAACTGATCTGGAACACCGGAGTTGAATTAATCTCAGGTTAATGTTAGAATAATGTCGCTAGGTAAATTAAATTGGTTTAATAAACCTAGACATTAGGTCTTATTATAATAGTTATAATAGGACTAGACTTAGATAAATGACTTAGCCGGATTTATCTAGGTTTAATCAAACCCTAAAATAATCGATAGGTTACTTTAGTGGGAGGAAAATTACAAAACTTAATTTAAATTGAGTTTTGCTCCTATGGCCCCGTGACGTTCACACCGTGAGATCCATGCTCGACTTTGTGTCGTTTTAGCGCGGCCTCCCTTCAGAGAGTGTTTGCATGGGTCAATACCAAGGTGAATGGGGAAAATGACTATAGTAAGTGGGAGCGGGACACGTGTCAACGTATCCTTCGGTCTCCACCCCTAGGTCACAACGTGAGATTCCTATGATCCGCCGGCGTGTTGTCTCGGCGCAACCACCCCTTCGGAGGGCTTGATCATAGGATTCGGAACACCGTGAACTCCTGAATAGGATAGGATCGCTTAGGCTAATTACCAACAGTTGTCTTTCCTAACAGTAGCCTGTTGGTCCGTGCCTCTGAGATCTGAAAGTGGGAGGGTTACACTTACGGGGATGAGTTAATTTGTTAACAAATCCTTGACCGAACAACGGTGGTTAATATCTAATGCAATATGAGTTATTCTGGTATTAGAAATTAACTGAGAAAAGTCTCATTTTAGAGGAGGAACAACTGATCACCCTTCGGTGGTTGTTCTTCTAAACCTCTATAGCATCGTTGCGAAACACAATCATAGTTTTATTAGGGTTCTTTGATTGTTTGTTTGCAAAATTGATTGGATGTATGCAATTGTTTGCATTGCTTGTGTGATGGGTTAAGGCAAAGATAACTAATACGGTCACTTGTTTGTTTTTTCAGCAATGTCTTCCTCAATTATTTCCTTGCTTAAAAATGAACAACTTACCGGTGAAAACTTTCCACAATGGAAATCGAATCTTAATACCATTCTCGTGGTTGAGGACTTAAGGTTCATCTTAACGGAGGAATGTTCTCCCGTTCCCCCTCGCACTGCCGCTCAGGCAGTTAAGGACGCCTATGAACGCTGGACTAAGGCCAACGAGAAGGTCAAAGTCTACATACTGGTCAACTTATCTGAAGTATTGGCCAAACGTTATGAAAACGTGGAAACTGCCAGGGAGATTATGAATTCCCTGCAGGAGATGTTTGGACTTTCGTCCTACCAGCTCCACCACGACGCCTTGAAGAACGTCTTCAATGCCAAGATGTTGGAAGGTCAATCTATTCGGGAACACGTCCTGGACATGATTAACCAGTTTAACATAGCTGAGGCAAATGGCGGGGTTGTCTGCGAGCGCAGTCAGGTTGCGTTCATCCTTCACTCGCTCCCTGGGAGCTATCTTTCTTTTAGGACGAACGCGAGCATGAATAAGATTCAGTTGAACCTGACTACCCTCCTCTCGGAGTTACAGATTTATGAGTCCTTGCAGAAAAGCAAGGGCAAAAATGTGGTTAAAGGAGAAGCCAACGTGGCCCATTCCAAAAAGAAGTTCCTGAAGAGTTCATCCTCAGGGACGAAATCTGTAACCCAGGCTTCTTCATCGAAGCAGATCCAAAAGAGGAAGGAGACAAGGGGAAGGCTCCTGCACAGGCTGTGCAAGGGAAGGGGAAGGCCACGGTCGTGGCCGACAAAGGCAGGTGCTTCCACTGCAACGCATATGGTCACTGGAAGCGGAACTGTCCCCGCTACCTTGCTGAGAAGAGAAGAGAAAAAGAAGGTAAATTCGATTTACTTGTAATAGAGACTTGTCTCGTTGAACATGATGAGTTCGCCTGGATACTGGATTCGGGAGCCACTAATCATGTTTGTTCTTCTTTTCAGGGAAATGATTTCCAACAGCTGGCAGACGATGAAATGACGCTCAAGGTTGGAACAGGAGACGTCGTTTCAACTTGTGCAGTGGGAGCAGCGAAATTATTCTTTAGAAATAAGTTTTTAATTTTAGAGAACTTGTTTTTGGTTCCTCGAATTAAAAGGAACCTTATTTCTGTTTCCGCATTGTTAGAACAAGAATACTCTGTTTCCTTTCAGCTTAATGAAGCAATTATTTCAAGGAATGGTTTTTATATATGTTCTGCTCAACGTGAGAATAATTTATTTGTGTTAAGACCAACTGATGCTAAGGCTATTTTAAGTCATGAAATGTTTAAAACGGCTGAAACGCAAAACAAAAGGCAAAAAGTTTCTCCTTTAAGTAACAACACGTATCTTTGTCACCTTCGTCTTGGTCATATTAACATCGATCAGATCGATCGTTTGGTTAAAAATGGACTTCTAATTGATATAGATGATACATCTTTACCACCCTGTGAATCGTGTCTCGAGGGTAAAATGACCAAGAGGCCTTTTACTGGAAAAGGTTACAGGGCCAAAGAACCACTTGAACTAATACATTCGGATCTTTGTGGTCCAATGAATGTAAAGGCTCGAGGTGGTTTTGAATACTTCATCTCTTTCATAGATGATTATTCACGATACGGTTACTTGTACCTAATGGGCCATAAGTCTGAGGCTCTTGAAAAGTTCAAAGAGTTTAAGGCTGAGGTAGAAAACCTATTAGGTAAAACAATTAAGATGCTTCGATCAGATCGAGGTGGAGAGTATTTGGATCAAAGATTCCAGGACTATATGATAGAACATGGAATCCAATCACAACTCTCAGCACCTGGTACACCTCAGCAGAATGGTGTATCAGAAAGGAGAAACAGAACCTTGTTAGACATGGTTCGATCTATGATGAGTTATGCCCAGTTGCCTAGCTTGTTTTGGGGGTATGCAGTAGAGACTGCAGTACATATTCTTAATAGTGTTCCCTCAAAAAGTGTTTCTGAAACTCCTTTTGAGTTATGGAGGGGGCGTAAATCTAGTTTGCGTTACTTTTGAATCTGGGGTTGTCCTACACATGTGTTAGTGACAAATCCTAAGAAATTGGAACCTCGTACGAGAATATGCCAATTTGTTGGATACCCGAAAGAAACGAGAGGTGGTCTTTTCTACGACCCTCAAGATAATAAGGTATTTGTATCGACAAATGCAACTTTCTTGGAGGAAGACCACATTCGAGATCATCGACCACAAAGTAAGTTAGTA
Source organism: Luffa acutangula (assembly GCA_036850905.1). Lineage (NCBI taxonomy): Eukaryota > Viridiplantae > Streptophyta > Magnoliopsida > Cucurbitales > Cucurbitaceae > Luffa > Luffa acutangula. The sequence continues at coordinate 25,163,601 of CM072087.1, read as the reverse complement.
TTAGGAGAAGCTACAGAAGGATCAACAAGGGTTGTTGATGAACCTGGTCCTTCAACAAGAGTTGTTGGAGAATCCAGTTCTTCTCGTCAGTCTAGTCCTCCTCACGTAGTGGGAGAGCTTCGACGCAGTGGGAGGGTTGTGATACAACCTAACCGCTACTTGGGTTTAACAGAAACACAAGTAGTCATACCTGATGACGGCGTAGAAGATCCATTGTCTTATCGTCAGGCAATGAATGACATAGATAAGGACGAGTGGGCCAAAGCCATGGACCTTGAAATGGAGTCTATGTACTTCAATCAAGTTTGGGAACTCGTAGATCCACCTGAAGGGGTCAAACCCATTGGGTGTAAATGGATCTATAAGAGGAAAAGAGATGCTGCTGGGAAAGTACAGACTTTCAAAGCCAAACTCGTAGCAAAAGGTTATACCCAACGAGAAGGGGTGGACTATGAAGAAACTTTTTCTCCAGTTACTATACTTAAGTCCATAAGAATTCTCTTATCCATTGCCACATTTTATGACTATGAAATTTGGCAAATGGATGTCAAGACAACTTTTTTGAATGGCAACCTTGACGAGAGTATTTTTATGTCTCAACCCGAAGGGTTCATAACCCAAGGTCAGGAGCAAAAGGTTTGGAAACTGAATCGATCCATTTATGGGTTGAATTAGGCCTCCCGATCTTGGAATATTAGATTTGATACTACGATCAAATCTTTTGGTTTTGACCAGAATGTTGATGAGCCTTGTGTATACAAGAAGATCAACAAGAATAAAGTAGCTTTCCTCGTACTTTATGTTGACGATATCCTACTCATTGGGAATGATGTAGGGTATCTGTCTGATGTAAAAGAATGGCTAGCAGCTCAATTCCAAATGAAAGATTTGGGTGAGGTCCAGTATGTTCTTGGCATCCAGATTATTCGAGATAGAAAGAACAAAACGCTAGCTCTGTCTCAAGCAACGTATATCGACAAGATGTTGGCTCGATATTCGATGCGGAACTCCAAGAGGGGTTTATTGCCTTTCAGGCATGGGGTTCACCTGTCTAAGGAACAGTCTCCTAAGACACCTCAAGAGGTTGAGGATATGAGACGGATTCCCTACGCCTCTGCAGTAGGTAGCTTAATGTATGTCATGCTCTGCACGAGGCCAGACATCTTTTATGCTGTAGGGATTGTCAGCAGATATCAGTCAAATCCAGGGTTAGACCACTAGACCGCCGTTAAAGGAATCCTCAAGTATCTTAGGAGAACGAGGGATTACATGTTGGTGTGTGGGGCTAAAGAGTTAGTTCTCACTGGTTACACCGACTCTGACTTCCAAACTGATAAGGATTCTAGGAAATCTACGTCAGGGTCAGTTTTCACCCTTAACGGGGGAGCTGTAGTTTGGAGAAGTATAAAGCAAGGATGCATAGCAGACTCCACGATGGAGGATGAGTATGTCGCTGCTTGTGAAGCAGCTAAGGAAGCTGTTTTGCTAAGGAAGTTCTTGACAAATTTGGAAGTTGTTCCAAATATGAACTTGCCCATTACGTTATACTGTGACAACAGTGGGGCTGTAGCAAATTCAAAGGAACCTCGCAGCCACAAACGAGGTAAACACATAGAGAGGAAGTATCATCTGATTCGTGAGATTGTGCAACGAGGAGATGTGGTCGTGACCAAGATCGCTTCCGAGCACAACATTGCTGATCCGTTTACGAAGGCCCTCTCGGCTAAAGTGTTCGAGGGTAATCTAGAAAGTCTAGGTCTACGAGACATGTATATAGCCTAATCTAGGGCAAGTGGGAGATGTGTAATGGGTGTAAGGATGCCCTAGTTTATTGTATTTTGTATACTTACCTTTTATGTAATGTACAACGTACATGTACCATTTCCAGCTTTGGATTATATGTATATACTTTCCCTGTAACTTGAGTTTTAGTTCAAGTGGGAGTTTGTTGGGTTTTATGCCCTAAAACTCGTAGATAGTAAATGTACTTTGACCGAACATTAATAAAAGTAATGTATTATTCAATGTTTGTATTATATCTTGTCTTATTAACCCTAATCCAATAAACTAAACATCCATGGCTAATAGAATGAGGCTTGAACTAGTATGTAGGGACATACGGGGATCAATGTTCAAGTTTTAGCCTAAAGGGTCTGTAGTATAGGGATAAGGCTGTGTACCTTATCTTGGTGACACTATGGATACGGCCCGCTTTGTATATTGATACCAACGTATTGATCCAACGCGTTCATGTAGTTGACATGCGAGTGGGGGTATCCTGTGTAATGAGTTTGCACAAAGACCGGACCGCGAAATAGTTAACCACTAACTGTAACACCGTTAGTTAGCTTGGTTTCTATTTCACTAGGATGACCTAGGCAACTTGGACTCCTGTCCATGAGGGATTGTCCTATGATTTGTACGGGTGAGAGTGGCCTGTTCGCCGACTCAATAAGCCTACCATTTTGGGGACAAGATCGAGTGGGGAGCTGGGAACGTAGTCTTACAAGATGGAGTTCACTCCTTCCCGATATTAGGTTAAGTAGAGGTGTGTTCCCTTAAGTGGTGTCTTCGGGTCTTGAACAATGGGCCCTACCCTCTTTATGGCACGAGAGGGATTTCTGTTTGTTGGTTGGACCACAAACAGGTTGTTCATTAGAGGAGCACTGGTACTTAAGGACCAAGAGGTAGCCCAGGGGTAAAACGGTAATTTGACCTAGCTTGGTGATAACTGCCCAAAAGGTAGTTATTTAGACCTCAATTATATAAGGATTTGTGTGTCCTGTATGCTTATTAGGGTTGGTTTTAGAGAGATATTACATGATTTAACCCATTTGGAAGAATGGAAGCTTTGGAAATCACTTTGTGCATATTATGCTGCTGAGCGACTGGAAGGAGCAAATTTTATGCTGCAGCAAAACTGGGAGCAGAAACTGCCACATCACACAGCTCGTTAGCCAACTTCATGAACCGACTTCTATTGAGTTATTTTCGTGATAAAGGATCAAGGAGAGCCTTACACGTGTCCTAGTTGACCTAATTCAAGCCTCACATCCTTCTATAAAAGGAAGTAGCCGTCAAAGTCAAAGTCATTCCATGTTTTCCCTTGGAAGCCGAATAGTGTAGAGATTGAAGATTATCAAGAACACCATCACCCGCAAGCTGATTAGGGAGTTTATTTTCCTTCTTAATTAGTGGTTATGGACATGCATACTCAGATTGTAATTCGTATTCCTATGATTATTATGAACTAAGTAGCTTAGGGTGTTGGTTAGGAATAATGTGATTACTGTGCTTCATCTCTAGTAATAAATTGACTATAGCATTTTGGTTAATTGTTGTGCTTATTCTTATTTTATGCCCGCCTGGCCAGCCGGTATGGATAGCTCTCTCTAGTTTCAGGGATGATTTAGAGAGTGTGTGGCAATTCTCCACATTACGATCATTGTGTATTGGTGAACGCCAGTGACTGAGCTAGGGATAGCCAGTTGCCTAGTGCCTGATCGGTCGCACTTCATTGGGGTTGAAACACATCCCAAAAGATCCGGAGTTCCGGGAGGAATCCGCTAATAATACTGCGGGAAATGCATGATCAATAATATTGCCAGAGCATATTTTATAACAATCACTAAAACCTAACCATCGCCTGTCTTTAATCTGTCTATCTATTTGTTTTCTCGTTGTTCTGTCATTTATTTTGCTTCAACATAATTCCGATAAAACCCAATCATTTTATTATTCTTGAAACCATTAGAAAAATTGCACAAAATAGGTAAAGTGGAGATTTATTCAGACCTTGGATTGATAATATTACTTGCTGCAGACTGTGTATACTTGCACAGGAATTCTAGAGTATTTTTATACTACATTTTTACTCACTCTAGGAATCCAACAAGTTTTTGGCACCGTTGCCGGGGACTTGAATAAGTTTTTATCTGATCTGTTTTGTGTATGTGTTTTAGTGGTTTGGTGCTAGAACTTTTTGATTGTTTCTTTTGTTTTTGCAGGTGTGATTTTGGTGCATGAGCGATCCGCCTGGGGTACGGTTTGAGCTTGACCCAGAAATTGAAAGGACATTTAGGAAGAGAAGGAGGGAGCAGCGCAGAAACCAGATGGAGAACGTGTCGCAACTCCCGCAGGTTCCTGAAGGTCCAGTAGTAGTGAACCCCCAGCAGAATCCGTTGCTGCAGCAGAACCCACAGTTTGAGCAAAATGAGCAGCGAAATAATCAGGCTGAGAATCCTATCTTGATAGCAAACGATAGGACCAGAGCCATTCGAGCATATGCTGTTCCGATGTTTAATGAGTTGAATCCAAGGATTGCACGTCCCCAAATCCAAGCGGCGAATTTTGAAATGAAACCGGTAATGTTTCAGATGTTGCAAACCGTGGGGCAATTCCATGGTTTGTCATCTGAAGACCCGCATTTACATCTTAAGTCTTTTCTAGGAGTTAGTGATTCTTTTGTAATTCAAGGAGTGCCTAGAGATGCTCTTAGATTAACTTTGTTCCCGTATTCTCTTAGAGATGGAGCAAAGGCATGGTTAAACTCTTTTGCTCCAGGATCAATTAGGACGTGGGATGAGTTAGCTGAAAATTTTTTGAGTAAATATTTCCCACCTAATAGAAATGCTAAATTAAGGAGTGAAATAGTAGGGTTTAGGCAACTTGAAGATGAGACTTTTAGTGAGGCTTGGGAGAGGTTTAAGGAGCTTTTGCGAAAGTGTCCCCACCATGGGTTACCTCATTGTATTCAAATCGAAACATTTTACAATGGTTTGAATGGAGTAACCCAAGGTATGGTCGATGCCTCGGCTGGAGGGGCCCTTTTGGCAAAAACTTTTGATGAAGCTTATGAAATTTTAGAAAGAATATCTATTAATAGTTGTTAGTGGTCGGATGTTAGAGGCACAAATAAAAAGGTTAAGAGTGTGTTAGAGGTATATGGTGTGTCCACCATTAGGGTCGATCTTGCTATGATTGCTAACGCTCTTAAGAATGTGACAGTGATTAGTCATTAGCAGCCACCAGCTATTGAACCTGCAGCAGTGATGAACCAAGTCACGGACGAAGCATGTGTCTATTGTGGTGAAGATCACAACTACGAGTTTTGCCCCAGCAATCCAGCTTCTGTGTTTTTTGTAGGTAATCAAAGGAACAACCCTTATTCTAACTTCTATAATCCAGGTTGGCGTAACCACCCCAACTTCTCATGGGGAGGTTAAGGAAATAACGTACAAGCGCAACAGAAGATGAACCAGCCGGGATTTGCTAAAGCGCAGGTAATGCCCCAGCAAAATAAGCCGGCTTTGCCCCAGCAAAATTCGAGAAATTCTCTCGAGGCAATGATGAAAGAATTTATGGCTCGCACAGACGCCACAATTCAAAGTAATCAAGCTTCGATGAGGGCCCTGGAATTGCAAGTGGGTCAGCTAGCTAATGAGCTAAAGGCGAGGCCTCAAGGGAAACTTCCTTCGGATACTGAACACCCTCGAAGGGAAGGTAAGGAGCACGTAAAGGCAGTAACTCTTAGGAGTGGTAAGCCATTAGAAGAGTCTAGAAAGACCCAGGATTTAAATAGTAATAGTGATAATATTGTTGTTATTGAAAAAGAGTTGGAGTCTGGTCAGGGTGTTGGAGGCAGCAAAGAAAATGCTGGAGCATCTGGTTTTGTGCCAGATGTAGAACCACCATATGTGCCGCCCCCACCTTATGTACCACCTCTACCTTTTCCACAAAGGCAAAAGCCTAAGAATCAGGATAGTCAATTTAAAAAGTTTTTAGAGATTCTTAAGCAGTTGCATATAAATATCCCTTTAGTAGAAGCTATTGAGCAAATGCCTAATTATGCTAAATTTCTTAAGGATATTTTGACTAAAAAGAAAAGGTTAGGTGAATTCGAAACTGTATCTCTTACTGAGGAGTGTAGTGCTATTCTCAAGAATGGTTTACCCCCCAAGGCTAAGGATCCAGGGTCATTTACCATACCTGTGTCTATAGGTGGAAAGGAATTAGGTAGAGCACTCTGTGATTTAAGCGCAAGCATTAACCTTATGCCTCTTTCGGTCTATCGGAAGTTGGGTATTGGTGAAGCTAGACCTACCACAGTTACACTCCAACTAGCTGATAGGTCTATCACATATCCAGAGGGTAAAATTGATGATGTCTTAGTAAAAGTTGATAAATTCATATTTCCTGTTGATTTTATTATTTTAGACTATGAGGCTGATAAAGATGTCCCAATTATTCTAGGTCGTCCATTTTTGGCTACTGGTAGGGCATTAATAGATGTTCAAAAAGGAGAATTAACAATGAGAGTCTGTAATGAGGAAATGAAATTTAATGTGTTTAGAGCCATGAAATATCTAGATGAAATGGAGGATTGCTCCTTCATCAGGATTCTGGAGAGCACAGTTATTGAGACAGCAATACAGGATTCGGCTGATAAGCATTCGGAAAAGCATGGAGAGGTTAGTGTAGAAGATTTTGAATTTTGTTCTTTAGATAGAAAAAATGAAAAAGAATTGTTTAGGTGTGAGGATGTTTTTGAGTCTTTAGATTTAGATCAAAGAAAGGCTCCCCCAATTAAGCCATCCCTAATTGAGGCACCCACTTTAGATTTGAAACCTTTACCGGATCATCTAAAGTATGTGTACCTTCGGGAGAATGATACGTTGCCCATTATTGTTGCATAATATTTAATGCCGGAGCATGAGGAGGCCTTAATAAAATTGCTGCAGCAATACCGCAAAGCTATAGGTTGGACATTAGCTGATATTCAGGGAATTAGCCCATCTTTTTGTATGCCCAAAATCACTCTAGAGGAGGGATCCTTTAGGAGTATTGAGCAACAAAGAAGGCTTAACCCTGCAATGAAAGAGGTTGTTAAAAAGGAGGTAATTAAATGGTTGGATGCTGGGATCATCTATCCAATTGCCAATAGCAATTGGGTAAGCCCTGTCCAATGTGTTCCTAAGAAAGGAGGTGTCACTGTGGTGAGCAATAAAGATAATGAGCTGATTCCAACTAGGACAGTAACTGGCTGGAGGGTTTGTATGGATTACAGAAGGCTTAATAAAGCCACCCGAAAGGATCATTTCCCTCTACCATTTATCGACCAGATGTTGGATCGATTGGCTGGTCAGGCCTATTACTGTTTCTTGGATGGTTATTCTGGGTATAACCAGATTACTATTGCTCCTGAAGATCAGGAGAAACCCACTTTCACCTGCCCTTATGGGACATTCGCTTTTAGGAGAATGCCTTTCGGCCTTTGCAATGCTCCAGCAACATTTCAGCGGTGTATGCTAGCAATTTTTTCTGATATGATTGAGTCCACTGTTGAAGTCTTTATGGACGATTTTTCAGTGTTTGGAGGGTCTTTTCAGAGTTTTTTAGATAATTTAGGAAAAGTATTAAAAAGATGTGAGGATACCCATCTAGTTCTTAATTGGGAGAAGTGCCACTTCATGGTGAAGGAGGGCATAGTGTTAGGTCATAGGATTTCTAAAAATGGTCTAGAAGTTGATAGAGCAAAAGTTGAGGTTATTGAAAGACTAGAGCCACCGAATTCAGTGAAGGGAGTTCGGAGTTTTTTAGGACATGCTGGATTTTATAGGAGGTTCATAAAGGATTTTTCCAAAATCAGTAAACCTCTTTGTAACTTATTGTGCACTGATCATGTTTTTTACTTTAATGCAGATTGTAGGAAGGTTTTTGAAACATTAAAGGCTGCTTTAATCACAGCCTTTTGAAACATTAAAGGCTGCTTTAAACTTATTGTGCACTGATCTGTGCACCTAATTGGAATTATCCATTCGAGGTAATGTGTGATGCGAGTGATGCTGCGGTAGGAGCGATGCTTGGGCAAAAGCAGGGCAAATTTATTCATCCTATATATTATGCAAGCAAGGTTTTAAATGAAGCACATGTCAACTACACAACTACTGAAAAGGAGTTGTTAGCTGTTGTGTTTGCTTTTGAGAAATTTCGGCCATATTTGGTTGGATCCAAAGTCACGGTTTTCACGGATCATGAAGCAATAAGGTATTTAATGTCTAAGAAGGATGCAAAGCCGAGACTAATTCGTTGGATTTTATTACTGCAGGAATTTGACTTGGAGATAAAGGACAAGAAGGGATCAGAGAATGTCGTTGCAGATCATTTATCTCGTCTTGATCCATCATCATCTTTGCTGGAGCAATCTGCCATTTCCGATTCTTTTCCAGATGAGCAACTTTTTGCTGTTCAGGTAAAGGTAGTCAGGGATGTCCCTTGGTATGCTGATATTGCCAACTTTTTAGTAAAGGGAGTCACCCCTATTGATATGGATTGGAGGCAGAAGAAAAAGTTTAAGCATGGTGCGAAATTTTTCTTTTGGGATGAGCCGTTTATGTATAAGCAATGCTCTGACGGTATTATTCGTAGGTGTGTTTCAGGTGCTGAAGCAAAAGAAATCCTGGAGCAATGTCACTCTTCGCCGTATGGAGGTCATTTCAGCAGACAGAGGACAGCTATGAGGATTTTGCATTGCGGATTTTTCTGGCCTACGTTATTCAAGGATGCCCATTGGTTCTACAAGCAATGTGATGCTTGCCAAAGGAGAGGAAATTTGGGACCTAGAGATGAAATGCCTCTTACTTACATTTTAGAAGTTGAATTATTTGATGTATGGGGTATTGACTTTATGGGGCCATTTCCCCCTTCTAATGGCAATGTTTTTATCTTATTAGCAGTTGATTATGTGTCCAAGTGGGTGGAGGCCATCGCATGCCATCATAGTGATGCCAAGACAGTAGCAAGGTTTCTTCAATCGCACATCTTTGCGCGGTTTGGGACACCTAGGGCTCTAGTGAGTGATGAGGGTACACATTTTGTTAATAATATCTTAACTAAGCTTTTAGCTAAGTATGGGATTAAGCATAGGATAGCTACCCCTTATCACCCACAAGCAAATGGCCAAGCTGAAATTAGTAATAGGGAAATTAAAGCTATTTTAGAGAAAGTAGTCCATCCATCTTGAAAGGATTGGTCCTTTAGGTTGGATGAGGCTCTTTGGGCTTATAGGACAGCTTATAAGACTCCTCTAGGTATGTCTCCCTATAGGTTAGTATATGGGAAAGCTTGCCATTTACCATTAGAGCTTGAGCATAAAACATTTTGGGCTTTGAAAAAGTTAAATTTTGATTTGAGTCGTGCAGGAGCATTAAGAATGCTGCAGCTTAATGAGTTAGAAGAATTTCGTCAATTTTCTTACGAAAATGCGAAAATGTATAAGGAAAAGACTAAGTTGTGGCATGACAACAAAATTAAGTCTAAGGAATTTGTCAAGGGTCAAAAAGTTTTGCTTTATAATTCTAGATTAAAATTATTTCCTTGAAAATTAAAATCTAAATGGTCAGGACCGTTTATTGTGATTGAGGTTTTTCCCAATGGAGCAATTACATTGCAGGATGAAAAAGATGGGAGAATGTTCAAGGTGAATGGACAGCGTGTGAAGCATTATTGGGGTGAGGAATTTCAGTCGAAATATCCTTCCCTAAGGTTGGTTGATGATTGAGAGAGCAGGACTTTTGCGGGAGCATTTCACAGAGCAAAATTTTGAGCTCCCAGGATTTGTATTTATTTTTTTTTCGTTGATTTAATTTTAATTTCGGTTAGGTTAGATTTGATTTTGCATGGTTTATTAGATATTGTCTTTAAATATTTGATTAGATCTTATCTATTTTTGAATTTGATTTGATTTTAGAGTTATTTATTTAGATTATCTTTGGATTATCTTTTAATTAGTTAGATTTTATTAGATTTTATCTGGATTTTATTTTGAGTTATTTGAATTCTAGTTTTAATTAATAGAGATTTTCTCTAATTTATTCGGCTTCTTTTGAGAATAAAAGATTAAGTTTCATTTGATCGGTTAAAGTTCAATTTGAATTTGAAAGATTTGATTTTTCTATTTTGAAATTTAAAAGTCCGTATCTAAGATTCGGCAGGTTCAGAAGATTGTTGCAGCAAAGATAATGTTGGAGCAAATTTCTCGTATGCATAGGACGGATTTTAGTGTGAGTAATTATTTTTACCGTTGGGATTTTTGAATTTCTATGGGCAGGTGCATTGCAGGGATGCTGCCACATGTCGTGCAGGGACAATCCAACGGTTTAGCCGTTGACAAACTGCCATTATTTCCCATAGATGATTGGAGTTCCACAATTTTACCGTTAAGGATTCGAATTGCAACTTAATTGTGAACGGTACAACCATTTATTACGGAGCAAATCCTTTTGGTTAGGATTTCAAATTGCTGGAGCCTTATTTATTTGCAGACATTGGTAAGTCTTCGTTCTACTTCGTCTTCTTGATTCTTGCCATCTACATTCTTTCTTTCTCCTTTTTCATTCTTTGCAAAACCCTTTGAGTTATCCATGGCCAAAACAAGAGCGAGGAAAGAAAGAGAGAGAGAGAGTGAAGAGGAAATACCCATTACCCCCGAAGTTCCGAAAGTGAAAACTAAGAAGAAAAGAACACCAAAGGAGAAAGAGCCTAAAAGAAGAAGGCGACAACAGAGGGCGAAAGAACAAGAAAAAGTGGCAGAGGATTAGGCTGTTGCAGTGGTTGAAGAAAACCTGGAAGAACTGCAAGAACAGACCCCAGGTGAGACTGATCAGAGACTTACAGATACGGCTCGAGAGGAAAATGTTGAGTAAAATCAAGAACAACAGGCTGAGATGGTGAGAGACGAACAGGTAAACACAGTGTCTGAAAGAGGAAACGAGCAGGACCAAGGAGCTCGTGTTGAGGTAATCATGCCCGAACCACCGAAACGCCGCCGCATAAAAAGGAAGGCCGGTCGTATTCAGGTGATTCGGACTGATACCCCATCACCACCATCGTCAGATTCTGAGAGAGAAAAGGCAGAGCGCGAGGAAAGAGAGAGGAAAGAAGCTGAGGACATAGAAAGAGAAGAAACAGAGAAGAAGACTGAGGAAAAGCAGTTGCTCAGGCGCAGAGCAGAGAAGGGCAAAAATATTGCTGAAGCATCGGAAGAACACGGGGCGATAGAAGAACAGTAGGTTCCATTTGATCGCTTCGTCAACAATTTTGCCAGAGCAAAATACGCTCAGCTTCTGAAAAGGGATTCCTTGTTCGAGCGCGGTTTCAGTGGTGATCTTCCACAGTTTCTGAGGACCGGTATTGCAGACCATGGCTGGGAGCTGTTTTGTGCGAAGCCTGAATCTGTAAACGCATAGGTGGTGCGTGAATTTTATGCTAACATTGTCAAGGAGGATGGTTTCCAGGTAATTTTCCGAGGGGTCAAGGTGGATTGGAGTCCAAGTGCTATCAATGCACTGTACAACCTTCAGAATTTCCCCCATGCGGCATATAATGAGATGGTTGTGGCGCCATCTGATGAGCAACTAAGTGAGGCTGTAAGGGAGGTAGGAATTGAAGGGGCACAGTGGCAGTTATCCAAGACTCAGAAGAGGACATTCCAGTCGGCTTATTTGAAAAGGGAAGCGAACACATGGATTGGATTTATTAGACAGAAGATGCTTCCAACAACACATGACTCGACAATCTCCAGGGAACGGGTTCTCCTAGCTTTTGCCATCTTACGGTCTCTCAGTATTAATGTAGGGAGGATTATTGCGAATGAGATTTCTGGATGTTGGAAAAAGAAGGTGGGGAAACTATTCTTTTCGAACACAATCACGATGTTGTGCAGAAGAGCAGGGGTTCCGGTGGATGAGGGAGATGTGATCCTGTTTGATAAGGGGATCATAGACACGCCCAATTTGGCACGGCTCCAGCGCATGCAGGAGGTGCGGCAAGGTGGCCTTATCCATGGCATCAACTCGATTCTAGAACAATTGGCACTTTCGACCAGTCGGCAAGAGTTTGCTGAGAGGAAAACTTTAACCTTCTGGAACTATGTTAAGAATCGGGATGCCGGCTTAAAGAGGGCGCTGCAAGAGAATTTTTCAAAACCTTATCCAGCCCTTCTAGCATTCCCTGACGATCTGTTGAACCCCTGGATTCCGCCCCCACTTGTTGAAAGAGGAGAAGAGGATGATGAAAATGAACCGGGCCAAGAGGACTGAAGGATGAAGTGGCCCTGAGCGAGCATGATTTTTGTTCTGACTTTTTGTTTGCTCGCGCATTTTCTACTTTCCTTTTCTATTGATGTTATGCTTGTTTCTCTTTCATATTTGTGCTTTTTAAACAAAAATATATCTGCCGATGTAATTTCTTTTTCTTATGTTTTTAAATGAAATTTTTAGATGTTTCTATCCCATGAGCACTGAGTAACTCTAACTTAACTATTTTCTTCTGAATTTTTGAAGCTTGGACTGATTACGCTTAGTTAGATCAAGGTATTCTGATCTCCAGAAACCTTTTGCTTGAGCATTTCTTCTAGCCTGGACTGTTGCTGCGGCAAGAAGATTTTGACGTTAGTATTGACTTATATGATCCACTTTAAGCTTAATCCTAGTCCCATGTTTAGTTTAAAAATTCAGATAGAAAAATTTAAGTTTGGGGGTATAATTGCTTAATTGATGATTCATTGGGGACAATGAATAATTTAAGTTTGGGGGACTTTTCGCTACTCCAATTATTTTGCTCGAGCATTCCTCTCCTTCAAAAAAATTAAAATTTGCTAGGATATTGAGTAACCGGGGACATTTGTGATACCCACAGGTTGTCTTCGCATCAAAAGATGACCTAGGAAATGAGAAATATGAGAAAAAATTATTTGCTGAAAAGAAAAATTTTATTTGTTGAAGATTTTGCTGAAAAAAATTGATGGAGCAAAAATTTTGAGGGATGAATGATGATCCAAGCAGTTTTTCTGTCTCCCATAACTTAGGTGAGCTTCATCATAAAATGTAACCATTCTGAGGGGCAAGAGATGGAATAACTAAGGATTTTTTAGCTTTATAATGAGTATTGAGCCTAGTTGGTGATGAGCTTGAGGCAAGGGTATACTGCACCATAAAGTGGGTCATCCCATGCTTAAGAGCTTATGACTGTAAGGCTGCTTTGAGTCTGATAAATAATGATATAAACCCCTTTAAAAAATATGTTTTGAAATGTCTGATAATAGAGCTAAGCTGTGGTGAGTTCTTAGAATTAAGTTGAAAAATGGTGATTATTTGTCCTTGCTGAAGGAATCATTTTGCTGCAGCAGAGCTTGGTTTTGCAGAGTGCTCAGGTAAAGGTTAAAGGTAGTGTTGGACTGTTTGGTTTGATTAAGCTAATTCTTTGTATAATGTTTTGAAATTCTTGAAGGAAGGTTGGTTAGTATTGCTCGGGACGCGCAATAGTTCAAGTTTGGGGGTATGATAACTGCCCAAAAGGTAGTTATTTAGGCCTCAATTATATAAGGAATTGTGTGTCCTTTATGCTTATTAGGGTTGGTTTTAGAGAGATATTACATGATTTAACCCATTTGGAAGAATGGAAGCTTTGGAAATCACTTTGTGCAGATTATGCTGCTGAGCGACTGGAAGGAGCAAATTTTATGCTGCAGCAAAACTGGGAGCAAAAACTGCCACATCACAGCTCGTTAGCCAACTTCATGAACCGACTTCTATTGAGTTATTTTCGTGATAAAGGATCAAGGAGAGCCTTACACGTGTCCTAGTTGACCTAATTCAAGCCTCCCATCCTTCTATAAAAGGAAGTAGCCGTCAAAGTCAAAGTCATTCCATGTTTTCCCTTGGAAGCCGAATAGTGTAGAGATTGAAGATCATCAAGTACACCATCATCCGCAAGCTGATTAGGGAGTTTATTTTCCTTCTTAATTTGTGGTTATGGACATGCATACTCAGCTTGTAATTCGTATTCCTATGCTTATTATGAACTAAGTAGCTTAGGGTGTTGGTTAGGAATAATGTGATTACTGTGCTTCATCTCTAGTAATAAATTGACTATTGCATTTTGGTTAATTGTTGTGCTTATTCTTATTTTATGCCCGCCTAGCCAGCCGGTATGGATAGCTCTCTCTAGTTTCAGGGATGATTTAGAGAGCGTGTGGCAATTCTCCACATTACGATCATTGTGTATTGGTGAACGCCAGTGACTGAGCTAGGGATAGCCAGTTGCCTAGTGCCTGATCGGTCGCACTTCATTGGGGTTGAAACACATCCCAAAAGATCCGGAGTTCCGGGAGGAATCTGCTAATAATACTGCGGGAAATGCATGATCAATAATATTGCTAGAGCATATTTTATAACAATCACTAAAACCTAACCAGCGCCTGTCTTTAATATGTCTATCTATTTGTTTTCTCGTTGTTCTGTCATTTATTTTTCTTCAGCATAATTCCGATAAAACCCAATCATTTTATTATTCTTGAAACCATTAGAAAAATTGCACAAAATAGGTAAAGTGGAGATTTATTCAGACCTTAGATTGATAATATTACTTGCTGCAGACTGTGTATACTTGCACAGGAATTCTAGAGTATTTTTATACTACATTTTTACTCACTCTAGGAATCCAACAGTACCCAACCTTATCCTTGTACTATAGACCTTTTAGGTTGTTACTTGAACATCGATTCCCGTATGTCCCCACATACTAGTTCAAGTTACACACAAACAACCTTGGATCTTAGTTTATTGGATTTGGGTCAAATTGTGCAATATTTAACAATAACACTTTATTGTAGAAACTCAATAACACTTTATTGAAACAAGTATACAATTTGTTTACATTCACTATATACGAGTTTTAGGGCATAAAACCCAACAAATTGCATTGAGCATGACATTACCTTAGATTAATATAAATGTTATATTTTTGGTATGTCATGTATGCTAATGTATGGTTTTATAAATTAATTAGAATTTGATTGTTAATTTATTCACCATAGTAGCATGTTATAGGGTTAATTCATTAAAATTTATAATAGTTATAAAATTAATGAATAGAAACTCTTAACCTATAACAAAGAATTGCATGCAAACATAGGATCTTAGGATAAATGAATTAATTTTAAAATGTTTAAAATTAATTAGATCTAAGATCACATTTCTAATAGGATTATAATTATTCTTACGTAGAATTAAAATTAGTTTTAATTGACTAAGTAGAAAAAACATTGTTATGATTATAAGGGAACTCCACCGGTAAAGTTATGTCTAAGGTTGGGGGTATTTAAGTTGACGGTCTACGGAACACCTCCTACTTAGGAACTGACCCAGAATACCGGAGTTGAATTAATCATAGTTAAATGTTAACATGCAAGGTCACTAGGTTTGTTAAAAGTATTTAATACACCTAGATCTTTAGAGTAAAGACCTTACATTACTGTGGTTATAAGGGAACTCTCTCGATAAAGTTCTGTCTAAGGCTGATGGTACTTAAGATGACTGTTTACGAAACACCTCCTACCTGGGAACTGATCTGAACCTTGAGTTGAATTAACCATAGTAATGTTGACTTGCAAAGTTGGGTTTATTAAAAGAAGTTTAATTAACCTAAAACATTGCAGTTGAATCCTTTCCATAATTGTTATAATAGGATCAGACTTAGATAGATTGACTTAGCCGAATTTTATCTAAGTTAAACAACCCTAAATTAACCTTAGGACATTTTCAATGGGAGGAAAATTACAAAACGAGATTTAAATCAAGTTTTGCTCCTACGTCCCTATATTCACAACGTGAGGTTCATGCTTAGCTTCGAGTCGCCTTAGGAGCGGCCTCCCTTCGGAAAGTGTTTGCATGAATCAATAACAAGGTGAATGGGAAAAATTTCTAGAGTAAGTGGGAGACGGACACGTGTCAACGTATCCTTCGGTCTCCGCCCCTAGTTCGCACCGTGAGAGTCCTATGATCCGTCTGCAGGTTGTCCTGGCGCAACCATCCCTTCGGAGGGCCTGATCATAGGATTCGAAACACCGTGAACTCCTGAATAGGATAGGGTCACTTAGGCTAATCACCAACAGTTGTCTTTCCCTTCGGTAGCCTGTTGGTGCATGCCTCTGAGATCTGAAAGTGGGAGGGTTACACTTATGGGGATGAGTTAAATGTGTTAACTAACCATTGATCGAACAACGGTAACTAAACGCTAACGGAATATGAGTTATTCTGGTGTTAGAGTTTGGTTGAGATTGTCTCAATTCAGATGAGGAGTAGCTGACCACCCTTCGGTGGTTGTTGTTCTAAACCTTTGAAGTATCGTTGCAAAAACTAAATCAATAGTTTTATAGGGTTTCTTTGATTGCTTATTTGTTTTTGCAGAATTTGATTGGATTATTTGTGATGGGTTAGTGCAAATAATAGTGCAAGTAATTTTTTACTTCAGCAATTAT
Source organism: Luffa acutangula (assembly GCA_036850905.1). Taxonomy (NCBI): domain Eukaryota; kingdom Viridiplantae; phylum Streptophyta; class Magnoliopsida; order Cucurbitales; family Cucurbitaceae; genus Luffa; species Luffa acutangula. Next base: position 25,147,283 of record CM072087.1, on the reverse strand, counting down.
ATAATAATTTTATGTGTATTGTCTTACGTCATTTTATAAATAACGGTAATACAACAAGCTTAAATAAAAAATTGTGGTAAATAAGTCTAGGATTATTCTTAACTGAGGAATGTCCTCATGCCCCATTCGTTTAATTCATTAAGAATTGTTCTTGGTGAATATGACATAGAACCCTACTTAGCAAAAGAGAACTTGTTGAAGACCGTAATTTTCATTTACTTGTCTTGAAAACGTGATTAATGAAGAATAGTGATTCTACCCGAATACTTGATTCAGGGGCCATAAATCATGTGTGTTCTTCTTTTAAAGGAATAAGTTCCTGGCAACAGCATGCTGCTTGTGTAATGACTCTCAAAGTTAGAATTAGAGAGGTTATTTTGGCTATAGCAATGGGAAACATTAAGTTATTTTTCTCAGTGGGAGAAAATACATATTATTAGATAATGTGTATGTAATTCCAAAGATCAAAAGAAATTTGATTTCTGTGTCTTATTTGCTGGAACAATGTTACTTACCTTTCTCTGCTAACGCAGGTTTGTTTCAAGAAAGGGAGTTGACATTTGTTTAGCTTTACTGGAAAGTAACCTAAATGTTTTAAGACTAATCAAGAGTGAAGCAATTATGAACACTGGGTTGTTTAAAACTGCTACTACTCAATGTGAAAAGAGGCAAAGGATTTCTCCTAAAGAAAAATACCTTTCTTTGGTTCTAAGGTAGACCATATTAATCTCAATTTGATTGGGAGATTGGTCAAGAGTGAACTTCTAAGCGAGTTAGAAGATGACTCTCTACTACCTTGTAAGTCATGTCTTGTGGGCAATATGACTGATAGATCTTTTACTGGAAAAGATCTAAGAGCCAAAGAGCCCTTGAAGCTTGTACATTTGGATCCTTGTGGTTCAATATGTTGAAGCAATGGAAGGGCATGAATAATTCATATCTTTTGGATGATTATTCAAAGGTATGAGTGTCTTTACCTAATGCAACTTAAGTCTGAAGCTCTTGAGATATTCGAAGGGGCTTAGGACTGTAGTTGAAAACTTGTTAGGTGAGATGATAAAAACACTTCGATCTAATCAAAGTGTTGAGTATAGGGATTTGAGATTCTAGGACTATTTGATAGTGCATGGGATCACACCCTAAATCTCATTTAGGAGAAATAGAACCTTAATGGATATGGTTCATTCAATGTTGAGCTATGCTCAATTGTCTGGCTCGTTTTGGGGTCATACAGCGTTGACTGCATTGCATACTGTAATAGGCAACTGATAACTGCCCAAAAGGTAGTTATTTAGGCCTCAATTATATAGAGATTTGTGTGTCCTCTATGCTTATTAGGGTTGGTTTTGGATAGATATTACATGTTTTAACCCATTTGGAAGAATGGAAGCATTGGAAATTATTTTGTGCAGATTATGCTGCTGAGCGACTGGAGGGAGCAGATTCTATGCTGCAGCAAAACTGGGAGCAGAAACTGCCACATCACAGCTCGTTAGCCAACTTCATGAACCGACTTCTGTTGAGTTATTTTCGTGATAAAGGATCAAGGAGAGCCTTACACGTGTCCTAGTTGACCTAATTCAAGCCTCCCATCCTTCTATAAAAGGAAGTAGCCGTCAAAGTCAAAGTCATTCCATGTTTTCCCTTGGAAGCCGAATAGTATAGGGAGATTGAAGATCCTCAAGAACACCATCTACCGCAAGCTGATTAGGGAGTTTATTTTCTTTATTAACTTGTGGTTATGGACATGCATACTCAGATTGTAATTCGTATTCCTATGCCTATTATGAACTAAGTAGCTTAAGGTGTTGGTTAGGAATAATGTGATTACTGTGCTTCATCTCTAGTAATATATTGACTATCGCATTTTGGTTAATTGTTGTGCTTATTCTTATTTTATGCCCGCCTGGCCAGTCGGTATGGATAGCTCTCTCTAGTTTCAGGGATGATTTAGAGAGTGTGTGGCAATTATCCACACTACGATCATTGTGTATTGGTGAACGCCAGTGACTGAGCTAGGGATAGCCAGTTGCCTAGTGCTTGATCGGTCGTACTTCATTGGGTTTGAAACATATCCCAAAAGATTCGGAGTTTCTGGAGGAATCCGCTAATAATACTGCGAGAAATGCATGATCAATAATATTGCTAGAGCATATCTTAGAACAATCACTAAAACCTAACCAGCGCCTGCCTTTAATCTGTCTATCTATTTGTTTACTTGTTGTTCTGTCATTTATTTTGCTTCAGCATAATTCTTATAAAACCCAACATTTTTATTATCTTCGAAACCATTAGGAAGTTACACAAAATAGATAAAGTGGAAGCTCATTCAGACCTTGGATTGATAATATTACTTGCTGCAGACTGTGTATACTTGCACAGGAATTCTAGAGTATTTTATACTATATTTTTACTCACTTTAGGAGCCCAACAAGTTTTTGGCGCCGTTGCCGGGGAACTTGAATAAGTTTTTATCTAATATGTTTTGTGTATGTGTTTTAGTGGTTTGGTGATAGAACTTTTTGATTGTTTCTTTTGTTTTTGCAGGTGTGATTTTGGTGCATGAGCGATCCGCCTGGGGTACGGTTTGAGCTTGATCCAGAAATTGAAAGGACATTTAGGAACAGAAGGAGGGAGCAGCGCAGAAACCAGATGGAGAACGCCCCGCAACTTCCGCAGGTTCCTGAAGGACCAGCAGCAGCAAACCCCCAGCAGAATCCGTTGTTGCAGCAAAACCCACTGTTTGAGCAAAATGAGCAGCGAAATAATCAGGCTGAGAATACTATCTTGATAGCGAACGATAAGACCAGAGCCATTCGAGCATATGTTGTCCCGATGTTTAATGAGTTGAATCCAGGGATTGCACGTCCCCAAATCCAAGCGGCGAATTTTGAAATGAAACCGGTAATGTTTCAGATGTTGCAAACCGTGGGGCAATTCCATGGTTTGTCATCTGAAGACCCTCATTTACATCTTAAGTCTTTTCTAGGAGTTAGTGATTCTTTTGTAATTCAAGGAGTGCTTAGAGATGCTCTTAGATTAACTTTGTTCCCGTATTCTCTTAGAGATGGAGCAAAGTCATGGTTAAACTCTTTTGCTCCAGGATCAATTAGGACGTGGGATGAGTTAGCTGAAAAATTTTTGAGTAAATATTTCCCACCTAATAGAAATGCTAAATTAAGGAGTGAAATAGTAAGGTTTAGGCAACTGGAAGATGAGACTTTTAGTGAGGCTTGGGAGAGGTTTAAGGAGCTTTTACGAAAGTGTCCCCACCATGGGTTACCTCATTGTATTCAAATGGAAACATTTTACAATGGTTTAAATGGAGTAACCCAAGGTATGGTCGATGCTTCGGCTGGAGGGGCCCTTTTGGAAAAAACTTTTGATGAAGCCTATGAAATTTTAGAAAGAATATCTATTAATAGTTGTCAGTGGTCGGATGTTAGAGGCACAAATAAAAAGGTTAAGAGTGTATTAGAGGTTGATGGTGTGTCCACCATTAGGGCTGATCTTGCTATGATTGCTAACGCTCTTAAGAATGTGAAAGTGATTAGTCATCAGCAGCCACCAGCTATGGAGCCTGCAGCAGTGGTGAACCAAGTCACGGACGAAGCATGTGTCTATTGCGGTGAAGACCACAACTACGAGTTTTGCCCCAGCAATCCAGCTTCTGTGTTTTTTGCAGGTAATCAGAGGAACAACTCTTATTCTAACTTCTACAATCCAGGTTGGCGCAACCACCCCAACTTCTCATGGGGAGGTCAAGGAAATAACGTACAAGCGCAACAAAAGATGAACCAGTTGGGATTTGCTAAAACGCAGGTAATGCCCCAGCAAAATAAGCTGACTTTGCCCCAGCAAAATTCGGGAAATTCTCTCGAGGCGATGATGAAAGAATTTATGGCTCGCACAGACGCTGCAATTCAAAGTAATCAAGCTTCGATGAAAGCCCTGGAATTGCAAGTGGGTCAGCTAGCTAATGAGCTCAAGGCAAGGCCTCAAGGGAAACTTCCATCAGATACTGAACACCCTAGAAGGGAAGGTAAGGAGCAGGTAAAGGCAGTTACTCTTAGGAGTGGTAAGCCATTAGAAGAAAGAATTGAGCCTAGTAAAACCCAGGTTATAGATAAAAATGGTGATAGAAATAATGTTGTTGTCGAGGAAGAATTGGAGTCTGGTCAGGGTGCTGGAGGCAGCAAAGAAGATGCTGGAGCATCTGGTTCTGTGCCAGATGTAGAACCACCATATGTGCCGCCCCCACCTTATGTACCACCTCTACCTTTTCCACAAAGGCAAAAGCCTAAGAATCAGGATGGTCAATTTAAAAAGTTTTTAGAGATTCTTAAGCAGTTGCATATAAATATCCCTTTAGTAGAAGCTATAGAGCAAATGCCTAATTATGCTAAATTTCTTAAGGATATTTTGACTAAAAAGAAAAGGTTAGGTGAGTTTGAAACTGTATCTCTTACTGAGGAGTGTAGTGCTATACTTAAGAATGGGCTACCCCCCAAGGCTAAGGATCCAGGGTCATTTACTATACCTGTGTCTATAGGTGGAAAGGAATTAGGTAGAGCACTCTGTGATTTAGGTGCAAGCATTAACCTTATGCCTCTTTCGGTCTATCGGAAGTTAGGTATTGGTGAAGCTAGACCTACCACAGTTACACTCCAACTAGCTGATAGGTCTATCACATATCCAGAGGGTAAAATTGAGGACGTCTTAGTAAAAGTTGATAAATTCATATTTCCTGTTGATTTTATTATTTTAGACTATGAGGCTGATAAAGATGTCCCAATTATTCTAGGTCGTCCAATTTTGGCTACTGGTAGGGCATTAATAGATGTTCAAAAAGGAGAATTAACAATGAGAGTCTGTAAGGAGGAAGTGAAATTTAATGTCTTTAAAGCCATGAAATATCCAGACGAAATGGAGGATTGCTCCTTCATCAGGATTCTGGAGAGCACAGTTATTGAGACAACAATACAGGATTCAGCTGATAAGAATTCAGAAAAGCATAGAGAGGTTAGTGTAGAAGATTTTGAATTTTGTTCTTTAGATAGAAAAAATGAAAAAGAATTGTTTAGGTGTGAGGATGTTTTTGAGTCTTTAGATTTAGATCAAAGAAAGGCTCCCCCAATTAAGCCATCCCTAATTGAGGCACCCACTTTAGATTTGAAACCTTTACCGGATCATCTAAAGTATGTGTATCTTGGGGAAAGTGAGACATTGCTCATTATTGTTGCATCAGATTTAATGTCGGAGCATGAAGATGCCTTAATAAAATTGTTGCAGCAATACCGCAAAGCTATAGGTTGGACATTGGCTGATATTCAGGGAATTAGCCCATCATTTTGTATGCACAAAATCACTCTAGAGGAGGGATCCTTTAGGAGTATTGAGCAACAAAGAAGGCTTAACCCTGCAATGAAAGAGGTTGTTAAAAATGAGGTAATTAAATGGTTGGATGCTGGGATCATTTATCCAATTGCCGATAGCAATTGGGTAAGCCCTGTCCAATGTGTTCCTAAGAAAGGAGGTGTCACTGTGGTGAGCAATAAAGATAATGAGTTGATCACCAGAAGGGCAGTAACTGGCTGGAGGGTTTGTATGGATTACAGAAGGCTTAATAAAGCCACCTGATGTGGACTTTTCCTACTGCAAGCGCACGGGTCAAGTAATAATATAGTGAAAGTAAATTCGAATGTCGTCCTCTGGATTGGATTTTTAAGCAAATCAAGTATTGTGAATAATCTCGCTCAATTTTATTTAGGGATTAAAAAGTGATGAATGAATGATAATAAAACCAAATCAAAGCAAGTAAAAAGAATGGAAATTCAATTGGGAAAACTACTTAGGGAATTGATTTCGCCGATTTAGTTTAGGATTGATTTTAAAGAATAAGTTATTATGCACAATGAAATTATGAGCCAAAGACCCTTTAATCACAACTACCTCTCCCGAGTATAATTGATTCTCATGCAAATTAACCAACTTGATATCCCTATCTAAGTTTGTTAATCATGCAAGGCAATGAGATCTTTTAACCAATTCTAAAGTTAATCTAAAATCGTCACGAATTAGAAAATAAACTTTAGTCATGAAATCTTGAGTAAGTCTAAATCAAATCCCCTCTCCCGAGCTAGATTTGAAACTTAAATCATTCAACTAATGGCCAATTAATTGAAAGCATTAAATCAAGATTACAAACACAATAACATTGCACAACTTAAACCATAAATCAATCCATAAACTTAATCAACTACATCAATCCCTAAGTTACAAGTTTAGCTACTCATGAATGTAAATACAAGCTCAACTAAACATGTAAAAGCCATAAATCTAACTAAAGAAAGGAAAGGGAAAAGAAAACTCAATGTAGGCCGAATCCGACGTCCCCGTCACGATCCCCACAAACAATGGGCTGATTTCCAAATTCCTGCCTTTGTTTTCAGCCTCCAAGTGCTCTGTTCTGCCCTGTTTACGGCTATCCAAGGTCCCAAATCGAACTCCCCTCAAACCTAGCCGAAAATAAGCTTTTATTCTGTTTTTTCGTCTTAGCGTCGAGACGCTGCCTCTTATACGCGCGTTCTGAATAAGGAAAAACGGTAGCGTCGGGACGCTTCCTATCACAACGTTTCGACGCTGTGAGCTTTACGCGCCTAATCTTATATGGAATGTGAGCGTCGAGACGCTCAAGAGCTAGCGTCTCGACGCTAGCCTACTGTTGACCGAGATTTGACTTTTTTCCTCTTTTACTCTTTTCATTCCTTTGCATCTTTTCACGCCCCGAGCACCTGATTAACTCCAATATGGCATTATAGCTCCAATCAACCATTTCCTACAAAATAAACATTAAAGCACAATAAAATGGCCCAAAAATCATAAAAGACTAGCTAAATTAAATAAGTAAAGATAGCTAGCTATGCTCGCTATCACCACCCGAAAGGATCATTTCCCTCTACCATTTATCGACCAGATGTTGGATCGATTGGCTGGTCAGGCCTATTACTGTTTATTGGATGGTTATTCTGGGTATAACCAGATTACTATTGCTCCTGAAGATCAGGAAAAAACCACTTTCACCTGCCCTTATGGGACATTCGCTTTTAGGAGAATGCCTTTTGGCCTTTGCAATGCTCCAGCAACATTTCAGCGGTGTATGTTAGCAATTTTTTCTGATATGATTGAGTCCACTGTTGAGGTCTTTATGGACGATTTTTCAATTTTTGGAGGGTCTTTTCAGAGTTGTTTAGATAATTTAGGTAAGGTATTAAAAAGATGTGAGGATACCCATCTAGTTCTTAATTGGGAGAAGTGCCACTTCATGGTGAAGGAGGGCATAGTGTTAGGTCATAGGATTTCTAAGAATGGTCTAGAAGTTGATAGAGCAAAAGTTGAGGTTATTGAAAGATTAGAGCCACCGAATTCAGTGAAGGGAATTCGAAGCTTCTTAGGGCATGCTGGATTTTACAGGAGGTTCATAAAGGATTTTTCCAAAATCAGTAAACCTCTTTGTAACTTATTGTGCACTGATCATGTTTTTGACTTTAATGCAGATTGTAGGAAGGCTTTTGAAACATTGAAGGCTGCTTTAATCTCAGCACCCATTCTCTGCGCACCTAATTGGAATTTGCCATTCGAGGTAATGTGTGATGCGAGTGATGCTGCAGTAGGTGCAATGCTGGGGCAGAAGCAGGGTAAATTTATTCATCCTATATATTATGCAAGCAAGGTTTTAAATGAGGCACATGTCAACTACACAACTACTGAAACGGAGTTGTTAGCTGTTGTGTTTGCTTTTGAGAAATTCCGGCCATATTTGGTTGGATCCAAAGTCACGGTGTTCACGGATCATGCAACAATAAGGTATTTAATGTCAAAGAAAGAAGCAAAGCCTAGACTAATTCGTTGGGTTCTACTATTGCAGGAATTTGACTTGGAGATAAAGGACAAGAAGGGATCAGAGAATGTCATTGCAGATCATTTATCTCGTCTTGATCCATCATCATCTTTGCTGGAGCAATCTGCCATTTCCGATTCTTTTCCAGATGAGCAGCTTTTTGCTGTTGAAGTAAAGGTAGTTAGGGATGTCCCTTGGTATGCTGATATTGCCAACTTTTTTGGTAAAGGGAGTCACCCCTATTGACATGGATTGGAGGCAGAAGAAAAAGTTTAAGCATGATGCAAAATTTTTCTATTAGGATGAACCATTTATGTATAAGCAATGCTCTGACGGTATTATTCGTAGGTGCGTTTAAGGTGATGAAGCAACCGAAATCCTTGAGCAATGTCACTCTTCGCCACATGGAGGCCATTTCAGCGGTCAAAGGACGGCTATGAGGATTTTGCATTGCGGATTTTTCTGGCCTACGTTATTCAAGGATGCCCATTGGTTCTACAAGCAATGTGATGCTTGCCAAAGGAGAGGAAATTTGGGGCCTAGAGATGAAATGCCTCTTACTTACATTTTAGAAGTGAAACTATTCGATGTATGGGGTATTGATTTTATGGGGCCATTTCCCCAATCTAATGGCAATGTTTTTATCTTATTTGCAGTTGATTACGTGTCCAAATGGGTGGAGGCCATTGCATGCCATCAGAGTGATGCCAAGACAGTAGCAAGGTTTCTCCAATCGCACATCTTTGCGCGGTTCGGGACACCTAGAGCTCTAATAAGTGATGAGGGTACACATTTTGTTAATAATATCTTAACTAAGCTTTTAGCTAAGTATGAGATTAAGCATAGGATAGCTACCCCTTATCACCCACAAGCGAATGGTCAAGCTGATATTAGTAATAGGGAAATTAAAGCTATTTTAGAGAAAGTAGTCCATCCATCTAGAAAGGATTGGTCCTTTAGGTTGGATGAGGCTCTTTGGGCTTATAGGACAGCTTATAAGACTCCTCTAGGTATGTCTCCCTATAGGTTAGTCTATGGGAAAGCTTGCCATTTACCATTAGAGCTTGAGCATAAAACATTTTGGGCTTTGAAAAAGTTAAATTTTGATCTGAGTCGTGCCGGAGCAATAAGAATGCTGCAGCTTAATGAGTTAGAAGAATTTCGTCAATTTTCTTACGAAAATGCGAAAATGTATAAGGAAAAGACTAAGTTGTGGCATGAAAAAAAAATTAAATCTAAGGAGTTTGTCAAGGGTCAAAAAGTTTTGCTTTATAATTCTAGATTAAAATTATTTCCTGGAAAATTAAAATCTAAATGGTCAGGACCGTTTATTGTGATTGAGGTTTTCCCCAATGGAGCAATTACTTTGCTGGATGAAAAAGATGGGAGAGTGTTCAAGGTGAATGGACAGCGTGTGAAGCATTATTTGGGTGAGGAATTTCAGGCGAAATATCCTTCCCTAAGGTTGGTCGATGTTTGAAAGAGCAGGATTTTTGCGGGAGCATTTCACAGAGCAAAATTTTGAGCTCCCAGGATTTGTATTGATTTTATTTTTCGTTGATTTGATTTTAATTGCGGTTAGGTTAGATTTGATTTTGCGAGATTTATTAGATTTTTTCTTTAAATTTTTGATTAGATCTTATCTATTTTGTTTTGAATTTGATTTGATTTGCGGGTTATTTATTTAAATTATCTTTAAATTATCTTTTAATTAGTTAGATTTTATTAGATTTTATCTAGATTTTATTTTCAGTTATTTGAATTCTAGTTTTAATTAATAGAGATTTTCTCTAATTTATTCGGCTTCTTTTGAGAATAAAAGATTAAGTTTGATTTGATCGGTTAAGTTACATATGAATTTAAAAGATTTGATTTTTTTATTTTGAAATTTAAATTCCGTATCTAAAATTCGGCAGGTTCAGAAGATTGTTGCAGCAAGGATAAATGCTGGAGCAAATTTCTTGTACGAATAGGAAGGATTTTAGTGTGGGTAATTATTTTTACCGTTGGGATTTTTGAATTTCTATGGGCAGGTGAATTGCAGGGATGTTGCCACATGTCGTGAAGGGACAATCCAACGGTTTAGCCGTTGACAGCATGCCGTTATTTCCCATAGATGATTGGAGTTCCACAATTTTACCGTTAAGGATTTGAATTGCAACTTAATTGTGAACGGTAAAACCATTTATTAAGGAGCAAATCCTTTCGGTTAGGATTTCAAATTGCTGGAGCCTTATTTATTTGTAGACATTGGTACGTTTTTCCTCACTTCGTCTTCTTGATTCTATCTTGCCATCTACATTCTTTCTTTCTCCTTTTCATTCTTTGCAAAACCCTTTGAGTTATCCATGGCCAAAACAAGAGCGAGGAAAGAAAGAGAGAGAGAGAGTGAAGAGGAAATACCCATTACCCCCGAAGTTCCGAAAGTAAAAACTAAGAAGAAAAGAACACCGGATGAGAAAGAAGCTAAAAGAAGAAGGCGACAACAGAGGGTGGAAGAATAGGAAAAAGTGACAGAGGATGAGGCTGCTGCAGTGGTTGAAGAAAACCTGGAAGAACCGCAAGAACATACCCCAAGAGAGGCTGATCAGAGACTTGCGGATACAGATACGGATCGAGAGGAAAATGTTGAGGAAAATCAAGAACAGCAGGCTGAGATGGTAAGAGACGAGCAGGTAAACGCAGTGTCTGAAAGAGGAAACGAGCAGGACCAAGAAGCTCGTGTTGAGGTAATCATGCCCGAACCGCCGAAACGCCGCCGCATAAAAAGAAAGGCTGGTCGTATTCAGGTGATTCGGACTGATACCCCATCACCACCATCATCAGATTCTTAGAAAGAAAAGGCAGAGCGAGAGGAAAGAGAGAAGAAAGAAGCTGAGGACAAAGAAAGAGAAGAAACAGAGAAGAAGACTGAGGAAGAGCAGTTGCTCAAGCGCAGGGCAGAGAAGTGCAAAAATATTGCTGAAGCATCGGAAGAACACGAGGCGATAGAAGAACAGCAGGTTCCATTTGATCGCTTCGTCAACAATTTTGCCAGAGCAAAATACGCTGAGCTTCTGAAAAGGGATTTCTTGTTCGAGCGTGGTTTCAGTGGTGATCTTCCACAGTTTTTGAGGACCGGTATTGCAGACCACGGCTGGGAGTTGTTTTGTGGGAAGCCTGAATCTGTAAACGCACAGGTGGTGCGTGAATTTTATGCTAACATTGTCAAGGAGGATGGTTTCCAGGTAATTGTCCGAGGAGTCGAGGTGGATTGGAGTCCAAGTGCTATCAATGCACTGTACAACGTTCAAAACTTCCCCCATGCGGCATATAATGAGATGGCTGTGGCGCCATCTGATGAGCAACTAAGTGAGGCTGTAAGGGAGGTAGGAATTGAAGGGGCACAGTGGCAGTTATCCAAGACTCAGAAGAGGACATTCCAGTCGGCTTATTTGAAAAGGGAAGCGAACACATGGATGGGATTTATTAGACAGAAGATGCTTCCAACAACACATGACTCGACAATCTCCAGGGAACGGGTTCTCCTAGCTTTTGCCATCTTACGGTCTCTCAGTATTAATGTAGGGAGGATCATTGCGAATGAGATTTCTGGATGTTGGAAAAAGAAGGTGGGGAAACTATTCTTTCCGAACACAATCACGATGCTGTGCAGAAGAGCAGGGGTTCCGGTGGATGAGGGAGATGTGATCTTGTTTGATAAGGGGATCATAGACACGCCCAATTTGGCACGGCTCCAGCATGTGCAGGAGGTACGTCAAGGTGGGCTTATCCATGGCATCCACTCGATTCTAGAACAGCTGGCACTTTCGGCCAGTAGGCAGGAGTTTGCTGAAAGGCAAACTTTAACCTTCTGGAACTATGTTAAGAATCGGGATGCCAGCTTAAAGAGGGCGCTGCAAGAGAATTTTTCAAACCCATACCCAGCCCTTCCAGCATTCCCTGACGATCTGTTGAACCCCTGGATTCCGCCCCCACCTGTTGAAAGAGGAGAAGAGGATGATGAAAATGAACCGGGCCAAGAGGACTGAAGGATGAAGTGGCCCTGGGCGAGCATAATTTTTGTTTTTAAATTTTTTATTGCTCGTGCATTTTCTAACCTCCTTTTCTATTACTGTTATGTTTGCTTTTCTTTTTACTTTTCTGCTGCTTGAAAAAATATATCTGATGTGTAATTTCTTTTCTTATTTTTAATGAAATTTCTTGATGTTCCATTCCATGAGCACTGAGTAATTCTAACTTAACTGTTTTCTTATGAATTTTTGAAGCTTGGACTGATTACGCTTAATTAGATCAAGGTATTCTGATCTACAGAAACCTTTTGCTTGAGCATTTCTTCTAGCCTGGACTATTGTTGCGGCAAAGAAGATTTTGACGGTAGTATTGACTTATATGATCCACTTTAAGCTTAATCCTAGTCCCATGTTTAGTTTAAAAAATTCAGTTAGAAAAATTTAAGTTTGGGGGTATAATTTGCAAAATTAATGATTCATTGGGGACAATGAATAATTCAAGTTTGGGGGACTTTTTGCTACTCTAATTATTTTGCTCGAGCATTCCTCTCCTTCAAATTAAAATTTGCTAGGTTATTGAGTAACCGGGGACATTTGTGATACCCACAGGTTGTATTCGCGTCAAAAGATGACTTAGGAAATGTGAAAAAATGAGAAATATGAGAAAAAATTATTTGCTGAAAAGTTATTTGTTGAAGATTTTGCTGAAAAAAAATTGACAGAGCAAAAGTTTTGAAGGATGAATGATGATCCAGCAGCTTTTCTGTCTCCCAGAACTTAGGTGAGCTTCATCACAAAATGTCGCCATTCTGAGGGGCAAGAGATGGAATAACTAAGGATTTTTTAGCTTTATAATGAGTATTGAGCCTAGTTGGTGATGAGCTTGAGGCAAGGGTATACTGCACCATAAAGTGGGTCATCCCATGCTTAAGAGCTTATGATTGTAAGGCTGCTTTAAGTCTGATAAATAATGATATAAAAATATGTTTTGAAATGTCTGATAATAGAGCTAAGCTGTGGTGAGTTCTTAGGATTAAGTTGAAAAGTGGTGATTATTTGTCCCTGTTGAAGGAATCATTTTGCTGCAGCAGAGCTTGGTTTTGCAGAGTGCTCAAGTAAAGGTTAAAGGTAGTGTTGGACTGTCTGATTTGATTAAGCTAATTCTTTGTCTAATATTTTTAAATTCTTGAAGGAAGGTTGGTTAGTATTGCTCGGGACGCGCAATAGTTCAAGTTTGGGGGTATGATAATTGCCCAAAAGGTAGTTATTTAGGCCTCAATTATATAGAGATTTGTGTGTCCTCTATGCTTATTAGGGTTGGTTTTGGATAGATATTACATGTTTTAACCCATTTGGAAGAATGGAAGCATTGGAAATTATTTTGTGCAGATTATGCTGCTGAGCGACTGGAGGGAGCAGATTCTATGCTGCAGCAAAACTGGGAGAAGAAACTGCCACATCACAGCTCGTTAGCCAACTTCATGAACCGACTTCTGTTGAGTTATTTTCGTGATAAAGGATCAAGGAGAGCCTTACACGTGTCCTAGTTGACCTAATTCAAGCCTCCCATCCTTCTATAAAAGGAAGTAGCCGTCAAAGTCAAAGTCATTCCATGTTTTCCCTTGGAAGCCGAATAGTATAGGGAGATTGAAGATCCTCAAGAACACCATCTACCGCAAGCTGATTAGGGAGTTTATTTTCTTTATTAACTTGTGGTTATGGACATGCATACTCAGATTGTAATTCGTATTCCTATGCCTATTATGAACTAAGTAGCTTAAGGTGTTGGTTAGGAATAATGTGATTACTGTGCTTCATCTCTAGTAATATATTGACTATCGCATTTTGGTTAATTGTTGTGCTTATTCTTATTTTATGCCCGCCTGGCCAGCCGGTATGGATAGCTCTCTCTAGTTTCAGGGATGATTTAGAGAGTGTGTGGCAATTATCCACACTACGATCATTGTGTATTAGTGAACGCCAGTGACTGAGCTAGGGATAGCCAGTTGCCTAGTGCTTGATCGGTCGTACTTCATTGGGTTTGAAACATATCCCAAAAGATTTGGAGTTTCGGGAGTAATCCACTAATAATACTGCGAGAAATGCATGATCAATAATATTGCTAGAGCATATCTTAGAACAATCACTAAAACCTAACCATCGTCTGCCTTTAATCTGTTTATCTATTTGTTTACTTGTTGTTCTTTCATTTATTTTGCTTCAGCATAATTCTTATAAAACCCAACATTTTTATTATCTTCGAAACCATTAGGAATTTACACAAAATAGATAAAGTGGAAGCTCATTCAGACCTTGGATTGATAATATTACTTGTTGCAGACTGTGTATACTTGCACAGGAATTCTAGAGTATTTTATACTATATTTTTACTCACTCTAGGAGCCCAACAGCAACCCCAAAGGAAACGAGAAGTGGATACTTCTTCAATTCACAAGAGAATAAAGAATTTGTATCGACAAATGATAAATTCTCAAAAGAAGTCCACATCAAAAATCATAAACCACAAGAGTAAAGTCAGTTTAAGTAAGTTAACTAATGAAGCTACAGTAACATCCACAAGAGTTGCTGATGAGGCTGACTATTCAACAAGAGTTGTTGATGGATCAGTGCATCTAGTCAGTCACATCCATCTCAACAAGGGTTCATACAACAAGATCGAAAGCAAAATGGTTTGCAAGCTTAAGTGATTCATTCATGGATTGACCTAAGCATTGAGATCTTGAAATATAAGATTTGATATAGTGACCAAATCTTTTAGCTTTAATAAGAACATTAATGAGTCTTGTGTTTACAAGTAATCATCAATAGTTCAGTAGCTTACTTAGTGTTGTATATGATTGATATCCCAATCATTGGGAATGATGTAGGTTATCTTACTGACATTAAAGGAGCTAGTAGCTCATTTCCAAATGGAAATTTGGGAGAAGCCGAGTTTGTTCTTGGGATCCAAATCGTTAGGAATCGTTAGAATAAAAAGCTAATCTTGTCTCAAGTGACTTATATCTACAAGATGTCAGTTAGATATAAGATACAGAATTCCAAGAAGGGTTCACTACCTTTCAGACGTGGAATTCTTTTTTGTCTAAGAAACTGTTTTCTAAGACACCTTAAGAAGTTGAGGAGATGAGACGAATGCCCTATGCAATATGGATTGTCAGTAAGTATTAATCTAATCCAAGATTTAACCATTGGAAAACCGTTAAGAATAACCTCAAGTATTCGAGGAGAACGAGGAACTATATGCTCGTGTATGGGACTAAGGATTTGATCCTTACAGGATACACTGACACAGATTTTAAGACTGATAAGGATTTGAGGAAATCTACATCAGTATCTGTTGTCACTCTTTACGATGGAGCTATAGTATGACATAGTTACAGTCTTGACCGTATAGGCCGAAAAAATAGCTACTTGTGAAGCAGCGATAGAGACTGTATGGCTTAGAAAGTTCTTGATTGATTTGAAATGTGTTCCAAATGTGAACTTGCCCATCACACTTTATAGTGATATAGTGGTGTTGTGGAAAATTCAAAAGAACATCGCAACCTAAGACAAGCGGGCACATTAAATTGAATGAAATACTGTTGATTCATTTACAAAGACTCTCTCAGCTAAAGTGTTTGAGGGTCATCTAGAAGGTCTAGATCTACGAGATATGTACAAAGGTGTAATCTAGGACAAGTGGGAGAAATGTAATGAGTATAGTGATACCATTATGTAATGGGTATAGTGATGCCATAGTTTATTGTATTTGTACATTGTATGTGTTTTATACATGTATTTATACACCCACTGCTGTATAGATTATTGTACATCCCACTAAACTAGAGTTTTAGTTCAAGTTGGAGTTTGTTGGGTTTTATGCCCTAAAACTCGTAGATAGTGAATGTAAACAAATTGTATACTTGTTTCAATAAAGTGTTATTGAGTTTCTACAATAAAGTGTTATTGTTAAATATTGCACAATTTGACCCAAATCCAATAAACTAAGATCCAAGGTTGTTTGTGAAGGGATAAGAGCCCTAGCGCAGCGGAAAACGTTCAGAGACCTTATCGGTTTTAAAAACGTTTGGGAAACCAATACGACGACAAAAACCATAAAATTACAGCAAGACATAAATAAAATAAATGATGTAAAACTGATATAAGCATGCTGGAAAAAAGAGAAAAAATTCTAGATCTAATCTAGAATTGGATCCTATTGATCCTAGTCCAAGAATCACTTACCCTTGAAGAAACTCTTGATCGTTTCGCCAAATTTTCTCCGAATTGTTCTAAAAAACAGCAGCAATTGATCCTTGATCTCGCTGGAAAAACGCCTCGAACACTACCACTTGAGCACACCGGTATCCTCCAAAGGGATTGCGCGTCGATGCTTGTGGGAGCAAAATCTCTAAAGATTTTTCTCTGGAATAGTATTCTGTATTCACAGAAGGAGTGGGAAACGAGAGAGAGGGCGAGAGAGAGGGCGAGAGACGTGAGAATTGGGAGCGATTAATCTGAAACTGAATATGACCCCTTCAGTATTAACCTAACGCATAATATCAGGTAACTGAAATATCAGTTACCTGATATTTTTTTAATTAATTATTAATTTAAATTATAATTAATTAGATTTTAATTAATCAATATTAATTAAAATAACATTAATTTAAATCTAATTTAAATTAATATCTCTCTTATCTTATAGTTTAATTAAATCAAATTTAATTAAACTAAAACAATTAACTAATTCAAAATTAATTAATTTAAAAATTAATAAAATTGAACATCATATATTCAATTATTATTACTCTCTCTCATAAAACCATAGTATTAATATACATCCAATGCACATTAATTATAACCTATAGTTTTAATATGAATCAAATTCATATTTTAGTTTAAGATTCGAACTCCTTCGAATACTTATTTCAACCTTAGAAATTTACCTCAACGCCCTTACAGAGCTACCGGTGGGACCTGATGGACCTACAAATCAGAAGCTCCAACGATATGAGATTAGTTGGCTAAACTCATTAACCAAGTTAATCAATATTCGTTAACTGTGGTTCACTCCACTAAAGAACCACAGCTGCACTCTTCTCACTACAGATATATTTCTGTGTCCACGGATATCGACCGTCAACAGCAAGTTAGCCCTTCACGTGTGTTCGTACCCCAGTGTTGGATTCCTAGAGTGAGTAAAAATGTAGTATAAAAATACTCTAGAATTCCTGTGCAAGTATACACAGTCTGCAGCAAGTAATATTATCAATCCAAGGTCTGAATAAATCTCCACTTTACCTATTCTGTGCAATTTTTCTAATGGTTTCAAGAATAATAAAATGATTGGGTTTTATCGGAATTATGCTGAAGCAAAATAAATGACAGAAAAACGAGAAAACAAATAGATAGAAAGAATAAAGACAGGCGCTGGTTAGGTTTAGTGATTGTTATAAAATATGCTCTAGCAATATTATTGATCATGCATTTCCCGCAGTATTATTAGCGGATTCCTCACGGAACTCCGGATCTTTTGGGATGTGTTTCAACCCCAATGAAGTGCGACCGATCAGGCACTAGGCAACTGGCTATCCCTAGCTCAGTCACTGGCGTTCACCAATACACAATGATCGTAATGTGGAGAATTGCCACACACTCTCTAAATCATCCCTGAAACTAGAGAGAGCTATCCATACCAGCTGGTCAGGCGGGCATAAAATAAGAATAAGCACAACAATTAACCAAAATGATATAGTCAATTTATTACTAGAGATGAAGCACAGTAATCACATTATTCCTAACCAACACCCTAAGCTACTTAGTTCATAATAAGCATAGGAATACGAATTACAATCTGAGTATGCATGTCCATAACCACAAATTAAGAAGGAAAATAAACTCCCTAATCAGCTTGCGGGTGATGGTGTTCTTGATAATCTTCAATCTCTACACTATTCGGCTTCCAAGGGAAAACATGGAATGACTTTGACTTTGACGGCTACTTCCTTTTATAGAAGGATGGGAGGCTTGAATTAGGTCAACTAGGACACGTGTAAGGCTCTCCTTGATCCTTTATCACGAAAATAACTCAATAGAAGTCGGTTCATGAAGTTGGCTAACGAGCTGTGATGTGGCAGTTTCTGCTCCCAGTTTTGCTGCAGCATAAAATTTGCTCCTTCCAGTCGCTCATCAGCATAATCTGCACAAAGTGATTTCCAAAGCTTCCATTCTTCCAAATGGGTTAAATCATGTAATATCTCTCTAAAACCAACCCTAATAAGCATAAAGGACACACAAATCCTTATATAATTGAGGCCTAAATAACTACCTTTTGGGCAGTTATCATACCCCCAAACTTGAACTATTGCGCGTCCCGAGCAATACTAACCAACCTTCCTTCAAGAATTTCAGAGCATTAGACAAAGAATTAGCTTAATCAAACCAGACAGTCCAACACTACCTTTAACCTTTACCTGAGCACTCTGCAAAACCAAGCTCTGCTGCAGCAAAATGATTCCTTCAGCAGGGACAAATAATCACCATTTTTCAACTTAATTCTAAGAACTCACCACAACCTAGCTCTATTATCAGACATTTCAAAACATATTTTTAAAGGGGCTTATAACATTATTTATCAGACTTAAAGCAGCCTTACAGTCATAAGCTCTTAAGCATGGGATGACCCACTTTATGGTGCAGTATACCCTTGCCTCAAGCTCATCACCAACTAGGCTCAATACTCATTATAAAGCTAAAAAATCCTTAGTTATTCCATCTCTTGCCCCTCAGAATGGCGACATTTTGTGATGAAGCTCACCTAAGTTATGGGAGACAGAAAAACTGCTGGATGATCATTCATCCCTCAAAACTTTTGCTCCATCAATTTTTTTCAGCAAAATCTTCAACAAATAATTTTTCAGCAAATAATTTTTTTCTCATATTTCTCATTTTTTTCCCATTTCCTAGATCATCTTTTGACGCGAAGACAAACTGTGGGTATCACAAATGTCCCCAGTTACTCAATAACCTAGCAAATTTTAATTTGAAGGAGAGGAATGCTCGAGCAAAATAATTGGAGTAGCAAAAAGTCCCCCAAACTTAAATTATTCATTGTCCCCAATGAATAATCAATTAAGCAATTATACCCCCAAACTTAAATTTTTCTATCTGAATTTTTAAACTAAACATGGGACTAGGATTAAGCTTAAAGTGGATCATATAAGTCAATACTACCGTCAAAATCTTCTTGCCGCAGCAACAGTCCAGGCTAGAAGAAATGCTCAAGCAAAAGGTTTCTGGAGATCAGAATACCTTGATCTAACTAAGCGTAATCAATCCAAGCTTCAAAAATTCAGAAGAAAATAGTTAAGTTAGAGTTACTCAGTGTTCATGGGATAGAAACATCTAGAAATTTCATTTAAAAACATAAGAAAAAGAAATTACATCAGCAGATATATTTTTGTTTAAAAAACAGAAATATGAAAGAGAAACAAGCATAACATCAATAGAAAAGGAAAGTAGAAAATGCGCGAGCAAACAAAAAGTCAGAACAAAAATCATGCTCGCTCAGGGCCACTTCATCCTTCAGTCCTCTTGGCCCGGTTCATTTTCATCATCCTCTTCTCCTCTTTCAACAGGTGGGGGCGGAATCCAGGGGTTCAACAGATCGTCAGGGAATGCTGGAAGGGCTGGATAAGGTTTTGAAAAATTCTCTTGCAGCGCCCTCTTTAAGCCGGCATCCCGATTCTTAACATAGTTCCAGAAGGTTAAAGTTTGCCTCTCAGCAAACTCTTGCCGACTGGCCGAAAGTGCCAATTGTTCTAGAATCGAGTTGATGCCATGGATAAGGCCACCTTGCCGCACCTCCTCCATGCGCTGGAGCCGTGCCAAATTGGGCGTGTCTATGATCCCCTTATCAAACAGGATCACATCTCCCTCATCCACCGGAACCCCTGCTCTTCTGCACAGCATCGTGATTGTGTTCGGAAAGAATAGTTTCCCCACCTTCTTTTTCCAACATCCAGAAATCTCATTCGCAATAATCCTCCCTACATTAATACTGAGAGACCGTAAGATGGCAAAAGCTAGGAGAACCCGTTCCCTGGAGATTGTCGAGTCATGTGTTGTTGGAAGCATCTTCTGTCTAATAAATCCCATCCATGTGTTCGCTTCCCTTTTCAAATAAGCCGACTGGAATGTCCTCTTCTGAGTCTTGGATAACTGCCACTGTGCCCCTTCAATTCCTACCTCCCTTACAGCCTCACTTAGTTGCTCATCAGATGGCGCCACAGCCATCTCATTATATGCCGCATGGGGGAAATTCTGAAGGTTGTACAGTGCATTGATAGCACTTGGACTCCAATCCACCTCCACTCCTCGGACAATTACCTGGAAACCATCCTCCTTGACAATGTTAGCATAAAATTCACGCACCACCTATGCGTTTACAGATTCAGGCCTCGCACAAAACAGCTCCCAGCCATGGTCTGCAATACCGGTCCTCAGAAATTGTGGAAGATCACCACTGAAACCGTGCTCGAACAAGAAATCCCTTTTCAGAAGCTCAGCGTATTTTGCTCTGGTATGGAACCTGCTGTTCTTCTATCGCCTCGTGTTCTTCCGATGCTTCAGCAATATTTTTGCCCTTCTCTGCTCTGCGTCTGAGCAACTGCTCTTCCTCGGTCTTGTTCTCTGTTTCTTCTCTTTCTTTGTCCTCAGCTTCTTTCCTCTCTCTTTCCTCGCGCTCTTCCTTTTCTCTCTCAGAATCTGACGATGGTGGTGATGGGGTATCGGTCCGAATCACCTGAATACGACCGGCCTTACTTTTTATGCGGCGACGTTTCGGTGGTTCGGGCATGATTACCTCAACACAAGCTCCTTGGTCCTGCTCGTTTCCTCTTTCAAACACTGTGTTTACCTGTTCGTCTCTCACCATCTCAGCCTGTTGTTCTTGACTTTCCTCAACATTTTCCTCTCGAGCCGTATCTGTAAGTCTCTGATCAGTCTCACTTGGGGTCTGTTCTTGCAGTTCTTCCAGGTTTTCTTCAACCACTGCAGCAGCCTCATCCTCTGCCACTTTTTCTTGTTCTTCCGCCCTCTGTTGTCGCCTTCTTCTTTTAGCCTCTTTCTCCTCCGGTGTTCTTTTCTTCTTAGTTTCCACTTTCGGAACTTCGGGGGTAATTGGTAGTTCCTCTTCACTCTCTCTCTCTCTTTCTTTCCTCGCTCTTGTTTTGGCCATGGATAACTCAAAGGGTTTTGCAAAGAATGAAAAAGGAGAAAGAAAGAATGTAGATGGCAAGAATCAAGAAGATGAAGTAGAACAAAGACTTACCAATGTCTGCAAATAAATAAGGCTCCAGCAATTTGAAATCCTAACCGAAAGGATTTGCTCCGTAATAAATGGTTTTACCGTTCACAGTTAAGTTGTAATTCAAATCCCTAACGGTAAAATTGTGGAACTCCAATCATCCATGGGAAATAATGGCAGGCTGTCAACGGCTAAACCGTTGGATTGTCCCTGCACGACATGTGGCAGCATCCCTGCAATGCACCTGCCCATAGAAATTCAAAAATCCCAACGGTAAAAATAATTACTCACACTAAAATCCTTCCTATGCATACGAGAAATTTGCTCCAGCATTATCTTTGCTGCAACAATCTTCTGAACCTGCCGAATCTTAGATACGGACTTTTAAATTTCAAAATAGGAAAATAAAATCTTTCAAATTCAAATTGAACTTTAACCGATCAAATGAAACTTAATCTTTTATTCTCAAAAGAAGCCGAATAAATTAGAGAAAATCTCTATTAATTAAAACTAGAATTCAAATAACTCAAAATAAAATCCAGATAAAATCTAATAAAATCTAACTAATTAAAAGATAATCCAAAGATAATCTAAATAAATAACCCGAAAATCAAATCAAATTCAAAAATAGATAAGATCTAATCAAATATTTAAAGACAAGATCTAATAAACCATGCAAAACCAAATCTAACCTAACCGAAATTAAAATTAAATCAACGAAAAATAAAATAAATACAAATCCTGGGAGCTCAAAATTTTTCTCTGTGAAATGCTCCCGCAAAAGTCCTGCTCTCTCAATCATCAACCAACCTTAGGGAAGGATATTTCGACTGAAACTCCTCACCCCAATAATGCTTCACACGCTGTCCATTCACCTTGAACATTCTCCCATCTTTTTCATCCTGCAAAGTAATTGCTCCATTGGGAAAAACCTCAATCACAATAAACGGTCCTGACCATTTAGATTTTAATTTTCCAGGAAATAATTTTAATCTAGAATTATAAAGCAAAACTTTTTGACCATTGACAAATTCCTTAGACTTAATTTTTTTGTCATGCCACAGCTTAGTCTTTTCCTTATACATTTTCGCATTTTCGTAAGAAAATTGACGAAATTCTTCTAACTCATTAAGCTGCAGCATTCTTATTGCTCCTGCACGACTCAAATCAAAATTTAACTTTTTCAAAGCCCAAAATGTTTTGTGCTCAAGCTCTAATGGTAAATGACAAGTTTTCCCATATACTAACCTATAGGGAGACATACCTAGAGGAGTCTTATAAGCTGTCCTATAAGCCCAAAGAGCCTCATCCAACCTAAAGGACCAATCCTTTCTAGATGGATGGACTACTTTCTCTAAAATAGCTTTAATTTCCCTATTACTAATCTCAGCATGGCCATTTGCTTGTGGGTGATAAGGGGTAGCTATCCTATGCTTAATCTCATACTTAGCTAAAAGCTTAGTTAAGATATTATTAACAAAATGTGTACCCTCATCACTCACTAGAGCCCTAGGTGTCCCAAACCGCGCAAAGATGTGCGATTGAAGAAACCTTGCTACTGTCTTGGCATCACTCTGATGGCATGCGATGGCCTCCACCCACTTGGACACATAATCAACTGCTAATAAGATAAAAACATTGCCATTAGAAGGGGGAAATAATGGCCCCATAAAGTCAATACCCCATACATCAAATAATTCAACTTCTAAAATGTAAGTAAGAGGCATTTCATCTCTAGGTCCCAAATTTCCTCTCCTCATCTCTAGGTCCCAAATTTCCTCTCCTTTGGCAAGCATCACATTGCTAGTAGAACCAATGGGCATCCTTGAATAACGTAGGCCAGAAAAATCCGCAATGCAAAATCCTCATAGCCGTCCTCTGTCCGCTGAAATGACCTCCATACGGCGAAGAGTGACATTGCTCCAGGATTTCTTTTGCTTCAGCACCTGAAACACACATACGAATAATACCGTCAGAGCATTGCTTATACATAAACGGCTCATCCCAAAAGAAAAATTTCGCATCATGCTTAAACTTTTTCTTCTGCTTCCAATCCATATCAATAGGGGTGACTCCCTTTACTAAAAAGTTGGCAATATCAGCATACCAAGGGACATCCCTGACTACCTTTACCTGAACAGCAAAAAGCTGCTCATCTGGAAAAGAATCGGAAATGGCAGATTGCTCCAGCAAAGATGATGATGGATCAAGACGAGATAAATGATCTGCAACGACATTCTCTGATCCCTTCTTGTCATTTATCTCCAAGTCAAATTCCTGCAGTAATAAAATCCAACGAATTAGTCTCGGCTTTGCATCCTTCTTAGACATTAAATACCTTATTGCTGCATGATCCGTGAAAACCGTGACTTTGGATCCAACCAAATATGGCCGAAATTTCTCAAAAGCAAACACAACAGCTAACAACTCCTTTTCAGTAGTTGTGTAGTTGATCTGTGCTTCATTTAAAACCTTGCTTGCATAATATATAGGATGAATAAATTTGCCCTGCTTTTGCCCCAGCATCGCTCCTACCGCAGCATCACTCGCATCACACATTACCTCGAATGGCAAATTCCAATTAGGCATGCAGAGAATGGGTGCTGAGATTAAAGCAGCCTTTAATGTTTCAAAAGCCTTCCTACAATCTGCATTAAAGTCAAAAACATGATCAGTGCACAATAAGTTACAAAGAGGTTTACTGATTTTGGAAAAATCCTTTATGAACCTCCTATAAAATCCAGCATGTCCTAAAAAACTCCGAACTCCCTTCACTGAATTCGGTGGCTCTAGTCTTTCAATAACCTCAACTTTTGCTCTATCAACTTCTAGACCATTTTTAGAAATCCTATGACCTAACACTATACCCTCCTTCACCATGAAGTGGCACTTCTCCATATTAAGAACTAGATGGGTATCCTCACATCTTTTTAATACTTTTCCTAAATTATCTAACCAACTCTGAAAAGACCCTTCAAACACTGAAAAATCGTCCATAAAGACTTCAACAGTGGACTCAATCATATCAGAAAAAATTGCTAGCATACACCGCTGAAATGTTGCTGGAGCATTGCAAAGGCCGAAAGGCATTCTCCTAAAAGCGAATGTCCCATAAGGGCAGGTGAAAGTGGTTTTCTCCTGATCTTCAGGAGCAATAGTAATCTGGTTATACCCAGAATAACCATCCAAGAAACAGTAATAGGCCTGACCAGCCAATCGATCCAACATCTGGTCGATAAATGGTAGAGGGAAATGATCCTTTCGGGTGGCTTTATTAAGCCTTCTGTAATCCATACAAACCCTCCAGCCAGTTACTGTCCTGGTTGGAATCAGCTCATTATCTTTATTGCTCACCACAGTGACACCTCCTTTCTTAGGAACACATTGGACAGGACTTACCCAATTGCTATCGACAATTGGATAGATGATCCCAGCATCCAACCATTTAATTACCTCCTTTTTAACAACATTGCAGGGTTAAGCCTTCTTTGTTGCTCAATACTCCTAAAGGATCCCTCCTCTAGAGTGATTTTGTGCATACAAAAAGATGGGCTAATTCCCTGAATATCAGCTAATGTCCAACCTATAGCTTTGCGGTATTGCTGAAGCAATTTTATTAAGGCCTCCTCATGCTCCGGCATTAAATCTGATGCAACAATAATGGGCAACGTATCATTTTCCCCAAGATACACATACTTTAGATGATCCGGTAAAGGTTTCAAATCTAAAGTGGGTGCCTCAATTAGGGATGGCTTAATTGGGGGAGCCTTTCTTTGATCTAAATCTAAAGACTCAAAAACATCCTCACACCTAAACAATTCTTTTTCATTTTTTCTATCTAAAGAACAAAATTCAAAATCTTCTACACTAACCTCTCCATGCTTTTTCGAATGCTTATCAGCCGAATCCTGTATTGCTGTCTCAATAACAGTGCTCTCCAGAATCCTGATGAAGGAGCAATCCTCCATTTCATCTGGATATTTCATGGCTCTAAACACATTAAATTTCACTTCCTCATTACAGACTCTCATTGTTAATTCTCCTTTTTGAACATCTATTAATGCCCTACCAGTAGCAAAAAATGGACGACCTAGAATAATTGGGACATCTTTATCAGCCTCATAGTCTAAAATAATAAAATCAACAGGAAATATGAACTTATCAACTTTTACTAAGACATCCTCAATTTTATCCTCTGGATATGTGATAGACTTATCAGCTAGTTGGAGTGTAACTGTGGTAGGTCTAGCTTCACCAATACCCAACTTCCGATAGACCGAAAGAGGCATAAGGTTAATGCTTGCACCTAAATCACAGAGTGCTCTACCTAATTCCTTTCCACCTATAGACACAGGTATGGTAAATGACCCTGGATCCTTAGCCTTGGGGGGTAAACCATTCTTGAGAATAGCACTACACTCCTCAGTAAGAGATACAGTTTCGAATTCACCTAACCTTTTCTTTTTAGTCAAAATATCCTTAAGAAATTTATCATAATTAGGCATTTGCTCAATAGCTTCTACTAAAGGGATATTTATATGCAACTGCTTAAGAATCTCTAAAAACTTTTTAAATTGACCATCCTGATTCTTAGGCTTTTGCCTTTGTGGAAAAGGTAGAGGTGGTACATAAGGTGGGGGCGGCACATATGGTGGTTCTACATCTGGCACAGAACCAGATGCTCCAGCATTTTCTTTGCTGCCTCCAGCACCCTGACCAGACTCCAACTCTTTTTCAATAACAACAATATTATCACTATTACTATTTAAATCCTGGGTCTTTCTAGACTCTTCTAATGGCTTACCACTCCTAAGAGTTACTGCCTTTACCTGCTCCTTACCTTCCCTTCGAGGGTGTTCAGTATCCGAAGGAAGTTTCCCTTGAGGCCTCGCCTTTAGCTCATTAGCTAGCTGACCCACTTGCAATTCCAGGGCCCTCGTCGAAGCTTGATTACTTTGAATTGCGGCGTCTGTGCGAGCCATAAATTCTTTCATCATTGCCTCGAGAGAATTTCCCGAATTTTGCTGGGGCAAAGCCGGCTTATTTTGCTGGGGCATTACCTGCGCTTTAGCAAATCCCGGCTGGTTCATCTTCTGTTGCGCTTGTACGTTATTTCCTTGACCTCCCCATGAGAAGTTGGGGTGGTTACGCCAACCTGGATTATAGAAGTTAGAATAAAGGTTGTTCCTCTGATTACCTACAAAAAACACAGAAGCACAATAGACACATGCTTCGTCCGTGACTTGGTTCACCACTGCTGCAGGCTCCATAGCTGGTGGCTGCTGATGACTAATCACTGTCACATTCTTAAGAGCGTTAGCAATCATAGCAAGATTGGCCCTAATGGTGGACACACCATCAACCTCTAACACACTTTTAACCTTTTTATTTGTGCCTCTAACATCCGACCATTGACAACTATTAATAGATATTCTTTCTAAAATTTCATAAGCTTCATCAAAAGTTTTTGCCAAAAGGGCCCCTCTAGCCGAGGCATCGACCCTACCTTGGGTTACTCCATTCAAACCATTGTAAAATGTTTCCATTTGAATACAATGAGGTAACCCATGGTGGGGACACTTTCGCAAAAGCTCCTTAAACCTCTCCCAAGCCTCACTAAAAGTTTCATCTTCAAGTTGCCTAAACCCTACTATTTCACTCCTTAATTTAGCATTTCTACTAGGTGGGAAATATTTACTCAAAAAAAATTCAGCTAACTCATCCCACGTCCTAATTGATCCTGGAGCAAAACAGTTTAACCATGCCTTTGCTCCATCTCTAAGAGAATACGGGAACAAAGTTAATCTAAGAGCATCTCTAGGCACTCCTTGAATTACAAAAGAATCACTAACTCCTAGAAAAGACTTAAGATGTAAATGCGGGTCTTCAGATGACAAACCATGGAATTGCCCCACGGTTTGCAACATCTGAAACATTACCGGTTTCATTTCAAAATTCGCCGCTTGGATTTGGGGACGTGCAATCCCTGGATTCAACTCATTAAACATCGGGACAGCATATGCTCGAATGGCTCTGGTCCTATCGTTTGCTATCAAGATAGGATTCTCAGCCTGATTATTTCGCTGCTCATTTTGCTCAAACAGTGGGTTCTGCTGCAGCAACGGATTCTGTTGGGGGTTCACTGCTACCTTCAGGAACCTGTGGGAGTTGCGGCACGTTCTCCATTGGTCCTTGTGTGCATATCTCTTGCTTGCTTGGTTATTGACTTTTGAGCCTTGAGGATTGAGTTATGATTGTTGCATCCATTCTTCCATTGTATGTCTGATTTAGAGTTTGCTCGAGGACTAGCAAAAGCTTAAGTTTGGGGTTATTTGATAGCGAGCATAGCTAGCTACTTATACTTATTCAATTTAGCTAGTCTTTTATGATGTTTGGGCCATTTTATTGTGCTTTATTGTTTATTTTGTATGAAATGGTTGATTGGAGCTATAATGCCATATTAGAGTTAATCGGGTGCTCGGGGCGTGAAAAGATGCAAATGAATGAAAAGAGTAAAAGAGAAAAAAAAGTCAAATCTCGGTCAACAGCAGGCTAGCG
Source organism: Luffa acutangula (assembly GCA_036850905.1). Classification (NCBI taxonomy): domain Eukaryota; kingdom Viridiplantae; phylum Streptophyta; class Magnoliopsida; order Cucurbitales; family Cucurbitaceae; genus Luffa; species Luffa acutangula. The sequence goes on along the minus strand of CM072087.1, from coordinate 25,119,499 downwards.
TCTCGACGCTAGCTCTTGAGCGTCTCGACGCTCACATTCCATATCAGATTAGGCGCGTAAAGTTCACAGCGTCGAGACGCTGTGATAGGAAGCGTCCCGACGCTACCGTTTTTCCCTTATTCAGAACGCGCGTATAAGAGGCAGCGTCGAGACGCTGTCTTGACAGCGTCTCGACGCTAAGACGAAAAAACAGAATAAAAGCTTATTTTCAGCTAGGTTTGAAGGGAGTTCAATTTGGGACCTTTGGGAGCCGTAAAGAGGGCAGAACAGAGAACTTGGAGGCTGAAAACAAAGGGGGAGATTTGGAAATCAACCCATTGTTTGTGGGGATCGTGACGGGGACGTCAGATTCGGCCTACATTGAGTTTTCTTTTCCCTTTCCTTTCTTTAGTTAGATTTATGGCTTTCACATGTTTAGTTGAGCTTGTATTTACATTCATGAGTAGCTAAACTTGTAGCTTAGGGATTGATGTAGTTGATTAAGTTTATGGATTGATTTATGGTTTAAGTTGTGCAATGTTATTGTGTTTGTAATCTTGATTTAATGCTTTCAATTAATTGGCCATTAGTTGAATGATTTAAGTTTCGAATCTAGCTCGGGAGAGGGGATTTGATTTAGACTTACTCAAGATTGCATGAATAAAGTTTATTTTCTAATTCATGACGGTTTTAGATTAACTTTAGAATTGGTTAAAAGATCTCATTGCCTTGCATGGTAATAAACTTAGATAGGGATATCAAGTTGGTTAATTTGCATGAGAATCAATTATACTCGGGAGAGGTAGTTGTGATTAAAGGGTCTTTGGCTCATAATTTCATTATGCATAATAACTTATTCCTTAAAATCAATCCTAAACTAAATCGGCGAAATCAATTCCCTAAGTAGTTTTCCCAATTGAATTTCCATTCTTTTTACTTGCTTTGATTTGGTTTTATTATCATTCATTCATCACTTTTTAATCCCTAAATAAAATTGAGCGAGATTATTCACAATACTTGATTTGCTTAAAAATCCAATCCAGAGGACGACACTCGTCTTTACGAACACTTTATTATTACTTGACCCGTGCGCTTGCGGTAGGAAAAGTCCACATCAAGTTTTTGGCGCTGTTGCCGGGGATTGGTATATTTAGTTAAATTGATATCGTGGAAAAATTGTTCGGTCTTAATTTAGGGTGTATTTTATTTTATTTTATTTTATTTATTTTGTAGATAGATTGCAATTTTTCCTTGTTTGTTTTTATTTCCATATTTGTTGCATTCCTATTTTAGTGTTTTCCTTATAATTTGTTTTTCTTTCCATATTTGCTTTTCTAATTTAGTTTTTCTTTTAGTTGTGTAATCTTTTCCTTTTTTGTTTTTTGTGTTATTTTCTTGATTTTTTCTCTTTATTTAGATATTTTTCCTTGTTAGTCTTTTGCCGTAATTGTAATTTTCCATATTTGTTTCTTGTTTTCCTTAATTAGATAGTACTTATTATATTTTCCATATTTAGATTTTTCCATATTAGATTTTTTCCATATTAGATTTTTTTTGTTTGAGTGTTTGTCATTTGTTCTTGTTGGGTTATTGTTTGATTGGAAGCCTAATTATCATTGTTGCTTTAATTGATTTGAATGGCTTTTTATTCAACACCATATTCCAATTTTTCATCTTCAAGTTATTCCCCTTTAAAAGAAAATTCTTCCTTGGAAAGCATAATTCAAAATTATATAGAGGAGTCTAGAGCGAGGAGTCTAAAAATTGATGAAATCATAAGAGGACTTCAAGCTCCACAGGAAGTTAGTGAGGTGGGATCCACTTCCATAAGTTGTCTAGTGAGTCATGTGGCCGATGATTTATTGGCACCCATTCATGAGCGTAGTTCTTTCGATCTTGATGAGGATGAGCAGTTAGGGGTGAGTTGCATGAATAGTGGGGATGAATTGGAGAGTTGGAGCACCAATCAAGAACATGGTTGTGAGGAAAAAAAAGAAAATGAGCTTGTAGTGTTAGAGGAAGTTCAGGAGGTAGAGTTTGAGGTTGAAAAACCTTCGTCTATTTTATCTTCTCCATCCTTTGTAGATTTTGATTGTTCTTTTTTCTATTCTCACGAATCAGTTTTAGAGTCGGAGTCTCTTTATTTTGATATTTCTCCTTTTATGCTTCTTTTATTCAAAAATACCAAAAGTAATTCTGTTTCAGGGGACCATGAGAAGCTAGTAAGTTTACTAGCGATCGTTGGTTATATTGATTCAAGGAAGAAGGGCCCAAAGAAATACGAGAATTTTTATGTGCCTTGACAGACTGGACAAACACGTCGAGCTAATGACGTTAAACAAGCGCTTATGGGAGGCAACCCAAGTGAGTTAGTTATTTCTTTATTTTGAGTTTTTTTTTTTTATTTTTTGTGTCTGTTTTGTAAGTCTTGTTTTCTTTCTCTCCTTTGCTTTCAAGCTGTCAAGAGCCCAAACATTCAGTCAAGAAATCATCATCATTCCAGGGCAGTATTGTTCACTCCTTTCATTCGTTTATTGTTCTCATGCTTGTTTATGCTTTATTTTCGTTATACATTGAGGACAATGCATATTTTAAGTTTGGGGGTGGATTAGCATGTTTGTGGAGCCCTTGAGCATCTGAGTTCGGGCTATAGTTTTTAGCTTTCTTTGAATTATGCATATGGTTGTTGTCTGGATGCTGCTTTTGCATGATTATGATGTCCTAGGATAGGCTTTCTTGTCAATTTTCAAGTTTGTGATGAGATGTAAGCATAAGTGCCCAAAAAGGGAGACTTTTTAAAATTTTTCTAGGAGATGGCTTGCATGAGTAGAGTATCTGTCTTGGCTAGATTTGGATTTGAATGCTTAGGAGCGAATTATTGGGTTCATATGCTTGTTGTCACCTCGATAGGTGTAGGGTAGAACTAAAGAGTTATTTTTTTGCAAATTAGCATGTTTGATCTTGCTTAGGAGAAAAGAAAATAATATCTGCTTATCATGTTCATAACGAAAAATCATTCTTGGTTGTTATTGTTGAAAAAAAAAAGTCATGACTTATGCGCGCAATATGCAATGGTTAATAAAGATTAAGGCAAAAAAAGCTACCCCTGTTGTGATCAGTTAGGCCAACCAGAGAAAACTCAGGTTAAGGGTCCCTGCAATGGGTGTGTGAAAGCTAGTGCCACATATAAATGCTTAATTCATTTGTTAATTAAAAGCACCTAAGTATGGAGATAAACAAACTAATTTGTTGCATTAACTCATTAGTGAAGCCTTAGTGCCAGTGTAGAGGGAAGATGAGCTGAGAGTTTAATAATCCAATCCCGAGCTAGTAGAGTCTGATCTTGTTGAGTTAGATCTCGCTTGTGCAAGTTAATTTTGGAAAAATTTTAATTTGTCTCCCTCATTGGTCCTTGTGTGCATATCTCTTGCTTGCGTGGTTATTGACTTTTGAGCCTTGAGGATTGAGTTATGATTGTTGCATCCATTCTTCCATTGTATGTCTGATTTAGAGTTTGCTCGAGGACTAGCAAAACCTTAAGTTTAGGGGTATTTGATAGCGAGCATAGCTAGTTACTTTTACTTATTCAATTTAGCTAGTCTTTTATGATGTTTGGGCCATTTTATTGTGCTTTATTGTTTATTTTGTAGGAAATGGTTGATTGGAGCTATAATGCCATATTAGAGTTAATCGGGTGCTCGGGGCGTGAAAAGATGCAAAGGAATGAAAAGAGTAAAAGAGAAAAAAAAGTCAAATCTCGGTCAACAGCAGGCTAGCCTCGAGACGCTAGCTCTTGAGCGTCGAGACGCTCACATTCCATATCAGATTAGGGGCGTAAAGCTCACAGCGTCGAGACGCTGTGATAGGAAGCGTCCCGACGCTACCGTTTTTCCCTTATTCAGAACGCGCGTATAAGAGACAGCGTCGAGACGCTAAGACGAAAAAACGGAATAAAAGCTTATTTTCGGCTAGGTTTGAAGGGAGTGCAATTTGGGACCTTTGGGAGCCGTAAAGAGGGCAGAACAGAGAACTTGGAGGCTGAAAACAAAGGGGGAGATTTGGAAATCAACCCATTGTTTGTGGGGATCGTGACGGGGACGTCGGATTCGGCCTACATTGAGTTTTATTTTCCCTTTCCTTTCTTTAGTTAGATTTATGGCTTTCACATGTTTAGTTGAGCTTGTATTTACATTCATGAGTAGCTAAACTTGTAGCTTAGGGATTGATGTAGTTGATTAAGTTTATGGATTGATTTATGGTTTAAGTTGTGCAATGTTATTGTGTTTGTAATCTTGATTTAATGCTTTCAATTAATTGGCCATTAGTTGAATGATTTAAGTTTCGAATCTAGCTCGGGAGAGGGGATTTGATTTAGACTTACTCAAGATTGCATGAATAAAGTTTATTTTCTAATTCATGACAGTTTTAGATTAACTTTAGAATTGGTTAAAAGATCTCATTGTCTTGCATGGTAATAAACTTAGATAGGGATATCAAGTTGGTTAATTTGCATGAGAATCAATTATACTCGGGAGAGGTAGTTGTGATTAAAGGGTCTTTGGCTCATAATTTCATTATGCATAATAACTTATTCCTTAAAATCAATCCTAAACTAAATCGGCGAAATCAATTCCCTAAGTAGTTTTCCCAATTGAATTTCCATTCTTTTTACTTGTTTTGATTTGGTTTTATTATCATTCATTCATCACTTTTTAATCCCTAAATAAAATTGAGCGAGATTATTCACAATACTTGATTTGCTTAAAAATCCAATCCAGAGGACGACACTCGTATTTACGAACACTTTATTATTACTTGACCCGTGCGCTTGCGGTAGGAAAAGTCCACATCACCACATAAAGCTCAAGTATACATATTATAGTCAGGGATCTTAGTTTATTGGATTTGGGTTGTGCAATTTATTTATTCAATGACAAGTGTACTGAATAAACCTAATAACGATTTTATTGAACAAGTATATATAATTTGTTTACATTCACTATCTACGAGTTTTAGGGCACGAACCCCAACATCTCCAACCCCCCCCCCTTCGGTTACCATAAACACAAAAAAGCTTAGAAGTAAACCAGTTATTCCTTGTGATCGATCCCAACCACTACTACTGCAAAGTAGTTTAGTAGTCGATGAATATAAATTTATTTGACACGAGGATTTGACAAACTCGTCCGATCACTCCCCAAGGTTAACACAACACCCTCCTTGTTCTTGCACTCGAGAGAAAAGGATTTGAAATCAAGAAAGTAAGGAAGATCGATGAGTGATCTGAACTTTGCTCAACCAAGCTTTTATAGAGGAAGGTCATAATCGTTCTGTCGCAACTGATGAAAGCTACGTATGACATGACCGCCACGTGTCCTACGCCTCGAACGAAACAGATGGAAAATTCAATTTACATGGAACAGAAGCGCATTGGACTCGATTTGTGTGAAACGAAAGTGTCACATATTCCATTGAACTCGGTTTGCAGAACGGTCAAAAGAAAAGAATTAAGGAAAAATAAAATAAAAGGTTTTTTGGTCCATAAAGTAAAACCGCTTCTTTATTACGTGCGAGCGCAGTTACCTAAACCCACCCATCCGACCGGTGACAGACGCTTGTAGGAAGAAGTTTCAATACCAGCCTTAACCACATTTACAAGAGTATGGAAGAGTGATTGTATAAAAATTAAACACTCTTCCCAACTCTAAATTTTTCCATGTAGGACAATCCTTCAATCGACCAAAAACCCAAGTCATTCCCAACACTTATTAGACTCTTTTTAAAATTCAAGAACCTATTAGACACAAAATTAAAAGTTAAAAGGTCTACTAGATATATATATATTTTTTAATTTTAGAAACCAAATAGACTTAAACTTGAAATTTCAAGACTAAACATATAATTTAGCCTTAATTCACTAACCTATTAAATATAAAATAAAAAAAAAATTAAAGTTCTATTATAAATTAGACAAATTTTAATTAGACTTAAAATCCATGAAACATAAAATGAAAAGTTTTAGACATCAAGTTTCAAAAAAAAATATACATTTTTAATTCTAAACTTAGCATATTGTATCAATTTCAACCATGAACTTTCAATTTTATCAAATTGAACCTCAAACTTGGCAAGGTGTATCAATTTTAACTATCGAGTTTCAATTTCATCAAATTAAACCTCAAACTTAGGCGCTAGTATCAATTTTAACCTCAAACTTGCATAAATGTTGCAATGCAAACCTTCAGTTACTTTCTTTTTTAACCATCATTAAAACATGTAATTAAATATTTTCTCATTTTTCTTTTTTTAATTCATATTGCACATGAGTTGGTTTCTTGCAAAACATTTATTGGAGATTTTTTTATTTGAATAAATTTTTGGTCTTGAAAAGTTGTACATGGGTTTCCAATTTCCTCTCATTTTCTTCTTATTGTATTTGTGTGTTTCGTTGCCTTTTTTAGCTGCTTAGAAGAATGTGCAATTGTGGGATGATAAGAAAGCAAATTTGGAGTTTTTTCTTTTCATTTAGATGACTTTTTCTTGTGTTGTTGAGAATTTTGTGAGTTTTTTTTTCAAGGATTACAAAAGCAGAGCAATTTTGAAGTTTTAGTTTTCGAATGTTTGAAGGTTTTTTTCTTCTTGCCAAGAACTTGGTGAGAGTTTTTTTTTTTTTTTTTTGAAGATAGTTTTTTTTTTCTTGTTAGTTAGAACATGCAAAGGAAAGTAATTTCATTTTTCTCAGTGGTGGATCTAGGATTTTATGTCAGAGGGGCACAGCTTCGTATGAATGTAATTTTTGATGTTTTGATGCAATATGCAAATTAAGTAATATCGATTAGGTTAAACTATAAGTTTAGTCTCTAAATTTCTAGGTTTGTGTCTATTTGATCCCTAAACTTAAATTTAAGAAAAATAGAATAAGTCGAAGACCTATTAGACATTTTTAAAATTCAGAGACTTATTACACAAAAAATTGAAAATTTAGCAACCTATTAGACAAATTTTTAAAGTTTAGAGACCAAATAGACACAAACATAAAATTAAAGTTCAGGAACTACCCTTATAATTTAACCTGCATATCAATTACTAAACTATAATAAATCACTGTGCTTTTTCCGAAAAAGAAAAAAAATCATTGTACATTGTATCATTTTTTTTAGGGAAAAATACACTTTTGGTCCCTGAGGTTTGGGTTAGGTTTCATTTTGGTCCCTGAGTTTTCAAACTCAATAATTTAGTCCTTAAGGTTTGGTTTTAGTTTCATCTTTGTCCCTCCATCCATTTTTCCGTTAAAAACTAACGGTTTGCTGATGTAGCATTTTTTTTATTAAAAAAATTATTTTTTTTAACTTTTTTATTAAAAAATTCTTATTTTTTATTTTTTAAAATAAAAATAATAAAAATATTGTTTTTATTTTATTTATTCATTTCTCTCTCCCTTTCTTCTTTTCTCTCACCCTTCTTCTTCATCGTCAAACCATCACCACCATCGTTGCCGGCCAACTACCACCATCGTCGGCCGACCGCCGCCGCCGGAGCAGAGCTTCTTTTTTTTCCCTCATTTTCTTTCTTTCCCTTCCTCTTTCTCTTCTTCATCATCCTTTTTATCTTCTTTTTCATCCTTGTCGTCGGCGTTTTTGTGTTTGGTGGTTTCAGATCTGACCTTTACAAGCTTAATGGCGGCGTTTTCGAGCTCGACATCTTCAGATCTGACGTGTGCAAGTTCGGCGGCGGCGTTTTCGTGCACGAAAACTTCAGATCTCGCCGGTGTTGGTCTCGCTTGGGTCTCCGTTTTTCAGTGGGTTTTTCAGCGGGTTTTGGTCTCTTTGAAGCTCAGATTTGAAATGGTTTGGGTCTGTGCTTTTCAGCCGTCGACCCTCGCGAACGCCAACTTCATATCTACTTGCGATCGGAAAATCGAGAGAGAGAGGGCGCCGGATGAAGAAACACCGAGGAAGACAATGGTTGGGTGGGTTTTTCTCGCCGGCGTGGAGGAGACAGCGATGGGGAGAGAGACGATGCCGGAGGAGCGAAAACTGAAACTCACCCACGATCCTTACGCCCGACCAAATGCACCCACGCACGCTGAATCCACGAGGCCACTCCACTGCCACCGGCGCACCGTTGACGGTGGAGATGAACACCCACTGGTCGGCGACGAAGAGAAACTCGAGAGGAGGAAGAAAATTTCGCCGGAGATCGACCTTTAGGCTGCCGTGCGTGAAGGAGATGAAAAGAGATGTGAAGAAGAGGAGGAGAAAGGAAGAGGAAAAAATAAAAAAAATCCAGCGAAGGCGATGGCAGTCGACGGTCGACGGTGGCGGTGGTTGCCGGCGGGAGGCTGTCACCGGCGACGGGGATGAAGAAGGAGAAGGAGGAGCAGAACAAGGTAAGACGAAGGGAGAGTAATAAATAAAAATAATATAAATATTTTATTTTAATATATTTTTATTTTAAAAAGTTAAAAAAAAATTAATTAAAAAAAACACCACGTCAGCAAACCGTTAGTTTTTAACGGAAAAATAGATGGAGGGACCAAAACGAAACTAAAACCAAACCTCAAGGACTAAATTGTTGAGTTTGAAAGCTCAGGGACCAAAATGAAACCTAACTCAAACCTCAGGGACTAAAAGTGTATTTTTCCCTTTTTTAATATAAAAATAACAAAAATAAAATTTGTCTGCACATAATTTTATATTAATTTTTGAAAAGAAAGTATAATTGAATTATCGAAATAAATATACCAAAAACAAACTGATAAGGAAATAAGTGACAACCAGCTTCAATCAATTACTATGGTGAAAAGTTGCATCCTTTCAAGCATAACAAAGACACCTATTCAACCAAAAGACACAATGAACCTAAAAATCCAGATTCATTCACATATTTAATGTATTGTGTATCTTTTGAATTCATGAATTTGTATTTATGACGGTTCATGAATGGATTTGAAAGGTTAGAGGCTAAATTTAAAGCACATAGATGAAGGGTTGTGTCCTTTCATGGTGTCCTTTCAATTAATATAAATAGGGATGTAATTTGTCATTTGAACACAAGTTGAAGTTGAATTTGAATGAAATTTCAGATTGAGTTTAGTCTCTCTCAAGCTTTTATATTTTTCTTGTGTTCTTGTGTTTAGAATGCATGCCTAGGACTTTCAATCTAGTCTGATCAATTAGATTGTGAAGAGTTCGAAATCTTGAAATTAGGAACGAGATCTCCTTTCTTCTTGATCTTTGATCATCCTTCCAAGCAAATATGTTTAACTTTCTTGGGGTTGTCTTATCATTTGGTCAATGGAGTTATTCTTACTATTGTTGTGGGGGTTCACCTTATTTTTAGATTCATTGTGTCTTTTGGTTGAATAGGTGCCTTTGTTATGCTTGAATGCAACTTTTCACCATAGTAATTGATTGAGCTGGTTGGTCACTTATTTTCTTATCACAAACAGAACTTCAAATAGGGAGTAAAGGTTTTCTAAAAATGTATCAATTTTTTCTAGGAAATTGTGGCAGATGGCTAGAAAAAAAATCCCCTTTTGTTATATGACTAAAATAGTTTCAAATTTGGAGGAATGACTACCGTGATTTTAGGAATTGTCAGTTGATCTATTTTTCCCCATTTTACCCCTAGTGTATACTGCTATTTACAGCTCTGCCCAACTCAACTACCAATATTAAGTTTTTTTTTTTTAAAAAATCAACGTAAGATTTTTCGGTTGAGAAAAATCTTAAGTCATGTGGATTTTCCTAAATATTTGTTAGAAAGAAAAAAAAAAAAACTAATTTTGTCCTATATTTTCTCACTCTCAACAAAATTGTTTTCTACATTCTCACTCATTTCTTCACAATCAATGTTCAAATCTTTGCATAAAATCTAGAATTCAAATTTCATCTCCTCTTGGCACCACCAGAATTTTTTCAATAATGGCTTCCCATCGAGTTTCGATCCTATACGATAGCGTTTGGGCGGTGATTCCGTCACAAACCTTCTTAGACTTGATGGTTGAAAGAAAATTTCACAGATCTGCTAATGGGGAAGACAAGTTTCAGATTATAAGCTTTTCTGAGAACGAAGATCTTGTCTGGATGTTTGCTGGGGTATATAACATGATGTACCACAATTGTTTCCTTGTCGTATATGTTGAAAGTGTGGATACTAGTATCCATAGGGACGATGCAAGTCTGAATTCAACAGAAAATACAAACAACAGAGGAGGATTTCATGTAAGTGTACATATCAACACAATACACTGACTGTGTTGTCAGTGTGGTTGCTGAGCCTGTAGATACCAATATACACAGAGGTAGTGTTGGACCAAATTCACTAAGGAGAATGCAACTCAGAGAAGGATAATTGTTGGTTTCCTTAATTCAGTGGTAAGTGATGTGTTTTACACCAATAGATATGGTTAAATACAAGTTGTAGCAGTCCTTACAATTTTGGATTGTGTCAACAAGGTCTTCAAAGACAAAGTTTTTAAAGCATTTTAGATTGTCAAGGAAGATGGCGAGAACTGGGTAATGTTTAATTATTGTATTAACTATATGTATATACCCTTATGTACATAGAGATTCTAGAGATATATACCCTTATCCATTTGCAAGCAATTGATTGGGTTATTGAGTATGATGCTTGTTTGTATATACACATACATTGTTGTACTTATTGTGTTTTTGTACATAATTACTTCTGTGTTTTTATGTATTTACTATTATACACACATAAGTATTAAGTGATTTTGTACGGAAAATGTATATTGACAGTTCAACATAAGTTTTTTCAGGATTAAGAATTTAGATTTCTTGTTTAAATGATGTTAATTACGGTTTTAGATTTAATGCAAGGTTGTTAAATCTTCTTCATGTTAAATTTGATTTCTCCCCTCCTTAAAATGCTGCTTTTTTTTCTTCCCTCCTTAAAATGCTCATTTCTTTGTTTTGATTTAGCTAGTTAGACTATTGTTAAAATTAGATTGTCTTTCCTACTTATTATTCTCCACAATTATAGATTTCATTTCTCTTTCTAAAAAGTGGTTTGGGGCAATTTAGTCTGTTTTAATTTGGAATTTATTAATTAAAATCACATTTAACCATTTATTTAATTTTTGAACACGTTTAGCCATTTTTCAGGCCCCCTATTTAAATCTAGCCATTTTTCTTGTTGCCCTAATTTTTTTTTTTTTATGTGAAATTAATTTTCTAAAAACAATTTACCAAAAGTTTAAAAATTGTTTACTATAACAAGTATAAATTATTTAACTTTTAAAATGTTTACCAAAAAAAGGATAAATTATTTATTTTGTAAACATAAATATATGTTGTTTACCAAAATTAAATATAAAAACCACGAGATTTATTATCAAGAAAGAAAAATGTAGTAGTTTTAAGAAAAAATAAAATGCAGCTAGCTGGTTTTGAAAACGGGACCAACAGGTGGACACTTGCGCGTGTATTGAGGAAGAAACCAACAAAGCAAAATCATGATTTTTCTTTTCTTATATTTGTTGGATTTTTCTTGTTGTTAATAACTTTGTGGTATTTTTTGTTGGGATTGGTGCCCTAAAACTCGTAGATAGTGAATGTTAAACGAATTATATACTTATTCGATAAAGGTGTTATCGAGATTGATTCAGTAAAAGTCATTACTGAATAAAGTAAATTGCACTTATAATAACCCAAATCCAATAAACTAAGATCCATGACTATAGGATGAACACTTGAGCTTTATGTAGAGACATAAAAGTGGATCAAGCTTGAGTAATAGCCAAAACGGTCTATAGTATAGGAATAGGGTTGGGTACCTTATTCTGGAGACACTATGAGACGCGGCCCACTTTATAGATGGTATAGACGATGTGATCCTAAACCGTCCATGTATAGACATGCGAGTGGGGGCGTCCTATACAGTGAGTTTGCATAAGACCAGGACCGAGAAATAAGTCACTCTCGCTTTATAACACCGTTTACTGACGAGACTGACTATTTCATGTGATGACCTAGGTAACTCGATCTTAATCCTGAGCTAACTATGAACTCTTGTTTATTCGGACTTATCCTTGGATCTGCATAGGTGAGAGTGGCTCAGTATCGCCGACTCAATAAGCCTCCCATTTCAGGGATAGGAACGGGTAGATAGCTGGGGACATAGTCGTGCAAGAAGGAATTCACTCCTACTCGAATTAGGGATAGTAGAGAGGTTGTTCCCTTAAGTGCTGACTCTGGGCTTGAACAAAGGGATCCCGCTCTCTCATTGGCCCGAGAGGGACTCGGTTTATTGGTTGGACCATAAACCAATTGTTCATTAGAGGATCAGTGGGACTTAAGGAACTAGAAGTACTATAGGGGTAAAATGGCTTATTGACCTAGCTATAGCTACAAACAACCTGTGAAGGATCGACTTACTAATCATGGTTAAATCAAGTGGACGGAAATATATCTATAGTGAGGGGAGTGCAACTATCAGGCTATAGTGGAGTGTCCCGATAGTTAACGAATGTTGACTAGCTTGGACAATGAGATTATTCGGTTAACCTCGAATCGTTGGAGCCCATGATCTATAGGTCCATTAGGTCCCCCTACTAGCTCATATCAGAATTAAGCCTAGAACAAAAGATAGGAAGCTTTGAATCGTTCAAAATCGGGAAAAAGGGTATTATTGAAATTGTGTTTGACACAATAGTTTAATTATGAATTAAATTAGAAAATGAGAGATGAAGTATTTAAAAGTGTTTTGAATACTATATATATGTATTAGGAATCATATATATGGAATTGCACAAGATAACAAAGATTAATTAGATTAATCATATCAAAATTAATTTGAAAATTTTCAAATTAATTACCAAGCAATCAATTTCAATTTAGAATTGAAATTGGGGGTAATTTGCAAGCTTGAAATTTGATTTCAATTTGAATTTAGTGGATTTAGTTGGAAATCCACTTAATGCATGATCATTCAAAGTGGAAAGACAACTCACTCATGCATTGTTGCATGTCTTGTGTAATGTACACCTAGAATCCACTTGAGCTTGCAAATACACCATGTGTCTTGTGTCTTGAGGCTTGGCTTTGCATGGATAATGTCTTTAAGAGGAGTTTGAATCATATTCAAACATAAGAGAGCCATTTCCTTAATGTTATGCTGCTGGAATTTGGACTCAAAGTTCTCTCATCTCTCATTCTTCTCCATTGCTTGATGCTTCAAGCATTCCCTTCCCATTCCCTATCTTATATAGACTCCCACAAGTCGTTCTTGGCCCGGAGTATAGTAGAGAAGACTCTAGAGGTTGTCCAAGGAGCATAGGAGAGGCAAACACCACAAGGAGTTCAACATAAGTGAGCTACAAAGGTTGGTGTTTTCTAAATTCTCTATTCTGTTTTTTCTAGAACATGCATGCTTTAGGAGCAAAATTGAATGTCTTAAGTGCTTTCGATCTTCAATTGCTTCCACATGTGTAATATGTACACCTTCATTTTTAGGTTAAATAACAATGAAAAATAAGTTCGGAGTGTTTGATTTCTTAAAATAAAAAGTTTCTCCAACAAATTTCTTACAAGAAACCAATGTAACTTAGGTGTAATGTGATTTTTTTTTTAAAGGAGGAAATTGTCATTCACATGTTATGCAAGTTTAGGGTTAAAATTGATATAATCTGCTAAGTTTAGGGTTTAATTTGATTAAATTGAAAGTTTAAGGTTAAAATTGATACAACCATGTATAAATGATTTTTTCAAAAAAAAAAAAAAGTGTGTTTAGAAATAGAAACTTATTGAATAGCAAGAAAAAAAAAAGAGAAATTGCAAAAACCACTCCTAAAGTATGGTGATTGTAACAATTGCACCATTAAACTTTCAATTGTAAAAATTAGACCCTTAAAAACTTTCAAAGGTAAAAATTACCCTCAATGGTAAATATAAAAAGGACAACTAGGAGAGATAAAAACATTTCTCTCTTTCCTCCTTTCCCCTCCCTACTTTCTGCCTCTCCCTTCCTGGTTACTTCCCCCTCCCTTAAAATTTCAATCACACAAAAATCTGAGCATCAATTGCTTTCTTGTGTGCTGCTAAAAGGTCAATAGAAGTTTTAGGGTTTTAGTTTGTAACAAATGTATATACGGTAAAAGACTGATCTGTTTAGTATTCCCATAGACACAGTACTATTTATAATACAAAGAAATAACCATATTACAGAGAAATATGGAAAGATATAACAAATCTGTTACCTAAAAAATATATTGACTATAACAACTTAATAACAAAATCAATACTCCCTCTCAAGATGGAGTGAAAATATCAACAACACCCATCTTGGACAAAATGACAGTCCAGCTCTATATATTTTGTCCTCTCGTGAAAAGTGGGATTAGAAGCAATATGCAAAGCAACTTGGTTGTCACAAAATAAAAGAGGAGAAGAAAGTTGTGGTATCTGTAAATCAGAGAGCAAAGAGGAAAGCCATATAAGTTCATAAGTAGTTTGAGCCAATGCACGATACTCAGCCTCTGCAGAAGATCTAGAAACAGTAGTTTGTTTCTTGGATTTCCATGAAACCAATGAATCACCCAAGAAAATGCCATAACCAGTAGTAGAGCACCGAGTGTCAATGCAAAAAGCCCAATCAGAATCAGCAAAGGCTTTCAGTTGGAATGTAGAAGTAGGCCGAAGTAAAATTCCTTGACCAGGGGAGGACTTCAAATACCTCAGCAAGTAATGAGCAGCAGATAAGTGTAATTTACATGGCTTTGAAACATACTGACTCAGTTTATTAACCGTGAAAGCAATATCAGGTCTGGAAATAGTCAAATAAAGCAACCGTCCAATAAGCCTTCTATAAGAAGAAGGGTCATCAAGTAAATCAACATCAGATTTTTGCAACTTTAAACGAGGATCCATAGGAACTGCTTTAGGTTTAGCAACCAATAAGACCTGCATCCTCAATGAGTTGAAGAGTATAATGAAGTTGAGATAAATATATCCCCTTGGAACAACGAGCAAGTTCTAAGCCAAGAAAATATTTTAGATGGCCCAAGTCTTTGAGTTTTAACTTGCCATGTAGAAGAAGTTTCAAATGATCAAGCATGGAAGAGTTTGCCCCAGTCAATATAATGTCATCAACATACACCAGTAAAGCAACAAAATCAGAACCAAACCCTCGGACAAATAGGAAATAGTCTGCTTTAGATTGGTGAAAACCAAGAGAAAGTAAAGTATCTGAAAATTTGGCAAGCCACTGGCGAGAAGCCTGCTTTAGATCATAAATCGATTTATTTAGGCGACATACAAGACTCTCCCCCTTACTAGGAACAGGGACATTGGGTTGATATCCCAAAGGTAAATCCATATAGACTTCCTCAATCAAATCACCATGGAGGAAAGCATTATTAACATCAAGTTGTATCAAAGGCCACTGATAGGAGACAGCCACGGTAAGCAATACACAAACAGTGACTAATTTAGCTACCGGAGAGAAAGTTTCAATAAAACCCAATTCCTTTTGTTGGGTATAACCCTTTGCCACCAAACGAGCTTATGTTTAATCTTATAAATCCATTTGCATCCAATAGAATATTTGTTTGGAGGAAGAGAAACAACATTCCAAGTATGATTGGTTTCTATATCCTCTAACTCAGCTTGCATAACCTTTTTCCAATGATCAAAGGGTAGGGCTTGGTGGTAAAATTGGGGTTCATAATGGGTAGAAATATTAAGAGACAAGACTCAGTAAGAGGGGGAAAGTTTGGTATACAAAATATATTGGTGTAAAGGATATTTGGTGGAGTAAGTCGGAAAAGGGGAATCGGTAAGGAGGGAACAATGATAATCTTTGAGATAAGTGGGCAATTTAGTTGGCCTCGAGGAGCGCCTAGGTGTTGAGACATGAGAGGATGTGTTTGGAATATCAATGGATGGGGAATCAGTTTCGGAAGAAGGTGTAGAATTCATGTCTGGGGAGGTAGGATTGGTTTGTATAGACGTAGGGGTGGTTGGGGGATCAGTCTCAGAGGAAAAATTGTCTACATCAAATTATCGAGGTAGAACTATGTGGGAAAACAAGTCAGGTTGATCATTGGAGAGAGTTGTCGTATGAAATGGAAACACAGACTCATGAAAGACCACATCTCGAGAAATGAAAAGCCGACGATTTTCTATATCAAACAATTTGTAAGCTTTCATACCAGGCGGATATCCAACAAAAACAGCAGGGAGGAAACTTAGATCGATTAGCAGATAGAGTGGATGCAAAGCAGAGACATCCAAAGACTTTCATCAACGAATAATCAGGCAAAGATCCATTGAAGACAAAATAAGGAGTTTTCCATTTCAAAACATGTGATGGAGTCCGATTAATCAAATATACAACAGTCAATATGCATTCACTCCAGAAATGTAAAGGAACACGAAACTGAAAAAAATAGTGCTCTAGCCACATTTAATATATAATGTTGATGCTTTCGTTCAACAACTGAATTGTGCTCAGGTTGAAGGTGTACATATTACACATACGGAAGCAATTGAAGATCGAAAGCACTTAAGACATTCAATTTTACTCCTAAAGCATGCATGTTCTAGAAAAGACAGAATAGAGAGTTTAGAAAACACCAACCTTTGTAGCTCACTTATGTTGAACTCCTTGTGGTGTTTGCCTCTCCTATGCTCATTGGAAAACCTCTAGAGTCTTCCCTACTATACTCCGGGCCAAGAACGACTTGTGGGAGTCTATATAAGATAGGGAATGGGAAGGAAATGCTTGAAGCATCAAACAATGGAGAAGAATGAGAGATGAGAGAACTTTGAGTCCAAATTCCAGCAGCATAACATTAAGGAAATGGCTATCTTATGTTTGAATATGATTCAAACTCCTCTTAAAGACATTATCCATGCAAAGCCAAGCCTCAAGACACAAGACACATGGTGTATTTGCAAGCTCAAGTGGATTCTAGGTGTACATTACACAAGACATGCAACAATGCATGAGTGAGTTGTCTTTCCACTTTGAATGATCATGCATTAAGTGGATTTCCAACTAAATCCACTAAATTAAAATTGAAATCAAATTTCAAGCTTGCAAATTACCCCCAATTTCAATTCTAAATTGAAATTGATTGCTTGGTAATTAATTTGAAAATTTTCAAATTAATTTTGATATGATTAATCTAATTAATCTTTGTTATCTTGTGCAATTCCATATATATGATTCCTAATACATATATATAGTATTCAAAACACTTTTAAATACTTCATCTCTCATTTTCTAATTTAATTCATAATTAAATTATTGTGTCAAACACAATTTACGATAATACCCTTTTTCCCGATTTTGAATGATTCAAAGTTTTCTATCTTTTGTTCTAGGCTTAATTCTGATATGAGCTAGTAGGGGGACCTAATGGACCTATAGATCATGGGCTCCAACGATTCGAGGCTAACCGACTATTCTCATTGTCCAAGCCAGCCAACATTCGTTAACTATCGGGACACTCCACTATAGCCCGATAGTTGCACTCCCCTCACTATAGATATATTTCCGTCCACTTGATTTAACCATGATTAGTAAGTCGATGCTTCACAGGTTGTTCGTAGCTATAGCTAGGTCAATAAGCCGTTTTACCCCTATAGTACTTCTAGTTCCTTAAGTCCCACTGATCCTCTAATGAACAATTGGTTTATGGTCCAACCAATAAACCGAGTCCCTCTCGGGCCAATGAGAGGGCGGGATCCCTTTGTTCAAGCCCCGGAGTCAGCACTTAAGGGAACAACCTCTCTACTATCCCTTATTCGGGTAGGAATGAATTCCTTCTTGCACGACTATGTCCCCAGCTATCTACCCGTTCCTATCCCTGAAATGGGAGGCTTATTGAGTCGGCGATACTGAGCCACTCTCACCTATGCAGATCTAAGGATAAGCCCGAATAAACAGGAGTTCATAGTTAGCTCAGGATTAAGATCGAGTTACCTAGGTCATTGATAACTGCCCAAAAGGTAGTTATTTAGGCCTCAATTATATAGAGATTTGTGTGTCCTCTATGCTTATTAGGGTTGGTTTTGGATAGATATTACATGTTTTAACCCATTTGGAAGAATGGAAGCATTGGAAATTATTTTGTGCAGATTACGCTGCTGAGCGACTGGAGGGAGCAGATTCTATGCTGCAACAAAACTGGGAGCAGAAACTGCCACATCACAACTCGTTAGCCAACTTCATGAACCGAGTTCTGTTGAGTTATTTTCGTGATAAAGGATCAAGGAGAGCCTTACACGTGTCCTAGTTGACCTAATTCAAGCCTCCCATCCTTCTATAAAAGGAAGTAGCCGTCAAAGTCAAAGTCATTCCATGTTTTCCCTTGGAAGCCGAATAGTATAGGGAGATTGAAGATCCTCAAGAACACCATCTACCGCAACCTGATTAGGGAGTTTATTTTCTTTATTAACTTGTGGTTATGGACATGCATACTCAGATTGTAATTCGTATTCCTATGCCTATTATGAACTAAGTAGCTTAAGGTGTTGGTTAGGAATAATGTGATTACTGTGCTTCATCTCTAGTAATATATTGACTATCGCATTTTGGTTAATTGTTGTGCTTATTCTTATTTTATGTCCGCCTGGCCAGCCGGTATGGATAGCTCTATCTAGTTTCAGGGATGATTTAGAGAGTGTGTGGCAATTATCCACACTACGATCATTGTGTATTGGTGAACGCCAGTGACTGAGCTAGGGATAGCCAGTTGCCTAGTGCTTGATCGGTCGTACTTCATTGGGTTTTAAACATATCCCAAAAGATTCAGAGTTTCGGGAGGAATCCGCTAATAATACTGCGAGAAATGCATGATCAATAATATTGCTAGAGCATATCTTAGAACAATCACTAAAACCTAACCAGCGCCTGCCTTTAATCTGTCTATCTATTTGTTTACTTGTTGTTCTGCCATTTATTTTGCTTCAGCATAATTCTTATAAAACCCAACATTTTTATTATCTTCGAAACCATTAGGAAGTTACACAAAATAGATAAAGTGGAAGCTCATTCAGACCTTGGATTCATAATATTACTTGCTGCAGACTGTGTATACTTGCACATGAATTCTAGAGTATTTTATACTATATTTTTACTCACTCTAGGAGCCCAACAGTCATCACATGAAATAGTCAGTCTCGTCAGTAAACGGTGTTATAAAGCGAGAGCGACTTATTTCTCGGTCCTGGTCTTATGCAAACTGATGTGCAAATTGCTTACCGCAAGTGTACGGGCCAAGTAATAATATACTGTTTTCGTGTAAAACGAGTGTCGTCCTCTGGATTGGTTTTCTAGCAAATTAAGTATCGTGAATACTTTTGTTCAATTTTATTTAGGGAGCAAAACTCAATGATAAAAAATAAATCTAAAGACAAAAAGCATAAAATAAAAGTGGAGACTCAAATGGAAAGATTCTTAGGGAATTGATTTCATTGATTAAGAATGAGGATTGATTAATAGGAATGAGTTGACCGTGCAATTATTCTACAAGCCAAGGAAACTTTTATCACGATTACCTCTCCCGAGTATAATTGATTCTCATGCATATAAACCAACTTGATATCCCTATCTAAGTTCATTAACATGCAAGGCATTATTCGGTTCGGTCCTTGTTATGCTTCTAAAGATATTCCAAATCCCGTCACAAACTTAGAATTTCTACTCTAGTCATGCAATTAAACAAGGTAAGTCTTAGGCCAAATCCTCTCTTCCGAGTTAGATTCAACACTTAAATCATTCAATTAGTGATCAAGTAATTGAAAGCATTAAACACAAAATTGCATGCATAGAATAACAGCACATTCATACCAAAAATTAATCCAACAAACTTAAACAATTACATCAATCCCTAAGACAAACAACTAGCAATTCATAGTCTCTAAACCATAAACACTAATTGAAAGAAAAGCCATAAAAACTACAAGAGTTAAGGGAAAGAAAAGGGAAAACTCGAATCCGTCGAAACCGGCACGTCCCCGTCACGATCTCCATGTCTTCTCGCTTGATTCCCGCTCCTTGGCCTTGCCTTTAGCTCCCACAAAAGATCTCTAGTCGAAATTAGGGCTAAAATCTAACCAATTGGCCTCCCCAATCCGTAGCTGAAAAGAGGAATTTATAGAAAATCTGCGGGTAGCGTCGCGACGCTGTGTACATAGCGTCGCGACGCTGTCACAGCGTCTCGACGCTAAGGAGATAACATCTCGACGCTGTCTCTGTTGCCGCCCAATTCAGAAAAGGAAAGGCAGCGTCGAGACGCTCCAAGAACAGCGTCCCGACGCTGGCCTACGGATGGCTCTCTTTTGACTTCTTCTTGGTTGAATCTTTTCCGTTCTTTAGCCAATTTTCATGTCCCGAACACCTATTTAGCTCCAATTTCTCGATTTAACTCTGAAACATGATTCCTACAAAAAGAACATAAAATGCATAATTTTGGCCAATTAAATATAAAAGACTAGCTTAATTAATTAGGGAAACATAGCTAGCTATGCTCGCTATCAAATACCCCCAAACTTAAGCTTTCGCTAGTCCTCTAGCAAACTAAAAATCAAGCATACAGTGGAAGAATGGATGCAATAATCATAACTCAATCCTCAAGGCTCAAAAGTCAATAGTTAAGCAAGCATGAGACATGCACATAAGGACCAATGAGGGAGACAAATTAAAATTTTTTCCAAAATTAACTTGCACAAGCGAGATCTAACTCAACAAGATCAGACTCTACTAGCTCGGGATTGGATTATTAAACCCTCAGCTCATCTTCCCTCTACACTGGCACTAAGGCTTCACTAATGAGTTAATGGAACAAATTAGATTGTTTTCCTCCAAACTTAGGTGCTTATAATTAACAATTAAATTAAGCATGTATATGTGGCACTAGCTTTCACACACCCATTGCAGGGACCCTTAACCTGAGTTTTCTCTGGTTGGCCTAACTGATCACAACAGGGGTAGCTCTTTTTGCCTAAACTTTATTAATCATTGCATATTGCGCGCATAAGTCAAGACTTCTTTCTTTTTCAACAATAACAACAAGAATGATTTTTCGTTACGAACATGATAAGCAGATATTCTTTTCTTTTCTCCTAAGCAAGATCAAACATGCTAATTTGCAAAAAATTAACACTTTAGCTCTACCCTACACCTATCGAGGTGACAACAAGCATATGAACCCAATAATTCGCTCCTAAGCATTCAAATCCAAATCTAGCCAAGACAGATACTCTACTCATGCAAGCCATCTCCTAGAAAAATTTTAAAAAGTCTCCCTTTTTGGGCACTTATGCTTACATGTCATCACAAGCTTGAAAATTGACAAGAAATCCTATCCTAGGACATCATAATCATGCAAAAGTAGCATCCAGAAAACAACCATATGCATAATTCAAAGAAAGCTCAAAACTATAGCCCGAACTCAGATGCTCAAGGGCTCCACAAACATGCTAATCCACCCCCAAACTTAAAATATGCATTGTCCTCAATGTATAAATCAATAAAGCATAATCAATCATGAGAACAATAAAAGAGTAGGAGGAGTGAACGATACTGCCCTGGAATGATGACCTTTTCATGAATGCTTGGCAAAGACAAGAGCACGGGAACTCCTACAAAACAAAAACAACAAGACATAAAAAAACAATAACAAAGTAACTTGGGTTGCCTCCCATAAGCGCTTGTTTATCGTCTTTAGCTCGACGTGCTCGTGCAGTCTGTCAAGGCACATAAAAATTCTCGTATTTCTTTGGGCCCTTCTTCCTTGAATCAATATAACCAACGATCGCTAGCAAACTTACTAGCTTCTCATGGGCCCCTGAAACAGAATTATTTTTGGTATTTTTTACTAAAATAAACATAAAAGGAGAAAGATCAAAATAAAGAGACTCTGACTCTATAACTGACTCGTGAGAATAGAAAAAGGAATCATCAAAGTATACAAAGGACGGAGAAGATAAAACAGACGAAGGCTTTTCAACTTCAAACTCTACCTCCTGAACTTCCTCTGACACTACGAGCTCATTTTCTTTTTCTTCCTCACAAACATGTTCTTGATAGGTGCTCCAACTCTCCAATTCATCCCCACTATTCATGCAACTCACCCCTAACTGCTCATCCTCATCAAGATCGAAAGAACTACGCTCATGAATGGGTGTCAATGAATCATCGGCCACATGACTCACTAGACAACTTATGGAAGTGGATCCCATCACACTAACTTCCTGTGGAGCTTGAAGTCCTCTAATGATTTCATCAATTTTTAGACTCCTCGCTCTAGACTCCTCAATATAATTTTGAACTATGCTTTCCAAGGAAGAATTTTCATTTAAAGGGGTATAACTTGAAGATGAAAAATTGGAATATGGTGTTGAGTAAAAAGCCATTCAATTAAAGCAACAATGATAATTAGGCTTCCAATCAAACAATAACCCAACAAGAACAAATGACAAAGACTCAAACAAAAAAGGAAAGAAAAAAAAACAAAGAAAACTAAATAGAAAAGGAAAACAAAAACAAATAAGGAAATAAAACAAATATGGAAAAAATCAAACAAATAAAGAAAACACTAAAATATGAATGCAACAAATAAGGAAAAAAATGCAATCTATCTACAAAGTAAAAATACACCCTAAATTTAGACCGAACAATTTTTCCACAATATTAATTTAACTAAATGTGCCAATCCCCGGCAACGGCGCCAAGAACAAATGACAAAGACTCAAACAAGTGTACGGGCCAAGTAATAATATAGTGTTTTCGTGTAAAACGAGTGTCGTCCTCTGGATTGGTTTTCTAGCAAATTAAGTATCGTGAATACTTTTGTTCAATTTTATTTAGGGAGCAAAACTCAATGATAAAAAATAAATCTAAAGACAAAAAGCATAAAATAAAAGTGGAGACTCAAATGGAAAGATTCTTAGGGAATTGATTTCATTGATTAAGAATGAGGATTGATTAATAGGAATGAATTGACCGTGCAATTATTCTACAAGCCAAGGAAACTTTTATCACGATTACCTCTCCCGAGTATAATTGATTCTCATGCATATAAACCAACTTGATATCCCTATCTAAGTTCATTAACATGCAAGGCATTATTCAGTTCGGTCCTTGTTATGCTTCTAAAGATATTCCAAATCCCGTCACAAACTTAGAATTTCTACTCTAGTCATGCAATTAAACAAGGTAAGTCTTAGGCCAAATCCTCTCTCCCGAGTTAGATTCAACACTTAAATCATTCAATTAGTGATCAAGTAATTGAAAGCATTAAACACAAAATTGCATGCATAGAATAACAGCACATTCATACCAAAAATTAATCCAACAAACTTAAACAATTACATCAATCCCTAAGACAAACAACTAGCAATTCATAGTCTCTAAACCATAAACACTAATTGAAAGAAAAGCCATAAAAACTACAAGAGTTAAGGGAAAGAAAAGGGAAAACTCGAATCCGTCGAAACCGGCACGTCCCCGTCACGATCTCCACGTCTTCTCGCTTGATTCCCGCTCCTTGGCCTTGCCTTTAGCTCGCACAAAAGGTCTCTAGTCGAAATTAGGGCTAAAATCTAACCAATTGGCCTCCCCAATCCGTAGCTGAAAAGAGGAATTTATAGAAAATCTGCGGGTAGCTGATAGCGAGCAGAAATGTCGCTATTTTAGTCTCAATTTATTAAGCTTTTTGGTGCTTTAATCGTGTTTTTAATGAATATATTTAATGAATTTTGTTATTTTGTCTTTAGGAGCATAAATGATGATTTTGGGAGAAAAAGAGCCATAATTGAAGTAATTATAGCCCAAATCAAAGTATGAAGCATTTGGAAGCCCAAAGAAGACATCCATGAAGAAAAGACCAAGAGAAATGAAGAAGAAGGCCCAAAAATCAGCCCAAAAGGAAGCTGATTTTTCTGGAAAATCTGGACAGCGTCGAGACGCTTAGCAAGGCAGCGTCGCGACGCTGCCCTTTCTTGTTGCCCAAGCCGCGTGCGCAGCAGCGTCGCGACGCTTGGCAAGGCAGCGTCGCGACGCTACCCCTTTTCCAGGCCTATAAATAGGCGCCCTTGGTGCCTCATTTTGAATTATCAATCATCACTCAATCATCCACCACTCATTCCTTTCTTTCCTTTCTTAAGACTCCTTTTTTGGAGCCCCTCTCAAGGCTTTTGAGCCTTTTTGAGAGGGTTCTTCTAGTGGGAATTTTTGGGGAATTTTGGGAAGCAATCCTAGAGGCTCGAGGAGTAGTCAGCGGGGGCTCCAAGCGTCAGCAAGGGGTTTTTCGACGGTCAATTCCTTTCCTTTTATGTCTTTTAATATGCTTTCCCTTGTAATTATTGTGGATATTATGTGTAGCTAAACCCCAATTTGGGGTCTTGAAATGAAATGTTAGTGGAAATATTGTTATAATTTCTTGTCTCTTGCCCATGTCCTAATTATTTGTATGGATGTGCTTAATGCTTTACTCAATCTGGCCAATTGTGTAATGATTCGTTTCTTAATGGAAACTCGACGGAGAGAAATTAGGATAGATCATAATCCATGCAACTAGTTTAATTGCCCGTTGTGACACCGGGATTAGTTGATTAAACATAGATTCCTAAAATGAATCAGAGCGTAATAATTAATGATTTTTAATAGCGCTAAGGACACTTAGGTTGTTAAAATGAATTAATTACAATTAGGGGAAACCGACAGGAGAACCTATGTGATTAACGGAGATTCTAGGTTTATAATTAGTTGGGCAATGAGATAGGATAATTATAACAATTATTTAGCTAATCATTGATTTTCAAGACCCCTCTTCCCGCTTAAAGAAAACTCTTTCTCCACATTTTATTTCTGATTGATCAAATTTGTTTTTATTTAGTCATTTTAAATTAAATCTTCTTATTTCATGAATGTGGTCCCTAAATATTATTTCACCTAAGTATTTTCAGTGCTCAAGAGAATTTTAATTAATTGCTTAAGTTTCGCTTCGCCTCCCTGAGGATTCGATACTCGGAATACTTTCCGTTTTATATTACTTGTGGCCCGTGCACTTGCGGATACCAAACAAGTTTTTGGCGCCGTTGCCGGGGAGGCTTGATTTTTAAGCAAAAAATTAATTTTTCTTGACATCGAAAAGAAAAGGATAAATGGTAATTTAGGTGTAAATATTTTTTTCTTTCATCGTTTTGTGAATATTATTTTATTTTCATTTTTGTTTGGTTCTTTTTATTATCTGGGAGCATTGTATGCGAAGAAACAAGGTGGTTGATCTGTTTCCGTTAGATCTTGAGATTAACAGGACTCTTAAATTCATTAGAAGAGAAAAAAGATTAACAGAAACAATGGCCCACCAAGAAGAAGCTCCCAAGGCAATTAGAGATTTTCTGCAGCCAGTTCTTCCTACCGAGAATTCTGGAATCGTCTACGCCCCCATCCAAGCTACAAATTTTGAGCTCAAAACAGGGTTGATTCAGATGGCACGCGATAACTCGTTCAAGGGACATCCTTCCGAGGACCCCCACTCTCATCTGCGATCATTCCTAGAAATATGCGGGACGGTAAAGATGAACGGAGTTCCGGCCGACGCAATCAGATTGAGGCTGTTTCCATTTTCCCTGCAGGATAAAGCAAAAGATTGGCTCGAATCAGTCGAGACGGGCAGCATCAGTACTTGGGACGAGCTTGCCCAGGCTTTTCTGACAAAATTTTTTCCACCAGCTAAGACTACCAAGCTGCGGACTGAAATTGGAACATTCAGACAGCTTGACGAGGAGCAGTTGTACGAAGCGTGGGAAAGATATAAGGAAATGCTTAGGCGATGCCCCCAACACGGATATCCTGATTGGCTTCAGGTACAGTTATTCTATAATGGATTAAACCCCTCCACGAAGACAGTCCTTGACACATCAGCAGGAGGGAGTTTTCTTTCAAAAACAGTAACAGAAGCCAAAGACCTGCTTGAGGAAATGGCGGCAACGAGCTATCAATGGCCGACGGAGAGAGGAACATTTACAAAGAAGGCTGGATTGTATGAATTAGATGAGTCAAGTTCACTGAAAGCGCAACTGGCATCTCTGACCAATGCTCTAAACAAATTGACGTCATCTGAGGTGGTCAAGTCCATTTCCACCTTAGCTGAAGGTCATTCAAAGAAGGAAGGTCAAGATGTGGAAGAAGTTCAATACATAGGAAATAGATCATATACTCAAGGAGTACCGAACTTCTACCACCCCAGTCTGCGCAATCACGAGAACTTCTCATATGCGAATACGAAGAATGTTTTGCAGCCACCCCCAGGTTTTGCATCAACGAGTACTCCTGAAAAGAAAAATAATCTGGAGGAGATGGTGGCTTTATTCATCAAGGAACAAAGAATATTGAATGTGAGTCTCCAGACATCAGTAAACAACCACGACGCAGCTCTAAAGAATATGGAAGTGCAGATAGGTCAGATTGCTTCAGCAGTAAATGCCCTGCAGAAGGGAAAATTTCCAAGTGATACTGAGCCTGACCCGAAAGAGCAGTGTAAGATGGTGGTTCTGAGAAGTGGCAGAAGACTGGAGGACAGTTTAGAGAAGAAAAAGGAAGAAGAAAAGAGAAGGGATGAAGATGAAGGGGCTGAGGCACAAAAAGCCTCCTCTGAAAGGTTCCAACATCCTCCTAACTCTATTGAATTAAAATGTGATTTTTCTAACAGCTGTGCAGGTAGAAAAGAAGAAGAGAGGCAGAATGACAATAAAAAGATGACTGAGGAAGAAGTGGTTCCATGCAACCACCATGACAGAGGTTCGCATATTAGCCCGCCCAAGCGGAGGGGCGAATGTCCAACCTTTGATTACAGGGAGTTACCTTTTCCTCAGAGATTTAAAAATGTCAAATTAGATGAACAATTTCAAAAATTTTTAGAAATGTTTAAAAAGTTGACTGTGAATATTCCATTGGTAGAAGCTTTGTATAATATGTCGAATTATGGAAAATTCATGAAGGAAATGCTTTCTAAAAAGAAAAGTCTGAAAAAAGAAGTTTTTAATTTATCTGAAAGTAGCAGTACCATCATTTCTGGTAGGATACCCTCTAAGCAGAAAGATCCAGGGAGTTTTACTGTTCCCTGTACCATAGGAGAAGTATCCTTCGATAGGGCTTTGTGTGATTTAGGAGCAAGTATAAATTTGATGCCCTACTCTGTGTACAGGAAGATTGGTTTATCAGGTATGACAGACACCGACGTCACTCTCCAGCTTGCTGACAGATCGATTACCCACCCGATGGGTGTTGTGGAGGACGTGTTGGTGAAAGTCAACAAATTCATCTTCCCTGTAGATTTCGTGGTACTGGACATGAAGGAGGACAAAGAAGTGCCAATTATCTTAGGCAGACCGTTCCTAGCCACTGGTAAGGCCGAGATTAGCGTGCATACAGGTAAGCTTACCTTGAACATTGATGATGAAAAAGTCGTGTTTAGTATTTTTGGCCAAGATGAATCTGTTTGTAGCTTACATACATGTTTTTCTGTTGGGCCTGAATACTTGACTGATGACGATGAAGAGGTAGACTATAATCTTGGCCTAGGCTTAGGAGAAATGCTTGTTGATAATATGGATTTTGATCATGATGCATATATGGATAATCCTCTGTTTGAAAATGATCTGGATCTGCCTGACTTTGAAAATGAATTAGACTTGCCTGCTTGTGAAAATGAAAGATCTGCAGTTGATGATTTACCTTCCTTTGAAAATGAATTGGAATTGCCTGAAATGGATAATTTAGATGATGATATTGAATTGCCTGACATTGAGCATGAACATAAAAGGCATAAAAAAGATTGCTCGATAGATAATTTTGAGTCTGACCATGATTACAGTGAATCTATTGAGTCTGATCTTGACATTCCTGAATGCATGAATCCTGACAATGTGAATACTTTCTTTTCATGTCCTGATGATGTGTATAGCATAGAATCTGATCCAGAAGAACTTAAATCTGTGCATAGTATAGAATCTGATCCTGAAATTCTTGAATTCTTTAATTCTTCTGATGATGATTCATGTGATAGCCTAGTTGAATCATTTTTTAATTCTGAGTCTGAAGGATCTACTGAGCATGTAGATATTTTTTCTGATGAATGGACTGGCATGATTGATAGGCCATCTCTAGATCCTAGACCAGTAGATAATATAACGCTTGATGACTCTGTTAACAACTGTTTTGAGAATAGAGATTTAGAAAAGAGATTTGATGCAGCAGATTATTTTCTGAAATGTTATTATGAGAATCTCTTTAGTGAAGATGGGCCAGGGGAAAGTTTTTTTTCTCCCCTGTTTGTAGTATGCAATTCGGTGCGTGATTTCTTGCAGGGCCCGGAGGATGATGAAAATTTTTATTTTGAGCCTCCATAAGCGTGCCGAGCCTAGTCTAGCTAAAGACGTTAAAGAAAGCGCTGCTTGGGAGGCAACCCAAGGATTAAAGTAGTTAGTTGTTTTAGCGGTAAATAATTTTCTTTGCTCCGTGATCCAATTTTGTTTTGCAGGATCACCTTAGCAAATCCCAAAATTCCACATTTCCCATTTTTCATGGATCCAAAGGAAGAGGATGAAGCGCTCCTAGCTCAGGGAAGTCTCAGTATCCCTCTTTATGCTTTTTTGTTTTAAAACATTGGGGACAATGTTTAGTTTAAGTTTGGGGGGGAGGCTTCCGCTGTGCTGAGCATATTTAAATTCTGTAGGATGCATGAATAGATAGCCATGATAGCCAAGGATGTGATTTTTGAAATTTTGGGAGAAAATGGTTTATATGTTGTGGAATCTGGGAGCACGGCAGAAATTGTGAAATTTTAAAATTTTTTGATACTTAGTTTTGATGTCTAAAGCATGCAATAGTCTTATCTAATGACGTCTTTGAAAATCTAGATTCTTATTATGGTTTTCAAAATTGTTGTCACCCCGATAGGCTTAGTTTCTAATATCAGGAAGTTCATGCTTGATTGCTCTAAAGAACTAGGTAGAAAAAATGCTATGCCTGCTGAGAGAAAAACAAAAGCAACAAAAGAAAATGTGAGAAAAAGAAAATCTGTTGAAAAAGAATTTTTGCTTGCTCAAAAGAAAAAAGCCTAGGGTTAAAAAGAGCTACCTGCGGTGTGATCAGTTAGGCCAACCAGAGAATAAAATTCGGGTTAAGGGTCCCTGCACCGTAGTGTGAAAGCTAGTACCATTAGATATCAAAATGCAAGTTTGGGGGAGGAGCAAAAGAGCAACAAAAGAAAAAGATGAAAGAAAAAGAAAAATCATGTGAGAATTCTGCTCCCCCATGAAAAAAGAAAAAGATGACAGGCACCCTAGTTACTTTTTTTTGCATGATAGAAGGACTCCGAAGTATTAGGGGCTCTTAGCCAGTGTAGGGGGAAAACAAATGGAGAAAGCCATAAGACTAATCTAGGTTAGTAAAAGAATCAATAGATAAGTCTTGAGCATGCTATTCATTAATCTTAAGTTCAAACTAGTTTAAGATTTCTTCAAGAGTATGCGGTGCTTGCTTATTCCACTTGCATGTTTTCCATTCGATCCTAAGAATTCAAAAATCATTGAGGGTTGAGCGATTCTATTTCATGCATCTTTAGAATTTATTTTGCTCGGGACTAGCAAAAGCTTAAGTTTGGGGGTGTGATAGCGAGCAGAAATGTCGCTATTTTAGTCTCAATTTATTAAGCTTTTTGGTGCTTTAATCGTGTTTTTAATGAATATATTTAATGAATTTTGTTATTTTGTCTTTAGGAGCATAAATGATGATTTTGGGAGAAAAATAGCCATAATTGAAGTAATTATAGCCCAAATCAAAGTATGAAGCATTTGGAAGCCCAAAGAAGACATCCATGAAGAAAAGACCAAGAGAAATGAAGAAGAAGGCCCAAAAATCAGCCCAAAAGGAAGCTGATTTTTCTGGAAAATCTGGACAGCGTCGAGACGCTTAGCAAGGCAGCGTCGCGACGCTGCCCTTTCTTGTTGCCCAAGCCGCGTGCGCAGCAGCGTCGCGACGCTTGGCAAGGCAGCGTCGCGACGCTACCCCTTTTCCAGGCCTATAAATAGGCGCCCTTGGTGCCTCATTTTGAATTATCAATCATCACTCAATCATCCACCACTCATTCCTTTCTTTCCTTTCTTAAGACTCCTTTTTTGGAGCCCCTCTCAAGGCTTTTGAGCCTTTTTGAGAGGGTTCTTCTAGTGGGAATTTTTGGGGAATTTTGGGAAGCAATCCTAGAGGCTCGAGGAGTAGTCAGCGGGGGCTCCAAGCGTCAGCAAGGGGTTTTTCGACGGTCAATTCCTTTCCTTTTATGTCTTTTAATATGCTTTCCCTTGTAATTATTGTGGATATTATGTGTAGCTAAACCCCAATTTGGGGTCTTGAAATGAAATGTTAGTGGAAATATTGTTATAATTTCTTGTCTCTTGCCCATGTCCTAATTATTTGTATGGATGTGCTTAATGCTTTACTCAATCTGGCCAATTGTGTAATGATTCGTTTCTTAATGGAAACTCGACGGAGAGAAATTAGGATAGATCATAATCCATGCAACTAGTTTAATTGCCCGTTGTGACACCGGGATTAGTTGATTAAACATAGATTCCTAAAATGAATCAGAGCGTAATAATTAATGATTTTTAATAGCGCTAAGGACACTTAGGTTGTTAAAATGAATTAATTACAATTAGGGGAAACCGACAGGAGAACCTATGTGATTAACGGAGATTCTAGGTTTATAATTAGTTGGGCAATGAGATAGGATAATTATAACAATTATTTAGCTAATCATTGATTTTCAAGACCCCTCTTCCCGCTTAAAGAAAACTCTTTCTCCACATTTTATTTCTGATTGATCAAATTTGTTTTTATTTAGTCATTTTAAATTAAATCTTCTTATTTCATGAACGTGGTCCCTAAATATTATTTCACCTAAGTATTTTCAGTGCTCAAGAGAATTTTAATTAATTGCTTAAGTTTCGCTTCGCCTCCCTGAGGATTCGATACTCGGAATACTTTCCGTTTTATATTACTTGTGGCCCGTGCACTTGCGGATACCAAACAGTAGCGTCGCGACGCTGTGTACATAGCGTCGCGACGCTGTCACAGCGTCTCGACGCTAAGCAGATAGCATCTCGACGCTGTCTCTGTTGCCGCCCAATTCAGAAAAGGAAAGGCAGCGTCGAGACGCTGCAAGAGCAGCGTCCCGACGCTGGCCTACGGATTGCTCTCTTTTGACTTCTTCTTGGTTGAATCTTTTCCGTTCTTTAGCCAATTTTCATGTCCCGAACACGTATTTAGCTCCAATTTCTCGATTTAACTCTGAAACATGATTCCTACAAAAAGAACATAAAATGCATAATTTTGGCCAATTAAATATAAAAGACTAGCTTAATTAATTAGGGAAACATAGCTAGCTATGCTCGCTATCACAAACTCATTGCATAGGACGCCCCCACTCGCATGTCTCTACATGAACGATTTAGGATCACATCGTCTATACCATCTATAAAGTGGGTCGCGTCTCATAGTGTCTCCAGAATAAGGTACCCAACCCTATTCCTATACTATAGACCGTTTTGGCTATTACTCTAGCTTGATCCACTTTTATGTCTCTACATAAAGCTCAAGTGTTCATCCTATAGCCATGGATCTTAGTTTATTGGGTTTGGGTTATTATATGTGCAATTTAATTTATTCAGTAATTACTTTTACTGAATCAATCTCGATAACACCTTTATCGAATAAGTATATAATTCGTTTAACATTCACTATCTACGAGTTTTAGGGCACCAATCCTAACAATCTCCCACTTGAACTAAAACTCTAGTTTAGTGGGATGTACTATAATCTATAACAGCAGTGGATGAATAAATATTTGTATTAATAACGGAGTAAAAATACAATAAACTAGGGCATCTAAATACCTAGTATACTAAGGTATCGATATACCGGTTACAATTCTCCCACTTGACCTAGATTATTTCTCGTCCATATCTCGCAGACCTAGACCTTCTAGATGACTCTCGAACACTTTAGCCGTGAGAGCCTTCGTGAATGGATCAGCAATGTTGTGCTCCGACGCTATCTTCGTGACGATCACGTCTCCTCGGTGCACAATCTCCCTAATGAGATGGTATTTCCTTTCGATGTGCTTGCCTCTCTTATGGCTGCGAGGTTCCTTTGAGTTTGCAACTGCGCCGCTATTATCACAATACTAGGTGATAGGCAGATGCATATTTGGAACGACTTCCAAGTCAGTTAGGAACTTCCTGAGCCATACTGCCTCTTTTGCTGCTTCGTAAACGGCTACATATTCGGCCTCCATGGTCGAGTCTGCAATGCATCCTTGCTTGATGTTGCGCCATACTATTGCTCCTCCATTTAGAGTGAATACTGACCCCGATGTAGATTTCCTCGAATCTTTATCAGTTTGAAAGTCAGAATTAGTGTATCCTGTAAGGATCAAATCCTTCGAACCATACACGAGCATATAGTCCCTCGTTCTCCTTAGATATTTGAGGATACTTTTAACGGCTGTCCAGTGATCAAATCCTGGATTGGATTGATATCTACTGACAATCCCTACTGCATAACAAATGTCAGGCCTTGTACACAACATGGCATTAGGCTACCTACTGCAGAGGCATAGGGAAAACGTCTCATGTCCTCAACTTCTTGAGGTGTCTGAGGACACTGTTCCTTAGACAAGTTAATTCCGTGCCTGAAAGGTAATAGTCCTTTCTTGGAATTTTGCATTTTATATCTAACCAACAATTTTTCGATATAAGACGCTTGAGATAGGGCTAGCGTTTTGTTCTTTCGGTTTCGAACAATTTGGATTCCTAGAACAAATTGTGCCTCACCCAAATCTTTCATTTGGAATTGAGTTGCTAGCCATAGTTTAATGTCCGTTAGATAACCTACATCATTCCTGATGAGTAGGATATCATCCACATACAGTACTAAGAAAGCTATAGAGTTGTTGATGATCAAGCCATAAGATTTGATCGCAGTATCAAATCTCATATTCCAGGATCTAGACGCTTGTTTTAATCCATAAATGGATCGTTTAAGCTTGCAAACTTTTTGCTCTTGATCCTGAGCTATGAACCCCTCTGGCTGAGACATGTAGATACTTTCTTCAAGATTACCGTTCAGAAAGGCAGTCTTGACATCCATTTGCCATATTTCATAATCGTAAAACGTGGCAATGGATAAAAGTATCCGGATCGACTTTAACATGGCAACAGGGGAGAAGGTTTCTCCATAGTCAATCCCCTCCCGCTGGGTAAAACCCTTTGCCACAAGTCGTGCCTTAAAGGTCTGTACCTTTCCAGCAGCGTCTCGTTTTCTCTTGTAGATCCATTTGCACCCTATGGGTCTAACCCCTTCAGGTTGATCTACAAGATCCCATACTGAATTAAAATGCATGGACTCAATCTCTAAGTCCATGGCTTTAATCCACTCGTTCTTGTCAACGTCATCCATTGCCTGTTTAAAGGTTAATGGATCCTCGATCCCGTCATCAGGTATGACGACTGGAGTTTCAGTTAAACCCAAATAGCGATCACGCTGTCTAACAACCCTCCCACTACGTCGAGGTTCTCTTATTTCTTGAGAAGGACGTGATTGACTCGAGGTGCCAGTATCATCAACAACTCTTGTTGATGTTTATGTAGCTTCGTTAGATAGTTCACTTAAAACGACTTTACTACGTGGCTTGTGATCTCTGAGGTGGTCTTCTTCTAGGAATGTAGCATTTGTCGATACAAGTACTTTATTTTCCTCTGGATCGAAGAAGTATCCACCTCTCGTTTCTTTGGGATAGCCTATAAATAGGCAAAATCTAGAACGAGGCTCCAATTTCTTTGGGTTTGCTTCTAGCACGTATGCAGGACATCCCCAAATTCTGAAATGTTGTAAACTAGCTTTACGACCTTTCAGAGCTCAAATGGTGTTTCAGAAACACTCTTTGAGGGAACTACATTCAAGATATAAACTGCAGTCTCTACTGCATAACCCTAAAACGAGTTAGGCAACTGAGCATAACTCATCATCGAACGAACCATGTCCAACAAGGTTCTGTTTCTCCTTTCTGATACACCATTTTGCTGAGGTGTACCAGAGGTTGAGAGTTGAGACGTAATTCCATGCTCTATCAAATAGTCTTGAAAACTTAAGTCCATTTACTCTCCACCTCGATCGGATCGAAGTGTTTTTATCGTCTTACCTAATAGGTTCCCAACCTCGGCCTTATACTCCTTGAACTTTTCAAAAGCTTCGGACTTATGATGCATCAGGTAGAGATAGCCATACCTCGAATAATCATCAATGAAACTGATGAAATATTTGTACCCTCCTCGAGCTCTAATGTTCATTGGTCCACAGAGGTCCGAATGAATGAGCTCTAAGGGCTCTTTGGCACGTTAACCTTTTCCGGTAAAAGGTCATTTTGTCATCTTGCCCTCAAGGCATGATTCACAAGGAGGCAACGAGTCGTCTTCTAACTTGTTTAGAAGTCCACTCTTGACCAATCTCCCAATCCTATTGAGGTTGATATGGCCTAACCTCAAGTGCCAGAGATAGGTATCTTGAGAAACTCTTCGCTTTTTAGGTTGAGTCTTAGCGGTTTTAAACATCTCGTGATTTAAAATAGCTTTAGACTCAATTGGTCTCAAAACATATAATTTATTCTTCAAGTTTGCAGAGCAAACATCAATACCTCTTTTAGTTATGAACGCTTCATTAACAGAAAAAGAAATTGAGTAACCTTGTTCTAATAAAAAAGATAAAGAAATCAAATTTCTTTTAATCTTCGGAACTATGTACACATTATCTAATATCATGTAGCGTTCCTTGGTGAAGAATAATTTTATGTCTCCCACTGCAATAGCCGAGATGACTTCTCCTGTTCCAACTTTAAGAGTCATCTCTCCAGCTATTAGCTGTTGCCAGGAACTCATTCCTTGAAATGAAGAACATACGTGATTAGTGGCACCTGAATCAAGTATCCAGGCAGAATCGTCGTTTTCCACTAAACACGTTTCCAAGACTAATAAATCACATTTAGAGTCGTGGATCATGTTTTTCTTGGCTACGCAGTTAGTTTGAGGACATTCCTCAGTTGAGACCAAACCTAAATTCTTTGCCACGTGTTTAGCGTTTAAGCAAGTATTCTTAGTCGAATGTACTAAACCGTTTAATTTGGCATTTGACAAAGCACATACGTTTTTCGACATATTGCTGAAACAAACAAATTAATATCTATTAGAAACATGCACTAAACCCATTAATCACATTTATCCAATCAGATTTAGCAAAAGCAATCATCGACCCATATATACAATTGATTTATTTTGCAACGATACTTCAGGGGTTTAGAATAACCCCTACCGTAGGGCAGTCAGCTACTCCTCCTCTGAATCGAGACAATCTCGGCCAAATACTATTCCCAGAATAACTCTTACTCCAATAGTTATTAGCTAACGTTAATTTGGTCAAGACCATCTTGTAAGTGTTACCCATCATTTTCAGATTGCAGAGGGCGGCCCCAACAATGCCACCGTAGGGAAGAGCTAATGTTGGGAATGGCCCTAGGAAACCCTATCCATTTCTGGAGTTTGCGTTGTTCCGAATCCCATGCGCAAGCCCTCCGTAGGGTGATCGCTCCCAGGGAGAGTCGCAGGCAGCGTATAGGAATCTCACGGTGCAACCTAATGATGGAGACCGCAGGATACGTTTGACACGTTTCCTTCTCCCACTTACTATGAACACTTTCCCCATTCACCTTGATATTAACCCATGCAAACACCATCCGTAGGGGGACGCTCCCAGGGCGCCTCGAGGCCAAGCATGGATCTCACGGTGTGAACTCAGGGGAACGTGAGAGTAGAAACTTAATATGAATATTTCGTTTCTATACTTTTCCTCCCACTAAAGTGTCGTAAAGTTTTAGGGTCTATTACTTAGGTAAATTCCGGCTAAATGAATCTATCTAAGTCTATGCCTTATTAAACAAGGTCTTTACACTAAATGTCTAGGTGAATTAAACTCTTTTAATAACCTAGTGACATTGCATGCTAGTAAGACTTTGGTTAATTCAACTCAGGTTCCGAACCATTTGCCGGGAGAGTTCCCTTATAACCAAGGTCTTATGTCATACTTACTCAAATTTTAAAACTATTTAAAAAAAAAAAAACTAAGTAAGACATATTTCTAATCCTATTAGAAAAGGCGGTCTTAGATCTATTTCATTTTAAACCATTTAAAGAATGATAAGATCCTAAGATCCTATGTTAGCATGCAACTCTTTGTTATAGGTTTTATGGATTGTATTCATTAACTATTATAACTCTTATAACTTTTAATGAATTAACCCTATAACATGCTTTCTAATGGTGTTTAAAAGCATATAACAATCAATCATTCAAGTTATAAGAAAAGCACCATTTAGAAACAACCTATGTCTAGGTTTGTATAACGCTTTATACTACGATGTCTAGGTGATAACACTTTAAAACCTCACACCGCTCACGCATGCTCATAAAACTAGAGTTAACTTAACTCAAGAACCGACTCGATGCCCAGGTAGGAGGTGTTCCGTAAACCGTCAACTTAAAAACCTCAAGCCTTAGACAACATCTTGTCGGGTGAGTTCTCTCGTAACTATTGTTTTACAAGATATCGACCTAAACTATGCAAGTTGATCGAATGGTTGAAGGTTCATTAACCTAAGTGAGCATGCACTTTGATAGCGAGCATAGCTAGCTACTTTTACTTATTTAATTTAGCTAGTCTTTTATGATAGTTGGGCCATTTTATTGTGCTTTATTGTTTATTTTGTAGGAAATGGTTGATTGGAGCTATAATGCAATATCAGAGTTAATCGGGTGCTCGGAGCGTGAAAAGATGCAAAGGAATGAAAAGAGTAAAAGTGAAAAAAAGTCAAATCTCGGTCAACAGCAGGCTAGCGTCGAGACGCTAGCTCTTGAGCGTCTCGACGCTCACATTCCATATCAGATTAGGCGCGTAAAGCTCACAGCGTCGAGACGCTACGATAGGAAGCGTCCCGACGCTACCGTTTTTCCTTATTCAGAACACGCGTATAAGAGGCAGCGTCGCGACGCTAAGACGAAAAATCAGAATAAAAGCTTATTTTCAGCTAGGTTTTTGGGGAGTTCGATTTGGGACCTTTTGGAGCCGTAAACAGAGCAGAACAGAGGACTTTGGAGGCTGAAACAAAGGGGGAGACTTGGAAATCAACCCATTGTTCGTGGGGATCGTGACGGGGACGTCGGGACTCGGCCTACATTGAGTTTTCTTTTCCCTTTTCTTCCTTTAGTTAGATTTATGGCTTTCATATGTTTAGTTGAGATTGTATTTTCATTCATGAGTAGCTAAACTTGTAGCTTAGGGATTGATGTAGTTGATAAGTTTATGGATTGATTTATGGTTTAAGTTGTGCAATGTTATTGTGTTTGTAATCTTGATTTAATGCTTTCAATTAGTTGGCCATTAGTTGAATGATTTAAGTTTCGAATCTAGCTCGGGAGAGGGGATTTGATTTAGACTTACTCAAGATTGCATGAATAAAGTTTACTTTCTAATTCTTGACGGTTTTAGATTAACTTTAGTATTGGTTAAAAGATCTCATTGCCTTGCATATTAATAAGCTTAGATAGGGATATCAAGTTGGTTAATTTGCATGAGAATCAATTATACTCGGGAGAGGTAGTTGTGATTAAAGGGTCTTTGGCTCATAATTTCATTGTGCATAATAACTTATTCTTTAAAATCAATCCTAAACGAAATCGGCGAAATCAATTCCCTAAGTAGTTTTCCCAATTGAAATTCCATACTTTTTACTTGCTTTGATTTGTTTTTATCATCACCTATTCATCACTTTTTGATCCCTAAATAAAATTGGGCAAGATAATTTGCAATACTTAATTTGCTTAAAAATCCAATCCAGAGGACGACATTCAAATTTACTATTCACTATATTATTACTTGACCCGTGCGCTTGCGGTTAGGAAAAGTCCACATCAAGTTTTTGGCGCCGTTGCCGGGGATTGGCACATTTAGCTAGATTGATATTGTGAAAAAAATTGCTTGATCTTAATTTAGGGTGTATTCTTATTTTTTAGTTTAGTGCATTTTTTTCCTTATTTGTTTTCTTTCCATATTTGATTTTCTAGGTTAGTTTTCTTTTAGTTGAGTAATCTTTTCTTTATTTGTTCTTGTTTTTTTTCTCTCTAGATTAGTTTCCTTATTTACATTTTGCCATATTTATTTTTGCATTCCATATTAGGTTACTTTGTTTCCTTTTCTAGATTACATTTTCCATTCTTAAAGTAGTTGTTTTCTTTTCTTTATTTATTTCCATAATTTTTTTTCTTTTCTTTTTAGGGTAGTTTTGATTTTTGCATGCATAATAGTATAGAAGTAGCACCATTTGATCCCGAGATAGAAAGAACAATTCTTAGGCTTCGAAGGGAAAATAGAGAAATTATTCAAATGACAGATCAAAATCCACCTGAGGAGCCTAGGCTTATTAGAGATTATTTTCAGCCTGTGTTTCAGGGGCAACAGTCGGGGATTGTCTATGCACCAATTAATGCCAACAACTTTGAGCTGAAGACCGGCCTCATTCAGATGGCTCGAGACTGTGCATATAGAGGATCGCCCACTGAAGATCCAAATTCTCATCTTAAATCATTTTTGGATATTTGTGGGACGGTAAAGATTAATGGAGTGTCTGAGGATGCTATTCGCTTACGTTTATTTCCCTTTTCTTTGCAGGATAAAGCACGCGATTGGTTGCAGTCTATTACCCCTGGGAGCATCACCACTTGGGATGCTTTGGTCCAGGCTTTTTTAAAGAAATTTTTCCCTCCTGCAAAGACGGTCAAGTTGAGAACCGAGATTGGGACATTCCAACAACAATATGATGAGCAGCTGTTCGAAGCTTGGGAGCGATTCAAAGAGCTAGTGAGGAAGTGTCCTCAGCATGGTTACCCCGATTGGCTTCAGGTACAATTGTTTTATAATGGTTTAACTCCCAGTACAAAAACGATTGTTGATGCAGCTGCAGGTGGGACTCTGTTGTCCAAGACCGTAGAAAACGCTCGCACACTTTTAGAGGATATGGCCACCAACAACTATCAGTGGCCATCTGAGCGGTCTACACCTAAAAAGATTGTTGCTGGAGTGTTTGAGGTTGATAAAGTAAGTGCACTCCATGCCCAGATGACCTTCCTTGCTAATGCTTTTATGAAATTTTCAGGTACAGGGAGTGCACAGTCAATTGAATCAACTGCTGCTTTAGCATCTAGACCTTAGGAGGAGACCATCGAGCAGGTTCAGTATGTATCAAATTTTAATTCTAGGGGATATAATAATAGTTCTACACCTACACATTATCACCCTAACAATAGGAACCATGAAAATTTCTCTTATGCTAATACTAAGAATGTTCTTAATCCTCCTGGTTTAGCCCCTCAAACTCAAGATAATAAAAAGTTAGAAGATCTTGTTGGAGCTTTCATTGCAGAGTCTAGTAACAGGACAACCAAGTTAGAGGAGGCAGTCATTGCCATCAATTCAACAGTGAATGGCCACAGTGCAGCCATAAAGAACATTGAGACTCAGCTGGGACAGTTGGTGAATGTTGTAAGCACCATGAATAAAGGTAAGGCCCCAGCTGAACAAGAGAAACCCCAGATGAAGTATTGTAAGGCAATCATTGTGCACCAGGAAGAATCTGAAGAGGAACCTGAATCTGAGGATTATGAAACGCCTACAGGAGAAGCTGAGGAGGACACATCAGCAGATGAGGCTGAAAAGCCTAAACCGGAGCCTCCTATTTCTTCTCCCACACTGATGGTTCCCAAGGAAAAGAAAAAGAAAAAGAAGAAAAATAATAATCAGGTTCAGTTTGATAAATTTATGAATGCTTTTATGAATCTGAATATTAATATTCCTTTTGCAGAGGCATTAGAGATGCCCCAATACAACAGGTTCATGAAGGAGTGGTTAGCAAAGAAGCGAAAAGAAAAAAAGGTTGACACTGTTTATCTTGCTTCCACATGCAGCACCAGAGTACAACAGAAAGTACCTGAAAAAGTAGCAGATCCAGGGAGTTTTTCTGTTCCTTGTAGTTTTGGTAGTTATTCTTTCATAGCATTATGTGATTTAGGTGCTAGCATTAATATTATCCCATTGTCCTTGTGTAAGAAGTTAGACATAGGTGAGATTAAATCTACTCCTGTAAAGCTCCAATTGGCTGATCAATCTGTGGTGAGACCAGTTGGTATTGTAGAAATTGTGTTAATCAGAGTAGGTAGATTTTTCCTCCCTATTGATTTGTATGTTATGGACATGATAGAAAATCCTTCAATGCCTGTCATATTAGGAAGACCATTCCTCGCTACTGGGCGAGTGATCATAGATATTGAGTGCAGAGAGCTCACGATTAGAGTCAAGAACGAAAAAGAGATCTTTAAAGCAGTTGAAGACTCTAAAGATGAAGTGCTTTACATGGGCTACAGGAAAGGTGCAAGAAAGAGCACCTCTGTTGGATTCACAGAACAAAAGCCTCCTTGAAGCACGTGCAACACGTCGAGCTAATGACGTTAAACAAGCGCTTATGGGAGGCAACCCAAGTAAGTTAGTGTGTTTTCTGTTTGTTTTTGATTTATTGTTTGTTTTTGTTTTGTAGGTCTTGTTTTCTTCCTCTCCTTTGCTTTCAAGCTTTCAAGATTCCAAGTTCTCAAGCAAGAAGTCATCATCATTCCAGGCCAGTATTATTCACTCCTGTCATTCTTTTATTATTCTCATGATTGTTTATGCCTTATTTTCTTTATACATTGAGGAC
Source organism: Luffa acutangula (assembly GCA_036850905.1). Taxonomy (NCBI): domain Eukaryota; kingdom Viridiplantae; phylum Streptophyta; class Magnoliopsida; order Cucurbitales; family Cucurbitaceae; genus Luffa; species Luffa acutangula. Next base: position 25,078,635 of record CM072087.1, on the reverse strand, counting down.
AATGCATATTTTAAGTTTGGGGGTGGATTAGCATGTTTGTGGAGCCCTTGAGCATCTGAGTTCGGGCTATAATTTTGAGCTTTCTTTGAATTTTGCATATGGTTGTTTTCTGGATGCTACTTTTACATGATTATGATGTCCTAGGATAGGCTTTCTTGTCAATTTTCAAGCTTGTGATGAGATGTAAGCATAAGGGCCCAAAAAGGGAGATTTTTAAAAAATTTTCTAGGAGATGGCTTGCATGAGTAGAGTATCTGTCTTGGCTTGACTTGGATTTGAATGCTTAGGAGCGAATTATTGGGTTCATATGCTTGTTGTCACCTCGATAGGTGTAGGGTAGAGCTAAAGAGTTAATTTTTTACAAATTAGCATGTTTGATCTTGCTTAGGAGGAAAGAAAATAATATATGCTATTTATGCTCATAAAGAAAAATCATTCTTGTAGTTACTGTTGGAAAGAAAATTATTATGTCATGGCCTGTGCACAGTTTGCAATGTTTAATAAAGATTAAGGCAAAAAGAGCTACCCCTGTTGTGATCAGTTAGGCCAACCAGATAAATCTCAGGTTAAGGGTCCCTGCAATGGGTGTGTGAAAGCTAGTGCCACATTTAAATGCTTAATTCAATTGTTAATTAAAAGCACCTAAGTATGGAGATAAACAAACTAATTTGTTGCATTAACTCATTAGTGAAGCCTTAGTGCCAGTGTAGAGGGAAGATGAGTTGAGAGCTTAATAATCCAATCCCGAGCTAGTAGAGTCTGATCTTGTTGAGTTAGATCTCGCTTGTGCAAGTTAATTTTGGAAAAATTTTAATTTGTCTCCCTCATTGGTCCTTGTGTGCATGTCTCTTGCTTGCTTGGTTATTGACTTTTGAGCCTTGAGGATTGAGTTATGATTGTTGCATCCATTCTTCCATTGTATGTCTGATTTAGAGTTTGCTCGAGGACTAGCAAAAGCTTAAGTTTGGGGGTATTTGATAGCGAGCATAGCTAGCTACTTTTACTTATTTAATTTAGCTAGTCTTTTATGATAGTTGGGTCATTTTATTGTGCTTTATTGTTTATTTTGTAGGAAATGGTTGATTGGAGCTATAATGCAATATCAGAGTTAATCGGGTGCTCGGAGCGTGAAAAGATGCAAAGGAATGAAAAGAGTAAAAGTGGAAAAAAGTCAAATCTCGGTCAACAGCAGGCTAGCGTCGAGACGCTAGCTCTTGAGCGTCTCGACGCTCACATTCCATATCAGATTAGGCGCGTAAAGCTCACAGCGTCGAGACGCTACGATAGGAAGCGTCCCGACGCTACCGTTTTTCCTTATTCAGAACACGCGTATAAGAGGCAGCGTCGCGACGCTGTCTTGACAGCGTCTCGACGCTAAGACGAAAAATCAGAATAAAAGCTTATTTTCGGCTAGGTTTTTGGGGAGTTCGATTTGGGACCTTTTGGAGCCGTAAACAGAGCAGAACAGAGGACTTTGGAGGCTGAAACAAAGGGGGAGACTTGGAAATCAACCCATTGTTCGTGGGGATCGTGACGGGGACGTCGGGACTCGGCCTACATTGAGTTTTCTTTTCCCTTTTCTTCCTTTAGTTAGATTTATGACTTTCATATGTTTAGTTGAGATTTTATTTTCATTCATGAGTAGCTAAACTTGTAGCTTAGGGATTGATGTAGTTGATTAAGTTTATGGATTGATTTATGGTTTAAGTTGTGCAATGTTATTGTGTTTGTAATCTTGATTTAATGCTTTCAATTAGTTGGCCATTAGTTGAATGATTTAAGTTTCGAATCTAGCTCGGGAGAGGGGATTTGATTTAGACTTACTCAAGATTGCATGAATAAAGTTTACTTTCTAATTCTTGACGGTTTTAGATTAACTTTAGAATTGGTTAAAAGATCTCATTGCCTTGCATATTAATAAGCTTAGATAGGGATATCAAGTTGGTTAATTTGCATGAGAATCAATTATACTCGGGAGAGGTAGTTGTGATTAAAGGGTCTTTGGCTCATAATTTCATTGTGCATAATAACTTATTCTTTAAAATCAATCCTAAACGAAATCGGCGAAATCAATTCCCTAAGTAGTTTTCCCAATTGAAATTCCATACTTTTTACTTGCTTTGATTTGTTTTTATCATCACCTATTCATCACTTTTTGATCCCTAAATAAAATTGGGCAAGATAATTCGCAATACTTAATTTGCTTAAAAATCCAATCCAGAGGACGACATTCGAATTTACTATTCACTATATTATTACTTGACCCGTGCGCTTGCGGTTAGGAAAAGTCCACATCACACTTAATCTTGTTATAGATTTTAGATTTCTATCTCTTTTTATAAAAATTATAAAAACAATCCATAACAAGCCTAATTTGAGAATAACACTTATAATCAAACTAATGAAATTTCATGCTTCATGCTTGGTTAATTTTATCAATTAATAATTATAACTATTATAAGAATAATCAATTTTAATTAACCATTCAAGCATGAATCTCCCTAAATTAATACAACACTTATATTAATTAAACATGAAATTTCCCTCATGCATTTGAATTAATCAATAACACTTATTAAAATTAAACAAATGCATGAACATGCTTTCCTATGGTGGGGTTTTAAAACTATATGGCATGCTCATAATGCACATACATCCATTTAATTCAATCATACATTCACAATGCATAAAGTAATTAAATCAAGCTAAAATGGAATAGTTTGGCAATTTAAAAAAAAAACACAAGCAATTTCACTAATTATTACAATAATAATTAATAAATAAACTTGCAACACGCCCGAGCTTCACGAACCATCCCGAACCGCTCATCCAAGCAATGAACCGGCCATGCAATGAGTGAAATGAGGCTGCAACAGACCGAGCCGGACCAAAAGGCAGCAGCTGAACCGGAATTAAAAAAAACTGCTGCTGGAATTAAAAAAACAGCTTGCTGGAATTTTCATTTTCTGTTGTGTCTTCTCCGGTTTTTCTTCAATTTTACAGCCTATATGGACTCTAATGACTCTATAAAAATTACAAACTATAGTACACACATTAACGCTCTTACACATTCGAGCAATTACAATTTCATGAAGGTTTGAATGCTCAAAAAATTGCCAAACCAGAACACTTCCATTTTAGCACACAGAAAATTCAATTTCAAAATGGTACCCACCAACGCAAAATTAAAACGAATTAAGTGCTCTAATCATGCTCTGATACCAATTGAAGGTGTACATATTACACATGCGGAAGCAATTGAAGATCGAAAGCACTTAAGACATTCAATTTTACTCCTAAAGCATGCATGTTCTAGAAAAGACAGAATAAAGAGTTTAGAAAACACCAACCTTTGTAGCTCACTTATGTTGAACTCCTTGTGGTGTTTGCCTCTCCTATGCTCCTTGGACAACCTCTAGAGTCTTCCCTACTATACTCCGGGCCAAGAACGACTTGTGGGAGTCTATAAAAGATAGGGAATGGGAAGAGAATGCTTGAAGCATCAAACAATGGAGAAGAATGAGAGATGAGAGAACTTTGAGTCCAAATTCCAGCAGCATAACATTAAGGAAATGGCTCTCTTATGTTTGAATATGATTCAAACTCCTTTTAAAGACATTCTCCATGCAAAGCCAAGCCTCAAGACACAAGACACATGGTGTATTTGCAAGCTCAAGTGGATTCTAGGTGTACATTACACAAGACATGCAACAATGCATGAGTGAGTTGTCTTTCCACTTTGAATGATCATGCATTAAGTGGATTTCCAACTAAATCCACTAAATTCAAATTGAAATCAAATTTCAAGCTTGCAAATTACCCCCAATTTCAATTCTAAATTGAAATTGATTGCTTGGTAATTAATTTGAAAATTTTCAAATTAATTTTGATATGATTAATCTAATTAATCTTTGTTATCTTGTGCAATTCCATATATATGATTCCTAATACATATATATAGTATTCAAAACACTTTTAAATACTTCATCTCTCATTTTCTAATTTAATTCATAATTAAATTATTGTGTCAAACACAATTTACGATAATACCCTTTTTCCCAATTTTGAACGATTCAAAGCTTCCTATCTTTTGTTCTAGGCTTAATTCCGATATGAGCTAGTAGGGGGACCTAATGGACCTATAGATCATGGGCTCCAACGATTCGAGGCTAACCGACTAATCTCATTGTCCAAGCTAGCCAACATTCGTTAACTATCGGGACACTCCACTATAGCCCGATAGTTGCACTCCCCTCACTATAGATATATTTTCGTCCACTTGATTTAACCATGATTAGTAAGTCGATCCTTCACAGGTTGTTCGTAGCAATAGCTAGGTCAATAAGCCGTTTTACCCCTATAGTACTTCTAGTTCCTTAAGTCCCACTGATCCTCTAATGAACAATTGGTTTATGGTCCAACCAATAAACCGAGTCCCTCTCGGGCCAATGAGAGGGCGGGATCCCTTTGTTCAAGCCCCGGAGTTAGCACTTAAGCCTCTCTATTATCCCTTATTCGGGTAGGAGTGAATTCCTTCTTGCACGACTATGTCCCCAGCTATCTACCCGTTCCTAACCCTGAAATGGGAGGCTTATTGAGTCGGCGATACTGAGCCACTCTCGCCTATGCAGATCTAAGGATAAGCCCGAATAAACAGGAGTTCATAGTTAGCTCAGGATTAAGATCGAGTTACCTAGGTCATCACATGAAATAGTCAGTCTCGTCAGTCAACGGTGTTATAAAGCGAGAGCGACTTATTTCTCGGTCCTGGTCTTATGCAAACTCATTGCATAGGACGCCCCCACTCGCATGTCTCTAAATGGACGATTTAGGATCACATCGTCTATACCATCTATAAAGTGGGCTGCGTCTCATAGTGTCTCCAGAATAAGGTACCCAACCCTATTCCTATACTATAGACCGTTTTGGCTATTACTCTAGCTTGACCCACTTTTATGTCTCTACATAAAGCTCAAGTGTTCATCCTATAGCCATGGATCTTAGTTTATTGGGTTTGGGTTATTATATGTGCCCTTTAATTTATTCAGTAATGACTTTTACTGAATCAATCTCGATAACACCTTTATCGAATAAGTATATAATTCGTTTAACATTCACTATCTACGAGTTTTAGGGCACCAATCCCAACACAGGTCTCGCCACATAGGAAAACTGATGAAGAACTCCCTTTTCAAGAAAAAACTTTTCAAATAACAATTCTGGAGCATTATCAGACCGAAAAGTTTTAATACATTTCCCATACTGAGTTTGAACAAGGTGAAAAAACTGAGGGACGATAGTAAGAACATTAGATTTACGTCGCAGCATATAGACCCAAGTATAACGTGTACAGTCATCAACAAGAGTAAGGAAATATGTATAACCAGCATACGAAGGAGTGACAAACGGGCCCCAAATATCAGCATGTACCAAATCAAAAGGTGTAGAAGCAAGTTTATTATTAGAAACAAAAGATAGTTTTCTTTGTTTAGCCAAAGGGAAAATATCACAAGGAACAGAGGAATCACATCGAGATGGTTCAATATGCAAAATATCTTTCAAAACATGTAAACGAGGAAAGGAGAGATGACCAAGCTTGGAATGCGACAAACTAGATGATAGCTTCTGTGTAACAGACGCACAAACAGCTGAATTAAGGGCAGTGTTACTGTCCTCAAGCATATAAAGACCATCACGTAAACTACCCCTGCCAATCGTCTTCAAAGTGGACCTTTCCTGAATTTCACAATAATCAGTAGAGAAATTGACCATAATGGAATTATCAGAGGTCAAAGCACTGATGGAGATCATGTTGTACTGAAATTAAGGTACAAACAAAACTCGATGAAGGCATATCGAACCAAGTAGAACCACAAAACCAACATAATTCATAGAGATACGTGTATTATCTGGTAGAACTACAGAAGTTGAAATAGGAAATAGAGTAGTAAATGATGCTTTGTTAAAACAAATATGAGTTGATGCGCCTAGATCGATTATCCAAGAGCTATGAGAAGAGGAATTCAGATAGGTACCTGCTAAATAAGATGTAGCAACATTCGAATCACTCTTGGCGGTAGTTAACTGGGACTGAAGCATAGCAAGAAGGCTATGACATTGAGCAAGGGCATCAGCAGTGTCCGTAGACGTAGAAGGAGCAATGGGAGTCGTAGATGTCACCGAAGAGGCAGTCTCAGGCTTTTGTAGCAACGATCAATTGTATGACCTTGCACTCCAAAGTGAGTGCAAATTGGGCGTTCTTTGCAAGATTTGAAATTATTTTGTTGCTGATTATTCTAAGCAGTCTTCGAAACATGATGAGCAACGGCGAGGGTAGTCGCAGTCGGCAAAGGAAGTAGAGGAAGGGATCGTTGATGCTCTTCTTGAGCAATCATAGAAAAAGCCTTCGAAATCGATGGTGGAGGATCCATGAGCAATATCTGAGAACGTGCAGGACCGAAGGATTCATTCAATCCCATCAAGAAGCTCATCAGGTACTCGAATTGAAAGAATTTCTCCATAGCTCCATGCCCTCCACAATTGCATCGCCCGTAAGTGCATCCAGGGCGATATGTAACATATTCATCCCAAATGCCTTTCAATTGTGAAAAATAGGTCGTAACAGACTGTTGATCTTGGGTCAGAGTTGCAAGTCTTCGCTTAAGTTCAAAAATGCGAGGACCATTCTTGCGTTGAAATCGATCTTTGAGATCAAGCCAATCGCCTGCACGAAATCAGAAAACATTATGCTAGAAGAAATACCTTTGGATACAGAGTTCAAAATCCAAGCAATAACGACATTATTTTTGCGAGTCCATGCAGAGAGAAGATCTCCTGTAGGTTCAGGCAATGTGCCATCAATGAATCCTAATTTGTCCCAAATTGAAAGCGCCAACAACATAGATTGACTCCAAGTGACATAATTATCATCTGTGAGTAAATCAGAAACAAGAACAAGATTGGAGGTGTCGGAATGGTGAAGAAAGTAAGGACTCGAAGAATCAGTGGCAGAAGAGAGAGCCTGCACAGAGGAAGAAGAGGAAGAGCTAATAGTGTGGGAATCCTTAACTAGGGAAAACATAGTAAAAAGAAATCCTTGAAGGCGGAAGAGAGAGAAATTAGAAATTTTGCTATGATACCATAACAAATGTATATACGGTAAAAGACTGATCTGTTTAGTATTCTCATAGATACAGTATTTATAATACAAAGAAATAACCATATTAGAAAGAAATAGGGAAAGATATAACAAATTTGTTACCTAACAAATAACAAATATGTTACCTAAAAAATATATTGAGTATAACAAGTTAATAACAAACTCAATAGTTTGTTTGGAATGAAAATTCTTGAAAATTCATTTTCTGATGGATGAGTTCGTTGAATGAGAGGTTTGGGTTAGAAATTTCTAGAAAAAATTAAGTTGAGAGAGTTGGCTCCTTATACAATTATCATTCTGACTTGAAATCTCAAACCGATGCTAATAAATTGACAAATCAATTCATTACATTACATTACATTGAGATAATTCATCAATGTTTGTAGAAATAGATCTTACAATGCGGAGAAAAAAATATATATAACAAGAAGAACTCAAACAGGGCCGAGGTTGAAAAAGTTCGAAATTGCAGGCTGATTTCTTGAACTTTGAGTTGGAGCTTTGGTTTTTGGCCCGAATGGACTTATTTGTTGCAAAGGCTACTTTTTGAGATGATTCTACAAGTTATTCATCTACTTCCATGGCCACTGGCGTTCAAATTTGAAAAGTGGGAGTTCCAATCTCTCTCTCTCTCAGACCTCTGTTCTTTCGGAGGGAGAAATAACAAATATGAGAGATAAATTGACTAAAATAGATCCAATTTTTACTTTCATGGTAGTATGAGGGTTTGATTTCTACACTTATCATATTTTGATAGTTTAGGCCTTGTTTGGTTTGATAATCATTTCGCTTTTTGTTTTTTGTTTTTGTTGACTAATGTTATGTGACTCAAGCTATATCCATTATCATTTAATATTGGGCTTTGTGTTTTTATATTGTTCAAAGCCCAAAGTTAGCCCACAATTCATTTAGCATGAGTTTCAGTTCATTGGCCCACCATTATTGTTCAATTTTTGCCGAGAGAAGTTGGAACGTGCTTGTGGCGTCTTCATCTTCGTGGGACAGAAGCGAAAAAATACAGCAGCGGCAGTTTTGCAGTATGCAGAAGAAGAGTATTTTTCTTTCTTTAAAGCAAGCGGCTTTTGGGTATTTTAAGAGAGAAATTTTCTCTTTGTGAGTGGTTCTTCTGTATATTTTGTTGGGTTGTGAGAGATTTGTTGCTTGAAGTGTTTCTCTCTTTTTGATTGTATCTTGTTCTTGGATTAAAGCAAATAAAAGATTGATTTCGCCTTGCACAGTGGATGTAGACCTCATTGGTTGAACCACTATAAATATTTGTGTCTTCTCTATTTTTCTATGCTTGATTTAGTTGGTAAATTGTGAACTTTGTTAGGTGTGATTTTCTGTTTTGTTCAGATTTTAAAGCATGATATTTGGAGTTCTTCACAACAAATGGTATCAGAGCCAAGTTGATTGAGGCAGTAGCAGTAGTGGGATTCCGTGAATCTGTGAGTGTGTATCTCTGTTTTTCATCGGTTTGATATTTAATCTGGAAATTTCTGTTTGGCTGGGTTGTGTTATTTGTTGGGTGTATCTGAAATTGTGTTTGGGCTGAAAAGAAAAGAAAAAAAAAATTCAATGAGATTGATTGGTTGTTAAAATTCCTAATATGTCTGCAAAATTCGAACTAGATAAGTTTGATGGAAAAGGGGATTTTAGCCTTTGGAGAAAAAAGCTGAAAGCTCTTTTAGTTCAACAGAAAGTGGGTAAAATTTTAGATAAACCAGAAACTTGGCCTGAAGATATGACCAAAGAAAAACAAGCTGAAATGCAGGAAATAGCATATAGCACAATGATTCTTCATTTATCTGATAATGTGCTTCGACAGGTTAATGATATTGAAAAACCAGAGGAATTGTGGACTAAGTTGGAGTCACTTTATTTAAGTAAATCTCTGCCAAATAAGATTTACTTGAAGGAAAGATTTTTTGGATTTAAGATGCAACCATCAAAATCCTTAGAAGATAATTTAGATGATTTCAACAAGATATGTGTAGATCTGGCAAATACAGGGGAGAAGTTAGATGATGAAAATCAAGCTGTTATTCTCCTAAATTCATTACCTGAAAGCTATAAGGAAGTTAAGGCTGCAATAAAATATGGCAGAGACTCGTTAACTTTAGCCATTGTTTTAAATGCCTTGAGATCCAAAGATTTTGAAATCATGGCTGAGAAAAGGGATGTTGAAGCCTTAGTGGTTAGAGGGAGATCAGAATCTAAAGGAAAATCACAGGTGAAGAACACTAAGCATAGATCCAAATCTAGAGGTAAAGAGAAGAGAAAATGTTATTATTGCCATAAAGAAGGGCATTTGATTAAAAATTGTTTTCAGTTAAAAAACAAGAACAAGAAAGAGGAGAAAAATGATGAACAAACTGTTGCAAATGTGCATGAAGGATATGAGTCAGCAGGAGTGTTAACTGTGTCTGAGATTGTAGTTGATAATGAGTGGATACTTGATTCTGGATGTTCCTATCATATGACACCTCATAAACATTACTTTCAAGATTTTGAGGAACTTAAAGGTAACAAGGTTTTGATGGGCAATGATCAGCATTGTCTTGTGAAGGGCATAGGATCTGTCAGGTTGAAACTTTATGGTGGAATGGAGAAGGTCCTGTCTGATGTTCGGTTTGTTCCAGATTTAAAGAGAAATTTAGTTTCTCTTGGACAGCTTGATAAAAGAGGTTTCAGTTGCAAGTTAGAGGGAGGCGTTCTTCCAATTTATAAAGGTTCACTTCTTGAAATGAAAGGTAACTTTAGAAATGGCTTGTATGTTTTGAATGGAACCTCAACTGTAGCTAATTGTGCAAATGTTGTTTTAGGACAAGGTGATAAAGAAACTGTCCTTTGGCACAATAGATTAGCCCATGTCTCTCAAAGAGGCTTAAATGAATTGCACAAACAAGGTTTGTTTGGTAAGTTCAAGCCTTCAGAAATACCTTTTTGTGAACATTGTACTCTTGGAAAGTCAACCAGGGTGAAATTTACTAAGAGCGCTGAGTTATCCAAAGGAATTTTAGATTATGTTCATTCAGATTTGTGGGGACCAGCAAGGGTTTCAACACTTGGAGGAGCAAAATACTTTATGAGTATTGTTGATGATTTCTCAAGGAAAATGTGGGTGTTTACTTTGAAGAACAAGAGTGATGCATTTGAAACCTTTAGAGATTGTAAAGTCCTGGTTGAAAATCAAACTAGGAGGAAAATTAAGGTTTTGAGAACAGATAATGGTCTGGAGTATTTGAATGACAGCTTTGTAACTTTGTGTAAAAAAGCTGGAATTAAAAGGCATCACACAGTTCCTTACACACCACAACAGAACGGTCTTGCACAACGGTTTAATAGGACTTTGCTTGAGAGGGTGAGATGTATGCTTGCAAATGCAAAGCTTCCTAAGATGTTTTGGGGTGAAGCAATTTCGACAGCAGCATATCTCATAAATAGAAGTCCTTCAGTTGCCTTGGATATGAAAACTCCTCAAGAAGTTTGGTCAGGAAAGCCTCTCAACCTTAGTCATTTGAAGGTATTCGGATGTGCTGCATATGCACATATTAAACAAGACAAGCTAGAGCCACGTGCAAGGAAGTGCATCTTCCTTGGTTATCCATCTGAGGTGAAGGGTTATAAGCTATGACTTCTTCATCCAAGTGAGGGACGATGTATTATCAGTAGAGATGTAAAATTCGATGAATTTGACATGCCTTAGGAGTTGTCAGGTAGTGTTAGTTTTAAGAGATCTGTTGATAATGTGTCTTCAAACTCTTTTGAGATTGAGTTAGAAAACACACACACTGTCGGATCTTCAGGTGAGTGATAACTGTCCGAAAGGTAGTTATTTAGGCCTTAATTCTATAGGGATTTGTGTGTCTTTTGTGCTTAATAGGGTTGGTTTTAGATATATATTATATATTTTAACCCATTTGGAAGAATGGAGGCTTTGAAAGTTATTTTATGCAGAAAATACTGCTGAGCGACGTGAGGGAGCAAAATCTGTGCTGCAGCAAACCTGGGAGCAAAACTGCCACGTCACAGCTCGTTAGCCAAGTTGACAAACCGACTTCTGTTGAGTTATTTTCGGGATAAAGGAGTGAGGAGAGCCTGCCATGTGTCCAATTTAACCTAAACCTCATCTTATAAAAGGAGGAGCCGTCAAAGATAAATTCGTTCACGATTTGGAGACCGAATCAATCGGTCGGAGGCCGAATTGACGGCGAAATGGAGATCTAAGAAGACCATTTGCGATTCCACTCAAGGAGACGAAGTTCTTCCATGTTCTTTGTAAACCCGGGACTTCTCTAGGATCATTTTCTCTTGTCATCTATTGTTGGTTTAAATTGTTGGGATTACTAAGTTAAAGGATGAAAGGAAAGAAAAGGAAAAGGAAAATGGAAGGAAAAGAAAAGAAAAAAAAAAGAACAAAAGTGAAAAAAAAAAAAGAAAAGAAAGAAAGAAGGTGGGAAATGACAGCAAGACACCCACCACCGACTAACATTCTTATCAGCCAATTATCAGCCTCATTTCTCATCATTTTCCATTGAAACTTTCAGAGCACTTTAAGGAGAGAGTGAAGGAGGAGGAAGAAGAAGAATTTCATGGTTTGAGGTTGAAGAAGATAGGAAAAAGCTCATGCAAAGCCAGCCATTGCAGAAACTGTGTTCAACCTGTCAACCTCTGGTGTTTTAGTCGGATTGGGCTACACAGAAGGAATCAAGAGGTGAGGTTTGATTTTCTTGAAAGTTAGTTCATTTCCTAACAAACTTCATGAAGGACGCTTGACCTAAATCGAATGAGAAATTGATGGTTTTTGGAATGGAAAACAGAGCACAGGATTTTCGAGCAAAGCAGGAGGATCTTTGGTTTTCTCTGATGTTTTGAGCATTCTGGGGTGTACAAGTTGAATCAGAAGCTCTATTTGGTATGGTTGGACCGCTTATTCAATTTCCTACAACTTTTGTGAAGCTTCCGTGAGCCAAAAATGACTGTATGTAGGTTTAATTTCAGGAGAAAGATAAAGGGTAACAGAGAAGCTCGAATCTGTGTTGTCTGCTTTCGGGGCATTTCTGGACAAATTGGTTGGGCATCTCATTTTCATTTCTTCAGGTAAGTTGTAGAGTGTTCGAAAATGAAGAGTTTGATGTGTATTTCATTAATTTTGGTTAAGTATTAAGGAAGTTATGGGTGTTGGAAGGTAGGGTATAGAATCTGGAAAATCTGGGAAGTAGAATGTGAATGCCATTCTTAATCCAATTGTTTACAAATTTATGAGCATGGAAAGACAAAGCTATCTATGGTTCTAATGCTCGGTTTTGGTTATTTGACAGGCCAAGAGGAAATAGGTCGAGTCTACAAACCGGGGAACTAGATAAGACAGTGAGTGACAAAACAAATTTCGAAAATGTTCTTAAACGGTTGTTCATGATTATATGTTTTACATGTTTTTCTATGAATGATACGTGGTTTTTATGAACGGTTTCAAGCGTGAATTTTGAGCTTAGATTTTCTAATGAGGTTTATATACGAGCACGTGACTAATGGCTTTATGAAAAGTAGTTGAAACGATATCTTTTAAAGTAAAGCATGTGTTAGCAAATATTGTTTAATGATTTAAAGTTTTTCACGAGCAAGCTGAGTAAGCTTGAGTTTTACGAAAGATAACGATAAGCAGACATATTTTAATGTTTTCATGTGATTTTATGAGATTTCTATTGACTACATGACTGAGATATTGAGCCCGAGGCTATATGGTACCGTGTGCACATAGGTTATATTCTGTTGTCGACGTTGAGTGTACTCCGTGACAACGATGCTGTCGTGAGTGCTGGGCGGGCCCTACTACGACAAAGACGATGGGAGTGCTGGGCGGGCCCCACTACATCGTAGACTAGAAACGTTGGTTGTACTGGGCGTGCCCTACACAACGTAGATCGATCATGTTAGTTAAAACATTTGATGTATTTCATATGCCTTGCTAGATTTTTATTGGCGAACTTGCGAGATATTTTAGAAAGCATTTTCCATTACACGTCTATGTTAAACGCTTTGATTGAGCATATTTATACGTTTAAAGGTTTATCACGTGTTTTTGACTTCCGAATTTAGAGTTTTAAAGTTAGTCACTCACTGGGCTTCGTAGCTCATTCTTTCAAAATGTTTTTCCACTTTTCAGGTAGAGATCGAGCTCCCGGTGCCTGATACACTGCCAACGTCTGCTGAAAGTTTCGGATCAAGCTTCAGTACGTGGGTGGAGTTGTAAATTGAGTCTGTTCATATTGTAAATGTTTTGTAAGGATTGGATAATATAGTCCTAGAGGTCGTGGTTGTATAAACCCTAGTTGTATATGCTTTTGGTTGTGATATCTATATCAGGTTATCTTCCAATCCAAGTTTTGTCAGGGCTGCACCTCGTGTATGTTAAAAGGTTTCCGTGGATTCCGCTGTGTTGCGTTTCATGTAGAATGTTTTATATTTATGATTAGTATGCTATCAGGTTCAACGTTTCAGTAGGGTCAACATGGATCGTTAGAGGTGACGATGTCTGTTGGCTTCACGCCGTCTTTCGGGCTAAGCTAGCAGGAGGTCCGGGAGGGGGTGTGACATTCTTGGTGGTTTGGAGCAGCCGTTTCATCCCCATTTGCTGAAAAGGATTAGTATTTCTTGTGTATTTCGTAATATGGATGTGCTTATCGAGATTGTAACATATTTTATGTTTTCAATCATGAACTAATTGCTTTGTAGGCATAGGTTAAGAATTATGTGATTGTTATATTTATAAATCTGGAAATTCTATTTGATCGTGATCATCTTGAATTATTGTTGATCTTTAATTTCATTATGTGCCCGCCTAGCTAGCCGGTATGTATAGCTTCTCCTAGTTTTAGGGATGATTTAGGAGTTGTGTGGTGATAATTCACGCTAGATCATTGTGTATTGGTGAACGCCAGTGACTGAGTTAGGGATAGCCACTTGATCGGTAGAGCTTCATTGGTTTTGAAACATATTCCAAAAAATTCGGAGTTCTGGGAGGATCCCGCTATTAATACTGCAGGAGATTGACGGATCAAAAGAATTGCTGGAGCATCTTTATAACAATTACAAAAGTCTTAACCTGTGTCTGTTTTCATTCTGTTTTCTCTAGTTGTAATCACTTACTGCATTCGTATTTCTTTTGTTTCAGCATTTTAAAAACCCAAATCAATGTAACCAACCTTTTGAAATCACTAAAAAGGCAAATTAAATCAATAGAGGTAGGCGTTTCAAGACCTTGTGGATACGATAAATACTTATCACTTGCTGCTAGATTGTGTATACTTGCACAGTAATCTGAAGTTAATTTATCTCATATTTTTAACCGCTCCAGAATTGCAACAGTGAACAATCTATTTCCAATAATGAAGTTGCAAGGGTTGATGATTAGTTAACTGGTGAGTCGTCAGAGGAACAACCTGAGTTTGTAGGTACTGAAAATGAACAATCAGAATCTCGCTTGTCAGATTATCAGTTAGCTAGAGATAGACAGAGAAGAGTTGTTAGACCGCCAACAAGATATGATGAAGCAAGTTGTGCAGTAGAATAGGGGAAAGAAACAACTTATGCCTTAAACTGTGATGAAATCTTATTAAATCATGAACCTGCAAATTTTGATGAAGCAATGCAGTCGAAAGAAAGTGATATGTGGTTAATTGTTATGAATGAAGAAATGGCCTCATTGATGAAAAATGAGACTTGGGTGCTTTCAAAAAAATCGCCAGATCATAACCTTGTTGATTGCAAATGGTTGTTTAAAGTAAAACCTAGTATCAGTTGTGAAAACAAACCTAGATTTAAAGCTAGGTTGGTAGCAAGAGGTTTTACTCAAGAATATGGGATTGACTATAGTGAGGTTTATTCTCCTGTTGTAAGACATTCTTCCATTCGTGTTTTGTTGTCTTTAGTTGCTCATTTTAATCTTGAATTAGAGCAAATGGATGTGACAACAGCGTTTTTGCATGGAGAGCTAGAGGAAGAAATTTACATGTCTCAACCCCTTGCCTTTGTTGAGAAAGGAAAAGAGCATTTGGTTTGTAGATTAAAAAAGTCGCTTTATGGACTTAAACAATCTCCAAGGCAATGGTATAAAAGGTTTGATACTTTTATTATTAAATGTGGTTTTAATAAAAGTGATTACGACAGCTATGTTTCGAAAGATGTGTCTGTGTTTTTGTTACTGTATGTGGATGATATGCTTATATCTTCTCATGTAAATTCTGAAATTGTTGACTTAAAAGCACAGTTATGCAGAGAATTTGATATGAAAGATTTAGGTCCAGCTAGAAAGATTCTAGGCATGGAAATTATCAGAGACAAGGCTGTTGGAAAACTCATAATTACATAACAGGGTTATCTTGACAGTGTGGTTAAGAGGTTTCACCTTGATGTTGCAAAGGCAGTTGCTGTCCCTTTGGCCTCTCATTTCAATTTGTCAAAGCTTCAATCTCCAAAGACAGACACAGAACTTGCAGGTATGGCAAAGGTACCTTACTCAAATGCAGTGGGTTGTTTAATGTATGGAATGACATGTACTCGTCCAGATTTAGCCTATGCAATGAGTGTTATTAGCCGTTTTATGAGTTGTCCAGGAAAACGTCATTGGGAAGCTGTAAAATGGGTTATCAGATATGTAAAAGGTACTAAGAACTATGGTTTAATTTACACAGTTGGTGAGTCTGATGTTCAGTGTGTAGAAGGTTTTGTTGATGCTGATTTTGCCTCTGATTTAGATAAAAGAAGATTTACATCTGGTTTTGTGTTTAAATTGTTTGGTAATACAGTTAATTGGAGATCTTCGCTTCAATCTGTAGTGGCTTTATCTACTACTGAGTCAGAGTATATAGCATTATCTGAGTCAGTTAAGGAAGCAATTTGGTTGAAATGACTGATTTCAGACATGTTGGGAGATGTAGCAGAACCTATCATACACTGTGATAGTCAAAGTGCTCTTGCACTTTCGAAAAATCCTTTATACCATGATCGAACCAAACACGTAGATGTGAAGTTTCATTTCATGAGAGATGAAGTCAACAAGAAAACAGTGAAGCTAGAGAAGATTGCATCTGAAAATAATCTTGTTGATATGTTTACAAAGTCTTTGTCAGGAGTGAAGTTCAAATTCTTCTGTGACCTACTTAAAGTAGGTATTGGCTAATGTTGCTTGTTGATGCTTAAAGTGTAGGGTGAGTTCAAGATTGTGTTTTGCTTCTTTATCCAAGGATATACTTGATTCAAGAGGGTGATTTGTTGACTAATGTTATGTGACTCAAGCTATATCCATTATCATTTAATATTGGGCTTTGTGTTTTATATTGTTCAAAGCCCAAAGTTAGCCCACAATTCATTTAGCATGAGTTTCAGTTCATTGGCCCACCATTATTGTTCAATTTTTGCCGAGAGAAGTTGGAACGTGCTTGTGGCGTCTTCATCTTCGTGGGACAGAAGCGAAAAAATACATCAGGCGGCAGTTTTGCAGTATGCAGAAGAAGAGTATTTTTCTTTCTTTAAAGCAAGTGGCTTTTAGGTATTTTAAGAGAGAAATTTTCTCTTTGTGAGTGTGGTTCTTCTGTATATTTTGTTGGGCTGTGAGAGATTTGTTGCTTGAAGTGTTTCTCTCTTTTCGATTGTATCTTGTTCTTGGATTGAAGCAAATAAAAGATTGACTTCGCCTTGCACAGTGGATGTAGATCTCATTGGTTGAACCACTATAAATATTTGTGTCTTCTCTATTTTTGTATGCTTGATTTAGTTGGTAAATTGTGAACTTTGTTAGGTGCGATTTTCTGTTTTGTTGAGATTTAAAGCATGATATTTGGAGTTCTTCACAACAGTTTTTGAAAAGTAAGCCTATAAACACTATTTTTACCCACAAGCTTATTTGTTTTTTATCTACCTCATTTTCTATGTTTTCAAAAACCAAGCTAAATTTTGAAAACGAAAAAAAAAAATAGTTTTCAAAAACTTGTTTTTGTTTTTGGAATTTTGCTAGGAACTCAAATGTTTCCTTAACAAAAAATAAAAACCATTGTAAGAAAATTGAGAGAAAACAAGCACAATTTTCAAAAAACGAAATGGTTATTAAATGAGACCTTAATTTTTACCTTTGAAAGTTTAAAGGTCTAATTTTTACCTTTGAAAATTTAAGGTTGCAATTGTTACACTTATCATATTTTAGGGGTGATTTTTGCAATTCGTCAAAAAAAAAAAAAAAAAAAAAAAAAAAACTTTCCGTTCAAGGTCTAGAAGTTGTAATGTTAGCTATTTATTATTTGTGATTGGACATGTCCAAATCACACAAGGTAGGAAGCAATAGAGATCCGGATAGTATCCATCCAGCTCATGGACACGTGTCAAGAACCCATTGCAGCTTGGAAAATCACAAGCAAGCCGAAGCTAAGATATTGATCCAAAAATCCCAAACGAGAAGCGATTAATTCAGAATCGAGAGGGACAGAGAAGCTGAAGAAGCGATTATTTCAGCGTCGGCATCTCATACAATGGGAGGAATTGGCCCTTGCTGTTCAACTCTTCCTTCCAGAAGGTGAACCTTTTTTCCTCCTCTTTTAAACCCTTCAATCAAATTGTTCCCAATTCGACTTCCTTTTCTTTGTCATTTGTTCTTACCATTCTCACTTTTGGGTTTCTCTGTTTATATGATTTTGGTAGTTTAAGAGGAATATAAGTGAAATGGGAGTCCACTAATTTTGAAAAGTGCTTTTAAGTGAACTACTTACGGAAGAATATGACTTAAATGCTTCATCCAAAATTCAACACTTCGAAAACATGTCAAATACACACTCTATCACTCTATTTTAAAATGATTTTAATAGGCCCTTGCACATTCAATTTTGTCTCTTGCATCACATTTCAAATTTGTATTTAACTTTAGTTTAGCTATTATTTTTAATTGAATTTTCTTACTTAGCTGTAGGAAAGAAGATCATTTCATAACTCCTAACTTATGTAGAATCATTAAACCCCACATTTCTGTTGATGAGCTAATGGAGTACTAAGAAAATCTGTTTATATTCCTAATCTTTCTTTCTCAAATAGTCAAATGTGTGGATTTATTTTACCAACTCAAGAATTTTTGAGTTTGGTGGTTGCTAATATTCTATGTTCCTAAAAAGTGTATGATTTATGGTCTTGTAATTTTTCAAATGTTTGTTGAACTCCCTTTGAGAGATTTAAAGCAATCTCTCTGCATTCTTGTTGTGCTGATATATTTTATGGGAAATGAAAACAATTTACACTCTCTTTTGTTCGTATGAAATAAAGGGATTAAGTATGTGTTTCCTCCAGCAACCTAAGGACGTCCTGGTTTGATTTAAGGACTGTTCCTCATAGAAGAACCTATCCGGGGAAACAAGTGCTTCAGAGAAAAGTTGGAATTAGAGCTGAAGTAAATTTTGTCAATGTTGAAGAAGCCAAACAACTAATTGCTGTTGATGGATATGCAATCGTTGATGTTCGGGACAAATCGCAGTTCGATCGAGCTCATATTAAATCGTGTTACCATGTCCCACTTTTCATTGAAAACCAAGACAATGACCTCGGTAAAACCTTTTCCTTTCCCTATCTATTTTTGATATTAGGTGTGTTAGGGAGTGCATTTGAAATAAGTGGTTCTAGCAAAGTACTTCAATTATAACTACTTAAGTAAGCAATGATTCTGTAGGGGTGTTTTCTCGCCTCATATTTTTCAAGTCCCTTTCAGACTTCTTGCACAAGTACTTTTACATTATTCGGTGATTTTGAGTGGGAGTACTTCCAGCTATGGCAAAACGAATCTCACAAATTGGACTGTATTAAATTTAAATGTTGTGTGTGATGTGCAGGAACTATTATAAAGAGGACAGTGCACAACAATTTTTCTGGTCTCTTCTTTGGATTGCCATTTACCAAACCCAACCCTGAGTTCGTGCAGTCTGTTAAAGCCCAGTTTTCACCTCAAAGCAAGCTATTGCTTGTTTGTCAGGAAGGATTAAGGTAACTTTTCTGTCAATATTAGCTTTGTAATGCTGAATTATGAAGTGTGATTTAAAGGCATGGCATATGAACTTGCTTGGTCAATTAAGCTATGTTCAAGTCAGTGATAAATTACTTTTTGGAACATTGGATCTTGTTATATGTTAAGAATTTCTTGACTTTGAACGGTGTAGTAAGTACTTGGGTTACTTATAGATATCCTCTAACGTCTTGAGTTCTAGCTTGCTACGTTGAAAACTTAACGTAAAATCTCGTTGTCTCTCGAAGTTGGGCCTCGTGGTCTAATGTTGATTGTTGAGTGCAATTGAATAAAAGGAACAAGTTCAAGTCATGATAGCCACCTACCTAGGACTTGATATCTTAGAGTTAGGTGGTTGTCTCGTGAGAATAATCGAGGTGCACACAAGTTGGTCCAGATACTCACAGATATAAAAAAGACATCAGTGCGAATGAAAGAAGATCTAAGTAATGATAATCTGTTTGGTTTGGAATGGTAATTAGGTCCACTGCTGCTGCAGACAAGTTAGAGAAAGCTGGTTTTGAAAACATAGCATGTATAACATCAGGACTCCAATCTGTAAAACCAGGTGGAATTTCAATCCTTAGTCCAACTAGTTTTAAATTTAATTGCAAATTTTGAACACAAATTTGGTTTTTGTAAGGTACAACAGGCACATTTGACTCTGTTGGTCCAACTGAGTTACAAGATGCTGGGAAAGCTGGTTTGGTGACGATCCAAGGCAAAATTTCGGCTGTACTTGGAACTGTTCTTATCTGTAAGCTTTCTCAACTCTATACCATCCTATTTTTCA
Organism: Luffa acutangula; assembly: GCA_036850905.1. Taxonomy (NCBI): domain Eukaryota; kingdom Viridiplantae; phylum Streptophyta; class Magnoliopsida; order Cucurbitales; family Cucurbitaceae; genus Luffa; species Luffa acutangula. The sequence continues at coordinate 25,058,646 of CM072087.1, read as the reverse complement.
GGAAAATTTCAGGAAAATACTGAGTTACAATACGCAAAATGTATGTTTTAGTCCCTAGTGTTGGTGTGTTTTTTAGATTTAGTCCATATTGTTTAAAGAATTTCAATTTAGTCCCTTATGCATTAACGTTTTCAATTTAGTCCCTCATCCTTGATGAATGTTCAAATTGTCCGAGACTTAGTGAATTGGCAGAAATTTAGAAGAGAAAATAGATTATCTAAGAGAAGAAAACTTGAAAGTTTTACTGATGTTTTAGAATGAGAATTTGCAGTGGGTGGCAAATTAGACCAAATTAATAGCAAATATAGTACAATGTAAAAAAAATTGCAAATATAGCAAAATCTATCAGAGTATATTACTGATAGACATTGATAGACTTTGGTTAATTAGAATATATCTAATAGACTTCGATTATCAGAGTTTATCAGCGATAAACTTTGATTAATCAGAATCTATCAGCCTACTGATAGACTCCGATTTTCGGAGTCTATCAGTGTCTATCGCTAATAAACTCACTGATAGATTTTGATTAATCGAAGTCTATCAGTGATAGACACTGATATACTTTGAATAATCAGAGTCTATCAGTGATAGACACAGATAAAATGTGACAACAGCTTTTTGGTCTTGTACAATTAATTTTGCTATATTTGCAATTAGTTTGCAACTGTGTTATATTTGCTATTAATTTGTTCCAATTTGTCATCTTGCAACTGCCCCTTTTAAAAACTTAGAAGAAGAATTAAAACTTTCCTCAAGACTTTTTTCCTCATCTAAATGTCTATCAATTAAGTATTATATGTAATGTAAGTTTATCATCCACCAATCTTAAACTATAACAATGAGAGACAACATTAAAAAATGATAAAATGTAAGAAACTAAATTGAAACTTTTTAAACTGTAGGGACTACGTTGAAAGATATTCCTACATTAAAGACAAATATATATTTATCCTAAACATTTTTATAAAAAATAATTATAAATACAATTTTTTAAAAAAATAATTTCAAATATATATTTTTAAAAATTAATTAATCATTTGACTAATTCTAGATATATATATATATATATATATATATTCTAATGTAATCTTATTACTTGAGCTTTGAGGTATCTTTTGAGTTGTCTTATGGTTTTCTCTCCATGTGAATCTTTGATGTATCTATTTTGTAATCTTCTTGTGATTTTACTGATTGAATAATGTTCAGTTGACTACACATTAAAGTTATAAAGTTATGTAGTTTGTATACTGACAATTATTTGAATGAATTTGGTAGGTGCATATTTGTTCATAACTTTCTTTCCAGAACAGGCTGAGAAGCTGCTTCAAATGGCACCAGTTAGTTAAACCATTGTCTCAACATAAACCCTTTAATTTAATTTAACTTCTAGCCACATATTTGGTCATGGCCCTTTTTTTTTTTATTTAGGCATTATCATCTCTCTCTTCTAAGTGCATATATTTTCATACCCCCTCCCCTTACTTTTTTCGTGAACATGAATATAGCTTAATTGGTTAGACATCAATGGCTCCCTCTATGGATCATAGATTTTAATCTCCTCCCTTAATATAGTTTTTGTAGTTCAACAATTTCAAGAGTGGGGATCGAACCATAGAGTTTTAAAGTGATAATTGATGTGTTATTTATTGAGCTATGCTTGTATTGATTCCTTAATTTGTAATAGAGCATTCTAAAAAAAAATCATCCCCAATAGATTTTCTAAAAACATGATGAATAATCGAGTATCACTCCTTCAATGTTTCTCGTGCATGTCATAATTATACATTTACAGGGGATGCTATCTTATAATGCACAAGTTTTTCCAATTTTTCTATTGTGACTAAAAAATTCCAGAGTGCATATACCTTTGATGTACTTGGAAATATATCTTCAAGGCTCTTCCATTAATAGCGATATAATGTTTGTTTTAAAAGTGCTTAATCTAAGCATAACTTAACATCCTAAAGTTTGATGGTTCAATTCCTATTGTTGAAGGAGAAATTTTGGCCAATCACAAATTGTCACATCATTATTCAAAATTAATGATGAAATTACAATTAAATAAATTTGATATCAATTCTAAGTTGTCATGTCTCCCAAATTTAATTTGAAAACAGAGTTGACAAATCTCAAATTAAAATGTCACATGTCTTTAATATGACCATTTGATCAAATCTCAAATTAAAATGTCACATGTATTTGGATTATACGCAATTTGAGTCAAGTTTAAATCAAACCCAAATCTAAATGTCTGGGTAAAAAATTAGTAAAGCCAAAGTCCAAATGACTTGACCCAAGATCACTGAGCTCAAGTCCAATGGGTTAGGCTCGAGTCCAGTGGACCAAGTCCAAAGTCAATTAAACCAAAGCTCATGTCCATGGAGAACTCTATAAATAAGGGAGCTCTCCTTCATTTTGGAGGGTCAGAAGTTGGAGATTTCATAAAGAATTCAAAACTTAAACCACTTGAAGACTTCCAGAAGATAAAAAAAAAACTCCTTGAAGCTCATGAAGCCCTCAAGACAACTTCAACCTCAAGAAACAAGCTCTCGTAGCCCTTGAGACAACTTCAATCTCAAGAAACAAGTTGCAAAGCCTTTGAAAAGACTTCAATCTCAAGAACAAGCTACAAAGCCCTTGAGATGACTTCAGATTCGAGATCAAGCATTTCAGTCCTCGAGCGAAACACATTCACACTGTTGATAGGCGATTACCGCAAGCGCACGGGTCGTCACAAGTAATATAAAACGGTAAGTAATACCGAGTATCGAATCCACAGAGAGGCGAAGCGAAAATTAAGCAAAAATAAAATCTCTTGAGCACTAAAGGTACTTGGGTATAATAATATTTAGGGAACAACTCATGCAATAAAGAGGAATTTAAAATTCAAAGCAAGAAAATAAGTTGATCAATCGAAAAATAAAATATGGAGAAATAGTTTCTTTTAATGGGAAGATGGGTCTTGAAAATCAATTATTAGTTATACAATTGTTATAATTATCTTATCTCATTGCCCAACTAATTATAATCCTAGAATCTCCGTTAATCACATAGGTTCTCCTCTCGGTTTTCCCTAATTATAATTAATTCATTTTAACAACCTAAGTGTCCTTAGCGCCATTAAAAATCATTAACTATTACACTCTGATTCATTTTAGGAATCTAAGTTTAATCAACTAATCTCGGTGTCACGACGGGCAATTAAACTAGTTGCATAGATTATGATCTATCCTAATTTCTCTCCGTTGAGTTTCCATTAAGAATCAGATCATTACACAATTGGCCAGATTGAGTAAAGCATTAAACACATCCATACAAATAATTAGGTCAAAGGGGTAAGAGACAAGAAATTATAACAATATTTGAACTATAATTTCATTTCAAGACCCCAAATTGGGGTTTAGCTACACATGGCTAAAATATCCACAACATTTACAATAGAAAGCATAATTAAGAGCATAAAAGGAAAGGAATTGACAGTCAAAAAACCCTTTCGCTGACGCTCGGAGCCCCGCTGACTACTCCTTGAGCCTTCTAAGATGCTCCCCAAAATTTCCCAAAATATTTCCCAATAAGAAATCTCTCAAAAAGGCTAGAAAGCCTTGAGAGAGGCTCCAAAAGAGCCAAAGGAGGGAGGAAAGGAAGGAAATGATGGAATGATTGATGACAAAATGAGGCATCGAGAGGTGCCTTTTATAGGCCCGGAATGGGGGTAGCGCCGTGACGCTGCTATGCACGCGTCTTGCTGCCCAAGAAATGGGTAGCGTTGCGACGCTATCTTCACAGTGTCTCGACTCTGACCCAATTTTTCAGAATTTTCTAGCTTTGGTTTGGGCTGATTTTTGGGCCTTCTCTTCACTTCTTTTTGCGCATTTTCATCATGATTGTCCTCTTTGGATCCTCTTTTGATCCAAGCTTGGATTTGGGCTTCATTTGCTTCATTTTTGGCATTTTTTCTCCCAAAATCACCAACTTTGCTCCTAAGGACCAAATAACGGAATACATTAAACATTTTCATTAAAAACAAAATCAAAGCACGGAAAAGCCTTATAAATTGGGACTAAAATAGCGACATTTCTGCTCGCTATCACACCCCCAAACTTAAGCTTTTGCTAGTCCCGAGCAAAATAAATTCTAAAGATGCATGAAATAGAATCGCTCAAGCCTCAATGACTTTGGAATTCTTAGGATATAATGGAAAACATGCAAGTGGAATAAGCAAGCACCGCATACTCTTGAAGAAATCTTAAACTAGATTGAACTTAAGATTAATGAATAGCATGCTCAAGACTTATCTATTGATTCTTTTACTAACCTAGATTAGTCTTATGGCTTTCTCCATTTGTTTTCCCCCTACACTGGCTAAGAGCCCCTAATAGGTCGGAGTTCTTCTATCATGCAAAAAAAAGAAACTAGGGTGCCTGTCATCTTTTTCATGGGGGAGCAAAACTCACAAATGATTTTTCTCTTTTCTTTTTCTTTTGCTACTAACCCAAACTTGCATTTTGATTTCTAATGGTACTAGCTTTCACACTACGGTGCAGGGACCCTTAACCCGAATTTTATTCTTTGGTTGGCCTAACTGATCACACCGCAGGTAGCTCTTTTTACCCCTAGGTTTTTTCTTTTGTGCAAGCAAAAATTTTCTTTTTCAACATATTTTTCTTTTCTCTCATTTTCTTTTGTTGCTTTTGCTTTTCTCTTAGCAGACATAACATTTTTTTTTTCTACATAGCTCTTTAGAACAATCAAGCATGAACTTCCTAGTATTAGAAACTAAGCCTATCGGGGTGACAACAAAATTTAAAAACCATAATAAGAATCTAGATTTTCAAAGACGTCATTAAATAAGGCTATTGCATGCTTTAGACATCAAAACTAAATATCAAAAAATTTTAAAATTTCACAATTTCTGCCGTGCTCCCAGATTCCACAACATATAAACCATTTTCTCCCAAAATTTCTAAAATCACATCTTTGGCTATCATAGCTATCTATTCATGCATCCAACAAAATTTAAATATGCTCAACACAGCGAAAGCCCCCCCCCCCCCAAACTTAAATTAAACATTGTCCCCAATGTTTTAAAAACAGCAAAACATAAAGAGGGATACTGAGACTTCCCTGAGCTATGAGCGCTTCATCTTCTTCCTTTGGATCCAGAAAAATGAGATTTTTGGAATTTTGGGATTTGCTAAGGTGATCCTGCAAAACAAAATTGGATCACGGAGCAAAGAATATTATTTACCGCAAAAACAACTACCTAATCTTTAATCCTTGGGTTGCCTCCCAAGCAGCGCTTTCTTTAACGTCTTTAGCTAGACGAGGTTCAACACGCTTACGGAGGCTTGAAATAAAAATTTTCATCATCCTCCGGGTCCTGCAAGAAATCACGCACCGAATTGCATACTACAAACAGGGGAGAAAAAAAACTTTCCCCTGGCCCATCTTCACTAAAAAGATTATCATAATAACATTTCAGAAAATAATCAACTGCATCAAATCTCTTTTCTAAATCTCTATTCACAAAGCAATTGTTAACAGAGTCATCAAGCGTTATGATATCTACAGGTCTAGGATCTAAAGATGGCCTATCAATCATGTCAGTCCATTCATCAGAAAAAATATCTACATGCTCAGGAGATTCCTCAGACTCAGTATTAAAAAATGATTCAACTAAGCTATCATATGACTCATCATCAGAAGAATTAAAGAATTCAAGAATTTCAGGATCAGATTCTATACTATGCACAGATTCGAGTTCCTCTGGGTCAGATTCTATGTTATATACATCATTAGGACACAAATCAATGGTAACATTATCAGGGTTCATGCATTCAGGAATGTCAAGATCAGACTCGATAGATTTAGTGTAATCATGATCAGACTCAAAATTATCTATCAAGCAATCTTTCTTATGCATTTCATGTCCATCCTCAATGTCAAGCAATTCAATATCATCATCAAAATTATCCATTTCAGGCATATCCAATTCATTTTCAAAGGAAGGTAAATCATCAACTGGAGATCTTTCATTTGCAGGCAATTCTAAATCATTTTCAAAGTCAGGCAGTTCTAAATCATTCTCAAACAGAGGATCATCTAAATATGCATCATGATCAAAATCCCTATTATCCATAAGAATTTCCCCTAAGCCTAGGCCAAGATTATAGTCTACCTCTTCATCATCGTCAGTCAAGTATTCAGGACCAATAGAAAAACATGTATGCAAACTACAAACAGATTCATCCTGGCCAAAAATACTAAACACGACTTTTTCATCATCAATGTTCAAGGTAAGTTTACATGTATGCACACTAATCTCAGCCTTACCAGTAGCTAAGAAAGGTCTACCTAGAATAATGGGCACCTCTTTGTCCTCCTTCATGTCCAGTACCCCAAAGTCTACAGGGAAGATAAATTTGTTGACTTTCACCAGCACGTCCTCCACAACACCCATCGGGTGGGTAATCGATTTGTCAGCAAGCTGGAGAGTGACGTCGGTGTCCTTCATACCTGTTAAACCAATCTTCCTATAAACAAAATAGGGCATCAAGTTTATACTTGCTCCTAAATCACATAAGGCCCTATCGAAAGATACTTCTCCTATGGTGTAGGGAACAGTAAAACTCCTTGGATCTTTCTGTTTAGAAGGTATCCTTCCAGAAACAATGGTACTGCTACTCTCAGACAATTTAAAATTTTCTTTTTTCAGACTTTTCTTTCTAGAAAGCATTTCATTCATGAATTTCTCGTAATTAGGCATGTTATACAAGGCTTCTACTAAGGGAATATTCACAGACAACTTTTTGAACTTTTCTAGAAACTTTTGAAACTGCTCATCTAATTTAACATTTTTAAAGCGTTGAGGAAAAGGTTGGACATTCGCCCCTCCGCTTGGGCGGGCTAATGTGCGAGCCTCTGTCATGGTGGTTGCATGAAACAACTTCTTCCTCGTTCAGTTTCTTTATGTGCCTGCCATCCTGCCTTTCATCTTCTTTTCTACCTGCAAAATTGTTAAAGAAATCACAATTTAAATCAATAGAGTTGAGAGGATGTTGGAACCTTTTAGAGGAGGCTTTTTGTGCCTCAGCCCTTTCATCTTCATCCCTTCTCTTTTCTTCTTCCTTCTTCTTCTCTAAATTGTTCTCCAGTTGTCTACCACTTCTCAGTGTCACCATCTTGCACTACTCTCTTGGGTTAGGTTCAGTATCACTTGGAAATTTTCCCTTCTGAAGGGCATTCACTGCTGAAGCGATCTGTCCTATTTTCACTTCCATGTTTTTCAGAGTTGTGTCGTGGTTACTTACTGCCGTCTGGAGATTCACGTTCAATACTCTTTGTTCTTTAATAAACAGAGCCACCATCTCCTCCAGGTTATTCTTCTTTTCAGGCGCACTGGATGATGCAAAACCTTGCGGCAGTTGCAAAACATTCTTCGTATTTGAATATGAGAAGTTCTCATGATTGCGCAGACTGGGGTGGTAGAAGTTCGGTACTCCTTGAGCAAATGGTCTATTTCCTACGTACTGGACTTCCTCCACATCTTTACCTTCCTTCTTTGAATGACCTTCAGCTAAGGTGGAAATGGACTTGACCACCTCAGATGAAGTCAGCTTGTTCAGCGCATTGGTCAGAGATGCCATCTGTGCCTTCAATGAACTTGACTCATCCAATTCATATAATCCAGCCTTCTTTGAAATTGCTCCCCTCTCGGTCGGCCACTGATAACTGGTTGCCGCCATTTCCTCAAGCAGATCTTTGGCTTCTGTCACTGTTTTGGAAAGAAAACTTCCTCCTACTGATGTGTCTAGGACTATCTTTGTGGACGGATTCAATCCATTGTAAAATAACTGAACTTGAAGCCAATTAGGATATCCATGTTGGGGGTACCGCCTAAGCATTTCTTTGTATCTCTCCCACGCCTCATACAACTGCTCCTCGTCAAGCTGCCTAAACGTTCCGATTTCAGTCCGGAGCTTGGTAGTCTTGGCAGGCGGGAAAAATTTTGTTAGAAAAGCCTGGGCAAGCTCGTCCCATGTACTAATGTTGCCCGTCTCGACTGATTCAAGCCAATCCTTTGCTTTATCTTGTAGAGAAAATGGAAACAGCCTCAATCTTATCGCGTCCGCCGGAGCTCCGTTCATCTTCACCGTCCCACAAATTTCTATGAATGATCGTAGATGTGAGGAGGGGTCCTAAGAAGGATGTCCCTTAAACGTGTTATCGCGCGCCATCTGAATCAATCCTGTCTTTAACTTAAAATTTGTAGCTTGGATTGGGGCGTAGACAATTCCAGAATTCTCGGTGGGAAGAACTGGCTGTAAGAAATCTCTAATTGCCTTGGGAGCTTCCTCTTGATGGACCATTGCTTCTGCTCATCTTTTCTCTTTACGAATGGTTCTAAGAGTCCTGTCAATTTCAAGATCTAGCGGAAACAAATTAACCACCTTGTTCCTTCACATACAATGCTCCCAATCAATCAAAAGAACCAAACAAAAACAAAAAATGAAATAATATTCACAAACGAAAGAAAAATATTTACACCTAAATTACTATTTATCCCTTTCTTTTCGATGTCAAGAAAAAATTAATTTGCTTAAAAATCAAGCCTCCCTGGCAACGGCGTCAAAAACTTGTTGATAGGCGATTACCGCAAGCGCACGGGTCGACACAAGTAATATAAAACGGTAAGTAATACCGAGTATCGAATCCACAGGGAGGCGAAGTGAAAATTAAGCAAAAATAAAATCTCTTGAGCACTAAAGGTACTTGGACGAAATAATATTTAGGGAACAACTCATGCAATAAAGAGGAATTTAAAATTCAAAGCAAGAAAATAAGTTGATCAATCGAAAATTAAAATATGGAGAAAGAGTTTCTTTTAATGGGAAGAGGGGTCTTGAAAATCAATTATTAGCTAAACAATTGTTATAATTATCTTATCTCATTGCCCAACTAATTATAATCCTAGAATCTCCGTTAATCACATAGGTTCTCCTCTCGGTTTCCCCTAATTATAATTAATTCATTTTAACAACCTAAGTGTCCTTAGCGCCATTAAAAATCATTAATTATTACGCTCTGATTCATTTTAGGAATCTAAGTTTAATCAACTAATCTCGGTGTCACAACGGGCAATTAAACTAGTTGCATGGATTATGATCTATCCTAATTTCTCTCCGTCGAGTTTCCATTAAGAATCAGATCATTACACAATTGGCCAGATTGAGTAAAGCATTAAACACATCCATACAAATAATTAGGACAAAGGGGCAAGAGACAAGAAATTATAATAATATTTGAACTATACTTTCATTTCAAGACCCCAAATTGGGGTTTAGCTACACATGGCTAAAATATCCACAACATTTACAATAGAAAGCATAATTAAGAGCATAAAAGGAAAGAAATTGACCGTCGAGAAACCCCTTCGCTGACACTCGGAGCCCCGCCGACTACTCCTTGAGCCTCCTAAGATGCTCCCCAAAATTCCCCAAAATATTTCCCACTAAGAAATCTCTAAAAAAGGCTAGAAAGCCTTGAGAGAGGCTCCAAAGGAGCCAAAGGAGGGAGGAAAGGAAGGAAATGATGGAATTATTGATGACAAAATGAGGCACCAAGAGGTGTCTTTTATAGGCTTGGAATGGGGATAGCGTCGCGACGCTACATTGCACAGCGTCGCGACGCTGCTATGCACGCGTCTTGCTGCCCAAGAAATGGGTACCGTCGCGACGCTATCTTCACGGCGTCTCGACGCTGACCCAATTTCCAGAATTTTCCAGCTTTGGTTTGGAATGATTTTTGGGCCTTCTCTTCACTTCTTTTTGGGCATTTTCATCATGATTGTCCTCTTTGGATCCCCTTTTGATCCAAGCTTGGATTTGAGCTTCATTTGCTTCATTTTTGACACGTTTTCTCCCAAAATCACCAACTTTGCTCCTAAGGACCAAATAACGGAATACATTAAATATTTTCATTAAAAAAAAAATCAAAGCACAGAAAAGCCTAATAAATTGGGACTAAAATAGCGACATTTCTGCTCACTATCACACACACAAGAGAGAGAATCAAAGGATTAAAGTTAGAGATCGTACATCCACACGCATACAACATCAATACAAATACAAAATTATTCCACGTGTCTCATCTTTGAAGTTACGTGTGAACAAATTGGCACGCCCAGTGGGACCATCTCTACCTCTCATCTCTTTCTCTCATCCTAAGATCCAACTAAAGCGATGACGCCAAAGAAAGCTCCCGCGAAGGTTATAACATTGAGCGACTCTTACACAGGACCTGTCACCCGTAGTCGTTCTAAAGGAATTGAAATCAAGGAGGATCAAACGCCTCGCACTGTTGCAAGTAGGATTTCAAAACTGATTGAGGAATCCACCAAAGACAAGCTTGCTATTAAGGACAACTCATTATTCGACACATTCACTCCAACCTCTGAGCAGTCGAAGGGCACACCAAATCCTCATGTGATGTCCGTCATGATGGCTGATGTGGACCAAGATGAAAAGATGGCAGAGATGGAAACAAAACTTAACCTCCTAATGAAGGCGGTAGAGAAAAGGGATCATGAGATTGCCTATTTGAAGAATCAGGTTCAAAATCGAGACACTGCTGAATCTAGCCAAACCCCTGCTATAGGAAAGAATGATAAGGGAAAGGCTATCATCCACGAAGATCAACTGCAACGCTCAGCGTCTGTAACACTAGGGATCGGTGTTCAAGTAACAACCTAAAAGGTTTATAGTACAAGGATAAGGCTGGGTACCTTATCCTGGTAACACTATGTGATATGACCCGCTTTGTATTCGATACAGACGTATTAATCCAAGGCGTCCATGTAGGAGACATGCGAGTGGGGGTATCCTATGCAATGATTTTGCATAAGACCGGACCACGAAATAGTAAACCACTAGATGTAACACTGTTAACTAGTTAGGTTACTGTTTCAATAGGATGACCTAGGTAACTCAGTCTCAATCTTGAGTGTGTCATGAACTCCTTCTCACGAGGGATTGTCCTTTGATTAGTATGGGTGAGACCCTCAATAAGCCTACCTTATTGGGGACGAGACTGAGTGCGGAGCTGAGGACATGACAACACAAGATGGAATTCACTCCTTCCCACTTCTAGGAGAAGTAGATGAGTGTTCCCTTAAGTGGTGACTTCGGGACTTGAACAAAGGGATCCCGCCCTCTCACTGGCTCGAGAGAGACTTTCTGTTTAATGGTTGGACCATAAACAGGTTGTTCATTAGAGGAGCTGTAAACCCGAGACTTTCCTTGGAACATTTTCTCTTGTCATCTATTGTTGTTTCATGGTTGAACTTAAGTTGTTGGGATTTACCAAGTTAAAAGAAGAAAAATAAAAGGAAAAAAAAGGAAAAAGAAAATGAATGGGGAAATGAAAAACAAACAAAAAAAAAAGAAAAGAAAAGAAAGGAAGTGGGAAAAGGCAGCAAACCTTCCACCACCGCTTCACCCTTTTTCAGTCCCTTTTCCCCATCATTTTTCCATCATTTTGCATCCAAACTTTCAGACCACTTTAAGGAGAGAGTGAAGGAGGAAGAAGAAGAAGAATTTCGTGGTTTTTAGGTTGAAGAAGATAAGAAAAGCTCATGCAAAGCCAGCCATAGCAGAATCTGAGTTCAACCTGTCAACCTCTAGTTTTTTATTTGGTTTGAGCTACACAGAGGGAACTAAGAGGTGAGGTTTGATTTTCTTGAACGTTGGTTCATTTTCTAACACATTTCATGAAGGAAGCTTGAGCTAAATCGTATGAGAAGTTAATGGTTTTTGGAATGGAAAACAGAGCACAAGATTTTCGAGCAAACCAAGAGGATCTCTGGTGTTCTCTGATATTTTGAGCATTCTGGGGTGTACCAGTCGAATCAGAAGCTCTATTCGGTATGGTTGGAAAACTTATTCAATTTCCTACAACTTTCATGAAGATTTTGGGAGCCAAAAATAACTTTAAGTAGGGTTAATTGCAGGAGATAGATAAAGAGTAGCAGAGAACCTCGAATTCTGTATTGTCTGTGTTCGGGGCAATTCTGGACAAATCGGTTGGGAATCTCGTTTTCCTTTCTTCAGGTAAGTTGTAGAGTTATGGGTGTTGGAAGTTAGGGTATAGAATACGAAAAATATGGAAAGTAGAATGTGAATGTGATTCTTAATCCAATTGTTTAAAAAATCATGAGCATGGAAAGACAAAGCTATCTATGGTTCTAATGCTCAGTTTTGGTTGTTTGACAGGCCAAGAGGAAATAGGTCGAGTCTACAAACCGGGGAACTAGATAAGACAGTGAGTGACAAAATGAATTTCGAAAATTGTTTCCAACCGTTGTTCATGTTTAGACGTTTTATATGCTTTTCTATGAATGATACATGATTTCTATGAACGGTTTCAAGTATAAGTTTTGAGCTTAGATTTTCTAATGAGGTTTATATACGAGCACGTAGCTAATGACTTTATGAAAAGTAGCTAAAACGATATATTTTAAAGTAAAGTATGGATTAACAAGTACTTTAAAATGATTTTCAGTTTTTCACGAGCAAGCTGAGTAAGCTTAAGTTTTACGAAAGATAACGATAAGTAGGCATGTTTTAATGTTTTCATGTGATTTTCTGAGATTTCTATTGACTACATGACTGAGATATTGAGCCTGAGGCTATATGGTATCGTGTGCACACAGGTTATATTTTGTTGTCGACGTTGAGTGTACTTCGTGACAACGTTGCTGACGTGAGTGCTGGGCGGGCCCCACTACATCGTAGGACTAGTAAACGTTGGTTGTATTGGACGTGCCTTACACAACGTATATCGGTCATGTTAGTTAAAACGTTTGTTGTACTTGATATGCCTTGCTAGGTTCTTAATGACGAACTTGCGAAATGTTTTAGAAAGCCTTTATCCGTACACGTTTATGTTAAACGCTTTGATTGAGCATATTTATACGTTTAAAGGTTTATCACGTGTTTTGACTTTCAGATTTAGAGTTTTAAAGTTAGTCACTCATTGGGCTTCATAGCTCATTCTTTCAAAATGTTTTTCTACTTTTGAGTCTGTTCATATTGTAAATGTTTTGTAAGGACTGGATAATATCGTCCTAGAGGTCGTGGTTGTATAAACCCTAGTTGTATATGTTTTTGGTTGTGATATCTATATCAGGTTATTATCCGAACCAAGTTATGTCAGGCCGGCACCTCGTGTTTGTTGAAAGTTTTTTTCCAAGGATTTCGCTGTGTTGTGTTTCATGTGGAATGTTTTATATCTAAGATTAGTATGTTTATCAGGTTAACGTTTAGTAGGGTCAACATGGATCATTAAAGGAGACGATGTTTGTTGGCTTCACGCAGTCTTTCGGACTAAGCTAGCAGGTGGTCCGGGAGGGGGTGTGACAGGAGCGCTGGTACTTAAGGAGAAAGATGTAACACAGGGGGTAAAACGGTAATTTGACCCAGTCGTGATTACGAACACTCGAGAAGGATTGACTTACCGATATAGGTCTATATCCGTGGACACATAAATGTTCTACAGTGAAAAGAGTTCAGTTGTGGGTCTTTAGTGGAATGACCCACAATTAATGAATATTGGTTAACCTGATTAATGAGTTTAATTGGTTAACCTCATATCATTGGAGCTTCTGATTTGTAGGTCCATTAGATCTACCCGCTAGCTCGTAAAGAGTAATTAGGAAAAATTATATCTTGAGAGAATTTGAATAGTTCAAATTCATATTGGAAATAAGTTAATTGTATGAGATACAAATTAATATAATGTATAATGATACATTTAAATGTAAAGTCTAATTTTAAATTAAACTTTATTATTATGAGAGAAATAAATATTTGAAGAAGTTCAAATATTAATATGAATTTGATTCATATTAAATTTATAGGATATAAGAGAATTGGAAGGAGTTCAATTTTAATATGAATTTGATTCATATTATAGAATTAATTAATTGAAGGCTTGAAATTAAATACATGATATTTAACTGTGTAATTAATTAATTAACTAATAGAAGGTTTGAAATTAAATATATGATATTTAATCAGTGATTAATTAATTTAAAGAATTAATTAATTGGAAATTAATCAATTATGGTAATGATTAATCACTTATGGAAGTAATTAATCATTTATGGAAATGATTTAATCACTTATGGAAGTGATCAATCATTTATGGAAAAGATTGATCAATTATGGAATTGATTGGTTATGGAATTGATTAATTATGGAAAAGATTAAATTTGTTTGGAAATAATTGATTTTAAATTAATATTTTATTCATGGTCTTTCTCCTATAAATAGAACACTAACCCTAGGGTTTAGGTACTATAACATATGGCCACCATAAGACCCTTTCATATTCTCTCAACTCAAGAACTCTAGGGAGAATTTTCTCTCTAGAGTTTTTCCCATTCAAGATTAGGTAGTCCCACAACTACGTTCCTAATCTCAGAGTTATAGTGGGGAAGCTCAAATGGTGGTGTTCTTCGTTGTTGCAGAGCAATCAAGAATCATTCTTGATTTTCAGAGACGTCAACGGAGGTTTACTTCTCTTTTCTTTGTTATAGATTTAGATCTAAATTTTGTATGCTTAGCCTTACGTTTCTGTAGAATTTGTTCTATGATTTTTGCCAATGTAATGATATTTTTTGGATAATCAAAATTAACTACGAATCGGTCCCAATTACGCTTCCGCTTTATCGAAATTAGGGAATTCCAAATCCTTCAATGGACGTGGTAGAAGATGAGGATGTTCCTTCCAGTTCATCGGGAACGGTGACAGATCCAGTAGACTTTATCCTCATTTAGCATATATAAAAAGACCTATTATCACTCCCTCAAGAGGGTAAAAGCATCCTTATTGATGCATTGATGGAGTCTGATGGTTCAAACATCCCAACCTCTAAGGCGCACACATGCGCTTCGTGTTGCATGTGTTGGGTTTTATGCCCTAAAACTCGTAGGTAGTGAATGGTGACAAATTGTTCACTTGTATCAATACGTTGCTATTGAGGTTTGTACAATAAAGAGTTATTGTTACTAAAATTGCACAATTTGACCCAAATCCAATAAACTAAGATCCTAGGTTGTTTAGATGAAACTTGAACTAGTATGTGGGGACATACGGGGATCAGTGTTCAAGTAACAACTTAAATGGTCTATAGTATAGGGATAAGGCTGGGTACCTTATCCTGGTAACACTATGTGATACGACCCACTTTGTATTCGATACAGATGCAATGATCCAAAGCATCCATGTAGGAGGCATGCGAGTGGGGGTATCCTGTGCAATGAGTTTGCATAAGACCGGACCGCGAAATAGTAACCACTAGATGTAACACCGTTAACTAGTTTAGGTTTCTATTTCAATAGGATGACCTAGGTAACTCAATCTCAATCCTGAGTCTGTTATGAACTCCTTTTCAGGAGGGATTGTCCTTAGATCTGTATGGGTGAGAGTGGCCAGTTCGCCGACTCAATAATCCTACCATTTCAGGGGCAAGATCGAATGGGGGCTGGGAACATAACAGTACAAGATGGAATTCACTCCTTCTCTTATTGGGGTAAGCAGATGCGTGTTCCCTTAAGGGCTGATTCCGGGTCTTGAACAAGGGCGCCCATCCTCTCCTGGCCCGAGAGGAACTGCTGTTTATTGATTGGATCATAAACAGATTGTTCATTAGAGGAATCAGTGGTACTTAAGGATCCAGAGGTAACCCAGGGGTAAAACGGTAATTTGACCCAGCTGGCGTTACGAACACTCGTGAAGGATTGACTTACTGTTATTGGTCGATATCCGTGGACACAGAAATATTCTACAGTGAGAAGAGTGCAACTGTGGGTCTTTAGTGGAGTGACTCGCAGTTAACGAATGTTGACTAACTTGGTTAATGAGTTTAGCCAATTAGTCTCGTATCGTTGGAGCTTCTGATCTGTAGGTCCATTAGGTCCACCTGCTAGCTCGTAAAGTGTTCTGAGGTTAAATAGTCTTGAATAAAATTTGAAGGGTGTTCAAATTCATTAAGGGAATTTTATTGTATTTGATACAATTAAAATAATGTATAGGTTTAATTGGTGAATTAAACTTTATATTATAAATTAATTTTGGATATGATTCAAAATTAATTAACGAGAGAATTAAATATTTGAAGGAGTTCAAATATTAAATATGAATTAGATTCATATTGAAACTATAGGTTAAATTTAATGTGAATGAGATTCATATTAAAACTCTAGTATATGAGAGAATTATTTGAATAATGATTCAAATAGTAAATTAATTAAATATATGATGTTTAATTAATGAATTAATTAATTGGAGAATTAATTAATTTAATTTAATTAAATGTGATTTGATTAAATTAATTCTATAGTTAATATTAATGTACATTATGATGCACATTAAAACTATAGGTTAAATGAGAGAGATTAAATTTGAATATGGTTCAATTGTAATTAAATATTGGATATTTAATTAATGTGGATTCAATTAATGAGATTAATTGAATGGCCAATTTAATTCAATTTAATATGATTCAAATTGAATTAAATACCTTATGTTATAATTGATTTAATTAATATTGTTTTAATTAAATTAATTATAATTAATTAATTAATTAAATGATTAATATTATTTAATTAATAGACGGCCAAGATCGTTTGGATTAGATCCAACGATCTAGATCTAGTAGGGTAATAACTCCCTCCCCACTTATCGTACAGGGGAGAGGGAGTTGCCCAACTAATCGTTCATTCTCTCATTTTCTCACGCAGAATGACAGAG
This sequence comes from Luffa acutangula, assembly GCA_036850905.1. Taxonomy (NCBI): domain Eukaryota; kingdom Viridiplantae; phylum Streptophyta; class Magnoliopsida; order Cucurbitales; family Cucurbitaceae; genus Luffa; species Luffa acutangula. The sequence continues at coordinate 25,041,831 of CM072087.1, read as the reverse complement.
AGAAAACTCTCTCTCAACCCTCTCACTCTCTCAACCAAAAATCACAGCAATGTGATTCCCTTCCCAAGAAGATTGAGATCCCACAATCTCTGCCTCATGAATCCAAGAGATATAGCGGGTGTTCGCTATTGGTGGTGTTCGTTGGAGAGATCGTTGACGAACTGTTCGTTGAGGAGCATAGTGCTGTGAAGAACGGTCTTCAACAAGTAAGTTCCAAAAATTCTAAATCGTTTAGAATTAGTATTGCATGCTTAATCTAGTTTTAATTTGAGAATCGTTCTAAAATTAATTTTGCCCAACGTATCGGTTTTCTTTAATTGAAATTAAAATTACGATCGGTGAAAACCGCTTCCGCTAGAGGATTCAATTCCTTGAAATGGTATCAGAGCCATTTCGTAATTTTAATTTCGATTTTAGAATTTGCGTTGTGGTTTTTGGTGGGATCGATTTGCATTTTGAATGTGGTATGCTTTAAAGACTGTTTTGGTATTTTTTTTGGCATTAGATTTACATTTTTTTTATGATTTGATCATGTAAGGGCCCATGTTTTTGGGGCAAATTAATGTAAATCGAGTCTTGTAAGTCCGTGTCTAGAAATTTAGGATCAATTTGTTGATCGGTGCTCGAATCGGGGTTGAAATCGGAGTAAAAATGCTGCTGGAAACGAAGAACAGAGGCTGTCCAGAGGCGTAGCGTCGCGACCCTGCTCAACGGCGTCGCGACGCTGAAGAACAGGCGCTGGAAAAATCGGGACAACGTCTCGACGCTGATGGTAGTTTCTGTATTCACGGAACGTTGAGCGAACGTGTGGCCAGCAGTTACTTCAAATGGTTACAACGAAATATTTATTTTTGCGTACAGTTAGAATTGAACTCGGGTGTATGGAGCAGTTGGCGCGCGTGCATGTCTAACATCCTTAAGGTCGTGAGTTCGAGCTTGACGTGCGACGGTTATTTTTTTTAATATGTGTGAAGCGTGACTGGATGGTTTGCGGTCTGGTTCGCCCTGGTCGGTTCGGTTTGAAGCCTTGTTGGTCCGGTTCATGCTGGCTGGTCCGGTTCAAAGTCTTATTGGGCCGGTTTTAGCAATTTGGGTCCGGTTTGGGCCATTCTAACACGGTTTGGGCCGGTTCGAAGCGGTTCGAGGCGGTTCAGACCAATTACAAGGCGGTTTAGGGCTAGATTTTGAATTATTAATGTAATTTTTCATTATTTTTGCCCTAGGATGCCAAAATACCGGTCTTTATAACTATTTAATTGCTTTATGAATGTCATTTAGCTAGATCCCACCATAGGTTAAGCATGTTTCATGCATATTTATGTTATAAATGTTATAATATATGATAATTATGCATGAATTTAAATTTCATGAGTTATTTAGTATAATTGTTATATTAAATATATGAAATTGGAAAAGCATGATGCATGACATTAATTACATAAATATAAAATGTTATATTTATATTAATGTAGCATGCATGCTTAGATTTATTTTCATGAATATTAATATAATAGTTATATTATGAATGAAAATAAATTTCAATGCTTGATTTTCATGTATAATTTTAATATAAATTGTTATATTAATTTAATGAAAATGGAATAGCATTGAGCATGACATTAATTAGATTAATATAAGAGTTATATTATATTAATGTCGACATTCATGTAATTATAATTTCGTGGATGATTAATTAATATAATCGATATTAATTAAATGAAATTGAAATTGCATGAAGCATGACACCACTTTAGATTAATATAATCGTTATATTATCGGCGTCATGAGAGTTATGGTGTGTAATAATTTGAATTAGATTGTTATTATGAAACACCATAGAAGCTTGTTATAGGGCTAATTATTAAAATTTTATAATAGTTATAAAATTTATTAGAAACCGTCAACCTATAACAAAGAGTTGCATGCAAACATAGGATCTTAGGTTATATTGAATTAATTTTAAATTGTTTAAAATTAATTAGACCTAAGCTCATTTTAATTCTAATAGGATTAGAATTAATTTTCCTTACTTAGGATTAAAATAGTTTTAATGCACTAAGTAGGAAGAACATTACTATGGTTATAAGGGAACTCTCCCGGTGAAGTTCTGTCTAGGCTGGGGGTATTTAAGTTGACGGTTACGGAACACCTCCTACCTGGGAACAGATCCGGAACCTGAGTTGAATTAATCATAGTCTAATGTTAGCATGCAATGTCACTAGGTAATTAAAATAGTTTAATTCACCTAGACATTAGAGTAAAGACCTCTATATAAGAGTTATATTCAGGCATAGACTTAGATAGATTCATTTAGCCGGAATTTACCTAAGTAATAGACCCTTAAATTATAAAAATACTTAGTGGGAGGAAATATGACAAAACAAGATTTTCATAAATCAAGTTTTGCTCTCACGTCCTCAAGAGTTCACATCGTGAGGTCCATGCTTGGCCTCGAGTCACCCTGGGAGTGACCCCCTACGGATGGTGTTTGCATGGATCAATATCAAGGTGAATGAGGGAGTATTTTATAGTAAGTGGGAGCAGGACACGTGTCAACGTATCCTACGGTCTCCTCCATTAGGTTGCACCGTGAGATTCCTATGATCTGCCTGCGAGTCGCCCTGGGAGCGATCACCCTACGGAGGGTTTGATCATGGGATTCGGAACAACGCAAACTCCAGAAATGGATAGGGTTTCTTAGGTCCATTCCCAACTTTGACTTTCCCTACGGTAGCATTGTTGGGGTCGACCTCTGGAATCTGAAAATGGAGGGTCACACTTACGGGAAATCGTTAAGGTGTTAATGATTTCCTGACCGAAAAAACGGTAGCTAAGAACTATTGGAATATGAGTTATTCTGGTAATAGGGATTTGGCTGAGATTGTCTCAATTTAGAGGAGGAGTGGTTGACTGCCCTACGGTAGCTGTTGCTCTAAACCTCTGAAGTATCGTTGCAAATATGTATCATATATTTGGGTCGATGATTACTTTTGCTAAATTGATTGGATTAAAACAATATTATTTTGTGTAATGGGTTTAGTGCATAACAAGTAATTTGTTGTTTCAGTGATAATTCATATGTGCATTGTCTTACGTCAATTTATTAATAACGGTTTTAGATACAACTAGCATAAACGAAAACCTTGTGGTAAATGATTTTAGATTAGTCTTGAGTGAGGAATGTCCTCAGGCCCAAATGTCTAGTTCATCTTGAATCGTTTATGATGATTATGACATTAACTGCCTAGCCAATGTCGATGACAATGAATGTGATTTATTGGTCATTGAAACGTGCATAATGGAAAATGAGGATACAGCCTGAATTTTTTAATTCAGGTGCCACTTATCACGTTTGCTTTTCTTTTCAAGAATAAGCTCATGGCAACTGTTGCAAGTAGAAGAGGTGACTTTCAGATTTTGATCTAGAGAGTATATCTCGGCTTTGGCAGAGGGAACATTAAGTTATTTTATCTAGTGGGAGAAAATACACATTATTAGATAATGTGTATGTATTTCCTAAAGATTAACAGAAATTTGATTTCTATAACGTATATGCTGGGACAATGTTGCTCTATACCTTTCTCTGCTAACGCAGTTTTATTTTAAGAAAGGGAGTTGACATTTGTTCAGCTTTACTGGACAATAACTTATGTGTTTTAAGACTAATCGAGAGTAAAGCAAGTCATGAGCACTAAGTTGTTTAAGATTGCTTATACTCAAAGAAATAAAGGCAAAGGATATCTCCTAATGGAAATACCTTTCTTTGGTTCTGAAGGTTAGGCTATTTTGATCTCAATATGATTGGGAGCTTAGTCTAGAGTATACTTCTAAGTTAGTTAGAAGAAGACTCTCTAATACCAATTAAGTCATGCCTTATGGGCAATATGACTAATAGATCTTTTACTGGAAAAGAACTAAAGAGCCAAAGAACCCCTGAAGTTTATACATTTGGATCCTTGTGGTCCAGTATGTTAAAGCAGTGGGAGGGTATGAATAATTAATCTCGTTTATAGATGATTATTCAAAGGTATGAATATCTCTACCTAATGCAATTTAAGTCTAAAGCTCTTGAGATATTCGAAAGGGTTTAAGACTGAAGTTGGAAACTTGTTAGGTGAGATAATAAAAAACACTTTGATCTGATCAATGTGTTGAGTATAGGGACTTGAGATTCTAAGACTATTTGATAGTTCATGGAATCACATCCTAAATCTCAGTTAGGAGTATTAGAACCCTATTGGATATGGTTCAATTCATATTGAGCTATGCTCAATTGCCTGGCTCGTTTTGGGGTCATGAAGTGTTGACTTCATTACATACTTTGTAGGTTACCTCAAAGGAAACGAGGAGTGGATATTTCTTCAATCCACTAGAGAATTACGAATTTGTATTTGACAAATACTACATTCTCGAAAGAAGACCAAATGAGCAATCATAAGCCACAAAGTAAAGTCAGTTTGAGTGTATTAACTAATGAAGCTACAGAAAAATCAACAAGAGTTGTTGATAAAACTGGTTATTCAATAAGAGTTGTTGATAAGGCCAGTGTTTTTTGTCAAGTCACATCCATCTCAAGCGTTGAGAATGCCTTGATGTAGTGGGAGGGTTGTTTTATAACCTGACCGTTACATGGGCTTATTTGAAGCTCAAGTCGTCATTCTTGATGATGACATAGAGGATTCATTATCTTTTAGAAAGAAAATGAATGATGTTGACAAGGACCAATGGTTTAAAGCCATGGACCTGGAAATGAAGTCTTTGCATTTCAATTCCATCTGAGATCTTGTAAATTTGCTTGATGGGGTAACACCTATAGGTTACAAGTGGATTTACAAGAGGAAACGGGACATTTAAGGTCTCAACCAGAAGGGTCCATTGAGCAAGATTAATAGCAAAAGAGTTTGCAAGCTTAAGTGATCCATTAATGGATTGACCTAAGCATTTCGATCTTGGAATATAAGATTTGATATGGTGATCAAATATTTTAGCTTTAATCAGGACATTGATGGGTCTTGTATCTACAAGAAGATCGTCAGTAGTACAGTAGCTTTCTTCATGTTGTATGTGATTGATATCCTACTCATTTGGAATAAGTAGGTTAACTTATTGACATAAAATGTGACTAGCAGCTCATTTCCAAATAAAAGTTGGGAGAAGCTTAGTTTGTTCTTATGTTCTAAATTGTTTAAAACAGTAAGAACACAATGCTAGCCATGGTTCAAGCGTTTTATATCTATAAATGTTGATTAGATATGAGATGTAGAATTCTATGAAGGGTTCACGACCTTTCAGGGTAGAATTCTTTTGTCTAAGGAACTGTGTTCTTAGACACCTCAAGGAGTTGAGGAATGCCCTATGCAATAGGCAATGTCAGTGAGTATCAATCTAATCCAGGATATGATCACTGGTGTTCTCTGATATTTTGAGCATTCTGGGGTGTACCAGTCGAATCAAAAGCTCTATTCGGTATGGTTGGAAAGCTTATTCAATTTCCTACAACTTTCATGAAGATTTTGGGAGCCAAAAATAACTTTAAGTAGGGTTAATTGCAGGAGATAGATAAAGAGTAGCAGAGAACCTCGAATTCTGTATTGTCTGTGTTCGGGGCAATTCTGGACAAATCGGTTGGGAATCTCGTTTTCCTTTCTTCAGGTAAGTTGTAGAGTTATGGGTGTTGGAAGTTAGGGTATAGAATACGAAAAATATGGAAAGTAGAATGTGAATGTGATTCTTAATCCAATTGTTTAAAAAATCATGAGCATGGAAAGACAAAGCTATCTATGGTTCTAATGCTCAGTTTTGGTTGTTTGACAGGCCAAGAGGAAATAGGTCGAGTCTACAAACCGGGGAACTAGATAAGACAGTGAGTGACAAAATGAATTTCGAAAATTGTTTCCAACCGTTGTTCATGTTTAGACGTTTTATATGCTTTTCTATGAATGATACATGATTTCTATGAACGGTTTCAAGTATAAGTTTTGAGCTTAGATTTTCTAATGAGGTTTATATACGAGCACGTAGCTAATGACTTTATGAAAAGTAGCTAAAACGATATATTTTAAAGTAAAGTATGGATTAACAAGTACTTTAAAATGATTTTCAGTTTTTCACGAGCAAGCTGAGTAAGCTTAAGTTTTACGAAAGATAACGATAAGTAGGCATGTTTTAATGTTTTCATGTGATTTTCTGAGATTTCTATTGACTACATGACTGAGATATTGAGCCTGAGGCTATATGGTATCGTGTGCACACAGGTTATATTTTGTTGTCGACGTTGAGTGTACTTCGTGACAACGTTGCTGACGTGAGTGCTGGGCGGGCCCCACTACATCGTAGGACTAGTAAACGTTGGTTGTATTGTACGTGCCTTACACAACGTATATCGGTCATGTTAGTTAAAACGTTTGTTGTACTTGATATGCCTTGCTAGGTTCTTAATGACGAACTTGCGAAATGTTTTAGAAAGCCTTTATCCGTACACGTTTATGTTAAACGCTTTGATTGAGCATATTTATACGTTTAAAGGTTTATCACGTGTTTTGACTTTCAGATTTAGAGTTTTAAAGTTAGTCACTCATTGGGCTTCATAGCTCATTCTTTCAAAATGTTTTTCTACTTTTGAGTTTGTTCATATTGTAAATGTTTTGTAAGGACGGGATAATATCGTCCTAGAGGTCGTGGTTGTATAAACCCTAGTTGTATATGTTTTTGGTTGTGATATCTATATCAGGTTATTATCCGAACCAAGTTATGTCAGGCCGGCACCTCGTGTTTGTTGATAGTTTTTTTCCAAGGATTTCGCTGTGTTGTGTTTCATGTGGAATGTTTTATATCTAAGATTAGTATGTTTATCAGGTTAACGTTTAGTAGGGTCAACATGGATCATTAAAGGAGACGATGTTTGTTGGCTTCACGCAGTCTTTCGGACTAAGCTAGCAGGTGGTCCGGGAGGGGGTGTGACAGGAGCGCTGGTACTTAAGGAGAAAGATGTAACACAGGGGTAAAACGGTAATTTGACCCAGTCGTGATTACGAACACTCGAGAAGGATTGACTTACCGATATAGGTCTATATCCGTGGACACATAAATGTTCTACAGTGAAAAGAGTTCAGTTGTGGGTCTTTAGTGGAATGACCCACAATTAATGAATATTGGTTAACCTGATTAATGAGTTTAATTGGTTAACCTCATATCATTGGAGCTTCTGATTTGTAGGTCCATTAGATCTACCCGCTAGCTCGTAAAGAGTAATTAGGAAAAATTATATCTTGAGAGAATTTGAATAGTTCAAATTCATATTGGAAATAAGTTAATTGTATGAGATACAAATTAATATAATGTATAATGATACATTTAAATGTAAAGTCTAATTTTAAATTAAACTTTATTATTATGAGAGAAATAAATATTTGAAGAAGTTCAAATATTAATATGAATTTGATTCATATTAAATTTATAGGATATAAGAGAATTGGAAGGAGTTCAATTTTAATATGAATTTGATTCATATTATAGAATTAATTAATTGAAGGCTTGAAATTAAATACATGATATTTAACTGTGTAATTAATTAATTAACTAATAGAAGGTCTGAAATTAAATATATGATATTTAATCAGTGATTAATTAATTTAAAGAATTAATTAATTGGAAATTAATCAATTATGGTAATGATTAATCACTTATGGAAGTAATTAATCATTTATGGAAATGATTTAATCACTTATGGAAGTGATCAATCATTTATGGAAAAGATTAATCAATTATGGAATTGATTGGTTATGGAATTGATTAATTATGGAAAAGATTAAATTTGTTTGGAAATAATTGATTTTAAATTAATATTTTATTCATGGTCTTTCTCCTATAAATAGAACACTAACCCTAGGGTTTAGGTACTATAGCATATGGCCACCATAAGACCCTTTCATATTCTCTCAACTCAAGAACTCTAGGGAGAATTTTCTCTCTAGAGTTTTTCCCATTCAAGATTAGGTAGTCCCACAACTACGTTCCTAATCTCAGAGTTATAGTGGGGAAGCTCAAATGGTGGTGTTCTTCGTTGTTGCAGAGCAATCAAGAATCATTCTTGATTTTCAGAGACGTCAACGGAGGTTTACTTCTCTTTTCTTTGTTATAGATTTAGATCTAAATTTTGTATGCTTAGCCTTACGTTTCTGTAGAATTTGTTCTATGATTTTTGCCAATGTAATGATATTTTTTGGATAATCAAAATTAACTACGAATCGGTCCCAATTACGCTTCCGCTTTATCGAAATTAGGGAATTCCAAATCCTTCAATGGACGTGGTAGAAGATGAGGATGTTCCTTCCAGTTCATCGGGAACGGTGACAGATCCAGTAGACTTTATCCTCATTTAGCATATATAAAAGGACCTATTATCACTCCCTCAAGAGGGTAAAAGCATCCTTATTGATGCATTGATGGAGTCTGATGGTTCAAACATCCCAACCTCTAAGGCGCACACATGCGCTTCGTGTTGCATGTGTTGGGTTTTATGCCCTAAAACTCGTAGGTAGTGAATGGTGACAAATTGTTCACTTGTATCAATACGTTGCTATTGAGGTTTGTACAATAAAGAGTTATTGTTACTAAAATTGCACAATTTGACCCAAATCCAATAAACTAAGATCCTAGGTTGTTTAGATGAAACTTGAACTAGTATGTGGGGACATACGGGGATCAGTGTTCAAGTAACAACTTAAATGGTCTATAGTATAGGGATAAGACTGGGTACCTTATCCTGGTAACACTATGTGATACGGCTCACTTTGTATTCGATACAGATGCAATGATCCAAAGCATCCATGTAGGAGACATGCGAGTGGGGGTATCCTGTGCAATGAGTTTGCATAAGACCGGACCGCGAAATAGTAACCACTAGATGTAACACCGTTAACTTGTTTAGGTTTCTATTTCAATAGGATGACCTAGGTAACTCAATCTCAATCCTGAGTCTGTTATGAACTCCTTTTCAGGAGGGATTGTCCTTAGATCTGTATGGGTGAGAGTGGCCAGTTCGCCGACTCAATAATCCTACCATTTCAGGGGCAAGACCGAATGGGGGCTGGGAACATAACAGTACAAGATGGAATTCACTCCTTCTCCTATTGGGGTAAGCAGATGTGTGTTCCCTTAAGGGCTGATTCCGGGTCTTGAACAAGGCGCCCATCCTCTCCTGGCCCGAGAGGAACTGCTGTTTATTGATTGGATCATAAACAGATTGTTCATTAGAGGAATCAGTGGTACTTAAGGATCCAGAGGTAACCCAGGGGTAAAACGGTAATTTGACCCAGCTGGCGTTACGAACACTCGTGAAGGATTGACTTACTGTTATTGGTCGATATCCGTGGACACAGAAATATTCTACAGTGAGAAGAGTGCAACTGTGGGTCTTTAGTGGAGTGACTCGCAGTTAACGAATGTTGACTAACTTGGTTAATGAGTTTAGCCAATTAGTCTCGTATCGTTGGAGCTTCTGATCTGTAGGTCCATTAGGTCCACCTGCTAGCTCGTAAAGTGTTCTGAGGTTAAATAGTCTTGAATAGAATTTGAAGGGTGTTCAAATTCATTAAAGGAATTTTATTGTATTTGATACAATTAAAATAATGTATAGGTTTAATTGGTGAATTAAACTTTATATTATAAATTAATTTTGGATATGATTCAAAATTAATTAACGAGAGAATTAAATATTTGAAGGAGTTCAAATATTAAATATGAATTAGATTCATATTGAAACTATAGGTTAAATTTAATGTGAATGAGATTCATATTAAAACTATAGTATATGAGAGAATTATTTGAATAATGATTCAAATAGTAAATTAATTAAATATATGATGTTTAATTAATGAATTAATTAATTGGAGAATTAATTAATTTAATTTAATTAAATGTGATTTGATTAAATTAATTCTATAGTTAATATTAATGTACATTATGATGCACATTAAAACTATAGGTTAAATGAGAGAGATTAAATTTGAATATGGTTCAATTGTAATTAAATATTGGATATTTAATTAATGTGGATTCAACTAATGAGATTAATTGAATGGCCAATTTAATTCAATTTAATATGATTCAAATTGAATTAAATACCTTATGTTATAATTGATTTAATTAATATTGTTTTAATTAAATTAATTATAATTAATTAATTAATTAAATGATTAATATTATTTAATTAATAGACGGCCAAGATCGTTTGGATTAGATCCAACGATCTAGATCTAGTAGGGTAATAACTCCCTCCCCACTTATCGTACAGGGGAGAGGGAGTTGCCCAACTAATCGTTCATTCTCTCATTTTCTCACGCAGAATGACAGAGAGAAAACTCTCTCTCAACCCTCTCACTCTCTCAACCAAAAATCACAGCAATGTGATTCCCTGCCCAAGAAGATTGAGATCCCACAATCTCTGCCTCATGAATCGAAGAGATATAGCGGGTGTTCGCTATTGGTGGTGTTCGTTGGAGAGATCGTTGACGAACTGTTCGTTGAGGAGCATAGTGCTGTGAAGAACGGTCTTCAACAAGTAAGTTCCAAAAATTCTAAATCGTTTAGAATTAGTATTGCATGCTTAATCTAGTTTTAATTTGAGAATCGTTCTAAAATTAATTTTGCCCTACGTATCGGTTTTCTTTAATTGAAATTAAAATTACGATCGGTGAAAACCGCTTCCGCTAGAGGATTCAATTCCTTCAGCATGTCCATAGGCTTTACTGATGAAGATTTGTTGTTAGGATCAAAGCCTCACAACAGACCTTTATTCGTCTCAGGATACATCCGAGAACAGAAGGTTTATCGAATCCTCATTGATGATGGATCAACTGTCAACAAAATGTCTAAGTCAACCATGAAATAATTAGGCATCTTGATGGAAGAACTATCAAACAGCAAATTGGTGATCCAAGGTTTCAATCAAGGCGGACAATGAGAGATTGACATGATACCCTCGAGCTCATCATTGGAGATTAAAAGTCGATAATTTGTTTCATGTTATAGATTCTAAGACCACCTATAAGCTGTTGAAATCGTCCTTGGATCCATGGCAATGGAGTGATAACTTCTACATTGCACCTGTGCTTCAAATTCTATTAAGATGACATCAAGAAAGTTGAACCTGACACTAACCCATTATCAGAAGTTGAGTCCCATTTCACTGACAACACAGAGGAAACTATACCTGTAGAAATCCTTTTGATCCAAAAAAATGATAAACTCAGTTTAGAACCACAAGCTGATGCAAGAAAGGAAACTGTTGAAGATGTGAAAGGCATCCAACTTGGAAAAGGATGAAACATCTACGAGCCTTGCAAAGGATGAGAAATTTCCAAATTGACCTGTCCTACGGTACATCCCTTTATCTCGATGTAAAAAGGGTGAATCACCTTTCACAGAATATCTAGGAAACTTGAGGGTCAGTGACATTGAGATTTAAAGGAAAGTTTCACCATGTCTCTTACAAAGATCACAAAGCAAGAGGTTAAGAAACTTGAGAATAACCAGATAAAAATGATTTTCCCTGAAAGACAAACAGAAGACGGGTTCAACCCCAAGGCATACAAGCTTCTAGCGAAAGTGGGTTAAGATTTTACAACTCATACTGAGTTTAAAAGTCTATGGATCTCTGATGAAAGACCAGAGCTCACTTCAACACAGAAGAAGCTTCTAAAGGAAGGTTATACTCAACCTAAATCGAGAAAATGACTTGAGTCACCCTAGCCGGTTCGCATAACAAGAAGAGGGAAAGCGAAAGTGGCAGACACAAATCATATAGTAGAGAAAGTTGATGACTCAAAAGAAAAAGAAAGCATCGACCAACGAACTTCTATTTTTAGGCGTATCAAGCCGCCAATTGCTCATGCCTTAGTCTTTCAGAGATTAGGTGTGAATGAAACCGAAGGAGAAAGTGCACAACCTATTGATAGTTCCTCTCGACTTTCAGCTTTCAAAGGTTAAGTATGCCCGTAGAGGAAGGGAAAAGTACGTCTTCGACTCCGACTATGACGTGACCATCAGTTTTTCAAAGATTGAGTGTAACTGGGATGAGAAACAAAGAACAATTTGCTTCATCTGTCTCTCACCACTTCAATGTGAAAACATGGAGCAAACTTCAGAAGTCATGTAGGCTGATGGAGGGATTCGTAGTGCGGTTCCTTCGCGAATAAAGAGAAAAATCTTTGTTAGTGTCAATACTGAGGGTTCCTTAAAGGTAAAACAACGTGATATTATCGTTACCAATCCCTCAAAAGAAGATAGTGACCAGGAAAAAGGTGGACCTCTTGTCTTCACATCACTGTCGAAGAATAAGAAAAGTTTGAAATGTCCGAAGCAGATAAGGATGAAGCACCTCCATCGCTTGAAGACGACAACCAATCCACAGTGGATGAGCTTAAAGAAATAAACCTTAGTACATCAGAGGAGTCGTGCCTGACTTTTATAAGCCCATCACTTACTCGTGAAGAAGAGGGAGAATACATGAGTTTACTCACTTCATATAGAGACATCTTCGCTTGGTCTTATAGGGAGATGCCAGGACTTGATCCTAAAGTAGTCGTCCATCATCTTGTGATCAAAGAAGGGTATCAACCAGTCAAGCAGGTTATTTCTCGCGGAAATCATGGTCGATGCCACTACAAGACATGAAGTTTGGTCCTTTATGGACAGATCATCAGGTTATAATCAAATTCGAGTGGCTCTTGCGGATGAAGAAATGAAAATCTTCCTAACTCCAAAAGGGATATATTGTTACAAAGTGATGCTCTTTGGATTAAAGAATGTCGGTACCACTTGTCAACGTGCTATGCATAAGGTATTTAACAATATACTACATAAGCATGTCGAGTGCTACGTTGATGATCTTGTTGTTAAGTCTAAAAAACATCAAGATCACTTGGATTTAAAAGTGGTGTTTGATCGTTTGAGGAAGTATCAGTTAAGGATGAACCCTCTCAAGTGTGTGTTTGGTTTTACTTTTGAAAAATTCCTTGGTTTCGTTGTTCGACATCGAGGAATCGAAATAGAACAGTCGAATATTGATGTCATTCAAAAGATGTCGAGGCCTAAAAACTTACATGAATTGAAAAGTCTGCAAGGTCGTTTGGCCTACATCCGGAGATTCATCTCCAACTTAGTCGGTCGATGCTAACCTTTTCAAAGACTAATGATAAAAGGAGAAAAAATTGAGTGAGATGAAGCGTGTAAGAACGCTTTTGAAAGCATTAAGAAATACTTGCTTAATCCTCCTGTCTTAGGAGCTCCGATACCCGAAAAGCCGCTAATATTGTACATCATCGCTCAAGAAAGATCGCTTGGAGCGTTGTTGGCACATGAAGGAGAGAAAGGGAAAGAACAAGCCCTTTATTACTTGAATAGGACTTTGAATGGATCTGAGATAAGTTATTCTCCTATCAAGAAAATGTGTCTTGCTCTTTTCTTCACTATCGACAAGCTAAGGCATTACATGCAAGCTTTCACAGTGCACTTGGTCGCAAAAGTTGATTCTATCACGTACGTCCTATCGAGGCCGATTATTTCTGGATGTCTAAGTGGTCAATCTCACTTCAGCAATATGGCATTGTTTATATACCTAAGAAGGAAATTAAAGGGCAACCATTAGCCAACTTCTTGGAAAATCATCCAATCCCGTCAGATTGGAAGTTATGTGAAAACCTAGTGACGCAACAAAAATAAGTCGCTAAAGATGACTTTCAGTGGCAACGTAAACCAAATGTCACAATTACATATTTTTAGCGATAAAATTAGATATCACTAATAGTTTCAGAGACGCATAAACTCACGCCACAAAAAAAATTATTTTTAGCATGATGTTTATCATGTTGCTAAAGGATGTGTTTGACGCCACTAAAAATTCTATTTTTATCACGTTTTTAGCAACATGTTTAAAATAAGTTAGGGTTTTTTCCCCACTTCCCTTTTCAATCCCTCTTTATTTCAGTCGGCGCCTCCAACTCTTTATTTCTACTTTCTCCCTCGATTTCTACTGTCTCACAATTTCAACCGAAGTCCTCGTCGAATCTGCCGCCGAATCTTGTTGTCGAATCCTGCCGCCGAAGCTCATCTCACCGCTGAATCTTGCCGTCGAAGCTCATCTCGCCGCCGAATCTTGTCGTCGAAGCTCATCTCGCCGCCTAATCTTGCTGTCGAAGCTCATCTCGCCGTCTTTTTTCCCTCTCTTCCTCGAGCAAATTGCCACCGAATGTACCCGTTTTCTACAAATTTTGTTTAAAAATCTTAGCCTAAGCTTATCTTGATGAGGTCCTTGTTTCGGGGATGGAATAGTTTAAAACTCTTAGCCTAAACTCTCAGCCTAAATTTTTTTTAAAATGGTAATATACATTTTAGACACAAACATAAACTTCTTTTGACATAGTTTTGATGATTGATTTTCTTCATACTTGCGTACAAACTGATAGCAAAAGATTTTGTCATGGCCTAGAATTTACCCATTGAGAATGTGATACCTCTATTTGCGGTTTATTACTCTGAGCTTGACACCATTCTTGAAGCTGAGAATGACAACATACTCAAGTTCGAGAGGTTGTTCCATGGAAAGGGAATGTCGAAATACAAATTTCCTATACAAATGAATCAGAGAGAGCGTCATCTCCTGAAGGGCAAATTTTTTGCCAATGCATGCTCGAGGACCAATTCCAAATGGGATTAAAGCAATTTTTGACCAATGTGTACTCAAGGTGTTGTTTTGTTCATGTTGTTGCATGATTTTTGGAAGAAAGATGGTCGGATTGATTGATTGTGTTTGATGACAATATCTAAGAGCGTGATGAAGAGTGTGATGAGTCACCAATGAATGTGATGATGTATGTCAAATATAATTCAAATGTTTAAATCAATTTAAATCCTTGAGTTTGGTGGAGTTTTTGTATGTATAGAGAGAGGAAATTATAGTAGTGGGTTGTCGGTAAAGTCACCTTAGTTAAAGGTCACGTGTTGTTGTGAATGGTTGCAATAATGTTGCTAGAATAATGTAAGATAGGGTTAACCCAATTTTAACGAGTTTGGAGGATGTATAGCTAGTGTGATGCTCACAATCTTCATGCCTAGCTTGTTGGGTCTATTTTGAGTGTTGGTATATGAGTTGTCCAGTCTCACTAAGTTTAGACTGCAATCCATTCTAGTGACTTCTTGTCTCACCTGATAAGACTATGACTTACTTGGTAACTTTGGTACTCTTTGGCCCAACCTAAACTAATCTAACCTAACTGGCCCAACCAATTTCGTTCTCCTTTTAGTACTTTCTCCATTAAAATCATCTATGTTTCACCTTGTCTTTATACTTCTTGCCAAGCTTGAAATTTTTTTATTCTTCCAGTTCCCCCAAATTTGAGACAACAATTACGTTACTTGAATGGAATATGGATTTTATTCATGCGGTATGTCGTGTTGAGTGGCAACATTTGTTTATCTCAACAATCCCATCGAATTTCTTCTTTGTACCCTCATCTTTTCTCCTTGATTAACTTGCATAAAAGGTGTTTGACGAATTGTTGTATTGATGTGAGTTTATTTGCAAATTAAATTGTTTTGTTAGGTGAAACCATGTGGAGAGCTTGACTTTGACGATAAATTCAATTTAGTTTCTGAATACATTCCGAAGGTGAGTTCAAGAAAAGCAACTGACGAATTTGGTTGATCTTATTCGTGTCTGTAACCGTTGGGAGGACTTTACATCTGCACTGGCAATGATTTTTCTTTTATTCTACAGTTTTCAGAAGAGTTTCTTGGTGATGCATCATTGCTGCTTACTGATGGAGGTAATCTATTCTTACGATCAAAATGATCAGGAGATATGGGTTAACTAACTAAGAATTGTTGCAGAATGACCTTGCTTATAGTCGTTTATTAAGGCATAGGAGAAAAATTAGTTCATTTATTTGTTTCTAATGACTTGGTATTATTTGGGATGTTTAGTTGTCTTCATTGATATGTTTAGTTGTTATGGTGTTGTTGAGTTGAGTTTGATTGCAAATGACTTTCATGATATTTGGGATAAGTGTTTAGGGAGTTTATTTTTTGTTGAGTTGTTCAATTTACAAAGTTCAGTTTCGTTGTTTGATTTTTTAAGTTAATGTGTTTATGGGGGGTCAATACCTTGTTGCACTTACGAGTTTACTTGTTTTCATTGATATGTTTAGTTGTCATAGTGTTGTTGAGTTGTGTTTGATTGCAAATGGCTTTCATGATATTTGGGATAAGTGTTTAGGGAGTTGGACCTTGTTGAGTTGTTCCATTTGCAAAGTTGAGTTTCTAAGTTGTAGTTGTTGAGTTATTCTATTTAGGGGGGTCAATACCTTGTTGCACTTAAGTTTCTATTCATTATTTCTCATACGTGTAGTTGTGTTCATGTTTGATATTTTTCATTAGTAGTTTAATTAAAAAGTTTTGATGATATAAGATAAGTTTTCAAGTTTTTGTTGTAGTAAGTTTAGTTTCATAGCTTTTAATGAGTTGTTTATCAATTATTTAATCTCAAGCTTACATATTTTATTTCCTTTTATTTTTCAGCTTAGATGCATGAATGGTTTCGACAAGGCTCCCCCTTTTTTGTATGGAAATGTGAAGAATGTAGGTTGGTGTTTTTGTTTGTGATCTTTTGATAGTCATTTTGATGTGATGTGAATCATTTTGTTAAGCAAATTTTTTCACCTAGACTTGAGATCATTTTAGAAAATGATCAATTTGTATTACATTCTAGACATGTTTCTTGATTATGGTTAATATGAAGTAGTGCATTTTCACTTTAAATTGGCATATTACATTTTCTATTTGATTAATTGTAGAATTGTTAATTAGTTCGAAGATGGTAATATTATTTTATTTACAGGTTTACTAATTGAATTAACTATTTATTTTTTATATCATAAACAATTTTTAGCGACGTTTTATATAATATCGGGAAACCATCATGGTATGGTGTGTTTCCATAACAACATGGAAAGCATAACCCTAAAAAAAACTAGCATTGAGTTTTTAGTGACGTGTAATATTACTTTTACCAACATACACAACTGTCACAAAATATCTCATTTTTTTACAAATTTGAGTGCTTTAGCAACGTTGCCCACGTCACTAAAACTCATTTTCTGTGACATGTGAACTGCGTCACTGAACATAAGGTTTTAGTGACATGCTGACAGTGTCACTGAACATCTTTTTCAACGACAACGAGCCGGCCGTTGCTGAAAGTGATCTTCAGTGACGTGTCCCCACGTCCCTACCTATCGCTTACACCGGCTTGTAGACGTCACTGAAGATCACTTTCAGCAACGTCTATAGTAGATGTCGCAAATACTTACGACTACGCAGAAACAGCAACGGATGCAGCAACAAAGTCATGCGCGTCGGTGAAAGTTTTACCGACGTGTTTTTCGTATCAGCGACGTGTTTTGTGCGCCACTGAAAGTGTTTTAATTTTTTCTTGTAGTGATAAGGGCAAGAATTGTCTTATTTCATTTGAGAAACATATGTTTCCCTACAACTTTGCGCTTGGTGAATTGTGTTCAAAAAATGTCGCTAAATATCAAACATTTAAATAATTGGCCTCCAAATGACCTTGGAGATCTACCATGATCCAAAGTTGGTCATTAGCCAAATCTTACTCCATTATGAGGTAAAACGTAAAGACCTGAAGCGTTATTTCGTCTATGCAAGACAACTTCTAGAAAGGTTTGACAATGTAATACTGGAGCATGTTCTGAGGTCAGAAAATAAAAAGGCAAATGCTCTAGCAAATTTGGTGACTGCCCTAACGATCCTAGAAGATACGTCGATGAACATCTCACTTTGTCAGAGGTGGATCGTGCCACCAATAGAAGATGAAGGTCAAGAAGCAAAGATGATTTATGTTTTTGCAATTGAAGAAGAGGATTGGCGACAACCTGTTATAAAATATCTTCAACCTGGAAGACTTTCCACAGATCCCAAACGAAGGGCCGATATACCAAGAATAGGCGCCCAATTTATCCACTACAAGGAGACCCTTTATCTCCGTTCTTATGAAGGACTCCTCCTTTGATACCTTGGAAAGGAAGAATGAATGAAGGCATTAGAAGAGGCACATTTAGGTGTCTGCAATGCCCACCAGTCGAGTCTGAAACTCCAGTTTCAATTAAAAAGGATGGGCTATTATTGGCTTACAATGATTCGAGACTCAATGGAATATGAAAAGAAGTGTGAAGCTTGTCAATTCCATGCAAACTTCATACATCAGCCACTGAAGCCTCTCCATCTGACTATAGCTTCATACCCTTTTGAAGCCTAGGAGTTTGACCTTGTTGGCCCTATAACACCTAAGTCTTCAACAGGACATTCTTACTGTTCGGGTTGGTGTCCTAAAACTCGTAGATAGTGAATGTTGACAAATTATATATGTTTGTTCAATAAAGTCGTTATTGAGGTTTGTTCACTTATGTTTTTATTAAGTAAGTGAATTGCACGTTAAATAACCCAAAATCCAATAAACTAAGATTCCTGACTATTATATGTCTACTTGAGCTTCATATGGAGACATAAAAGTGGATTAAGCTCGAGTAAATAGCCAAAATAATGGTTTATAGTATAGGGATAGGGTTGGGTATCTTATCCCTGGGGACACTATGTGACGCGGCCTGCTTTGTAGTTAGTATAAATGATGTGATCCTGAATCGTTCATGTGGTGACATGCAAGTGTGAGCGTCCTATGCAACGAGTTTGCATAAGACCAGGACCGAAAAATAAGTCACTCTCACTTTATAACGTCATTTATTGTTGAGACTGACTATTTCATGTGATGACTTAGGTAACTCGATCTTAATCTTGAGCTAACTATGCACTCCTGTTTATTCAGGCTTATCCTTAGATCTGCATGGGTGAGAGTGGCTCAACATCGCCGACTCAATCAACCCCTCATTTCAGGGATAGGAACGGGTAGATAGTTGGGGACTAGCCCTGTAAGATGGAATTCTCTCCTACCTGTCTTTGGGGATAGTAGAGAGGTCGTTCCCTTAAGTGTTGACTCCGGGTCTTCAACAAGAAGCCACACCCTCTCATTGGCCCAAGTATTGAATTTGGTGGTTGGACCACAAACCAATTGTTCATTAGAGGACCAGTGAGACTTAAGGAACTAGAGGTAACTTCAGGGGTAAAACGGGCATTTGATCCAACTGTAGTTACGAACAACCTGTGAATGATCGACTTACTAATCATGGTTATATCGGGTGGACAGAAATATATCTACAGTGAGGGGAGTGCAACTACTGAGCTATAGTGGAGTGTTCTGGTAGTTAACGAATGTTGGTTAACTAGGTTAAAGAGTTTGGCTAGTTAATCTCGGATCGTTGGAGCCCATGATCTGTAGGTCCATTAGGTCCTTCTGCTAGCTCATACGGAATAAACCTTAGAACAATGTGATGGAAAAATTTGAAACGTTCAAATTCGACTTAGGGAGTTAAACGTTAATATTCAATATACATAATGTATTATAGTTTAATTATGAATTAAACTATAATTAGAGAAAGTTAGTAATGTTTAAATATGATTTAATATTACAAGCATGTAT
Source organism: Luffa acutangula (assembly GCA_036850905.1). NCBI lineage: Eukaryota > Viridiplantae > Streptophyta > Magnoliopsida > Cucurbitales > Cucurbitaceae > Luffa > Luffa acutangula. The sequence goes on along the minus strand of CM072087.1, from coordinate 25,022,225 downwards.
GTGATACATATATAGGTTTGGATGTGAATAGGCATTCGTATTAAAACAGATTATGAGAAGTGTCGAGTTTGATTATTTAATTTAGTATTTGATATTAAATTAAATAAATTATAATTATTTAAAATGTTTAATTATTGAAATTAATTTTATATTTGAATTAATTTTTAAATATAAAAATTAATTAGAAAACAAGAATTTATGAAATTCAATTTTAAAATTTGATTTCATGCAAATTCTTACAATGAGACACGTTGATGACAACTTCATCAAATCTTTAATTTGTTGTCCATTTGAGGTGGATTGGGTTGCATGTCTGTTTTCTTTAAAACATGGAAAAATAGCAAAGGAGATGATGTTTATTGCTGACTCAATTTATTCAAAAGGAAGTGTGTGTGTTATCTCTCTCAAAGAAGAACAAGCTCCAACTCTCATATCTCTCTTTTCTTGTCCAAATTCCATCACCAAGAGGCTCCCACAAGTCGTTCTAAGGCCGGAGGATAGCAGGGAAGATTCTCATGGTCGTCCACAACGTGTTCGTGCAAGAGATTCATCCATGGAGTTCTTTGATTTCGTCTAAAGAGGTTGGTAATGTTAATACTTTGTTTTTGGTTCTATTTAGAAGCATGTTTTTAATTGTAAATCGCTTCCGCTAGAGTGTTCGACACTCTGTCACTTATATCCTTGCAGGGACAGATTACTTCTCAAGATGGGCTGAAGTTGTCGCATTGAAAGAAGCCAATAAAAAATATGTTGTAGGTTTTATTTGAACTCATATCATCTATCGGTACGGTATCCCTCATCGTATTGTGACAGATAATGGGAGGCAACTCTCCAATGACCTAATGGAAAAGTTGTGTGAGAAGTTTAACTTCAAGCAATACAAGTACTCTATGTACAATGTGAAGGAGTGTACAAGACACTAGCGGAAGCAATTTGGATCTAGAACCTCTCAATTCCATTAATTTTGCTTTAGAAAACATGCTTAAAATTAAACCGAAAAACAAAGTTTCGTGAAACCAACCTTTATTCGTGAAATTCGAGAGCTCCAAGGATGAATTGAGATCACGAACACTTCTAGGACAACCATGAGAGTCTTCCCCACTATTCTCCAGCCTTAGAACGAGTTGTGGGACTCTAGATGTGATGAATTTGAGAGCAAATGGAGGTATGAGAGAGTTTTGGAGCTTTGGGTATTTGGAACCAAAATTCCATCAATTCCCATGTAATCCACCTTTGATCTTGTGTCTTCTTCTTCTTAAATAGAAAATGAAAGAGAACACTTCTTCATTTGGTGAAGACAACAAGGCCTGATGTTCTTAATTGGTGGCAATTCATGGTTAAAACCATGATAATAGTCATCCTCCACCACCTCTAAAAAAGGGATAGTTTTTTAATTTCAAAAATACAAAAACCAAATTTTAATTCAATTTTAATACTAAATTAATTCTGATAATTAATTTTAATTAAAATTTAATTTAATTAATTAAACAATTTAATTAATAATTTATATTTTTAATATCAAATATTAAATTAACCCTTTTTGTACCAAAAACCGATCATTCTCGATCCTTGTTTATTAAATATGAATCCCTATTCGCATGACAAATATTTTAATCATATCCAAATGTTGTCAACTCTCTCTAAGTATAGTTTAAATTATAATTAAACTATAACGTTAAAAACATCATCCATGATTTAAGTATAACTCCTTAATTTGAATTTGAACGCTTCAAACTCTTCATCACACTTGTTCTAAGGTTTATTCCGTATGAGCTAGTAGGGGGACCTAATGGACCTACAGATCATGGGCTCCAACGATCCGAGATTAACTAGTTAAACCCTTTTAATCCTTGTTAACCAACATTCGTTAACTATCGGGACACTCCACTGTAGTCTGATAGTTGAACTCCCCTCACTGTAGATATATTTCTATCCACCCGATATAACTATGATTAGTAAGTCGACCCTTCATAGGTTGTTCGTAACTAAAGTTGGGTCAAATGCCCGTTTTACCCCTAAAGTTACATCTTGTTCCTTAAGTCTCTAGCTGAGTTCCTAATGAACAATTGGTTTGTGGTCCCACCACTAAACCTAAAACCTCTCGGGCCAATGAGAGGGTGGGATCCCTTTGTTCATGTTCTGGAGTCAGTCACTTAAGGGAATAACCTCTCTACTATCCCTAAATTGGGTAGGAGTGAATTCCATTTTGCAAGACTATGTCCCTAGCTATCTACCCGTTCCTATCCCTAAAATGGGGGGTTTATTGAGTCGGCGATGTTGAGCCACTCTCACCCATGCAGATCTAAGGATAAGCCCGAATAAACAGGAGTTCATAGTTAGCTCAAGATTAAGATCGAGTTACCTAGGTCATCGCATTGAAATAGTTAGTCTTGACAGTAAACGACTTAAAAAGTAAGAGTGACTTATTTCTTGGTCCTGGTCTTATGCAAACTCATATGCACAGGACGCCCCCACTCGCATGTCTATACATGAACGATCCAGGATCACGTCGTTTGTACTCAAACAAAGTGGGTCGCGTCTCATAGTTTTCCTAGGATTGAGGTACCCAGCCTTATCCCTATACTTTAGACCATTTAGGCTATTACTTGAACTTCATCCATATTTATGTTACAACATATAGTTCAAGTACTCATGTCATAGCCAAGGATATTAGTTTATTGGATTTTGGTTATTTAACGTGCAATTCACTTTTTTAATAATTTGAGTGAATAACAATTCCATAACGACTTTATCGAACAAGTATATAACTATTTGTTTCATTCACTATCTACGAGTTTTAGGGCACCAACCCCAACACAATGCTGCGACAAATGGATTGGCATAAGCATTCAATAAGACATTGTGTAACTTATTGAAAAAAGTAGTCTCCAAGACAGAGAGATTGGCAGGAAAAGATTGGTGAAGTGTTGTGGGCTTACCGAACTACTCATCGCACTCCTATAGGGGTCACACCTTATTCACTCGTCTATGGGGTAGAAGTTGTGCTCCCATTAGAAAGGGAGATTTCATCACTAAGGATGGTCATACAAGAAGGGTTGACAACTGAAGATAATGTCAAGTTGCTCCTTCAAGAGTTAGAAGCACTTGACGAAAGAAGATTAGAGGCTCAACAAGCGCTAGAATGTTACCAAGCACGAATGTCTAAAGCCTTCGATAAGAATGAGAAGCTTTGATCATTTCAAATTGGGGATCTAGTGCTTGTTGTTCGAAGGTCCATCATCACAACATGGCATACAGGGAACAAGTTCACACCTAAATGGGATGGACCCTACGTCGTCAAAAAGTCTACACAAATGGAGCATACAAGATCATGGATATAGACAGATTAAGAATCAGCCTGATAAATGGAAAGTTTCTTTAAAAAAATTGTGTGAAATGTAATACTCCTTATCATAAGAGTCTAAACTACATGATGCCCTTGGCCCGCATGAGCTTGAAAGGTGAACGACCCAAAAAAAATATTTTTCTCTTGAACTACGTTATGACTTGATCCATCTCCACTCGAAGGGTACATAGGCAGCTTAAGAAAAAAACTTAAGTTCAGTCAAAGCAATAAATAAAAAAAAAGTTCATGTTGAAAAAGAAAATTGAACTACGTTATGACTTGGTCCTTTTTCTTCAATGGTACATAGGTAGATTAAAGAAAAATTTAAGTTCAGTCCCTGCAAACAAAAAAAAAAGTGCAACAAATATTGAAGCATGACAATACAAATTAAAGGAATTCATCATTATTAGGGCCAACACACCAAATTGAAGATATGCTACAAGTTGTATGAATAAAAGAAGGCTTCATTCTTCCAAGTTTGGTGTCTCGTTCGCATCAAGTTCAGTGTTCCTTCGTCGTCATTGTTCCTTCTTCTTCAATCCTTCTCTAAGTTTAAAGGTTCTCCATTGCACCGCTGAGGTTCTCCTTCTTCAAGTTTCGAAGGTTGTTCTCTCAGCTACTGGTCCGCTGAGGTTCTCCTTCTTCAAGTTCGAAGGTGGTTCTCTCCATCGAGGTTCTCCTTCTCCAAGTTTGAAGGTGGCTCCGCTATGGTTCTCCTTCTTCAAGCCCGAAGGTCCTCCACCACTTTGATTCCTTCCTCAAGTTTGAAGGTCCTTTATTGTCGTCGTTCCCTTTTCAAGTTTGAAGACCTGTAGTTTCTTCCTCAAGTTGAAAGGATTTGTGCTGCATTCCGCCTCAATAAAGGTTTGATCACTTCCCATGGAAGGATGTGAGGGGACAAGTGATCAAACTGAATTCCATCTGAATCAAAGTTTGATCACTTCACAAATAAGGACACCGGGAGGGAAAGTGATCATAATGAATTCCACTTGAATCAGGGTTTGATCACTTCCCAAGGAAGGATGTCAGGGCGTAAGTGATCAGATGAATTCCACCTGACTCAAGGTTTGATCACTTCCTAATGAAGGATGCAAAGGGGCAAGTGATCAGACTAAATTCCACCTGAATTAGGGTTTGATCACTTTCCAAGGAAGGATGCGAGGGTAAGTGATCTGACTGAATTCCACCTAAATCAGGGTTTGGTCACTTCCCAAGGAAGGATGCAAGGGGGCAAGTGATCAAACTAAATTCCACCTGAATCAGGGTTTGGTGACTTCCAAAGGAAAGATGTGAGGGGGGAAGTGATTGTTGGGTTTTATGCCCTAAAACTCGTAGATAGTGAATGTAACCGTTGACCGGATATTAATGAAATAATATTGATATATTTTTCCATTAAATATTATTAGTTATTTTATATTTGTCTTTGCCTAAAAATAACCCTAATCCAATAAACTAGACATCCTAGGTTGTAATATGAGTCTTGAACTATATGTAGCGACATATGGGATCATTGTTCAAGAAACAACCTAAAGGTTTTATAGTATAGGGATAAGACTGGGTGTCTTATCCTGGTGACACTACGGATACGTCCCACTTTGTATTTGATACAAACGCTATGATCCAACGCGTTCGTGTAGGAGACATGTCTGCAGTGAGAAAAGTGCAACTGTGGGCCTATACTGGAATGTACACACAATTAAGGAATATTGATTAATGTGGTTAATGAGTTTGACCAATTAATCTCACATCGTTGGAGCTTCTGATCTGCAGGTCCATTAGGTCCCACTGGTAGCTCATAAAGTAATTTGAGGCAACTAAGTAATAAATGTAAATTGAAAATGTTCAATTTACTAAGGGAAACAATATAATATATATTGATATATTATTATGAGAGAAATTAATATTTGAAGAAATTCAAATATTAATATAAATTTGAGTCACATTAAATTTATGGAAATTTCAAAGAGTTCAAATAATGAATTAATTAATTTTAAGGCCTAAAATCTATTTGGGCAAATTAATTAATTCAAGGTCGGAAATTAAATATGTGATATTTATTTGGTGGTTAATTAATTAAAGAATTCATTAACCGGGAATTAATCAATTATGGAAATAATTAATCACTTAAGGAAGTGATTAATCATTTATGGAAATGATCTAATCACTTATGGAAGTAATTAGTCATTTATGGAAAAGATTAATCAATGAGGGAATTGATTGATCATGGATTGATTGAATAAGGAATAAGATTGAATCAATTTTGGAAAAGATTGATTTAATTGAATATTTTATTCATGGCCTCTCTTCTATAAATAGAACACTAGACCTAATTGGTTCAGTACTCTCCTCTTGCTCTTAGACTCACAAGACAAGACTTAGAATTCTCTCTAGCCTCCCTCTTAGAGAAAGACTCCCACAAGTCTTTTGCCTCCTAGACTTAGAGACATACCGGTGTAACCTCTGTGGTTATTGTGTCTTTGAAGAAGAAATTTCCAGCGAAGAAATCAAGGAGGGATCGCTGCGTTTTCGTTCGTTGAAGCGTTGTTGGCGAAGAACGGTCAAGTCTACAACGAAGGTTTGTAACGGTTCTTTCTCTATTCTTTAGAAAAGCATGAAAATAAATTAGATTTAATTTTCAAGCATGTTTATAGCTATTTACAACAACTTTAAAGTATGTTTAAAGTTTATTTGAGTTTTTCGTAACGGTATTTTAATGTTAATTAATATACGGCGTAAGGTCCAATCGATGCGCTTCCGCTGCGTGGAGGCTTTTATCCCCTTCAATTGGCATCAGAGTCATCGCTGTCCCTATTAATTAATATTAAAATTTTTGATAGGCTCTAATAGGTGGGATTTATGCATAATGTATGTTCGGTTTGCATTGAACTGCTTAGGTTAATTTTATGGCCATAGATTTTATTTTTATGTGATTTTGATCATGTAAGGCCCAGTGTTTCGGGTATTTTATGTAAAATTGAGTCCTATGTAAGTCCGGGTCTAGAATAGGTTTTTATGAGATGAAAAATGGAGCAATCGCCGCTGAAATCGGGGTAAAAACCGAAGAAATCGTGCTGCTACTGCCCAGATTCTACCTCTAGACGCAACAGCGTCGGGACGCTACTCCAAAAGCGTCTTGACGCTGTCTCTTTACCGCAGGCGCTCAGGTAAGGAAAGTGCAGAGCGTCAGGACGCTGCGATGATAGCGTCTCGACGCTGTCACGATGGCGGCGCGCATTAGGGCTTCAACAGGCGCGGTTCAAGAGGAGGGCGGTCCGGTTCTGACCAGTTCGGCTGGGCTGGGACCTATTTGGTCCGGTTCAGCCAATTTTTGGCATGGTTCGTGATTTTGGAGGTCGGTTCGAGGTTTTTCGGGACGGTTCGTGCTGTCTAGACAAACTTTTGGAGCTGCAGAAGGATTTTAGGATATAATTTAGCTAAAATTAATGTAATTTAATGCTTTATTTTATTCTAGGGGCCAAAATTAACCGGTTCAATTGCTATTTATATGCTTTATGGATGTCATATAGAATTTTTAATCCCACCTTAGGTTATAAACATGCTCATGCATTTATTTATAAATTATAAATTGTTATAATGTATGTTTTAAATGCATGGAATTGTTTTCATATTTTTTTAATATAACTGTATATTAATTATATGAAAAATTGGAAAGCATGAAGCATGTAATTACTTAAATTAAATATAAATAGTTATGTTTAATGTGATGAATGAAGCATGCTTGTTTGATTTTCTTGATTGGCTTATAATTGTTATGTTAAAAGAATATTTAATAGTTAATAATATAATTGTTATATTATTCATGCAATTAGTATGGTTTAATTATTTAATCTGAATAAGATTGTTGAATGAGTTAATCATTAAAATTTGAAATAGTTCTTTAATATTAATGATAAGAAACCGTCAATCTATAATCAAGATTTGCATGCAAAGATAAGATCATAGGATAAATTGGATTAATTTTAAATTGTTTAAAATTAATTAGACCTAGATCAGTTTCTAATAGGATTAGAATTACTTATTAATTAGAATTAAAAATAGTTTTAACTGACTAAGTAAGAAAAACATTGCTATGATTATAAGGGAACTCCACCGGTAAAGTTCTGTCTAAGGTTGGGGGTATTTAAGTTGACGGTTTACGGAACACCTCCTACCTGGGAACTGACCCGGAATACCGGAGTTGAATTAATCATAGTTAAATGTTAGCATGCAATGTCACTAGGTTTATTAAAAGTGTTTAATGCACCTAGATCTTTAGAGTAAAGACCTTACATTACTGAGGTTATAAGGGAACTCTCTCGGTAAAGTTCTGTCTAAGGTTGGGGGTATTTAAGTTGACGGTTTACGGAACACTTCCTACCTGGGAACTGACCCAAACATTGAGTTGAATTAACCATAGTAGTGTTGACTTGCAATGTTGGGTTTATTAAAAGAAGTTTAATTCACCTAAAATATTGCGGTTGAATCCTTTCCATAATTTTTATAATAGGATCAAACTTAGATAGATTGACTTAGCCGAATTCTATCTAAGTTAAACAACCCTAAATTAACCTTAGGACATTTTCAGTGGGAGGAAAATTACAAAACGAGATTTAAATCAAGTTTTGCTCCTACATCCCTAAATTCACAACGTGAGATTCATGCTCGGCTTCGAGTCGCCTTAGGAGCGGCCTCCCTTCGAAAAGTGTTTGCATGAATCAATATCAAGGTGAATGGAAAAAATGTCTAGAGTAAGTGGGAGCGGGACACGTGTCAACGTATCCCTCGGTCTTCGCCCCTAGTTCACACCGTGAGAGTCCTATGATCCGCCTGCAGGTTGTCCTGGCGCAACCATCCCTTCGGAGGGCCTGATCATAGGATTCAGAACATCGTGAACTCCTGAATAGGATAGGAGCTCTTAGGCTAATTACCAACAGTTGTCTTTCCCTTTGGTAGTCTGTTGGTGCGTGCCTCTGAGATTTGAAAGTGGGAGGGTTACACTTACAAGGATGAGTTAAAAGTGTTGACAAATCCTTGACCGAACAACGGTAGCTAATGTCTATAGGAATATGAGTTATTCTGGAATTAGAATTAGCTGAGAAAAAATCTCACTTTAGAGGAGGAGTGCCTGATCACCCTTCGGTGGCTGATATTCTAAACCTCTGAAACATCGTTGCAAAACTAAATCAATAGTTTTAGGGTTCTGTGATTGTCTGTTTTGCTAAATTGATTGGATTGTGTGCAATTGTTTGCTTGTATGATGGGTTAAGGCAAAGATAACTAATATGGTCATTGTTTGTTTAAACTTCAGCAATGTCTTCCTCAATTGTCTCTCTGCCTAAAAATGGGAAATTAACCGGCGAAAATTACGCTACGTGGAAATCTAACTTGAATACGATTCCCGTTATAGATGATCTAAGATTAGTCTTAACTGAGGAATGTCCTCAATCCCCAATTTCTAATTCATTAAGAAATGTTCATAATGAATATGACACAAAACACTGCCTAGCAAAAGGGAATATTTCTAGAGACTGTAAATATGATTTACTTGTCTTAGAAACATGGTTAGTGGAAAATGATGATTCTGCCTGGATACTAGATTCAGGGGCCACCAACCATGTTTGTTCTTCCTTTCAAGGAATGAGTTCCTGGCAACAGCTTGAAGCTGGTGAGATGACTCTCAAAGTAGGAACAGGAGAGGTCGTCTCAGCTATTGTAGTGGGGAGTATCAAATTATTTTTCAGTAAGAATAAATACATATTATTAGACAATATGTATGTTGTTCCTAAGATCAAAAGAAATTTGATTTCTGTATCTTGAATGTTTGAACAAGATTATTCCATATTTTTCTCAGTAAATGAATCATTCATTTCAAGGAAGGGAGTTCATATTTGTTCAGCAAAGCTGGAAAATAATTTATATGTTGTAAGACCAATCGAGAGTAAAGCACTTTTAAATCACGAATTATTTAATACTGCTGAAACTCAAAGAAAAATGCAAAAGATTTCTCCAACAAGTAACAATACTCATCTTTGGCATCTTATACTTGGTCATATAAACATCGATAGAATTGGTCGTTTGGTAAAGAATGGACTTCTAAGCAAGTTAGAAGATGATTCACTACCACCTTGTGAATCTTGTCTCGAGGGAAAAATGACCAAGAGACCATTTATTGGAAAAGGTTACAGATCCAGAGAACCCTTAGAGTTAATACATTCGGATCTATGTGGTCCAATGAATGTAAAAGCTCGAGGAGGGTACGAATATTTCATCTCATTTATAGACGATTATTCAAGATATGGTTACTTGTACCTAATGGGACATAAGTCTGAAGCCCTTGAAAAGTTTAAGGAGGTTAAGGCTGAAGTTGAAAACCTATTAGGAAAATCAATTAAAGTACTTCGATCTGATCGAGGAGGGGAGTATCTGGATCAAAGATTCCACGATTATATGATAGAACATGGAATCCAATCCCAACTCTCAACCCCTGGTACACCTCAACAAAATGGTGTATCAGAAAGGAGAAATAGAACCTTGTTAGACATGGTTCGATCAATGATGAGCTATGCTCAATTGTCTAGCTCATTTTGGGGGAATGCAGTAGAGACTGCAGTATACATCTTGAACAATGTTCCCTCGAAAAGTGTTTCTGAAACACCTTTCGAATTATGGAAGGGGCATAAACCTAGGTTGCATCACTTTCGCATCTGGGGTTGTCCAGCACACGTGCTTGTGACAAATCCTAAGAAACTGGAACCTCGTTCTAAACTGTGCCAATTTGTTGGTTACCCTAAAGAAACGAGAGGTGGTTATTTCTACGACCCACAAGAAAATAAGGTGATTGTATCGACAAACGCCACCTTTTTGGAGGAAGACCACATGAGAGATCATAAACCACGTAGCAAAATAATATTAGGAGAAGCTACTGAAGAATCACCCAGAGTTGTTGACGAAGCTGGACCTTCAACAACGGTTGATGAAGGAACTAATTCTTCAGATTCATCCCGTCCATCTCAAACGTTGAGAATTCCTCGACGCAGTAGGAGGGTTGTATTACAACCTAATCGCTACTTGGGTTTAACTGAAACTCAGGTTGTCATACCTAATGATGGCATTAAGGATCTCATTGTCCTATCGACAGGCAATGAATGACGAAGATAAGGATGAATGGGTCAAAGCCATGAACCTGGAAATGGAGTTAATGCACTCCAATTCTGTATGGGAACTCACAAATCTGCCAAATGGGGTAAAACCCATAGGGTGCAAATGGATCTATAAGAGAAAAAGAGATGCAGCTGGAAAGGTACAGACTTTCAAAGCTAGACTAGTGGAAAAGGGTTATACCCAAAAGGAAAGGATTGACTATGAGGAAACCTTTTCTCCTGTAGCCATGTTAAAGTCCATAAGAATTCTCTTATCCATAGCCACATATTATGACTATGAAATATGGCAAATGGATGTCAAGACTGCCTTTCTGAATGGTAATCTTGAAGAGAATATCTTCATGTCTCAACCCGAAGGGTTCATAGCCCAAGGTCCAGAACAAAAGGTTTGTAAGCTCAATCGATCCATTTATGGATTGAAACAAGCATCCAGATCATGGAACATTAGATTTGATACTGCAATCAAATCTTTTGGTTTTGACCAAAATGTTGATGAGCCTTGTGTGTACAAGAAAGTCAACAAAAAGAAAGTAGCTTTTCTAATACTTTATATGTAGACGATATCCTACTCAGTGGGAATGATGTAGGATACCTCACCTGAAGGGATAAAAGCCCTTGTGCAACGGAAACATGCAAAACCTTTAACTTCGATTTAATTTAGGATCAAAATACCAATACGTTGGGATAAAATCACAGTAGTAAATTCATAAGAAAACTATTGAAATTCTTATGTAAAGCATGCTAAAACAACTCTAAATACTCTAGATCTCATCTATAATGGATTCTATTGATCCTAGATCAAGAATTACCTACCGTAGGTGTAGATCTTGATCGATTTGCCTAATTCCCTTTGGATTGCAGAAAATTCCAGTAGCAAGTAACTCTTGTTTTCGCTGCAAATCCAACACGAACACCACCACGAGGATTCACCGATGGACTCTGAAGGATATCAGTGAGGGAGATTGTGGGATCTCTTTTCCTAAGGAGTAACACTGAGAGAATCAAAGATGAGAGCTTAGGATTTTCTAGAGAACGCTTTCTTTTCTGTAAAACAGAGAGTCACACACAAACCAAATGAACTGCCTCCAAAAACCCCGTAACCTCCTCCTTTTTAGGCGTGTGAGGGAGGAAAGATAGGTCAAAACCCACGTTCCCAGTAACTGATAAAAATATCAGTTAATTTAAAATCCAATTTGATTAATTAGAAAATTAATTAAATTAAATCAAAATAAGTTATTAAATTCACAATTGAATAACTCATTCATTTAAACTATATTTAAATGATTATCCCTCACATAACCTATAGTTTTAATATGATTAAATCTAAATTTAATTAAATTAAAACAGCAATTAATTAATTCTATAATTAATTAATGTTATAATTAAATATCGCATATATAATCATAATTTCCTCATAGAAACTATAGTATTAATGCACATTAATTATAACCTTTCGAATACTCAATTTTCCCTAGAAATTAACCTCAACACCTTATTTGAGTCATCGGTGGGACCTAATGGATCTACAGATCAGAAGTTCCAACGATATGAGATTAATTGGCTAAACTCATTAACCAAGTTAATCAATGTTTGTTAATTGTGGTTCACTCCACTACAGAACCACAGTTGCACTCTTCTTACTGCAGATATATTTCTGTGTCCACGGATATCGACCGTCAATCAGCAAGTTAGCCCTTCACGTGTGTTCGTACCCGAGCTAGGTCAAATTACCGTTTTACCCCTTGGCTACCTCTTTTTCCTTAAGTACCAGTGCTCCTCTAATGAACAACCTGTTTCAGGTCCAACCAACAAACAGAAATCCCTCTCGTGCCATAAAGAGGGTAAGGCCCATTGTTCAAGACCCGGAGACACCACTTAAGGGAACACACCTCTACTTACCCTAAAATCGGGAAGGAGTGAATTCCATCTTGTAAGACTATGTTCCCAACTCCCCACTCGGTTTTGTCCCCAAAATGGTAGGCTTATTGAGTCGGCGAACAGACCACTCTCACCCGTACAAATCAAAGGACAATCCCTCATGGACAGGAGTCCATAATCCACTCAGGATTAAGGCCAAGTTGCCTAGGTCATCCTAGTGAAATAGAAACCGAGCTAACTAACGGTGTTACAGTTAGTGGTTAACTATTTCGCGATCCGGCCGTTGTGCAAACTCATTGCACAGGATACCCTCACTTGCATGTCAACTACACGAACGCGTTGGATCATTGTGTTTGTATCAATATACAAAGCGGGTCGTATCCATAGTGTCACCAAGATAAGGTACCCAGCCTTATCCCTATACTACAGACCCTTTAGGCTAAAACTTGAACATTGATCCCCGTATGTCTCTACAAACTAGTTCAAGCCTCATTCTATTATCCTTGGATGTTTAGTTTATTGGATTAGGGTTGATAAGACAAGATATAATACAAACATTGAATAATACATCACTTTTATTAATGTTCGGTCAAATGTACATTTACTATCTACGAGTTTTAGGGCATAAAACCCAACATCACCGACATTAAGAAATGGCTAGCAGTCCAATTCCAAATGAAAGATTTGGGAGAGGCTCAATATGTTCTGGGAATCCAAATCATTAGAGATCGCAAGAACAAAACGCTAGCACTGTCTCAAACAACGTATATTGACAAAATGTTGTCTCGATATTCTATGAAAAACTCCAAGAAGGGACTATTACCCTTCAGACATAGGGTACACCTGTCTAAGGAACAGTCTCTTAAGACACCTCTAGAAATTGAGAACATGAGACGCATTCCCTACGCCTCAGCTGTGGGCAGCTTAATGTATGTTATGCTCTGCACTAGGCCTGACTTATGTTATGCAGTGGGAGTAGTCAGTAGGTATCAGTCTAATCTAGGGTTGGACCACTGGGGAGCAGTTAAGAATATCCTCAAGTATCTTCGGAGAACAAGGGACTACATGCTTGTGTATGGAGCTAAGGATTTGATTCTTACTGGATACACCGACTCTGACTTTCAAGCTGATAAAAATTCAAGGAAATCCACATCAGGGTCAGTATTCACCCTCAATGGAGGAGCAGTAGTTTGGAGAAGCATCAAACAAGGATGCATAGCAGACTCAACCATGGAAGCTGAGTATGTAGCAGCTTGCGAAGCCGCTAAGGAGGCAGTATGGCTTAGAAAGTTCTTGACTGATTTGGAAGTGGTTCCGAATATGAACGTGCCCATAACACTATACTGTGACAGCAGTGGGGCTGTAGCCAACTCAAAGGAACCTCGTAGCCACAAACGAGGTAAACACATCGAGAGTAAGTATCATCTGATACGGGAGATTATTCAAAGAGGAGATGTGATCGTCACTAAGATCGCCTCAGAGCGCAACATCGTTGATCCATTTACGATGGCTCTCACGGCTAAAGTTTTTGAGGATCATCTAGAGGGTCTAGGTCTACGAGATAAGTATGTCATCTAATCTAGGGCAAGTGGGAGAAATGTATAATGGGTATAAGGATGCCCTAGTTCATTGTATTATTTTAATATATATGACATTTCCAGCTTTAGATTATTGCATTTACATCCCACTAACTAGTGTTTTAGTTCAAGTGGGAGTTTGTTGGGTTTTATGCCCTAAAACTCGTAGATAGTTAATGTAACCATTGACCGGATATTAATGAAATAATGTTGATATATTTTTCCATTAAATGTTATTATTTATTTTATATTTGTTTTTGCCTAAAAATAACCCTAATCCAATAAACTAGACATCCTAGGTTGTAATATGAGTCTTGAACTAAATGTAGCGACATATGGGATCATTGTTCAAGAAACAGCCTAAAGGGTCTATAGTATAGGGATAAGACAGGGTGCCTTATCCTGGTGACACTATGGATACAACCCACTTTGTATTTGATACAAACGCTATGATCCAACGTGTTCGTGTAGGAGACATGCGAGTGGGGGTATCCTATGCAATGAGTTTGCATAAGATCGGACTGCAAAATAGTAACCATTGGTTATAACACCGTTAACTAGTTGGTTTTCTATTTCACTAGGACGACCAAGACAACTTAGTCTTAATCTTGAGTTGATTATGGACTCCTGTTCATGAGAGATTGTCCTTTGATTTGCATGGGTGAGAGTGGCCAATACGCCGACTCAATAAGTCTACCATTTTGGGGACAAGACCGAATGGGGAGCTGGGAACATAATCGTACAAGATGGAATTCACTTCTTCCCGACTTTAGGGAAGCATATGAGTGTTTCCTTAAGTGGTGACTCCGAGTCTTGAACAAAGGGTCCTACCCTCTCAATGGCACGAGAGGGTTTTCTGTTTGATGGTTGGACCACATACACGTTGTTCATTAGAGGAGAACTGGTACTTAAGGAAATAGAAGTAACCTAGGGGGAAACGGTAATTTGACCCAACTGGTGTTACGGACACTCGTGAATGACTAACTAGTCGATATTGGTCTATATCCGTGGACACAGAAAATATGTCTATAGTGAGAAGAGTGCAACTGTGTGCCTATAGTGGAATGTACACACAGTTAACGAATATTGATTAATGTGGTTAATGAGTTTGACCAAGTAATCTCACATCGTTGGAGTTTCTGATCTGCAAGTCCATTAGGTCTTACTGGTAGCTCATAAAGTAATTTGAGGCAACTAAGTAATAAATGTAAATTGAAAATGTTCAATTTACTAAGGGAAACAATATAATATATATTGATATATTATTATGAGAGAAATTAATATTTGAAGAAATTCAAATATTAATATAAATTGAGTCACATTAAATTTATGGAAGTTTGAAAGAGTTCAAATAATGAATTAATTAATTTTAAGGCCTAAAATCTATTTGGGCAAATTAATTAATTCAAGGCTGAAAATTAAATATGTGATATTTAATTGGTGGTTAATTAATTAAAGAATTCTTTAACCGGGAATTAATCAATTATGGAAATAATTAATCACTTAAGGAAGTGATTAATCATTTATGGAAATGATCTAATCACTTATGGAAGTAATTAGTCATTTATGGAAAAGATTAATCAATGATGGAGTTGACGATTGATCATGGATTGATTAAATAAGGAATAAGATTGATTCAATTTTGGAAAAGATTGATTTAATTGAATATTTTATTCATGACCTCTCTTCTATAAATAGAACACTAGACCTAATTGGTTCAGTACTCTCCTCTTGCTCTTAGACTCACAAGACAAGACCTAGAATTCTCTCTAGCCTCCCTCTTAGAGAAAGACTCCCACAAGTCTTTTGCCTCCTAGACTTAGAGACATACCGGTGTAACCTCTGTGGTTATTGTGTCTTTGAAGAAGAAATTTCCAGCGAAGAAATCAAGGAGGGATCGCTGCGTTTTCGTTCGTTGAAGCGTCGTTGGCGAAGAACGGTAAAGTCTACAACGAAGGTTTGTAACGGTTCTTTCTCTATTCTTTAGAAAAGCATGAAAATAAATTAGATTTAATTTTCAAGCATGTTTATAGCTATTTACAGCAACTTTAAAGTATGTTTAAAGTTTATTTGAGTTTTTCGTAACGATGTTTTAATAATACGGCGTAAGTTCCAATCGATGCGCTTCCGCTGCGTGGGGGCTTTTATCCCCTTCAGTGATCAGACTAAATTCCACCTGAATAAGGGTTTGATCATTTCCTTAGGAAGGATGTGTTGGGTTTTATGCCCTAAAACTCGTAGATAGTAAATGAAACAAATTAATCGATTTCAATAAAGTGTTATTTGAGTGATTCAGTAATTTGGTTATTGAATAATCTAGTTTGCATTAATAAACCCTAAATCCAATAAACTAAGATCCAAGGTTGTTTAAATGAAACTTGGACTGGTATGTAAGGACATACGGGGATCGGTGTCGAGCAACAACCTAAATGTTCTATAGTATAGGGATAAGGTTGGGTACGTTATCCTGGTGACACTATATGATACGACCCACCTTGTATTTGATACAGATGCAATGATCCAAAGCATCCATGTAGGAGACATGCGGGTGGGGGTATCTTATGCAATGAGTTTGCATAAGACCGGACCGTGAAATAGTAACCACTAGATGTAACGTCGTTGACTAGTTTAGGTTTCTATTTCAATAGGATGACCTAGGTAACTCAATCTTAATCCTGAGTCTGTTATGAACCCCTTTTCAAGAGGGATTGTCCTTAGATTTATATGGGTGAGAGTGGCCTGTTCGCCGACTCAATAATCCTACCATTTCAGGGGCAAGACCAAATGGGGGCTGGGAACATAACAGTACAAGATGGAATTCACTCATTTCTCTATTGGGATAAGTAGATGTGTGTTCTCTTAAGAGCTCATTTCGGAGCTTGAACAAAAACGCGTTGTCCTCTCCTGGCCCAAGAGGAATTTTTGTTTAGTGGTTGGACCCTAAACATGTTTTTCATTAGAGGGATCAGTGGTACTTAAGGATCTAGAGGTAACCCAGGGGTAAAACGATAATTTGACCCAGTTGGTGTTACGAACACACGGGAAGGATTGACTTACTGTATTGGTCGATATTCGTGGACACAGAAATATTCTACAATGAGAAGAGTGCAGTTGTGGGTCTTTAGTGGAATGACCCACAGTTAACGAATGTTGATTAACTTGGTTAATGAGTTTAGCCAATTAATCTCGTATCGTTGGAGCTTCTGATCTGTAGGTCCATTAGGTCCACCTGCTAGCTCGTAAAGGGTTCTAAGGTTAATTAATCTTGATTGTTATGGGAATTTTAGTTAATTGTGTTTGATACAATTAATATAATGTATGGAGATACATTATAATATGATTCAAAATTAACTAATGAGAGAATTATATATTTGAAGAAGTTCAAATATTAAATATGAATTAGATTCATATAAACTATAGGATTAAAATAATATGAATGTGATTCATATTTAACTATAGTATAATAGAGAGAAAAATGAAATTAATTAGATAGTGATATTTAATTAATTTATGAAATAATTCATTGGAGAATTAATTAATTTAATTTAATTTTGTTAAATATGATTTAAACGAGATTAAAACTATAGTTTATAATTAATGTACATTTGATGCACATTAAAACTATAGGTTAAAAGAGAGAGATGCAATTAATTGAATATATGATATTCAATTAATAAATTTGGTTCAATTAAATATGATTTAATTGGTTAAAATAAAGAAACTATATGTTGAATTTAATTTAATTGAAATTTTTTTATTAAATAAATTCAATTTTATATTATATAGTTTTTAATATTAATTTAATAATATTATTATTAAATTAATAACTCTCCCGCAGTTATGCTGGGGAGTGGGTATGTGGCAGATGAGGGAGTTACATTGTAACTCCCAGTGTGTAGCACGATGAGGAAGACAGAGTGATCTCTCTGTTGAAGTTAGCACAAAAAATTTCTCTCTCGATCTCTCCTCTCAAGGCTCTCTTTAAGAAAATTGCAGCACCATTCTTGCTGTAATTTTATTTTCCCAACTCAAGATCCGGTTCCAGAGGATAGTGGGTGTTCATAGTAGGGGTGCAACTCGGGTCGGTTTTCTCGGTTTTGGGCCCAACTGAGAACCGAACCGATCCATTCGGTTTTGTAAAACTGTAAATCGAACCAATGTCCAATAAAGGACAAAACCGCCGGTTCGGTTCTCATTCGGTTCGATTTGGTCAATGGTTCAGTTTTTCGGTTTTGGGCCCAATGTGGCCTTTTTTTTGGGATAAATTCAAGCCTTGTCACAAAATCAACTCTCACAAATGCCAAAAAAGCATACTCAAGAAAAAGGCATAGACCCAGAAAGCAATCTCTTAAACCAACCCTTTTTTCAAGAGAAGCAAAATGCTTGGATCACGAGTAATAAAGAAAAAAACTTTAAAGACTCAAAATTAATTCATAAAACTACCCACTTACAGTTACAATATTTGGACTATTATGCAAATCAAACCACTGTGATTTGGCTGCTGTGTAGTGTGTAAAACGGACTGTTGTTTTTGTCTGTGCGAGGGCGAGGTGACGAACTGCTCACTGCTGCAAGCTGAGGAGATCGACTGCTCACTACTGCAAGATTGGTATGCGACGAACGGTGAGGTGATTTGTGTTCGGTGGTGGTGAAAATAGGGAGCAGTGCGATTTGGGAGAGAGTGGGCTGCTCGCTGCTGTGTTGTGCAGCTCGAATCGAGAAGGAGAAGAGGGAGATACTGAGATGTAGAGGTGAGATGAAATAAGATTAGGTTTTTTAGAGGTGTATATATATATATTGGTTTGGTTCGGTTTTTTATTGGTTTCTTCAATTAAGAACCGAACCGAACCTAAAAAATTCGATTTTCTCTAAAATCAAATCGAGATGTCCAATAATTTGCTAAAAAACCGAACCAAACTAATGGATCAGTTTGGTTTGTCAGTTTTTCGATTTTAGCTTGCACTCCTAGTACATAGTGGTGGTGTCTTGGGAAGTGAACGTGATCTTCACCAAAGGAGCATTGTGTTGAAATTCGATCTACAATAAGGTTGTTTCCTTGAATTCTAAATAGTTTAGAATGTAGATAGCATGATTAAACTTAGTTTTCTATAGAAATTGTTCTATAGTATATGGCCAATGTACTGATATTTCCATGGAAACCCAATAAAGAACGAAAACGATCTGATATACGCTTCCTCTGCGAGGACTTTCATTCCTTTAGGATGTGACGGGGTAAGTGATCAAACTGAATTCCACCTGAATCAAGGTTTGATCACTTCCCAAGGAAGGATGCAAGGGGGGCAAGTGATTAGACCGAATTCCACCTGAATCAGGGTTTGATCACTTCCCAAGGGAGAATGCAAGGGCGGCAAGTGATCAGATTGAATTCCACCTGAATTAGGGTTTGATCACTTCCCAATGAAGGATGCAAGAGGGGCAAGTGATCAAACTGAATTCCATCTGATATACTTTACTCTAGTATATTAGTGAAATGATATTCCTAATATAAAGTATATTAACAGTATATCTTCATTTTATATTCAGTATATTAGATATACCTAAATTGAAGTATATCAATGATATACTACTAATCTACTCTGATATATTAGTGAAATGATATTCCTAATATGAATTATATATCAACAATATCAGCACTTCATATTTAATATAAAAAAAAAGGAAAAAATACACTTTTGATCACTTCCCAATGAAGGATGCGAGGGGGCAAGTGACCAGCCTACATTCCGCCTGAATTAGGAGATGATCACTTTCCAAGATAAGATGCAAGAGTGCCAAGTGACCAACTTGAATTCCACCTGAACAAAAAAATGAAAAACATATATTAAAAACGTGAAAATAATAAAAATGTTAAAAGTTAAAAAAAATAGAACGTGAAATAATAAAATAAAAATAAAACATGGAAAAAATTATTTAAAAAGTGGGAATGTTTTTATAAAAAAACGTGAAAAATAAGAAAAAAAATCCAACTCGAATCCT
The DNA here is from genome assembly GCA_036850905.1 of Luffa acutangula. Lineage (NCBI taxonomy): Eukaryota > Viridiplantae > Streptophyta > Magnoliopsida > Cucurbitales > Cucurbitaceae > Luffa > Luffa acutangula. The sequence continues at coordinate 25,002,267 of CM072087.1, read as the reverse complement.
TTCTTGAATGCTCTATGGATTTGATGTGTGTTCTCTGCCACTAAGGTTCAACCATATTTATAGAAGGAAAAGTTTGGATTCAAATAGTTTAATCTTGTCTCCAACGACAATCATATCAATTTGGAGATTTTGGATTCAAATTTTAACCCAATATATGAGAATTGATTTAAATCAAATTGAAGGATAAAAATTTGGAGATTTTGTTTTAAATTTTAATCCAAAATATGAGATTTGATTTAAATCAAATTGGGAGATAAATTCAAATTGATTAGATAGACTCCTAATTTGATTCAGATTGAATTAAATTAAATTTGAGTACAATTAAACTCTTATCCCAAATCAAACTTTCCAAATTCCATATTAAAATTTTATTCCAAATTCCTACCAAATTTTGGATGGAGTTTTGAACCAACTTAAATTAAAGTTTGGGCGTAGTCCAAATTTTGTCCCAAATTGAAATTTCAATAACTTCCAATTCAAATTTCATTCAAGCCAAAATTTGGAGTTTTATTTTAAACTAAATTTTAGGCATAATCCGAATTTTTTATGTCAAACTTAAGTTCAAACTAAAATTGCTACCAAACAAGACAATCAAAATTTTGCCCGAAATTCAAAGTTTGATTAATTGGTGTGTAAAATATATGTCAAAAAAAAAAATCGAAACTGAGAACCAACTTCATGTTTTGATTAATTGACACATTCAAGGGAGTTAAAAATCAAGGGGCATATTTTGATTTCCAAATTATCTTTTTTCGAGACTCACCTACACATAACTTGTGCATAAATCTCGAAAATTGGGCATTTGTTGAAGGATAAATTCCGGCCAATCATAAATTGTGATGTCATTATTCAAAATTAATGACACAATTACAATTAAATAAATTTGAGACCAATTCTAAGTTGACATATATCCCAAATTTAATTTGAAGACAGAGTTGACAAATCTCAAATTGAAATGTCACATGTCTTTAATATGGTCATTTGATCAAATAATAAAGTTTAATTTGATCAAAGTTGGGTCATATGGTATTTGGGTTACACGGTATTTGGGTCAAGTTTAAATCAAACTCAAACCCAAATGACTAGGTTCAAAATCAGTAAAGCCCAAGTCCAAATGACTTGGCCCAAGATCAATGAGCCCAAGTCCAATGGGCTAGGCCCGAGTCCAGTGGGCCAAGTCCAAAGTCAATTAAGTCCAAGCCCTTGTCCATGGAGAACTCTATAAATAGGGGAGCTCTCCTTCATTTTGGGGGTCAGAAGTTGAAAAATTTAGAACTTAGAGCACTCGAAGACTTCCAAAAGATCAAAAGACTCCTTGAAGCTCACGAAGCCCTGGAGACAACTTCAACCTCAAGAAACAAGCTCACGAAGCCCTGGAGACAACTTCAACCTCAAGAAACTAGCTCATGAAGCCCTCGAGACAACTTCAATCTCAAGAAACAAGTTGCAAAGCCTTTGAGACGACTTCAATCTCATGAACAAGCTACAAAGCCCTTGAGACGACTTCAGACTCGAGATCAAGCATTCCAACCCTCGAGTAAAATACATTCACACACAAGAGAGAGAATCAGAAGATTAAAGTTAGAGATTGTACATCTACACAAATACAACATCAATACAAATACAAAATTATTCCACGTGTCTCATCTTTGAAGTTACGTGTGAACACGTACTCCCGCAATTGTTGAACTAAAAAATCCATTTATTTTGAAAGCTATTTTAGAAATATAAACCAATTTAAAAACAAATAAGAAGCTTTCGAAATTAGTTTTCAATCTATAAAATTTGATTGAAATTCCATGAGCATTTTTAACCTATATTGATTTATTTTATTATGAAACATAAATATTATTTAAATTTTCTTAAAAGTAATTAATGTATAAAGTATGAGTTTAAAATTACTCTAAAATTATATAATTGCCAAATATATGTTTAAAGAGATGATTGTCTCACTTTTTAAGATTAATACAGTAAACATAAAGATAAAGAAAATAGAGAAACCGTAATTTATTATGAGTGTTTCTTGTTTAAATAAATAATAATACAACTAAATATTATTGATTCCAGTTGCAATACTAAAAAAAAATTTTAAAAAAAAATTAGTTAATTGCAAATTGTTACCAATAATTTTAAAACTAATGATGAAATTACAAATAATCAAAATTAAGTTTAATCAATGTCGGACAAGAATGTAAATTTAAATAAAAAAAAAATTGAAATTAATTAATCAAATCATGTCACATGTTTTTTTTCCTATAATTTTGTAATGTTAATCTGAAATTATGTCTAGAAATATTATTTGAAAGCATATTTTTTTTTTATTAATATCCCTTAGTATAATGAGTGTCTTTTTTTACCAAATAAACAATTCTTAATTTACTAGATATTTATTGTACAAAACTTGGTTGCATACTGGTATGTAGGGATCTCCCTACATACCCCATTAAAATATTGACAACTAAGAAAGATCTATAGGAAATGAGAAAACTTTTTTATCTCTCTAGCTGTCAAGATTTTTACGATGGTATGCAGAGAGATCCCTACATATGCAGCCAAGTTTTTTCCATATTTATTAGGGGTGGTTGCAGCAGTAGCAAAAAGGAAATCCTCAATTGCATTTGTGCCTCTACTTTTTTAGGATTGCAATTATGGCAAAAAAAATAAAGTTTAGCCCAACCCAAAACGCAAATAGAAAAAGTCGAAAATACCCTTTCCAACATTTTCGCGTGTTTTACGTATATCAGTAGTATATCTGATATACTACTAATATGAAATATATAAGATACTGGTATACCTAAAATGAAATATATCTAATATACTGCTGATATACTTTACTCTAGTATATTAGTGAAATGATATTCCTAATATAAAGTATATTAACAGTATATCATCATTTTATATTCAGTATATTAGATATACCTAAATTGAAGTATATCAATGATATACTACTAATCTACTCTGATATATTAGTGAAATGATATTCCTAATATGAATTATATATCAACAATATCAGCACTTCATATTTAATATAAAAAAAAGGAAAAATACACTTTTGGTTCCTGAGGTTTGGGTTAGGTTTCATTTTGGTCCCTACTCTTGATCCCTCCGTCAAATTTTCTGTTAACACTAACATATAGATGACGTGACAAAAATATTTTTTTAATTTTTTTTAATAAACTAAAATATTAAATATTTTTTTTATTAATTTTCTTTTTCTTTTTCTTTTTGGTTTTTTATTCATCTTCTTCCAATCCATCGTTGTTCTTCATCTTCTTTAACCTAATTCCACCTCAACCACCACTGGCAGCTATCTTCCGTTGTCGAGTGTCGTCCACCGCCGGGCACCTGTCGGTTGGACTTTTTTTTAGTGTAGATCTAGTTCATACCGGCAATCAACCCTGTAAAAACTCTGTGCAAAACCCTGTAAAAGAAACCCCCACCCCCATTGAAATTCAAGCCATCAGATTAAGGAAATCGACAATTCTTGATGTTGAAGAACAAATGAGAAACTCCCCATGAAAAAATCTTCACTCCAATTCCAATTTCTTGATTTGTAACTCTCTCCAATCTCAAACCCCATTTCCTCATTTCCACTTTTTTCTTGGTGCTCTTTCTCACCCACGACATCATTGTAGCGACCTCAATCCACGTGAATGTTCGAAATCCCCTTCTCTACAAAACCCACTAAACCCCAAATTGATTGGTTCGATGTTCTTTCGTGCGATTCAATGAGCTGATTGTGTGTTTCTTGTTTCTTATCTTAATGGGTCCGATTAAGAATCGATGATGGTTCCATTTATGGAGAAATTGAGACGACGGCGGCAATGGAGATGAATGGTGTCGAAGACGACTGAAGAGCTTCCCGGGTATGCGCTCTCTACACCTGTTGCGGCGGCGCCAGAGGAATGTGAGCAGCGACGTTTTTAGATTGGAATGAAGCCAGATTTGTTCCAGTTCTTTTTTTTTTTTTTTAACAGTGGAATATGTAGGATGCAACACTAGAGGGGGTGAATAGAGTTGCTTAATAAAATTTAAAACTTTTTGCTAAATTAAAAGGAATTGATTTAAACTAAATAAATTTAATAAGCACTCTAAAGCATAAAATATGCTAGAAATATTTGACAATTTTCCTAGGCATGCAATCTACTCATAAAAATGAAATGGCGGAAATTAAAAGAGTAGAGAGAGATAACACCAGGAAATTTTATAGTGGTTCGGAAATTCCTACTCCACTCCCCAAGACTCCTTCTTGGGTATTTTACTGCAACGGCTCTCTTACAGGTGAGAACCAAACCGACTCTTTTTCCAGGTTCAAGAGTAAACCTCTACCGATCCTTTTACAGGTTCAGGACCCAACCTATACCGATCTTTTTAAACGGGTTCAAGATCAAACCACTACGATCCTTTTAATCGGGTTCAGGATCAAACCGCTACAAATCCTTTTTCGGGTTCAGGATTAAACCACTCACTCAATTCCCAAGGTGCACCCACACCTTATTACAAGTTCCCAACAATGATAAAAGAAGAAAAGAAGCTCACAAAATAAAATACCTCTTGAAGGCTAATTACACAATGTTGTGCACTCACAATAATAAAACCTCACAATAACACTAGGCCAATTTAGGAGCAATGGAGGATTTTAGACAAGAATTGAAGAGTAGAGAGACTTGAGAGCTTAAGACTTTGATCTCTTTTTGGTGTGTATGAAGAGTGAAATCAAGTCGAATTTATAGGCGAGGAAGATAAATATTGGCCGTTAGATCAAACTAAAGATGGAGGGTGGAGATTGAATTTAAAATAGAAAAGGAAGGGATTTCAAAATTAAGAGAGAATTTCGAAGGATTTGAATTTTTGAGATATGAGAATAAATCAAGGATTTGAATGATGACAATTTAGGAAAGAATTTGAATTTAAAAATGAGATTGAGAATATATTGAAATTAGGAGAATTTCAAATTAGAATGAGGATTTGAAGGAAATGAGATTTTGAAAGAATTCAAATTTGAATGAGGTGTAATTAATGGAATTTTGGAGTAATTGGAAAATTAAAAATGAGATTTGAAAAGGATTAAATTTAAGAGATAATGGAAATCAAAGAGGATTAAAAGTAGGAGTCAAATGGTAGGAATTGATTCAGCCAGCCATTCAAAATGAGGTCCACATCAGCTGCCACATCGGATGCCACGTAAGTGCCACGTCACTGCCACGTAGGCCTTTTCTTCCAATCTTCTTTTACTTGTAACTTTTTCGTTTGAACTCCGATTTCAGCGATTCAAAATGCGTTGGAATCGTCTTTCCAAGCTCTACATTATGAACACTTTAAAACACTAAAATCATTAGTAAATTAAAGTTTGTTATCATCAAAACATATAGTATGATTGAAGCTCGTAAAGCTAACATAATAAATCTAACGGCGTTGTGGGTTTTGTTTCTCGATCAAAAATCCTTTTCGATTTATTTTTCAAAAAAATAAATAAAACGAAGATGGTGGAACCTAGTATTAGGTTGAAGAAGATGAACAAGAAGGATGGAGAGGAAGAAGATAAGGAGGGAAGAAGATGAAAAAAGAAAATAGAAAAACAAATAGAAAAATAATTAAAAAATATTCAATAATTTATTTTATTAAAAAAATTCAAAACAATATTTTTTAGGGAAAAATACACTTTTACTCCTTTGGGCTAGGTTTCATTTTGGTCTCAAACTCAACAATTTAGCTCCTCAAGTTTGGTTTTAGTTTCATTTTGGTCCCTCCATCCAATTTTTCATTAATAATTAACGGATTGCTGACATTTTTATTAAAAAAATTATTTTTTAAGTTTTTTAAAATATAAATATAATAAAATAATACATATATTATTATTTTATAATTTTTTGGGAAAAATACACTTTTGGTCCCTGAGGTTTGGGTTAAGTTATACTTTGGTCCCTGAGTTTTCAAACTCAACAAAAATACCCCTGAGGTTTGAGATAAGGAGCAATTTGGTCCCTACCGTCCAATTTGTCGTTAAATACTGACGGAATGCTGACGTGGCACTTTTATTTTAATTAAAAAAAATTATTTTTAATAATTTTAAAATAAAAATATATTAAAATAATAAAATAATATTATTTTATTGATTTTTTATTTCTTTTTCTTCTTCTCCTTCTTTCTTTTCTCCCTTTTCTTCTCCAACTTCTTCTTCTCCAGTTTCTTCTTCTTCAACTCCAGTGGTCGGTGCCCACCGTCGTTCGTCAGTCCGCCTGCCAGATTTTTTTTTTAACTTCTTTCTCTCTTTTCTTCTCTATTTCCTCCATTTCTCCACATTTTCTTTTTTTTATATATAAAGAAGAGGGACTCCCTTTCCAACACCAACGACGGGAGACCGGTCTCCATCCTCCTGTCGTCGGCGTCGGAAAGGGAGAACTGGATTAAACGCAAGGGAAAGCGGGATCTTGATAAATGGGAATGTGGCGAATCGATTGATACAGAACTGCAGGAGTGAAGAAGAATCGAAAGGAACAATGGGTAAAACGGGAGGAGGGAAGCAGTAAGTTGGAATAATTTGGATTTTTTTGTATGGGAATTTGTAGTTCTTTCAAATGTAATTTGGCGTTTTGTGTTCTTTGAGCGTGGTGGGCTCTTTATTTGGACAATTGGGAGTTCTTTGATTTTTGGGAAAAATACACTTTTGGTCCCTGAGGTTTGGGTTAAGTGACACTTGGGTCCCTGAGTTTTCAAACTCAACAAAAATACCCCTGAGGTTTGAGATAAGGAGCACTTTGGTCCCTGCCGTCAAATTTTCTGTTAACTTTTAACGGTTGCTGACGTGACACTACTATTTTAATATAAAAAATTATTTTTGTTTTATTTTTTAAATAAAAAATATTAAAAAATTAAAAAATTAATATTTAATTTTTTTTTTATACTTTCTCTCTTTCTCTCTCATCTTCTTCTTCTCCATCTTCCTTCTTCTCCATCTTCTCCCTCCTCCTCCTTCTTCTTCCTAATTCCGGCGCCCGGCGGCCACCACCCGCCCCCCCCGCCGCCGGGCGCTGGCCGCCGGCGACTGAATTTTTTTTTTCTTTCTTCTTTCTTCTTCTTCCCTTCTTTCTTCTTCTCTTCTTTTTCTTCAATGTTTTTTTAAAAAAAAATAGACGGGGAGGGAGGTCCCTCCTCCTTCCCTTTTCTATTTTTTTTAAAAAAAAAAACATTGAAGAAAAAGAAGAGAAGAAGAAAGAAGGGAAGAAGAAGAAAGAAGAAAGAAGAAAAAAAAAATTCAGTCGCCGGCGGCCGGCGACGGCGTGTGGTGGCCGCCGGTCGCCGGACTTAGGAAGGAGGAGGGAGAAGATGGAGAAGAAGGAAGATGGAGAAGAAGAAGATGAGAGAGAAAGAGAGAAAGAATAAAAAAATAATTAAATATTAATTTTTTAATTTTTTAATATTTTTTATTTAAAAAATAAAACAAAAATAATTTTTTATATTAAAATAATAGTGCCACGTCAGCAACCGTTAAAAGTTAACAGAAAATTTGACGGCAGGGACCAACGTGCTCCTTATCTCAAACCTCAGGGGTATTTTTGTTGAGTTTGAAAACTCAGGGACCCAAGTGTCACTTAACCCAAACCTCAGGGACCAAAAGTGTATTTTTCCCTTGATTTTTTCTTTTATTGAGTAGAAGTGCCTGATTTGATGGTTACTTCGGTTTTCAGTTTTTTGGTGTATTAATGGAAATTGGGATTTGGGGTCACTTAGGGCATCCATGGAATGAAGGTTTAATTGCGTTAATTCTTTTATTTTTATGAGTTCTGGGTTTTATCTTTCCCTCTTCTTTATAAAAAAAAAAAAGAAAAGAAAATGTGGAGAAATGAAGGAGAAGAAGAAGAAAAGAGAGAAAGAAGTTAAAAAAAAAATCTGGCCGACGGACGCCTGTGGTCGCCGGCCACCGGAGTTGAAGAAGAAGAAATCAGAGAAGAAAGGGGAGAAGAGAAAGAAGGAGAAGAAAGATGGGAAAAATAATTAAGAAAATTAATAAAATAATACTATTTTATTATTTTAATATATTTTTGTTTTAAAAATATTAAAAACAATTTTTTTAATTAAAATAAAAGTGTCACGTCACCATTCCGTCAGTATCTAAAGGCAAATTGGATGACAAGGACCAAATTGTTCCTTATCTCAAACCTCAGGGGTATTTTTGTTGAGTTTGAAAACTCAGGGACCAAAGTGTAACTTAACCCAAACCTCAAGGACCATAAATGTATTTTTCCTTAATTTTTTTATTTTTTTCCCCATTCTCTCTCCTTCTTCTTCTTCTTTCTTCCATCCAACCCCTTCTTCTTCAACCTGTCTCTGGCAACTGCTCAACACCTCCCTGTTTCGACGTCAGAAAAGAGGAGGCCGATGTTGAGCAGTGGCAAGACAAGTTGAAGAAGAAGGGGTTGAGTGGAAGAAAGAAGAAGAAGAAGGAAAAGGAAAGAGGGGGGAAAGAAATAAAAAAATTATAAAATTATAATATATTTATTATTTTATTATATTTATATTTTAAAAAACTTTAAAAATAAATTTTTTAATAAAAAAATTTTGCCACGTTAGAAATTCGTTAACTATTAACGGAAAATTGAATGGATGGACCAAAATTAAACTAAAACCAAACCTCATGGGCTAAATTGTTGAGTTTGAAAACTCAGGGACCAAAATGAAACCTAACCCAAACTTTAGGGACTAAAAGTGTATTTTTCCCTTTTTTTTAATTAAATATGAAGTGTTGATATATTAGAAAGAAAGAAAAACATGGAGAAAAAAAAAATTGTCGGCCAGTGTTGAGCAACCGTCGGAGACAGATTGAAAAGGAAGGAGGAGTTGGGTGGAAGAAAGAAGAAGAAAGAGAGGGGAAAGAAATAAAAAAGTTATAAAATAATAATATATTTATTATATTTATTATATTTATTATTTTAATGTATTTTTATTTAGAAAAATTGAAAAGCGTTTTTTTATTAAAATAATAATGTCACGTCAGCAAACTGTTAGGGTATAACAGAAAATTAGACGGAGGGACCAAAAGTGCAACGAAATCCAAACCTCATGGGTAATTTTGTTGAGTTTTAAAATTCAGGGACCAAAGTGCAACCTAATCCAAACCTCAGGGACCAAAAGTGTATTTTCCCTTAATTTTAAGTAATATAACAAAGGAGGTATATCGATTGTATGTCAACGTTCATAACAAGTGTTGATGGAGAAATTGTGACCAATCACGAATTGTCACGTCGTTACATAAAATTAATTAAATTTGGGACCAATTATAAATTGACATGTGTCCCAAATTTAATTTGAATACAAAGTTGGCCAATTATACATTTTTAGGGCCAAATGTCCATTTGATCAATTAATTAAAAATAAATTATTTTGATCAGATTAATTGATTTGACCAATTAATTAAATAAAATAATTAATTGGATCAAATTTGGGTCTTTTAAATATTTGGGTCATATGGTTTTGGATCAAATATAAACCAGACCCAAGCCCAATAAAAGCCCAAGCCCAAGTTGTTAGGCCCAAAAGTCATCAGGGCCCATCCAGCGAGAACTCTATAAATAGAGGGGTTCTCCTCCATTTCGGGGATTCAGATTCGGAGATTCAGATCAGAGAACTCAGAGTCCAGAGAATTCTACTAGAGTCCAGAGTCATCAGAAGTGAGAGTCTAGAGAATTCAGAAGATCCAAGATTCAGAATTCAACCAACTCAAGACTTAGAATGTTTGAAGACTAGAAGACTCTAAGAATAGATCAACAAGCCAACCGACCGATCAAGAAGATCAACAAGTCAGCAGGCCGATCATCCAAGAGGATCAACAAGCTAACAAGTCGATCCAACAGATCATCAAGCCAACAGGCTGATCCAAGAGATCAACAAGCCAACCGACCGATCAAGAAGATCAACAAGTCAGCAGGCCGATCATCCAAGAGATCAACAAGCCAACCGACCGATCAAGAAGATCAACAAGTCAGCAGGTCGATCATCCAAGAAGATCAACAAGCCAACCAATCGAACAGATCATCAAGCCAACAGGCCGATCCAAGAGATCATCAAGTCAGCAGGCCGATCATCCAAGAGGATCAACAAGCTAACAAGCCGATCCAACAGATCATCAAGCCAACAGGCTGATCCAAGAGATCATCAAGTCAGCAGGCCGATCATCCAAGAGGATCAACAAGCTAACAAGCCGATCCAAGAAATCATCAACCTAGCAGGTCGATCATCCAAGAAACTCAACAAACGAGCCCAAGAAGATCAACAAGCTAGAGACAAAAGTTTATATATTTAAGAGAGAGAATCAGAGGATTAAAGTTAGAGATTGAACACCCACACGCATACAAACATCAATACAATATATTATTTATTCCACGTGTCTCCATCCCCGAAGTTACGTGTGAACAAATTGGCACGCCCAGTGGGACAATCTCTACCTTTCATCTCTCTCTCTTATCTCAAAACATAAAAGTAAATATGTCATTCAAGACTTCTTCGATGGCCGCTGTCGAGATCAAGTCTTACATGAGTTCAACTGCCCATTGTTGCTTCAATAAACTGAGGTTGCAAGAAGATAAAGCTTCTATCATTGCAAGCGAAGAAACAACCTTGCAGGGGGCATATACTAATGACAAGTTTATTGTTAAGTATAACCCTTTGTTTGAACATGATTCTGGCGTAGTGACTGTCATGATGACTGAGACTAGAACTATGGAAAAAAGAATGGTTGAGATGCAGGAGCACATCGACACCTTGATGAAGGCGATTGAAGAAAAAGATTCTCAAATCGAGCAACTAAAGAGCCAAATTGAGAACCAACATATCGCCGAATCAAGTCAAACCCAAGTCATAAAAAATCATGACAAAGGAAAGACTATAGTACAAGATGATAAGCCACAGTGTTCTACTTCGATCGCCTCACTATCCATCCAACAGCTCCAAGATATGATCACAAACTGTATCAGAGCTCAGTACGGTGGACCTACTCAAGATTCCCTCTTGTATTCCAAACCTTATACTAAGAGGATTGATAACTTGAGAACGCCAATCGGGTATCAGCCACCAAAATTTCAGCAGTTTGATGGAAAGGGCAATCCTAAGCAACATATTGCCCACTTCGTTGAGACATGCGAGAACGCTGGTACTCGAGGGGACCTACTAGTCAAACAATTCGTTCGAACACTTAAAGGAAATGCGTTTGACTGGTACACTGATCTAGAACCTGAGTCAATAGACAGTTGGGAGGAACACGAAAGAGAGTTTTTGAATCGCTTCTACAGCACTAGACGATCCGTTAGCATGTTCGAGCTCACCAACACTAAACAACGAAAAGGTGAACTCGTTGTTAACTATATAAATCGCTGGAGAGCTATGAGTCTAGATTGCAAAGATCGCCTCACTGAACTCTCTTCCGTTGAGATGTGCATTCAAGGCATGCACTGGGAACTCCTCTACATCCTTAAAGGTATAAAGCCTCGCACCTTTGAGGAACTAGCAACTCGTGCCCACGATATGGAGCTAAGTATTGCTAGTCGAGAAAACCAAGACCTTCTCCTCCCTAACATGAGAAAAGAAGGAAGGAACGATGAAGAGACTATAGAAGAATCCATGGTTGTAAACACAACCCTTCCCAAGTCGTCTTCGAAAGAAAATCGACAAACTAATGGAGCGCATCACTTAACTTTAAAGGAAAGACAGAAGAAAATCTATTCTTTCCCTGATGCCGACATCCCTGATATGTTGGAACAACTATTGGAAGCGCAACTGATAAAGCTTCCTAAGTGTAAACGACCAAAAGAGATGGAGAAAGTCGATGATCCCAAGTATTGCAAGTATCATCGAGTTATTGGTCATCCAGTGGAAAGATGTTTCGTCCTAAAGGACTTAATTCTAAAGCTGGCTATGGAAAGAAAAATTGAGCTCGACCTTGATGAAGTAGCTCAATCAAATCTTGCTACAATCAAAGAAAAGAGCAAACATCAAAGAAAGAAGGATCCTAAGAAACTTCAACCCAAGAGAAAGAGAAGTAAAAAGTTCTCTCAACCTCAACAACTGGTGATGTTAAATAAATCATTCTCTAAAACTTTCCACAAAAAGAAAAAAAAAAGAACCTTGCGACTTCCTACTGCATCAACGTAGAAGAAGTTGACAATTCTAAGAAGAGTGAACAAAGGACTTCCGTCTTTGATCGCATCAAGCCTCCAACTACTCGTCCTTCGGTATTCCATAGAATGAGTATGGCCGCGACAGAGGAAGAAAATCAATGTTCGATGTCCACCTCCACTCGACCTTCAGCTTTCCAAAGGCTAAGTGTCTCCACATCGAAGAAAAGTCGATCTTCAACATCTGTCTTTGATCGCCTCAAAGTAACAAACGATCAACCTAAAAGAAAGATGAACAACTTGGAGTTGAAACTTTTCGATGAAGTAAACAGTGACAAGAAGCTTCATAGTAGCATCCCGTCACGTATGAAGAGGAAGTTTTTTGTTCTCATAAATACAGAAAGTTCCTTGAAGGTGAAGCCAAATCTCATTATCTTGACCAATCCTGCAAATGAAGGATCTGATCAAGACCATGACAAAGATAAGAGCTTTTAAATGTAAAAGCTTCTTATCGCAAGAGCCTAAACTGCATGATGCTCCTAGCCCACACGAGCTTAAAAGGTGAGTGCAAAAAAAATCTTGAACTACGTTATGACTTGATCCCTATTCCATAAGGGTACGTAGGCAGCTTAAAGAAAACTTTAAGTTCAGTCTCTATAAACAAAAAAAAAAAGGTTCTTCGCTGCAGTTCCTTCTCTCCAAGTTCGAGGATCCTTACACTGTACGCTATTGCGTTGTTCCTTCTCCAAGTTCGAAGGTTCTTCGTTGTATCCTGCTGCGTTGTTCCTTCTCCAAGTTCGAGGGTTCTCAGTTGTACAACTGCTACGTTGTTCCTCCTCCAAGTGCGAAGGATCTTATGTGGTGTGTTGTTGCATTGTTCCCTCTTCTCTCAAGTTCGATGGTTGTCACGCAGCTTTGCTGGAGTTTCTTCTCCCCATGTTCGAAGGTTCTCACGCGCTCCGTTGCAGTTCCTTCTTTCCAAGGTCGAAGGTTCTCACTCGCTGCGTTGCAGTTCTTTCTCTCCAAGTTCGAAGGTTAAAGCACTTCGCTGCAGTTCCTTCTCCCAAATTCGAAGGTTCTCACGCGCTTCGCTCTGCAATTCCTTCCCCCAAGTTCGGAGGTTCTCCGCTGCTGCAGTTCATTCTTCAAAGTTCGAAGGTTCTCACGTCGCTTCGCTGCAGTTCCTTCCTCCAAGTTCGAAGGTTCTCACGTGCTTCGCTGCAGTTCCTTCTCTCCAAGGTCGAAGGTTCTCACGCGCTGCGTTGCAGTTCTTTCTCCCCAAGTTCGAAGGTTCACGCACTTCGCTGCAGTTCCCTCTCCCAAATTCGAAGGTTCTCACGCGCTTCACTCTGCAATTCCTTCCCCCAAGTTCGAAGGTTCTCACGCGCTTCGTGCAGTTCCTTCCTCCAAATTCGAAGGTTCTCACGCGTTTCGCTGCAGTTCCTTCCTCCAAGTTTGAAGGTTCTCACGCGCTTCGTTGCAGTTCCTTCCTCACAATTCGAAGGTTCTCACACGCTTCGCTGCAGTTCCTTCCCTCCAAGTTTGAAGGTTCTCACATCGCTTCGCTGCGATCCTTCCTCCAAGTTCGAAGGTTCTCACGCGCTTCGCTCTGCAATTCCTTCCCCCAAGTTCGAAGGTTCTCACGCGCTTCGCTGCAGTTCCTTCCTCCAAGTTTAAAGGTTCTCACGCGCTTCGTTGCAGTTCCTTCCTCACAATTCGAAGGTTCTCACGCGCTTCGCTGCAGTTCTTTCCCTCCAAGTTTGAAGGTTCTCACATCGCTTCACTGCGATCCTTCCTCCAAGTTCGAAGGTTCTCAAGCGCTTCGCTCTGCAATTCCTTCCCCCAAGTTTGAAGGTCCTCACGTGCTTCGTGCAATTCCTGAAGGAATTGAATCCTCTAGCGGAAGCGGTTTTCACCGATCGTAATTTTAATTTCAATTAAAGAAAACCGATACGTTGGGCAAAATTAATTTTAGAACGATTCTCAAATTAAAACTAGATTAAGCATGCAATACTAATTCTAAACGATTTAGAATTTTTGGAACTTACTTGTTGAAGACCGTTCTTCACAGCACTATGCTCCTCAACGAACAGTTCGTCAACGATCTCTCCAACGAACACCACCAATAGCGAACACCCGCTATATCTCTTGGATTCATGAGACTTGGATTGTGGGATCCAAACTTTGCCTTGAAAGGGAATCACCTTGCTGTGATTTTGGTTGAGAGAGTGAGAGGGTTGAGAGAGAGCTTTCTCTCTCTGTCATTCTGCGTGAGAAAAATGAGAGAATGAACGATCAGTTGGGCAACTCCCTCTCCCATGTACGATAAGTGGGGAGGGAGTTATTACCCTACTAGATCTAGATCGTTGGATCTAATCCAAACGATCTTGGCCGTCTATTAATTAAATAATATTAATCATTTAATTAATTAATTAATTATAATTAATTTAATTAAAACAATATTAATTAAATCAATTATAACATAAGGTATTTAATTCAATTTGAATCATATTAAATTGAATTAAATTGGCCATTCAATTAATCTCATTAATTGAATCCACATTAATTAAATATCCAATATTTAATTAAAATTGAATCATATTCAATTTTAATCTCTCTCATTTAACCTATAGTTTTAATGTGCATCATAATGTACATTAATATTAACTATAGAATTAATTTAATCAAATCACATTTAATTAAATTAAATTAATTAATTCTCCAATTAATTAATTCATTAATTAAACATCATATATTTAATTAATTTACTATTTGAATCATTATTCAAATAATTCTCTCATATACTATAGTTTTAATATGAATCTCATTCACATTAAATTTAACCTATAGTTTCAATATGAATCTAATTCATATTTAATATTTGAACTCCTTCAAATATTTAATTCTCTCGTTAATTAATTTTGAATCATATCCAAAATTAATTTATAATATAAAGTTTAATTCACCAATTAAACTTATACATTATTTTAATTGTATCAAATACAATAAAATTCCCTTAATGAATTTGAACACCCTTCAAATTCTATTCAAGACTATTTAACCTCAGAACACTTTACGAGCTAGCAGGTGGACCTAATGGACCTACAGATCAGAAGCTCCAACGATACGAGACTAATTGTGTAAACTCATTAACCAAGTTAGTCAACATTCGTTAACTGCGAGTCACTCCACTAAAGACCCACAGTTGCACTCTTCTCACTGTAGAATATTTCTGTGTCCACGGATATCGACCAATAACAGTAAGTCAATCCTTCACGAGTGTTCGTAACGCCAGCTGGGTCAAATTACCGTTTTACCCCTGGGTTACCTCTGGATCCTTAAGTACCACTGATTCCTCTAATGAACAATCTGTTTATGATCCAATCAATAAACAGCAGTTCCTCTCGGGCCAGGAGAGGATGGGCGCCCTTGTTCAAGACCCGGAATCAGCCCTTAAGGGAACACACATCTACTTGCCCCAATAGGGGAAGGAGTGAATTCCATCTTGTACTGTTATGTTCCCAGCCCCCATTCGGTCTTGCCCCTGAAATGGTAGGATTATTGAGTCGGCGAACTGGCCACTCTCACCCATACAGATCTAAGGACAATCCCTCCTGAAAAGGAGTTCATAACAGACTCAGGATTGAGATTGAGTTACCTAGGTCATCTTATTGAAATAGAAACCTAAACTAGTTAACGGTGTTACATCTAGTGGTTACTATTTCACGGTCCGGTCTTATGCAAACTCATTGCACAGGATACCCCCACTCGCATGTCTCCTACATGGATGCTTTGGATCATTGCATCTGTATCGAATACAAAATGGGCCGTATCACATAGTGTTACCAGGATAAGGTACCCAGCCTTATCCCTATACTATAGACCATTTAGGTTGTTACTTGAACACTGATCCCCGTATGTCCCCACATACTAGTTCAAGTTTCATCTAAACAACCTAGGATCTTAGTTTATTGAATTTGGGTCAAATTGTGCAATTTTAGTAACAATAACTCTTTATTGTACAAACCTCAATAACGACGTATTGATACAAGTGAACAATTTGTCACCATTCACTACCTACGAGTTTTAGGGCATAAAACCCAACAACTCCCACTTGAACTAAAACTCTAGCTTAGTGGGATGTACAATAATCTATCATGGCAATGAGTGTATAGATACATGTATAATACATAAAACGTATATATACTATGTTCAAATACAATAAACTAGGGCATCCACTATACCCATTACATTTCTCCCACTTGCCCTAGATAACATCTTTGTACTTATCTCGTGGATCTAGACCATCTAGATGACCCTCATACACTTTAGCCGAGAGAGCTTTCGTGAATGAATCAACAATTCTTCCATTCAATTCAATGTGCAAGCCTGTCTTGTCTTAGGTAAGTTCATATTTGGAACACTTTCCAAATCAACCATGAACTTTCCAAGACTTACAGCCTCGATCGCTGCTTCACAAACAACGTAGTTTTCGGCCTATAGGTCGAGGCTGCATTGCATCCCAGCTTGATGCGATGTCATACTATATCTCCTCTATTTAAGAGTGAAGACAGACACTGATGTAGATTTCATTAAATCTTTACCAGTTAAAACATCTGTGTCAGTGTATCCTGTAAGGATCAAATCCTTAGCGCCATACACGAGCATATAGTTCATCATTCTCCAAAGATACTTGAGAATATAATTAACGGTTCTCCAGTGATCATATCCTGGATTAGATTGATACTCACTGACATTGCTATTGCATAGGGCATTCCTCAACTCCTTGAGGTGTCTAAGAACACAGTTCCTTAGACAAAAGAATTCTACCCTGAAAGGTCGTGAACCCTTCATAGAATTCTGCATCTCATATCTAATCAACATTTATAGATATAAAACGCTTGAACCATGGCTAGCATTGTGTTCTTACTGTTTTAAACAATTTAGAACATAAGAACAAACTAAGCTTCTCCCAACTTTTATTTGGAAACGAGCTGCTAGTCACTTTTTATGTCAATAAGTTAACCTACTTATTCCAAATGAGTAGGATATCAACAACATGAAGAAAGCTACTGTACTACTGACGATCTTCTTGTAGATACAAGACCCATCAATGTCCTGATTAAAGCCAAAAGATTTGATCACCATATCAAATCTTATATTCCAAGATCGAAATGCTTAGGTCAATCCAATTAATGGATCACTTAAGCTTGCAAACTCTTTTGCTATTAATCTTGCTCAATGGACCCTTCTGGTTGAGACCTTAAATGTCTCGTTTCCTCTTGTAAATCCACTTGTAACCAATAGGTGTTATCCATCAAGCAGATGTACAAGATCTCAGATGGAATTGAAATACAAAGACTTCATTTCCAGGTCCATGGCTTTAAACCATTGGTCCTTGTCAACATCATTCATTTTCTTTCTAAAAGATAATGAATCCTCTATTTCATCATCAAGAATGACGACTTGAGCTTCAAATAAGCCCATGTAACGGTCAGGTTATAAAACAACTCTCCCACTACATCAAGGCATTCTCAACTCTTGAGATGGATGTGACTTGACAAAAAAAAAAAAGCTCTGGCCTTATCAACAACTCTTATTGAATAACCAGTCTTATCAACAACTCTTGTTGATTTTTCTGTAGCTTCATTAGTTAATACACTCAAATTGACTTTACTTTGTGGCTTATGATTTCTCATATGTTCTTCTTCTGAGAATGAAACATTTGTCAATACAAATTCTTTATTCTCTTTTGGATTGAAGAAATATCTACTCCTCGTTTCCTTTTGGGGTTACCTACAAAATATGCAATGAAGTCAACACTTCATGACCCCAAAACGAGCCAGGCAATTGAGCATAGCTCAATATGAATTGAACCATATCCAATAGGGTTCTAATACTCCATACTAAGATTTAGGATGTGATCCCATGTACTATCAAATAGTTCTGGAATCTCAAGTCCCTATACTCAACACATTGATCAGATCAAAGTGTTTTTTATTATCTCACCTAACAAGTTTCCAACTTTAGTCTTAAACCCCTTTGAAAATCTCAAGAGCTTTAGACTTAAATTGCATTAGGTAGAGATACTCATACCTTTGAATAATTATCTATGAACGAGATTAATTATTCATACCCTCCCACTGCTTCAACATACTGAACCACAAGGATCCAAATGTATAAACTTCAAGGGTTCTTTGGCTCTTTAGTTCTTTTCCAGTAAAAGATCTATTAGTCATATTGCCCATAAGGCATGACTTAATTGGTATTAGAGAGTCTTCTTCTAACTAACTTAGAAGTATACTCTAGACTAAGCTCCCAATCATATTGAGATCACAATAGCCTAACCTTAAGAACCAAAGAAAGGTATTTCCTTTAGGAGATATCCTTTGCCTTTATTTCTTTGAGTATAAGCAATCTTAAACAACTCAGTGCTCATGACTTGCTTTACTCTCGATTAGTCTTAAAACACATAAGTTATTTTCCAGTAAAGCTGAACAAATGTCAACTCCCTTTCTTAAAATAAAACTGCGTTAGCAGAGAAAGGTATAGAGCAGCATTGTCCCAGCATATACGTTATAGAAATCAAATTTCTGTTAATCTTTAGGAAATACATACACATTATCTAATAATGTGTATTTTCTCCCACTAGATAAAATAACTTAATGTTCCCTCTGCCAAAGCCGAGATATACTCTCCAGATCAAAATCTGAGAGTCACCTATTTGCAACAGTTGCCATGAGCTTATTCCTTGAAAGGAAAAAACAAACGTGATAAGTGGCACCTAAATTAAAAATTCAGGCTGTATCCTCATTTTCCATTATGCACGTTTCAATGACCAATAAATCACATTCATTGTCATCGACATTGGCTAGGCAGTTAATGTCATAATCATCATAAACGATTCAAGATGAACTAGACATTTGGGCCTGAGGACATTCCTCACTCAAGACTAATCTAAAATCATTTACCACAAGGTTTTCGTTTAAGCTAGTTGTATCTAAAACCGTTATTAATAAATTGGCGTAAGACAATGCACATAGGAATTATCACTGAAACAATAAATTACTTGTTTTGCACTAAACCCATTACACAAAATAATATTGTTTTAATCCAATCAATTTAGCAAAAGTAATCATCGACCCAAATATATGATACATATTTGCAACGATACTTCAGAGGTTTAGAGCAACAGCTACCGTAGGGCAGTCAGCCACTCCTCCTCTGAATTGAGACAATCTCAGCCAATCCCTATTACCAGAATAACTCATATTCCAATAGATTTTAGCTACCGTTTTTTCGGTCAGGAAACCATTAACACCTTAACGATTTCCCGTAAGTGTGACCCTCCATTTTCAGATTCCAGAGGTCGGCCCCAACAATGCTACCGTAGGGAAAGTCAAAGTTGGGAATGGACCTAAGAAACCCTATCCATTTTTGGAGTTTGCGTTGTTCCGAATCCCATGATCAAACCCTCCGTAGGGTGATCGCTCCCAGGGCGACTCGCAGGCAGATCATAGGAATCTCACGGTGCAACCTAATGGAGGAGACCGTAGGATACGTTGACACGTGTCCTACTCCCACTTACTATAAAATACTCCCTCATTCACCTTGATATCGATCCATGCAAACACCATCCGTAGGGGGTCACTCCCAGGGTGACTCGAGGCCAAGCATGGACCTCACGATGTGAACTCTTGAGGACGTGAGAGCAAAACTTGATTTATGAAAATCTTGTTTTGTTATATTTCCTCCCACTAAGTATTTTTATAATTTAAGGGTCTATTACTTAGGTAAATTCCGGCTAAATGAATCTATCTAAGTCTATGCCTGAATATAACTCTTATATAGAGGTCTTTACTATAATGTCTAGGTGAATTAAACCCTTTTAATTACCTAGTGACATTGCATGCTAACATTAGACTATGATTAATTCAACTCAGGTTCCGGATCTGTTCCCAGGTAGGAGGTGTTCCGTAACCGTCAACTTAAATACCCCCAGCCTAGACAGAACTTCACCGGGAGAGTTCCCTTATAACCATAGTAATGTTTTTCCTACTTAGTCCATTAAAACTATTTTAATACTAAGTAAGAAAATAATTCTAATCCTATTAGAATATAAAATGAGCTTAGGTCTAATTAATTTTAAACAATTTAAAATTAATTCATTATAACCTAAGGTCCTATGTTTGCATGCAACTCTTTGTTATAGGTTGACGATTTCTAATCAATTTTATAACTATTATAAAATTTTAATAATTAGCTCTATAACATGCTTCTATGGTGTTTCATAATAACAATCTAATTCAAATTATTACACACCATAACGCTCATGACGCCGATAATATAACGATTATATTAATCTAAAGTGGTGTCATGCTTCATGCAATTTCAATTTCATTTAATTAATATCGATTATATTAATTAATCATCCACGAAATTAAATTACATGAAATTTGACATTAATATAATATAACATTTATATTAATCTAATTAATGTCATGCTCAATGCTATTCCATTTTTATTAAATTAATATAACAATTTATATTAAAAATATCCATGAAAATCAAGCATTGAAATTTATTTCCATTCATAATATAACCATTATATTAATACTCATGAAAATAAATCTAAGCATGCATGCTACATTAATGTAAATATAACATTTTATATTTATCTAATTAATGTCATGCATCATGCTTTTCCAATTTCATATATTTAATATAACAATTATACCAAATAACTCATGAAATTTAAATTCATGCATAATTATCATATATTATAACATTTATAACATAAATATGCATGAAACATGCTTAACCTATGGTGGGATCTAGCTAAATGACATTCATAAAGCAATTAAATAGCTATAAAGACCGGTATTTTGGCATCCTAGGGCAAAAATAATGAAAAATTACATTAATAATTCAAAATCTAGCCCTAAACCGCCTTGTAATTGGTCTGAACCGCCTCGAACCGCTCAGAACCATCCCAAACCGTGTTAGAATGGCCCAAACCGGACCCAAATTGCTCAAACCGGCCCAATAAGACCTTGAACCGGACCAGCCAGCATGAACCGGGCCACTATTCACCTGAACCGAACCCAAACCGTCCACAGCAGCTGCAGGCGAAAATTTAAAAAAAAAAACCGCCTACTATCCAGCTCGAACCCACGACCTTGAGGATGCCAGACACGCGCGCACACCACTACTCCAGCCACCAAGGTTCGAAACATATTGAACGCAAATATTATTAATTTTCTAACCGTTTGGCCAGCACGTTCGCTCAACGTTCCGTGAATACGGAAACTACCATCAGCGTCTCGACGCTGTCCCGATTTTTCCAGCACCTTGTTCTTCAGCGTCGCGACGCCGTTGAGCAGGGTCGCGACGCTACGCCTCTGGACAGCCTCTGTTCTTCGTTTCCAGCAGCATTTTTACTCCGATTTCAACCCCGATTCGAGCACCGATCATCAAATTGATCCTAAATTTCTAGACACGGACTTACAAGACTCGATTTACATTAATTTGCCCCAAAAACATGGGCCTTACATGATCAAATCATAAAAAAAATGTAAATCTAATGCCAAAAAATACCAAAACAGTCTTTAAAGCAAACCACATTCAAAATGCAAATCAATCCCACCAAAAACCACAACGCAAATTCTAAAATCGAAATTAAAATCACAACCTGGCTCTGATACCATTTGAAGGAATTGAATCCTCTAGCGGAAGCGGTTTTCACCGATCGTAATTTTAATTTCAATTAAAGAAAACCGATACGTTGGGCAAAATTAATTTTAGAACGATTCTCAAATTAAAACTAGATTAAGCATGCAATACTAATTCTAAACGATTTAGAATTTTTGGAACTTACTTGTTGAAGACCGTTCTTCACAGCACTATGCTCCTCAACGAACAGTTCGTCAACGATCTCTCCAACGAACACCACCAATAGCGAACACCCGCTATATCTCTTGGATTCATGAGACTTGGATTGTGGGATCCAAACTTTGCCTTGAAAGGGAATCACCTTGCTGTGATTTTGGTTGAGAGAGTGAGAGGGTTGAGAGAGAGCTTTCTCTCTCTGTCATTCTGCGTGAGAAAAATGAGAGAATGAACGATCAGTTGGGCAACTCCCTCTCCCCTGTACGATAAGTGGGGAGGGAGTTATTACCCTACTAGATCTAGATCGTTGGATCTAATCCAAACGATCTTGGCCGTCTATTAATTAAATAATATTAATCATTTAATTAATTAATTAATTATAATTAATTTAATTAAAACAATATTAATTAAATCAATTATAACATAAGGTATTTAATTCAATTTGAATCATATTAAATTGAATTAAATTGGTCATTCAATTAATCTCATTAATTGAATCCACATTAATTAAATATCCAATATTTAATTACAATTGAATCATATTCAATTTTAATCTCTCTCATTTAACCTATAGTTTTAATGTGCATCATAATGTACATTAATATTAAATATAGAATTAATTTAATCAAATCACATTTAATTAAATTAAATTAATTAATTCTCCAATTAATTAATTCATTAATTAAACATCATATATTTAATTAATTTACTATTTGAATCATTATTCAAATAATTCTCTCATATACTATAGTTTTAATATGAATCTCATTCACATTAAATTTAACCTATAGTTTCAATATGAATCTAATTCATATTTAATATTTGAACTCCTTCAAATATTTAATTCTCTCGTTAATTAATTTTGAATCATATCCAAAATTAATTTATAATATAAAGTTTAATTCACCAATTAAACTTATACATTATTTTAATTGTATCAAATACAATAAAATTCCCTTAATGAATTTGAACACCCTTCAAATTCTATTCAAGACTATTTAACCTCAGAACACTTTACGAGCTAGCAGGTGGACCTAATGGACCTACAGATCAGAAGCTCCAACGATACGAGACTAATTGTGTAAACTCATTAACCAAGTTAGTCAACATTCGTTAACTGCGAGTCACTCCACTAAAGACCCACAGTTGCACTCTTCTCACTGTAGAATATTTCTGTGTCCACGGATATCGACCAATAACAGTAAGTCAATCCTTCACGAGTGTTCGTAACGCCAGCTGGGTCAAATTACCGTTTTACCCCTGGGTTACCTCTGGATCCTTAAGTACCACTGATTCCTCTAATGAACAATCTGTTTATGATCCAATCAATAAACAGCAGTTCCTCTCGGGCCAGGAGAGGATGGGCGCCCTTGTTCAATACCCGGAATCAGCCCTTAAGGGAACACACATCTACTTGCCCCAATAGGGGAAGGAGTGAATTCCATCTTGTACTGTTATGTTCCCAGCCCCCATTCGGTCTTGCCCCTGAAATGGTAGGATTATTGAGTCGGCGAACTGGCCACTCTCACCCATACAGATCTAAGGACAATCCCTCCTGAAAAGGAGTTCATAACAGACTCAGGATTGAGATTGAGTTACCTAGGTCATCCTATTGAAATAGAAACCTAAACTAGTTAACGGTGTTACATCTAGTGGTTACTATTTCGCGGTCCGGTCTTATGCAAACTCATTGCACAGGATACCCCCACTCGCATGTCTCCTACATGGATGCTTTGGATCATTGCATCTGTATCGAATACAAAATGGGCCGTATCACATAGTGTTACCAGGATAAGGTACCCAGCCTTATCCCTATACTATAGACCATTTAGGTTGTTACTTGAACACTGATCCCCGTATGTCCCCACATACTAGTTCAAGTTTCATCTAAACAACCTAGGATCTTAGTTTATTGGATTTGGGTCAAATTGTGCAATTTTAGTAACAATAACTCTTTATTGTACAAACCTCAATAACGACGTATTGATACAAGTGAACAATTTGTCACCATTCACTACCTACGAGTTTTAGGGCATAAAACCCAACAATTCCTTCCTCCAAATTCGAAGGTTCTCACGCGCTTCGTTGCATTTCCTTCCCCCCAAATTCGAAGGTTCTCACGCGCTTCGCTGCAGCTCCTTCCTCCAAGTTCGAAGGTTCTCACGCGCTTCGTGCAGTCCCTTCCTCCAAATTCGAAGGTTCTCACGCGCTTCGTTGCATTTCCTTCCCCCCAAATTCGAAGGTTCTCACGGGCTTCGCAGCAGTTCCTTCCCCCCAAGTTTGAAGGTTCTCACGCGCTTCGCTGCAATTCCTTCTTCCAAGTTCAAAGGTTCTCACGCGCTTCGTTGCAGTTCCTTCCTCCAAGTTCGAAGGTTCTCACTCGCTTCGCTGCAGTTCCTTCCCCCCAAGTTCGAAGGTTCTCACGCGCTTCGCTGCAATTCCTTCCCCCAAGTTCGAAGGTTCTCACGCGGTTCGTGCAGTTCCTTCCTCCAAGTTCGAAGGTTCACGCACTTTGCTGCAGTTCCTTCTCCCAAATTCGAAGGTTCTCACGCATTTCGCTGCAGTTCCTTCCTCCAAGTTCGAAGGTTCTCACATCCCTTCGGAGCAGTTCCTTCCTCCAAGTTCGAAGGTTCTCACATCCCTTCGGAGCAGTTCCTTCCTCCAAGTTCGAAGGTTCTCACGCCGCTTCGCGGCAGTTCCTTCCTCCAAGTTCGAAGGTCCTCACGCGGCTTCGCTGAAGTCGCTTCGCTGCAGTTCCTTCCTCCAAGTTCGAGGTTCTCACGCGCTTCGCTGGAGTTCCTTCCTCCAAGTTCGAGGGTTCTCACGCGCTTCGCTGCAGTTCCTCCTCCAAGTTCGAGGGTTCTCACGCGCTTCGCTGCAGTTCCTTCCTCCAAGTTCGAGGGTTCTCACGCGCTTCGCTGCAGTTCCTTCCCCCCAAGTTCGAAGGTCTCACGTCGCTTCGCTGCGCTCATGCGCTTTGCTACAGTTCCTTCCTCCAAGTTTGAAGGTTCTCACATCGCTTCGCTGCGATCCTTCCTCCAAGTTCGAAGGTTTTCACGCGCTTCGCTCTGCAATTCCTTCCCCCAAGTTCGAAGTTTCTCACGCGCTTCGTGCAGTTCCTTCCTCCAAATTCGAAGGTTCTCACGCGCTTCGTTGCATTTCCTTCCCCCCAAATTCGAAGGTTCTCACGCGCTTCGCTGCAGCTCCTTCCTCCAAGTTCGAAGGTTCTCACGCGCTTCGCTCTGCAATTCCTTCCCCCAAGTTCGAAGGTTCTCACGCGCTTCGTTGCAGTTCCTTCCTCCAAGTTCGAAGGTTCTCACGCGCTTCGTTGCAGTTCCTTCCTCAATGCTACGCTCAGCTTCACTGCTGCGCTACTTCCTAAAGTCCGAAGACGTCAATTGTCCTCACGCTGCGCTGCTTCCTTCTCCAAGTTCGAAGGTCC
Source organism: Luffa acutangula (assembly GCA_036850905.1). Lineage (NCBI taxonomy): Eukaryota > Viridiplantae > Streptophyta > Magnoliopsida > Cucurbitales > Cucurbitaceae > Luffa > Luffa acutangula. The sequence goes on along the minus strand of CM072087.1, from coordinate 24,976,830 downwards.
TCATGCTACGCTCGGCTACACTGCTGCACTACTTCCTAAAGTCCAAAGACGTCAATTGTCCCTGCATTCATGCTGAAAGGGCGTGACCGCGACACAAGTCCAAGGACATGTCCCAAAGCATGGAACATGTCTCTGTACTCATGCTGAAAGGCGTGGCGGCGACACAAGTCCAAGGACATGTCCCAAAGCAAGGAACATGTCCCTGTACTCATGCTGAAAGACGTGGCGGCAGCACAAGTCCAAGGACATGTCCCAAAGCAAGGAATATGTCCTTGCACTCGTGCTGAAAGGACGTAGCGGCAACACAAGTCCAAGGATAATGTCCCAAAGCAAGGAACATGTCCCTGTACTCATGCTGAAATACGTGCGGCGGCACAAGTCCAAGGACATGTTCCTGACATGTCCCAAAGCAAGGAACATGTTCCTGTACTCATGCTAAAAGGCGTGGCGGCGACACAAGTCCAAGGACATGTCCCAAAGCAAGGAACATGTCCCTGTACTCGTGCTGAAAGGCGTGGCGGCGACACAAGTCCAAGGAACATGTCCCAACTCAAGGAACATGTTCGTGCACTCGTGCTGAAAGGCGTGGCGGCGACACAAGTCCAAGGAACATGTCCCAACTCAAGGAACACGTCCTTGCACACGTGCTGAAAGGCGTGGCGGCGACACAAGTCCAAGGAACATGTCCCAACGCCAGGAACAAGTTCGTGCACTCGTGCTGAAAGGCGTGGTGGCGACACAAGTCCAAGGAACATGTCCCAACTTAAGAAATATAGGCAAGATGTAAAAAAAAAAAAATCGAAAATTAAAAAAAAAACGAAAAAAGGAAAAAAACGAAAATTCAAAAAAAAAGGAAAAAAATCGAAAATTAAAAAAAACGAAAAAAGGGAAAAAAAAAGGGAAAAAACGAAAATTCAAAAAAAAAAGGAGAAGAAAGTTTCCTACTTGAATCCTTTCTTGAATGCTCCCTACAATTGATGTGTGCTCTCCCCTGCTGAGGTTCAACCTTATTTATAGAATGGAAAGTTGGATTCAAATAGATAAATCTTATCTCCAACAACAATCTTTATCAATTTTGGGATGAGTTCAAATATAGATCTTATCTCCAACGACAATCTCCATCAATTTTGGGATAAGTTCAAATATAAATCTTATCTCCAACGACAATCTTCATCAATTTTGGGATGAGTTCAAATATAAATCTTATCTCCAACGACAGTCTTCATCAACTCTGAGATGAGTTCAAAGTTTAACCCAAAGATATGAGATTTGATTTAAATCAAATTGAAAGATAAAAATTTGAAGATTTTGTTTAAAATTTTAATCCAAAGTATGAGATTTGATTTAAATCAAATTGGAGATAAATTCAAATTGGTTTGATAAACTCCTATATAGATTTGGATTGAATTCAACTGAATTTGAGTATAATTAAATTCTTATCCCAAATCAAATTTTCTAAGTTTCATATGAAAATTTTATTCCAAATTCCCACCAAATTTTGGATGTAGCATTAAATTTACTTAAATTAAATTTTGGGCATAATCCAAATTTTATCCCAAATGAACCAAAGTAAAAACCTCAAATTCTATTCCAAATGCGAGTTAAAATTGGGTAGGATTTTAGCTCAAATCAAAATTTGAGTATAAACCAAAATTTGCCCAAACTTCAAATCAAAGTTTGCTGCCAAATAAGGAAAAAAATCAAAAATTTGACCAAACTTCAAATTTTGATTAATTGGCGATAAAAGTGTGTCAAATAAAAAAAAATCAAAATTTTGACCAAAATTCATATTTTGATTAAATTGACACACCAAAGGGAGTCAAAATCAAGAACAAATATCTTGCATTTTGATCCCAAAATATCTTTTTCGAGATTCACCCACACATAATTTGTGCCTAAACCTCGAAAAGGGGGCATTTGTTGATGGAGAAATTTTGACCAATCACGAATTGCCACGTCGTTACATAAAATTAATGACGAAATTAAAATTAATTAAATTTGGGACCAATTATAAATTGACATGTGTCCCAAATTTAATTTGAATACAAAGTTGGCCAATTATACATTTTTAGGGCCAAATGTCCATTTGATCAATTAATTAAAAATAAATTATTTTGATCAGATTAATTGATTTGACCAATTAATTAAAGAAAATAATTAATTGGATCAAATTTGGGTCTTTTAAGGCCCGTTTGGTAACGTTCTCGTTTCTTGTTTCCGTTTCTTCATTTTTAATAAAGAAAAATAGAATTTCATGACCCTAAGACCTATACATTCAATAATAATAAACCTATATTCTTAGTTATGTTTGGAAAAAATTAGAAACAAGAACAAAAAAGGAGAAACTAGTTTTAGTTGTTCCCAAAAGTTCTATACAAATTTTGGGAGTGTTTCTACAAAATGAGAAACAAGAAACATACATAGTTATTAAATGCTTAGATTTCTTAATAAAATTAGAAACAAGAAACAAGAAACGAGAACGTTATCAAACGGGCCCTTAAATATTTGGGTCATATGGTTTTGGATCAAATATAAACCAGACCCAAGCCCAATAAAAGCCCAAGCCCAAGTTGTTAGGCCCAAAAGTCATCAGGGCCCATCCAGCGAGAACTCTATAAATAGAGGGGTTCTCCTCCCTTTCGGGGATTCAGATTCGGAGATTCAGATCAGAGAATTCTGCTAGAGTCCAGAGTCATCAGAAGTGAGAGTCTAGAGAATTCAGAAGATCCAAGATTCAGAATTCAACCAACTCAAGACTCAGAATGTTTGAAGACTAGAAGACTCTAAGAATAGATCAACAAGCCAACCGACCGATCAAGAAGATCAACAAGTCAGCAGGCCGATCATCCAAGAGGATCAACAAGCTAACAAGCCGATCCAACAGATCATCAAGCCAACAGGCTGATCCAAGAGATCAACAAGCCAACCGACCGATCAAGAAGATCAACAAGTCAGCAGGCCGATCATCCAAGAGATCAACAAGCCAACCGACCGATCAAGAAGATCAACAAGTCAGCAGGTCGATCATCCAAGAAGATCAACAAGCCAACCGATCGAACAGATCATCAAGCCAACAGGCCGATCCAAGAGATCATCAAGTCAGCAGGCCGATCATCCAAGAGGATCAACAAGCTAACAAGCCGATCCAACAGATCACCAAGCCAACAGGCCGATCCAAGAGATCATCAAGTCAGCAGGCCGATCATCCAAGAGGATCAACAAGCTAACAAGCCGATCCAAGAGATCATCAACCTAGCAGGCCGATCATCCAAGAAACTCAACAAACGAGCCCAAGAAGATCAACAAGCTAGAGACCAAAGTTTATATATTTAAGAGAGAGAATCAGAGGATTAAAGTTAGAGATTGTACACCCACACGCATACAAACATCAATACAATATATTATTTATTCCACGTGTCTCCATCCCCGAAGTTACGTGTGAACAACAAGTATATACGAAGAACATTTTATGTTATAAAGGACAAACATTTCGTTTGAAATATGTAAATAACACAACATATTCAATAAAGAGAAAATGAAACATAACAAATATAAGTAAAGAAAAGTAACATATCAAGTATATCAACATTCATATATATATATCAGGTATATCATTCTTATATCAATACTCATAATCAAGTATATCAAAGGTTACGCTTATCAAATCAAGTATATATTAGGTATATCATTGTATTCATTCAAGTATATATATATCAAATTTGGTATATCAGTTAATTGATACACTTTATATTTCGCATATCAATAAATATAAAATATATTGGATATACTACTAATATATCAGTTTCAACAAGGGGTAAAACTGGAATAATAAAAAAGGGAAAAATACACTTTTGTTCCCTGAGGTTTGGTTTAGGTTGCGTTTTGGTCCCTGAGGTTTCAAACTCAATATTTTAGTCCCTGAGGTTTAGGGATGTCCACGGGGCGAGGCGAGGACGGGGATGGCTTCCCCGTCCCCATCCCTGCCTCCCATTTCAATCCTCATCCCCATGGGAAATTTGCGGGGATCGGGTTCCCCACAGGAAATTATTCCCCATTTAATTTTTTTTTTCGTCTTCATTAAATCAAATATTCTTTTGATAGATTTTCAAATAGTTAACTTTGCATGAAAAATGTTCATTAATTTTCTATTGGATAGTTAATTATTCACATAAATTCTTCATTTAGATAGTTAATTTCTTTAAAAAAAAAAAACTCTTTTTAAAGAAAAATAAATTCTTAAATCTCCTATTATAAACAAAATATTATTTCATATCAAACTATCTAATTATCTATACATAAAATTTAAATGTTTAAACCATATAATTTAAACTTATCCAATTTTCTAAGTCATTAACAATAAAATTTTAAATGTATATATAATGAGAAATAATAATAATAATAATAATAATTAAAAAAAACGGGGCAGGGAGCGGGGAACGGGGATGGGAAATACGTTCCCCGTCCCCGCCCCCGTTTAGCTCGTGGGGAATTTTTCTCTCCCACTCCCCCCCATTCCCCGCTTAAACGGGGATTCCTTGCCCCATTAGGGGAAGGTCCCCACGGGGCCCCGGCCCCGCAGGGCAAATGGACATCCCTATTGAGGTTTGCATTTAGTAGCATTTTGGTCCTTCCATCCATTTTTCCGTTAAAAGTTAACAGATCGCTGACGTGTCACTTATTTTTTTATTAAAAAACTTATTTTTTCATTTTTTTAAAATAAAAACTAATAAAATATATTTTTTAATATATTTTTAATTCTGTAACCTTCATCTTCTTCAACCCTTCACCACCACCACTCTTTTTCTTCTTAAACACCATCCTCGCCACCAACCTACAGTCGGCGACTAGTTGTCGGCCGCCGCCGGCAGTTTTTTCTTTTTTCTTCTTCTTCTTTTTTTCTCCTCTTCTTCTTTCCCACCTCACTTTTCTTTTTTTTTTTTTTTTTATAAGTGGAACGAACTAGGAGGAGGAAACCCGGCCTCAATGGGAAAATAAAACGGAGCACTCATCCCTCCTTCGAATTCAGATCTGAATCGGGTAGAGGGAGGAGGGAGAAGGGAGGAGGGTTTCCTTCTCCCAGTTCGTTCCACTTATAAAAAAAAAGAAAAAAAGAAAAAAAAAGAAAGAAAAGTGAGGTGGGAAAGAAGAAGAAGAAGAAGAAAAAACTACCGGCGGCGGCAAGGGTCGGCGACGGTAGGTTGGTGGTGAGGATGGTGTTGAAGAAGAAAGAGAGTGGTTGTGGTGAAGGGTTGAAGAAGATGAAGGTAAAAGAAATAAGGGAAAAATACACTTTTGGTCCCTGAGGTTTGGGTTAAGTGACAGTTTGGTCCCTGAGTTTTCAAACTCAACAAAAATACCCCTGAGGTTTGAGATAAGGCTCATTTTCGTCCCTGCCGTCAATTTTTCTGTTAAATCTTAACGGTTGCTGATGTGACACTATTATTTTAATTAAAAAAATCATTAGTTTTTTTATTTTTTTAAATAAAAATAGTAAAATAATAAAATATTAATATTTTATTCTTTTTTATTTTTTTTCTCCCATTCTCTTTCTTCTTCTTCTTCTCCATCTCCTTCATCTTCCTTCTTCTTCTTCCTAACTCCGGCGACCGGTGGCCACCGCCGGCTGCCGGCCGCCGGCGACTATTTTTTTTTTTCTCTCTTCTTCTCTTTTCTTCTTTTCTCTTATCCCGTTTTTCTTCTCTAATTTTTTTTTTTGAAATAAATAAGAGGAGGAGGGAGCCCCTCCTCCTCCCTCCGTCCAGATCTAGAAGGGGAGGGAGGATGATCCTCCCTCCCTCCTCCTCTTGTTTATTTTTTAAAAAAAAAAAATTAGAGAAGACAAATGGGGTAAGAGAGAACAAGAAAAGAGAAGAAAAGAGATGAAGAAAAGGAGAAAAAAAAAGTCGCCGACGACCGGCAACGGCGGCGGGCGGTGGCCCCGGTCGTCGGAGTTAGGAAGAAGAAGATGGAAGATGAAGGAGATGGAGAAGATGGAGAAAAAGAAAAAGAAGAAAGAGAGTGGGAGAAAAAAGAATAAAAAAAGAATAAAATATTAATATTTTACTATTTTACTATTTTTATTTAAAAAAATAAAAAAAATTATTAAAATAATAGTGCCACGTCGGCAACTGTTAAGATTTAACAGAAAAATTGACGGCATGGACTAAAATGCTCCTTATCTCAAACCTCAGGGGTATTTTTGTTGAGTTTGAAAACTCAGGGACCAAACTGTCACTTAACCCAAACCTCAGGGACCAAAAGTGTATTTTTCCCCAGATTAAAAGTATATTAAAATATTATTTTTATTAATTTTTATTTTAAAATAAAAAAAATAAGTGCCACGTCAGTGATCTGTTAACTTTTAACGGAAAAATGGATGGAGAGACGAAAATGCTACTAAATGCAAATCTCAGAGACTAAAATGTTGAGTTTAAAACCACATGGACCAAAACGAAACCTAAACCAAACTTCAGGGACCAAAAGTGTATTTTTTCCTAAAAAAAAAATGAAAATCAGATTTTAAAAATTTTGCTATATTTGCAAATCACAAAAAGCATAGCTAAATTTGCAAATATCGTAATATTTTTTTAGTAGCCATTGCAATTTCTCTATTTATTTTTATCGACGCATAACACACGCATGCATGCACGGACGCATGGATACATAGATACACACATATGGAAATTCACACGAACATACACACATTCCAACACACATGCACATGAGCACAACACGCACACTCACCCGTGCACAAACACAAACACACACCCACAGGCGCACACACAAGTCCTACTCGCATGCACGGACTTTTAGAAAAAAAAATAAAATAGTTTTAGCTCAGTTTCATTCTCTATAATATTTCATAATTATTATGTCATTGTGATTTTTTAAAATAAACAAAAACATTCATATATACATATATAACTCTATAGAATCATCCAACATACAAACTATATTTATATTATATTCTCACCCATTCTTAATTCAAATATATATTTCACCTATTATTAAATATGCCCCTACGTTTAGAAAGTAAACATGTATAAAAAAAAAAAAACTATATAACAACAACATATAAAATATAAACGTGTATAAATTTTAATGATCGTTTGTTGGAAAAATGAGCTCGTTTGTTGAAAAAAGAAATTTGTTTGTCATCTAAAGGAACTATATTGCCAATTGAAGGAAATATATCATCGTTTGAAAGAAATATATCGTTGGCTATTGTTCTAAATTTGGTCACTATTTAGTGTTCGAAAAGGTTCGAACTCCAAAGATCTAAAGTTGGAACAAAGTGAGTTCAATAGATGTGTGAGTATTCATTGGATCCAAAATCAGAGTCGATTGGGTCGTCGTGGGAGCCGTTGAGGGTTGAACTACCATTGGAAGGAGCCGTTGAACATGAGGGAGGGAAAATGATGTTACAACTTGTTGGAGATGGAGAAGACACTCACATCGGTTGCCACTTAGAATAGGGAATCAAGTAGATTTTTTTTAAGAAGACACTAAAAATCAAGGAAATCAAAAAGGAGAAGAGATAGGGAAGAAAAAGATGAAAAAAACATAGGGCGTTATTTTCATATATTTTGAATGGAAGTTAGGAAAATCAGAGATATTTTGAAATCTAAAACGGTGATGGAACATATATCTAGTTGTTGAAGGAGAAATTTTGTTCAATCACAAATTGTCACGTCATTATTTAAAATTAATGACGAAATTACAAATAATTAAATTTGGGACCAATTATAAATTGACATGTGTCTCAAATTTAATTTGAAGACAAAGTTGGCCAATTATAAATTTAAAGAGCCAAATTTCTATTTGATCAATTAATTAGAAAATAAATTATTTTGATCAAATTAATTAATTTGACCAATTAATTAAGAAAATAATTAATTAGATCAAATTTGGGGCTTTTAAATATTTGGGTCATATGGTTTTGGGTCAAATATGAACCAAACCCAAGACCAAATAGTTGAACCCAAGACCAAAAAGCCCAAGTCCAAGTTGTTAGGCCCAAAAGTCACCAGGGCCCATCCAGCGAGGACTCTATAAATAGATGGGTTCTCCACCATTTCAAGGGTTCAGAAATTCGACACTCTCACAAAGACAAGAGTTCAGAGTTTCAAAGCTCTCAAGCAGAACCAGAGAATTCAAAGAGACCCCACCAAGTCTAAAGACCGAAGACTCTCTGCAATCCATAAGTTCAAGTGTTGAACACTTCTTGGAGACCAAACACTCTTCAAGACTTCAATACTCCTTGAAGACCAAACACTCTTCAAGACTTCAACACTCCTTGAAGATCAAAAGACTCTTCAGGACATCAACATTTCTGGAAGACTGAAGACTCCTTCAAGACCGGAAGACTTCAAGCTCCAAGAATTCATTAAAGCTTCAGACTCGAGATCAAACGTTCCAGTCCTCGAGTGAAACACATTCACACACATATGATAGAGAATCAGAGGATTAAAGTTAGAGATTGTACACTCACACGCATACAAACATCAATTCAATATATTATTTATTCCACGTGTCTCCATCCCTGAAGTTACGTGTGAACAAATTGGCACGTCCAGTGGGACCATCTCTACCTCTCATCTCTCTCTCTTATCTCAAAACACAAGTGTAAACATGTCGTTCAAGACTTCCTCAATGGTCGATGTCATGAACAAGTCTTACATAGGTTTTACTGCCTATTGTTGCTTCAATGAACTGACGTTGCAAAAGAAGATACAACTTCTATCGTTGTAGGACAAGAAACAACCTTGCAGGGGACATATACTAATGACAAGTTTCTTATCAAGTATAATCCTTTGTTTGAACCTGATTCTGACGTAGTGACCGTCATGATGACTGAGACAAGAACTATGGAAGAAAGAATGGCTGAGATGCAGGAACACATCAACACCTTGATGAAGGCAATTGAAGAAAAAGATTCTCAAACCGCGCAACTAAAGAGCCAAATTGAGAACCAACATATCGTCGAATCAAGTCAAACCTAAGTCATAAAAAAATCATGACAAAGGAAAGACTATAGTGCAAGATGATCAGCCACAGTGTTCTACTTCGGTCGCTTCACTATCCATCCAACAACTCCAAGATATGATCACAAACTGTATCAGAGCTCAGTCCGGTGGACCTACTCAAGATTCCCTCTTGTATTTCAAACCTTATACTAAGAGGATTGATAACTTGAGAACACCAATCGGGTATCAACCACCGAAATTTCAGCAGTTTGATGGAAAGGGCAATCCTAAACAACATATTGCTCACTTCGTTGAGACATGCGAGAACGCTGGTACTCGAGGGAACCTACTAGTCAAACAGTTCGTTCGAACACTTAAAGGAAATGTTTTTGACTGGTACACTAATCTAGAACCTGAGTCAATAAACAATTGGGAAGAACTCGAAAGAGAGTTTTTGAATTGCTTCTACAACACTAGACGAACCGTTAGCATGTTCGAGCTCACCAATACTAAACAACGAAAAGGTAAACTCGTTGTTAACTATATAAATCGCTGGAGAGCTATGAGTTTAGATTGCAAAGATCGCCTCACTGAACTCTCTTCCGTTTAGATGTGCATTCAAGGCATGCACTGGGAACTCATCTACATCCTTAAAGGTATAAAGCCTCGCACCTTTGAGGAACTAGCAACTCACGCCCACGATATGGAGCTAAGTATTGCTAGTCGAGAAAACCAAGACATTCTCCTGCCTAACATGAGAAAAGAAGAAAGGAACGACGAAGAGACTATAGAAGAATCTATGGTTGTCAACACAACCCTTCCCAAGTCGTCTTAGAAAGAAAACCGACAAACAAATGGAGCGCATCACCTAACTTTAAAGGAAAGACAGAAGAAAATCTATCCTTTCCCTGATGCCGACATCCCTGATATGTTGGAACAACTACTGGAAGCGCAACTGATAGAGCTTCCTAAGTGTAAATGACCAGAAGAGATGGAGAAAGTCGATGATCTCAAGTATTGCAAGTATCATCGAGTTATTGGTCATCCAGTGGAAAGATGTTTCGTCCTAAAGGACTTAATTCTAAAGCTAGCTATGGAAGGAAAAATTGAGCTCGACCTTGATGAAGTAGCTCAATTAAATCTTGCTACAACCAAAGGAAAGAGCAAACATAAAAAAAAAAAAAAAAAAAAAAAGAATCCTAAGAAGCCTCAACCTAAGAGGAAGAAAAGTAAAGATTTTTCTCAACCTCGTCAGCCGGTGACTTTGAATGAATACTTCTCCAAAACTTTCCACAAAAAGGAAAAATAAAACTTTGCAACTTCCTATTGCGTCGACGTAGAAGAAGTTGACAATTCCAAGAAGAGTGAACAAAGGGCATCCGTCTTTGATCGCATCAAGCCTTCAACTACTCGTCCTTCGATATTCCAAAGAATGAGTATGGTCGTGACAAAAGAAGAAAATCAATGTTCGACATCCACCTTCCACCTTCACTTGATCCATTTTCTTCAAAGGGTACGTAGGCAGCTTAAAGAAAACTTTAAGTTCAGTCTCTGCAAACAAAAAAAAGAAGTGAAACAAATATTGAAGCACGAAAATATAAATTGAGGAAATTCATCACTAGTGGGGGCAACACAGCAAATGCAACATAGCAAATGAAAGTTGTGCACCGTTATGAATGTGAGACTATGAGTTGGATGAATAAAAGAAGACTTCATTCCTCCAAGTCCGAAGGTTCTCACGTGCTTCGCTGCGTGCTACAATTTCTCCTGCGCTTCAAAGGCTCTCATGGGAAATATGTATCTTAAAATTTAAGATTAACAATTTTGGGACTCGAACTCATGACCTTCGGTCAACTCATATTATTCTCAATCCAAATTTTGTCATACCCAAAATCAACCAAAGTCCCAAACTCAAATTTTATTCTAAATGCAAGTTAAAATTGGTTAGAATTTTACTTCAAGCCAAAAGTTTGGCATAATCCAAATTTTATCCTAAATGGACCAAAGTTCAAACCTAAATTCTATTCCAAATGCGAATTAAAATTGGATAGAATTTTACCTCAAATCAAAATTTGGTCATAATCCAGATTTTACCCAAACTTAAGTTCAAATCAAAGTTTGCTGCAAATAAGGAAAAACAAAATTTTGACCAAAATTCACATTTTTATTAAATTGGCACACCAAATGGAGTCAAAATCAAGAACAAATACCTTGCATTTTTATTCCAAAATATCTTTTTTCGAGATTCACTCCCACATAACTTGTGCATAAATCTCGAAAAGGGGGCATTTGTTGAAGGGGAAATTTTGTCCAATCACAAATTGTCACGTCATTATTTAAAATTAATGACGAAATTACAAATAATTAAATTTGGGACCAATTATAAATTGACATGTGTCCCAAATTTAATTTGAAGACAAAGTTGGCCAATTATAAATTTAAAGAGCCAAATTTCTATTTGATCAATTAATTAGAAAATAAATTATTTTGATCAAATTAATTAATTTGACCAATTAATTAACAAAATAATTAATTAGATCAAATTTGGGTCTTTTAAATATTTGGGTCATATGGTTTTGGGTCAAATATGAATCAAACCCAAGACCAAATAGTTGAACCCAAGACCAAAAAGCCCAAGTCCAAGTTGTTAGGCCCAAAAGTCACCAGGGCCCATCCAGCGAGGACTCTATAAATAGATGGGTTCTCCACCATTTCAAGGATTCAGAAATTCTACACTCTCACAAAGACAAGAGTTCAGAGTTTCAAAGCTCTCAAGCAGAACCAGAGAATTCAGAGAGACCCCACCAAGTCTGAAGACCGAAGACTCTCTGCAATCCATAAGTTCAAGTGTTGAACACTTCTTGAAGACCAAACACTCTTCAAGACTTCAACACTCCTTGAAGACCAAACACTCTTCAAGACTTCAACACTCCTTGAAGATCAAAGACTCTTCAGGACATCAACATTTCTAGAAGACTGAAGACTCCTTCAAGACCGGAAGACTTCAAGCTCCAAGAATCCATTGAAGCTTCAGACTCGAGATCAAGCGTTCCAGTCCTCGAGTGAAACACATTCACACACATAAGATAGAGAATCAAAGGATTAAAGTTAGAGATTGTACACCCACACGCATACAAACATCAATTCAATATATTATTTATTCCACGTGTCTCCATCCTTGAAGTTACGTGTGAACACTAGTTTATTTCATTCATTTTTTAATTGCAATGGATAAATTGGGTAAGCTTGAAAGAAAGTTGAAAATTGTCGTGAAACACATTTATTTAATTTGATGTTTTAAATAGCCAATCTATGTAGTTAGTCGTATGTACACAGTACAAATATATATACACCAAGCTCATTTTATCTTAAAGCACTCGAGGATTTTTTATAGTTTTTAGAAAGTGTTTCTAACTATGTAACAAAAGTTATAGAAATTTTGAATGTGTTTTCAAAAGTGTTTTCAATTAGCAATAATCATTTCAAACTCAACCTTCATGATAAAACATTTTGAGTATAGAGGTTCCACAACAAAATCCAGTAAGTAATTTCAATATTAGGTTTTATCCCTATTAACTTCTAGCTAACAAAAATTATATAATAGCATACTCAAATATAATTTTGCTTTGGTAGATGTCATTAAAATATGATAAGCTGTGTTTTATTTTTTATTTTATAGAAAAGATATGTAAGGTGCCTTTTTTTTAATTATTATTATTAAAATTGTATTTTTATTTATAAATTTATTATTGTAATATTGTAGTTTTTTTTTCATGTTAATACTCTTGAAGAGACAACCTACATTAGAATTACAAAAAAAAAAAAAAAAAAAAGGACGTCGAAATAAGAGACGACCTATAAGCAACGTTAACATAGGTCATCTCTCCTGCACACTCGTATATCGTATTATCCTATGTTAGTTGGTGGGTTGATCTCTCTAATATGTGAGTGGTCTTTTGTTTGAAACATATCGAGCATATTTAAAATCAAATAAATTAGTTAAAAGAATGAAAATACGCTGAAAAAAAAAAAAGAACAAAAAAAGAAGAAAAAACAGAGAGGAAAAAGAAGGAAAAAAATTGAAATGAAAATACGTTGGGTCGGGCTCAAACAAAGGACCTCTAACACAATAGAGAGGTCAATCCACCAACTTACCATATAGCATAATTTTCATATGAGTGTGAACATTGTTATCTATTTTAGCGTGCTTTTTGTTTTTAATTTTAATGAGAGACGACTTGCTAAGTTTTTTTTTTTTTTTGTAATTTTGTTGGAAAGACGGGTCACATCAGTCGGTCATCTCTTGAAAAGATGGTATTAGAACCTTCAGAGTAGATGAAAGTCTTGCATATCTTTTCATTAAAGCAAGGTTGTATAAATAGCCAATATAGCAACCAGTTACAATAACAGAAATACCAACTAGCTACCAACAAACTAACAATATATCCTAACAAACTAACTATATATTCTAACACTCCCCCCTCAAGATGGGCCGGTTAAGTTTACAACTCCCATCTTGGAAAGCAAAGTAGAAAAAGCAGGAAATGGAAGAGTCTTAGTTAAGATATCAGCCAGTTGCATATTCGAACGAACGGGCAGCAACTTAATTTCTCCTTTGACAATTCTATCTCGGACAAAATGAAAATCAAGCTCGATGCTTTGTACGTTCATGGAAGACCGGATTTGATGCAATATGAATTGCAGACTGATTGTCACAGAATATCAAAGCAGGGGCCAAAGAAGAAACTCGAAACTCTTTGAGTAATTGAATGATCCATACCAGCTCACTACCGTTGCAGCCAAAGCCCTATACTCAGCTTCAGCAGAAAAACGGGAAACTGTGCTTTGCTTCTTCGCCTTCCAAGAGACCAAGGAGTCTCCAAGAAAAACGCAAAATCCAATCGTCAAATTGCGAGTATCAGGACATGAGGCCCAATCCGCATCAGTAAAGGCTCGTAACTGAAAAGTTGAAGAAGCTGATAAGAAGATTCCTTGCCCTGGAGACCCTTTCAAGTACCGGAGGAGATGATGAGCGGCAGACAAATGTGAAGTCCTTGGGTGGGCAACGAACTGACTCAATCTGTGAACAGAGAAAGTAATATCCGACCGAGAAATAGTGAGATAAAGTAAACGGCCAACTAAGCGCCGATAGACAGTAGGATCACGAAGTAATTCCCCTTGATCTGCTATGAGTTTGATACATGGATCCATAGGAAGATTACACGGTTTGGAAGCTAAAAAACTTGTATCTTCAAGCAACTGCAAAGTGTAATTGCGCTGAGATAGATGAATTCCTTTTGAAGACTGTGCTAGTTCAAGTCCAAGGAAATAACGAAGAGCTCCAAGATCTTTTAATTTGAATGCAGAATTTAGGTGTCCTTTTAAATCAGTGATGAGCCGCTCAGAAGGTCCAATGACAATAATATCGTCCACGTAGACAAGAAGAGCAAGAAAAGAGACACCAACACCTCGAGTAAAGAGGGAATAATCACTCTTTGATTGTTGAAAACCAAGCATCAAGAGTGCAGTCGTAAATTTATCAAACCATTGGCGAGAAGCCTGTTTGAGTCCATAAATGGACTTGTGAAGCTTACAAACAAGTTTACTATTGTTAGGACATTGTACTCCATGTTCATAACCAAGAGGAACATCCATATAAACCTCCTCATTAAGCTCTCCATGGAGGAAAGCATTATTCACGTCGAGCTGGAGTAAGGGCCAGTTTAGAGAAACAGCAACGGAAAGAAGAATTTTCACAGTGACCAACTTTGCAACAGGTGAAAAAGTTTCTAGGTAGTCGATCCCTTCCTGCTGAGTATACCCCTTTGCTACCAACCGGGCTTTATAGCGCTCAATAGACCCATCCGACTTTAATTTTACCTTATAGATCCACCTGCACCCAATGGAGTGATGACCCTTTGGAAGAGGGACAATAGACCACGTACGGTTAGCCTCCATAACATGTAACTCAGCACTCATTGCTTCACGCCAATGAGGGAATGGAGCAGCTTGATGGTAAAAATCTGGTTCACAGTGAGTTGAAACACTAAGAACAAAACTTTTGTACTTAGGAGATAGCCTATCATAAGATAGATAGGTGGCCAATGGATACAGATGATTTGCCATGGGTATGTCAGTGGAGAATAAAAGACTACAATGGTAGTCCCGAAGGTAAGATGACACCTTACATGTTATGTTAAAGCGCCAAGGCTGATTGCAGGAATCGGTAGTAACAGTATCAGCAACAATAGCAAGCTCACTGTTAGGAACAACTCTATCAGGTTGTGAAATTACATCAGTGGGATCAGCAACTACTGGAGATTGAGGCTGTTGTTCAGGTTCAATGCGGGCACAAGTATCAGGAGTCCCGTCAGCTGTAGTTCCAGTAAGAACATCAGGTGTTTGTTCATCAAAATTAGATCCATCCGCAAGTGTTGGAAAACCACTGGTAGCCTGATGAGTAGAACTTGTACCAGAATAATTGAAAGTCGTTGCCAAAACTAAGTCAGGAAAAATGGTTGTAGGATCACCTTGCGGAGCAACTATATGAAAAGGAAACAGATGTTCGTGGAACACCACATCCCTGGAGACAAAAATTTTCTTGGACTGAATGTCATATAAACGAAAACCCTTGACTCCTGGAGGATAGCCAAGAAAAACAGCAGGAAGAGCCCGAGGTTGAAGTTTAGATCTTTTATGCTGCAAAGTGGAGACAAAAGCAAGACAACCAAACACTTTTATGTTAGAGTAATCAGCATGCTTCCTGTGGAGACGAAGAAAAGGAGTTTCCCATTTCAACAAGGGAGATGGAGTCCTGTTGATGAGGTAACAAGCTGTGAGGACACACTCACCCCAAAAACAGACTGGGACTCTCGATTGAAACAATAAAGCACGAGTAACATTTAGCAAGTGCTGATGTTTGTGCTCCACAATTGAGTTTTGCTCAGGTCTAGCTACACACGAGTACTGATGAATCACCCCTTTAGTAGCAAAGAACTCTGTGAAGGCAAGCTCAGGAGCGTTGTCTGATCTAAATTGCTTTATGGAAGCAGAGTATTGAGTTTCCATCAGTTGAAAGAAACGAGGAATTATCTGAAGAGCCTCTGACTTTTGTCTCATGAGGAAAACCCAAGTGTAACGAGAATGATCATCTACTAAGGTAAGAAAATACCGAAAACTAGCATGTGTTGGTGTCTTATAGGGGCCCCAGATATCACAGTGCAGCAAATCAAACACTTTGTCAGATATATGATTGTTAGAATGAAAAGACAGCCTACGTTGTTTGGCAAGAGGACAAATGAGACAAGGATCATGTGAAAAAGTTTTAACACTGTTATTTTGCAACAAAGAACCCAAAGCATTAAGATGCTTAGAAGAAGGATGGTCGAGTCTATCATGCCATGTTACATTATTACAAGGAAAAGATTTATTCAAAACAGTAGTACTCAAAGCAGTCACGGGGGAAGCAACTCTCAAAAGGTAAAGACCTTGCCAATGATTAGCCTTCCCAATCGTCTTCCAGGAGAACTTGTCCTGAAGAATGCACGAATTCTCAATAAATTTCACAACAAGAGGTTGACTAGCAGTTAAAGCACTTATGGAGATCAAATTAAAACTGAAAGACGGAATAAACATCACATTACGCAGCATGATATCACTGTTAAGTTGAATATCCCCCTCAAAATCTACTTTAATCTGAGTTTGATTCGGTAGAGTGACTGACTTATGTGTAACAGGCCTCAAGTATGTAAATAATTCTTTCAAATGGCAGATATGAATAGACGCTCCAGAGTCAAGAACCCACGACGTAACAGAAGAAACACGAGGGACAGAACAAATACCTGCCACATGAGCTGATGGAGAAGTATCAGCAGGAGCAGAAACCTTAGTGAGATGGCTCTGGAGAATGGCCAATAACCCTTGACACTGCTCAGGTGTTAAAGAAGATAGAGAATCAGCCGAAGACGAGGAACCATGAGTAACGGTGGAACAAGGAGTGTTTGTCTTCGAAGAGCTAACCCTTTGATTGCGGTATCCTTGTGGATAACCGTGGATTTTATAACACTTGTCCACGGTGTGGCCCAGAATATTGCAGTGGGTGTAATGAGGCCGTTCTTTCTTCTTGTTCATAGATGATTGTGTTCGACTCGGAGGATTATTCTTGACAAGAAGTGCGGCTGGCGAAGTGATTGTGTTGCTTGCGACGGAGGATGAATGAGTGATATTCACCGAAGCTCGATGTTCAACTTCTTGCGCAACCAAAGAAAAAGGCCGTTGGATGGTCAGCTCTGGTTCCATAAGAAGCAATTGTGTGCGGATTTGGCTAAATGAATCATTCAATCCCATGAGAAAGGTCATAACGTGTTCGGTCTGAAAATACTCAGTAAGTTTCTTGACACCTCCACACGTACATTTTCCACAACTGCAGACAGGACGATAGGAAGAAAATTCATCCCAGAGCGTTTTGAGTTTTGCAAAGTATGTGGTGACAAAGTCTTGATCTTGGACAAGATTCGAAATCTCTCGACGAAGCTGAAAGACACGGGGCGATTCTTTCTTTGATACCGTTGCTGAAGATCGAGCCAAATGTCCCGAGCAGTCTCAGCGAAATTGACACTAGCTGCAATCTTCTTTGAGAGGGAATTCAATATCCAAGCAGTAACCACACCATTGCAAATGATCCAAGAGCGCCACATTTCACTGTCAGGTTGGGTGATAGTACCGTCGACGAACCCTAACTTGTTCTTCACTGTCAAGCCAATAATCATAGCATTGCACCAGGAAGTATAATTGGATTCTGTCAGGAGGTCAGAAACGAGAACGAGATTAGTTCCATCTGAATGTTGCAAGAAATAAGGATTTTCGTATTGCTCAAATAACGGATCGATTTGTGGGCTGAGTCGTAGAAGAAAAGTCGTCAGCCATGGATGGAACTGGAAACTCGAAGAAGTTGCGGAAGGAAGAAGAAACTCTCGAAGGTTAAAAGATTAGAGCGACTGATACCATATTAGAACCTTCAGAGTAGATGAAAGTCTTGCATCTTTTCATTAAAGCAAGGTTGTATAAATAGCCTATATAGCAACCAGTTACAATAACAGAAATACCAACTAGCTACCAACAAACTAACAATATATCCTAACAAACTAACTATATATCCTAACAGACGGGCGTGAAAAAAAAACTACAATATTACAATAATAAGTTTATAAACTTATTATTGTATTAGATTTTTAAAAATAAAATTTTAGTTTATTTATAAAAATAAATAATTTTAATAATTAAACAAAAAATTAGTTCCAAAATAACTCAATCTTGTTTGAGTTATATATATATATTGAAATATGTAGCAGTTATACTTACTAGCTTGGTTTATAAACTTTGAATATGAGGGAGAAATAAAGTAAAAGGGATCCAATTTTTAAATTCATCGTAGTCTGAGGGTTTAATATTTACAATTGAAAGTTTAAGGGTTCAATTTTAACAATTTTTAAAGTTTGAGGGTTTAATTTTTACATTTGAAAGTTTAAGGATGTAATTGTTACAACTATCATACTTTAGGGGTGTTTTTGCAATTTTCCCTTAAAATAAATAAAATTTTCAATACATTAACGAACCATTGACCAAATTTTGTAAGGATTTAATTTAAAATTTTCTTACATTACTTTAAGCAATTAACAAATCCAAAAAAATTGAATAGTTGGTTTACCTTTCCCTCTTGCTAGTTAATAATATGTAATTTGAAAGGTTTAGTGAACCAAATCACAATGACTTGAAAAGAAAGGATCACTATGAGATATTATTTAGGGAAAAATAAACTTTTGGTACTTGAAGTTTGGGTTGGGTGTCATTTTGATTTTTGAGTTTTCAAACTCGACATTTTAGTCCCTAAGATTTGGATTTCGTTTCATTTTGGTTCTTCCATCCATTTTTCCTTTAATAACTAATGGATTGCTGACGTGACACCTATTTTTTATTTAAAAATAATAATTTTAAAATTTTTAGTACAAAAAAGTAATAAATTAATTTAAAAAATTATTTTTTATTTTTTCTTTCTCTCTTCTTCTTCCCGCTACTAATGCTGGTGGTCGTCATTGGCAAACTCTTTTTTTTTTTTTTTTGCCCTTCTTTTCTTTTCCTTCCTTTTTCCTTCCTTTCTTTCTATTTCTTTTAAATTAAGAACTGAAACGAAGGGGTTTGCAAAAAGGGAAAAACAGAGAGGACAACAAAATAGAAGTTGTTTCAGATCTAAAACGAGCGAGGACAACAAAAAATGGCAAGTTCAAAAGAAGACGGCGAGGAAACCCCCTTTACGCAAGCACCACAGACATCCTTCCGATGGAAAATTCGAAAGAAGAAAAAGAACCTAAGAAAGGAGAAATCGTCAATGATTCTAAAAAAGAGAAAAGAAAAACCTAACAAAGAAGAAAAAAGAAGAAGAGGAGAAAGGAGAAAAGTGGAAAATTTTGAACATAAAAAATAACAAATTGACAACTGGCAAAGGTGGTGTCTGTCGAAAGTGAGTTGATATTAGGGTTCGAGATAATGGTAGAGAAGAAGAAAAAAGAAGAAGAAAAAAGAAAAAGAAAAAATTAAAAAAAATATATATATATATTTAATATATTATTTTATTTTAAAAATTAAAAAATATATTTTTTAAATAAAAAACCAATGTCACATTCTGTTAGTGTTTAACGGAAAAATAATTGACTGAGGGACCAAGAGTGTAATGAAATTCAAACCTCTTGAGCTAAATTGTCCAAAATAAAACTTAACTCAAACCTCAGGACCCAAAAGTGTATTTTTTCCCACTACTTAAATTTATCATCCCATAAATTAGAATGAGTGTAAAAAGAGATTAGGTAGAAATGCAAAGAAAAAGCCAGTTGGTCGAGGGATTTAACCGATGTTAATACATTGACAAAATATTCATTAGTGGACACTGATATGAAGCATGGTCGAAGAGAAGAATAGAGGCAATTGCCCCTTGTTGTCTTTTGTGCAAACTAATTGTATAAAGAAATTTTGATTTTAAAATTGCCCCCCAAATTATCAAATTTAAGAGATTTATAGTTAAAAGGGGAAAATTATTTTTTGGTAGTTTTGAAGAACATGTGCATTTGGTCCCTGAGTTTTCAAAATAGACTTTTTTAGTCCCTGAATTTTGAGAAATAGATTTAAAAGGTCCCTAAGTTTTCAAAATAGACCTTTTTAGTCCCTGAGTTTTAAGAAATAGATTTAAAAGATCCATAATATTATTTTTTCATCTTTTTAAATTAATATTTTTGTATTATTTTTTTATTATTCAGTGGTTTTTAAAATTAAAAAAAATAAAAAGTATTGATTTAAAATTTTGAAAAAAATAATATTATGAACTTTTTAAACATATTTCTCAAAACTTAAAAACTAAAAAAATCTACTTTGAAAACTTAAGGATCTTCTAAACCTATTTCTCAAAACTTATGGACTAAAAATGTCTATTTTGAAAACCTAGGGACCAATCGCACATATTCCTCAAAACTCAGGGACCAAAAAGGTATTTTTCCCATAGTTAAAAATGTAAAATTTGGCTCATCCCTATGAAAACTAGTGTGAACAATATTGATATTTAATTCCCTTCACAAAGGTAAAAAATAAAAGAATTGATATTTAGTTCTTGCATAATTTTATTTTTCTAGAAACATCCCTCAGTTTGTACAATTTTTCATGGCATTGAGATGTATAAGTGACCCGTAAACTCATCCAAAGCATAAAAAATTAAAGCCTCTGGCGAAGCAATAACCAATGGTAACCAACCACCATTCAGTCTTCTCATCTGAATGATATTGAAATGAAAAACGGCTGCTTTGTTACATAATCAGACACTTACAATACAAATATTTTACAGACATAAGCAAGCAAGCATATGCTTTTAACTGAACTCAGTTTCATCAACCTAAATTACAACTCAATTTCCATTGGATTTAGAGAGAGGAAAAAGAAAACTATGACATGGAAGGACTCAATCCACAAGCAAAACTCAACTGTTAGCTAAAATCAATGAAGGAAAGGTGGAATTGACAACGCCCTAAAGGAAGCATGGAATCATGGGATAAATAAAAATATTACAGAGACATTATTCGATTCTTTTTCCCCACAAGAATTACAATTGAGATTAGCAAATGCTTTTTTTTTTCTCTTTTTTTTCTTTTTTTTTTTTCGTTTCTGATCCCACCACCACGTGCAGAGGGTTAGCTCTCAGCTACTCATCATAGCAAGTAGAGTACCAAAAAGGAATTGGCGGAAACAACTAGTTGACAATTGAATAAAGAAACAAGGAAGAAAAACCCTTTCCTGCTTTACCATATTTGACTGCAAAACCCACCTTTTCCAATGCCCATCAAATCAGTCACCTTGCAAGCAGTAAAGTTGACGAATATTTCCTGAAGCTGCAGGAAGAAAAAGAAAAACCTTAAGCCATTTTTAAATATCATGCAGCTATAACAAACATGCAAAACACATTACAGGTTAGAAGAGAAACCCATATTCATATTTAATTCAATACAAAAGAACCTTGGATTTGATAAACGTCAATAACCCAAGGCTATGAAAACGAGCTTAATATATGTCAAGTCTCTAGCCAAGTCAGATCTCCTTTATCCAATACCTCAAATTACAACCTCAGGAATTTTAACACTCCCACTCAATTCAATAACTTTTTATCCCTTTTACTTTTGCTGCTGATAATTGCATATGGTCAGTAGCCCTCGAGCTGATAGAATTCAAATATGATTCCAACATTTTAACACTCCCACTCAATTCAATAACTTTTTATCCCTTTTACTTTTGCTGCTGATAATTGCATATGGTCAGTAGCCCTCGAGCTGATAGAATTCAAATATGATTCCAACATTTTAACACTCCCACTCAATTCAATAACTTTTTATCCCTTTTACTTTTGCTGCTGATAATTGCATATGGTCAGTAGCCCTCGAGCTGATAGAATTCAAATATGATTCCAACAGAAAGCAACACAACATCTCTGCACCTCTAGAGGAGTAACCCAACTTGAAACATAAGGAAACCAAGCACGTGTCATGGAGTCATCGGTGCAAAATCAGGTTAAGTGGTAAATGTGGGGATGCAACAAGTGAAAGAAGAAATAGAGGGAGGTTGTTCCGTAGGACAAAGCTAAACATTGTGTTCAGTGGCAGCAACCCCTATGGGAAGGGATATGATCAAGTTCAATACTTTGAGGTCAATTGGACGTAAGAATTGGAAATATTAACATCAGTAGGTTTGTGCATGATCAGAGAGGCTCTAGCGAGATTTTAACAAGTAGAAAGGAGGTGACCATTGCATTCGTGGGAAGATTTAAAGCTGGCATTTATCATTTGATTAAATCTAATTTTTTCACTTCTTGTGAGAGCAGCGTGAGGCACAACATTCAGCTACTCAAAACATTGGCAGCTTCCTTACTAAAGATTCTTGACCTTGTACTAAAGAGAAATTTCATTTATGGGATGAAGACGAAGACTTGAGTGGAATTAAGGATGTTCAAGCTTGTGGGTCTGATTGCTACAATGAAGTGGTCCCATTGGTGGAAGATTGAAACATAGCATCAAAGACAAGAAATATTTTCCCTTATAGTTACAGGCTGAGGATGGGCAAATGCCTTTGGCCATCCTCTTTTCCACGTCAAATGAAACTGTTACCAACTAAAGAAATTACAGAACAAGGAATAATTCAACTGAGGCAACATGGTGAAAGTCAACAGTAGCTCTAAGTGTGACACGTCATTCAAAAAGGTTGCGAGATGCTGAGTTACAAGGTAAAAGAGAAAAGGGGGCAATGCTTTTGATCTACATACAACACCATGTACCACCATCAAAGCTAGAATAAGGAAACGAGGATATTACTGGTTCAAGAATACCACAACAAGAAAGGGAGCAAAATCATGGCAGTTAACATGCCAAAAAGGATCAATACATATTAACTTCCCAACCGTATGAGTATCCTTATGCCTAGGAAGAATGAAATTCAGGGTCTAGATGGAGAAATGTTGACCACTTAAATTGTTCAATCTAGACAATGTCTTTTTTCTAGCCTAGTTGGTGAAAGAGAAGGATGGTAGCTGGAGATTTTGTATGGATCATTGGATTAATCGTGAGACTATTCCAGACTAGTTTCCAATTACTATCATCAATTGGGCAAAGGTCAGATGAACATTTGAGGCACAGTTTCAGAGGAGGGTGTGTGGGCAAATCCTTTAAAGGTCCACGCTATCTAACATGGCGAACACCTTCCACCCTTGGAGTTTGTGGTAGAAACAGATCTACAGGTGTGGATTAGGACTAGTAAAGCTAAGGAAGGGACAAAAAGAAAATGCTTATTTCAGCCAAGTCCTCATATGAGATCAATTTACAAGATAAAACTGATGACTATTCGTAATTGCAGTTCAAAAGTGGTTGTATTTATCAGGCAGGCAACTAAACTCAAACAGACCAAAGAATTAGAAGACTTGTTAGAGAAACGAATAGTTATTGTCTATCTGGCATTATTTTCTTTTAGTTTTAAATTCATGTAATACAATTCAATACCCAAACAGAAATTGTTCCAAATGCCCCTTCTACCAGAGCCCTTTTAAACAATTGGCCTCTCCCAGTAGTGAAAAGCAAGCCTAATGTTTCAGGGAATTTAAATTAGAGAAGTCCACATGTCAGATTCTTTTGGGCATAAAGTGCGAAGGGGAATATTGTCCAGCTTTAGTGTGGCAATAAATTGAGGAAGAATGGAAAATTTTGTGAAAGGATAAAGTAGAAGTCTTTCTAATACTTTGGAATTCGGATTGAGAAACACTGCCACATTTCCCTGGGCAGGATTGGCCAGAAAGAAGTGAAAAACCTATCTATGTTTTAAGCTTCTTGATTGTGCCAACCTGAGCAAAGCTCAACTAGTTAAAGACATACACCCCTTTGAAGTATACATGAAGTGCAGATGATAAAAAGACATACACCAAAGGTCAGAGGCTCAAATTCATCCAGATTTCTTTAAGCCCGATACAGTTTGTGGATTATTTTGTAAACTTCCAATAAATCAACAAAAAGTCAGCTGTTTCTAAGAAATGTTTGATCTTAATTCTTTTTTTTTTTCTTCGTTTTTTTTTTTTTGGTTATTCATCATTTTAATCCATAAATATTCAGGCCAACTTACATTTAGATACCAGTAGGTCATTTTTTGCAATAAAAAATAAGCCTTTTAAATAAAAATAATAAAAAATGGACTATCATCAGTCATGTCTTTGATGTATTTATAGAGTACATGCAAAGAAAAGAAAAGATCATTACCATATAGCCAGTCTTTGAAGTATACATGAAGTGCAGATGATAATTCTCGCTTGCGGTTCTCTTCAAGTGGGGTTTCTCTCAGTATTTGCTTTACTTCCCCCAAAGTCTTATTCTGAAGGAAAATAAGTAATCAGTCCATCCGAGGTAATTGAAACTTGAAAGCAACAAAATCTAAAAAGAGGTCAAATAAAGACATTCAAAATTAATGCAATTGTTCGACAAACATGCACACGCCCAATGCAAGCTTATATCTAATAAGCAAGGTTTGTCGGACATACATTCCTCTCAAGAGATGCCAAATACGCATCTGGTAATGGGAATGGATTGCAGTCAGTAGATCCAGGAAATTCACCAGATACCCAGTTTGGAATCTGCAACAGAACATAGAGCATCATAAGAAAAAATGTACGACGATCTTTTCCATCCAAACAAAAAAGTGCAGAGGCCCACGTGACCATTTAGGAAACAGCAGCACCAGAAATTAAATTAAAATCCATAAACTAGGAAATACAAATTTGAAACTTAATTATGGACTCTGGTAGGCTGCATCATAAGGTAAAAACAATATCTTCATATACTGTTTTTTTCGGTGGTAGGAAACAAACGAATTCCTGAATCAAAAGAGAGAGGGTATATAAAAAAGGAGATGAGATATCCCCAACCAGCCAACAATTGGTATAAATTTGCATCAAACCATAATCACAAAGGTCAACATTAAGAGAACACGAAAAAGAACAGAAGAGAACAGTCTGACTTGATCCTATGAAACATCCCCATGTTTCTTTCATACCAAGGTATCCATAAAAGAGCCACTGCTTAATTATATCATAATCTATGAATAAACAGAACAAAAACAACTCCAACAAATGGTTGCATAAAACATTAAGAAAAAATACTTCCCGCTATAACTTTTTCTCCCTAAAAGAAAATGCCTACCAAAAAATTTGTGAACTGGTCAGGATCTAGACATGTAGCAGTTTCAGTTTGTACATCAGAGACACCTGCAGGATGAGATAATGAATCGTGTGGATCTACCACTCCAAGGGCAAGTGGTTCATCCCATCTGTTCAGAGCTGCCTCAATGCCAACTTCACTCATGTGGTCTCCCAATTGAGAGTAAAATGTATTATATGGTGCCACCTGCAATAAGATATAAAACGTCTAATTTAATGAAAAGTTAAGTCAATCCTAATTTCATACATCAATGAAATCTTTTGTAACTCTTTCAGCTTATCTTCAGATTTTTTTAATTGGAAGTCTTTTGTAACTCCTTTGGATTGGATTGGGGCTCTCTCCCTCTTTCTATAATTTCATAGATCAATGATTTTGTTTCTTATCAAAAAAAAAAAAAAAAAAAAAAAAGTCAATCCTAATTTCTAATGAACAAGATTAAATAATAACTTCTAATAAAAAATAAATAAAAAAAAAAGATCAATAATAACTCGCCTGCAACTTATGATTATCACCAACAAGCAGTGGTCGTTGATTTACCCCCAAAAAGAACAAACACTCTCGACAGTTTGCAATGCAGACTCTTTTTGCAACTGTAATTAGATGAACTCGCTCACAATGTTCAACTCTTACAGCCTGCAAAAGAAAAAGAATACATTTAAGACAGGTTGGATTATTTTTTTCGTGGGAGATAAATAACCACGTGAAGTAGGATGTGGAAGAAAAGGGGACTGAGAGTCCAACCCTTACAGAAAACTGACGTAACATTTAGAAAAAAATAATAATAATAACATACCATTTCCATTTAAGACAGGTTGGATTATTTTTTTCGTGGGAGATAAATAACCACGTGAAGTAGGATGTGGAAGAAAAGGGGACTGAGAGTCCAACCCTTACAGAAAACTGACGTAACATTTAGAAAAAAATAATAATAATAACATACCATTTCCATCTAATATGTGTACAGTGCAACACAAAATAGTGCCTGAAAAATCCTATCATGGATATCCAAAAGATAACAAAAAAATGATCGATATTGTCATTTTGAACACTTCAAATCCACATCCTCTCATAAAAGATCCCATTCCATTCCCATCCACATTCTTTTGGCTTTTAATTACTCTCCCTATTGTGTATAATTATGTCATTTATGATTAATGTCAATTGAAGCTTTCTTCTGTAGACTTCTTTTAGCACAAAAGATATTTTTTATTAATGTTAGGAAAAGTACAAAAGGAGTGGTAAACCACCCAACCTCCAGAGATTACTAAAAACTGCTCCAGTTGACATAAATCAAATAAGAAACATAATTTCAAACGAATAGATAGAGTATGCTAGATAGAGCTATTGAATTTAACAACATCCAATAATTCAAAATGCTCTTGGGAAGATCTTCAATGATGCTCTTCACCTTTCCAACTAAAGCTTCAAAAGCCTAGTGAAATTGCATCAAACCAAAAAAATTTAGATTTCATTCCGAGAAAATAGCTGCAAAGAAGTTGTTCGACAACCTCTATGGTGTTTTTCGATGAAATACTACTGACTAAAGACAATGAACAAATTGAACTAAGTTCAATACTATAGGAACAATGACAAGGTGGCTTAGAAGATTCTTTTAACAGAGGATGCACCATTGAGGAGAGGCATTCATGAGGATGCCTTCTCCAGAACCCAAGGATACATTTCCAACCCAAGCTTCCAAAATCCTTGTGAAATAGCGTTAGATGAATTTCAGCTTTCCTTCTAAAAGAGCTGAAAAGAAGTTAGTCAATCACGTCAAGGTGTTCCAGGGGGAACAATGCTCGAGACTGAAGATATTGAACAAATTGAACCAAATTTTACTGTCATAGGCGCAATCATGAGGCAGTTTATATCCTCATTCTTTATAGGGATGATGCACCATTGAGGAGAGAATGCCTCTCTTCAAATGTTATCTTATCCTATACTATGGAAGGCCAGGTTTCAATTAAAAGTTTTAACTTCCATAAGAAGCCCCCCTTTCTTGGAAATCCTCCCCTTCAATAGATTCTATGAACAAGTTATTGTACTGGCTCTTTTGTGGTGTAAATGTTTTTACTTTTCATTAACTACCTCATGACAAACTAAAAGGCAAAGGCCTTTCTAAAGTCTAGGTATTGGGTGCTCCTCCCTCCTTGTATATTTCATATTATCACTGACAATGTTTTTAAAGGATAAAAGCGGCCTCGAGGCTTTTCCTCTTGAAGAGGCGAGGCGTAAGCCTCGAGGCGGTGTGAGGCGTAAGCCTCAATTTTAATTAAAAAACATTACGTAAATCCTAAATTTGTGTGAACAAGTAATGCTAAACATAATACTTATATAAAAGTATAGAAAAAACCCTTCTTGAATTGCTACTTGAACAAAAATTCTACAAGTATATCTTTAACATCACTACTATTATCACTTATACGATTGACTTATTCTATAAATTTTTATTTTCAATGTTTTTAAAGCCTAAGTGGTAAAAGTAGTAATATTTTAAATTGTAACAACTCAAACCTTTAAATTTTTTATGATTGGGGAAATTAATACTATTCTTCTAACCATTATATGAGGCTAGAGATTTTAAGCCTCGGTGTGTTTTTATAAAGTTGTAAGCCTCTCCTATGAGAGGCGTAAGCCTCTTATGGTCCAAAGAAGGCGCAAGTCTTGAGGCTAAAAGTTAGAGCCTTGCCTCGAGGTGAGCCTCAAGGCGTAAGCCTCAATAGGCTTTTAAAACATTGATCACTGAAATGGTTGTTTCTAACCCAAAAAGAGCAAAAACAAAATCTCCCATAGGGATTTTTGGATTCCAAACTCTCTGCAACAAGTTTTGTGTTTTTGGGTAAAAACCAAGCTTCCATCGAGAAAAGTGAAAGAAAATACTAGGGCATACAAAAAAAACCCAACAAAAGGGAATCCCAAAAAACAACCTACAGAAAAGGACTCCAGTCCAACAAAATCAAACTAAGAACATAATTACAAAAAGGTAAAGTGGTCGACACCCACAAAGAGGCATTAAGCTTCATCACACAACCTCTCCAACCTTCTAAAAAACCCTATTGGTTCCCCCACAAGATAGCAAAAAAATAAGTGTGCCACAAAACTTTCCCCTACTCCCAAAAAGGCAACCTCATGTGCACCACCTCAATCATAGAGAAACAATCCTAATTCCACATCAAACATAACCGAATGAGTTTCGCACAAGAACAGAGAGTCTAAACAAATTGAAAGCCCCAACAAATGATGCAAGCCCTCTGTCTGACATCTACAAAGGATGCACCATTGTGGGAGCAATACAAAGGAAGAATGTATCCAAAACGGTCCGTAGTGTTGACTCTCCCACATAAAACCTGCCACACAAAAAAAATCACCTTCCTAGGGATTGTAACTCTCTTCAACAAGTTGATAGGCAATACGCTGCATTCTCTAGCCTTGTTGAGATAGCTAAACAAAGATATGAAAGTAAAATTCCATACAGGTTAAGTGTCTACTAAATACCATCTAACTCTACAATAAGTCTTAACATTTTGAAGGTTGAAATTGAAACTATCTTTAGAGATATCCAATCTTCTATTTACCCATCATTAAGGGCTCTTCGGAAGCTCAAGGCCCAGTAATTATCAAGCATATCCCAATATTCTCTCATGCCCCAAGCTCTATAAATTGGTTGGCCAATATAACCTTGAGAAGGCCTCTCTCAAAGGAGCTTCATCTAGCCAATTATCTTCTCAATAGTCAATGTAACTCCCAATTCCCACCTTAAATTTCCGAACTGACTTCATTAAATGTTTGATTGGGAGATAAACTTACAAGGACTTCCACCAGCCCTTGATCTTTAAAAGAGTAAAACAACATCCTTTTTCATCTCCATGCTCGTTGATGACCTAATACAAAAGAGATTCTCTTCCAAGTATATGAAAATCATTTTTTTAACAAGAAACGAACTTCTCATTGATTAAATGAAAAAAAAATTAATGCTCCAGGGATACAAAGGAGTGAAAAAAGAACAAAACAGGACAAACTAAGATAAAAGAGAACCAACGTAGAGAGCACCAAAAGAAGCAAAAGAAAAATGAAAAACTTGGAAGGAACAAATCAAAAAGAAAACTTGTAAAGGAAGAACCAAATAAGCCATCCCTCTAGATAGGGCACAAAAGGCCGAAAAAGACCAAAGCACCAGGGAGACTTTGAGAACGGAAGCCAAATCTCTTAAATTCCCCAAGCATCCAAAAGCTTCACCATCTTTAAACTCAGTGCTTTTAAAAGTTCAAGGTGCACTAAAGGGCAATAGCCTTCTGAGGCTAAGGCGCAAGGCACCAAAAAAAAGTATGGGATTTTTTTTCATGAGGCACAATATATATATATAAAGAAGAGGAAGCATGATTGAAGTGGGAATATGAAGAAAAAGCCCTAAGGATTAGTAAATTTTATTTATTTTTTAACTAATATAAAAGAAAAAAACTCAAAAACGCAATGATTTTTCTGTTTAGGGTTAGTAACTACTGTTTTTTTCATTAATCAAGAAGAAAAAAACTCTAAACGCAAGGCTTATTGCATTTAGGGTTAGTAAAAAAATACATTTTTTTAATAAACAAAAAAGCCCAAGGAGCAAAGCCACCACCTTGGGGCTTTTAAGTAGGCACACACTATGCACGCCTTCTTACGTAAGGCAAGACGCACGACATTCACCTTGCGCCTAGGCGCAGTGCACTTTTAAAACATTGGTTAAACTCTAGGTCACTCAGGTCTATGTATGCATACAAAGGATTCATAAAACAAATTATGCTTGACGTTTTTTTTTGAGAAGACTGTGCTTGACATTTACAATATCAAGAAAGGTTAAGTATCTAGACTATAGTGTTTTCGATCATAATTCAATTGCTCATTTCTCTCTCAAAGCATAATTTTGTTCCTGTAAGAGTACGTATACAATCCTTAACCTACTGACCAACGGATATTTTTTTTAAAACAAAAAAAAAAAAGATGAAAAGGAACTAAAAGTTCATTATCACATTGTGTTTCATATTGATGGGGCAAAGAGAGGCAATGATATTTGTGCCACAACCACATTACTCACCAATTTCCCACTCTAAATACTGAGTGTGTATCTGGCATAGCTTCTCAAGTGATTCTAGACAAATTGAAATGTTTTTTATATCTACAATGTTTGATAAAAAATAAAAAACACTTTTAAAGAAATCAGATTGAACTAAACACATCTTTATAAGAATTTTAAAGTTGATTCCTAAAAATCTAATTATAAATTGTTCGGCCAAGAATCACTTTCGAATCACTTGATACTAAGGGTGTGTTTGGTTTAACTTTTCAAGTGTTTAATTTTGAAAAAAAAAATCATTTTGAAAAAAATTTCTAGAGTTTGGCAACCACTAAAAATGACTTATTAGAAAATGAGATGGATAAATAAACCATTTTGAGGAAAACACTTGAAACCAACTTTTTAAAAAATAGTCTTTAGTATACAATAACTTTTGTATAAAAACACCTATGAGGAAATGCAACCAAACATATGGGTGTTTAAATTCTAAACATTTTTATACAAAATGTTTTTAAAAAAATGCATTCTTGAAAAACATTTAAATTAGAATGTATTCCAAACGGATCCTAATTTGGCATTTATAGAATCACTTTTGGATGCAATGACCAAACAAACTTGCGATTACAGTCATTTAAGAAAATATAAACAAAGGTATAAGTGTTTTATCAAAACAAAGGTATAAGAAAATATATATATATATATATATATCAAAGGAATATATATATATATATATAAAGTTTTAAGAAAAAATATTCTTTAAAAAAGTGTGTAAACTAAAAGGTATGACAAACACACCCTAAATAGTAGAGATTAAAAGCCACAATCACATTACTCACTGAGTACATAATCAAATTCAAACCAACAAAATATACTTGCTATCTGTTTCATTAATGAAAACAATGATATAGCTCTCCACCTAATAATATCATACAATACATACACAATCAACAAACAGCAGCCACTAGCATAATGCAATTATTACTAGTTATTACCTTTCCAACTGCTCCAAGAACAATAGTAGTATCAGAACATCCATATATTGTGGCATATCTCAGAGGTGCTAATATGTAAATGACAGATTCGTGGCAGTTAAGCACCTGTAGCCACAAATAAAATATTAAAAAATAATGTTCAATTTACAAAGCACTAAACAGAAGAAAAGAAGCAGCATAACTCACTCTCCTAGATCAAACTGAATTTCATACTCAGATAGACATGACCAAATCAAGTCAAACAGTCATCCTTTTTTTCTTTTTTTTTTATGAGTCAAACAATCATTCTCAGTCATCAGTAAAGAAAATAAAGATGAATGGCATATTAATCCAAATCTACAAAGCTAGAGACTAGCTCATTTCTGTAAGCTACAAAATAATCACAAGAACTCATGAAGAAATCCCAAGGCTGTTTGATGTTTATCAAGAAATAGTTGAAAGAAATAACTTAACATATTGTTATAAACTTACAAATGTTACCACATCCAGAGATCTCATTAATCACATTAATCTACTTATCTAATCTGTACGCTCGAAAGTAGAAGACACAACAGATCCAGTGATCAATACTTTCACTTGAAAATAAAATTAAAATGATAATCTTACAATACAGAAACTAAGCTTCGCAGATTTTATTATTTTTAATATTATTATTATTAATCAAAAATAAATTATTACTATTATTATTATACAGAAGAAAAGAAAAGATTATTATTATATTGTAGCAACAAAACAATGACAAACCTTCACAGAAGAACCTTTGAGATCAGATGCTTGCTTCACAAGAGAGGACTTAGAAATCCCCTCGATATAACTAGGACCCCTGGTGATACTAGTCTTATTAACTGAACTCGTGGATGCATCGGCCATAGCAACATCTGGGTCAGATGCACCAGATGGCCCATTTTCTTTAAGAGAAGCTCTCTCTGAAATATGTTCTAAAGCAGAAGCAATGTTTTGCAAAATCCAGTCCAACACTTGAGCTGCTGGCACAGGAACGGCAGGCATATCAGGATCTGAATTAGCAAAAAATGGAGCATGTTGGCTCAGTTGAATTGCATCAGATCCCTTATCATCAAATTGAACCAAAAATCCAAGGTGCTCAAATCTTTCCACAGATAAAACCTACGAGATTGCATGCAGTTAGCAAAGAACAAGATATCTGAAACTTGTATATAAAAGAAAAGGTTGAATACGGTAGATTATTGTCAAGTAAAACCAAAACCAACCGTAATGAAAAAATATTTTAAAATCAAATAAAAATGTATTCACCATAATGTTACAAAACTTCTAAGATTAGTAATGAGAAAATTCAAACAAGCAAACAAGAAAGACATCGCAACTTAACAAGCATGCAAATAATGAGGCCAATGTTATATAAATTCTTGTGTCTATACATCTAAATCAGTTGGGAGTCAGCTATAAAGTATAAAGTACTTCAGCACCTATAAGGGAAGCAAATCATAAGTACACAGGAAATGCATCAAAGTTTTATAACGTTTAAATTAAAACTTAAAATAAAACTGAGACAAGTTATCAAAATAAGCCAAATACAAAATATTAGAAACGTTGACCAAATCATGCAAAACCACGTCGCAACTTAACAAGCATGCAAATAATGAGGCCAATGTTATATAAATTCTTGTGTCTATACATCTAAATCAGTTGGGAGTCAGCTATAAAGTATAAAGTACTTCAGCACCTATAAGGGAAGCAAATCATAAGTACACAGGAAATGCATCAAAGTTTTATAACGTTTAAATTAAAACTTAAAATAAAACTGAAACAAGTTATCAAAATAAGCCAAATACAAAATATTAGAAACGTTGACCAAATCATGCAAAACCACGTCCAAAAATTACAAAAATATTGACACAGTACTTAAAACTTAATATAGTTAAGCTTCAGCATTGTATCCCCCCCCCCCCCCTCCCCCCAATATACACTTCAAAATCTTGCTGAGAACCAAGGAATCCTAGGATGACCCATCCAAGTCTTTCAGTGTTACAAGTGCAAGATCTAAGTCCAACTGGTAACTGCATTGATGAGGTCACTCAAGGAAGAGTGAAATCTTACATGTCATGTCTGCAAAGTGCACAAAAAATTTACTTCTTGACCACAATGCCATAGCAATAAATTGACTACATTTCGAAACAATTAAATTACCGTACTCTTTTCATTTTTGTATTTATATTCATGAGTGTCCATGGAAACTTGGATGCACCTCGACTAATCTCCCAGGACAACTATTTGATCTTACTACATTTGATTACCAAGATCACCCATAGGATATTAAATCCAAGGTAGTTTAGTTGGTCACCATGGCTTGAACTCATTCTCTCTAATTTACATGATCCTTATTGACCACTAGGCCAACCCATGGAGGTTTACCATTTCAATTTAGAGATAGCTTACATCTTACAACACAGTTCTGTGCTCATTGGAGGGAAAATAGGATAAAAAAATTGAAACCAATCAGAAATAATCAAAACATAAAGTAAACTGCATGCTAAGGGTTACAATGAATTTATTATCAAACACCAGTATTTATTTTTCTAGCTTCTCCTGCTTCATCAAAGTTGATTTCTACTTCTAAAAAATAACAGATGAAAAACATTAAAAGAACAAATAGATATAAGTGAGAGAGCAGTAGGCAAATTACTAACCAAAGATTCCTCGCCTTCCCCCTCCACAGTATCTGCCAAGAGAGAGAGAATGTTGCCCAAGTGCTTTTGTAAATATGATAATTGATGAGCCTCTTCATCAGCCTGTGATGGCATGAATCGACGGCTGTTGCTGCGCACAAGCTGCAGGGTAATGGAGGAAATTTGAGCTTATTTCAGTAGTGCGCTGATAATAAAGTGATTGATGTAAACATTTCTACCATACAGAAATAAAGCGATAATTCTCACAAATGTGCAGGTACAATGAACCTGAATGGTAAAGCATCTAAAAGTGAACAATCAACTTCCTCAGTTACTTGCACTAAACACCTGCTCGTATGCATGGAAAGAGAGAGGAAGCACTATTTCTACAATGCAGAAAAACTACTGTCAACTAGAAAAACTCAGGAGAACCAAGGCAAACAAATGATACTAATAGAGCCCTGTCAAGAAAAACATTAATCACAAGAAAAATGAAAGCTGTTAAGAAAACAATTCTCAACTGTTAACCAACAACAGGTAAACAGGTAATTATAAATGAAACTACAACATATTCTGAGTCTATAAAATTGAATATATCAATCCACTAAACTAAAGCTCTTAATTTCTACCACATTACAATCAACTTACGCATTATATGGAATTAGCTACCCTCATTCACTAAACTCGGAGCAGCACAATCCGAGATCAAAAAAAAAAAAAAAAAAAAAAAAAAAAAAAAAAAAGAATGACCTGCAAGGGCGAAAGGGCAGACAAGTAGCCATCGAAAGCGGAAGTTGAAGGCCAGACATCGGCAACAGCAGCAGAATCCTTATGCGATCTCGGGAGCAGCCTCTTGTAAGACTGAATATAGAGGAAGAGGATGAGATCGAGAACATCGACGCCAAGAGAGTCAATGTCGTCAGGGTGTTGGTGGGAGTGGAGAACGGAAGCGAGGGTGTCGAGGACGAGGCGAGCATGGTCGAGGGAGATCTGGAGGGATTCGGAAATGGCGGAGGAGTTGAGACGGTTGGAAGGGGAAGATTGGAGGAGGAGCTTTTGCTTGAGTGGGATTAGGGTTTGGATGGGGTCGGAGAAGACGAGCTTGGGAATGGGGAGGAGGCCATGTTCGAAGGGCTCGCGACGGGGATGGATCAGAGAGATTGGATCTTTGGGAGGCAATGAGGAGGAAGAAGGTGAGGGAGGTTGGTCACTGGGTTCGGTCATGGCGAATGGCGAATGGCGATGGATACACACACACACACACTGAAAGGCGAAAGCGCTCAACTCAACAACACAGCTCTCTGGAAATGCCAGATCCTTTGGGAATGAATAACCAAAACCAACCCAGATTGGAGAACCTGGGCTCAGATTTACTGCGGACGGATCTACATTTCTTCACACGTGGATCAACCTCATTGCTCAATCACAATTCTTTTCACCCACACCACACCACATCCCACCCGGGTTTCGCGACTCATGTGGACCCATCCTTCTCTCCCATGTTTTTCTCTTCTTTTTTAGTTTGAACGAATGTACTTAAAGCTTCTTTCACTTGTCCAAAAATGAACTTGGAAAGAATTTACACAAAAAAAATATATATATATATATCTTTTTGATCCCCATGTTCCGGGTCAGTTTCCAATAGGTTCTTAGGTTTCAAAATTGAACAATCAAGTCCCCACCCACTATTAAAAAAATGCTCTATTGAGTCCTTAAACCATTAATTTTTTTTTAATGGTGCTAACGTGACACGTTAAAAATATTAAAATATTAATTTTTAAATTAAAATTAAATAATTAATAATTAAAAAAAAATAATTAAAAAAAAAAGAAATCTCACTCTCTCTCCTCTTTCTCCCCCACTCCCGAAATCATCTTCTCTCCCTCACCTTCTCTCTCTTCTTTCCCATTCCCTTCCTCTTCCTCCCTCACCCTCACGACACATCTTTCCTTCTTCTTCTTCTATTTTTTTTTTGTCTAACGCCCTTCTTCTTCTTTCTTTTTTGTCATGGGTTTGAGGTTGTTGCTTTATATATATACTAGTTTAGAAACACGTGCGATGCACGTTAAATTTTAATGTTTTAATTGAAAATAATGATAATAAACAAATGGTGTCTAGAAGTCTAAAACTATATATTATATTGTTCTATGTTCATTTATAATGAATATGAATATAATTCTTATACCTTTTTTCGAAGAACTTTCTCCAAATAGGTAAATATAAATTACATAAGATTTTAAAAGAATGATAAAAATGATTGCAA
The DNA here is from genome assembly GCA_036850905.1 of Luffa acutangula. Lineage (NCBI taxonomy): Eukaryota > Viridiplantae > Streptophyta > Magnoliopsida > Cucurbitales > Cucurbitaceae > Luffa > Luffa acutangula. The sequence continues at coordinate 24,940,634 of CM072087.1, read as the reverse complement.
GAAAAAGTTATAGAATTAAGAAAAAGAAAAAAAATAATTGTATAATAATTAGACTATTAATATATTGATACCAAAAAAATGTGTGTGTGTTTTTTTTTTAAAAAAGAATAATTTTTTAGTAAAAAGAAAAAAAAATAAGTTAAATACATGTTAATGAATGTAACAACTCAAATTTAATATACTAAGTGGATTTTTTTTTTATAACAATATACTAAGTGGAACTTGCAAGGACATTTGTGCAATAATTATTAAATAAGATAATATTTTAATGTTATTCAAATCTTATATTTCAATCCAAATGAGTTTTAATTTTAATGGATATGGTACTTATTTTAATAAAATGATTTTTTTTTGTTATTCTTTAAAATTTTAAAACATGTTTCATTTATATATTTTAAGTAGAATGAAGCAAGACAATCAACAAATTTTTGAAAAAAAATAAAATGCTCACTTAAAAAGAAATAGGAAATCTCACTTTATAACTAATAGATAATGAATTAAAAAATTTTGTAAAAAACCACATTCTTACATTTATTTTTATTTTTTTGACTTTCACATTCTTACAATTATGTACATTTAAAAGAGTCATTTCTACAATTATATAAGTTTATGACTTAATTTTTAAAACTAAAAATTTAGGATAACAATGGTAACAATCGATGTATTTTATTGGTGCTTTATGCATTTTTTTATTTTTGTGTTTATATAGATTTTGATACAAAAAATCCATACAGATCAAAATAGTGATGAAATTAGAGTCGAAAAATAAGTAGAAAACTCAAAAGTTATATTAATATTATATAATAAAGTTTTTTCCTTAAGTCATGAATACGACTTCTCAAAGTTTTTACCATTAAAATCATGACAATTACCCTAGTATTTTTAATTTTAATCTTCGAATGGATGCATTTTATGTGTAACTTCCTCTGCTTGAACAGTCGCGTCCCATTAGCAAAGATTGAAGGACACTTCAACTCGAAGGGTTGTGTCTCTCTAACAAATATTAAAGGGCAAAATGGACCTTTATTAAAATTATAAGGGCAAAAGAGGAAAACAAAGATTCTCCTCCTTAAAACCCTTTTATATATAGTAAGATATATATATATATATATATATATATATATATATATATATATATTGAAGGGAATAAAAGTCTCCACGCAGCGGAAGCGCATCGATTGGACCTTACGCCGTATATTAATTAACATTAAAAAACCGTTACGATAACTCAAACAAAACTTTAAACAACCTTTAAAGCTGCTGTAAAATTGGTTTAAACATGCTAAAATAAATCTAAATTTATTTTTAATACTTTTCTAAAGAAAAGAGGAAGAACCGTTACAAACCTTCGTTGAAAACTTGACCGTTCTTCGCCAACGACGCTCCACGAACGAAAACGCAGCAGCCGCCTTTGTTTTTCTTCGCTGGAAATTTCTTCTTTGATTGACACAATCACCACAGAGGTTACACCGGTATGTCTCTAAGTCTATGAGGCAAAAGACTTGTGGGAGTCTTTCTCTAAGAGGGAGGCTAGAGAGAATTCTAGGTCTTGTCTTTCAAGAGTGTCAAGTGTCATGACCAATTAGGTCTAGTGTTCTATTTATAGAAGAGAGGCCATGAATAAAATATTCAATTAAATCAATCTTTTCCATAATTGATTCAATCTTATTCCTTAATTAATCAATCATGATCAATCAATTCCATAATTGATTAATCTTTTCCACAAATGACTAATTACTTCCATAAGTGATTAGATCATTTCCATAAATGATTAATCACTTCCTTAAGTGATTAATTATTTCCATAATTGATTAATTCCCGGTTAATGAATTCTTTAATTAATTAACCACCAATTAAATATCACATATTTAATTCCCGGCCTAGAATTAATTAATTTGCCCAAACACATTTTAGGCCTTAAATTAATTAATTCATTATTTTGAACTCTTTCAAACTTCCATAAATTTATATTTGAACTTTTCAAATATTAATTTCTCTCATAATAATATATCAATATATATTATATTTGTTTACCTTAATAAATTGAACATTTTCAATTTACTTTTATTACTTAGTTGCCTCAAATTACTTTACGAGCTACCAGTGGGACCTAATGGACCTGCAGATCAGAAGCTCCAACGATGTGAGATTAATTGGTCAAACTCATTAACCACATTAATCAATATTCGTTAACTGTGTGTACATTCCACTATAGACTCACAGTTGCACTCTTCTCACTGCAGACATATTTTCTGTGTCCACGGATCTAGACCAATATCGACTAGTTAGTCCTTCACGAGTGTCCGTAACACCAGCTGGGTCAAACTACCGTTTTACCCCTGGGTTACCTCTATTTCCTTAAGTACCAATTCTCCTCTAATGAACAACCTGTTTGTGGTCCAACCATCAAACAGAAAACATTCTCGTGCCATTGAGAGGGTAGGGCCCTTTGTTCAAGACTCGGAGTAACCACTTAGGGGCCGTTTGGCCCACTGTGTTGGTTATAATAGCCCCCGCTATTATAACCAACCCAGTGTTTGGGGCACCAACAAAAATAAGGGGCGGAGTTGGTTATTTTTCCCCCCGTTTTGTTACAGTAACCACTATTCAACTCACCCCAATTATTCTATCCATTCTCTACAGTAACTCTTTACCCTCTTCTTCCATGTGACTCATTGACTTTTTTACCGACGACCGACCGACGACTTTTCCGACGACCACCGACAACTTTTCCGATGACCGTGGTCGACTTTCCGGCCACTTTTCCGGCAATCACCGACGACTTTTCCGGCGACTTTTTTTTTTTTTTTTTTTAAGAAAATCTTCTTCTCATTTTCATTTCGAAAAATATAAAAAACGAAAATAAAGAAAAAAAAGAAGTAGAAGAAAATGAAAGGAAAAAAGAGGAAAAGAATTTCGATCGCCGAAAAATTTGTTGGTGGTCGTCAGAAAAATCATAAAATTTCTAGGGAGAGTTAGATACTAGGTTGTCTTTGTACATATATATAAATATGAAGTTTTATTACATAATTACTTTTGATAATGAAGTATATGAATGTTTACCTTCATCGTACCATATTTTTCATTCCAAATTATACTTATCGTATTTAAGTTTACCGTGATAATAATAATTTTAAAAAAATACTACTCAAGTTTTTATTTTATGTGATTTCTATTTTATTTGATTCTTTTGATAATAAAGGTAAAATGAGTTTTTAATAAACATTTACCATTTTTATGTTGGAAATACATAAATGAAACAAATATGGTTTTTCTATATGAAATCATAAAATGACTTATTTTGTGAAAAAACCATGACACTAAACACAAAGAAAATCAACCTTTACTTTAGGTTATTTTTGTTTCCTTTTAAGCTAAACACATAATTTAATCCTTGTACCCAAAACTTTTATTTTTTTTACAACTAAACCCTTTTTTATTATTAATATTTGAAATACAAAGTTGTATGAGGAAAATAAACAAAAAAAAAAAGTCAAGAAAAAAAAAAAACAGTCAGCTTGAAACATAGATTATTTGAACCCATACTAAAATAATTTGCATCCCAAAACACTGCACCCCAAACACAGACTATTTTATCCCAGATTATAATAATCTGCACCCCAAACACAGGTTATTTTATCCCAGACTATAATAATCTGCACCCCAAACACAGACTATTTTATCCCAGACTATAATAATCTGCACCCCAAACACAGACTATTATAACCCCCAGACTATTATAATCCCCCAGCTATTATAACCCCCAGCTATTATAACCAACCCAGCGCCCCAAACAGCCCCTTAAGGGAACACTCATCTGCTTCCCTAAAGTCGGGAAGGAGTGATTCCATCTTGTACGATTATGTTCCCAGCTCCCCATTCGGTCTTGTCCCCAAAGTGGTAGGCTTATTGAGTCGGCGTATTGGCCACTCTCACCCATACAAATCAAAGGACAATCTCTCATGAGCAGGAGTCCATAATCAACTCAGGATTAAGACTAAGTTGTCTAGGTCGTCCTAGTGAAATAGAAAACCAACTAGTTAACGGTGTTATAACCAGTGGTTACTATTTCGCGGTCCGGTCTTATGCAAACTCATTGCATAGGATACCCCCACTCGCATGTCTCCTACACGAACGCGTTGGATCGCAGCGTTTGTATCAAATACAAAGTGGGCCGTATCCATAGTGTCACCAGGATAAGGCATCCAATCTTATCCCTATACTATAGACCCTTTAGACTGTTTCTTGAACAATGATCCCATATGTCACTACATATAGTTCAAGACTCATATTACAGCCTTGGATGTCTAGTTGATTGGATTAGGGTTATTATTAGGCAAAGACAAATATAAAATAACTAATAACAATTAATGGAAAAATATATCAATATTATTTCATTAATATCCGGTCAACGGTTACATTCACTATCTACGAGTTTTAGGGCATAAAACCCAACAAACTCCCACTTGAACTAAAACACTAGTTAGTGGGATGTAAATGCAATAATCTAAAGCTGGAAATGTCATGTGTATTAATACAATGAACTAGGGCATCCTTATACTCATTATACATTTCTCCCACTTGCCCTAGATTAGATGACATACATATCTCGTAGACCTAGACCCTCTAGATGACCCTCAAACACTTTAGCCGTGAGAGCCTTCGTAAATGGATCAGCGATGTTGTGTTCTGAGGCGATCTTAGTGACGATCACATATTCTCTTTGCACAATCTCCCGTATCAGGTGATACTTCCTCTCGATGTGTTTACCCCGTTTGTGGCTTCGAGGTTCTTTTGAGTTGGCTACAGCCCCACTGTTGTCACAGTATAGTGTTATGGGCACGTTCATATTCGGAACCACTTCCAAATCAGTCAAGAACTTTCTGAGCCATACTGCCTTCTTAGCTGCTTCGCAAGCTGCTACATACTCAACCTCCATGGTTGAGTCTGCTATGCATCCTTGTTTGATGCTTCTCCACACTACTGCTCCTCCATTGAGGGTGAATACTGACTCTGATGTGGATTTCCTTGAATCCTTATCAGCTTGAAAGTCAGAGTCAGTGTATCCAGTAAGAATCAAATCCTTAGCTTCATACACAAGCATGTAGTCCCTCGTTCTCCGAAGATACTTGAGGATATTCTTAACCGCTCCCCAGTGGTCCAACCCTGGATTAGACTGATACCTACTGACTACTCCCACTGCATAACATATGTCAGGCCTAGTGCAGAGCATAGCATACATTAAGCTGCCCACAGCTGAGGCGTAGGGAATGTGTCTCATGTTCTCAATTTCTTGAGGTGTCTTAGGAGACTGTTCCTTAGACAGATGTACCCCATGTCTGAAGGGTAGTAGTCCCTTCTTGGAGTTTTGCATCGAATATCGAGGCAACATCTTGTCAATATACGTTGCTTGAGACAGAGCTAGCGTTTTGTTCTTACGATCCCTAATAATTTGGATTCCCAGAACATATTGAGCCTCTCCCAGATCTTTCATTTGGAATTGGGCTGCTAGCCATTTCTTAATGTCAGTGAGGTATCCTACATCATTCCCAATGAGTAGGATATCGTCTACATAAAGTATTAGAAAAGCCACTTTCATTTTGTTGACTTTCTTGTACACACAAGGCTCATCAACGTTTTGGTCAAAGCCAAAAGATTTGATTGCAGTATCAAATCTAATGTTCCATGATCTGGACGCTTGTTTCAATCCATAAATGGATCGATTGAGCTAACAAACTTTTTGTTCCTGACCTTGGGCTATGAACCCTTCGGGTTGAGACATGAAGATATTCTCTTCAAGATTACCATTCAGAAAGGCAGTCTTGACGTCCATTTGCCATATTTCATAGTCATAATATGTGGCTATGGATAAGAGAATTCTTATGGACTTTAACATGGCTACAGGAGAAAAGGTTTCCTCATAGTCAACCCCTTCCTTTTGGGTATAACTCTTTGCCACTAGTCTAGCTTTGAAGGTTTGTACCTTTCCAGCTGCATCTCTTTTTCTCTTATAGATCCATTTGCACCCTATGGGTTTTACCCCATTTGGTAGATCTGTAAGTTCCCATACAGAATTGGAGTACATTGACTCCATTTCCAGGTTCATGGCTTTGACCCATTCATCCTTATCTTCGTCATTCATTGCCTGTCGATAGGACAATGGATCCTCAATGCCATCATTAGGTATGACAACCTGAGTTTCAGTTAAACCCAAGTAGCGGTCAGGTTGTAATACAACCCTCCCTCTGCGTCGAGGCATTCCCAACGTTTGAGATGGACGGGATGGATCTGAAGAACTAGTTCCTTCATCAACCCTTGTTGAAGGTTCAACTTCATCAACAACTCTTGATGATTCTTCAGTAGCTTCTCCTAATATTATTTTGCTGCGTGGTTTGTGATCTCTCATGTGGTCTTCCTCTAAGAAAGTGACGTTTGTCGATACAATCACCTTATTTTATTGTGGGTCGTAGAAATAACCACCTCTCGTTTCTTTAGGGTAACCAACAAATTGGCACAGTTTTGAACGAGGTTCCAGTTTCTTAGGATTTGTCACAAGCACGTGTGCTGGACAACCCTAGATCCGAAAGTGATGCAAACTAGGTTTACGCCCCTTCCATAATTCGAAAGGTGTTTCAGAAACACTTTTCGAGGGAACATTGTTCAAGATGTATACTGCAGTCTCTACTGCATACCCCCAAAACGAGCTAGGCAATTGAGCATAGCTCATCATTGATCGAACCATGTCCAACAAGGTTCTATTTCTCCTTTCTGACACACCATTCTGTTGAGGTGTACCAGGGGCTGAGAGTTGAGATTGGATTCCATGTTCTATCATATAATCCTGGAATCTTTGATCCATATACTCCCCTCCTCGATCAGATCGAAGTACTTTAATAGATTTACCTAATAGGTTTTCAACTTCAGCCTTAAACTCCTTAAACTTTTCAAGGGCTTCAGACTTATGTCCCATTAGGTACAAGTAACCATATCTTGAATAATCATCTATAAGTGAGATGAAATATTTGTACCCTCCTCGAGCTTTTACATTCATTGGACCACACAGATCTGAATGTATTAACTCTAAGGGTTCTTTGGCTCTGTAACCTTTTCCAGTAAAGGGTCTTTTGGTCATTTTTCCCTCGAGACAAGATTCACAATGTGGTAGTGAATCATCTTCTAACTTGCTTAGAAGTCCATTCTTTACCAAACGACCGATCCTATCGATGTTTATATGACCAAGTCTGAGATGCCAAAGATGAGTATTGTTACTTGATGGAGAAACCTTTTGCCTTTTACTTTGAGTTTCAGCCGTTTTAAATAATTCGTGATTTAAAAGTGCTTTGTTTTCGGTTGGTCTTAAAATATACAAGTTATTTTCCAATTTGGCTGAACAAATAAGTACACCATTTTTATAAATGAACGCTTCATTCATATCAAAAGTAACTGTATACGATTATTCAATCAAAATAGAAATTAAGTTCCTCTTAATCTTGGGAACGATTAACAAACTTTCTAAAAGTAAGAATCTATTTCTAAAAAATAACTTCGCAGCTCCCACTACTTTAGCTGAAATGACTTCTCCAATTCCGACCCTGAGTGTCATTTCCCCATCGTTCAACTGCCGAAAGGAACTATTTTCCTGAAAAGAAGAGCAAACATGATTAGTTGCTCCTGAATCAAGTATCCAGGTAAACTCATCATGTTCTACCAGGCATGTTTCTAAAACAAGTAAATCAAATTTACCTTCCTTTTCCTTCTTTTTCTCAGCAAGGTACTTTGGGCAATTTCTCTTCCAATGTCCATCTACATTGCAGTGAAAACACTTGCCCTTATCTGCCATAGCTTTGGCTTTTCCCTTGCTTTTAGCAGCAGTACTGAGAGTTTTCCCCTTGTTTCCTTTCTTCTTCTGAGTTTTCTTTGAAGAAGTGGCTACAGATTTAGTTCCAGAGGATGAACCCTTCTCGAACTTTCTTTTAGAGTGAACAACGTTTGCCTCTCCTTCTATCTGTCCCTTGTTCTTAAGAAGAGACTGATAGAGTTGTAGCTCATTCAGGAGGCTAGTCAGGTTGAATGTTATTTTATTCATCATTGCATTGCTTCGAAACTGTAGAAAACTCTTCGAAAGAGATTCTAAGATGAATGCAACCTGACTACGTTCATCTATGACCGCCCTGTTTGCCTCTGCCACGTTGAATTGGACCATTATATCCAGGACATGCTCCCGAACAGACGTGCCCTCTTTCATGCGACAGCTATAAACGTATTTGAGAGCGTCATGGTGGAGTTGGTAGGACGGTTGTCCAAACATCTCCTGGAGAGAGTTCATAATCTCCCTCGCTGTTACCATACTCTCATGCCTTTTAGCCAAAACTTCAGATAAGCTGGCTAGGATATAGACGCGAGTCTTATCATTGGCCTTTGTCCAGCGGTCATAAGCATCCTTAACTGCTTGGGATGCATTACGAGTAGGGGCTGCAGGACAATCCTCCGTTAAGACGAACCGCAGATCATCGACAACAAGAATCGTATTCAGGTTCGACTTCCACGTAGCATAATTTTCGCCGGTTAATTTCTCATTTTTAAGCAGAGAGACAATTTAGGAAGACATTGCTGAAATTTAAACAAACAATGACCGTATTAGTTATCTTTGCCTTAACCCATCATACAAGCAAACAATTGCACACAATCCAATCAATTTAGCAAAACAGACAATCACAGAAACCTAAAACTATCGATTTAGTTTTGCAACGATGTTTCAGAGGTTTAGAATATCAACCACCGAAGGGTGATCAGGTACTCCTCCTTTGAAATGAGACACCTCTAAGCTAATTCTAATTCCATAATAACTCATATTCCTATAGACATTAGCCACCGTTGTTCGGTCAATGATTTGTTAACACTTTTAACTCATCCTCGTAAGTGTAACCTTCCCACTTTCAGATCTCAGAGTCACGCACCAACAGGCTACCGAAGGGAAAGACAACTGTTGGTGATTAGCCTAAGAGCTCCTATCCTTTTCAGGAGTTCACGATGTTCCGAATCCTATGACCAGGCCCTCCGAAGGGATGGTTGCGCCAGGACAACCTGCAGGCGGATCACAGGACTCTCACGGTGCGAACTATGGGCGGAGACCGAGGGATACGTTGACACGTGTCCCGCTCCCACTTACTCTAGACATTTTTTCCATTCACCTTGATATTGATTCATGCAAACACTTTCCGAAGGGAGGCCGCTCCTAAGGCGACTCGAAGCCGAGCATGAATCTCACGTTGTGAATATAGGGACATAGGAGCAAAACTTGATTTAAATCTCGTTTTGTAACTTTCCTCCCACTGAAAATGTCATACGGTTAATATAGGGTTATTTAACTTAGATAGTATTCGGCTAAGTCAATCTATCTAAGTCTGATCCTATTATAACAATTATGGAAATGATTCAACTGCAATCTTTTGGGTGAATTAAACTTCTTTTAATAAACCCAACATTGCAAGTCAACATTACTATGGTTAATTCAACTCAATGTTCGGGTCAGTTCCCAGGTAGGAGGTGTTCCGTAAACCGTCAACTTAAATACCCCCAGCCTTAGACAGAATTTTACCGAGAGAGTTCCCTTATAACCTCAGTAATGTAGGGTCTTTACTCTAAAGATCTAGGTGCATTAAACACTTTTAATAAACCTAGTGACATTGCATGCTAACATTTAACTATGATTAATTCAACTCCGGTATTCCAGGTCAGTTCCCAGGTAGGAGGTGTTCCGTGAACCGTCAAGTTAAATACCCCCAACCTTAGACAGAATATTACCGGTGGAGTTCCCTTATAATCATAGCAATGTTTTTCCTACTTAGTAAATTAAAACTATTTTAAATTCTAAGTAAGAAAAGATTCTAATCTTATTAGAAATCGATATAGGTCTAATTAATTTTAAACAATTTAAAATTAATCCAATTTATCTTATGATCTTATGTTTGCATGCAAATCTTGATTATAGATTGACGGTTTCTAATCATTAATATTAAAGAACTATTTCAAATTTTAATGATTAATCCTATAATCAAGAATCTAGGGTTTAATTCATTCAACAATCTCATTCAAATTAAATAATTAAACCATATCAATTGCATGAATAATATAACAATTATATTATTAACTATGGATGTTTCATGCTTCATGCAATTTTGATTTTCTTTTATTATAACAATTATAAGCCAATCAAGAAAATCAATCAAACATGCTTCATTCATCACATTAAACATAACTATTTACATTTAATTTAAGTAATGACATGCTTCATGCTTTCTGATTTTTCATATAATTAATATACACTTATATTAAAAAATATGAAAACAAATCCATGCATTTAAACATACATTATAACATTTTATAATATATAAAAATGCACGAGCATGTTTATAACCTAAGGTGGGATTAAATATTCTATATGACATCCATAAAGCATATAAATAGCAATTGAACCGGTTAATTTTGGCCCCTAGGATAAAATAAAGCATTAAATTACATTAATTTAGCTAAATTCTATCCTAAAAAATCTATGTACAACTCCGGAATTGGTCTAGACAGCACGAACCGCCCCGAACCACCTCGAACCGGCCTCCAAAATCACGAACCATACCAAAAATTGGCTGAACCGGACCAAATAGGTCCCAGCCCAGCCGAACCGGTCGAACCAGACCGGCCACGCCTTGAACCGCGCCTGTTGAAACCCTAATGCGCGCCTCCATCGTGACAGCGTCGAGACGCTGTGTTGTTAGCGTCCCGACGCTGTGCGTTTTCTATATCTGGCGCCTGCGGTATCGAGACAGCGTCGAGACGCTGTTAAGGTAGCGTCCCGACGCTGTTGCGTCTGGAGGCAGAATCTGGGCGGCAGCAGCATCGATTCTCCGATTTTGGCTTCGATTTCAGCGGCGATTGCTTTGATTTTCATCTCATAAAAACCTATTCTAGACCCGGACTTACATAGGAATCGATTTTACATAAAATACCCGAAACACCGGGCCTTACATGATCAAAATCACATAAAAATAAAATCTATGGGGTAATGCCTATGGATTGCAAAAGAATCTACAAGAAGAAACGAGACGTAATCTTATGGTTAGACTTGTGGCAAAGGGTTATACCCAGAGACAGGGGACTGTAAGAAATTATTATCTCCTGTTGTTGTCGCTACGGGTTTGCGACGCGGAGCGGCCGACTTTGTTCCCAAGAGGAGGAAAATGGAGTCGCCACCAGTCTTGATTTAGAGGGTGTGACTGGGCACCCAACAATATGCTAAAATGGTCTGCAAATAAAAGATTTAAGGTTCGGGGGTCTTTTGTGTATGGGGAAGGTATTAGCACCCCATAACACTCGCTCAAAGAACGAAATTTTATTTTTCTTGTGTTATTTAAGGAAATTGGCTATGGTAAATACTAAAAGATTTTTTTTGTTGATTTTAAATGTCCCACATTTTACTTCTCATTATTCCTTAAATAAATAATGAGCAATATTTGTGGGTGACATAAGGCCATTCAAAATTTGTATGAATTTAATTTGGCATCCCAAATTAAAATTCATTATACCTCAAGAATATTAGGAAAATCAATATTTTTGATTTCCTAATTTCCGTCATAGGAAAGTTTATTCTTTTTTTAAAAAAAAACGTTTGGTTTATTAATTTTGAAAAGTGTGTGAGTAAAGAATATTTTTTAATGAAAACTCTTAATTAATTTTATTTTTAAAGCAAGGTGACTTTTATGGAAAATGGATTTTTGGATTGATTTATTATTTTGGAAATAAAGTTAATGAAATAAATTTTTAAAGAGCTTTTAAAACATTTCTTAAGATAATGCCTTTTATGAAATATGCTTCGTTGGAAAAAAAATGCTTTTTTTTAAAAGAAAAAAAATATAAAAATTGAAAGAATATTAAAAGCAAATCCCGGCATCCCGAGATCTTATTTTTCCTCAAGAAACTTAAATATCAGCATCCCGAAAATTCAAGATTCCATCGTTGGAAGATTTTTGTTTTGCAAATATTTAATTAAGGGAAAGAAATTTACAAGGAAATTATGGATTAAATATCATATCATAACATAGTGAAAATAAAATAAATAAAATTCAGCAATATACAATTGAGATAAAATGCTTAAAAAGAGAAGAAAACTACCATACGTAATAATTAAAAATTCATTAAATTCATTTGCTTAAAAGGAACCATATTGAAATCAAATCTCGGCATTCCAAGACATTGATTTCTTACCTCAAGAAAACTCAACATTGGCATTCCAAAAATTGAGATTCCGTCGTTGGAGACTCCTTTTATTTTTTTAACACAATTAACAAAAGAGATATTGGTTTTAGGCAAAATAACCACATATTGGCTTAATGAAAATATATGACTAAATCATAAATAATAATACTAGATTACAAAATAAAACAAAATTAACAAGTTGCACATAAGCAAAATATAATAATCAATTTTTAAGTACATAACAATGAAAATGATAAAATTGAAATCGAAACATGCATGCAATTGTTCAATATTCCCTAAAGAAAAATCACATAACTTGTTGAATGCTAAAAAGAAATCATATTAGAATAAAGCGAAAGAAACGATAAATAAACTAAACTTTATAAAAGCATAAAAAAAATGTTAGCCTCATGGAAAGAAAGAAAACTATTAAAGAAAAGCAAACTTACAAAAAATGCTTGTGACCGTTGGATTGGGAATAAGACTTATGGAGTGACGACGTGAGATTGAGAGAGTGTGATGGCGAGAGGGAGAGAAAACGTGAGAAAAAAAATCTTGAGTAGGTAAAGGAAGTTAGGTGGGAAAGAGGGAAAAGTGTATCTAGGGTTTTTTTAGGGAGAGAGATTTGGGGAGTCTACTCTTAGCCAAAAAAAACGTGTAGAGAGGTATCCCAAGGCTAGAGAAATCGTGAATTGCAAGGATTATGGCTCTCTATTTATAGCCAATTCCCACCACCATAAATTTGGAAAGTAATCAAATAAAATAAAAATTCAATAAAATAAAAATGAAAAGGGAATTAAATAAATACACAAATTCTACCTTCCAAAATTTACAAGATATTATTTGACCATCAATCCCCCAAGGAAATAAAATATTTTCTTTAATTAACCTTGCCAAATAAACCTAATATTTGATTTGGCAAATTAATTAATCAAAATAAAATATTTGACCTAATAATAATAATAAAAAAAACATTTGAATTGGCTAAATTAAAGATCTAGAATATTCTCTCTTCTTTTTTTTTCATTTCCAAAAAAAATGGATAAATTTAAATTAAATAAAATTTCGGACAAATTTAGGGGTCTACAGTTTGCCCCCCTTTGTTCATTCTTATAGAATAAAAGGATGGACAAAGGCGTAGACCTCATTTGTTCGAAATTTTATAGTTAGCAAAATAAATTAACAACCCAAGGTAAACCTTAAGATTTTTTTTTTTTTTTTTTTTTTTTGATAAATGTATCATCCTAGGGATAGACAAGCGTCTGATAATATATTAAAGGAGTTGGAGGCCAGAGGTAAACAAGCACTTCCATGATAAAGGTATCGAGCCAGGGGTAAACAAGCACTCGATGATGTATTAAAAGGGCTGGAGGCCAGGGGTAAACAAGCACCTCCATGATAAAGGTATCGGGCCAGGGGTAAACAAGCACTCGATGATGTGTTAAAAGAGTTGGAGGCCAGGGGTAAACAAGCACCTCCATGATAAAGGTATCGAGCCAGGGGTAAACAAGCACTCGATGATGTGTTAAAAGAGCTGGAGGCCAGGGGTAAACAAGCACCTCCATGATAAATGTATCGAGCCAGGGGTAAACAAGCACTCGATGATGTGTTAAAAGAGCTGGAGGCCAGGGGTAAACAAGCACCTCCATGATAAATGTATCGAGCCAGGGGTAAACAAGCACTCGATGATGTGTTAAAAGAGCTGGAGGCCAGGGGTAAACAAGCACCTCCATGATAAATGTATCGAGCCAGGGGTAAACAAGCACTCGATGATGTGTTAAAAGAGTTGGAGGCCAGGGGTAAACAAGCACCTCCATGATAAATGTATCGGGCCAGGGGTAAACAAGCACCCGATGATATATTAAAAGGGCTGGAGGCCATGGGTAAACAAGCACCTCCATGATAAAGGTATCGAGCCAGGGGTAAACAAGCACTCGATGATGTGTTAAAAGAGCTGGAGGCCAAGGGTAAACAAGCACCTCCATGATAAATGTATCGGGCCAGGGGTAAACAAGCACCCGATGATATATTAAAAGGGCTGGAGGCCAGGGGTAAACAAGCACCTCCATGATAAAGGTATCGAGCCAGGGGTAAACAAGCACTCGATGATGTATTAATATGGTGAGAAAACTTCCACGGACAAAATTTTAGCCTACAATGCTTATGAATGCATGAGTTTTTTCATAATAAAACACTTTGTGATACGGACTTTCATCCAAAAATTGCCCCAGTGTTTATGCATGAAGTTTAAAGCATAGTTTCAAGAAAAGTAACTTTTTAAAGAAGTTTTCATCCTTTTAAGAATCAAATCATGAAAGGGTTCTTTTGATAAATGGCTTCTAATAGGCATTCTTATCTGCAATTTGCCCCAGTATTTTGTTTTTTTTTTATGACGCTTTCCTCAGAAAGAAAAATTTTCGCGTATGTCTGTGTGTTTACTATTATTATTATTATTTATTATTATTTTTTTAAAACTCCATATCTTCCTTCCATGCCAATAAGCACTCCCAATGACTCATGAGTGAGCAAAAATTTTTGGCCGAAACTGGCTGATATGAATGTTCATCTGCTGTTTGTCTTGATTAGTTGTGAAATAAATCTTACGTCCTATCTTTTATCTTGAGGATCATACTTTGCCTTGTAAACACGCCCTTAATTTGTGCGACCTTCATTTTGCCTTTTTTTTTTTTTTTTTTTTTTTTTTGGGTCCCCCCTATTTTGCATTCTCACAATGACTCATTCAAAAGAAAAACTAACTAACTTTGAGAGAGAAAGGAACAAAGGGGGATAATTTTATTGATAATAGAAAAGATACATGGATTTGATAACTAATTTGAAAGCAAAGCGACAGCTTTTAAAGAATCTTGTCAATGTCCCACCATCCGTGGAGATACAGGTTTATGCAAAATATCTCTTGACATAATCAGAATTGATTGGTCCTGTCAAATCATCTCCGTCCATGGTTGTTAATAATAATGCCCCTCCTGAAAAGGCTTTCTTCACGACGAAAGGGCCTTCGTAACTTGGAGTCCATTTTCCTCGATGATCCTTCTGGATAGGGAGTATCCTTTTCAAAACCAGATCTCATTCTCGAAAATGACGGTGACGCACTTTCTTATGGTGTGCTCGCATTATTTTCCGTTGATATAGTTGCCCTCTACATAAGGAGGTCAATCTCCTTTCTTCAATAAAGTTCAATTGTTCATATCTTGTTCGTAACCATTCCGCTTCTTCCAGTTCTGTTTCCATCAAGACTCTAAGGGAAGGTATTTCTACTTCCATTGGAAGAACTGCTTCCATTCCATATACTAGAGAGAATGGGGTTGCCCCAGTTGATGTGCGAATTGCAGTACGATATCCATGCAATGCAAATGGCAACATTTCATGCCAGTCTTTGTATGTGATTGTCATCTTTTCTACAATTCTCTTAATATTCTTGTTGGCTGCCTCTACTGCACCATTCATCTTTGGTCGGTAGGCTGTCGAGTTTGAATGCTTGATTTGAAAGTGTTTGCACAATTCATCCATCATTTTACTGTTCAAATTTTTTCCATTGTCTGTGATTATTCTCTCCGGTAGACCATACCGACAAATTAAATCTTTCTTGATGAACTTAACAATCACATTACTTGTGACATTTCGATACGAAGCGACCTCAACCCATTTTGTGAAGTAGTCAATGGCTACAAGAATAAAACGATGTCCATTTGTAGCTTTGGGCTCTATTGGACCAATGATATCTATTCCCCACATTGAAAAGGGCCAGGGTGCTGACAACACATGTAAGGACGACGCTGGGGCATGAATCTTGTTTGCGTATATTTGGCACTTGTGACATTCCCTAGCATACTTGATACAATCTGACTCCATTGTGAGCCAAAAATATCCAGCACGGAGAATCTGTCTAGACATCATATGACCATTTGCATGTGTTCCACAAATACCGTCATGAATCTCCTTCATAATGTTGTTTGCTTCTCTCGCATCGACACATCTGAGAAGGACCATATCATGATTTCTTTTGTACAATACCTCCCCATTCAAAAAGAATTTCATAGCTAACCTTCTTATAGTTCGCTTGTCATTTTCTGAAATTCCTTCAGGATAGTCTCTACTTTGTATGTATCGCTTAATGTCAAAATACTATGGTTTCCCATCTAGATCTTCTTCAATATGAAGGCAATATGCGGGGACCTCTCTTTTCTCAATTCTAATTGGCTCTACTTCTTCATTTAGCTCAATTGTAAACATGGCAGACAATGTAGCTAAGGCATCAGCCACTTGGTTATTGTCACGTGGAATATGATCAAAAGCAACCATCCTGAAATCCTGGCATAACTGAAGTATGTATTTTTTTGTAAGGAATCAATTTTGGGTCTCGAGTTTCCCATTCATCATTCAACTGATGTATGACTAATAAAGAGTCTCCATAAACTTGCAGCTTTTTCACATTCATATCACATGCTGCTCGAATTCCCATACTGCATGCTTCATATTCTGCAATATTGTTCGTACAATCGAAGTACAATTTGGCTGTTAGTGGAAACAACTTATTTTCTGGAGATATCAGGATCGCCCCAATTCCATGTCCTAATTCGTTTGAAGCTCCGTCAAATAACATAACCCATAATTCAGGATCCAAGCCTTCTTCTTCTGCATCAATAGCCATGATACTTTCGTCAGGAAAATCTGAGCTCATAGGTTCGTAGTCCTCTAAAGGCAGATCTGCTAGATAATCAGCAAGAGCACTCCCCTTGATTGCTTTCTTCGTGACATAAACTATATCATATTCTGAAAGCAAAACTTGCCACCTAGCAATCCTTCCTGATAAGGATGGTTTCTCAAATATGTATTTTATAGGGTCCATTTTAGAGATGAGCCATGTCGTATAATATAACATATAATGCCTAAGTCGATGGGCCGTCCAAGCTAACGCACAACATGTTTTTTCGAGTAACGAATAATTGGCCTCATAATTTGTAAACTTCTTACTCAAGTAGTAGATGGCCCGTTCTTTTCTGCCTGAGCTATCATGTTGTCCCAAAACACAACCCATGGATTCGTCGAGTACCGTCAGATATAGAATGAGTGGTCGACCTGGCGTTGGAGGGACAAGTATTGGCGGATTTTGTAAATAACCCTTGATTTTGTCAAATGCAACTTGACATTCCTCATTCCACTGGGTCGTATTACTTTTACGAAGGAGCTTTAGAATTGGTTCACATGTTGCCGTCAAATGTGAAATGAATCTTGATATATAGTTTAGTCTCCCTAAAAAACTTCTAACCTCTTTTTGGGTTTGGGGAGGTTTCATTTCAACTATGGCTTTGACTTTATCTGGATCAACTTTAATTCCTTCCTGACTCACAATGAAGCCTAGCAGTTTTCCCGAAGAAACTCCAAAGATGCACTTTGATGGATTGAGTTTAAGTTGATACTTTCTCAAACGCTCGAACAACTTGCGTAATGTGACCACATGCTCCTCCCCAGGTCGAGATTTGGCAATCATATCGTCGACATATACTTCGATTTCTTTATGCATTAAATCATGAAATAATGTAACCATGGCCCTTTGATACGTAGCCCCAGCATTCTTTAAACCAAAAGGCATAACTTTGTAGCAGAACGTTCCCCATAGGGTAATGAACGTTGTTTTTTCTTGATCTTCAGGTGCCATTTTGATTTGGTTGTACCCCGAGAAACCATCCATGAAGGAAAATGTTGAATATCCAGCCGTGTTATCTACTAAAACGTCAATATGTGGCAAAGGAAAATTATCTTTGGGACTTGCTCGGTTCAGATCCCTGTAGTCCACACACATCCTAACTTTTCCATCTTTTTTTGGAACAGGGACTATGTTTGCTACCCATTCGGGGTATTTAGCCACAGTGAGGAAACCCGCATCCAATTGCTTCTTCACTTCTTCTTTAATTTTTAACAACATATCTGGTTTTAATTTTCTCAATTTCTGTCGAACTGGCCCGCATCCATCCTTTAGTGGTAGATGGTGTACAACTATATTCGTATCCAAACCCGGCATATCTTGGTATGTCCATGCAAATACATCCTTATACTCATGTAGTAAAGCTATGAGTTGACTTCGGCTTTCGCCTTTAGAGGTATTCCCAACTCGAACCTCTTTAATTTCTTCACCTGCTCCTAGATTGATAGTTTCTATTATTTCTTGGTGAGGTAAAGTGATCTTTTCCTCTTCTTGTACTAAACGTAACAACTCAGGAGATATTTCCTCGGTAATGTCACTATCTTCTTCATCATATTCAACATTCGAGATTGGAACATTGAAATCAAGGCTGAGATTACTATCGCTTTTGCTTTCAAATGAATTGTTATCAATCCTGAATTAATTCGTGAGAGAGACAAGAAGGGGAGAAAAGAAAAAGAGAAGAGACTAGTAAATGATATGAAATCAAAATGAGAAACAACTTTATTGAGAATGCAAAATAGGACGCCCTATTACAAAATGAAAATTCCTATAGTCTTGGGCATAACTAGTAGGAAATAATGACAAAATGAAAGAAACTAAATTACTCTTGGGCCTCTTCAAAATGAATAGGCAATTCTGTGGATTCCCAATTGCATAGTTCGAAACCTGGAGGGCACTTGTATACCAAGGAATCTACAGATTCCACATGTTCTTCAATGATGGCGGTGATGGATAAATCTGACATCTCTAATACTAACTCATCTGCTTCAACTTTGCTCCTCTTGAAAGTCTCATAGAGATGGGGTATGATCATTCTCTTGGTACTCACTTCTCGATTTTCTAATCTGGCGCTCCTTTGCTTTCTTTTTTCTTCTTGGACATTCTTCCAGTCCACAGCGGTTGGCTTATAACCTAAACCGAACTTTTCAACAGCCTTGGGCAGACATATTGGTTGTTTTCTCCCTTGTTGATATTTTCCTAGGCCTTCACCAGGTTCAAATCCTTCTTTCATCATGGTTTTTGCAACCATCATTGAAGCTCTTGACAAAGACTGTTCTAGACCTCGATCCTCAGCATGGGTAAAAATAGTAGCATTTGCTATCTCAAAAGATTGGAAAGAACATTCCAAAGCTTCTTCTGCTGCCTCCACATAAGGGGTTGCAGTAGATTTAGTGACCAACACATCTTCTTGGCCGAATATGCTTACCAGAGTATTCTCGAAAACAAACTTTAAACGCTGATGCAGAGTTGATGGAATAACCCCAGCTGAATGAATCCAAGGCCTCCCCAATAGACAACTATAGGCCGAAGTTATGTCCATCACTTGAAATGTCACGTTGAAGGTGCGAGGTCCAATTTTAATGGGTAACTCAATTTCGCCCACAACTTCTCTACGAGTCCCGTCGAAAGCTCTTACTACAGTGCTGCTGTGTTTAATATGGGATGGATCTACAGGTAGCTTTAGTAGTGTAGACATTGGCATCACGTTTAAAGAGGCCCCATTATCAACAAGGACTTTAGCTATAGCATAATCTTTGCACTTTACAACTATGTGCAGTGCTTTAGTATGACCCATACCCTCCGGTGGAATCTCTTCGTCTGTAAATGTAATAGTGTTGGAAGCAGTGATGTTTCCCACAATTCCACCCAGCTTTTCTACGGTGATGTCATGATTCACATGTGCTTGGTTCAAAACATCCATTAAAGCTTTACGGTGTGGCTCTGAATTTAAGAACAGTGACAATATGGATATGCGAGCGGGTGTGCGATGCAGTTGTTCGATCACCTTATATTCACTGTGTTTGATCAACTTCAAGAATTCACAAGCCTCTTCATCAGATACAACTTTCTTGGATGAGCTACCCTTAGTTATGATAGGCTCTTCACTCCAAATTTCCTCCTGATCTTCTACGAAATATTCCTTCTCCTTTCCTTTTTCGACTTGGAGTTTTTGTTGGCTCTCAACTGGTGATGCCTTTAAGATTTCTGGCTTATAGCACCTTCCACTCCTTGTCATACCACTGATTCCCGAAATGTTGGTGACGATAGCCGGTTCTTCATTAAGGCCATGACGACCATAATTCCATGGTACTGCTTTGTTGTCCTTATATTTGTAAGAACTAGGGATTTGGATAGTTAACGGTTGTGAGACGGTCAAATCAGTTTGGACATCTGAAGGTTGTTCCTTAAAGAATATTACCAGGGGTTCTGGCTTACACAAATCCTTTCCTGATGTATCTTCTCCAATGATCATGCTTACAAAATGAATTTCCGGCTCCGCTTCCTGCATTAGGCACATCACTACTTCACTGTAGGATAAACAATCATCCTTTGGACATTGATATACAAAGTTCGACCCTCCCTCACATTCTGATGAGACATGAATGGCATTGACTGCTGGGTTGCCATGATTAGGGAGTGGATTTTGTGTGACATCTGGTGCCTCTTCTGCCTTTTTAAATTTCAGCCAACCGGATCTTATCAGATCTTGCACCTTTCCCTTGAGAGTAAAACAATTTTCTGTCGAATGTCCTACTGCTCCCGAATGATAGTCACATCTTGCATTTGGCTTGTACCATTTTGGGTATGGTGGTTGCACAGGTTCCATATGTATTGGAACAAGCTGCTTATTTTGAATCAACTGGGGGAGGAGCTCTGTATAAGTTACAGGGATGGGATCAAAGCTCCTCAAATTGCTTCTAAAAACTCGTTGAGCACTCGACGAGTTGGAATTTTGAGCACCTGACGAATAATTCATTTGTCCCTGTACCGTCTGACAACCCTGTCCTGACACATATGAGTTATTATATGAACTCTGGTTCATGTTATTTGCTGCTGGGTGGTGTACCATCATTTGACTGCTAAATGGTAGCTTTTGACTATAACTTATCTCATGGACTTCACCCTCTTTCTTTTTTGGAAGAATACTTCTTTTCTGGTTCGAGTCTGATACTGTGTCAACAATTTTTCCATATTTCACTCCATACTCGATTCTTTCTCCGATAGTTATGATATCTGAAAAATTCGTGGAAGCATTCCCAATCATACGATCGTAGTAAGGGGATCGAAGCGTATGTATGAACATGGTCGTTAATTCTTTATCTGTAAGTGGCGGCTGAATTTGGGCTGCCATTTCTCTCCATCTTTGCGCATACTCCTTAAAATTCTCAGTACTCTTCTTTTCTAGTCGCTGGAGATCTAAACGGTCTGGAGCCATATCCAGATTATGTTTATATTGTTTGAGAAAAAGATCTGCCAGGTCCTTCCATTTTTGAACATGAGCTCTATTCAATTGTATGTACCATCGGGATGCTGGTCCTGTCAAACTATCTTGAAAAAAATGCATAAGTAACTTTTCATCTTGGACGTGTGCAGCCATCTTCCTGCAATACATAATCAAATGGTTTCTTGGACAAGATGTCCCATCATACTTCTCGAACTCGGGTAACTTGAATTTTTGAGGAATAACAACATCAGGAACCAAACATAGTTGTGTTGCATCTATGCTCCCAAATGCGTCAGCACCCTCTATTGCCCTCAATCTTTCCTCTAAAAAATCCAACTTCCCTTTAGATGAAGTGTTTTCACTATTCTCTAGCCCGTTTCCCAAATTTCCTGACTCGCGAATGGGATCAACCTTATATTGCCCCTGTTGTGCATAGGAGTGGACTTGCTCAGGAATGGGAAATGTGGGGTTTTGACTTGCCCCTCCTCCTAATGGAGGCATTTGAGGTGCATGAGTATAGAATATCGGTTGCACAGATGTAGCCGATGCCCCGCTATGCTGAGGTACTGATGGGGTAAAACCTGGAGGTGCAACATCTTCTAGTTCATGAGTTTCGGCCGTAGATTTCCCCTTTTGCGCAGTAAGGATCTCCAGGATTTTTGACATTTGCTCTTTCAAAGATTCTACATCCTGTCTCAGCTCTTGGTTCTGGTCATTATTTTGCTCACTCATGACTCTAGATTGTGATCTAGTTTGGTAAGGATGTCGATTTGGAGGTTGTCGGGCTATCTTGAATCTTTATTATTAACCCTCTTTTTCTGTAAAATGAAAACAAATGCTCCTTTTTACATTTATTAATATATATATTTTTTGTTTTTTTTTTTGTTTTTTTGTTTTGTTTTTTTTTTTGTAATTTTAGTGAAGTGGGATGAATGTATGAAAAATGAAATGAGCGTGAAATAGAATACTAGTTGGCTCAACTTGTTGTGCGAAATTGGAAAGAAAAGACATCAAACTTCATTAAAAGATAATAACTGAAAGAAATACATGACTTAATCCCAAACTACTAAAGAAATAAAGCCAACAATCTAAAAGAAACGACTGAAGTAAGATAATTCCCTACATAAGATAGCTAAACATTCTCCTAACTCTTCACTGTTAGACTGCAGCGGTGAAATACCTCCCCTAAGCTCAAGTCCCCATTCAGCGAAAACTCCAGCTCTTCTGGCTATTACTCTTATTCTTTCCACAGCGCTATCTATTTGGGCTCTCATACTCTCACAATCTCTGATTAAACTGAGGTTTTCTTGACGAAGAATCTCCGAATTAGCTTGATTGCTCAACAGTAAATCGTAGCTCCCCTTCAACTGGTTATGCTCTGATAGAATCTTCGCTGCTGACTCTTGAACTCTCCGAATTCGATACTCCAAATTATCAATGACGATACGCAATGCCCCATTATTTTCTTCAGACTCAACAATTTGTCTGGTTCGTGCATCGATTGAAGCATTTAATTCAGAAACAAGTTGTCGAAATGATGCAATACTGCTTTCTAAGCTGACAATTCGTGCATCCTTCTCCTTCAAAGATTTCTGTAAAGCAACCTTATCTTCTTTCATCCTCCTGGTCTTTTTATCTAACTGCCTGTTTTCAAGATCTAATTCTTTACCTTCTCTCTCGATCCTGACTTGGTTTTTCAACAACCTCCTTGTTTCGATCAGATCTTTCTCTGTTTCTGCAGCCTGTTGCTTCCATTGGTCTATTTCTCGAAGTAGCTTCTCATTTTGCTGGTGAAGCGACATATTCTCAGCCTTTAGGAGGATATATTCATTCGCACTTTGCCTTTGAACTGATGGTTCTCCTTTCTCTTCTGTCCTCTTTCTCTTTTGAGTGGTACGAGCTATCCGGTGAGTCTCATACCACATTTTATATTCTGGCGTGGTTTCTTCGCTATGCTTTTCGATGTTAACTTTCTTGACCTCCTTCCAAGCTTTTATTGCCTGTAACACCTTCTTTTCTGAATCCTCTAACTCATAACCAAAATCGAAGTCACCTGGTCCATGTATCACGGGAACAAACTGTTCTATCCACATTTGACGTAGGACCAACAAAGGATTATAGCTGGCACCTCCCCATGGACCTAGTAATGGAACGTAGTGGAACTTCCCGCATCTATAGATCACTGGCTTTAGAGGCATCCATAAGGCCCTCCATATCACATCATCATTTGTCAAGTTTTCCAAGAATGTTATCCATGCTTCTTTACTCACAGCATTTCTCCTGCGTTCTACAACCCCGAATTCAGTGATAGGATTTCTAGCAAGATTCCATGGATTGGAAAACTTTACCTGTGGATAACCGAACTCTGCCGGACATTTCAGATGACTCATGAACCAAATGTACAATAAAGAAGAGCAACCAATGAACCTGCCTTTCCCTTTTGTTTTGCAGAAATCCAACGATCTTATTGTTTCAGCGAGGATGGGTATAATTGGATTAATACCATGCTGGATTTGTAGAAATAACTTAGCAATTTTTACATCTACATATCCTTGAAGATTTGGGAATAAGATCGTCCCAAACATGCTTAGCGCGAAAAGTTCCAAACTCATTTCTTCATTCCTGCATCGTCGAGTTAGATCTATGAGGTAGTCCAAAGGTATCCCTTCATTTCCACCCTTCTTTTTGAGCTGGTGCTCTATCTCGGTGGCAGTCAAGTTACCAGCAATTTTCGCCAAAGCCCTCTTACCTGTCAGTCTCTTGTCATAAAAATACAGCTTCGCTTCGAACATTATTGGCATTCGAAGTAGTTCCTGATATTCCTCCACAGTTGGTGACAAATCATGAGAACCAAATGTGAAACACTTATAGGTAGGACTCCAAAAGTGTAGAGCGGCTGCTAAAGCATTCGCATCAACTTGAATGTACAAAAGGCTGGCCACATATCCATACTTGTTTGTGAATGCGAACTTTTGCTCTGGTGAAAATTCTTCCCATACCTCCTTTAGTTTCTCGATACTTCTGGTGGAATAATTGAAGACGTCCGCTGTTGGAGGTTGATTTGAGTTCTCTTTTGGTAGCTTTATTTCAGATCTGGCCTGTGTCCTCTCAGACCATTCACGTACTATTTTTTGGCTTTCTATGGAAACCAATGACTTTCCTTCCATTGTGGTCCTTGTATTCCTCTATATTTCAAATAATGAAGATTGATATATTTTCTTTCTTTAAAAAAAAACTCTTAAATTTTTTTTTTCGCACAACAATATACGAGCATGACATGGAAAAAAAATCTAAGGAAAGCACAAGAGTATGTTCATGAAGTATGCCTATAAAATTATGCTAAAATCAATAATATAAATAGACATGATAAACAAGAGTAAATTAAATAAATAACACATACATTAAAATAAATCAATGGATAATATACACACATCATTATATCAAACATGTGTGGTAAGGCCCTAATGTCTAACGGAGAAAAGGTCCCCAAGCTGTCCTCGATTCATTTCCTTTTTCAAGAAAATAAATCAGAGGCACCCTTATCAGCATCCTGAATAAGGTCGACTTGAGTGAGGGTTTTCATGTGCCTACACGGGAGTTAAAACTCCACGAAGGTCACCACTACTCATCCTCGATCCTAATCCTAATGGTAAAGCCCGGGTAGGAGGCTTGTGTACGTGTGTGTTTAAAAAAAAAATAAAAAAGAGAATAAAATACAAAAAGCCAATACATATAAAATAACAACACAAGAAAAATAAAATGACCCGCTTTAAAGAGGTCCCCAGTGGAGTCGCCAAGCTGTCGCTACGGGTTTGCGACGCGGAGCGGCCGACTTTGTTCCCAAGAGGAAGAAAATGGAGTCGCCACCAGTCTTGATTTAGAGGGTGTGACTGGGCACCCAACAATATGCTAAAATGGTCTGCAAATAAAAGATTTAAGGTTCGGGGGTCTTTTGTGTATGGGGAAGGTATTAGCACCCCATAACACTCGCTCAAAGAACGAAATTTTATTTTTCTTGTGTTATTTAAGGAAATTGGCTATGGTAAATACTAAAAGATTTTTTTTGTTGATTTTAAATGTCCCACATTTTACTTCTCATTATTCCTTAAATAAATAATGAGCAATATTTGTGGGTGACATAAGGCCATTCAAAATTTGTATGAATTTAATTTGGCATCCCAAATTAAAATTCATTATACCTCAAGAATATTAGGAAAATCAATATTTTTGATTTCCAAATTTCCGTCATAGGAAAGTTTATTCTTTTTTAAAAAAAAAACGTTTGGTTTATTAATTTTGAAAAGTGTGTGAGTAAAGAATATTTTTTAATGAAAACTCTTAATTAATTTTATTTTTAAAGCAAGGTGACTTTTATGGAAAATGGATTTTTGGATTGATTTATTATTTTGGAAATAAAGTTAATGAAATAAATTTTTAAAGAGCTTTTAAAACATTTCTTAAGATAATGCCTTTTATGAAATATGCTTCGTTGGAAAAAAAATGCTTTTTTTTAAAAGAAAAAAAATATAAAAATGGAAAGAATATTAAAAGCAAATCCCGGCATCCCGAGATCTTATTTTTTCTCAAGAAACTTAAATATCGGCATCCCGAAAATTAAAGATTCCATCGTTGGAAGATTTTTGTTTTGCAAATATTTAATTAAGGGAAAGAAATTTACAAGGAAATTATGGATTAAATATCATATCATAACATAGTGAAAATAAAATAAATAAAATTCAGCAATATACAATTGAGATAAAATGCTTAAAAAGAGAAGAAAACTACCATACGTAATAATTAAAAATTCATTAAATTCATTTGCTTAAAAGGAACCATATTGAAATCAAATCTCGGCATTCCAAGACATTGATTTCTTACCTCAAGAAAACTCAACATTGGCATTCCAAAAATTGAGATTCCGTCGTTGGAGACTCCTTTTATTTTTTTAACACAATTAACAAAAGAGATATTGGTTTTAGGCAAAATAACCACATATTGGCTTAATGAAAATATATGACTAAATCATAAATAATAATACTAGATTACAAAATAAAACAAAATTAACAAGTTGCACATAAGCAAAATATAATAATCAATTTTTAAGTACATAACAATGAAAATGATAAAATTGAAATCGAAACATGCATGCAATTGTTCAATATTCCCTAAAGAAAAATCACATAACTTGTTGAATGCTAAAAAGAAATCATATTAGAATAAAGCGAAAGAAACGATAAATAAACTAAACTTTATAAAAGCATAAAAAAAATGTTAGCCTCATGGAAAGAAAGAAAACTATTAAAGAAAAGCAAACTTACAAAAAATGCTTGTGACCGTTGGATTGGGAATAAGACTTATGGAGTGACGACGTGAGATTGAGAGAGTGTGATGGCGAGAGGGAGAGAAAACGTGAGAAAAAAATCTTGAGTAGGTAAAGGAAGTTAGGTGGGAAAGAGGGAAAAGTGTATCTAGGGTTTTTTTAGGGAGAGAGATTTGGGGAGTCTACTCTTAGCCAAAAAAAACGTGTAGAGAGGTATCCCAAGGCTAGAGAAATCGTGAATTGCAAGGATTATGGCTCTCTATTTATAGCCAATTCCCACCACCATAAATTTGGAAAGTGATCAAATAAAATAAAAATTCAATAAAATAAAAATGAAAAGGGAATTAAATAAATACACAAATTCTACCTTCCAAAATTTACAAGATATTATTTGACCATCAATCCCCCAAGGAAATAAAATATTTTCTTTAATTAACCTTGCCAAATAAACCTAATATTTGATTTGGCAAATTAATTAATCAAAATAAAATATTTGACCTAATAATAATAATAAAAAAAACATTTGAATTGGCTAAATTAAAGATCTAGAATATTCTCTCTTCTTTTTTTTTTTCATTTCCAAAAAAAATGGATAAATTTAAATTAAATAAAATTTCGGACAAATTTAGGGGTCTACAGTTGTCATGCTGAAGTCTGTTAGAACTCTTGCCCATTTTGAATGGATGCCAAGACTACCCTTTTGAATGGTAATATTGAGAAGAGTATCTACATGTCTCAATCAGAATGGTTCATTTAGCAAGATCAAAAGCAAAAAGGTTTGCAAAGCTTAAGTGATCCATTCATGGATTGACCTAAGCAATTCGACCTTGGAATATAAGATTTGATATTGTGATCAAATTGAAGGGAATAAAAGTCCCCACGCAGCGGAAGCGCATCGATTGGACCTTACGCCGTATATTAATTAACATTAAAAACCGTTACGATAACTCAAACAAAACTTTAAACAACCTTTAAAGCCGCTGTAAAATTTGTTTAAACATGCTAAAATAAATCTAAATTTATTTTTAATACTTTTCTAAAGAAAAGAGGAAGAACCGTTACAAACCTTCGTTGAAGACTTGACCATTCTTCGCCAACGACGCTCCACAAACGAAAACGCAGCAGCCGCCTTTGTTTTTCTTCGCTGGAAATTTCTTCTTTGATTGACACAATCACCACAGAGGTTACACCGGTATGTCTCTAAGTCTATGAGGCAAAAGACTTGTGGGAGTCTTTCTCTAAGAGGGAGGCTAGAGAGAATTCTAGGTCTTGTCTTTCAAGAGTGTCAAGTGTCATGACCAATTAGGTCTAGTGTTCTATTTATAGAAGAGAGGCCATGAATAAAATATTCAATTAAATCAATCTTTTCCATAATTGATTCAATCTTATTCCTTAATTAATCAATCATGATCAATCAATTCCATAATTGATTAATCTTTTCCACAAATGACTAATTACTTCCATAAGTGATTAGATCATTTCCATAAATGATTAATCACTTCCTTAAGTGATTAATTATTTCCATAATTGATTAATTCCTGGTTAATGAATTCTTTAATTAATTAACCACCAATTAAATATCACATATTTAATTCTCGGCCTAGAATTAATTAATTTGCCCAAACACATTTTAGGCCTTAAATTAATTAATTCATTATTTTGAACTCTTTCAAACTTCCATAAATTTATATTTGAACTTTTCAAATATTAATTTCTCTCATAATAATATATCAATATATATTATATTTGTTTCCCTTAATAAATTGAACATTTTCAATTTACTTTTATTACTTAGTTGCCTCAAATTACTTTACGAGCTACCAGTGGGACCTAATGGACCTGCAGATCAGAAGCTCCAACGATGTGAGATTAATTGGTCAAACTCATTAACCACATTAATCAATATTCGTTAACTGAGTGTACATTCCACTATAGACTCACAGTTGCACTCTTCTCACTGCAGACATATTTTCTGTGTCCACGGATCTAGACCAATATCGACTAGTCAGTCCTTCACGAGTGTATGTAACACCAGCTGGGTCAAATTACCGTTTTACCCCTGGGTTACCTCTATTTCCTTAAGTATCAATTCTCCTCTAATGAACAACCTGTTTGTGGTCCAACCATCAAACAGAAAACCCTCTCGTGCCATTGAGAGGGTAGGGCCCTTTGTTCAAGACTCGGAGTAACCACTTAAGGGAACACTCATCTGCTTCCCTAAAGTTGGGAAGGAGTGAATTCCATCTTGTACGATTATGTTCCCAGCTCCCCATTCGGTCTTGTCCCCAAATTGGTAGGCTTATTGAGTCGGCGTATTGGCCACTCTCACCCATACAAATCAAAGGACAATCTCTCATGAGCAGGAGTCCATAATCAACTCAGGATTAAGACTAAGTTGTCTAGGTCGTCCTAGTGAAATAGAAAACCAACTAGTTAACGGTGTTATAACCAGTGGTTACTATTTCGCGGTCCGGTCTTATATAAAACTCATTGCATAGGATACCCCCACTCGCATGTCTCCTACACGAACGCGTTGGATCGCAGCGTTTGTATCAAATACAAAGTGGGCCGTATCCATAGTGTCACCAGGATAAGGCACCCAGTCTTATCCCTATACTATAGACCCTTTAGGTTGTTTCTTGAACAATGATCCCATATGTCACTACATATAGTTCAAGACTCATATTACAGCCTTGGATGTCTAGTTTATTGGATTAGGGTTATTATTAGGCAAAGACAAATATAAAATAACTAATAAGAATTAATGGAAAAATATATCAATATTATTTCATTAATATCCGGTCAACGGTTACATTCACTATCTACGAGTTTTAGGGCATAAAACCCAACATAGGCTACGAAGGGAAAGACAACTGTGTGTGATTAACCTAAGTGAACCTATCCATTTCTGGAGTTTGCGGTGTTCAAAAACCTATGATCGGCCCTCAAAGGGATGGTTGCTCCAGGACGACACGCATGCAGATCATAAGAATCTCACGGTGCGACCTTAGGGTTGGTGACCGTAGGATACGTGGACACGCGTCCTGCCCCATTAACTATAGACATTTTCCCCATTCACCTTGTTATTGACCCATGCAAATATTTTCCGAAGGGAGACCGCACCAAAGGCAACAAGGAGCCGAGCATGGACCTCACGGTGTGAACATGGGGGAATGTGAGAGTAAAACTCGATCTCGTTTTTATATTTATCCTCCCACTTTCAGATCTCAGAGGCATGCACCAACTGAGGGGGATGAAAGCCCCCTATGCAGTAGAAGCGCATCGATTGGACCTTACGCCGTATATTAATTAACATTAAAATACTGTTACGAAAAGGCAAAATAAACTTTAAACATTCTTTAAAGTTGTTGGAAATTGCTATAAACATACTTGAAAATTAAATCTAAATTTATTTTCATGTTTTTCTAAAGAAACGGGAAAGAATCGTTACAAACCTTCGTTGTAGACTTGACTGTTCTTCGCCAACGACGCTTCAACGAACAAAAACGCAGAAACCTTCTTGTAGTTTCCTCACTGGAAATTTCTTCTTGAAAGACACAATAACCACAGAGGTTACACCGATATGTCTTTAATTCTAGGAGACAAAAGACTTGTGGGAGTATTTCTCTAAGAGAGAGGCTAGAGAGAATTCTAGGGTCTTGTCTTGTGAGTCTAAGAGTAAGAGGGCTACTAAACCAATTAAGTCTAGTGTTCTATTTATAGAAGAGTTACCATGAATAAAATATTCAATTAAATCAATCTTTTCCAAAATTGATTCAATTTTATTCCTTATTTAATCAATCCAAGATCAATCAATTTCATAATTGATTAATCTTTTCCACAAATGACTAATTACTTCCATAAGTAATTAGATAATTTCCATAAATGATTAATCACTTCCTTAAGTGATTATTTCCATAATTGATTAATTCCCCGGTTAATGAATTCTTTAATTAATTAACCACAAATTAAATATCACATATTTAATTTCCGACCTTGAATTAATTAATTTGCCCAAATAGATTTTAGGCCTTAAAATTAATTAATTCATTATTTGAACTCTTTCAAACTTCCATAAATTTAATGTGACTCAAATTTATATTAATATTTGAATTTCT
The DNA here is from genome assembly GCA_036850905.1 of Luffa acutangula. Taxonomy (NCBI): domain Eukaryota; kingdom Viridiplantae; phylum Streptophyta; class Magnoliopsida; order Cucurbitales; family Cucurbitaceae; genus Luffa; species Luffa acutangula. The sequence goes on along the minus strand of CM072087.1, from coordinate 24,909,777 downwards.
TCAAATATTAATTTCTCTCATAATAATATATCAATATATATTATATTGTTTCCCTTAGTAAATTGAACATTTTCAATTTACATTTATTACTTAGTTACCTCAAATTACTTTATGAGCTATCAGTGGGACCTAATGGACCTGCAGATCAGAAGCTCCAATGATGTGAGATTAATTGGTCAAACTCATTAACCAATTTGATCAATATTCATTAACTGTGTGTACATTCCACTATAGACTCACAATTGCACTTTTCTCACTGCAGACATATTTTCTGTGTCCACGGATATAGACCAATATCGACTAGTTAGTCCTTCACGAGTGTCCGTAACACCAGTTGGGTCAAATTACCGTTTTACCCCTAGGTTACTTCTGTATTGATAAAAGCCCTTGCGCAGCGGAAACATACAGAACCATTAACTCCGTTTTAATTTAAAAACAAAATACCAGTACGTTGGGTAAATTACAACAATTTAAACAAGTTTAAACATGCTAAATAACACTTATAAAACATGCTGAACATGAATAAAAATATGCTAAATCTCATCTATATAATGGATCCTATTGATCCTAGATCGAAGAAATACATACCTTTGAAGAAAATCTCGATTAGCTTCACCAAAACTCCTAGAAATTCACCAAAAGACAGCAGCAAAGTAATCTTGATTTCGCTGTAAAAAGGTCACGAACACCACCACCAAAGATCCACCGGTATGCTCTTCAAGGTTGCGCGTCAGGGGCTTGTGGGAGCACAATCTCTAAGAGTTCTATGGGAAAAATATCTCTGTATTCTTTTTGGGAGAGAATTGCAGAGAGCTTGAGAGAATTCTGTTAGTGATTCTTGGGGTCTCAAAACTGAATGCAGGGGGTTCCCGTAAAAAGCACAACCCCTTTTCTTAAAACCCTCCCATTCACGCAAGATATAGAGGATAAAAAGGAGCCCCACGTTCCCATCAGCTACCCTAACTGATGGGAAAATAATTTAATTAATTATAAAATAATATTAATTAAACCTTTAATTAAATTAACTATTAATTTAATTAAATGGTATTTGTATAAACATATTTATACAAAATAACCTCCATTTATCCTATAGTTTTAATATAGCTTAAATAAATCAAATTTAATTAAAATTAAAACCAAAATATTAATTAATTCACCAATTAATTAATATCATAATTAAATATCTAATATTCAATTATATATTTATATCTCTCAAATTCACTATAGAATTAATATACATCACATGTGTATTAATTATAACTTATAGTTTTAATATGAATCAAATTCATATTTTAATTTAATATTCGAACCCCTTCGAATATTTAATTCACCCTTAAAAATTTACCTCAACGCCCTTATAGAGTTACTGATGGGACCTGATGGACCTACAGATCAGAAGCTCCAACGATATGAGATTAATTGACTAAACTCATTAACCAAGTTAACCAATATTCGTTAACTGTGGTTCACTCCACTAAAGAACCACAACTGCACTCTTCTCACTGCAGATATATTTCTGTGTTCACGGATATCGACCGTCAACAGCAAGTTAGCTCTTCACGTGCGTTCGTACCCCAGCTAGGTCAAAATTACCGTTTTACCCCTGGGCTACCTCTTGGTCCTTAAGTACCAGTGCTTCTCTAATGAACAACTTGTTTGAGGTCCAACCAACAAACAGACATCCCTCTCGTGCCATAAAGAGGGTAGGGCCCATTGTTCATGACCCGGAGACACCACTTAAGGGAACACACCTCTACTTACCCTAATATCGGGAAGGAGTGAATTCCATCTTGTAAGACTATGTTCCCAGCTCCCCACTCGATCTTGTCCCCAAAATGGTAGACTTATTGAGTCGGCGAACAGGCCACTCTCACCCATAAAAATCAAAGGACAATCCCTCATGGAGTCCATAATCCACTCAGGATTAAGGCCAAGTTGCCTAGGTCATCCTAGTGAAATAGAAACCGAGCTAACTAACGGTGTTAAAGTTAGTGGTTAACTATTTCGCGATCCGGCCTTTGTGCAAACTCATTGCACAGGATACCCCCACTCGCATGTCAGCTACATGAACGCGTTGGATCAGTACGTTTGTATCAATATACCAAGCGGGTCGTATCCATAGTGTCACCAGGATAAGGTACCCAACCTTATCCCTATACTACAGACCCTTTAGGCTAAAACTTGAACATTGATCCCCGTATGTCCCTACATACTATTTCAAGCCTCATTCTATTAGCCTTGGATGTTTAGTTTATTGGATTAGGGTCAATAAGACAAGATATAATACAAACATTGAAGAATACATCACTATTATTAATGTTCGGTCAAATGTACATTTACTATCTACGAGTTTTAGGGCATAAAACCCAACAAACTCCCACTTGAACTAAAACTCAAGTTACAATGAAAGTATATACAATATAATCCAAAGTTGGAAATGGTACATGTATGTTGTACATTACATGAAAAGTAAATATACAAAATACAATAAACTAGGGCATCCTTACACCCATTACACATCTCCCACTTGCCCTAGATTATGCTATATACATATCTCGCAGACCTAGACTTTCTAGATGACCCTCAAACACTTTAGCTGAGAGGACCTTCGTAAACGGATCAACAATGTTGTGCTCGGAAGCGATCTTGGTCACGACCACATCTCCTTTTTGCACAATCTCACGAATCAGATGATACTTCCTCTCTATGTGTTTACCTCTTTTGTGGCTGCGAGGTTCCTTTGAATTGGCTACAGCCCCACTGTTGTCACAGTATAATGTAATGGGCAAGTTCATATTTGGAACAACTTCCAAATCTGTCAAGAACTTTCTTAGCCAAACAGCTTCCTTAGCCGCTTCACAAGCAGCTACATACTCAACCTCCATCGTGGAGTCTGCTATGCATCCTTGCTTTATACTTCTCCAAACTACAGCTCCCCCGTTAAGGGTGAAAACTGACCCTGACGTGGATTTCCTAGAGTCCTTGTCAGTTTGGAAGTCAGAGTCGGTGTATCTAGTGAGAACTAACTCTTTAGCCCCAAACACCAACATGTAGTCCCTCGTTCTCCTAAGATACTTGAGGATTCCTTTAACGGCGGTCCAGTGGTCTAACCCTGAATTTGACTGATATCTGCTAACAATCCCTACAACATAACAGATGTCAGGCCTCGTGCATAACATGACATACATTTAGCTACCCATTGCAGAGGCGTAGGGAATCCGTCTCATATCCTCAACTTCTTGAGGTGTCTTAGGAGACTGTTCCTTAGACAAGTGAACCTCATGCCTGAAAGGCAACAAGCCCTTCTTGGAGTTTTAACTCTAAATGATGTTTTTCCTACTTAGTTTATTAAAACTATTTTAACACTAAGTAAGAGAAAATTCTAATCTTATTAGAATTAAAGTGATCTAGGTCTAATTAATTTTAAACAATTTAAAATTAATTAATTTATCCTATGATTCTATGTTTGCATGCAATTCTTGATTATAGATTGACGGTTTCTAATAATTAATTTTAAAACTATTTCAAATTTTAATGATTAAACCTATAATCATGCTACTATGGTGACATAAATTAACAATCGAATTCTAATTAATTTATAAACCATACACTAGCATACATGACATACAATAATATAACAATTATATTATACTAAGGTAATATCATGCTCAATGCAATTTAATTTTCTTTTAATTAACCTAACTCTTAAATTAATTACCCAAGAAAATTAAAATTCACATTGTCTTTTTCATACATTAATATGACTTTTATATTAATAGCTCATGAAAAAATAATTAAGCATGAAAATTACTTATATAAATATAAGTAATTTCATGCTCAATGCAAATTTATTTCCTTTAATTAATCTAACTCTTAAATTAATTATACAAGAAAATAAAAATTAGCATCTCCATTTTCATACATTAACATAACATTTATATTAATTGTTCATGAAAATTAAATATATCATACAAATTACTTTCATAAATATAACTTTTATATTTTTACTAAAGTAATTTCATGCTCAATGCTTCTCAATTTTCATCCATTTAATCATAAAAATTTACATTAAATACTCATGAAATTTAAATTCATGCATAATACTTATATTATAACAATTATAATTAAATATGCATGAATATGTTTAACCTATGGTGGGATTTTAAGCTATATGACATCCATAATTGTTCATGAAAATTAAATATATCATACAAATTACTTTCATAAATATAACTTTTATATTTTTACTAAAGTAATTTCATGCTCAATGCTTCTCAATTTTCATCCATTTAATCATAAAAATTTACATTAAATACTCATGAAATTTAAATTCATGCATAATACTTATATTATAACAATTATAATTAAATATGCATGAATATGTTTAACCTATGGTGGGATTTTAAGCTATATGACATCCATAAAGCAAAATAAATAGCTAAGTAGACAAGTTTTGGCATCCTAGGACAAAATGCAATAGAAAAATTACACTAATTAATCTAAATATGCCCTAAAACAAAGGACCCTTACATTGATCAAATCAACAAAAAAATTTAAAAACTAATGTCAAAACCTTATACATCTACTAGCAAAATTCCATACATCCAATGCACGAATTAATCCTGCCATTAAACCAATGCAAATTTTGTAAAACAAAATTGAAATTACAATCGGCTCTGATACCAATTGTTGGATTTGAAATTCCATAATTTCGTAAAGCGGAAGCGCAATTGGACCGATTCGTAGTTAATTTTGTTTCTACCAAAATACCAATACATTGGAAAAAGTTTACAGAACATATTCTATAGAAATTTAAGGCTAAACATACAAAAATTATTAGATCTAAATCTAATAGAGAAAGAGAAGCAAACCTCCGTTGACGTCTCTGAAAATCAAGAATGATTATTGATTACTCTGCAACAACGAAGAACACCACCATTTGATCTTCTCTGCTATGACTCTGAGATTAGAAACTTAGTTGTGGGACTACCCAATCTTGAATGGGAAAAACACAAGAGGAAAAGTTCCTCTTTTTGTTCTTCGTTTAGAGAATATGAGAGAGTGGCTAGGGAGGCTAGAGAGAATGCAAGAGTGCATTTTTGTGGCCTTATGATGTATCACCTAAACCCTAGGTTTAGTGTTCTATTTATAGGAGAAAGATCATGAATAAAATATTCATTTAAAATCAATTATTTCCATAACTGATTCAATCTTTTCCATAACCAATCAATTTCATAGTTGATTAATCTTTTCCATAAATGATTGATCACTTCCATAAGTGATTAAATCATTTCCATGAATGATTAATTACTTCCATAAGTGATTAATCATTTTCATAATTGATTAATTTCTAATTAATTAATTAATTAATCACCAATTAAATATCATATATTTAATTTCAAACCTTCTATTAGTTAATTAATTAATTACCCAATTACATATCATATATTTAATTTCATGCCTTCAATTAATTAATTATATAATATGAATCAAATTCATATTAAAATTTGAACTCCTTCAAATTCTCTTATATCCTATAAATTTAATATGAATCAAATTCATATTAATATTTGAACTTCTTCAAATATTTATTTCTCTCATAATAATAAAGTTTAATTTCAAATTAGACTTTACATTTTAATGTACCACTATACATTATATTAATTTGTATTTCATACAATTAACTTAATTCCCAATATGAATTTGAACTATTCAAATTCTCTCAAGATATAATTGTTCCTAATTACTCTTTACGAACTAGTAAGATGACCTAATGGACCTATAGATCAGAAGCTCCAATGATATGAGGTTAACTGATTGAACTCATTAATCAGGTTAACCAATATTCATTAACTGTGGGCCATTCCACTAAAGATCCACAACTGGACTCTTCTCATTGTAGAAAATTTATGTGTCCACGGATATACACCTATACCGGTAAGTCAATCCTTCACGAGTGTCCGTAATCACAGTTGGGTCAAATTACCGTTTTACCCTATGTTACATTTGTCTCCTTAAGTACCAGTGCTCATCTAATGAACAACCTGTTTATGGTCCATCCAATAAACATAAAGTCCCTATTGGGCCAGTGAGAGGGCAGGATCCCTTTGTTCAAGTCCCGAAGTCACTACTTAAGGGAACACTCATCTATTTCTCCTAAAAGTGGGAAGGAGTGAATTCCTTCTTGTGTTGTCATATCCCCAGCCTCCCACTCGGTATTGTCCCAAAAAAGGAAGACATATTGAGTCGGCGTATTGACCACTCTCACCCATGCTAATCAAAGGATATTCCCTCATGAGAAGGAGTTCATGAGACAGGCAAGATTAAGACTGAGTTACCTAGGTCATCCTATTGAAATAGTAACCTAACTAATTAATGGTGTTGTATCTAGTGGTTTGCTATTTCATGGTTCGGTCTTATGCAAACTCATTGCATAGGATAACCTCGCTTGCATGTCTACTACATGGACGCTTTGGATTAATACGTCTGTATCAAATACAAAGCGGGTCATATCACATAGTGTTACCATGATAAGGTACCCAACCTTATTCTTGTACTATAGACTCTTTAGGATGTTACTTGAACATCGATCCCCGTATGTTCCCACATACTAGTTCAACTTACATACAAACAACGTCGTTTTGGTTGTTACATTTTAAAGTAATGGAAAAACGACGCTTTCCTTTTAATTCATGGTAACGGTAACGCAAGGTGACCCTAATTTTTCTTTTGTATACAAGCCCTAATTGTATTTCCCTTTCCTTTTCATTCACGGTAACGTCCAACCATTTTTTCTTTCGTATTTCCCTTTCCTTAATACGATTTCGTATTTCCTCTTATCTTCATCCAACTGCAAGCTTCGAATTTCCCTTATCGTAGTCCAACCACAAGCCTTTGTATACCTTCTCGTCGTCCAACTCTGAGTGATATTGTAATGACGTGCAAGAAAAGACAGTAGTCAAATTTCGCCTCTTCTACTTCTTCCTCCATTTCTCCTAGTACCTTCCAACAAAACAATCCTGCCACAAACACACACAGATACGAAAATAAAAAAGGGCTATTTCATTTTTGGATTCTTTTTTTCCTCTGATGTGTTTTTATGTTTCTCATCGATCGCTTCCCCTTTGATTATCCTTTGCAATCACTGACTTGGGTCCTTGATTTTGAACTGGATCTTCCCTTTGAATCTGGGTTTTCTAGAGGTGGCATTTGGGTTTGATTTTGCCTCATTTTAACGGGAGTGTGGTTTGATTTATGGGGTATGGTTTGATTTTTGGAGGGATTTGTTTTTTTGGGTTGGGATTGATTTTACGAATTGTTAACGAGATATTGAAGTTCACTATGTTGACCTTTAGAGTTTGGCTTTGAAGTAATATGAAAGTGGTTGTTACGCTTATTCAAAATGAATCTTTACATTGCTCGCGAAGCGTCTAAGGCAGGTTGGTTTTCTTAATTCAAAATTTCTGAATTTTTCTGGCTTTGTTTGTGCCTTCGAAATTATCATTTATTCTATTTTGTCTTTTGTTCTTCGTGGTGAGAAGCTATGGATAAGATTCTGCACAGAGATTAGTACGGAGATCAACATTCTCATCGAGAATTGGAAGTACCTTACTTGGTGGACTTATTTTGCAAGTATTCGTTTTAATCTATTTCTATGAATCATCTTCCTAAAAAGCATTCTTACTTTTTATTTTCCCCTCTTTTGAAAAATGTTGGTCGACTTGTTTGTGGGTGATAGGTCTAATTTATTATACACTTAGAATCTCCCATTTTGCTTATCCTAGTTGAGTTCCTTGCGAAAAATGCTTTAAAATGAGTATAATATGTCTATAGGTCCTCACTGGAGCTTTGGAAGCAATTCGGGGTCTAAAAGAGCAAAACCAGAGTGTAATGACTATTTTGCCCTTGGAGCCATACCAGCGTCGAGACCCTGCCATCCAAGCGTCGGGACGCCGTTCAAATAAGGAAAATACTTGGGCGTGAAGTGATAAGGGTAAAACATATACCTATTTTACTCTTATATTTACCTCATTTTATTGTCAAAAGTTGCATGTTTAGATCAATTTTACTATTCCCGAGCTCTAAAAGTGTTAAAATTGATGAATTAGGGAGTTGAGAGTCACATTTGTCAAATTATGCTTAAAAGTGCTTAAAAAGATCTATTTTGATATGAATTTGACTCAATTTGGTGTTGTGCAGAAAAATAGAGGAAAGCTGGAAAAACCCAGAAATGCGTCCGCATTTATGGGAAGGCAAAAATGAAATGCGACCACATTTCTGGGCAGACAGAGGCCGCTCCGAGTCCGTCGCGAGTCGTTTTGAACGAGAATTTTGAGCACCTAACCAGCCGTTTTGACCCCGAAATCGACTGGGCTACCTACCAGCACCTATTTCGTGGCTCCTCAACTACTCCCCACACTATATAAGTCTGTGATTCGAAGAGAAATCCAAGCAGAACTCACTGGGAAGAAGAGGGTGGTGACAGAACCTTAGTTTACACCCATGAGTAGAGATGCCCAAGGTCCATCTTAGATGACTGAATTCTGACCTTAAATTAAACATTAAACCTGAGTGTTTGTAGGGGTTTTCACCCTATTCCCGTTTGTAAAGGAGAGTAGAGTGTCGAGCGTGTTGGGTTTTATGCCCTAAAACTCGTAGATAGTAAATGTAAACAAATTGTATACTTGTTTCAATAAAGTGTTATTCAGTTTCTACAATAAAGTGTTATTGTTAAATATTGCACAATTTGACCCAAATCCAATAAACTAAGATCCAAGGTTGTTTGTATGTAACTTGAACTAGTATGTGGGGACATACGAGGATCGATGTTCAAGTAACAACCTAAAAGGTCTATAGTACAAGGATAAAATTGGATACCTTATCCTGGTAACACTATTAGATATGACCCGCTTTGTATTTGATACAGACGTATTGATCCAAAACGTCCATGTAGTAGACATGCAAGTGGGGGTATCCTTTGCAATGAGTTTGCATAAGACCGAACCATGAAATAGTCAACCATTAGTTATAACACTGTTAACTAATTAGGTTACTGTTTCAATAGGATGACCTAGGTAACTCAGTCTTAATCCTGAGTGTGTCATGAACTCCTTCTCATGAGGGATTGTCCTTTGATTAGCTTGGGTGAGAGTGGTCAATACGCCGACTCAATATGCCTTCCTTTTTGGGGACAAGACCGAGTGGGAGATTGGGGACATGACAACACAAGAAGGAATTCACTCATTCCCGCTTCTAGGTGAAGTAGATGAGTGTTCCCTTAAGTGGTGACTCCGAGACTTGAACAAAGGGATCCCACCCTCTCACTGGCTCGAGAGGGACTTTCTGTTTAATGGTTGGACCATAAACAAGTTGTTCATTAGAGGAGTGCTGGTACTTAAGGAGACATATGTAACACAGGGGTAAAACGGTGGGGTAAAACGGTAATTTGACCTAGCTGTGATTACGGACACTCGTGAAGGATTGACTTATCGGCATAGGTCTACATCCATGGACAGAAAAATGTTCTACAGTGAGAAGAGTTCAGTTGTGGGTCTTTAGTGGAATGACCCACAGTTAATGAATATTGGTTAACCTGATTAATGAGTTTAATCTTTTAACCTCATATCATTGGAGCTTCTGATTTGTAGGTCCATTAGGTCCCCCTGCTCGCTCGTAAAGAGTAATTAGGAACAAATATATCGTGAGAGAATTTGAATAATTCAAATTCATATTGGGAATTAAGTTAATTGTACGAGATACAAATTAATATAATGTATAGTGATGCATTAAAATATAAAGTCTAATTTGAGATTAAACTTTATAATATTGAGAGATTGATATATTTGAAAGAATTCAAATATATGTCTAATTAAATATATGGTATTTAATTAGAAGATGAATTAATTAATTATGAATTAATTAATTATTTAATTTAATTTAAATTAAATGAGATTTAATTAACTATAGTCTATGAGAGAAATAAATATATTTGAAAAAGTTCAAATATTAATACGAATTTGATTCATATTAAATTTATAGGATATAAGAGAATTTGAAGGAGTTCAAATTTTAATATGAATTTGATTCATATTATAGAATTAATTAATTGAAGGCCTCAAATTAAATATATGATATTTAATTGGGTAATTAATTAATTAACTAATAGAATGTCTGAAATTAAATATATGATATTTAATTTGTGATAATTAATTAAAGAATTAACTAATTGGAAATTAATCAATTATGAAAATGATTAATCACTTATGGAAGTAATTAATCATTTATGGAAATGATTTAATCACTTATGGAAGTGATCAATCATTTATGGAAAAGGTTAATCAATTATGGAATTGATTGGTCATGAAATTGGTTGGTCATGGAATTGATTAATTATGGAAAAGATTAAATCAGTTATGAAAATAATTGATTTTAAATGAATATTTTATTCATGGCATTTCTCCTATAAATAGAACACTAAACCTAGGGTTTAGGGACAACAACATTAGGCCACAAGAACGCACTCTTGCATTCTCTAGCCTCCCTCTCATATTCTCTCAACTCAAGAACTTTAGGGAGAATTTTCTCTCTAGAGTTTTTCCCATTCAAGATTAGGTAGTCCCACAACTACGTTCCTAATCTCAGAGTTATAGCGGGGAAGATCAAATGGTGGTGTTCTTCGTTGTTGCAAAGCAATCAAGAATCATTCTTGATTTTCAGAGACGTCAACGATGGTTTGCTTTTCTTTTCTTTATTATAGATTTAGATCTAAATTTTGTATGCTTAGCCTTAAGTTTCTATAGAATTTGTTCTATGATTTTTGCCAATGTTATGATATTTTTAGATAAACAAAATTAACTACGAATCGGTCCCAATTACACTTCCGCTTTAACAGAATTGAGGAATTCCAAATCCTTTCAGAGCGAACTCTAGAAGGATTGGATAAATAAAAAATACCCTAGTTTTAGCTACTGCACCTTATTTTCAGAACTTGTTACTTTCTTATTCATTTGTATTCTTTATTCTTATTTCAATGAAAAGTTGTTCATTTGCACATTATTCCATCATGCATAGCTAAATCTCGCTGAGAGGTTCAATATAGTGAATTCCCTTATGGTTCAATAGCTTGAAAATGTTTATTTGCTTAAGTTTTATTCAATGCATGTCATTCTTTATTGAATATCATTCTGAATCTTGTTGAGTTTAAATTGATCACTTAGACTTTGCATGCTATGTGAGTTTGATCTCGAAAGGGACGAACAATACCGGTTTTCATAAAGGTGATATAGGAGAAAAGACTCAAAAGAGTGTATTCGGTGTTATAGGGCGAGGCTGCTTAAGGCACCCTGTAACAACTATAGGGTTATAGATTGCATTTTTGAATTATCTATGTCGGAGTCGAGTCACAGACATATGCATAACGGTACTCGCTTAGCCTTCTAACAGTTCTTGGGAGCAAGGCCAAATAGAAGTTAAATCTGACCCAATGCATTAAATAGACTTAGGTTGAATAAACTATGATTAGAGTTATTTGCCTTTGGGATGAAACTATATTTGACACCTCGTTTTATTTATCATTGTTATCTTTTACTTGTTTATTTTGATTATTTTCCAAAAATCATCATCAATTATTTCTTTGGTTACCTATTCTAAGCAATCTTTGAACCGTTTCTTCTTCAAATCCGTGTTTCCAATTTAGTCCTCGTGGGATGGATACCCTTGGAATACTTCTAAGGTTTTTATTACTACGTGCAATAGTGTATACTTGCACTAGATTTTATTCTTATTCATTATCTACCATCTTTTCTAACCTCCACACTTCAACCACTGCCGCACCAAGTTTTTGGCGTCGTTGCCGGGGACCAAAATTGAAACCAGTTTTGTTATTTGAAATTGGGATCCGATTGAGACCGCATTTCTGTCTTAAGGGAAATTTGACTTTGATTTGCATTTTTTCTCTTACAGGTTAAGGTTAGTGCATGAACAAGGGGTGTCCACTCCTTGATATCGATCTTGAGATAGAAAGAACCTTTCGTCGTCATCGAAAAGAGCAAAGACGAAAGAGAAGGGAACAACGAGAGTTGAGGGCACAGGAACCTCTAGAAGAAGCTTGTTATATACAAGAGTTTCTGATGGACCAACCTGGAGTCGATCCTCAAGTTGACCAATAGAATCATGGAAGGGAGCAAAATGGTGGGAGAATCCCTCCAGCACCTCCAGTTCCACTAGTGCCACCACATGAAAATCCAATTTATATTGCTGAAGACCGCAATAGAGCAATAAAGGACTATGCCTTACCCGTTTTTCAGACTTTAAATCCAGGAATTTTGGAGCCACCGATAGAAGCTCCACAGTTTAAACTGAAACCAATGATGTTTCAAATGTTGAATACCATGGGCCAATTCTCTGAGAAGATCCACATAAACACATCAAACTATTTTTAAGAATTTGCAGTTCTTTTAAAGTTATAGGAGTGCCTGAAGATACCTTGAAGCTAAAACTTTTTCCATTTTCTTTGCAGGGAGCTGCTGAAGCTTGGTTGGACTCATTCCCTCCAAACTCCATCACTTCTTGGAACGACTTGGCTGAGAAATTTTTAGAGAACTTTTTTTCCTTCTAATTAAAATTCCAAATATAGAGTTGGTGCGGAAGATTCCAAAGGCTAGTGCGGAAGTGTCCACATCACAGATTTCCTGCTTGCATCATCCTAGAGCATTTTTACAGCAGATTGGATCAAGCTTCGAAGGCTTTAGTCAACGCATATGCAAACGGATCTTTCTTAAAGAAGTCTGCAACTGAAGCACATGCTATTTTGGACACCATAGCCACAGACAATAGACAATGGGGAGAAACTGAGCCAACAACAATTTTGAAAAATCCAGCTAAAGCAGTAGAGACAGAGGCTAATTCTACAATGCAAGCTCAAATCAAGACCATCCACAACATGATGATGGACATGACTATGGGCAACCAAGCGAACATAGCCCCTATCAATGCTATTTTTTCTCCCTACTATTGTTGGTTTTTTGGCCCTTAATCTCGAATTAATTAATTTTAATTAATTAATTAATCAATGTTTTGATGATAACAAACCCAATTTTTAATTACTGAAAATTTTAGTGTTTTAATGTGCCCGTTGCGTAGAGCTCGGAACAACGATTCCAACGCCTCTTGAATCACTCAAATTGGAGCTAAAATGAAGAAATTATAGCCGAAACAAGCTTAAACGAAAAATACCGGTGACGATGATGTGGTGGCCAAGTCAGCATCAATGGACCAATCTGAAGCTGACATGTGGACCAATTGGAGAGCAACACATGAACTTTTGATATTTAAATATATATTATATATAAATTTTTATGTGAGTAACAATTCTTTGAAATTAAAAAAAAAAAAAAAAAATCTGAATGCATTATATGCTGCGTTTGAAAAGTTTATATATATATTTATTATTTTGAATTTTGTTACCGTTTACTCAAATAATTTTATTTATAGTATTATTATTATTATTCTTTTGTTTACCGTTGGTTTTCAAGATTTAAAATATATATATATATATATATATATATATATATATATATATATATATATTATTTATATTATTTTATTATTTTATATTTCTTTTTACTTTTTATTCTTTTTAATCTCCACCCTTAATTTCTCTTTTATACAAATCTAATGGTCCAATTTAAATTCAATTCTTTTTACCCAATTTCCCTCTCTTTTTAAACTCATCTTCCTCTCCAATTTTTTTACCAACAAATTTTACATTTTACAATCCTCCAAAACTCAAAAGTTTCCATTGTTGCTCCCTCCAAGCTCCCAATTTTTCTTTTCATCTTATTCTTGAGAGAGTGTTATTGTATTGTGAGGATACATTTGTTGAGTGCTCAAATTTGTAAATCCACTCTATTGAGAGTTGTATTGTGTTCTTAAAAAATTCCAACATTTGTAACGGTTTGATCCTAACCCGTGGAAAGGATCGGGTTTGCTCTTGAACCCGTAAAAGAAGCAGTGGTGTAATGGGTGGACTCTAATCCGTGGAAAGAGTCGAAAGGTTTTTATTCAAATTCCCAAGAGGTGCTTGGGGAGTGGAGTAGGTCGAGTTTGACCGAACAACTATAAAAATTACGGTCGAGTTTTACATTTTATTAAACCCTATTCACCCCCCTCTAGGGTTGCCATATCGATCCAACAACTGTGAAATTTGTGGTAAGGAACATATTGTTGATAACTGTCCACTAAGTCCCGCGTCTGTCTTTTATGTAGGTCAGCAAGGAAACCAGAACATATGGAACCCATACTCGGCTACGTACAACCTAGGATGGAGACAACATCCAAACTTCTATTGGGGAGGACAAACCAGTGCGAGTAATTCCAATAAAAATCAGTTCAGGAAACTTCCTACACAACAACCGCAAAAGAACTTCCAACCAGGCCAAGTGCAGAATCAAGAGTCAAATCTAGAGGCTTTTATGAAAGAATACATGGCAAGAAATGATGTCGCGGTCAGGAATTTGGAAGTACAGATTGGACAGATTGCTCAAGAGATCAAAAATAGACCACAAGGGACGTTGCCCAACAAGACTAAGAATCCTCACCGAGAAGGAAAATAGCAAGCAAGGCAGTCACATTGAGAAGTGAACTAGAGTACGATGGACCAAAATACCACGTGAATCAATAAGTAAGGAAGATCCCAGAAGAAGCTCAAGAAAAGTCTCCAGAAAAGAAATCAGAAGTTACTATATAAGTTTGCCAAAATAAAGAAAAGACCAAGAAGCATGAAGCCTTGGAAGAAAAAAATGAAAATTCAAGTTCAGAGAAAAAACAGGGGAATGCGACCGCATAACCTAAAAAGTTTGTTATAGATCCAAAAGACCACCACCTCCATACTCTCAAAGATTTAAATATGTTTCACAGGATGCACAGTTTAAAACGTTTCTAGATGTTTTAAAACAACTCCATATCAATATTCCATTGGTAGAAACACTTGAACAGATGCCTACTTACGTGAAGTTCCTGAAGGACATTCTATCCAAGAAAAAAAGATTGGGAGAATATGAAACAGTTGCACTTACTGAATGTTCTAGTGCTCTGGTAAAAAATGAGATCCCTCCCAAGCTAAAGGACCCAGGAAGTTTCACCACTCCATGCTCTATTAGAGGAAGGAATGTAGGCAGGGCATTATGTGATCTAGGAGCGAGTATAAACCTGATGCCATACTCAATTTTTCAGCAGTTGGGGATAGGTGAAGCAAGACCAACAACTGTAACTTTACAGTTAGCCGACAGAGCACTACCACAACCTATTGGTAAAATCGAAGATGTGTTAGTCAAGGTTGATAAATTCGTATTCCCAGCAGATTTCATCATTTTGGACTGCGAAGCAGATAAATGCCAATTATTTTAGGACGACCATTCTTAGCAACTGGCAGGACCTTAATTGATGTTCAGAAAGGAGAGTTGACTATGAGGGTTAATGACCAACAAGTCACTTTCAATGTGATGGATGCAATGAAATATCCAGGAGATCTTGAGGAGTGTTCAATGATTGATGAGGTTGATGAACTTTCACTATCTACCTTGCAGGAAATGATGAAAGGAGAAACATTGGAAGATTTACTTGGAGATGAAGAACAAGAAGGTGGGAAAAAGATTGGAGTAGTCAAGCAACAACCCATGAATGGACAAGGAATCAAACCCTATTGGGGGAAGGGCTTTGAAGTTGAAGGAGCCCTTGTATCTACGATCGATCTGGTATGATTACTATTCTTGAAACAATTTTTGTACATTATGTGGATTTATATCAAATGAAAATAATAAAATAAAATAGATAGGATAACAAAATATATGGACAAGAGTAAAAACTATGTCTAGGAAAAGGTACTTAAGTTGACCGTAGGGAACTCCTTTTCCTGGGGATTTACCTGGGAGTTTGAAAAGTCCAAATTATTTTGTATCCATCTATCTAAGAAAAAGAATTGAATAACCATTTTTAGTATGTGAACTTTCTAACAAGTTTGTGATTGTCTCAGCAAATAAAAGAAAGAAAGAAAAACCAAGGAAAATGAAAAAAGTTAGAAAAATAAAGAAGGCAGGATACTGGGAAAAATGCGACCGCATTTTCCCCCAGTACATTTGGAAATGCGACCGCATTTTCCAAAAGTCAGAGGGCAGCGACGTCATTTAAATGACTATCACGTGACTTAATTTTGAGAAACCTATAAATAGCTGACTTAAACGTTTTCCTTTTTCACCAACCACTTAGACTTTCGGTATTCAAGTCAAACTCACCAAACTCTCCACCTTCACTCTCTTGAAACCGAAACCCATAAGCAAGAACGGTGAAGAACACGCCAAAATCATCCTCATCTCGCAAGATCACTCGATCTCAGAGTGATCAACGTGTCCAGAATGCTGAACCAAGTGCTCGTCGTCAAGAAGAGCAACCCGAAGCTACCATGCACGACACAAGAGGAGCGAGACCTATGGGTTTCTCGCTGGCGATTGTGGACCAAGGAACCAACGTTCAAACTCCTTCTTCCTCGACAATGTCGGCCAGTTCGAGGGAGAATCCGAGTAGTTCTCAACCAAGAAGGTCCACACGCACTGATTCCCTCCACAAAACCCAAAAACCCGCTAGCCAACAACTGAGAAAATGCTCGAGGGAATGGTTTGAAATGATTAGAGAGATGAGAGCCTAAAGAAGTGCGACTCTTGAAGAAGAAGCCAAATTGCATGATGAAGAAGAAGTCGCCAAAGTTGGAGAAGCTCTCGGCAAGGAGAGACTCAAACGAGTAAAAGTTCTAACCCTTCTACTAACTCATCTTCTTCTTGTAGGGACAGACCCTTCATGACTTACAGTGCAAGGAAAAAGGATTCAAAGAAGGTTGGACCCAAAGCCTCTTATCATCGAGCCCCTCAAAGTGGCTAGAATGCCACTGGAGGTTTTCAAAGAGATGATCCGAAAGGCCGTGGCACAAGCCCTCATTATTGCCGAAGGATATAAGGCTGAGCAAGATGCACTCAGTGAGATTCAGGTTGAAAGAGAGATGAAAAACCAGAGTATGAGGGAAGAAGATGAGTTTGCAAGGAAAAGGGACTTGGAAGAAGAAATGAAATCTGAAAGAAAGAAGGAAGAAAAAAAGCAAGAGGCCGAGTGGGCCATTGAAGTTGAAAAGGAAAGAAAACAAGATAAAGAACTCAGGAGAGTGGCTGCTGAACTTCACCTCCTTGAGGAAGAAAAACAAAAAAGAGAAATTTTAAAAGAAGAAGAAAAACGAAGAAAAGAAGCCGAAGACTTTCTTGCAACTTTTGAGCCACTACACAAGGCTCAAAGTGAGGCTGATCTGCTGCAAGAAAGAGAAGAACAGGCCCTTGAGGGGCCAAGTGAAGAAAATCCAGAAAAAGAAGAAGAAAAAGAGGAAGAGAATGAAGGCCAGAATGAGACCACATTTGGGTCGCATTCTGAAGAAGGCCAAGAGAAGGACAATGAAGGAGAGCAAGCTAATGAGACCTTAGATCCTCTATTTGAATATGATGTTAGAGGACCTTCACCAGCTGCTGACAGCACCTCTTCGGGAGAGAAGAAGGATGAAGAGGAGATTGAAAAAAAAGAGGTCGAAACCTACAGTGATTCAGAAACCGAATCAGATTCTGAAATCAAGGAATTGAACGATGATCAAGTGCTAATTTCTGCAGCTTTGAGGAAGAAGAGAAGAAGAGAATTGAGGGCCGAGAGGAGGACCAAGAACAAAAATGACCCCATATTTGCCAAGAGGCCGAGGACAAGGTCCATGGACGCCTCTCCTGCAGCTCCTCCTACCTCCACACCTATCCAACCGAAAGAAAAATCACCCAAAGCTCCAAAAAAATATGTTTCCCGAAATCTTCAGGGATGTCAATTTTCAGGAAAGAATGAAAATTATGAGAAAAAAAGACTTCTTGAATGAGAAGGGATTCTCAAATAGAGCTGGAACCATGCCAGACTTCGTGACCAAAGTTATAACCCAGTACAAGTGGCAGGAGTTCTGTGCTCTCCCTCAGGAGGCAGTGGTGCCTTTAGTTCGAGAATTCTACGTTGAACTGAGGGAAGAGAGCAAGAGCATGTCAGTGGTGAGAGGTAAAATGGTTAGTTTCTCTTCTTTTGACATTAACAGGGTGTACAGGATCAAAGCACCCTTACATCCAAGAGGGAATGATGCCATCAAGAACCCCTTGCCCAAGCAGATGAAAGAAGCACTGAAATTAGTGGCCAAAAAGGGAGTTCAATGGAAGGAGTCCCATACAAAGGAAGACATTAGTGCCAAGTGATCTCAAGCCTGAATCAGTAGTGTGGCTTCACTTTATAAAGAACAGGTTAATGCCAACAACCCACGACAACACTATTTTCGTAGAGAGAGTTATGCTCCTCTACAGTATCTTGAAGGGGTTGGAGATAAATATTGGGAGCATCATCAGGGAGGAGATCCTTTCATGTGGAAGGAAGAAAGTAGGGAAGCTGTTCTTTGGATCACTTATCACCCAATTATGTCAGAGGGTAAAGATAGTTCCTGGAAAGGATGAAGAGCGCCACATATTCAGGCCTACCATTGGTTTACCTCTGATTGGGAAGCTCTAACAGAACAATGCTCAAAGGAAGGGCAAAGCTTCCACATCTCAAGCCACTCCACTACCAGGGCTAACACCTACTTCACCTCCTCAACATACTCCAGTTTCAGGACCCACACCATCATCAGAGACTGTTGCATTTTCCTTCCAACAGCTAGATAGAATTGAAGACAAGCTGAAGGCTTACTGGGTCTATGCCAAGGAGAGAGATGAAACTATTAGAGAGTTCTACCTCTCTATCGCCCCCATCATCGCCCCCGTGTTCCCTGACTTCCCTCAATCACTGCTGCCCCAAGAAGAAAAGAATTTGATGAAGGTGAAGATGAAGATGAAGAGAGAGAGATGCCCTCGGACGAGGAATAGAGGAGTTTTCTGATCCCCTTTATCTACTGTTTTGTGCATATTTTACTGTTTTCTGTGTATAGATAGTTGCTTTAGTTTTAGCATGCTTAGTTTCTGTTTTTAATTATTTAGTTGCTATTTTTATCGCTTTAAATGACTTGTTTGTTGATAGTTGTGTTCATAGGTTAGTTTTTAGATAGCTTGCTATTAGTTTAGTTTAGATAATCTTGGGTTTTTGAAACTTTTCTAAAAATCTGCTTGCTGTTTTTATGCCTAACCTATGAAACTCTTTGAAAAAAAAAATCAATTTTGTGGAAAATAATGGCTTAAATTTTTTTGGAAAAACATGTTTTCATTTGAGTTTTCTTTTAAGCCCTTGATGATGATAATTAGAGCTTAGTTCTATCTCAAAAAAGTGCCACCGTCACAACCAAATTGTTTTCTAGTCATAGGCTTTCCATTAGTCTTTTTCTTTACAGAATTTTCTTAAGTCTAAACTTCCTCATGTTTAACGTTTCTAACAAAGTAGGAGAGTTTAGCCTTGATGTTTTGAAAAACGAAAAGCCTTATGTTAAGCCCATGCCTAAAAAACAAAGCCAATGAGAACATTGTCTATCTTAAGTTTGGGGGGTGCTTTACTTTACTTTGTATATATATGCTTTTTTTAAGTTTGAACTGCTGGAAAAGAAGAATATGCTCACTATATATCATCGGAAAAAAAAAAAAGAAAAACCGAGAGTGACTCCTCCTTCCTAGAGCTTACTGAGTAACTAGAGGCATTCATGACACCCATGGTTTGCCACTACATGAGAGGTTGACTTAGGGAAGTGGGTATGATTCTAAGTTTGTGATCTTTGCTCGTAGCTAGATATCTTCACCATAAAGGGGCTGTTTGGGGTGCTGAATAGGTTATAATATCTGGTGGTTATAATAATCTGGGGATTATAATAGTCTGGGGGTTATAATAATCTGTGTTTGGGGTTCAGATTATTATAGTCTGGGATAAAATAATCTGTGTTTGGGGTGCAAATTATTTTAGTATGGGATAAATAATCTGTATTTTGGATGCAGATTATTTTAGTCTGAGTTAAAAGACTCTGTGTTTGGATTGCTGATATGTTTAACCCGAGATTCTGAATCAAATGTTCAAGTTGACTGTTTTTTTCCTGACTTTTTTTTTTGTTTATTTTCCTCATACAACTTTGTATGTCAAATATTATATTTTGCAAATATCAATAAAAAATTGTTTGGATTCAGTTGTAAAAAAAATAAAGTATTGGGTATACGGGTTAAATGATGTGTTTAACTTAAAATGAAACAAAAATAACTTAATGTAAGAGTTGATTTTCTTTGTTTTAGGGTCATGATTTTTTTTCACAAAAGAAGTGATTTTATGATTTCATATTGGAAAACCATATTTGTTTATTTTCAACGTAAAAATGGTAAATGCTTATGTACAAAGAAATTATATAATAAAACTCCATATTTAATAAACCTCATATGTATATATGTAGAAAGACAACTGAGAAACTGGTAAGTGTTTCTAACATGGAATGACCAAAAATCGCTTTTTTCTTTTTCTTTTTTCCTTATTTTTCATTTTCTTCCTTCATCTTTATCTTCTTACTCCATCATCTTCATCTTATTCCTCCATTTCAATCTTCATCTTCATCATCTTCTTCCTCCATTTCCATCATCATCTCCATCTTCTTCCTCAACCTCAAACTCCATCTTCATCATTTTCTTCTTCCTCTAACCCTAATGCCGGCAACGTTTTCAACGACTTTCTGGTGGTTGCCGACAAATTTTTCGACGATCAAATTTTTTTTCCTCGTTTTCTTTCTTTTCTTTTTTTTTTTCATTTTTTTTTATATTTTTCAAAATGAAAATGAGAAGAAATATGAAAAAAAGGAAAAAAATCGGTTGCCGAAAAAGTCGTCGGAAAAGTGGTCGGTGACCGCCGGAAAAGTCGTCGAAAACTTCGCCGGCCGACGGCGACCGACGGTTGTCAGAAAAGTCAAGGAGTCGCAAGGGAGAAGAGAGAAGAGAGTTACTGTACAAAATGGATAGAATAATCGGGTGGGTTGAATGATGGTTACTGTAGAGAATGGATAAAATAATCGGGGGTAAAAATAACCCACCTCACCATTTATTTTTGTTGATGCCCCAAACACTGAATAGGTTATAATAAAGGGGTTATTATAACGTATTCAGTGCCCCAAACAGCCCCAAAGTGTCGATAAGTGATAACTGCCCAAAAGGTAGTTATTTAGACCTCATTTATATAAGGATTTGTGTGTCTTTTGTGCTTAATAGGGTTGGTTTTAGATATATATTATATGTTTTAACCCATTTGGAAGGATGGAAGCCTTGGAAATTACTTTGTGCAGATTATGCTGCTGGGCGACTTGAGGAAGCAAATTTTGTGCTGCAGCAAAACTGAGAGCAGAACTGCCACATCACAGCTCGTTAGCCAACTTCATGAACCGACTTCTATTGAGTTATTTTCGGGATAAAGAAGCAAGGAGAGCCCTACACATGTCCAAGTTGACCTAATTCAAGCCTCCTATCCTTCTATAAAAGGAAATAGTCGTCCAAGTCAAAACAATTCCAATTTTTCTTGGAAGCCGAGTAGTATAGAGAGGTTGGAGACCACTAGAAGACCATTATCCGCAAGTTGATTAAGGGGATTATTATTTTCTTTATTATCTTGTGATGATGGATATGCTTACTCATATTGTAATTCGTGTTTCCATGCTTATTATGAACTAAGTAGCTTAGGTGTTGGTTAGGAAAAATGTGATTGTTGTACTTCATCTTTAGTAATATATTGACTATCGCATTTTGGTTAATTGTTGTGCTTATTTCTATTTTATGCCCGCCTGGCCAGCCGGTGTGAATACCTCTCTCTAGTTTCAGGGATGATTTAGAGAGTGTGTGACAATTATCCACACTACGATCATTGTGTATTGGTGAACGCCAGTGACTGAGCTAGGGATAGCCAGTTGCCTAGTGCTCGATCGGTCGTACTTCATTGGGGTTGAAACACGTCCCAAAAGATCTAGAGTTCCGGGAGGAATCCGCTAATAATACTGCGAGAAATGCATGATCAATAATATTGCTAGAGCATCTTTTAAAACAATCACTAAATCCTGACCAGCGCCTGTCTTTAATCTGCCTGCCTATTCGTTTATTTGTTGTTTTGCCATTTATTTTGTTTCAGCATAATTCTTATAAAACCAAATCATTTTTTACCATCTTTGAAACCATTAGAAAGTTGCACGAAATAGATAAAGTGGAAGCTAATTCAGGGCTCAGATTGATAATACTACTTGCTGCAGACTGTGTATACTTGCACAGGAATTCTAGAGTCTTTTTTATACCATATTTCTACTCACTCTAGGAGCCCAACAATAAGCTAGAACAAAGGTAAAGGTGACAACAAGGATACTCTTGGGAGAAAAACAAGTTAAATAAAAAAGAGCACCAACAGTCAAATAAGTTTGGGGGAGATAGAAAAAGGTCTAGTAACTCATGTATGCTTAAGGAACCTCAAGTCTTGTTTTTCTTAACTAAAAGGACTACACTAGGCTCAATGAGTAATAGTTAGGTAGTTTAAACACATTGGTTAGGATGGACTAGGGAGAGTTTTGCTTTGAAAAAGAACAATAGAAATCTTCATGCCTAGGAAACTTAGACGTTGTGACTGACACTAGAGTAGAACCCTCTCCTAAAAGGCAACCTTTTTAGAAAACGATCTTGAGAAACATGTTTACATGATTCCATGTCATTTTGATTTGCAATTAAAATTGATATTAGTACCATGATTGGGAATTACATATGAAACATAACATCTTGGTTTGCAATTATTATTGAGCTCTCACATTCTGGTTGACAATTAAAAAGTTGATCTTTAACATTCTGATTGGCTATTGCTTGAGGACAAGCAATGAGTTAAGTTTGGGGGTATGATAAGGGTAAAAAATATACCTATTTTACCCTTATATTTACCTCATTTTCTTGTCAAAAGTTGCATGTTTAGATCAATTTTACTATTCCCGAGCTCTAAAAGTGTTAATGTTGATGAATTAGGGAGTTGAGAGTCACATTTGTCAAATTATGCTTAAAAGTGCTTAAAAAGATCTATTTTGATATGAATTTGACTCAATTTGGTGTTGTGCAGAAAAACAGAGGAAAGCTGGAAAAACCCAGAAATGCGACCGCATTTCCGCATTTCTAGGAAGGCAAAAATGAAATGCAACCGCATTTCTGGGCAGACAGAGGCCGCTCCGAGTCTGTTGCGAGTCGTTTTGAACTAGAATTTTGAGCACCTAACCGGCCCTTTTGACCCTGAAATCGACTGGGCTACCTACCAACACCTATTTCATGGCTCCTCAACTACTCCCCACACTATATAAGTCTATGATTCAAAGAGAAATCGAAGCAGAACTCACTGGGAAGAAGAGGGTGGTGACAAAACCCTAGTTGACGCCCATGAGTAGGAATGCTCTTGGTCCTTCTTAGATGACTGAATTCTAACCTTAAGTTAGACATCAAACCTGAGTGTTTGTAGGGATTTTCACCCTATTCTCGTTTGTAAAGGAGAGTAGAGTGTTGAGCGAACTCTAGAAGGATTGGTTAAAAAAAAACCATAGTTTTAGCTACTGCACCTTATTTCCAACACTTGTTACTTTCTTATTCATTTGTATTCTTTATTCTTATTTCAATGGAAAGTTGTTCATTTGCACATTATTCCATCATAAGTAGCTAAATCCGACTGAGGGGTTCAATATAGTGAATTCCCTTATGGTTCAATAACTTGAAAATGTTTATTTGCATTTTATTCAATGCATGTCTTTCTTTATTGAATATCATTCTGAATCTTGCTGAGTTTAAATTGATCACTTAGACTTTGCATGCTATGTGAGTTTAATCTCGAAAGGGACGAACAATACCGGTTTTCATAAAGGTGATATAGGAGAAAAGGCTCGAAAGAGTGTATTCGTTGTTATAGGGCGAGACTTCCTAAGGCACCCTATAACAACTATAGGGTTATAGATTGCATTTTTGAATTATCTATGTCGGAGTCGAGTCACAGACATGTGCATAACGGTACTCGCTTAGCCTTCTAATGGTTCTTGGGAGCAAGACCAAATAGAAGTTAAATCTGACCCAATGCACTGAATAGACTTAGGTTGAATAAACTATGATTAGAGTTATTTGCCTTTGGGATGAAACTATATTTGACACCTCGTTTTATTTATCATTGTTATCTTTTACTTGTTTATTTTGATTATTTTCCAAAACCATCATTAATTATTTCTTTGGTTACCTATTCTAAGCAATCTTTGAACAGTTTCTTCTTCAAATCAGTGTTTCCAATTTAGTCCTCGTGGGATCGATACCCTTGGAATACTTCTAAGGTTTTTATTACTACGTGCGATAGTGTATAGTTGCACTAGGTTGGCTGAATTATTCTTATTTATTATCTACCATCTTTTCTAACCTCCACACTTCGACCACTACCTCACCATGAAGCAGAAGGAACAACATTGAGATGCTGTATCCTAGCGTCTCGATGCTAGTGCAATCCGAGAGCAAATTTCCATATTTGAAGGCCTAGCATCGCGATGCTTTGTCCTAGCATCTCGACGCTAGGCGGTTTTCTTGATTCGATTTTTTCCTATTTTGGCTGGCGATTTTCCTTGTTTGAAGGCTCCATTCAACACCAAATGACCACGATTTGAAGGCCAAGAACCACTATAAATAGAGACCCTTGGTGTGGGTTTAGAATCATCCCTCAATACACAATTCACTACAACATTATAGTCCATCTCTCTCCCCCTTTGTATTGCCCCGACCTTTTTAAAGACCTAAAGACTGACCAGGGACGTTACTACATGCATGAATGATTCAAAGAACAATTAAGTTAAGATTTCTCTAGAAGTCTAGGAATGCATAAAATAGGTAAATAATTTTAGTAAAACATTTATTTGGGATCCCAATAAAACTTGTAAAGCATAAAAATATTTGAACGCTTTAAAATGCAACAAAATAAATAAGTCTTTGAATATATACATAGAAAATTCAAAAACACGAAAACTAATACGCGGAATTAAAATATGCTGACACCGTCCGCGATGGTACCACCAACAAGTGCTCTTGATCTGTTGCCTAACACGTTCTCGCCCTTGCCTAATTTTTTTTTTTAATAACAAAGAATGAGTATTAAAAATACTCACAATAAGTAACCCCTCTACCAGGGTTGGTTATGCAAGCACAAACATTTATGAGGGGACCTGAACTTTTTGCACTGTATTGCCACCTGTCATCATGGCCATACCGCCAAGTTTTAAGAGAATAAGCACTAAAAACATCTTCTTGACCATATCACCAAGTTTTAAGAAAAAAAAAAAATTAAAATCACTCCTTGACCATATCGCCAAGTCTTTAACAAAACTCTTGGCCATACCGCCAAGCTTTCCCATGACAAAATTTTAAGCACGTATCGTGGGTCGTACATATGCACTAAGGTCCCCTAACTAACTTTAAGATAATGCCACACAACATACTTTCATTTCATTCCAACAATAACAAAAATATCAAATTCCTAATTTGCAAGTTCATCACTCAACAATCAAGAATATAACATAGTAAATTTCACATAATAACATCCCAATACATGCTCCACCATCAAACAAATCAGTACCCAATTATTTTGCAAATGTCAAGACAAACAACAATCACATTTAAACAGTAATTTTCCAACATGCTGGTAGGGGAGTCACTTACACAATACTGCCCAAGAATTTTACTAAAACAATTCTTACTCCAATGATTCTCTTAATCGCTAGCAAAAAAGCCCACAACTACACACAAAAGGGGTTTCCAATATTAGAATTTCAGTCCAATAATATACTTAAAACTCAACCATGCTTAAGGGGTCTTTACTCTTGAAAACTCACCCGAGATGGTCTAGAAAGCTGCTAGACAACACCTAAAACTGTTGACTTTTTGCAATCCCAAGCTGGAAAAGAGTGGGTAACGCTGAAACGAGTCCAATAAAGAATGGGTCAACACCGATTGACAAAATTATCTCAATTGGAATTCAAATTGATAAGAAAACTCACCAACCTACAAAATACAATAGCGATGACTCAAAAACTTGCTGGACAGTACTTTAAATAAGTGAAATTTCGTGAAGTCGAGGCTAATATTGAGTAAGCAACTCCAAAATTGATGAACCCCTCATCTAGATAGCAACTTAAATGGTTAGGTACTCAAATTTCGAATGGCAGAAACGTGCCATCAAATCTGAAATCAAATGCTATTTTATCCCTAAAATATTTTCTGAAAAAGAAACTTGAATCGAATCTAAAACTCATTGAAGCTTTCCCAACCGGCAGCCAATTGCGACTATGGATTGCTACCCTTCTTGATCGACGGCTGCGCTACTGAAGACGAGTAAACTGTAAATTGAAAGTGTTCAATTTATTTGGGGAATCGTATAATTAGTATGTTGATACATTATAATATAAAGTTTATGAAACTTTATAATATAATTTTTGAATCGATTTCAAAAATTAATTCTGGAGAGAAAATATTTGAAAGAGTTCAAATAAATTTAATATGAATTGAATTCATATTAATTTTAATTTTAATAAAATACCTAAGATTAAATATGTGATATTTAATTGAGTAATTAATTAATTATGGAATTAATTAATTATTTATTAAAATTAGATATTGTTCAGATAATAGATTTGAACTTATTCATAGACCTTTTTCTATTAGGAAAAGGTCGTGGCCTTTACCTATGTATGGAACCCTTGGGGTGGGGTGAAAGGCATCCCATTTGACTCTCCTTCTCTTAGAGATCTCTCCCAAAAGACTCCCACCAGTCTTCTACTTCAAGAAGTCTTAGAGTTATACCGGTATAACCAATTGGTGGTGTTCGCACAAGAAGGTTGTTGCGTTTTCACTATTACTAACAAGAAAAGGCGAATCGATCAAGGATTTCTAAAAAAGTAAGTTTTTCTTTGAAATCCTTGATCACTAGGATCGTCTAGATTAGATCTAGTTAATTATTTAGCATGTTTATAGCCGCTGTACAGCCTATTTAATATAGATTTATTGCTGAAATATTTTACAAATTGTATTGGTATTCAAATTAAAAACATAGACTCTAATTAGGTTCGGTAATTCTTTCAACTGCTAGGGTTTTTATGAAGGTGTTCATATAACACATGCGAAAGCAATTTTAGGATCGGAGGCACTAAACTACATCAATTTTAGAAAATGAAAACATGCTGTCCAAATACCGTAAGGAGAGAGCAGATTTTTACCAACCTTTTTGGAGACCGATTTAGCAACTCCCTTTGATTCCTTTGATCACGAACGGTGTGTGGACCACCTCTAGTGTCTTCCCTACTATTCTCCGGGCCAAGAACGACTTGTGGGAGTCTATAGAGATATGGAATGGGAAGGGAATGCTTGAAGGTTCAAGCAATAGAGAGATATATGGAGATGAGTGAATTTGAGACCAAAATCCAGCAGCATAACAATATGGAAATGGCTCTCTTAAGCTTTGAATCTGATTCATGCTCCTTATAAAGACATCTTCCATGCAAAGAGAAGCCTCATGACACTAGACACATGGTGAAATTGCAACTCAAAGTGGATTCTAGGTGTTTGATTCACAACACATGCAACTAGTGCATGGTTGTGTTGTTTTCCACTATGCATAAACATGAAAGAGTGGGAATCCCACTAAATCCAATAAATTGAATCTAAATTCAAAATTTTCAGCTTGCAATTCACTCTTATTTCAATTCTAAATTGAAATTGATTTCAAGGCAACTAATTTGGGACATTTCCAAGTAACTTGATATGATTAATCCAATTAATCATTGTTACCTTGTGCCATTCATTATATATGATTCTTAATCCATATATATTGTATTTATAACACTTTTAAATCCTTTATCTCTCATTTTCTAATTTAGTTCATAATTAAATTATTGTGTCAAACACAATTTTACGATAATACCCTTTTCCCCGTTTTTGAACGATTCAAAGATCCCTATCAATATGTTCTAGGCTTTAATCCGATATGAGCTAGTAGGGGGACCTAATGGACCTATAGATCATGGGCTCCAACGATTCAAGGCTAACCGACTAATCTCATTATCTAAGCTAGCCAACATTCGTTAACTACCGGGACACTCCACTATAGCCCGATAGTTGCACTCCCCTCACTATAGATATATTTCAGTCCACTTGATTTAACCATGATTAGTAAGTCGATCCTTCACAGGTTGTTCGTAGCTATAGCTAGGTCAAAAGTCCGTTTTACCCCTATAATACTTCTAGTTCCTTAAGTCCCACTGATCCTCTAATGAACAAATGGTTTATGGTCCAACCAATAAATCGAGTCCCTCTCGGGCCAATGAGAGGGCAGGATCCCTTTGTTCAAGCCCTAGAGTCAGCACTTAAGGGAACAACCTCTCTACTATCCCTAATTTGGGTAGGAGTGAATTCCTTCTCGTACGACTACGTCCCCAACTATCTACTCGTTCCTATCCCAAAAATGGGAGGCTTATTGAGTCGGCGATACTAAGCCACTCTCACCTATGCAGATCTAAGGATAAGCCTTAATAAACAGGAGTTCATAGTTAGCTCAGGATTAAGATCGAGTTACCTAGGTCATCGTATGAAACAGTCAGTCTCGTCAGTAAACGATGTTATAAAGCGAGAGTGACTTATTTCTCGGTCCTGGTCTTATGCAAACTCATTGCATAGGACGCCTCCACTCGCATGTCTCTACACGGACAATTTAGGATCATATCGTCTATACTATCTATAAAGTGGGCCGCGTCTCATAGTGTCCCCAGAATAAGGTACCCAACCCTATCCCTATAATATAGACCGTTTTGGCTATTACTCAAGCAGCATGATCCACTTTTATGTCTTTACATAAAGCTCAAGTGTTCATCCTATAGCCATGGATCTTAGTTTATTGGATTTGGGTTATTATAAATGTGCAATTTACTTTATTCAGTAATAACTTTACTGAATTAATCTCGATAACGCCTTTATCGAATAAGTATATAATTCGTTTAACATTCACTCTCTACGAGTTTTAGGACACCAATCTCAACAATCTCCCACTTGAACTAAAACTCTAGTTTAGTGGGATGTACTATAATCTATAACAACAGTGGGTGAAAAAATACTTGTATTAATAACAGAGTAAAAATACAATAAACTAGGGCATCTAAATATCCAGTATACTGAGGTATCGATATACCGGTTACAATTCTCCCACTTGACCTAGATTATTTCCCATACATATCTCGCAGACCTAGACCTTCTAGATGACTCTCGAACACTTTAGCCGTGAGAGCCTTCGTGAATGGATCAACAATGTTGTGCTCCGACGCTATCTTCGTGACGATCACGTCTCCTCGGTGCACAATCTCCCTGATGAGATGGTATTTCCTTTCGATGTGCTTGCCTCTCTTATGGCTTTGAGGTTCCTTTGAGTTTGCAACTGCGCCACTATTATCACAATACAAGGTGATAGGCAGATGCATATTTGAAATGACTTCCAAATCAGTTAGGAACTTCCTGAGCCATACTGCCTCTTTTGCTGCTTCGCAAGCGGCCACATATTCGGCCTCCATGGTCGAGTCTGCAATGCATCCTTGCTTGATGCTACGCCATACTATTGCTCCTCCATTTAGAGTGAATACTGATCCCAATGTAGTTTTCCTCGAATCTTTATCGGTTTGAAAGTCAGAATCAGTGTATCCTGTAAGGATCAAATCCTTGGAACCATACACGAGCCCTTGGAGCTTGTACATTTGATAACTCTCTGCTACCTTATAGGTCATGCCTTAAAGGCATTATGACTAACAAATTCCTTTGCTTGAAAAGAACTATAGAGCCAATGAGCCCTTGGAGCTTGTACATTTGATCCTTGTGGTCCAATATGTTAAAACAGTGGGAAGGCATGAATAATTCATCTATATTATAGATAATTATTCAAGGTATGGGTATCTCAACCTAATGCAACTTAAGTCTAAAGCTCTTGAGAAATTCAAAGTGGTTTGAAACTGAAGTTGGAAACTTGTTAGGTGAGATGATAAAAACACTTCGATCTGATCAAGGTGTAGAGTATATGAGACTTGAGATTCCAAGACTATTTGATAGAACATGGAATCACATCCCAACTCTCAACCCCTGAAACACCTTAACAGTGTATCAGATAGGAGAAATAAAACCCTACTGAATATGGTTCAATTCATTATGAGCTATGCTCATTTGCCTGACTCGTTTTGGGGTCATGCAGTGTTGACTGTAGTACATATTTCAAACAACGTTCCATCAAAAGTGTTTCTGAAACATCTTTTGAATTGTGGATAAGGCGTAAAAGTAGTTTACGTTATTTTTTTAGGAGTCCAACACACGTGCTTGTGGCTAACCCGAAAGAAACTGGAACACTGTTAAAAAATATACCTATTTGTAGGCTACCCCATGAAAACGAGAGATGTGGATACTTCTTCAATCCACAAGAGAATAAAGAATTTGTACAGGCAAATGCTACATTCTCAGAAGAAGACCACATGAGAAATAATAAGCCACAAAGTAAGATCGTTTTAAGTAAATATCAACAAGAGTTGTTGATAAGTCAACAAGGGTTGTTGATGATGTTGGACCTTTAACAAGAGTTGTTGATAGGGCCAATACAACTGGTTAGTTACATCTATCTCAAGAGTTGAGAGTGCCTCAATGTAGTGGGAGGATTGTTCTACAATTTGACCGTTACATGGGCTTAATTGAAGCCCAAATCATCATACCTGATGATGGCAATGAGGATTCATTGTCTTAGAGCAATGCAATGAGTGGTGTTAACAAAAACCAATTGGACTAAAGCAATGGACCCAAAATTAAAATATGTGATTTCAAATCCATCTAGGATCTTGTAGATCTATCTAATGGGGTAATGCCTATGGATTGCAAAAGAATCTACAAGAAGAAACGAGACGTAATCTTATGGTTAGACTTGTGGCAAAGGGTTATACCCAAAGACAGGGGACTGTAAGAAATTATTATCTCCTGTTGTCATGCTGAAGTCTGTTAGAACTCTTACCCATTTTGAATGGATGCCAAGACTACCCTTTTGAATGGTAATCTTGAGAAGAGTATCTACATGTCTCAATCAGAATGGTTCATTTAGCACGATCAAAAGCAAAAAGGTTTGCAAAGCTTAAGTGATCCATTCATGGATTGACCTAAGCAATTCGACCTTGGAATATAAGATTTGATACTGTGATCAAATTGAAGGGAATAAAAGTCCCCACGCAGCGGAAGCGCATCGATTGGACCTTACGCCGTATATTAATTAACATTAAAAACCGTTACGATAACTCAAACAAAACTTTAAACAACCTTTAAAGCCGCTGTAAAATTTGTTTAAAAATGCTAAAATAAATCTAAATTTATTTTTAATACTTTTCTAAAGAAAAGAGGAAGAACCGTTACAAACCTTCGTTGAAGACTTGACCATTCTTCGCCAACGACGCTCCACAAACGAAAACGCAGCAGCCGCCTTTGTTTTTCTTCGCTGGAAATTTCTTCTTTGATTGACACAATCACCACAGAGGTTACATCGGTATGTCTCTAAGTCTATGAGGCAAAATACTTGTGGGAGTCTTTCTCTAAGAGGGAGGCTAGAGAGAATTCTAGGTCTTGTCTTTCAAGAGTGTCAAGTGTCATGACCAATTAGGTCTAGTGTTCTATTTATAGAAGAGAGGCCATGAATAAAATATTCAATTAAATCAATCTTTTCCATAATTGATTCAATCTTATTCCTTAATTAATCAATTATGGAATTGATTGATCATGATTGATTAATTAAGGAATAAGATTGATTAATCAATTCCATAATTGATTAATCTTTTCCACAAATGACTAATTACTTCCATAAGTGATTAGATCATTTCCATAAATGATTAATCACTTCCTTAAGTGATTAATTATTTCCATAATTGATTAATTCCCGGTTAATGAATTCTTTAATTAATTAACCACCAATTAAATATCACATATTTAATTCTCGGCCTAGAATTAATTAATTTGCCCAAACACATTTTAGGCCTTAAATTAATTAATTCATTATTTTGAACTCTTTCAAACTTCCATAAATTTATATTTGAACTTTTCAAATATTAATTTCTCTCATAATAATATATCAATATATATTATATTTGTTTCCCTTAATAAATTGAACATTTTCAATTTACTTTTATTACTTAGTTGCCTCAAATTACTTTACGAGCTACCCGTGGGACCTAATGGACCTGCAGATCAGAAGCTCCAACGATGTGAGATTAATTGGTCAAACTCATTAACCACATTAATCAATATTCGTTAACTGTGTGTACATTCCATTATAGACTCACAGTCGCACTCTTCTCACTGCAGACATATTTTCTGTGTCCACGGATCTAGACCAATATCGACTAGTTAGTCCTTCACGAGTGTCCGTAACACCAGCTGGGTCAAATTACCGTTTTACCCCTGGGTCACCTCTATTTCCTTAAGTACCAATTCTCCTCTAATGAACAATCTGTTTATGGTCCAACCATCAAACAGAAAACCCTCTCGTGCCATTGAGAGGGTAGGGCCCTTTGTTCAAGGCTCAGAGTAACCACTTAAGGGAACACTCATCTGCTTCCCTAAAGTCGGGAAGGAGTGAATTCCATCTTGTACGATTATGTTCCCAGCTCCCCATTCGGTCTTGTCCCCAAAGTGGTAGGCTTATTGAGTCGGCGTATTGGCCACTCTCACCCATACAAATCAAAGGACAATCTCTCATGAGCAGGAGTCCATAATCAACTCAGGATTAAGACTAAGTTGTCTAGGTCGTCCTAGTGAAATAGAAAACCAACTAGTTAACGGTGTTATAACCAGTGGTTACTATTTCGCGGTCCGGTCTTATGCAAACTCATTGCATAGGATACCCCCACTCGCATGTCTCCTACACGAACGCGTTGGATCGCAGCGTTTGTATCAAATACAAAGTGGACCGTATCCATAGTGTCACCAGGATAAGGCACCCAATCTTATCCCTATACTATAGACCCTTTAGGCTGTTTCTTGAACAATGATCCCATATGTCACTACATATAGTTCAAGACTCATATTACAACCTTGGATGTCTAGTTTATTGGATTAGGGTTACTATTAGGCAAAGACATATATAAAATAACTAATAACAATTAATGGAAAAATATATCAATATTATTTCATTAATATCCGGTCAACGGTTACATTCACTATCTACGAGTTTTAGGGCATAAAACCCAACACAAATCTTTTGGCTTTGATCAGACCATTGATGAATCTTGTATTAAAGATCGTCAATAGTTCAGTAGCTTTATTAAGTGTTGTATATGATTGATACCTAGTCATTAGGAATGATGTAGGTTATCTTACTGACTAGTAAAAGGAGCTAGCAGCTCATTTCCAAATGAAAATTTCGGAGAAGCTAAGTTTGTTCTTCGGATCCAAATTGTTAGGAACTGTAAGAACAAAAAGCTAGCCTTGTCTCAAGTGTCTTATATCTACAAGATGTTAGTTAGATATAAGATGCAAAATTCCAAGAAGGGTTCACTACCTTTCAGGCGTGGAATTCATTTTGTCTAAGAAACTGTTTCCTAAGACACCTAAAAAAGTTAAGGACATGAGATGAATGTCCTATGCATTAGGGATTGTCAGTAAGTATCAATCTAATCTAAGATTTGATCACTAGAAAAATCTTTAAGAATATCCTCAAGTATCTGAGGAGGAAGATGAACTATATACTCGTGTATGGGACTAAGGATTTGATCCTTACAGGATACACTGACATGGATTTTAAGACTGACAAGGATTTGAGGAAATCTACATCAGTATCCATGGTCAATCTTTACGAAAGAGCTATAGTATGACATGGTTACAGTCTTTACCATATAGGTCGTAAATATAGCTGCTTGTGAAGCAACAATAGAGACTGTAAGGCTTAGAAAGTTCTTGACTGATTTTGAATGTGTTCCAAATGTGAACTTGCCCATCACACTTTATAGTGATACAGTGGTGCTGTGGCAAATTCAAAAGAACCTTGCAGCCCAAAACAAGCAAGCACATTGAATTAAATGTTGTTGATTAATTCATGAAGGCTCTCTCGACTAAAGGGTATGAGGGTCATCTAGAAGGTCTAGGTCTACGAGTTATGTACAAAGGTGAAATCTAGGGCAAGTGGGAGAAATGTAATGGGTATAGTGATGCCCTAGTTTATTGTATTTGTACATTGTATATGTTTTATACATGTATTTATACACCCATTGCTAAATAAATTATTGTACATCCTACTCAACTAGAGTTTTAGTTCAAGTGAGAGTTTGTTGGGTTTTATGCCCTAAAACTCATAGATAGTGAATGAACAAATTGTATACTTGTTTTAATAAAGTGTTGTTGAGTTTCTGCAATAAAATGTTATTGTTAAATATTGCACAATTTGACCCAAATCTAATAAACTAAGATCCAAGGTTGTTTGTATGTAACTTGAACTAGTATGTGGGGACATACGAGGATCGATGTTAAAGTAACAACCTAAAAGGTCAATAGTACAAGGATAAGACTGGTACCTTATCCTGGTAACACTATGTGATACGACCCGCTTTCTATTTGATACAGACGCATTGATCCAAAGCGTTCATGTAGTAGACATTCGAGTGTGGGTATCCTATACAATGAGTTTGCATAAGATCGGACCGCGAAATAGTAACCGCTAGCTGTAAAATCGTTAACTAGTTAGGTTTCTATTTCACTAGGATGACCTAGGCAACTTAGTCTGAATCTTGAGTGGATTATGGACTCTTGTTCACGAGGGATTGTCCTTTGATTTGTATGGGTGAGAGTGGCCAGTACGTCGACTCAATAAGCCTACCATTTTAGGGACAAGACCGAGTGGGGAGCTGAGAACATAATCACACAAGATGGAATTCACTCATTCCCGACTTTTTAGGAAGTAGATGAGTGTTCCCTTAAGTGGTGTCTTCGGGTCTTGAACAAAGGGCTCTACCTTCTCACTGGCCTGAGAGGGGTTTCTGTTTGATGGTTGGACCACAAACAGGTTGTTCATTAGAGAAGCACTGGTACTTAAGGAGGTAGAGGTAACTTAGGGGTAAAACGATAATTTGACCCAGCTGGAGTTACAAACACTCGTGAAAGACTAACCTGCCGTTATTGGTCGATATCCGTGGACACAGAAATATTCTGCAGTGAGAAGAGTGCAACTGTGGGTCTTTAGTGGAGTGACCCACAGTTAATGAAAGTTGACTAACTTGGTTATTGAGTTTAGCCAATTAGTCTCATATCGTTGGAGCTTTTGATCTTTAGGTCCATTAGGTCCCACTCGTAGCTCATAAAAAGACTTGAAGCCAATTAAATATAAACTGTAAATTGAAAGTGCTCAATTTATTTGGGGAATCGCATAATGTATGTTGATACATTATAATATAAAGTTTATGAAACTTTATAATATAATTTTTTAATTAATTTCAAAAATTAATTATTGAGAGAAAATATTTGAAAGAGTTCAAATAAATTTAATATGAATTGGATTCATATTAATTTTAATTTTAATAAAATCCCTAAGATTAAATATGTGATATTTAATTGGGTAATTAATTAATTATGGAATTAATTAATTATTTATTAAAGTTAGATATTGTTCAGATAATAGAATTGAACTTTTTCATAGACCTTTTCCTATTAGGAAAAGGTCGTGGCCTTTACCTATATATCGGACCCCTGGGTGGGGTGAAAGGCATCCCATTTGACTCTCCTTCTCTCAGATATCTCTCTGTTGGGTTCCTAGAGTGAGTAAAATATGGTATAAAAAGACTCTAGAATTCCTGTGTAAGTATACACAGTCTGCAACAAGTAATATTATCAATTCGAGCCCTGAATTAGCTTCCACTTTATCTATTTTGTGTAACTTTCTAATGGTTTCAAAGATGGTAACAATGATTTGGTTTTATAAGAATTATGCTGGAGCAAAGTAAAAGACAGAACAAAGAATAAACAAATAGACAGACAGATTAAAGACAGACGCTGGTTAGGCTTAATAGTTGTTTAAAAAGATACTCTAGCAATATTATTGATCATGCAACTCTCGCAGTATTATTAGCGGATTCCTCCCGGAACTCCGGATCTTTTGGAATGTGTTTCAACCCCAATGAAGTGCGACCGATCAAGTACTAGGCAACTGGCTATCCCTAGCTCAGTCACTGGCGTTCACCAATACATAATGATTGTAGTGTGGATAATTGCCACACACTCTCTAACTCATCCCTGAAACTAGAGAGAGATATTCACACCGGCTGGCCAGGCGGGCATAAAATGTAAATAGACACAACAATTAACCAATATGCAATAATCAATATATTACTAAAGTTTAAGCACAACAACTACATGTTCCTAACCAACACTTTAAGCTACTTAGTTCATAATAAACATGGAAACATGAATTACAATTTGAGTAGGCATGTCCATAATCACAAGATAATAAAGAAAATAATAATCTCCTTAATCAACTTGCGAATGATGGTGTTCTTGGTAATCTCTAATCTCTCTATACTACTCGGCAAACAAAGATGGAATGCTTTTGACTTTGACGGCTACTTCCTTTTATAGAAGGATGGGAGGCTTGAATTAGGTCAACTAGGACACGTGTAAGGCTCTCCTTGATCCTTTATCACGAGAATAACTCAACAAAAGTCGGTTCATGAAGTTGGCTAACGAGCTGTGATGTGGCAGTTCTGTTCCCAGTTTTGCTGCAGCACAGAATTTGCTCCCTCCAGTCGTTCAGCAGCATAATCTGCACAAAATAATTTCCAATGCTTCCATTCTTCCAAATGGGTTAAAACATGTAATATCCATCTAAAACCAACCCTCTTAAGCACAAAAGACACACAAATCCTTATAGAAATGAGACGTAAATAACTACCTTTTGGGCAGTTATCACTCTCCTAAAAGACTCCCACCAGTCTCCTGCTTCAAGAAGTCTTAGAGATATAGCTGTGTAACCAATTGGTGGTGTTCGCACAAGAAGGTTGCTGCATTTCCAATCTTACTAGTAAGAAAAGGTGAATCGATCAAGGCTTTCTAAAAAAGTAAGTTTTCTTTGAAATCCTTGATCGCAAGGATTGTCTAGATTAGATCTAGTTAATTATTTAGCATGTTTATAGTCGTTGTACAACCCGTTAAATATAGATTTATTGTTGTAATATTTTGTAAATTGTATTGGTATTTCAAATTAAAAACATAGACTCTAAGTAGGTTCGACAATTCTTTCCACTGCGTACGACTTTTATCCCTTCACATACAACACCAGAAAAGCTACTGAACTGTTGATAATCATTTTGTAAACACAAGGCTCATCAACGTTCTGGTCAAAACCATAAGATTTGACAGCAGGGTCAAACCTTATATTCCAAGATCTGGAAGCTTGCTTCAACCCATAAATGGATCGTCTAAGCTTGCAAACTTTTTGCTCCTGACCTTGAGCAATGAACCCCTCTAGTTGAGACATAAAGATGTTCTCAACAAGATTTCCATTCAGAAAGGTAGTCTTGACGTCCATTTGCCAAATCTCATAATCATAAAACCTGACAATGGACAAGAGAATCATTATCGACTTTAACATGGCAACTGGGGAGAAAGTTTCCTCATAGTCCACCCCTTCCTTTTGGGTATAACCCTTTGCCACAAGTCGAGCTTTGAAAGTCTGTACTTTCCCAGCTGTGTCTCATTTTTTCTTGTAGATCCATTTGCACCCTATGGGTTTAACCCCTTCAGGTAGGTCTACAAGATCCCAGACTTGATTGAAGTACATAGACTCCATCTCTAGGTCCATAGCTTTGACCCACTAGTCATGGTCCACATCATTCATTGCCTGTCTAAAGGTCAATGGATCCTCAACTCCATCATCAGTTATGACAGCTGGATTCTCTGCTAAACCCAGAAAGCGTTCAGGTTGAGTAACAATCCTCCCACTACGTCGAGGCATTCTCAACTGTTGAGAAGGATGGACTTGACCAGATGTACTGGGCTCATCTACAACTCTTGTTGAAGGTCCAGTCTGTGTACTGGGCTCATCAACAACCCTTGTTGAAGGACCAACCTCATTAACAACTCTTTTTGATTCATTTGTAGCTTCACCAGAAAGTTAACTTAACACCATTTTACTGCGTGGCTTGTGTTCTTGAATGTGGTCTTCTTCTAAGAAAGTAGCATTTGTCGAAACAAACACTTTATTTTCTTGTGGATCGAAGAAATATCCACCTCTTGTTTCTTTTGGGTAGCCTACGAATAGGCATAATTTTAAACGTGAATCCAATTTCTTTGGGTTTGCTACTAGCACATGTGCATGGCAACCCCAAATTCTGAAATGACGTAAACTAGTTTTACGCCCTCTCCAGAGCTCAAATGGTGTTTCAAAAACACTCTTTAAGGGAACTACATTCAAAATATAAACTGCAGTCTCTACTGCATAATCCCAAAAAGAACTAGGCACTTGAGCATAGCTCATCATAGATTTGAACCATGTCCAACAAGGTTTTGTTTCTCCTTTCAGAGACACCATTCTATTGAAGTGTACTTGGTGCCGAGAGTTGAGACGAGATTCCGTGTTATATCAAATAGTTTTGGAATTTTAAGTCCAAATACTCTCCACCTCGATCAGATCGAAGTGTTTTAATGGTCTTACCTAACAAGTTCTCAACTTCAGTCCTGTACTCCTTGAACTTTTCAAGGGTTTCAGACTTATGACTCATTAGGTATAAATAATCATACCTTGAATAATCATCTATGAAAGAGATGAAATATTCATACCCTCCTTGAGATTTTACATTCATTGGACCACAGACATCCGTATGTACGAGTTCTAAGGGTTCCTTGGCACGATCACCTTTTCCAGTAAAAGGTCGTTTGGTCATTTTATCTTCGAGACATGACTCACACGGAGGTAAAGTACTATCTTCTAACTGGCTTAGAAGTTCGTTCTTAACCAATCTCCCAATCCTATTGAAACTTATGTGGCCAAGTCTCAAGTGACAAAGATAGGTACTTTGAGAAACTTTCTGCCTTTTTGGTTGAGTCTCAGCTGTTTTAAACATTTCATTGTTCAAAATAGCCCTAGACTCTATTGGTCTTAAAACATACAAATTGTTCTCCATTTTTGCAGAATAGATATCAGTACCCCTTTTAGTAATGAAAGCTTCATTCACAGAAAAGGACACTGAATATCCTTGTTCTAGTAAACAAGAAATAGAAATCAATTTTCTTTTTATTTTGGGAGCTATATATACATTATCTAATAACATATAGCTTTCCCTGGAGAAGAACATTTTAATATCTCCCACTGCTTTAGCTGAAATGAGCTCTCAGTCCCAACTCCGAAAGTCATTTCCCCAGCATCCAACTGTTGCCAGGAGCTCATTCCCTCAAAGGAAGAGCATACGTGATGACTAGCACCTGAATCAAGGATCCAGGCTATATCATCATTTTCCACTGTACACGTTTCAATGACCAATAAATCAAATTTATTTTCATTGTGATGTGCTAAGTAGTCTATGTCATATTTATCATGAACAATTTCAGATAAATTAGACATGTGGGCTTGAGGATCGTCCTCAGTTAAGACCATACCAGTTTTGTAATTGGCGTTATTCGAGGCATACAGAAAATGTTTCTTGCTGAGAACAAACAAATTAACTTAATAAGTGATGTTGCATTAACCCATTACACAAAATTATAGTATTATTTTAATCCAATCAATTTAGCAAAAGTAATGATTGACCCATAGAGTAAACATTCATTTTGCAACGATACTTCAGAGGTTTAGAACAACAGTTACCGTAGGGCAGTCAGCTACTCCTCCTCTCAATTGAGACAATCTCAGCCAATCTCTATTCCCAGAATAACTCATATTCCAATAGTTCTTAGCTATCGTTTTTTTCGGTCAAGAAATTATTAACACATTAACAATATCCCGTAAGTCTGACTCTCCATTTTTCAGATCTCAGAGGTCGGCCCCAACAATGCTACCGTAGGAAAAGTCAAAGTTGGAAATGGATCTAATAAACCCTATCCATTTCTGGAGTTTGCGTTGTTCCGACTCCCATGATCAAGCCCTTCGTAGGGTGATCGCTCCCAGGGCGACTCGTAGGCAGATCATGGGGATCTCATGGTGCAACCTAATGGAGGAGACCGTAGGATACGTTGACACGTGTCCTGCTCCCACTTACTATAAAATGCTCCCTCATTCACCTTGATATTGATCCATGCAAACACCATCCGTAGGGGGTCACTCACAGGGTGACTCGAGGCCAAGCATGGACCTCACATTGTGAACTTTTGAGGACGTGAGAGCAAAACTTGATTTATGAAAATCTTGTTTTGATATATTTCCTCCCACTAAGTATTTTTATAATTATAGGGTCTATTACTTAGGTAAATTCTGGCTAAATGAATCTATCTAAGTCTATGCCTTATATAACTCTTATATGGAGGTCTTTAATCTAATGTCTTAGGTGAATTAAACTCTTTTAATTAACCTGGAAACATTGCATGCTAACATAACTATGGTTAATTCAACTCAAGTTCTGGGTCAGTTCCCAGGTAGTAGGTGTTCCGTAAACCATCTTAAGTACCTCCAGCCTTAGACAGAACTTCATCGGGAGAATTCCCTTATAACCATAGTAATGTAAACTCTTTACTCTAAAGATCTAGGTGAATTAAACTCTTTAAAAAACCTAGTGACATTGCATGCTAACATTTAACTATGATTAATTCAACTCCGGTATTCCGGGTTAGTTCCCAAGTAGGAGGTGTTCCGTAAACCGTCATCTTAAGTACCCCCAGACTTAGACAGAACTTAACCGATGGAGTTCCCTTATAATCATAGTAATGTTTTTCCTACTTAGTCAATTAAAACTATTTTTAATTCTAAGTAAGAATAATTCTAATCCTATTAGAAATATGATCTTAGGTCTAATTAATTTTAAGCATTTTAAAATTAATCTAATTTTCCTAAGATCCTATGTTTGCATACAATTCTTTGTTATAGGTTAACAGATTCTAAATTTTATAACACTTATAAAATTTTAATGAATTAATCCTATAACTTGCTACTATGGTGACATAAATTAACAATCAAATTCTAATTAATTTATAACCATACAATAGCATTTATGACATAAATTTATATAACAATTATATTAAACTAAGGTAATGTCATGTTCAATGCATTTTAATTTTCATCCATTTAATAAAACACTTTATATTAAACATTTATGAAAATAAATTCATACATATTTCATACATTATAACATTTATAGTAATAAATTAGCATGAATATGCTTAACCTAAGGTGGAAATTTAAGCTATATGACATCCATAAAGCAAATAAATAGCAATTGAACCGGTTAATTTTGGCCCCTAGGATAAAATAAAGCATAAATTACAATAATTATAGCTAAATTCTATCCTAAAAGTCCTACAGCTCCAAATACTGGTCTAAACTGCCCGAATCGACCTGAACCACTTCGAACCAACCACGAAAACCATGAACCGAGCCAAATTTAAGCTAAACCAGACCAAATCGGTCCCATCCCAACTGGACCGTGCGAACCAGATTGCCAGCTACCTTGAACCGCCTGAAACACGTCCTCGCAAAACCGTAACGCGCGCCGCACATCGTGATAGTGTCGCGATGCTGTTGCGTCTGGAGCACTTTTTGGGCAAGTAATAGCGTATGTTCTTCGTCTTTTTCTTCGATTTCAGCCGTGAATTCAACGTTTTTCATCTCATAAAAAACTTAATCTAGACCTGGACTTACAAAAGACTCGATTTTACATAAAATACCTGAAACACCGGGCCCTTACATGATAAAAACCCCTTAAAAAACAGTAAAACCTATGGCCATAAAATTAACCTAAACAGTCCAATGCAAGCCATACATACATTATGCATTAATTAATCCCACCAATAGCCAATGAAAATTTTAGAGAAACAAAATTAGATCTACGATCGGCTCTGATACTAATTGAAGGATTGTAATTTCGTAATTCCGTAAAGCGGAAGCATGATTGGAACCGATTGGTAATTAATTTTGTTTAATCTAAAATACTAATACACTGG
Source organism: Luffa acutangula (assembly GCA_036850905.1). Taxonomy (NCBI): domain Eukaryota; kingdom Viridiplantae; phylum Streptophyta; class Magnoliopsida; order Cucurbitales; family Cucurbitaceae; genus Luffa; species Luffa acutangula. Next base: position 24,867,577 of record CM072087.1, on the reverse strand, counting down.
CAATAATCTTAGAACTATTCTAAATTTATATTAAGGCTAAGCATACAAAATATTAGTTCTAAATCTAATTTATATAGTAACAAATTACTTACTATCGTTGACGACTCAGATTAAATTCACCAACTGCTTGTAAAATAATTACGAACTACTGCGAACACCACCACTATGGCTACACCGGTATGACTCTGAGACTTTTAGAGGCAGGAGACTAGTGGGAGTCTAGAGGGAGCCTTCAGGGGAATTCTCTGAGAGTAGGAGAATGAATGAGATGTCTTTCACCCCACCCCAAGGGTCCTATTTATAGGAAAACGTCTTTTCCTAATAGGAAAAGGTCATGAATAAGATCAAATCTATTATCTTATTCATATCTAATTTTAATAAATAAATAATTAATTCCATAATTAATTAATTACCCAATTAAATTTCACATATTTAATCTTAGGGATTTTATTAAATTATTTATATTAATATGAATCCAATTCATATTAATTATTTGAACTCTACCAAATATTTTCTCTCAAGAATTAATTTTGAAATTAATTCAAAATTATAAAGTTTCATAAACTTTATATTATAATGTATCAATATACATTATATGATTCCTCTAAATAAATTGAACACTTTCAATTTACAATTTATACATAATTTCCTCGAGTCTCTTTACGAGCTACCAGTGGGACCTAATGGACCTACATCTTAGAAGCTCCAACGATACGAGACTAATTGGCTAAACTCATTAACCAAGTTAGTCAACATTCTTTAACTGTGGGTCACTCCACTAAAGACCTGCAGCTGCACTTTTCTCACTGTAGAATATTTCTGTGTCCACGGATATCGACCAATGCAGTAAGTCAATCCTTCACGTGTGTTCATAACACCAGCTGGTTCAAATTACTGTTTTACTCCTGGGTTACCTCTGGTTTCTTAAGTACCATCGATCCCTCTAATGAACAAGTTGTTTAAGGTCCAACCACTAAATAGGAGTTCCTCTAGGGTCAGGAAAGGACGACACGCCTTTGTTCAAGCCTCGGAATCAACCCTTAAGGGAACACACATCTACTTACCCCAATAAGGGAAGGAGTGAATTCCATCTTTTGTTGTTATGTTCCCAGCCCCCATTCGGTCTTACCCCTGAAATGGTAGGATTATTGAGTTGGTGAACTGGCCACTCTCACCCATACAAATCTAAGGACAATCCCTCTTGAATGGAGTTCATAACAGACTTAGGATTGAGATTGAGTTACCTAGGTCATCTTATTGAAATAGAAATCTAAACTAGTTAACGACGTTACATCTAGTGGTTACTATTTCGCGGTCCGGTCTTATGCAAACTCAATGCATAGGATACCCCCACCCACATGTCTCCTACCTGGATGCTTTGGATCATTGCATCTGCATCGAATACAAGGTGGGTCGTATCACATAGTGTCACCAGGATAAGATACCTAGCCTTATCTCTATACTATAGACCTTTTAGGTTGTTACTTGGACACCGATCCCCGTATGTCCCCACATACTAGTCCAAGTTTCATTTAAACAACCTTAGATCTTAGTTCATTGGATTTAGGGTTTATTAATGCAAACTCGATTATTCAATTACCAAATTACTGAATCACTCAAATAACGCTTTATTGAGATCGATTAATTTGTTTCATTTACTATCTATGAGTTTTAGGGCATAAAACCCAACAATCAATGTATTCGAAGAAGGCGATTCTTCCTCAAGTCCATCTCAAGTAATGAAAAAGCCAGAAGATTCGCCTTCATTCACTATAGATGAGTTGTCGTCACTCCCTCAAACAACCAAAGATGCTATTGTTGAAGCATGAAAGGGTGCTAATGTTTCAAACATTCCAGACTTCCAAGTACACAAATGTGCCTCATGTTCTATGTCCATTAGCTTCACAGATGAATACTTGATGCTGGGATCGAAGCCTCACAATAGACCCTTATTTGTCTCAGTATATATTCGAGAACAAAAAGTTGGTCGAATTCTTATCGACGATGGGTCTGCGGTGAATATAATGCCTAAAGTCAACCATGACACAGATAGGAATCTCAATGGATGAACTATCGAATAGTAGATTTGTTATTCAAGGCTTCAACCAAGGCGGCCAATGAGCAATCGACATGATTCGTTTGGAGCTTGTTATTGGAGATTTGAAGGCCAACACTTTTTGTTATTAGGTCGCCCTTGAATTCATGGAAATGGAATAATATCTTCTACACTTTATCAATGTTTCAAGTTCTATCAAGATGGCGTGATGAAAGTTGAAGTGGATACTACCCATTCTCGGAGGCAGAGTCCCACTTCGCAGACGCGGAATTTTATATGCAGAATGACAAACAGGAGAGATTGTACCAACCGAGATTCCTCTGATTGAAAATCCCAAAATAGAGTATCAAAAGAATGTGAAGAAAGAATCGATTGAAGAAGTAGATGCTTGTGAAGTTCAATCAAAGGAAGTGTTCGCTCACCTTGCAAAATCTAAGGCTCCAAAGGAAGAGGCGTCGAAAAATGTTCCTATATTGTGCTACGTCCCTTTATCTCGGCGTAAGAAGGGGGATTCATGATTCACAGAATGTTCAAGAATTTTGAAAGTTGGTGATGTGGAGATTCTAAAAGAAAATTTCATCACACCTCTTACAACAATTACCAAGCAAGAGATTCAAGAATCAAAGACTGATCATACAAAAGTGGCTTTGCCGGAAAGACGAACGAAGGCAGCTGGATTTGACCCAAATGCATACAAACTCCAAGAAAAGGCAGGACACGACTTTACAACTCATACTGAGTTTAAAAATCTAAAAATCTTTGATGGGAGATCTTAGCTTTCTCCAACACAGAAGAAGCTCCAAAAAGAAGGTTATGCCATACCATCCTCGAAAGTTGGACTAGGGTACAATCCCCTAGAGCCAGTACGTATAACCAGAAAATGAAAAGTTGCAGATACATGTCACATAACGATAGAAGAGGTGAATGATCCAAAAGACAAGAAGGACAGTGATAGCCAAAAAATCTCTGTCTTCGATCGCATTAAAGCTTCGACTACTCGTCTTTCAATTCATTAGCGGTTGAAATATTCACCTTCATAAAAGGAAAGTCGGAGCAAAACTTCTGCTCCTACTTGACGTTCAGTATTTTGTCGTTTGAGTGTGTCTACATCGAAGAAAATAGATGAACCTTCAAGAAACAAATAGCCAATGTAAGGGAAAGTTGAAAAGTCTTGAAACAGAAGAATCTGATGAAATGAATGACAACAACGGATTTTCCAGTACTGTTCCTTCATGGATGAAGAGAAAACTTGTTGTTCTCATAAATACATAAGGTTCTTTAAAAGTAAATCAACAATTGATCATTGTAACTAATCCTTCGAAGGTGAACGAGGAGCATGAAGAAGAACAGGCCAATTGTTGTCATATTTCTTTCAAAGAAATGTTAGATAATGAAATTTATGAAGAAGATGTGGAAGAAGCACCGACATCATTAGAGGGTGGAAGGCAATCAACAATTGATGAGCTCAAAGAAGTAAACTTGGGTAAGACAGAAGAACCACGCCTGACATTCATCAGTGCGTCACTTAGTGCTGAAGAGGAACATGATTACTTGAACTTGCTCGTTACATATAATGATGTCTTTGCTTGGTCGTACAAAGAGATGTCAGGACTCGATCCAAAGATAACAGTCCACCATCTTGCGATTAAACGAGGATATCAACCTATTAAGCAGGCCCAAAGATGTTTCCAACCGGAGCTCGTTCCTCAAATTGAAATTGAAGTCAACAAGTTGATAGAGGCAGGGTTCATTCGGGAAGTGAAATATCCAACATGGATAGCAAACATTGTAAAAGAAGAATGGACAACTACGTGTATGTGTGGACTTCTGTGACTTGAATAATGCATGTCCCAAAGATGATTTTCCATTATCGATTACTGAACTTATGGTTGATGCCACTACAAGACATGAAGCTTTATCTTTCATGGATGAATCATCAGAGTATAATCAAATTCGAATGGCCCTTGAAGGTGAAGAGATGACAGCATTTCGGACTCCAAAAGGCTTGGACCGAGAAATAAGTCACTTTCACTTTATAATGTCGTTTACTGTTGAGACTGACTATTTCATGCGATGACCTAGGTAACTCGATCTTAATCTTGAGCTAGCTATGAACTTTTGCTTATTCGAGCTTATCCTTAGATCTACATGGGTGAGAGTGGCTCAGCATCGCCTACTCAATAAACCCCCCATTTCAGGGATAGGAATGAGTAGATAGCTGGGGACATAGTCCTCCAAGATGGAATTCACTCCTACCCATCTTTAGGGATAGTAGAAAGGTTGTTCACTTAAGTACTGACAACGGGACTTGAACATGGGGCCCTACCCTCTCATTGGCCCGAGAGGGACTCAGTGTGATTGTCAGATCACAAACTAATTGTTCATGAGAGGATCAGTTGGACTTAAGGAACTAGATGTAGCTATAGGGATAAAACATACATTTGATCCAATTGTAGTTACGAACAACTGGTAAAGGATCGACTTACTGGTTATGGTTATATCGGGTGCATATAAATGTAGGGATTAAAGGCCTACGCAGCAAAAGACTTATTAGAGGATCCAACCTAATTAAACTTTTGATAAGAGTACCGATACGACGACAAATAAAATACAGCAATAAAACTCATATTCGAAGCTGTAAATACAGGTTGTAAACATGCTAATTTTGTAAAAGAAACTTAGATCTAATCTAAGGAATTGATCCTAGTGATCAAAGGTTCAAAACAAACTTACTGCCGTTAAAGAACTTGATCGAATTCGCCAAATCTCACTTCTTGATCTGAAAAACCAGCAACCAAAGGAAGATTCCTTTGCTGAAAATATCACGAACACCACCATGTTGGAGCAACTGGTAGTCTCTATGGGATTAGGTTGAGTGGTTTGTGGGAACCAAACTTACTACTCAGAGGAATGGACGATGAGAGAATTTTCCTTCACGGAGAGCTCAAAAACGAGAGAGAAAGGAAGAGTTTTTTTTTTTTTTTCCTGTCACTCCAAAACTAATTAACCTCTTTCTATTGTTAGGAAAATAAGGAGGATGACCTAATCGTGTGTTACCACATGATTACGGATTAACCGACCAAGTCAGTTATAGATTTTAAATTTTAAAATTAATATTAAAATTAAAACAATTTAATTTAATTAATCAATATTAATCAAATTAAAAATATTTAATTAAATCATATTTAATTAAATAAATCATCCTCATTTATTCTATAGTTTTAATGAGCTTTAATTAAATCAAATTTAATTAAAACGAATAAAAACATTCAATTAGTTAATTCTTTAATTAATTAATTGTTCAATTGAATACCACATATTCAATTATTTTCTATCACATAAACTATAGCATTAATGTGCATCCAATGCGCATTAATTTTAACTTATAGTTTTAATATGAATCCAATTCATATTTTAAATTTTACATTCAAACCACCTCGAATATACAATTCTCCTTTTAGTAAATTTACCTCAACGCCCTAAAAGAGCTACCAGTGGGACCTTATGGACCTACAACTCAGAAGCTCCAACGATATGAGATTAATTGACTAAACTCATTAATAAATTAACCAATATTCGTTAACTGTGGTTCACTCCACTAAATAACCACAGCTGCACTCTTCCAACTACAGATGTATTTCTTTGTCCATTTATATTGACCAATAACAGCAAGTCAGTCCTTCAATTGTGTTCGTGACCCCAACTAGGACAAATTACCGTTTTAGGGTTACCTCTACTTCCTCAAGTCTCAGTGCTCCTTTGATGAAGAACCTGTTTGAGATCCAACAATAAAAAAGAAGTCCCTTTCTTGCCATAGAGAGGGCAGGGCCTTTGTTCAAGACCCGGAGACAACACTTAAGGGAACACACCTCTACTTACCCAAATGACGAGAAGGAATGAATTCCATCTTGTGTGATTATGTTCCCAGCTCCCCACTCAGTCTTGTCCGCTAAATGGTAGGCTTATTGAGTAGGCGTGTAGGCCACTCTCACCCATACAAATCAAAGGACAATCCATATTTGGAACGACCTCCAAATCTTTCAAGAACTTCCTTAGCCAAACTGCTTTCTTACATGCTTCACAAGAAGCTACATACTCAGCCTCCATAGTGGAGTCTTCTATGCATCCTTGTTTGATGCTTCTCCAGACTACAACTCCCCCGTCAAGGGTGAACACTGATCCTGAGGTGGATTTCCTCGAATCCTTGTCAAACTGGAAGTCAGAGTCGGTGTATCCTGTAAAGACCAACTCCTTAGCCCCAAACACCAACATGTAGTCCCTCGTCTTTCGAAGATACTTGGGGATTCCTTTTACGGTAGTCCAATGGTCTAACCTTGGATTTGACTGATATCTGCTGACTATCCCTACTGCATAACAAATGTCAGGCCTAGTGCATAACATAACATTCATTAAGTTGCCCACACCTGAGGCGTAGGGAATGCGTCTCATGTCCTCAATTTCTTGAGGTGTCTTAGGACATTGTTCCTTAGACAAGTGAACCCCATACCTGAAAGGCAATAAACCCTTCTTGGAGTTCTGCATCGAATATCGAGACAACATCTTGTCGATATACATTGCTTGAGACAAGGCTAAGTGTTTTGTTCTTACGATCCCGAATTATTTGGATTCCAAAAACATATTGGACCTCTACTAAATCTTTCATTTGGAATTGGGCCGCTAGCCATTCTTTGACGTCAGTCAGATACCCTACATCATTCCCAATGTGTAGGATGTCATCTACATATAACACCGGGAAAACTACCTTGTTTTTGTTGATCTTCTTGTAAACACAAGGTTCATCAACATTTTGTTCAAAGCCAAAAGACTTGATCGCAGTATCAAATCTAGTGTTCCAAGATCTGGAGGCCTGTTTCAACCCATAAATGGATCGATTTAGTTTACAAACTTTTTGCCCCTGACCTTGGGTTATGAACCCTTTCGGCTGAGACATAAAGATATTCTCTTCAAGATTACCATTCAAAAAAGCAGCCTTGACATCCATTTGTCATATCTCATAGTCATAATATGTGGCTATGGATAAGAGAATTCTTATAGACTTTAACATAACAATAGGAGAAAAAATTTCCTCATAGTCAACCCTTTCTCGTTGGGTGTAACTCTTTGCTACAAGTCTAGCTTTGAAAGTCTGTACTTTCCTAGCTGCATCTCTCTTTCTCTTATAGATCCATTTAAACCCTATGGGTTTTACCCCTTCAGGTGGATCTAAAAAGTTCCCAAACTTGATTGAAGTGCATAGACTCCATCTCAAGGTCCATTGCTTTGACCCATTGGTCTTTATCCACATCATTCATTACCTGACAATAAGACAATGGATCCTCAACACCATCATCAAGTATGGCGACCTGAGTTTCAGTTAAACCCAAGTAACGGTCAGGTTGTGATACAACCCTCCCCCTACGTCGAGGCTATCTCACTATGTGAGGAGGACGAGATTCACCAGAAGAGCTGGCTTCTTCTGTTGGGTTTTATGCCCTAAAATTCGTGGATAGAAAATGTAAACATTTGACCGAACATTAATAAAATAATATTTCATGCATTATTCCTTATTGTTTGTATTGTATCTTGCCTAAATAACCCTAGTCCAATCAACTTAACATCCTAGGCTTTTAGTATGAGACTTGAACTAGTATATGGGGACATACGGGGATCGTTATTCAAGTTATAGCCTAAAGGGTCTATAGTATAGGGATAAGGCTAGGTACCTTATCCTGGTGACACTATGGATACAACCGACTTTGTATTATGATACAAACGCAATGATCCAACGTGTTCGTGTAGAGGACATGCGAGTGGGGGTATCTTGTGCAATGAGTTTGCATAAGATCGAACCGCAAAATAGTTAACCACTAGCTGTAACACTGTTGATTAGATAAGTTTCTATTTCAGTAGGATGACCTAGGAAACTTAGTCTCAATCCTGAGTGGATTATGGACTCCTGTTCACGAGGGATTGTCCTTTGATTTGTATGGGTGAGAGTGGCCTACACGTTGACTCAATAAGCCTACCATTTTGGGGACAAGACCGAGTGGGCAGTTGGAACATAATCACACAAGATGGAATTCACTCCTTCTCGATATTAGGGTAAGTAGAGGTGTGTTCCCTTAGGTGGTGTCTCCAGGACTTGAACAAAGGGCCCTGCCCTCTCTATGGCACAACAGGGACTTCTGTTTGTAGGTTGGACCTCAAACAGGTTGGTCATTAGAGGAGCATTGGGACTTAAGGATGTAGAGGTAACCTAGGGGTAAAACGGTAATTTGACCTAGTTGGGGTTACGAACACACGTGAAGGACTGACTTGTTGTTATTGGTCAATATCCGTGGACACAGAAATATATCTGCAATCAGAACAGTGCAACTATGGTTCTTTAGTGGAGTGAACCACAGTTAACGAATATTGGTTAATTGATTAATGAGTTTAGTCAATTAATCTCATATCATTGGAGCTTCTGAATTGTAGGTCCATAAGGTCCCACTGGTAGCTCAGATACAGTGTTGGGGTAAATTTACTAAGGAAAATTTAATATGAATTAAATTCATATTAAAACTATAGGTTAAAATTAATGTGCATTGGATGCACATTAAAACTATAGTATATGTGTGAGAGAAAAAATAATTGAATATGTGATATTTAATTTTGAATTAATAAATTATAAGTTTTAATTTAGTTTAATTAAATTTTATTTAGTTAAATGATATTAAAACTATATTATAAAAAAGGATGAAAAAATCGGCGATATTGGTCGATATATCGCCGATATATCTCTATTTTTCTAGGTTCGATAAAAGATATGGGGGTAAAATCTTTTTTACCCAAATATCGCTGATATTGATGAAATATTACCGATGTTAGTTGAATATCGGGGGTATATTGTGTATATATATTTATTTTATTACTTTGTAACACAATTTTTGGCGTGGTTCATTGGTTGAATATGTGCAGTTATAAATATACCAGCTTGAGGGTCATGGGATCAATTCCAAACTTGGGTGATTTTTTTATTTCATTTTTTTTTCTTCCCTATCTCTCCTCCATTCCTCAACCTCACCTCTTCCTTTCACTTTCTTTTTAAATTCACTGTTTTTTTTTTTTGTTTTTTTTTAAATTTCTATTTAAAATTTTCTTTCACTTTCTTTTTAAATTCACTTTTTTTTTTCCCTTTTAAGTTTTTATTTCTATTTAAAATTTATTCACCTTTTCTTTTCTTTTTAGTTCTTATTTTATGTTTTATATTTTTACATATTTAGTACATAAAATTTACATTTAAAAAAAAATCTATGACATGTTTAATCTATAAAATGCACACATTTTTTTAATATAATAATATAATCTTTAATTTATTAACTATGGTATAAAAAGCATCTCTTTCAGAAAAAAAAAATTAACAACATATCTTTGAAAATTTTGATTTTTGTGTCTTGATAAATTTTTGTTGCTTATTTTTTTTTTTTTTAAATATTGATATTATTTTTATATTAAAGGAAAAGAAAGTTGTCCAAAAAAAAAAAAACTTTGAAGATAGAATGAATTAGAAAGAATACTATCATTACCAAATCAATTATATTAATGTTGGTTTAATAACTAAAACACATCATGTTATTATTGAATTATGAACCATTTATTTGCTGACTAAATTTTAAAATTATTGATGTTTATACTTAATTTACAATCTTTAATACTATTTATTATTGTATTAATGCATATATTAATCTTATAATTATTGATATATGCTTAAACTAATAGTTTGTTAAATAAATTAACTTATTATAAATTTTTACAAAAAAATATACAATATTTTTAAAAGTTTCCGTGATATCTGTGATTTTTCCCAAAATATCCGTCGATATTCAAATATCCATCGATATATCCGTAAATTTTAATTACCGATATTACTACCAATATTGATATTTTCATCCTTGATTATAAAGAGGGAAATTCATTAAAATGATTATTTAAATGAATGAATTAATTTAAATATGATTTAAATGGGTTAATATTAATTTAATTAATATTGCTAATTAAATTAAAATTGAATTTGATTTTAATTTGTTAAAGTCAAAATTATCAGGTAACTAGACTGATCAGTTACCTGAACGTGGGGCGTGAGTTCCTGTTTTCTCTCCCTCTCCCTATCGACAAGCAAGTAGTTTTTAGATTCTTGCTTGACTCCCTCATTCGTAAGTTTCACCAGAAGAAAAATTTCCAGAGAATTTTTTTGCTTTCCTCTCCTTAGTAAGCCTTGCTCCCACAAGCATCTTCAATTATAAACCTTGTGAGATTACCGGTGTAATTCTTGTGTTGTTGTTCACAATATCTTGAAGAAATTTCCAGCAAAGGGAAGGTCTTTGGTTGCTGTAATTTTTCTGCAAAACCCCAAGGAAAAGGCGTGTTCGATCAAGATTGTCAACGAAAGTAAGTAGTCTTTTCCTTTTGATCACTAGGATCAATTCTATATTAGATCTAGATATTTTCTGTAAAATTCAGCAAGTTAATAGCCTAATTACAGTATATTTAATGTGGTTTAAGTTTCTATAATTATATTGCCAACGTATCGATATTCTGATCGTTGTTTTGTTTGAGTTAGGTCTCTGAAATCTTCCGCTGCCTAGGGCTTTTATCCCTACACCTTCATCAACTCTTGTGGAAGGACCTGTTTCAACAACAACTCTTGTTAACTCTTCTGTAGCTTCTCCTAATACTAACTTACTTCGTGGTTTGTGATTCCTCATGTGGTCTTCCTCCAAGAAAGTGGCATTTGTTGATACAAATACCATGTTTTCTTGTGGGTCGTAGAAAAGACCACCTCTCGTTTCTTTTGGTACCCAACAAATTGACATATTTTTTAACACGGTTTCAATTTCTTAGGATTTGTCACAAACACATGTGCTGGACAACCCCAGATACGGAAGTAACGCAAAGTAGGTTTTCGCCCCCTCCATAACTCGAAAGGTGTTTTAGAAACGCTTTTCGAGGGAACATTGTTCAAAATGTGAACTGCAGTCTCTATTGCATAGCCCCAAAACGAGCTAGGCAATTGAGCATAGCTCATCATAGAACGAACCATGTCTAACAAGGTTCTATTTCTCCTTTCTTATACACCATTTTGTCGAGGTGTACCAAGTGCTGAGAGTTGGGATTGGATTTCATGTTCTATCAAATAATTTTGGAATCTCAGATCCAAATACTCTCCACCTCGGTCTGAACGAAGTGTTTTGATTGTTTTACCTAATAGGTTTTCAACTTCAGTCTTAAACTCTTTAAACACTTCAGTCTTAAACTCTTTAAAATTTTCAAAAGCTTCAAACTTATGACCCATTAGATATAAGTAACCATATCTTGAATAATCATCTATGAAAGAGATGAAATATTCATAACCTCCTCGAGCTTTTACATTCATTGGACCACAAATATCCGAATGTATCAACTCTAGAGGTTCTTTGGCTCGATAACCCTTTCCAGTAAAAGGCCTCTTAGTCATTTTACCCTTGAGACACGATTCACTAGGTGGTAATTAATCATCTTCCAACTCAGTTAGAAGTCCATTCTTTACCAAACAGCCAATCCGATCGATGTTAATATGACCAAGACGTAAATGCCAAAGATATATGTTGTTACTTTTTGGAGAAATTCTTTGCCTTTTATTTTGAGTTTCAACAATTTTAAACATTTCATGATTTAAAAGTGCTTTAGCGTCGGTTGGTCTTAGGACATACAAGTTGTTTTCTAATTCAACAGAACAAATAAGTACTCCATTTCAAAAAATGAACGCTTCATTAATTTCGAAAGAAACAGAATAAGATTGTTTTAATAAGCAAGAAATAGAAACAATGTTCCTTTTAATCTTAGGAACAATATATAAGTTTTCCAAAAACAAATATCTATTTCCCAAAAACAACTTGACTGTTCCCACTGCACTGGCTGAAACGACGTCTCCTGTTCCGACCCTGAGCGTCATTTCACCTTCCTCAAGCAACTAGAAAGAATCATTTCCCTGAAAAGAAGAACAAACATGATTAGTTGCTCCCAAATCTAATATCCAAGCATACTGATCATGCTCTACAAGGCATGTTTCTAAAACAAGTAAAGCAAATATACCTTCTTTTTCTTTCTTCTTCTCAGCAAGGTATTTGGGGCAGTTCCTCTTCCAATGTCCATCAACGTTGCAATGGAAGCATTTCCCCTTGTCGACCACCACCTAAGCCTTACCTTTGCCTTGAGGAGCAGAAGGTGTCTTTCCCTTACCCTTCTTCTTCTTCTGAATCTTTTTGGAGGAAGAAGTTTGAGATACAGGCTTAGTCCTCGAGGAAGAACCCTTGAGGAACTTCTTGTTTGAATGGGCAACATTCGCCTCTCCACTGGCTAATCCCTTATTCTTCATAAGAGATTGATAAGCCTGTAACTCATTAAGAAGGATAGTCTGGGTGAATTCAATCTTGTTCATCATGGCATTCATTCTGAATTGCATAAAGCTCTTCGGAAGCGATTCCAAAATGAACGTGACTTGACTAGTCTCGCAGATGACTGCTTCATTTGCCTCTGCCACATTGAATTAGACTATCATATCCCGGACATGATCCCGAAGAGAAGTGTCCTCTTCCATGCGGATGTTGTAGACATACTTGAGAGCCTCATATTGGAGCTAATAGGACGGTTGTCCAAACATCTCCCTAAGAGATTCCATAATCTCTGAGGTAGTCTCAAGGGGTTCGCATTGCTTTGCCAGCACGTCAGACAGACTCGCTAAGATATATGCACGAGCTTTAGCGTTGGCCTTAACCCAACGATCATGCGCGTCTCTTTCAACCTGAGACGCTTCGAGAGCAGGAGCTGAAGGACATTCATCCAGCAAGACAAACCTCAAATCGTCGACTATTAAAATCATATTTAAAATCGATAACCACGATGAGTAATTTTCTCCCGTAAATTTGTCATTTTTAGCAGAGTGATAATCGAGGAAGATATTGCTGAAAAAACAAAAATTTACCGTATTAGTTATCTTTGTCTTATCCCATCACACAAGTAATACAAACAATTGCAAACATCCAATCAATTTTGCAAACAAGCAATCAAAGAACCCTAATAAATTATTGATTGTGTTTTGGCAACAATGCTTTAGAGGTTTAGAGGAATAGCCACCAAAGGGTGATCAACTACTCCTCCTCTAAAATGAGACTCATCTCAGTCAACTCTAATTCCAAAATAACTCATATTCCTATAGACGTTAACCACCGTTGTTCGGTCAAGGACTTGTTAACACATTTATCTTATCTCCGTAAGTGTTACCCTCCCACTTTCAGATCCCAAAGACACGTACCAACAAGCTACCATGAGGAAAGACAACTGTTGGTAATTAGCCTAAGTGACCCTATCCTTTTCAGGAGTTCACGGTGTTCCAAATTCTATGATCTTGCCCTTAGAAGGGGTGGTTGCTCCAGGGCAACACGCAGGCGGATCATAGATCTCACGTTGTGACCTAGGGGTGGAGACTGAGGGATACATTGACACGTGTCCCACTCCCATTTACTATGGACATTTTCCCCCATTCACCTTGTTATTGACCCATGCAAACAGTTTTCCAAAGGGAGGCCGTGCTTAAAGCGACACGAAGCCGAACATGGATCTCACATTGTGAATATAGGGGCGTTTGAGCAAAACTTGATTTAAATTCAGTTTTGTAATTTTCCTCCCACTAAAGTGACCTACGGTACATTTTAGGGTTTATTAACTTAGATAAATCTAGCTAAGTCAATCTATATAAGTCTAATCCTATTATAACTATTATAATAAGATTTTTAAACTAGCATCTAGGTGAATTAAACACAATTAATTAACCTAGTGACCATAATCTAACATTAAACTATGATTAATTCAACGTCGGTGTTCTAGGTCAGTTCCCAAGTAGGAGGTGTTCCGTAAACTGTCAACTTAAATACCCCCAACCTTAGATAGAACATCACTGGTAGAATTTCCTTATAATCATAGTAATGTTTTTCCTACTTAGTTGATTAAAACTATTTTTAAAACTAAGTAATAAATTATTCTAATCCTATTAGAATGTGACTTTAGGTCTAATTAATTTTAACTTGTTAAAATTAATCAAATTTTAACCTATGGTCCTATGTGTGCATACATCTCTTGATTATAGATTGCCGGTTTCTAATTATTAATTTTAAACTATTCAAATTATAATGATTAGAACTATAATCATGCATACTATAGTTTAATTCAATTAGCAATCATATTCTAATTAATAATTAAACTATATTATTTTCATTGCATGAATTTTAATATAACAATTATATTAATATTATGGACGTTTCATGCTCAATGCAATTTTGATTTCCTTATTAATAAATATAACATTTATATTATTGTCAATCAAGAAATATCATAGTAGCATGCTGCAAACGACTTATTAAATATAACTCTTTATATTTAACTAAGTAATTTCATGCATCATGCTTTTCCATTTTAATATTTTTAATATAACCCATATATATTAAAATGCTCATGAAAATAATCCATGCATTTCAATCCATACATTATAACTAATTATAATATATTAAAATGCACGAGCATGCTTTATAACCTAAGGTGGGATTATGAAATTTATATGACATCCATAAAGCATATAAAATAGCATATGAACCGGTTAATTGGCCCCTAGGATAAAATTAAAGCATAAAATTATATTACTTTTACAAAATTCTATCCTAAAAGTCTTCAGCCACTCAGAAACCGGACCAAAATTGCTTGAACCAGCCCAAAAATGTCTGAACCGGGTCAAAAAACGGTCAAACCGATCCGAAAATCATAGAACTTGCGCTAAAACCCGCGAACCGGTCAACTCCTTCGGCCTGGTCAACGAACCACTGAACCACGCGCTAAAACGAACTGAACCGCTGGACCGCGCCTCATGACGTTAGCAATCTCCACATTGACATCAACCCTCGTCTTCACACGCGATTTTCTGATTTTGTTTTTCGATTTTCAGTGATCCCAGACTGTTCCAGCCGCTGTTTTTCGCAATTTTCCACCGTTTTTGGCCAAATTTGGTCCCGATCTTCATCGTTCTTCAACCGATACTTGACCTGGACTTACAAAGACTTGAAATTTAAAATTTAATGCCCAAAAACGCAGGGGCCTTTACATTTGATCAAATCAAAAATTGTAAATCTAAGGCCAAAAAACCTCCAGTTCATTGCAAATTAACATACATTATGCAAATTAATCTCACCTAATTAGCCAACCGTAGATTCTAAATCAAAAATTTTAAATTGGGATGACTTTGATACCAATTGTAGGGATTAAAGCCTTACGCAACAGAAGACTTATCAGAGGATCCAACCCAATTAAACTTTTGATAAGAATACCAACACGACAACAAATAAAATACAACAATAAAACTCATATTCAAAGCTGTAAATACAGGTTGTAAACATGCTAATTTTGTAAAAGAAACTTAGATTAATCTAAAGTATTGATCCTAGTGATCAAAGGTTCAAAAGAAACTTACTGCCGTTGAAGAACTTGACCGAATTCGCCAAATCTAGCTTCTTGATCTGAAAAACCAGCAACCAATGGAAGATTCCTTTGCTGAAAATATCATGAACACCACCATGTTGGAGCAACCGGTAGTCTCTATGGGATTAAGTTGAGTGGTTTGTGGGAACCAAACTTACTACTCAAAGGAATGGAAGATGAGAGAATTTTCCTTTACAGAGAGAGCTCAAAAACGAGAGAGAGATGAGTGAGAGGAGGAGTGCAACTATTGAGCTATAGTGGAGTGTCCCACTAGTTAAATAATGTTGGTTAACCAGGTTAATGAGTTTAGCCGGTTAATCTCGGATCGTTGAAGCCCATGATCTGTAAGTCCATTAGGTCCCCCCTGCTAGCTCAAACAGAATAAACTTTAGAATAGTGTGATGAAATAGTTTGAAACGTTCAAATTCGATTTAGGGAATTAAACGTTAATTATATGTGATATACTTAACGAGTTATAGTTTAGTTGTAAATTAAATTGTATAAGAGAGAGAGTTGGAAATATTTAAATATGATTTAAATATCGCAAAGCATGTATGTGATACATATTTCGGTTTGAATTTTATATGAATAGGGATTCATATTCAAACAATCAGTTTTGAGAGAAAATGGGATTGGTACAATTATTTTATTTGGTATTTGATATTAAAATTAAATAATTATAATTAATTAAAATGTTTAATTAATTATATAAATTAATTTTATTTAAAATTAATTATTTGAACTAATTTTATTTGAAATTAGTTATTAAAATTTGTTTGAATTTCAAGAAAGCTTTTAAAAAAAAAACAAAAAAACTTTAACTCATGCAAAATTTGGTGTTATGACACCTTTATACAATGAAAAATCCATTCTTGGATGACTTGTCTCTATAACCAAGACTTGAAATTGCATGATTTTTTGGTATAAAAACATAAACCAAGCTGAGATTCATGGATAATGTTGCTGGATTTCTTTCTTTTTTTTTTTTTCTCTCAACAAAACCAAGAATTCTCTCAAGCCTTCTCTTCTCCCTAAATTCATCATTTATCCGAGTCCCACAACTCATTCTAAGGCCGGAGGATAGCGGGAAACACACTCGTGGTCGTCTACAACCCGATCGTGTTGAGAATTCATCCACGAAGGTGCTTGATTTCGTCAAAACGGTTGGCTTTTATCTCACATCCTCTATTTTTCGTTTATGTGATACATGAATTTCCTATGTAAAATTAATAAAATTGAAGTGTAATCGATCCAAATTGCTTTCGCTAGAGTGTTCTACACTCCTTCAACTTGGGCATAAAGGGAAGAGGAGAAGAGCTAGCCACCAACTTTTGTATTCCTTCTTCGAGATAATTCTCATGCTTGGCTAACCACCAACGTCTGTAACGTTGACTAACCTGAGTGTGTGGTTTCGTTGCACGAGCAGGGAGGTAAACTTAGGATAATGTTTCTCTTTGGGTGCATATCCTCCAAAGATGTAACACATTGGCTAAATTTTCCTCAAGAATCTCTTTACCCAAGTCATTTGGTATATCTTGATAGAATCCAAATTTTCGACTAAATCGACAAGGACTATAAGCTTCGATAACCATCAACGATCCACATCGTGAAGATAAGAAGCACGATCGAATGCTTATGTGTTGGGGTTGGTGCCCTAAAACTCGTAGATAGTGAATGTAACAAATAGTAATATACTTGTTCGATGAAGTCGTTATCGAGTTTTTGTTCACTTAAGTTATTAAATAAGTGAATTGCACGTTAAATAACTTAAATCCAATAAACTAAGATCCACAGCTATATAATATGAATACTTGAACTTTATGTAGCGACATAAAAGTGGATTAGTTCAAGTAATAGCCTAAACGGTCTATAGTATAGGGATAAGGCGGAGTACCTTATCCTGGAGACACTGTGTGACGCGACCCACTTTGTAGTTAGTGCAAACAATGTGATCCTAAATCGTTCATGTAGAGACATGCGAGTGGGGGCATTCTATGCAATGAGTTGGCATAAGACCGGGACATAGAAATAAGTAACTTTCCTTTATAACACCGTTTACTATTGAAACTGACTTATTTTAGTGCGATGACGTAGGTAACTCGATCTTAATCCTGAGCTAACTATGAACTCTTGTTTATTCGGGTTATCCTTTGATCTGCATGGGTGAGAGTGGCTCATCATCACTGACTCAATAAGCCTACCATTTTGAGGATAAGATTGGGTAGATAGCTGGGGACGTAGTGTTGGGAAAAACCCTCCAATTCTACCGCAGGAATAAGTAGAAATATAATAGAGAAATTAAAAGAAAGCAACAAAATAAGAAACACAAGAATTTACGTGGAAACTCCAAAGCGGAGAAAAAACCACGACACAAAAAGAAATCCACTATGTGAAAATTGTTACAATCACAAAGAATTCTCTCCCCGACCCCAATTACAAGAACACACTCTCTCAAAGCTTTATACCACTCACACTACTAGAGTATACAAGCTTAAAGTGATTCTGAAATGGGATGCTTTGAAACCAAAGCCATAGGCTCCTTTTATAGTACTTGGAGCCAATCACTTTCTTGAACCTTTTCGTTGTAGGACAAACTCCCTTCTAATATTTTGCCAAAACCCAACAAATTCCACCTTGGCAAGATATTTGAAGAATCCACAACTCTAGCTAAGAACCATTGTCTTCACCGACAATCATAATTCTCATCTCAGAGAACTATAACTACCCCACCATACAGAGTAGGCCACTTGGAATATCACTTTCCAAGAATTTTCTTTGTCACCTGTCGATAAATCTTGCTGAAATTTATGGTGCAACTTCCACCTACTTGGGTCACCTGGAAGTTCTTCAGCCATCGACATAACTTCCACCACACACCTTGCATAACTGCCAAGCCAATGCCCGTGTGCAAACTTGTGGAATCGCTAACATCACATCCTCTATCATGGTAAAGCGGACATACCATGAGGATGAATTTTGTCTTTCTTCAGAGGAATTCACTGTCTCCCCTGACGAGAGAGACAACGTCAGCATCCGACCCAGAGCCCTTTGACGAACATGCTCTGTTAGAACAATTCTTTTTCATGTGTCCAGACTGTCTGCATTCCCAGCAACCTTTCTTCTGCATGGACTCTTTCTTCTTCTTCCAATTGCTAGCTACTAGTGTTGAATCCTCCTGTGAAGTACGCACTTCACTCTTCAACCTTCTTTCTTCTGATAAGAGTTTACTAGTAACATCAACAAAATTTTAAGTTTCCTTCCCGTACATCAAGATTGGCTTCATGTGTTCATAAGAAGTTGGAAGTGACAAGATAAGCTTGAGTGCCTTATCCTCATCCTCTATCTTAACTTCGATCACCTCCAACTCCAAAATGATGCCATTGAGGACACTCAGATGATCTGAGATTTTTGTACCTTCCTCCATTCACAGCGTGTAAAACTGCTCCTTTAGGTACAACCGATTTGAGATGCTCCTTGCCTGATACATTGCTTCTAGCTTCTCCCAAAGCTCTTTGGCTGTCGAAATTCCATGCACATTTGCAAGAATGTTCTTAGCCAAATTTAATCTGATTGCACTTGCAGCTCTCAAATCCATTTCCTCCCAATCTTCATCACTCATGCTGGACTTCTTCGAACCTCTGCTGGAACCGCCACTAGACTCCACTGGACCACCTTCACCGCTTTCAAAAGCACCATCGCTTGGTCTTCCCTTCAAAACCTTGTGTAACCCAGATTGTATCAGCACATCCTTGACTTGCACTTGCCACAAGCCGAAGTTCATCATTCCATCAAATTTCTCCACGTCCATCTTCACTGGACTCATGAAGCTTAATATTTCTGCTTCACTCCTAGCTAATCTAAAAATAGTGAACAACACCCAAGTTTATTTCTAGAATTCTTTTCTGATGTGGAAGGTCAGACAATGTTGCAACCACAGAGCATACTCAGAAATCAAGAAACTACAAACCTAAAGCTCTGATACCACTATGTTGGGAAAAACCCCCCAATTCTACCGCAGGAATAAGTAGAAATATAATAGAGAAATTAAAAGAAAGCAACAAAATAAGAAACACAAGAATTTACGTGGAAACTCCAAAGCGGAGAAAAAACCACACAGAAAGAAATCCACTATGTGAAAATTGTTACAACCACAAAGAATTCTCTCCCCGACCCCAATTACAAGATCACACTCTCTCAAAGCTTTATACCACTCACACTACTAGAGTACACAAGCTTAAAGTGATTCTGAAATGGGATGCTTTGAAACCAAAGCCATAGGCTCCTTTTGTAGTACTTGGAGCCCATCACTTTCTTGAACCTTTCTGATGTGGGACAAACTCCCTTCTAATATTTTGCCAAAACCCAACACGTAGTCCTGCAAGACGGAATTCACTTCTACCCATTTCAAGGATAATAGAGAGGTTGTTCCCTTAAGTACTGACTCCAGGACTTATTGGCCTGAGAGGTATTAGGTTTGGTGGTTGGACCACAAACAAATTGTTACGAACAACCTGTGAAGGGTTGACTTACTAAGTATGGTTATATCAGGTGGACAAAAATATATCTACAGTGAGGGGAGTGCAACTATCTGGCTATAGTGGAGTGTCCCGGTAGTTAACGAATGTTGGTTAACTAGGTTAAAAAGTTTTAGCCGATTAATCTTAATTCGTTGGAGCCCATGATCTGTAGGTCCATTAGGTCCCCTGCTTTCTCATACGGAATAAACCTTTGAACAAGTGGGATGAATGAGTTTGAAACGTTCAAATTCAATATAGGAAGTAATTGTTAATTATGTTCAATATGTTTAGCGTAATAGTTTAATTATGAATTAAACTATATTTGAAGAGAGTTGGAATTATTTAAATATGATTTAAATAAATGTTCACATGAATAAAAGGATACGTGTTAGAGAAAGTGGGAATGAAAAAAGTAGGGGATTGGTGCAAAATGATTAATTTAATATACTTGATATTAAATTAATGTAATTATTTAAATTGTTTAAATAATTATTAGTTTTGAATTAATTTTAAATGTCAAAATTAATTTAGAACTCATTTATGATAATTGGTTTTAAATTAATTAATTAAATTAATTTAAATTCAATTTTGATTTAAATAATTAAAGAGGTAAATGTTTTACCTCATGACACCAAACCCACCTTTCCTTTGTTATTCATATGACACGAAACCAAGTGATGAATCCTTAATGCAAGTAGGTGTCTTCATTTTGGAAGAAAGGAATGCATGGCTTGTCTTTAAAAGGAGTTCTAAAGAGAGCATTGAGAGATGATGAAGCTGCTGGATGAATTCACTCTCTCGAAACCAAAAACCAAATACCAACTCTCATATTTGAGTTCTTAAAATATTTCTCTCTGAAAATTCATCATTGATTCAGCTCCCACCGTTTTTAAGGTCGGAGTATAGCGGGGAAGGCTTCGTGGTAGTTCATAGCTTGCTCGTGATCAATTTCTTCTGTGGAAGTGTTCGAATTCGACTCCAAGAGGTTGGTAATCTTTCTCCTCCGTTTTCGAGTTTTAAGATGCATGTTTTCTTTTCTAAAATTAAATGAAATTAGAGTGGTTTTGATCCAAATCGCTTCCACTAGTGTCTCGTACACTCCTTCATTATGAAGAATGAAGAAAGCCAAAACGACAATTTTCCATCATGTTTCAGAAGCTCGCCTGTATTTTTGGCTTGAAGACTCGCATACCACGACACATATTTACCCTTGTGAATATGTACACGAGCTTCAAAATCTTCAAAGTACTTAGTCTCACCTTCGCCAGAAAGCCCAACCATCATCGAGCTATTGACAAGTGCTGGAACTTTAAAATGCGTATTAAAATAATAAGCCAGCCAAGCATGGACATAGTGTATGGGGAAACAAGCCTATGAAAATCTAGCAGGAGATGCATTGTGAGTTTAGCCTAGTCCATGATAGAAATTGGCTAAAACAAGAACAACAAGACAAAAAACGTAACCATCAGCCATAAGACTGGCGACTTTAAAAACTCCTGGACGATCTTCATCCTCTCGATCAAGTGAACCTAATAATTCCTTACAACAAGGAAAAACTTCATCATAAAACCTACTTTTGATGGAAAGACCTCATAATCTCCACATCTCCGATAGAGAGATAGACAACTCTCCTAATGATGTATGGAGTGTATTTGTGGAAGGACACCACACTTCACAAAAAACTCGAATGATATTATTACTACGATCATAAGTGTACAGGGAAGCCATTACAACATCAAACAATGAGCCTTCTTCAGTATCAGCGTATTTTGAAAAATTACGACCTCTAACCATTCCCAATAATCAGAGATATAAAAGAATTTTCCATGAATTTTTAATGAACTACCCTAGCGAACCTGTTCATCTCCAATAATTTGACGACCTAGCGTTGATTCTAGATTTTCATTTTGGCGCCTTGTTATGTATTAGAGATTCTAAAACCCATGCCTTCAATGAAGAGTCATGGCTCAAAAGTCTTTCTTCTGAACATCTAGACAAAAAGGTAGAATTATTTAGGCAATGTTGTGATCCCCTAAAATTACCACATATTATCTCTCCTACAAGAAGAATGACTCTATTTTCAACAGGTTGGTCTCTATCCTGCAAGATGACTAAACAGTTTTTTTCAAGATCAGGATGCACGATAAAATACACCATGATGGAGATAAGTTTCTCTACAAAAAAAAAAAAAATTGATTCTCTAAGAAACTATGAGAGCAAGAAAATGAGGTGCGAATGATAAATAAAAAAACACAAAGTTAAAAAATATCGATAATCAACCCTATAAGACACTACAATCATCAAAGTGACTGGTCTAGACAAGAGTGAGGTCGTTGTAGGCGAATATGGTGACCACCCCTGTAGGATGCTACAGTCATCAAAATGACTGATCTAGACAGGACTGAAATCACTACAAATGAATTTGACGACGACCACTATAGGCGACTCTGGTAAATACCCCTACATGCTACCTAGTTTACCCAATAAAATGGGGACTGGTCTACCAGGAGTGCATCACTAAAGGAAAGTCTGGTGACTACCCTTGCAAGCTACTCAGATCACCCAATAAAATGGGGACTGGTGTAACAGGAGTGCATCTTTGGAAGCAAGTCTGGTGACTACCCCTGCAAGCTACTCAGATCATCCAATAAACTGGGGACTGGTCTGGCAGGAGTGCATCTTGAAAGCAAGTCTGGTGACTATCCCTGCAGGCTACTCAGATCACCCAATAAAATAAGGACTAGTCTAGTAGGATTGCATCACTGAAGGCAAGTATGATGACTACCTCTGCAGGCTACTCAGAACAACCAATAAAATGAGGACTGGTCTAGCAAGAGTGATCTTTGAAAGCAAGTCTGGTGACTACCCCTACAGGCTACTCAGTTTATCTAATAAAATGAGGATTGGTCTAGCAAGAGTGCATCACTAAAGGCAAGTCTGGTGACTACCCCTGCAGGCTACTCAGATCTCCCAATAAAATGAGAACTGGTCTAGTAGGGGTGCATCTTTGAAAGCATGTCTGGTGACTATTCCTACAGGCTACTCAGATCACCAAATAAAATAGGGATTGGTCTAGCATGAGTGCATCATTGAAGGCATGTCTGGTGAGTACCCCTGCAAGCTACTCAGATCACCTAATAAAATAGGTTTAGCAGGAGTGAAATCACTGCAAGTGAATTTGGAGACGACTACTGCAAGATGCTTACACATTCAAGCAAGAAAGAAACAAATTGCAATAATATATGTGCAAAAAAATATGGCACATTCAAAGCAATTCATATGTGCATATTCAATAAGCACGCCGATGGAACATATGCATATTAAAAAAAATTGAAATATGTATATACCTTTCAATTGATTGACAATGATTGATGTTGTGCCTAAGGAGATTGTCCATTAAATTTGTTAATTCCAAATCCTGTAAATAAAAGAAGGTAACTAGTGAAAAAAAGGCTACAAAGCAAGCAATTCATGTGCATATTCAATAAGCACACCGATGAAACATATGCATACTCAAAAAAAATTGAAATATACATATACCTTTCAAATGATTGACAAGGATTGATGTTGTGCCTAAGGAGATTGTCCAATAAATTTGTTAATTCCAAATCCTGTAAATAAAGGAAGGTAATTAGCGGAAAAAAAAGGCTACAAAGCAAGAAAGAAAAAAGATTAAGAAAAAAAATTGGCATACAAGTGGCCAAAGAAAGAAAAAAAATTGAAAAAAAATTGGCATCCAAGAGGCCAAAGAAAGAAAAAAAAAAAAAAAGATTGTGCAAGTGGTCAAAGAAAGAAAAAAGATTAAAAAAAAATGAGATGCATGCAACAAACTAAATAATAATAATAATAATTTTTTTCGTTAGATTGGAAAAAAAAGGGTCAAAAGTCACGATTGCATGATCTAATGAGTGGGTAAGTTCAAACATGTGTGTGTTGTGAACAACCAATTGAATTTTTTAAAAAATAGTATTAAAAAAAACTTAAGCTTAAACTTAAATGTTTGCCGCTGATTGAAATTCAAGTTTTTTTTAAAAAAAAATAATTAAAGAAAGGTTGTGAAAAAAAAAGGTTACATGTAGCACATTGTAACATAATTTGAAAAAAAAAAAAAAAGAAAAAAGCAAGCTAATGTTGGCAGCAATACATGCCTTTGGGCACTAAACATATATGTACATAAAAAAAGGGTTTTGCAAACGGGCGACTAAGATACAGACGACACAAAAAAAAAGTTCGTACACTGTGCTTGCGACGACAACAAAAGGAATTACATTTACATATGCTTACCAATGGCGTGAGAGAATAAAAAAAAGTAAATAAATAAATGTGCACATACAGAAGCTTGCGACAAAAAAAAAAAGAAAAAAAGAAAAAAAGAAAAAAAATTGAAGATTCTTACTAATGTCCTGAGAAAGAAGCACGAAGGGAGATTATTGCTCGAACTCAAGGCCTACAGAAAAAAAGAAAATACATGAGCATTTGAAGTCAAATAAAAAGATTCTTACCAATGGCCTGAGAAAAAGAAGCATGAAGGGATAATTTTTTTACCTAGACTTCTTGCTCTGCTTTGTTTCTTGGCCTATGCAACTTGTCACGTTTATAAAGAGAGGGATTAGGTCAAACACATAAGGGAAAGTCTTGATTTTGGCCAAGAAAATTTTGGCATAATCAAATATGACAAGTAATCTCCTACAGTTGTTATTAAGGTAAACAAAAACTGCCTCTAAATTATGTGAATCAACAGAGAAATTTTGACCTAATAAAATAGGCAAGCCGAGAGACCTTCAATTTTTGTTCAAAGTACCAGTCTACCCTCATGGGTTTGCTTTTGGATCAACCCAAAACGTCTCATTGTTGGGTTTTATGTCCTAAAACTCGTAGATAGTGAATAATTAACGAATTATACACTTGTAACAATAAAGTGTTATTGAGGTTTATGCAATAAAGTGTTATTGTCATATTAAGTCTAGAATTGCACAATATGACCCAAATCCAATAAACTAATATTCAAGGTTGTTTACATGAGACTTGGACTAGTATGTGGGGACATACGGGGATCAGTGTTTAAGTAACAACCTAAAAGGTCTATAGTACAGGGATAAGGTTAGGTACCTACCTTATCCTGGTAACTTTATGTGATACGACTCGCTTTGTATTCGATACAGACGTATTGATCCAAGGCATCCATGTAGGAGACATGCGAGTAGGGGTATCCTATGCAATGAGTTTGCATAAAACCAGACCACGAAATAGTAAACCATTAGATGTAACAACCGTTAACTAGTTAGGTTACTGTTTCAATAGGATGACCTAGGTAACTCAATCTTAATCTCGAGTGTGTCATGAACTCCTTCTCACGAGCGTTTGTACTTTGATTAGTACGGCTGAGAGTGGCTTGCACGCCGACTCAATAAGTCTACCTTCTTGGGGACAAGACCGAGTGGGGGAGGAGGAACTCCTCCTCCCCGAAACTCTCTTCTTTTTTAAAAAAAAAAACAGAAGAAAGGAAGAGAAAGAAGAAGAAGGGAAGAAGAGAAGAAGAAGAAAGAAGGCCAAAAAAAAATTTAAAAAAAATTCCAGCAACCGCTGCCGTTTGCCGGCAGCCGGCGACGGCCGGCCACCGGAGCTGAAGAAGATGAGAGGGAAAAGGAAGAAGATGGAGGGAGAAAGAAGATGGAGAAGATAGAGAGAGAATTTTAAAAATAATAATAAAATAATAATATATTTATTATTTTTATATTTTTTATTTAAAAAAATTAAAAATTAATTTTTTAATTAAAATAATAGTGCCACATCAGCTTACTGTTAGGGTTTAACAGAAATAGTGACGGCAGGGACCAAATTTCTCCTTATCTCAAACCTCGGGGGTATTTTTGTTGAGTTTGAAAACTCGGGGACCAAAGTGTCAGTTAACCCAAACCTCAGGGACCAAAAGTGTATTTTTCCCTAAAATTAATTTTGGATATGATTCAAAAATTTATTAATAAGAGAATTATGGATTTAATTAAATATATGATATTTGATTAATTCATGAATTAATTAATTATGAATTAATTAATTTAATTTGGTTAAATATGATTTAATCTAATTATAGTTAAGATTAATGTACATTTTGATGCACATTAAAACTATAGGTTAAATGAGAGAGATAAAATTGAATATGATTCAATTATAATATTAATTAAATATTTGATATTTAATTAATGCGGGATCAATTAATTTAAATTAATTAAATGACCTATTTAATTCAGTTGAATATGATTTAATTGAATTAAAACTATATGTTATAATTGATTTAATTAAAGTTGGTTTAATTAAATTAATTATAATTAATTAGATAACTAATTATTTAAATTATTAATTATTATTTGATAATAATTAAATGGTCCAGATCTAATGGGTTTAGATCAATGGATAGGATTTGTTAGGGAGTTCTCCTAACCTAATCTTATGTATTAGCTGATGGGGGTTCCCTAACTAACAACCATTCTCTCATTTTACATGAAGAGCTTATCTCTGAACTAAAAAATTCTCCCTACCAAAAAGAAAAATAGTAAGTGTTCTTGCTGAAACATTCCTTTTCAAGGCCACGACGATCCCACAATCGCAATCTCAAGTAACCCAAGAGATAGAGTGGGTGATCCGTAATGGTGGTGTTGATTGATAAAGATCTTGGAGCACAGTGCAGTGTTTGTTCATCAAACCATGTAAGTTCCCGTATCTAAAGTAGTTTTAGATTTTAATTTTAAGCATGCTTAATATGTTTTATTTAGAAATTAGTTTTTGAATTTTGTTGCCAACATATCGGTTTTTCTAAAATTGAAATCTAATTCGAGATCAGTCTTGTTTGCTTCCATTGCCAAAAGGGATTTCAACCCTTCATTCATACCAATGGAGATACTAGTCCTCCCTTATATACCCATGATAATTCCCTTATCTAGCCAATGTGGGACTTTGGTCGCACTCCCAACAATCCTCCCCTCGAATGAAGTACCACCGAGCCTCCCCTCAAATAGTCATCTATTCGTCCAACTCTCTAGGCTTCATCGCCGCTGTACCGAGAGTTTGCTCTTATCTAGGACGACTCCTCTTCTCCGGAGTATACCCGCCTCTGCTCAACAAAGCCCAACCACGGATCTCTACCATGACTATTAAGGCTCACAACTTCTTTGTTCGGCACCCGAGGATTCCACCCGACATGGCTACGCCTGGGGCATGGCTCTGATTGTTGGGTTTTATGCCCTAAAACTCGTAGATAGTGAATGTAAACAAATTTTATACTTGTATTTAATAAAGTGTTATTTAATTTTCTGCAATAAAATGTTATTGATAAATATTGCACTATTTGACCCTAATCCAATAAACTAGACATCCTAGGCTGTAATATGAGTCTTGAACTATATGTAGCGACATATGGGGATCATTGTTCAAGAAACAACCTAAAAGGTCTATAGTATAGGGATAAGACTGGGTGCCTTATCCTGGCAACACTATGGATACGACCCACTTTGTATTTGATACAAACGCTAGGATCCAACGCGTTCGTGTACGAGACATGCGAGTGGGGGTATCCTATGCAATGAGTTTGCATAAGACCGGACCGCGAAATAGTAACCACTGGTTATAACACCGTTAACTAGTTGGTTTTCTATTTCACTAGGACGACCTAGACAACTTAGTCTTAACCCTGAGTTGATTATGGACTCCTGCTCATGAGAGATTGTCCTTTGATTTGTATGGGTGAGAGTGGCCAATACGCCGACTCAATAAGCCTACTACTTTGGGGACAAGACCGAATGGGGAGCTGGGAACATAATCGTACAAGATGGAATTCACTCCTTCCCGACTTTAGGGAAGCAGATAAGTGTTCCCTTAAGTGGTTACTCCGAGTCTTGAACAAAGGGCATGAGACGAATGCCCAATGCAATAGGGATTGTCAGTAAGTACCAATCTAATCCAAGATTTGATCATTGGAAAACCGTTATGAATATCCTCAAGTATCTGAGAAGAAAGAGGATCTATATGCTCGTGTATAGGACTAAGGATTTGATCCTTACAGGATACACTGACATGGATTTTAAGACTGATAAGGATATCTGTCTGACATAAAAGGATGGCTAGCAGACCAATTCCAAATGAAAGATTTTGGAGAGGTCGAATATGTTCTTGGAATCCAAATAGTCCGGGATCGGAAGAACAAAATACTAGCCATGTCTCAAGCAACGTATATTGACAAAATGTTGTCCCGATATTCGATGCAGAACTCCAAGAAGGGCTTATTGCATTTCAAGCATGAAGTTCACTTGTCTAAGGAATAGTGTCCTAAGACACCTAAGAGATTGAGAATATGAGACAGATTCCCTAGGCCTCCGTTGTGGGCAGCATAATGTATGCAATGCTCTGCACAAGGCCTGACATCTGTGATGATGTAGGGATAGTTAGCACATATCAATCAGTATCCATGGTCAAACTTTACAAAGGAGCTATAATGTGGCATAATTACAGTCTTAACCATATAAGCCAAAAATATAGATGCTTGTGAAGCAGCGATAGAGATTGTAAGGCTTAGAAAGTTCTTGACTGATTTGGAATGTGTTCCAAATGTGAACTTGCCCATTAGACTTTATAGTGATACAGTGGTGTTGTGGCAAATTCATCAGAACTTTCCAGCCCAAGACAAGCACACACATTGAATTAAATTGAAATATTCACGAAGACTCTTTCGGCTAAAGGGTATGGGGGTCATCTAGAAGGTCTAGGTCTACGAGTTATGTACAAAGATAAAATCTAGGGCAAGTGAGAGAAATGTAATGGGTATAGTGATACCATTATACAATGCGTATAGTGATACCATTATATGATGGGTATAGTGATACCATCATACATTGGGTATAGTGATACCAATGGGTATAGTGATGGCCTAGTTTATTGTATTTTTACATTGTATATGTTTTATACATGTATTTATACACCCACTATTGAATAAGATTGTTGTACATCCCACTAAAATAGAGTTTTAGTTCAAGTGGGAGTTTGTTGGGTTTTATGCCCTAAAACTCGTAGATAGTGAATATAAACAAATTTTATACTTGTATTTAATAAAGTGTTATTTAATTTTCTGCAATAAAATGTTATTGATAAATATTGCACTATTTGACCCTAATCCAATAAACTAGACATCCTAGGCTGTAATATGAGTCTTGAACTATATGTAGCGACATATGAGGATCATTGTTCAAGAAACAACCTAAAAGGTCTATAGTATAGGGATAAGACTGGGTGCCTTATCCTGGCAACACAATGGATACGACCCACTTTGTATTTGATACAAACGCTATGATCCAACGCGTTCGTGTACGAGACATGCGAGTGGGGGTATCCTATGCAATGAGTTTGCATAAGACCGGACCGCGAAATAGTAACCACTGGTTATAACACCGTTAACTAGTTGATTTTCTATTTCACTAGGACGACCTAGACAACTTAGTCTTAATCCTGAGTTGATTATGGACTCCTGCTCATGAGAGATTGTCCTTTGATTTGTATGGGTGAGATTGGCCAATACGCCGACTCAATAAGCCTACCACTTTGTGGACAAGACCGAATGGGGAGCTGGGAACATAATCGTACAAGATGGAATTCACTCCTTCCCGACTTTAGGGAAGCAGATGAGTGTTCCCTTAAGTGGTTACTCCGAGTCTTGAACAAAGGGCCCTACCCTCTCAATGGCACGAGAGGGTTTTCTGTTTGATGGTTGGACCACAAACAGGTTGTTCATTAGAGGAGAATTGGTACTTAAGGAAATAGAGGTAACCCAGGGGTAAAACGGTAATTTGACCCAGCTGGTGTTACGGACACTCGTGAAGGACTAACTAGTCGATATTGGTCTAGATCCGTGGACACAGAAAATATGTCTGCAGTGAGAAGAGTGCAACTGTGAGTCTATAGTGGAATGTACACACAGTTAACGAATATTGATTAATGTGGTTAATGAGTTTGACCAATTAATCTCACATCGTTGGAGCTTCTGATCTGCAGGTCCATTAGGTCCCACTGGTAGCTCGTAAAGTAATTTGAGGCAACTAAGTAATAAAAGTAAATAAAAAATGTTCAATTTATTAAGGGAAACAAATATAATATATATTGATATATTATTATGAGAGAAATTAATATTTGAAAAGTTCAAATATAAATTTATGGAAGTTTGAAAGAGTTCAAAAATAATGAATTAATTAATTTAAGGCCTAAAATGTGTTTGGGCAAATTAATTAATTCTAGGCCGGGAATTAAATATGTGATATTTAATTGGTGGTTAATTAATTAAAGAATTCATTAACCGAGAATTAATCAATTATGGAAATAATTAATCACTTAAGGAAGTGATTAATCATTTATGGAAATGATCTAATCACTTATGGAAGTAATTAGTCATTTGTGGAAAAGATTAATCAATTATGGAATTGATTGATCCTGATTGATTAATTAAGGAATAAGATTGAATCAATTATGGAAAAGATTGATTTAATTGAATATTTTATTCATGGCCTCTCTTCTATAAATAGAACACTAGACCTAATTGGTCATGACACTTTTGACACTTGACACTCTTGAAAGACAAGACCTAGAATTCTCTCTAGCCTCCCTCTTAGAGAAATACTCCCACAAGTCTTTTGCCTCCTAGACTTAGAGATATACCGGTGTAACCTCTATGGTTATTGTGTCATTAAAAGAAGAAAATTCCAGCGATCAAGAGGCGAGAAGGCTGCTGCGTTTTCGTTTGTTGGAGCGTTGTTGGCGAAGAACGGTCAAGTCTACATCGAAGGTATGTGACGGTTCTTCCCCTTTTCTTTAGAAAAGTATTAAAAATAAATTTAGATTTATTTTTAGCATGTTTAAACCGATTTTACAGCGGCTTTAAAGTATGTTTAAAGTTTTGTTTGAGTTATCGTAACGGTATTTTATTGTTAATTAATATACGGCGTAAGGTCCAAACGATGCGCTTCCGCTGCGTGGGGACTTTTATTCCTTTCAATCGGCATCAGAGCCATCGATGTCCCTATTAATTAATATTAAAAGTTGCGATAGGCTCAAATAGGTGGGATTTATGCATAATGTATGTTCGGTTTGCGTTGAACTGTTTGGGTTAATTTTATGGCCATAGATTTTTTTTATGTGATTTTTATCATGTAAGGCCCGGTGTTTCGTGTATTTTATGTAAAATCGAGTCCTATGTAAGTCCGGGTCTAGAATAGGTTTTTATGAGATAAAAATCGGAGCAATCGCCGCTGAAATCGGGACCGAAATCGGAGAATCGATGTTGCTGCCGCCCAGATTCTGCCTCCAGACGCAACAGCGTCGAGACGCTGTCTCGATACCGAAGGCGCTCGGTAAGGAAAGCACACAGCATTGGGACGCCACCTCAACAGCGTCTCGACGCTGTCTCGATTACGCACGCGCCAGATAAGGAAAACGCACAGCGTCGGGACGCTATCTACACAGCGTCTCGACGCTGTCACGATGGAGGCGCGACCTAGGGTTTCAAAAGGCGCGGTTCGAGGCATGACCGGTCCGGTTCGGACTGGTTCGGCTGGGCTGGGACCTATTTGGTCCGGTTCAGCCAATTTTTGGCATGGTTCGTTATTTTGAAGGCCGGTTCGAGGTGGTTCGGGGCGGTTCGTGCTGTCTAGACCAATTCCGGAGCTGTACATGGATTTTTAGGATAGAATTTAGCTAAATTAATGTAATTTAATGCTTTATTTTATCCTAGGAGCCAAAATACCGGTTCAATTGCTATTTATATGCTTTATGGATGTCATATAGAATATTTAATCCCACCTTAGGTTATAAACATGCTCATGCATTTTTTATATATTATAAATTGTTATAATGTATGTTTAAATGCATGGAATTGTTTTTCATATTTTTTAATATAAGTGTATATTAATTATATGAAAAATTGGAAAGCATGAAGCATGTCATTACTTAAATTAAATATAAATAGTTATGTTTAATGTGATGAATGAAGCATGCTTGTTTGATTTTCTTGATTGGCTTATAATTGTTATAATAAAAGAAAATAAAAAATTGCATGAAGCATGAAACATCCATAGTTAATAATATAATTGTTATATTATTCATGCAATTAGTGTGGTTTAATTATTTAATTTGAATGAGATTTTTGAATGAATTAAACCCTAGATTCTTGATTATAGGATTAATCATTAAAATTTGAAATAGTTCTTTATTATTAATGATTAGAAACCGTCAATCTATAATCAAGATTTGCATGCAAACATAAGATCATAGGATGAACTGGATTAATTTTAAATTGTTTAAAATTAATTAGACCTAGATCAGTTTCTAATAGGATTAGAATCTTTTCTTACTTAGTATTAAAAATAGTTTTAATTTACTAAGTAGGAAAAACATTGCTATGATTATAAGGGAACTCCACCGGTAATGTTCTGTCTAAGGCTGGGGGTATTTAAGTTGACGGTTTACGGAACACCTCCTACCTGGGAACTGACCTGGAATACCGGAGTTGAATTAATCATAGTTAAATGTTAGCATGCAATGTCACTAGGTTTATTAAAAGTGTTTAATGCACCTAGATCTTTAGAGTAAAGACCTTACATTACTGAGGTTATAAGGGAACTCTCTCGGTAAAGTTCTGTCTAAGGCTGGGGGTATTTAAGTTGACGGTTTACGGAACACCTCCTACCTGGGAACTGACCCGAACATTGAGTTGAATTAACCATAGTAATGTTGACTTGCAATATTGGGTTTATTAAAAGAAGTTTAATTCACCCAAAAAGATTGCAGTTGAATCCTTTCCATAATTGTTATAATAGGATCAGACTTAGATAGATTGACTTAGTCTAATACTATCTAAGTTAAATAACCCTATATTAACCTTAGGGCATTTTCAGTGGGAGAAAAATTACAAAACAAGATTTAAATCAAGTTTTGCTCCTACGTCCCTATATTCACAACATGAGATTCATGCTCGGCTTCGAGTCGCCTTAGGAGCGGCCTCCCTTCGGAAAGTGTTTGCATGGATCAATATCAAGGTGAATGGGAAAAATGTCTAGAGTAAGTGGGAGCGGGACACGTGTCAACGTATCCCTCGGTCTCCGCCCATAGTTCACACCGTGAGAGTCCTATGATCCGCCTGCAGGTTGTCCTGGCGCAACCATCCCTTCGGAGGGCCTGGTCATAGGATTCGGAACATCGTGAACTCCTGAAAAGGATAGGAGCTCTTAGGCTAATCACCAACAGTTGTCTTTCCCTTCGGTAGCCTGTTGGTGCGTGCCTCTGAGATCTGAAAGTGGGAGGGTTACACTTACGAGGATGAGTTAAAGATGTTAACAAATCCTTGACCGAACAACGGTGGCTAATGTCTATAGGAATATGAGTTATTCTGGAATTAGAATTAGCAGAGAGGTGTCTCATTTCAAAGGAGGAGTGCCTGATCACCCTTCGGTGGCTGACATTCTAAACCTCTGAAACGTCGTTGCAAAACTAAATCAATAGTTTTAGGGTTCTGTGATTGTCTGTTTTGCTAAACTGATTGGATTGTATGCAATTGTTTGTATTGCTCTTGTAATGGGTTAGTGCGATAAATAATCAAGTGATTTGTTATTTCAACGATTCAATGTTTTAATATGTGCATAGTCTTACGCCCATTTTATAAATAACGGTGATTATACAACAAATTTAAACGATTAATTTGTGGCGAATAATTTAAGATTAGTCTTGATAGAGAAATGTTCTCATGCCCCAAATGTTTAATTCATTAAGAAGTGTTATTAATGAATGTGACATTGAGCCTTGCTCAACCAAGGAAGACTTGTCCAAAGACAGTAAATTCGATTTACTAATCTTGGAAGCGTAATTTGTGAAGAATGATGATTCTACCCGAATACTTGATTCATAGTCACAAAATTACGTTTGTTCTGTTTATTAAAAGGAATGAATTCCTGGCAATAGCTTCATGCTATTGAGATAACTCTCAAAATTTTGAATTAGAGAGGTTGTCTTGACTGTAGCAATGGGGAACGTCAAGTTATTTTTTTCCAGTGGGAGCAAATACATATTATTAGATAATGTGTATATAATTCCTAGAAATTTGATTTCTGTATCGTATTGGCTGGAACAATGTTACTCTTTACCTTTCTCTGCTAATGCAGTTCATTTCAAGAAAGGGAGTTAACTTTTGTTCAGCTAAACTGAAAAAATAACATAAACGTTTTTAAGACTAATAGAGATTAAGGCAGTCATGAACACTGTGTTGCTTGTGGATGCTACTAATCAAAGAAATGAAAGGCAAAAGATTTCTCCTAAAGGAAATACCTTTCTTTGGTTTTTAAGGTGTTAGGCTAGTTATGATCTCAATATGATTGGGAGCTTAGTCTTGAGTATACCTCTAAGTTAGTTAGAAGAACACTCTCTAATACCAATTAAGTCATGTCTTATGGGAATATGACTGATAGATCTTTTACTGGAAAAGAGATAAGAAAGCCAAAGAGCCCTTAGAGCTTGTACATTTGGATCTTTGAGGTCTAATATGTTAAAGCAGTGGGAGGGCATGAATAATTTATCTATATTATAGATAATTATGCAAGGTATGTGTATCTCAACCTAATGCAACTTAAGTCTAAAGCTCTTGAGAAATTCAAAGTGGTTGGAGACTGAAGTTGGAAACTTGTTAGGTGAGGTGATAAAAATACTTCGATCTGATCGAGGTGTAGAGTAGATGAGACTTGAGATTCCAAGACTATTTGATAGAACATGGAATTACATCTCAACTACCCCTAAAGCACCTTAAGGAAACTGTGTATTAGATAGGAGAAATAGAACCCTATTGGATTCAATTCGATTCATTATGAGCTATGCTCATTTGCCTGACTCGTTTTGGGGGCATGCAGTGTTGACTGCAGCACATATTTCGAACAACGTTCCATCAAAAGTGTTTGTGAAACATCTTTTGAATTGTGGATAAGACGTAAAAGTAGTTTACGTTATTTTTTTTGGGGAGTCCAACACATGTGCTTGTGGCCAACCCAAAAGAAATTGGAACATTGTTCAAATAGTATACCTATTCGTAGGCTACCCCATAAAAACGAGAGATGTGGATCCTTCTTCAATCCCCAAGAGAATAAGAATTTGTATCGAAGAATGCAACATTCTTAGAAGAAGACCACATAAGAAATAATAAGCCACAAAGTAAGATCGTTTTAAGTAAATTGACTGATGAAGCTACAGAAATATCAACAAAAGTTGTTGATTAACCAACAAGGGTTGTTGATGATGTTGGACCTTAAACAAGAGTTGTTGATAAGGCCAATACAATTGGTTAGTTACATCTATCTCAAAAGTTGAGAGTGCCTCAATACAGTGGGAGGATTGTTTTACAATCTGACCGTTACATGGGTTTAATTGAAGCCCAGATCGTCATAGTTGATGATAATTTAGAGGATTCATTGTCTTAAAGTAAGATAATGAATGATGTTAACAAGAACCAATTGGATTAAAGTAATGGACCCGGAATTGAAATATGTGATTTCAAATCCATCTAGAATCTTTTAGATCTATCTAATGGGTAACACCAATGGATTACAAATGAATCTACAAGAAGAAACGAGACATAATCTTATGGTTAGACTTATGGCAAAAGGGTTATACCCAGAGACAGGGGACTGTAAGAAAGTCTTATCTCCTGTCGTCATGTTGAAGTCTGTTAGAACTTTTGTCCATTTAGAATGGATGTCAAGACTACCATTTTGAATGGTAATCTTGAGAAGAGTATCTACATGTCTCAAGAAAAATGGTTCATTTAGCAAGATCAGAAGCAAAAAGGGGTTTGCAAGCTTAAGTGATCCATTCATGGATTGACCTAAGCAATTCGATCTTGGAATATAAGATTTGATACTGTGATCAAATCTTTTGGCTTTGATCGAAAACATTGATGAATCTTGTCTTAACAAGAAGATCGTCAATAGTTCGGTAGCTTTCTTAGTGTTGATATCCTAGTCATTGGGAATGATGTAGGTTATCTTACTGACTAGTAAAATAAGCTAGCAGCTAATTTCCAAATGAAAATTTGGGAGAAGCTAAAGTTTGTTCTTCGGATCCAAATTGTTAGGAATGGTAAGAACAAAAAGCTAGCATTGTCTCAAGTGTCTTATATCTACGAGATGTTAGTTAGACATAAGATGCAGAATTCCAAGAAGAGTTCTCTACCTTTCAGGCGTGGAATTCATTTTGTCTAAGAAAGTGTTTCCTGAGACACCTCAAGGAGTTGAGGACATGAGACGAATGCCCAATGCAATAGGGATTGTCAGTAAGTACCAATCTAATCCAAGATTTGATCATTGGAAAACCGTTATGAATATCCTCAAGTATCTGAGGAGAAAGAGGATCTATATGCTCGTGTATAGGACTAAGGATTTGATCCTTACAGGATACACTGACATGGATTTTAAGACTGATAAGGATATCTGTCTGACATAAAAGGATGGCTAGCAGACCAATTCCAAATGAAAGATTTTGGAGAGGTCGAATATGTTCTTGGAATCCAAATAGTCCGGGATCGGAAGAACAAAATACTAGCCATGTCTCAAGCAACGTATATTGACAAAATGTTGTCCCGATATTCGATGCAGAACTCCAAGAAGGGCTTATTGCATTTCAAGCATGAAGTTCACTTGTCTAAGGAATAGTGTCCTAAGACACCTAAGAGATTGAGAATATGAGACAGATTCCCTAGGCCTCCGTTGTGGGCAGCATAATGTATGCAATGCTCTGCACAAGGCCTAACATCTGTGATGATGTAGGGATAGTTAGCACATATCAATCAGTATCCATGGTCAAACTTTACAAAGGAGCTATAATGTGGCATAATTACAGTCTTAACCATATAAGCCAAAAATATAGTTGCTTGTGAAGCAGGGATAGAGATTGTAAGGCTTAGAAAGTTCTTGACTGATTTGGAATGTGTTCCAAATGTGAACTTGCCCATTAGACTTTATAGTGATACAGTGGTGTTGTGGCAAATTCATCAGAACTTTCCAGCCCAAGACAAGCACACACATTGAATTAAATTGAAATATTCACGAAAACTATTTCGACTAAAGGGTACGAGGGTCATCTAGAAGGTCTAGGTCTACGAGTTATGTACAAAGATAAAATCTAGGGCAAGTGGGAGAAATGTAATGGGTATAGTGATACCATTATACAATGCGTATAGTGATACCATTATATGATGGGTATAGTGATACCATCATACATTGGGTATAGTGATACCAATGGGTATAGTGATGCCCTAGTTTATTGTATTTGTACATTGTATATGTTTTATACATGTATTTATACACCCACTATTGAATAAG
Organism: Luffa acutangula; assembly: GCA_036850905.1. Taxonomy (NCBI): domain Eukaryota; kingdom Viridiplantae; phylum Streptophyta; class Magnoliopsida; order Cucurbitales; family Cucurbitaceae; genus Luffa; species Luffa acutangula. Next base: position 24,830,075 of record CM072087.1, on the reverse strand, counting down.
ATTGTTGTACATCCCACTAAAATAGAGTTTTAGTTCAAGTGGGAGTTTGTTGGGTTTTATGCCCTAAAACTCGTAGATAGTGAATGTAAACAAATTTTATACTTGTATTTAATAAAGTGTTATTTAATTTTCTGCAATAAAATGTTATTGATAAATATTGCACTATTTGACCCTAATCCAATAAACTAGACATCCTAGGCTGTAATATGAGTCTTGAACTATATGTAGCGACATATGAGGATCATTGTTCAAGAAACAACCTAAAAGGTCTATAGTATAGGGATAAGACTGGGTGCCTTATCCTGGCAACACTATGGATACGACCCACTTTGTATTTGATACAAACGCTATGATCCAACGCGTTCGTGTACGAGACATGCGAGTGGGGGTATCCTATGCAATGAGTTTGCATAAGACCGGACCGCGAAATAGTAACCACTGGTTATAACACCGTTAACTAGTTGGTTTTCTATTTCACTAGGACGACCTAGACAACTTAGTCTTAATCCTGAGTTGATTATGGACTCCTGCTCATGAGAGATTGTCCTTTGATTTGTAAGGGTGAGAGTGGCCAATACGCCGACTCAATAAGCCTACCACTTTGGGGACAAGACCGAATGGGGAGCTGGGAACATAATCGTACAAGATGGAATTCACTCCTTCCCGACTTTAGGGAAGCAGATGAGTGTTCCCTTAAGTGGTTACTCCGAGTCTTGAACAAAGGGCCCTACCCTCTCAATGGCACGAGAGGGTTTTCTGTTTGATGGTTGGACCACAAACAGGTTGTTCATTAGAGGAGAATTGGTACTTAAGGAAATAGAGGTAACCCAGGGGTAAAACGGTAATTTGACCCAGCTGGTGTTACGGACACTCGTGAAGGACTAACTAGTCGATATTGGTCTAGATCCGTGGACACAGAAAATATGTCTGCAGTGAGAAGAGTGCAACTGTGAGTCTATAGTGGAATGTACACACAGTTAACGAATATTGATTAATGTGGTTAATGAGTTTGACCAATTAATCTCACATCGTTGGAGCTTCTGATCTGCAGGTCCATTAGGTCCCACTGGTAGCTCGTAAAGTAATTTGAGGCAACTAAGTAATAAAAGTAAATCGAAAATGTTCAATTTATTAAGGGAAACAAATATAATATATATTGATATATTATTATGAGAGAAATTAATATTTGAAAAATTCAAATATAAATTTATGGAAGTTTGAAAGAGTTCAAAAATAATGAATTAATTAATTTAAGGCCTAAAATGTGTTTGGGCAAATTAATTAATTCTAGGCCGGGAATTAAATATGTGATATTTAATTGGTGGTTAATTAATTAAAGAATTCATTAACCGAGAATTAATCAATTATGGAAATAATTAATCACTTAAAGAAGTGATTAATCATTTATGGAAATGATCTAATCACTTATGGAAGTAATTAGTCATTTGTGGAAAAGATTAATCAATTATGGAATTGATTGATCATGATTGATTAATTAAGGAATAAGATTGAATCAATTATGGAAAAGATTGATTTAATTGAATATTTTATTCATGGCCTCTCTTCTATAAATAGAACACTAGACCTAATTGGTCATGACACTTTTGACACTTGACACTCTTGAAAGACAAGACCTAGAATTCTCTCTAGCCTCCCTCTTAGAGAAATACTCCCACAAGTCTTTTGCCTCCTAGACTTAGAGATATACCGGTGTAACCTCTGTGCTTATTGTGTCATTAAAAGAAGAAAATTCCAGCGATCAAGAGGCAAGAAGGCTGCTGCGTTTTCGTTCGTTGGAGCGTTGTTGGCGAAGAACGGTCAAGTCTACATCGAAGGTATGTGACGGTTCTTCCCATTTTCTTTAGAAAAGTATTAAAAATAAATTTAGATTTATTTTTAGCATGTTTAAACCGATTTTACAGCGGCTTTAAAGTATGTTTAAAGTTTTGTTTGAGTTATCGTAACGGTATTTTATTGTTAATTAATATACGGCGTAAGGTCCAAACGATGCGCTTCCGCTGCGTGTGGACTTTTATTCCCTTCACTGATACCACTTGTAAGGGACAATGAACACGACACAAATCTTCATAATGGTATGATATTGTTCACTTTGGGCATAAGCCCTCATGACTTTGCTTTTGGATCAACCCAAAAGGCCTCATACCAATGGAGATACTAGTCCTCCCTTATATACCCATGATCATCCCTTTATCTAGCCAATGTGGGACTTTGGTCGCACTCCCAACATTTTTCACAAATGATACTTTTCAAAATCCATGCACACATATAGGTGCATAAATTTCGAAAAGGGGGCACTTGTTGAGTGAAATATCGGCCAATCACAAATTGTCACGTCATTAATTTAAATTAATGATAAAATAAATTTGAGACCAATTACAAATTTACACGTGTCTCTAAATAAAATTAACAGACATTAAAATTCAGCAAATCAAACAATGTCACTTGTCTATATTGATCCACCAAATGACATAAAGTCGAGTCCAATCAAATTATGTCACGTGGCAATTGGACGCGAGACTAATATAACCCTAGGTCATTGAAAAAATCTGGCTAAATTAAAATAATCCAACCATATAAAAAAGAAAGGGATTGGATTAAAGCCCAAATGTAGCCCAAGCCAAAAGTTGGGCCCAAAGTCAACCAAGCCATGAGGTCCATCAAACTTTATAAATAGAGGAGGCCACCATTCATTTTGGGCATTCAGACAAAGTTAGAGAACTCAAAGTCCAGAGCATTCTGTGAGAGTCTAAAGTCGTCAGAAGTCAGAAAGTCCAGAGAATTCAAAAGATTCAAAATTCAGAATTTGGCCAACTCAAGACTTAGAAGATCCAACGACTAGAATAATCCAAAGAATCAACCGTATCTTCATCAAGATATAAGTTGAAGATTCGACATCCCCCCGTCTGAGATCAAGCTCGCAAGTCTTCAGATCATACTCTACATTTTGAGAGAAAACATCAGATGATAAATATTAGAGAATGTAACACTTTCTACATCAAATTCAATGAAATCAAGTTCATTTCCACGAATTAAATTTCCTGGTTGAAATCTCGTGTGAACACACTATATTAGAACTCACTACTAAAAATTCGGCCTTTGTTGACGGCTAAAAAGTATCAACTATCACATTCATTGACGATTTTTGGAAGTCAATAATAGTGGTATCAATAAAACTAAAGCGTCAATATTACTGTTATCATTGACGTTTATAGGACGTCAACGAACATGTCTTTGTTGACGTTTATAAGCCGTCAACAAAAACATTATTGACACGTTTTATCTGTCAATGATATTCATAAAGCGTCAACGTAGCCACATTTGTTGACGTTTAATAGTCATCGAGAAATCTTATTATTGACACCTTTTCATTGTCAATTATAGAACCTAAAATGTCAATATATCTATCTTTATTGACACCATTACACTGTCAATATAGTCTTTTATTGACGTTTATTAGCCGTCAAGTTACCATGCTAAATTGTCAAATATTATATTTTCATTGACGGTTAATATCTATCAATTATTGTGTTTTTAATGACATTTTTTAACCGTTAATGTATTTGGAAAAAATAAAAAAATAATAAAACCTCCCGATTATTTTTACCCCTATTTTACAACCTGCATTTACACAAAAGCAGCAAGCTACCAACTGTATTGCCCCCAAAATTTATATTACTAAACTTTACCTCGTAACCAAGTTTAATGATACCAAAAATCCGACAACATAACAACATAATTATAACTAACCAAAAAATTTAGGCAACTGAAAAAGTAAGAATATGCACTTCTAAACCCCTAATACAACTTTTTCACTTCACTTGACAACAATACGACCTGCTCAATACACTATGAAGCTAACACCAAAACTCAAGTATAAATAATACGAGTCAGATCTCGTAACAAACACATTATTGTTAATATAGAAGTACAAAATCAAATGAATCCTAATTTCAACCAAACATAAAATCATAATGAACTAATATATTTCATTACAATGGTTCGAAATTTCATTATCACAACTTGCTTCCTAGCAAGCAATTACAGGATTTTTCCATCTAGAAATAGAGTTCAAAAGAAAAAAAAATCTATAAAAACTGTATATTCAAACACAATTTCATCCAAAAATATAATAATAACGAACTAACATATTTTCGTTAACCAATAAGTTATCTAAGATCTAAAAATCAACTAAAGAAAACCATCACATCAGGTCTTGTGGATACATTTGCACCATCTCCAATTTAGGAACTCCTGCTAAAGAAAAGAATTAATATTAGAATACAAATAATCCTCACTGTGAACGGGATAATCACAATCCCTCAAATATAATCCAATTTGTCAAAGATGTGAGGAGAAGAAAAAAAATGGAGATAATGAATAAACAACTACACTCTCAAAAATTGAAGTACTCCAAAACTGAGGAAAGGCACCTGAAAATGTGAAAGCAAGTATAGAATTACATGAACGAATGATCCAAATACAGTAAACATGAAACAGTAACTCCAAATCATAGTTTTATCAACTCAATTATTTTGCACAAATGGATCCAAGACTGGAAACAAAGATACTCATAAGCATAAAATTGTTGGGGACCAAAGAAGATACTCATAAGCATAAATCTAAATACAATCAATACTTGATATTGACCATATTGGCAGAAACAATAGAAACTACTTCAACTTTGGAGAATATTAGCAAAAACAATAAAAACCACTTCAAATTTGTAGAGAAAAAAGACATAAAATTACATTCTACAGTCACACAAAAACGCATAGCATGTTTATTGAGTAGCAACGATAATGCTAAAGAGAAATTGGTAAATAACCTAAACCCACAAACCTCTTCCACACATCTAACCAAATTCTTTTACAATATGCAAAAGCATCAATCTATACCAGTATTGGTCACTCCAAAACTATAAAGGCAGTGTGCTAGTATATATCACCAAAAGACAAATTCCAATAGTGCATTTGGAACTAATTGATCGACTTCAACATGAAATAGTCATAAAAAACACAACTTACTTTCTCACCTTCCACCACTAACCGTAGGTTAACATATTTTTATCAAATCTTGAGCTATTCTTTAGAGTGATATATTCCTCATTTAAACATTACAAAGCGGGAAGATTGAATTAACAACATTCCATAAATGCAACCATCTATGTTAGAAAAATGTATATGTATATAGTAGGGCTGTAAGAACCCGAACCGAGCCGGAAAATCGAATTGAACCGGTTCGGTTTGGTTCGGTTCGGTTTGGTTCAAATATTTCATTAAATTGCCTTTAGATCCTACAATTTGTTTCAGAGCAGGTAGCTCGTTGTTTTTAATTCAAAAAGGGTTTTTTAATTTTTTTTCTTGATTTTGCATTCTGTTTTTTAATTTTATTAAATCTGGAATTTTTCTATTTTTTTTGCAAAAAGTTTGAAAAATTGAGTTTTAAAAGCCATTTTCATTAGAAAAATTTTTTCCTTGAAAATTGGTTATTAAAATCTTTTTTTTTTCTACTTCTTCATCTTTGAATTTTTTTTATTAAAATCTAAATTTTGGAAAAGTATTTCTCTTTATAAAAATCTTTAAAAATATATATATTCTCTTCCTTTTTCGAAAAACTTAATTGTTTGAGCTTATGGCCACCACTCAAATAAATGGGTATGGTGAAGGTCAATCTACCACTAGGCCACCTTTGTTTGATGGACATAATTATGCATGGTGAAAAACTAAGATGAGAATTTATTTAATTTGTATTGACTATAATCTATGGGAAATTGTTTCTAATGATCCTTTAATTCCAACAAAGATAGTTGATAGTAAAGATATTCCTAAGGAAGAAAAAGAGTTTAATGATAAAGACAAAAGGAAGTTTTCAATTAATGCTAAAGCCATGAATTGTCTGTTTTGTGCTTTATGTCCTGATGAGTTTAATTGAGTCTCTGCATGTAATTCAGCTAAAGAAATTTGGGATATGCTTGAAGTAACTCATGAAGAAACTAATCAAGTTTTTTTTTTTTTTTTTTTTGACTAAAGAAACTAATCAAGTTTAAGAGTCTAAGATTAGCATGTTTGTTCATAATTATGAATTGTTTAAAATGGATGCAAATGAAACTATATTTGAAATGTTTACTAGGCTCACTAATATTGTTAATGCCTTGAAGGGATTAGGAAAAATCTTATACCACCTTTGAAAATGTGAGAAAAATTCTTAGATCATTGCCTAAGAGTTGGGAAGCTAAGGTGACGACGATCCAGGAAGCAAAAGATCTCTCAAAACTTCCACTGGAGGAGAACGTTGGATCTCTCATGACGCATGAGATAATCATGAAGGCCAATATGGAAGAGGATGTCAAAAAGAAGAAGAGCCTAGCATTGAAGTCCACTCAAATTCAAGCAGACTCTGAAATTGAAGTTGAACTAAATGATGAAGAGTTCGCCTACTTGACCAAGAAGTTCAAAAAGCACTTTAGGAAAAAGAACTTCTCAAAGAAAGTCAACAATCAAGAAGGCAAAGGAGAAAAGAGCAACAGAGATACAATCATCTGCTATGAATGCAAAAAATGCGGACATGTGAAGTGGGATTGTCCTCAAAGAAAAGCCATTTCAAAGAAGAACAAGAAGGCCATGAAAGCTACTTCGGACGAAAGCAATGAAAGCGAGTTTGAAAGTGAGGAAGAAGTAGCAAATCTGTGCTTTATGACTTTTGGAGACAATGAGGAGGAGGAGGAGGAGGTAAGTCCTGAAAACCTTACTTTTGATGAGCTTATTGATGCATATAATGAAATTAAAATTGAATTTGAAAAACTAGGTTGTAAATACATGTCTCTTTGGAAGAAAAATGCTAAATTAGCTCTTGAAAATAATAATTTATTAATTGACCTAGATAATCTAAAAGAGAAAAATGAGACATTAGGAAAAGATCTAGAATCATCTAAATCAAATTTGCATGCTTTAAAAGAAGTGTTGATGGTCGATTTTGGCCAGAGGATCTCACCTGACCTTCACGTGCCACCAACGGTAAATCTGTAGTTGAGGGGGGAAGACGTGGCCTGCAAGACAGTAAACCTGCACACCGGTGTGGTGCTCGCCACACCAGCTCCGATGCTTAAGTCAGCAAACAGAACGGTAGGGAGTGGAAAAGTAAGAGCAAGAGGAGAGAGTGGAAAATATAGAATAGTGTTTAGGGATAGAATTCGGGATCATTTCTTCAGCGACGAAGAGGGCTATAAATACTTGCTCATCCTCCTAAGGTTTTTAGGGATTCGGAGGCGTTTTAGGTCAAACCAGGCGAAACCGGGGCAGCCAGAGGCGGTGGGGACCAGATGAGACCGAACGAGCTCGGCCCATGGCCGAGGCTGAGCAGGGGGTCGGGCCAAAAACCCGACCCCTTCGGCCTTGGCCCGTCCCGCTTGCCGGCTCCGCCTCCTTGGCCCGTCTCCCAGCCTGATTTCTCCCCGGTTGTCCTCGTCAGCTCCTCGTACATCGGGGTGGTCCAAAATTGCCTATAACATTAAGCCCTCACTCTTGAATTGGGATTTGGGGTGACTTATAACTATAAGTTGAGCTCCTTAAGCCCGATTTAAGAGTAATGACCCTTGCCCTGGGCTGGCTTACGTGTAGCTTTATCGTCATCCTACAAAGTAGGATAGAAGTAGACACTCCCTGAATAGGGGTTAGATGAAATGGAAATGAAAAAGGGTGAGAGATTACAACAGTGGTGCTGGTCGGCCTTGGCCTCGGGAGGAGGCCGAGCACAACTACCTCCCTTTTGCCTGGTCGGCCCGTACTGGGTCATTCGTAGTGCTTCATTTCAGGTTCATGTCTGCAAGAGAAAAGTTAGGGAAAAGACTAGGGTCGGCCTCTGCCTCAAGCCCCCGTTAGCCTAAAATTTGGCTCCCTACATCCATATGTTAGTCCTTGTAGGAAAATAATAAGAGAATAGGTTTGAACATGTAAATTTTAGTAGAATATACTAAACCTGGGTGCTTTTTGTTTAATAGGGAGTGCATATCCCCTGCTACTTGCTTTTTGTTTAATAAGGAGTGCATATCCCCTTTGTAGCCCCCAATCTCAAGAAAAACTTTATTAAAACACAAAGTATAGTTGAGTAAATAGGAGAGTACCTTTAGAGTTTGTGCTCGGCCTTGGTAAGAGGCGCTCGGCCTTGGCAAGAGGTGCCCGGCCACGACCTCTGCTGGGTGAGCTCGACTTAGATGAAGTGCATTGGCCCGAGCTAGATGGGGTGAGGTAGACTTGGTTAGTCCAATCCCGCATGATGGGCTCATGTCAGTTGAGGCGAGGTAGACTCGGTAGTCCAGGCTCGCATTCAGGCGTGGGCGCTAAGCTGAAGAGCTTAGGCTCGCAAGGTAGGCGTGGGCACCATAGGCTCGCTGAAGCGTGGGCTCTATGGGCTCGCATGTAGGTGTGGGCACTATAGGCTCGCTGAAACGTGGGCACTATAGGCTCGCATGTAGGCGTGGGCACTATAGGCTCGCATGTAGGCGTGGGCACTATAGGCTCGCATGTAGGCGTGGGCACTATAGGCTCGCTGAAGCGTGGGCACTATAGGCTCGCATGTAGGCGTGGGCACTATAGGCTCGCATGAAGCGTGGGCACTATAGGCTCGCATGTAGGCGTGGGCACTATAGGCTCGCATGAAGCGTGGGCACTATAGGCTCGCATGACGTCTTATCACGTTCCTGGAAACACACTCTAAGCCTTGACAAGGGAACATCTAGGTCCTATCATTAATGCTAACGCTTGTTTTGAATGGTAAAACAAAAGGAAAAGTCTACTCCTACCTACCAAAAGTAAAATGAGCGACAGTGCTCTAATTACATGATAAATGTGCAAATAAAGAAAACTAGAGTTCTCTAAACTAAGGCTTAGTGTGCTCTCCATAATGCTGTCCTTGACCCTGGCAAGAGGTGTGGTAGGGCTCGGCCTCGGCCTCGGCCATGGCCATAGGAGAGTCTGTCTTGGTCCTCAACGAATTTCCAGAAGAGGTCCACCACCATCTTTGCCCGGGTCATCTCTGGTCGGCCTCGGCCATCTCTGGTCGGCCTCGACCTTTGCGGTGAATTCCTTCAGGTATCCGTTTCGGATCAACGCTTCGATCTCGTCTTTCAGCTGAATGCAGTTCCTGGTTGAATGTCCATGATCTCGATGGAAGAGACAATACTGGCTTTTGTCTCTGTGGTCAGGATTTGACTTCAGCTTCCGGGGTGCGCTGAGGAGGTTTGTATTTCTTATCTCCATCAAGATCTGCTCCTGTGGGACTGAAGTAGGGGTGTACTTTTCAAACTTCTTCAAGTAGTCCCTTTGGTCTGGTCGGCCTCGGCCATGGTCTGCTCGACCTCGGCTTCCCTCGTCGGTCCGTTGCCTTTTGTCCTTTTTACTGTCGTAGCTAGATGAAGAAAACCTCTTGTACTCTCGTTCTGAACTCTTTGACTTCAGTAACTCCTCTGCGCTCATATACTTCTGTGCCCGGGAGATGAACTCCACATAGGTTCGAGGCTGGCTCTTACCGATTGAATTGAGCAGTCTTTCGTCTTCCAGTCCGGCTGTTATGGCTACCAGGGCTGCTCCCTCGCTGTACCCTTCAACCTGTAGTGCCTCATCATTAAAACGAGTTATGTAATCATGCAAGCTCTCACCTGGCTGTTGTTTGACCGTCAAGAGGTTGATGTGAGGCTTGCGCTGCTCTCTGGCTCCCATGAACTGTGCAAGGAATGCTTGGGCCAACTCTTTGAAACAGCTGATGGATCTCCTTTTCAGCCTCTCAAACCAGTGCCTGGCTGATCCTGTCAGAGTGAAAAAGAATGCGCGGCACCTGATTGCATCTGAGACGCCGTGGAAGTCCATCCAGCTTCTGTATGCGTTTAGATGTTGCACGGGGTCTTTCTTGCCATCGTACTGTTTGAACGTGGGTACCTTAAACTTTTGAGGCACCTCTGCTTTCATGACCTCTTCTGTGAAGGGCGGATCGACTTGGTCAGCTAGTTCTTCCAAGATTTGATCTCCAAGGTCCTTTGACTTCTGCTGGTCTCCCTAAGGATTTCCGAGCTCCTTTAGTGCGTTTAGAAGCTCGGTCTTCCAAGGGAGGTCATCTTTCTTGGCCTCGGCCTCGGCCAACCTAGCCTTGGCCTCGGCCTCGGCCAACCTAGCCTCGGCCTCGGCTGCTCTGGCCTCGGCCTCGGCAGTCCGGGCTTCAGCTTCGGCGGCTTTGGCCTCGGACTCGGCAGTTTTGGCACTTCTGCGCTTCTCAACGATCAGATTCCTCAGGTCTGTCTTAGTATGACCGTAGCTTGGGGTAGAAACTGTGTATTCACGCCCCTTAAGTGTGCTTGACTCTGGGCTCCTCAAAATCGTGCGATTAGTAGGTTTGAGCCCCCTGACCTTGCTGGTCATGCTGTCAGTCTTCTTTCCCTTTGACCTCGTCTCTGACTCTGCAGTGTGCTCCATAGGCTCCTTCCCCTTCCTCGGATCCCTAACCAGCCTCTCATCAGGGGTTTTAGTTCTAGGACCAGGTTTATCCAAGATACGTAGTATCCTAGACAAATTATGATCCATCGCACTTACTTTGTTTTCGAGAGCAGCAAATTTTAAATCAGATTGCTTCTCTCGGGATGAGGGCAGTGAAGATCGAGGTCGAGAGGATTCAGTTTGAGGTCGGCCTCGGCCTTCCTCCCGTGACCTCCGCTGGTGGCGGTTACCATCCGAATGCTCTACGTTCATGTCCTGGTTTTTCTTCTCCATCCCCTTGCTCATGGAATGATCGGTGTGCAGATTTGGTAAGCTTTCTTCCCCACAGACGGCGCCAACTGTTGATGGTCGATTTTGGCCAGAGGATCTCACCTGACCTTCACGTGCCACCAACGGTAAATTTGTAGTTGAGGGGGGAAGACGTGGCCTGCAAGACAGTAAACCTGCACACCGGTGTGGTGCTCGCCACACCGGCTCCGATGCTTAAGTCAGCAAACAGAACGGTAGGGAGTGGAAAAGTAAGAGCAAGAGGGGAGAGTGGAAAATATAGAATAGTGTTTAGGGATAGAATTCAGGATCCCTTCTTCAGCGGCGAAGAGGGGTATAAATACCTGCTCATCCTCCTAGGGTTTTTAGGGATTCGGAGGCGTTTTAGGTCAAACCAGGCGAAACCGGGGCAGCCAGAGGCGGTGGGGACCAGACGAGACCGAACGAGCTCGGCCCGCGCGAGTGGGCTGAGGGTCGGCCTCGGCCGGCCGAGGCCGACCAGGGGGTCAGGCCAAAAACCCGACCCCTTCGGCCTTGGCCCGTCCCGCTTGCCGACTCCGTCTTCTTGGCCCGTATCCCAGCCTGATTTCTCCCCGGTTGTCCTCGTCAGCTCCTCGTACATCGGGGTGGTCCAAAATTGCCTATAACAAGAATAATATAAATTATTAGAAAATAAAAATGAAGATATTTTAACCACTCTTTTAAAGTTTACAAATGGGAAAAAGAATTTAGATATCATGATGGGTAAGCAACAAGGCATATTTAATAAAAGTCGTTTAGGATATAAACCTCACCAAAAACAAAAGAAATTTACAAACTACTTTGTCAAAGAAAGTTCCATTATTTGTGATGCATGTGGAAAACATGGTCATAAAGCTTATGCATGCAATTTAAGAAAAATCAATATTATGAATGAAAATAAAAAGAGATGGATTCCTAAATTTTTGTTAGCTAACCCCCAAGGACCCAAACTAATTTGGGTACCTAAGGTTACATCTTGAGAATTAATTCTTTCAGGTATGTTTGAGATCCATAAAGAATAAGTGGTACTTGGACAGTGAATGTTCAAAACATATGACTGGGGACCATACAAAATTCACATACCTAGAAAAGAAAGATGGAGGATGCGTTACCTTCGACGACAAATAAAAAAGGGTAAGACTGTTGGCAAAGGTAACATAGGTAATGGTTCGAATTTTCTTACTGAAATGTTTTGTTGGTTGATGGTTTAAAGCATGATTTATTAAGTATTAGTCAATTATGTGATAAAGAATATAGAGTAATTTTTACTGATAAAAATTGTACAATAGAAAATGCATGTGATGGAAAAGTTCTGTTTGTAGGAAATAGAGAAAAGAATGTTTATACTATTGATTTATTGGATTGTCCTATAGTAGGAAATAAATGTTTGTCTGCATTGGATGATGATTCGTGGTTATGGCATAGAAGGTAAGGCCATGCTATCATGCATTTAATTTCAAATATTTCTAAGAAATCCCTTGTTTGAGGTCTTCCAAAATTAAACTTTGAAAAAGATAAAGTTTGTGATGCTTGTCAAATGGGTAAACAAACTAAGGGTCCGTTTGGATTACATTTCAATTTAAATGTTTTTCAAGAATGTATTTTTTAAAAAAGATTTTGTATAAAAATTGTTTAGAATTTAAACACTCATGTGTTTGGTTACATTTCCTCATAAATGTTTTTATACACAAGTTATTATATACTTACAAACTCTTTTTAAAAAAGTTGGTTTCAAGTGTTTCTCTCAAAATGATTTATTTCTCAATCTCATTTTCTAATAAGTCATTTTTAGTGGTTGCCAAACACTACAAATTTTTTCAAAATGTATTTTTTTTTCAAAATTAAACACTTGAAAAGTTAAACCAAACACACCCTAAGTCTTCTTTCAAACCAAAGAAAATGGTTTCTACTTCTAGACCTTTGCAACGGTTACATATGGATCTTTTTGGACCTACTACAGTTGCAAGTCTAAATGGAAAACATTATGCTTTTGTTATAGTTGATGATTTTTCGAGATTTACTTGGGTTTTATTTTTATCTCATAAGGATGAAGCTTTAAAATCTTTTATTAGCTTTTCAAAAAGAATTCAAAATGAAAAAGGCTTTATGATTTTGAAAATTAGAAGTGATCATGGAGGAGAATTTGAAAAATGCTTCTTTTGAAAAATTTTGTGAAGAAAATGGAATTTCTCATGATTTTTCCTCTCCAAGAACACCTCAACAAAATAGTGTTGTAGAAAGGAAAAATCAATCTTTACAAGAATTAGCCACCTCCATGCTAAATGAATGTGATTTACCAAAATCTTTTTAGGCTGAAGTTGTTAATACTGCATCTTATGTAATGAATCGTGTTTTAATAAGACCTGTTTTAGATAAAACTCCTTATGAGCTTTTTAATAATAAAACTCCAAATATTAGCTATTTCAAAGTCTTTGGTTACAAATATTTTATTTTGAAAGACAAAGAGAAACTTGGAAAGTTTGAGTCAAAAACGGACATTGGCATATACTTAGGAAATTCTACATGTAGTAAAGCATATAAAGTTTTTAATAAAAGAACTCATGTAGTTGAAGAGTCAATGAATGTTGTTTTTGATGAAACGCATGTTGCCATTAATAAAGCTTCTGCTAGTGATGAATTACAAATACTTGTTGAAGATGTAAGTATTAAAGATAGGGAAGTAGTATCAAATGAATCTTAGAAAGAGCCAGAGAAATCCCTCCCTTAGGATTGGAGATTCTCAACTCACCATCCTCAGGAGTTAATAATAGGTGACGTATCTCAAGGGGTAAGAACTCGCTCTACTTTAAATGCTTTAAATAATTGAACCAAAGTCGTTTAAAGATGTTGAATCTGATGAGTTCTGGTTAATTGCTATGCAAGAAGAATTAAATCAATTTGAAAGAAATAATGTATGGGAACTAGTCCTACTTCCTAGTAATCCATCCTGTTATAGGTACTAAATGGGTATTACAAATAAAGTGGATGAATCTGGTAATATTGTTAGAAACAAAGCTAGACTAGTTGTTCAAGGTTATAGTAAGGAAGAAGGAATAGATTATGAGGAAACATTTGCTCCTGTTGCTAGATTAGAATCTATTCGCATGTTGCTTGCATTTGCATCTAATAAAAATTTTACTTTATTTCAACTGGATGTAAAAAGTGTGGTTTCTTAAATGGTTTCAGAATGGATGAAGTATATGTTGAACAACCTCCTGGTTTTGAAAGTTTTGATAATCCAAATCATGTTTTTAAATTAAATAAAGCTCTTTATGGTCTTAAACAAGCTCCTAGAGCTTGGTATGACCGTTTGAGTAAATTTTTGCTAGATAATAGTTTTAAAATGGGATTTATTGATACTACTCTTTTTATCAGAAGTAAAGATACTTATATTTTATTAGTACAAATTTATGTTGATGATATTACATTTGGTGCTACAAACTCCTCCTTTGTGAAGAATTTTCTAAGTGTATGCACAGTGAGTTTGAAATGAGCATGATGGGAGAACGTAAATTCTTCCTTGGGCTTCAAATCAAACAACTTGAAGATGGAATCTTCATAAATCAAGAGAAGTACACAAGGGATCTACTCAAGAGGTTTAAGTTCGAAAATGCAAAAGTAGCAAAAACCTCGGTGAGTACCACTACAAAGCTTGATAAGGATGAAAAAGGTAAAAACGTAGATATTAAAGCTTATAGAGATATGATCGGATTCTTGCTTTACTTAACTGTGAGTAGGCCTGATATTTTGTTTAGTGTATGCATGTGTGCTAGATTTCAATCATGTCCTAAAGAATCGCACTTGCATGCTGTAAAAAGAATTTTTAAATATTTGCTTGGTACCATTGATTTAGGCTTATGGTATCCTAACACTACTACAAAAATCACTTTTAATGACGGGCAATGCCCGTCATTAACGACTTTTCATGACGGGTGGCGTTCGTGATCTATACGAGTGTCATCGTAACTTGTTATGACGGGCGACTTTTAATGACGGGCAATGCCCGTCATTAAAAGCTGTCCGTTATAACAAGGTACAATGACGGACGTTTTTCATGACGGGTGTTGCCCGTCATCAAAAGTCCGTCATTAAAGGGTATTTTCCAACCAACCATATCTTTAATGACGGGCAATGCCTGTCATTAAAAAACGTCCGTCATGAAAAGTCTGTCATTAAAAGTGTTTTTGCGAACCAAATGTCCGTCATTAAATATCCTTTTTCATGACAGGCATTGCCTGTCATCATTTTGATCATAATTTAAATAAAAAAAATTGTTGGTTGCGCGATGACATACCAACAATATTTTCTTCATTTGTCAACCTGTAAAGAAAGTAATTTTAATCTTAAATGTGCAAAATTGTATAGAACTCAAATATTTGTCAAATTTTATTCCAATAACCCAATGAACCAAATTTGTTCATACAATTTTTATTCATATAAGTTTGATATATGAATAAAATTACAAACACTTACACTTAAAAGCCTCAAAATTACTAAACACCTATGATTAAAAGTCTACACCTACACCAAAAAACAAAAATTCTCGTACATGCCACTTTCATTCTTGTCACCATAATCTTGCTCGTACATCAAACTTGAAGAACCTAAGAAAAACAAATTGTAATTAGGTTCGATACAACTCCAAAACAAGAACTCATATAACAAACATATGTCCAACAACTCGAAGAACCTAAGAAAAACAAATTTAGTTAACAATAAAATACACACAAAAAAAAAATCAATCTCGATGAGTATCGGAAAAAATTGTTAGAAAACCCAATAAACTCCAAAAGCTTACAAACTTCAAGATATCAAGTTTAACCCCTTCAAAGAACCTGTAATGCTCTAGGTTTCTATACTTAACCTAGAGACATTACTAAAGCATTTATCGTAATTCTAACTGGTTGCTCTAAAAATTTCGACAGCATAACGACATACTTATGACTAACCCAAAAATTTTTAAACCTGTTAAACAAGAGAAACACACTTCTATATGAAAAAAAATCACCCAACTACAACCTCACAACACTTCAGGTTCACAACAAGACCCCAAATATCCTAAAACTAAGCAGTTTTAACATGAAAAACTAATAAGTGACAGACTTTTAATAGCAATTATGTTGGCCCTCATCTTTAAAACTTAAAAAATTCGAAGATTTCCTCCAAATAGCAAAACAACAACAAATCCTCCAAAAATTCCAAGATTTCCTATCTTTAAAACTTCAACAATAATGTAATAAAAGTAATGGCAACCCAAAATTCTAGTCAAAATATAGATCCCAACAAATTGCAACTCACAGATAAGATAATCAATAACCTACTTTGTCCTTAATACAACAACAAATTCGAATAACAGAGAAACAAAATTTGTCGAACAATTAATATAAATATGTTACCTTCCCATGTGAAGTTTGTCATAGTTTCAATATCCATGGGTTGATGCAAGGAGAAAATATTGGAACTGGGAAGAGATTCTGATATTGGTGGCCAGTTAAGATGAAATTTGTTAAGTCCTAGATAAGCAACAAGATAAGGAAAAAGGAGAAGGATAAGCAAACATGCCTCTTTATCTACTTCCTTAAAAAAATATTGACCTGCAATGTGCAAGAATAGACAAGCCAAGGTCCTCCATGACAAAACTTTACAATATCTACAACATTTAACTCGTGTCTATTATCTTTTTAACATATGGTTGAACTTGCTCCAAATTTAGCTAACACAAAAAGGGTGCACCGTATTGATCTCCTAACTAGACAAATATCCTCACCATTGCTACTCCAGATCTAGAAATTAAAAAAAAAAATGTTACGCAAAAAAAAAAAAGTAAGATTAAATCCTGCACTTACAGGTCATGTCCAAAGCCTCAAAATTACAAACACTTACACTTTGATCGATTTCCCAATTATTTCTATAAAACAATAAGCAAGAATTGAATATAGTTATTAACTTTTATTTTATATGAAGATAGAGTTCAAAAGGAAATATTCATAAACAATATCAGTTTAATAAGCAAGGACAGACAATGAATGCATCAAATTGGACCCAATCAACATACCCAAACTTTTCAGCAAGAGAAAATAGCTGTTTTAGATCAGACAACGCTTCGCCACCACCTCCAAGTATTTCTATGCAAGAATAACAATCACACTTCAACCAGTTTCAATGTCCTCATTGGAGTTATCACATGCATTTCAACTAATTTGTCAAAGACTAAAGCATTATGAAAATAACCTTCTAACTTTGTCAAAAACTTTACTGAAAGAACTTTCAGCAGCTCTTCAATAGCCTCCTCTGATACACCCACGACCTTCAGTTCCTTCTTCATCTCATCCAATGGAATTTTCTCTATATGTTATTAAGATTAACAACCATAGGGAAACAAAGAAAGTAGTAATTATTACATTCAGACATGTGTAGGGAAAGGGCACAAAAATATAAAAATTTATGGAACTTGAAATTGTAGATCACTAACCTTGTCTAAGATGATGCAAACCTTGCCAAATAGATTTTCAGGTATTCCATAGCATTTTAATACTTCTTGCAAAACCTACCATCAAACCAAAGACATAAGACATTTACACAAATTATAACTATGAAACTCTTTGATTCACGATTGAATGTTTAATAACTACTAAAACAAGAACTAAACTTATTGGAGATCACACAAGAAGCAGAAAAAATACCTTCCGACTCGAAACCTTGAATCCAACATCTGGGGTTGTAATTCCAATTCGCTTGAAAAAGGTAACAATAGAAGATAGAAGCTTTGCTTCAAATGCTTAATAGCTACCATTTTCCAGATTCATCAATCAACATCCATACACAACAAAACAAAAGCCAAACAAAGAAGTCCCAAAAGCACACTTATCGAATGGCTAGACATAAGCACTTTAGCTCCATTCTCAGTCAAATGCTTGATCAAAGGAATAACAACACCTAACTGCCACAAGCTCTCTTGGATCAATAAATTCAACTGAAGCAACACCTAGAACTAGAAATATGCAAGTGAATTACAAATATAAACTAAAACTGACATTTATTCAATAAGAGTGGGAGATTTGAACTTCTTCCGTATCAGAATAGATTTTTTATTATACACACAAACTGACATCTATTTAGTTCATGATTTCAATTTATTTAGTTAAGCTTGAATACAATATTCAAAGTGGTATAAGAACTAACCAACCAATCCCTTGAAGCTTCATAAATAAGCAGCCATTGCACTTTCTGAAATAAATAAAGCATAAATCTCCTTCACAAATTCTTGATTGCAAAGGCAAAAACAGGAAGTTCAATAAAGAAAAATGCCTTCCACTGCTCCAAAATACACAACTCAACTAACTCAATCATCCAACATTTCTTCAATTGACAACTTCACCGCTGGAGGCTTTCACATGACTCATAAATGAAATATTTTATTGACAACTAAAGGAAAGAAGAAATATTGCTCAAATTAGAAAAACAGTTTATTCACTTGAGAATTGTGAACAAAGAGCAAAGGTTAATTACAATAATAGTATAACCAAAACATAACCAGTATAAGTAGAATAAAACCCACTTTAATAGTTTACCCATGGTAATTTTCTTCATATTTATGTTTTGGACATATATGTTGTGACTAAGCACTACTAACTAAGGCTCCATAACAACGCATCAATGATTTAGCTTCCAATACTCTGTCTAAAGCAGAACTTATCAAACTTAATTCAAGTATTTCTCAACTTCCACCTAAACTCAACTAGAAATATAAACTAAAACAACCAAATTTAAAATCATACTTAAAGGATTCCTCAACCCCTCTCCCACTAAACTCAAGTAAAATAACGAACTATAACAAATAATTTCAAGCCAAAAATTAAGTATCCATCAACTTCCCACAAAAATAAACTCAAACAAACCATTTCAAAACATGACTTAAGTATTTATCAACTTCCCAATAAATCCAACTAAAAACATAAACTCACAAGTACATTCCCCACCCCTCGCCCTTCCAAACTCAACTCAACTTATAAAGCAACACAAACAACCAATTTCAAAACATAACTAAGTATTTCTCAACCCCAACTCAACTATACTTATAAACTAACACCAAAAATTTCAAACTTAATTCAAGTATTTCTCAACTTCTACCTAAACTCAACTAGAAACATAAACTAAAACAACCAAATTTAAAATCATACTTAAAGGATTCCTCAACCCCTCTGAGAAGCCTAACTACAACTCATACACAAACAACCAATTTCATATGAAAACAAAAAATTTCAAACTATACTTATAAACTAACACCAAAAATTTAACACCAAAAGAAGCCTAACTACAAATTTCAAACTTAATTCAAGTATTTTTCAAGTTCATATGAAAACTCCCTTTGAGACATTGTTCTTAAAGAAGCCTAACTACAATTGTCTAAAAAAGCATTGAATGTAAGTGATATCCTTATCTAAAAACTCAAGCTACAAACATATGGAGAGCAACAACACACATTTCTAGCTACAAAAATGAGAGTGAATTGGAAGCCAACAAACCACAATCACGAAAATCATAAAAAACAGCAGTTGAACACATTTCCAATTCCCAAAACCAAATTTCAGCCAAATGAAAAAATAAACAGTAGGAGAAGCAAATTTTAACAGTGGAGATGAAGAAATTACGGAGATAACCCACTACCCACGAAGAAATTTCAGCGGCGGCGGAGATGAAGAAATTTCAGCGGCGAAGAACACTCCCTGAACTCCGACGAAGAAAAATCCAGCTGCGGCGAAGAACACTCCCTAAACTCCGAACTCCGACGGCCGAAAACTTTTGCTGCTGCGGCGAAAAACTTCTCCGGCGGTCGTCGTGAGTTGAAGACCCAAAGCTACGGTAAACTCTCCCCGAAGCTGCGGTGAAGATGCGACGAACTCTCCCCGAAGCTGCAGTGAAGATCTTGCTGGAGTCGTGAGTCGAAGCTGCGGCGAACTCTCCGGCGGCCGAACTTTGAAGATGCGGTGGTCGAAGGATGAAGATGCGATGGCCAAAGCTTGAAGAAGGTAGGGTTTTTCGGGGAGAGAGACACCAGGTGGAGTTTTCAGGGAGAGAGAAACGCTTTTGGGACTTTTTACAGATTTTAAAAATAAAAAAAAAAGAAAAAAAAAAAAAAGGCTTTTAATGTCGGGCTATGCCCGACATTAAAAGCTTTTTTACAGAAAAACGTGCGCCCGACATTAAAAGTGGCGCGCGTTTTACGTCCGTCATTAAAGGCCCCGCACCCATTTTTTTTGTCCGTCATTGAAGGCTGTTTTTGTAGTAGTGTAAAAATGCATCTTTAGATTTGATTGCATATTCTGATGCTGATTTTGCTAATAGTCTAACTGATAGAAAAAGTACTAGTGGAACATGTCACTTTTTAGGTAGTTCTTTAGTATCTTGGTATAGTTAAAAACAAAATTCTGTTGCATTATCTACCACTGAGGCTGAATACATTGTTGTTGCTAGTTGCTGCTCTCAAGTTTTATGGATGAAACAAACTTTACGTGATTTTGGTTTAAATTTTGAACAAATACCAATATTTTGTGATAATACTAGTTCAATTAATTTAACTAAAAATCTCATTCAACATTCTAGAACAAAGCATATAGATATTAGACATCATTTTCTTCGAGAGCATGTGCAAAATAAGAATATTGTCATTAATTATGTTAATACTGAGAACCAGGTGGCAGATATTCTTACAAAGGTTTTAAATGAAGAAACTTTTTGTGAAAATAGACTTTCACTTGGCGTTATTAGAATTGCCTAATTATGTTTGATAGGGGGGAACATTATTTCTATAAATTTATGTTTTATAATTTATTGAGGGGGAGCATTATTTGTATGATTAAGGCGGAGAAAAATCACTTGTATTTCTTTTTGTTGATAACAAAAGGGGGAGAAGTATTTCTAGAATTATGGTGGTTTGTCATCATAAAAAAGGGGGAGATTGTTAGCTTTAGGGATTCAATCAAACCAAGTATTTTGATGATAACAAACTAAGATTTTTTTTGTACTAACATTTTTAGTGCTTCAAAGTCACAATCTTGTAGAGCTTGGAAACACGATTCCAACACAACTTTAATCGCTCGAATCGGAGTTCAAACAAGAAAGTAACAAGCAAAAGAAGATTGGAGAGAAAAAATCCAACGTGGCGGTGGCACATGGCACCTTGCTGACGTGTCATCTGACATGGAGACTGACGTGGCACACAACAGTTCGATTTTGATGATGTGGTAGCTGACGTGGTAGATGACGCTGCGTTCCAACGATCACTTTTTGCTGATGTGGCAGGTGACATGGCAGATGGCGTGGCGACCGTGGATGAATAAGATCATGACACGTGGTGGCTGTTGTTAAAAAAAAAAAGGAAAAGGAAGGAGAAATCAACGGCGGACGCGTGGACGGCTAGGATTGTGACACGTTTCGCATCCACAAATTTTCAACTCTATTTATGTATTTATTTAAAAAAAAAAAAAGAAAAAAGGACCAACGACACCTCTCTCACGCGCGAATACGCGCATTCACTGTACGTGCCTACAGTCCTCCACAGAAAGCCGCGCGTGGCCCGTTTTCTCTCCCTATGCGCGTGGGCTTTATTCATCCGTATGATATTTTTTTATTTTCCTTTATCCAATCTTCTCCAAAATTTCACCAAATTTCAACTAATTCAAATTTGATTTCTTTCCAAAATGCATATCCTTCAAATCCTTAATTTATTCTCAATATCTCCAAAATTCCAAATCTTCAAAATTATCTCTTAATTTCAAAATCTATTCATTTTCTATTAAAATTCAATCTCCACCCTCCATTTTCGATCATATCTAACGACCAATATTTATCCACCTCGCCTATAAATTTGACTTGATTTTCACTCTTTATTCACACACCAAAAGCTATCAAAGTCTTATGCTCTCAAGTCTCTCTACTCTCAAATTCTTGTCCTCTCTTGCTCCTAAATTGGTCTAGTGTTATTTTTATGAAGTTTTTATTAGACTGCTCAACTTGCGTACTTAGCCTTCAAGAGGTAATTTTTGTGAGGTTTTTTTTTACTCTTTTTGGGAATTTTATTAAGGTGTGGGTACACCTTGGGTTGTAAGAAAAATAAATTGTTTTGATCCTGAACCAGTAAAAAGGATCTTGGGTTTCTCTTTAGCCTAGGAAAAAGAGGGTCGTGTGTCGTTTTGGTTCTCACTTGCAAGAGGATCACCTAGTGAAATACCCAAGAATGAGTCTTGGGGAGTGGTGTAGGCAATTTGGCCAAACCATTATAATTCCTAGTGTTTTCTCTTCCTCTCTCTCTTTTATTTCCTGTTCTCAATTTTTTGCTTTCTTGTCTTAGATAATCTTTCAATTTTTCTTAATTGCATGATTTAATTTTTATTGTGTTATTTAAAATTCTCTTTGATTAAATTATCTTTAAATTTGAAATTATCTTAGTTTGCATGTTTTAGGTTCTATCTTGCTTAAATTTTCTTTAATCAAATTTGTGTGTTGATTTTAGAGATAAAATTAATTTCTAAAAATTTGTAGTCAACCCTATTTACCCCCCTCTAGTGTTGCCTTTGGATCCTACACTGAGGTGGTGGTCTCTATTCTGGGTCAATCAGAAACTTCTTTGGTTTTGCAGGTGCATTTGCGGTCGCATTCTTCTGTTCTTCTTTGTTTGAACTTTCTTCCTTATCCTCCAAGGCTTTAGACTCCTCGGGTTTTCTGCAACTTTTTTTTCACCACTTCTTGCTTTTTTTCTTTAGTCATTTCTACAACTGGTTCTAGGATTAGGTCGGTCTCTCTATCAACTGGATAGTTTGGTCCATCATACTCTAGTCCGCTTCTTAAGGTCATTGTTTTGCATTGCTCCTTGCCTTCTCGGTGAGGATTCTCTGTATTACTTGGCAATGCTCCTTATGGCCTATTTTTGAGCTCATGTGCTAACTATCAAATCTGGATCTCCAAATTTTTCAAAGTCGCTCATTGGCTCTAAACGGTGGAATTTTTCTTTGCCATGTAGTCCTTCAGCCAAGTCTCCAAATTTGAATTATACATGAAGTTTTGTACTTGTGTTGGTTTGTTTTCAGTGGGTTCATAAGTTTCAAAATCGGACAATCAAGTCCCTACTATTTCGAAAATGCTTCTATTGAGTCCCTCCACCATTAACTTAACGACACTGACGTGGCACGTTTAAAAACTAAAATATTGATTTTTTAAATTAAAAATGATAATAATACTAATTAAAAAAAGTTTCACTCTCCCTCCCCACCCCCGAAACCATCTTCCTCTCTCTCCTCCCTCTCACACATTCTCTCTCTTCTTCTTCCTAAAGGAATGAAAATCCTTGGCAGTGGAAACATATCAAACCTTTTCGCCATTAAAATTGTTTTGGAAAACCCCATACATTGGCAAAATTAAATTTACAGAACTATTCTCTAAATTTAACAGTAGATTAAGCATGCAAATTTTAATCTAATTAGATCTAGGAGAAAAATCAAAACCAACCTGTTGTAGATCATATCTTCGGCTAGCAAACTCCCTCCAATGGCCACGAACGATGAACAATACAATTGGGCACCACCAAAGAAGCCTTCACTGGTATTCTCACAGGGAATTAGAGGAGGAAGGATGGTGGGATCCAATTTTTGGAAAGGGAATTCTTTATGGAGAATTTCTTTTCTTCTGTTGAGGGAATTGCAGAGAGAAAACCATAACCCAAAGTCTCTGCCAAAAAAAAAAAACACTACACCCTGATGAGGAAAGGCTCCCTATCGCGTAGGTTGCAGTTAGGGAGAGAGGGGAAGAGAAAATCTTGGAGCCAACCACGTATTAATCAGTTACCAATTAACTGATTAATTTAAATTTAAAATTAATATTAAATTTAAATTAAATTAATTTAATTAATAATTATAATAATAATTAATTAATTAAATCAAATTTAGTTAATTATTTCATTTAAATCATATTTAAATGAATACCCCTCACATAACCTAGAGTTTTAATCAATTAATTAAATTAAATTAAATTAAATTATTAATTAATTCACTAATTAATTAATCATTAACTTAAATATCACATATTTAATTTAACCCTATAATTGAATCCCATTCAATTATCTTTCTCTCATATAACCTATAGTTTTTATGTGCATCCCCATGCGCAATAATTTTAAAATATAGTTTTAATATGAATCTAATTCATATTAAATTTAAGGGAAAAATACACTTTTGGTCCCTGAGGTTTGGGTTAAGTGACACTTTGGTCCCTGAGTTTTCAAACTCAACAAAAATACCCCTGAGGTTTGAGATAAGAAACATTTTAGTCCCTGCCGTTAATTTTTCTGTTAAATCTTAACAGTTGCTAACGTGGCACTATTATTTTAATAAAAAATTATTTTTTTTATTTTTTAAAATAAAAATAATAAAATAATAAAATAATAATATATTTTTATATTTTTATTCTTTTTTCTCCCTTTCTCTTTCTTCTTCTTCTCTTTCTCCATATCCTTCATCTTCCTTCTTCTTCTTCCTAACTCTGACGCCGGGGGGGGGCGCCCCCCCCCGTTGGTAGTCGTCGGCGACTGTTTTTTTTTTCTTCTCTTCTTCTCTCTTATCCCATTTTTCTTTTCAATTTTTTTTAAATGAACAAGAGACTCCCTCCTCCTCCGTTTCCGGCGCGAAACAGAGGAGGAGGGAGGCCCCTCAGAGAGAGGTCCCTCCTCCCTCCCCGTTCAGATCTGGACGGGGAGGGAGGTCCCTCCTCCCTCTTGATTTTTTTTTAAAGAAAAGAAGAAAAATGGGGTAAAAGAGAGGAAGTAAGGAGAAGAAAAGAAAAAAAAAAATTACAGTCGCCGGCGGCCGGCGGCCGGTCGGTGGCGGCGAGCGGTGGCTGGCCGCCGGAGATGTGAAGAAGAAGATGGAGGGGTTGAGGGAAGAAGATGAAGAAGTGGGTGGAGAGTTAAGTTTTAAAAATAATTTAAATAATAATATTTTTATTACTTTTTATTGTTTTTTCTTTATTTTTATTTTAAAATTAAAAAAATTAATTTTTTAATTAAAAAATTTTTGCCACGTCAGCAATCTGTTAGCATTTAACGGAAAATTGGACGGTAGGGACCAAAATGCTCCTTATCTCAAACCTCATGGGTATTTTTGTTGAGTTTGAAAACTTAGGGACCAAAGTGTCACTTAACCCAAACCTCAGGGACCAAAAGTGTATTTTCCCTAAATTTAATATTTGAACTCCTTCAAATATTTAATTCTCCCATAAACTAATTTTGAATCTATATTCAAAATAAATTTATATTATAAAGTTTAATTAAAATATAAACTTTATATTATAATGTATCACCATACATTATATTATTTCCCTAAGTAAATTTGAACATTTCAAATTACTTTAATTACCTCAATACCCTTTACGAGCTACCAGTGGGACCTAATGGACCTACTGATCAGAAGCTCCAGCGATATGAGATTAATTGGCTAAACTCATTAACCAAGTTAATCAGTATTCGTTAACTGTAGGTCACTCCACTAAAGACCCACAACTGCACTCTTCTCACTGTAGAATATTTCTGTGTCCACGGATATTGACCAATATCGGCAAGTCAATCTTTCACGAGTGTTCGATACGCCAGCTGGGTCAAATTACCGTTTTACCCCTAGGTTACCTTTGGATCCTTAAGTACCACTGATCCCTCTAATGAAAAAGTTTTTTAGGGTCCAACCACTAAACAGGAGTTCCTCACGGACCAGGAGAGGACGACGCACCTTTGTTCAAGCCTCGAAATCAGCTCTTAAGGGAACACACATCTACTTACCCCAGTAGGGGAATGAGTGAATTCCATCTTGTACTGTTATGTTCCCAGCCCCCACTCGGTCTTGCCCCTGAAATGGTAGGATTATTGAGTCGGCGAACTGGCCACTCTCACCCATACAGATCTAAGGACAATCCCTCTTGAAAATGGGTTCATAACAGACTCGGGATTGAGATTGAGTTACCTAAGTCATCTTATTGAAATAGAAACCTAAACTAGTTAACGGTGTTACATCTAGTGGTTACTATTTCACGATCTGGTCTTATATATGCAAACTCATTGCATATGATACCCCCACTTACATGTCTCCTACATGGATGCTTTAGATGTAGAAACCTAAACTAGTTAACGGTGTTACATGTCTCCTACATGGATGCTTTAGATGTAGAAACCTAAACTCATTGCATATGATACCTAAGTCATCTTATTGAAATATAGAAACCTAAACTAGTTAACGGTGTTACATCTGTATCGAATACATAGTGGGTCGTATCGCATAGTGTCACCAGGATAAGGTACCCAACCTTATCCCTTTACTATAGACCATTTAGGTTGTTACTTGAACATCGATCCCCGAATGTCCCCACATACTAGTCCAAGTTTCATTTAAACAACCTTGGATCTTAGTTTATTGGGTTTTAGGGTTATTTAATGCAAACTCGATTATTAAATAACAAATTACTGAATCACTCAAATAACGCTTTATTGAGATTGATTAATTTGTTTCATTTACTATCTACGAGTTGTAGGCCATAAAACCCAACACTTCCCACTGTCGGAACTCCTCCCCGTCGCAGCTGAAACCTCATCCCCGGATTCCTCTCTTTCTTTCTCTTATTCTTCCTTCAAACCCAAAATGTTCATCTCTTATTCTCCTTCAAAATCCAACCCCTATTCTTTTTCCTCATTTTTTTCAAAATCTGATCACCCCCTCTCTTTCCTTCTTCTGCTCCAAAATCCACCACATATCTCCTTCTTCTTCTTCTTCAAAATTCAACCCCCTTCCTCTTTTCTTCTTATACTTCAAAATTCGACCTTCTTCTTCTTCGTGTCTGACACCTTTTTTTTTTTTGCTTGTGTGAGTTTTTGATCAGATTTGAAGAACCCTCTCATTTTCATCTTCGTGTCTGCCGCCTCCCCTTTTAAAGATGGGAGGGAGGTTTTTCTTTTTTTTTTATTATATATATATATATATTTTGCTTGTGTGGATTTTTGCTCAGATTGGGGGGGGAGGGGGGAGGGTCTATTGAGGAAAAATAAGATGGGAGAGGTGGAGGAGGGTTTGTTGAGTAATAGAGTGTTATTTTCCATTAGTTCTTTAGGGCTATTTATCTTCTTTTATATTCCTTTCTTCTGTTTTAGTTTTGCCCTATTGGTAGCTTACATGTGTCCTCTTCCTCTGATATATTTTTGCCGTGGCTACCACTGTGAAACAGACTGAATACAGCATATACAATTTACAAAATTATTCCTTCTCTCTCTGATTTTATCGTTGTTCATGGTATCAGAGCTTTGAAGCTCCTTCTTCTTCTTTATCATGGTGATCGGTGAGTCTTCTTCTTCCTCGTCTTCGGGACCGGAAATTACTCCAGTGGTATCTCCCTCTACACCGATTACCACACCTGTGGTTACACCTATTACTCAAAGACCCTCTGTACCAGCAGCTGCTCCTCGAGCCCCGACCCAGCCTCCCAGTCAACCTCGAGTCTCTCACCCTAATCCTCAGTATTATCCTCAACCTCAGCCTTCATTATTTCCCTTTCAATCCCAACCTTATCCCAATCCGAATCCTGCAGCCCCATCCTTTTACCCAAATTTTTTCGCTCGGCCTTCATTTCCAACGAATCCCTCTGTCTTTCCCCAACCTCAGCAACCAAACCTTCAAGCTCCTGCTCTCCCCCAACTCTACCCTACCCCAAATCCCTATCCTACCTTACCCCAACCATTGGCTGTCAAATTGAATGATAACAACTTCCTTCTGTGGAAAAACCAACTTCTCAATGCTGTGCTTGCAAATGGACTACAAGGATTTCTTGATGGCTCAATCCCTGCTCCTCCACGATTTCTTGATGAACAACAGATGCAACCGAATCCTGAGTTTCTGATTTGGGAAAGGTATAATCGATTTATCATGTGTTGGATGTATTCTTCCTTGTCTGAAGAAAAGATGGGTGAAATTGTTAGCTTAGAGACTGCCTCTGAAATATGGAACTCTCTTAAACGTGCTTATGATTCCAAAACCACTGCTCGTATCATGGGTCTAAAAACACAGTTACAACGGATTAAGAAAGATGGGTTGTCTGTTAGTCAATACTTAGCTCAGATTAAAGAGGTTGCTGATAAATTCTCTGCCATTGGTGAACCTATTTCTTATAGAGATCATTTAGCACACATCTTAGATGGTCTTGGTAGTGAATATAATGCTTTTGTGACTACTATACAAAATATATCTGATAATCCTGCTCTGGAAGATGTGAGAAGTTTATTGTTAGCTTATGAAGCTCGTCTGGAGAAACAAAATACTGTTGAACAGCTTAATTTAGCCCAAGCAAATCTTAGTTCTCTTCATCCTCAATCTGTTAATCGCCGTTTTTCTTCCCATTATCGGCCTTCTTCAAATTCTGTTTTTCGAACTCCCTTCAATCCTACTACTACTTCTTCTCCCCCCACCCATGGTTTTTCCCCTAGTATTTTAGGCAAACCACAATCTCCATCATCACAGAAATGGCCTCCTAAACCTTCTCCAAACAAACCACAATGCCAAATTTGTGGGAAGTTTGGCCATACTGCGCTTATATGTCACCATCGCACTAATCTAGCCTATCAAACTCCTTCCCCTCAAGCTTTACTGACCACCACTCAACCCACTGTTATTCCTCCTTTTAATGATTCTTTAACCTCCTTTTCTACTGATTCTTATCATCCTGATGAAAATTGGTACCTTGACTCGGGGGCTACTCATCACATGACTCCTGATGCATCGATCCTACACAACTCCATGCCTTATCACGGTGGTGAACAAGTTACAGTTGGAAATGGTAAGCAAGTTTCTATCTCTCACATTGGTTCCTCATGTCTTTCATCTTCTCTTAAACCGGTTTTTCTTGATGCTGTTCTATATACTCCTGCTCTTTCAAAAAAACTCATTAGTGTGGCTCGTTTATGTAATGATAACAAGGCTTTTGTTGAATTTTACTCTTCTTGTTTTCTTGTTAAGGATCTTCAATCCAAGCAAGTTCTTCTCCGGGGCACACTTGAAGATGGCTTGTATCGCTTGTCTTCCTCTCATGCGTTGCCTAGTTCGTCTTCCAGTTCTTCTTCAAGTTTTTCAAGTTTGAATTCTGCTACTGCCTTGCTGTCCACTGTTTCTGCTGTCCCAAATTGGCACTTACGGCTAGGACATCCAGCTGCTTCTGTCTTGCGGCAAATTTTGTCTTCATGTCATGTCTCTTGTCCTAGTGTTAATGATTTTTGTAATTCCTGTCAGCTAGCTAAAAGTCATCGTTTGCCTTTTACTTTATCTGAGTCTATGTCGTCTGTTCCTTTTCAATTAGTTCATTCCGATGTATGGGGACCTTCTCCACAAATTTCAATTAATGGAGCTCGATATTTTTTGTTATTCGTGGATGACTTTACTCGTTTCTCTTGGCTATATTTGTTGAAATCAAAGGATGAAGTATTTTCTTGCTTTCTTCAATTTAAAAAGTTTGTTGAAGTTCAATTCCATAGCCAAATTCAAAGTTTACAAACGGATTGGGGAGGCGAATTTCGCCGTATTTCTTCATTTTTATCCTCTCATGGTATTGTGCATAGAGTGGCTTGTCCCCACACTCCTCAACAAAATGGGCGGGTTGAACGTAAGAATAGACATATTGTTGAAATTGGCTTATCTCTTCTTGCTCATTCTCATTTACCGTTATCTTTTTGGAGTTATGCGTTTCAAACTGCGGTTTATCTTATTAACCGTTTACCTACTCCCGTGTTAAAGTCTAAAAGTCCCTATCAAGTCCTTTACAACCGTTTACCTGATTATTCTTTGCTTCGTTGTTTCGGTTGTGCTTGTTTTCCGTTTCTTCGTCCTTATAATTCTCATAAACTTCTTTTTCGGTCCAAGGAGTGTATTTTTGTTGGGTATAGTTCTAATCATAAAGGTTACCTTTGTCTTGATCCTTTATCGGGCCGACTTTATGTTTCTCGTCATGTGGTTTTTAATGAGAATGCCTTTCCTTGTGCTAGAAAAGATTTTACTTTTGGTCCCACTAAATATCGTCCCCCTGATCATTTCTTTTACTCATCTTCTCCTTTTAATCTTCCTAGTCTAAATACTCATCCTCCAGATTATTCAAGTATGTCCTTGTCTGAGTCTTTGTCTCACCCGCCTGGCTTCACCCCTCCACCGAATGTTGTTGTTCACCACCGAGCGGCCTCTACACCGGATTCTATGCATCAGGTTGTCTCCCCACCGTCTGCTCCTCCTTCCCCTGCTTCTGTTTCCCTTAATCCTTCACCCAACCATGTGCTTCCGCTTAATCCCTCAACTTCTCCTAATAATTCGTTTTCACCTAGCTCCAGTTCTTCCTCTCTCTCGGCTGCACCTTCTTCCTCAACTTCTTCCTCTATAATTCCAGCGTCTGCCGATTCCTCTCTCCATATACCAGCACCCATAACTAACCTTCATCCCATGGTTACTCGTTCTAAAGCAGGTATTTCGAAACCCAAATGTTGGCTTTCTACATCTCCCATTATTTCTGAACCTTCTTCCTTTAAAACGGCGATTAAACATATTGAGTGGTGTGAGGCTATGGAGAAAGAATATGCTGCCTTGGTTGATAACAACACTTGGATTCTTGTCCCCCCATCCTCAGATTACAAAGTTATCAGTTGTAAGTGGGTTTATAAATTAAAACTCAAACCAAATGGGGATGTTGAACGCTATAAGGCTCGTCTTGTAGCTCGTGGTTTTGATCAGGCTTATGGAATTGATTATTTTGAAACTTTTAGCCCAGTTATAAAGCGTGCTACTATTCGTATCATTTTATCTCTGGCTGTTCAATTTAATTGGGTTGTCAAGCAGTTGGATGTTCATAATGCCTTTCTTAATGGGGACCTACATGAGGATGTGTATATGTGTCAGCCTCCAGGTTTTGTGGATAAAAATCGACCCGAGCATGTTTGTAAATTGCAGAAGGCTCTATATGGCTTAAAACAGAGTCCTCGTGAGTGGTTTATGAAACTGAGTACATGTCTTCTGCAATGGGGTTTTAAGGCTTCCAAGTCCGACACTTCTATGTTTATTTTCAGTCAAAATTCTGTTTTGGTGATCATCCTGATTTATGTTGATGATATTCTGGTCACGGGTAATAGTTTGAGTTTTATTCAGAATTTTATTCAGTCACTCAATGATCTTTTTGCTCTTAAAGACCTTGGTGATTTATCATATTTTTTGGGCATTGAGGTTCGTCGTGATTCTAATTCTTTACATTTGAGTCAGAGTAAGTACTTTCTTGATCTTCTCCAGCGAGCATCTATGCAGGATTGTAAATCAGTAGCTACTCCTATGGCTAGTGGTACGGTTTTATCATTGAATGATGGTGAGTCTCTGCCTGATGTTAAACAATATCGAAGTTTGGTTGGTGCTCTTCAGTATTGCACGCTTACTCGTCCTGATTTGAGTTTTGTGGTGAATAAGGTATGTCAGTTTCTTCATGCTCCTACTGTTGTGCATTGGAATGCCGTTAAACGTATTCTTCGATATTTGAAATCCACCATCACCCTTGGTATCTCATTTACCCAGTCTGATCATACTTCGCTTGTATGTTATACGGATGCTGATTGGGCCAACTGTCCTGATGATCGGCGAAGTACTAGTGGCTATTGTGTGTTCCTTGGAAATAACTTGGTATCGTGGTCTTCAGCAAAACAAAAAGTTGTTTCTCGTTCTAGTGCAGAATCAGAATATCGTGGTATGTCTAATGCCACAGCGGAACTTATTTGGGTTCAGTCCATTTTGTCTGAGGTTGGTATTTTTTCTTCTGCTCCTCCTTTGCTCCTATGTGATAACATAAGTGCTACGTATTTGGCGGCCAACCCGGTGTTTCATAACCGATCAAAACACATTGAGATTGATCATCATTTCATTAGAGAGCGGGTGTCACGAAAACAACTTTTAGTTCGCTTTGTGCCTTCTGACGATCAAATTGCAGATATTATGACAAAGCCATTATCCACAGCTCGTTTTCAAAGTCTTCGTTCCAAGCTCACAGTTCTTAGTCGCCCAGCTTCGCTTGCGGGGGGATAATAGAGTGTTATTTTCCATTAGTTCTTTAGGGCTATTTATCTTCTTTTATATTCCTTTCTTCTGTTTTAGTTTTGCCCTATTGGTAGCTTACATGTGTCCTCTTCCTCTGATATATTTTTGCCGTGGCTACCACTGTGAAACAGACTGAATACAGCATATACAATTTACAAAATTATTCCTTCTCTCTCTGATTTTATCGTTGTTCATTGAGGAAGAATAAAATGGGAGGGGTGGTGGTGGCTGTTGGCGATGAAGAAGGTGGCGCTGGCAACAACGGTGACTGGCGAGAAAAGGAGAGAGAGAGGGATTTGGTGGTGGAAAGAAAGCCATAAAAGAGATAGGGAGAGAGACTTTCCATGGAGGGGGGAGGGGTAGATTTTTTTTTATAATTTTTATAATTTTATTATTTGGTTTAATTTTAAAATATTATTTTATTTTATAAATGTACCACGTCAACATCCATTAGCAACACACCCGAACAGTGGGGACAAAAAAGGGTATTTTACTTTTTAAAATTCAAATTTCCACAAAATTTTCATTTTCCACTTGTCTTTTGCGTGCAATAGAGCGGTGGCTCCTTCCACCACATGCTTATAAAATCAAACAAATTTTCATTAGACCTCATCTTATCCCGAACTCCAAACATTGGTTCACATAAATGGAATTTTCTCAACTCTCTTCACCAGCCGCTGTCACCGGAATCTTCGCCCTTCTCTTCTGTCTCTATGCTTTCTTCAACATATCTGCAAGAGTCGGAGGTCATCGGAAGATGCTCCCACCTGAACCCGCCGGCGGTTGGCCGTTGATCGGCCACCTCCATCTGCTAAGTGCAAGAGAGCCAGCTCACATAACCTTTGCAAAGATGGCTGACACCTACGGACCAATCTTTACATTGAGATTGGGTATGAAGAGAGCGTTGATTGTGAGCAATTGGAAAATAGCGAGAGAGTGCTTTACTACCAACGACAGAATCTTCACTTCTCGTCCAAAGCTTGCGGCCTCAAAGCTTCTAGGTTATGACTAAGCCATGATCGGGTTGAAGAGCATTGTTTAAAGAGAAAGTCTGGTGAAGTGAAGACGGAGGAGCTTGACTTCATGGATGTCATGCTTTCGGCTGTGAAAGATGATGGACAACTTTCTAGCTACGATGCCGATACAATTACCAAGGCTACATGTTTGGTATGTATACTCTTTTAATTACTTACCTAAAAAGTTTTAATAATAAAATCATTTCCGCCCCGTTTGATAAACATTTGATTTTTGGTTTTTGGTTTTTGGTTTTTGAAAATTAAGCTTATACACACCTATTTCCACTTATAAATTTCTTTGTTTTAGTATCAATATTCTTCCTTGTTTTCAAAAACCAAGTCCAATTTTGAAAAAAAAAAGTAGTTTTCAAAAACTTGTTTTTGCTTTTAGAATTTGGCTAGGAATTCAAATGGATCCTTAACAAGGATGAAGGTTATGGTAGGAAATTTAGAAGAAAACAAGCATAATTTTCAAAAAAAAAAAAAAAAAAAAAACTAAATGGTTATCAAACGGGACCTTCATTGTTTTGAGTTTTTATATTTAAAAGTAATTTTATGAAACAAAATATTTTTTTTTAAATTTTGATTGTTGCTTTAAAAGTAATTTTAGAATCATCAAATTACTAAAACCACATAAATTGGAGAGGAAAAAAAAATAGAGTATGATAAAAATTTGGAGAGAACAAAAACGAACTTTTGTATTTGAAAAAAGTTTCAGGAGAACGAGGGAGGGATAAAAAGTTAAAAGAGAAGGAAAAAATTAGAGTTTTTTTTTTTTTTTTTTTTTTTTTACGACGTGGGATGGAGATTTGGGTCACGAATCTCTTGATCGTTAGTATAAGTTTTATGTCAGTTGAGTCAGTGTTAGCTAGAGTTAAGAGATATCAATTTTAGAGGGAAGAAAAAAGTTACAAAGATATCTAAGAAAATTTTAGAGTAGTTAAAAAAGGGAGAACATCTTGAGGTAGGGGTGAGCAAATTTAACAAAAAACCCAAGCTCCTCCGTCTGACCAACCGATGAACACACTCTTACTCTCTGTTCTCTCCATTCTCTCCATTTCCTCTCCATTTCTCTCCTTCTCTCCATTTCCTCTCCCTTTCTCTCCTTCTCTTTCCATCTCTTCTTCTCCTTTTTTTGTTTCCCTCTCATTTTCTCAATTTCTTTCTTCGTTTATTTCCAATCAGAACTACTCCAAGATTTGAAAGAAGCTATTATCAGACGACGTTACACTATCTACGCGCCATGGAACATTTTTTTCCTTCTTCATTCTTTCTTATTTTCTTCTCGTCTTCTCTCTTACTCTCTTTATCGAAGCTCCTATAGACCAACGCTACCACACCTTTTTCTCTCAACCATACGAACTCCCAAAAACAACCGAAACCGACCGATTTTTTTTCTTATAATCGGTCAGCTGATACCATAATAGCTTCCAAAACCGACACCACCGACCAATCAAAACTAATATGTTTCTGGTAGGCATCAGTTTTTGCTCAAAACTGATACTGGTGGACCGATGATCACCCTTTTCTTAAAGAGTGAATTATAAGGTTAGAAGAGAATAAGAGATTTTTAGAGGAAGATTACAGAGAAAAAAGTTCAAGAGAACGTGAAAAATACACTTAGATATAAAATTAGAGAGAAAAAAAAAAACTAAAAGAAAAGAAATTTTTTTTCTCAAAATTTCAAAGTAAAAGTAGGGTGAAATAGAAGGTTATTTCATAATTAATAATAACGGTTATTTTCTTTTCAAAAAAAAAAAAAAATAATGGTTGTTTTTAATTAAAAGCCAATTACCTTTATATCATTTAACAAAAATCACTTGAAAATCCCAACTTTGGTCGAGAATCACTTTTGGAGTGAAAATCATCTCCAAATTCACTTTTTGTACTATTATTGTCAAGTATGATTATTTTAAAATACAAGTGATTTAGGTAATGACAAAAGCAACGTAAATGGTCATGTTAAAATTACTTTCGAATATACCTTAAATTTTATCTCGTAATTTAACATGCATTTTGATTCTATATATATATGATTTAAGTCTTACATTTTCAAACACATTGGTTGGAGCTTGTGTAGTCTCTCATATTGGCGGGTTCTGACACTACAACAGTAACTGTTATGACGAAAACAGTAACAATGTAACAAGAACGAAAGGGCGAAGAGAAACAACACACAGATATACGTGGTTCACTAACGGTGTGTTAGTTACGTCCACGGGCAGAGGGAGAGAACAATCTTATTATGTGAGGAGTATTCAGAATACAGAGAGATTAGGGCAAAGAATAGGTTAAGAGAGTTTATATATGACACCACTCTTAACCCTAACATAATAGGTCCAAAATAAAAGTCCAAAACGGAAATATCATATCTAATCCCTATACATAATTTAGCTTAGGGGGCGTTGCCCCCGAACCCCCACCGGGCGCTTCGCCCCTGGACCCCGACTCGCTGACCGGTCAGCGAGACCCCCGTACTGGGTCGTTCGGAGCGCTTCATATCAGATTCAAGGCATATCAACGGTAACAATGATATGGGCTCTTTCTTTACTTCTCAACAATGAAGTTGCACTCAAGAGAGCCCAACTTGAATTAGATGAACAAGTTGGAAGACACAAACAAGTGAAAACAAGTGAAAGATTCAGACATAAAAAACCTTATATATCTCCAAGCAATTGTGAAGGAAACGTTGCGTTTGTATCCTGCCGGACCACTTGCAATCCCTCATGAATCTACAGAAGATTGCACAGTTTCTGGTTACCACATTCCAGCAGGGACACGCCTCATGGTGAATATTCAAAAGCTTCAAAGAGACCCACTTATATGGGAGGATCCTTGTGAATTTCGACCCGAAAGATTTCTAACCGATGATAAAAGAGATTTTGATGTTAGAGGACAAACTCCTCAGCTGATACCATTTGGAAGTGGGCGAAGGATGTGTCAGGAATCTCATTTGCCCTTCAAATTATACATTTAACTCTTGCGAATCTACTTCAAGGATTTGAGATTGGTAGGCCATCTAAAGAGTTACTCAATATGGAAGAAAGTGCTGGCATGACAAGTATTAGAAAGGACCAACTTGAGGTTGTTTTATGTCCACGCCTCCCAGCTCATGTTTATGATTGAATTTTTTTTTAGAAAAAGGATACTATTATTATGCCGTATGTGAGAAACATACAAAGGAGGACTTACAAAAAAGCCTTCCAGTTAAGGGCATCTTTGCCGGAAAAGAGATGAGAAAAAGAAGATGTTAAATTAAGAATGAAATAGTAGTTGCTTGAAAATAGAATTAAGTATGAAATAGTAGTTGTTTATGATTGATATCTGATTGAGTTGGTTGAAAATAGAATTAAGTATGAAATAGTAGTTGTTAATTTGTGTATAAAGACTTTTTTTTTTATTAATTCAGTAAATGTTAAATAATAATTGATAATAATATTATTGTTAGAGGTTAGAGGAGATTCGATCTTCTAACCTCTTAGTCGATGATATGTACTATATATATCTACTTATATTATTCTTTATCCATCAATTCGGTTTATGAAAATATACTAAAAAAAAAATGTTATATGTTATATTTTCTCCAGTCGTTTAACTTCTCGTCCACAAGAAAGTGTGGATCTAATTTCTTCAAAGAAAGGCTTTTTGTATGGTTGATAATGAAAAGGAAAAAAAATGAAAGAAGACAAAGGGAAATCTTACTTGCACAATTGCTATTATGTAGTAGGAAAAAAAACTCAAAATTCACTTGCGCGTGAAATTCATTAAATTTACTGATTTAGTTTCTCCAATGAAATATTGACACTTTAATAGCATCAAATTTATATTGCTATTTTTTTTAGTTCATCAACATTTGGGGTGGGAGATTCGAACCACTGACCTCTTGGTCAAGAATACATGCCACTTACCGCCGAGCTTAAACTCACTTTGGCAAATTTATATTGCTAATTATTTTACCCAACTTATTTTTTTCTAATCTATAATATGTTGGATTTTGTTGTAATTTGTGAAAGAAAGTAATTGGTTGAATGCCAAGAGGTTCAAGTTGGTTGATTAATTCATGAGTTTAATGACAAGAGATTAAATTCGTAACTTGTATGAACTTGAATAGTTGGTGTCTTTTCGTGTTCTACGACTGCTGTAATTGCTCATAACTACAGTGTAAACGAATGACCTTTTGCATTCTGCATCTATCGTAAATACAGATAAATACACTGTAATTAACGCAATTACAGAGTATTTATTATTGCCTTTTCGTTGTTTCAGAGAGTTACTATTTGTACAACTATAAATAGTAGCTGATTTTCTTATTTTATAATTATTTCCATTTTCGTGTTTCTCTTATCTTTTCTTCTTTTGAGTTTGCTTTTGTTGAGAGTGAGTATCCAAGGGTTCTGCCAGATCCGTGTAGTTCGAGGTTGCTGTTCTGTCGGAGTTAGTCGTTGTATCATGCTGAGACAATCGTTGTAGTCTGCTAGCAACACGTGCAGAGCGAATAATTGTCTTCAGGACAACGCTTTATTAGCGTGCCTCGATTACATATCATTTCCATCACCAAGTTCTTGAGGTTTTTCAATTTGTTGTGGTTATTGCTACTGTTGTTTAGGCTATTTACAATATTTGTAACTTCAATATGTTGTTCTTCTGGTTTATTTTGAGTTTTGTAATTGTGGTTATATACAGTGTCTATGTTGTTGTTTACACTGTAATTGTTTACTACGATCTTTGGAGTAATAAGTTTGTTAGTGTTACTTAGCTTATAAATACAGCGTATTTCCAACAATCGGAAGACAATTATTCGATTGTTGCAAGCTCCTCTGCTAATGTTGCTGCTCCTACCATTCTCAAAACTCATGCGGAAAAATCAAAGAAGTTCAAGGGAGAAAACTTAGAAAGATTGCAACAAAAGATGATTTTCTACCCCACCACACTGAATCTTGCTCACATATTGAAGGAAGAGTGCCAATTATCTCACAAGAAGCTTGAAGCTAAAGCTGAAGCAAAAGTGAACGCATTTGGACATCCTATGTTGCAATTAC
Organism: Luffa acutangula; assembly: GCA_036850905.1. Classification (NCBI taxonomy): domain Eukaryota; kingdom Viridiplantae; phylum Streptophyta; class Magnoliopsida; order Cucurbitales; family Cucurbitaceae; genus Luffa; species Luffa acutangula. Next base: position 24,792,102 of record CM072087.1, on the reverse strand, counting down.
ACTGTAAGTGGTCGGGAGGAGACTTGCAGTAATGTTTATTGCAATGCCTAGAAAACTTCAAGGTTTTTGTGGGGGGCATTAGCAAGATGTACAAGCTTAAAGATGCTGTAAAAAGAATTTCCCCTGTGGCAAATTCTTGAGTTGATACCAATTTGGTAGTCAATCAAATGAAAGAACTGGAAATTATCATTGTAATTTTCAATGTGAGAAATTGGTCATGAACCATTCCAAGATGTTGTTGTGATTGCGAAGCTGCCTCATTTATGGAAGAACTCTTAAAACTTTCTCAAACACAAGCAAAAATAATTGTCTATGTGGATCTTGCAGTAAGGCTCCATATTGAAAATGACAGTAGAAAAGGAGATAAAGATCCACTAGATATTGAAGCAAAAGCTCACATTGTTGAAGCTTCAAGGAATGACAATGTAATTGTTGTCATTGATAAGGTATTTATGCCCCTGATGCCAAAGATTATTGGTGGACTAATACTGGTGCTTCTTAGCACGTTTGTGGTGACAAATCATTGTTTATCACATATGATAAGTTAGATGACAACAAAATGCTTCAACTATCTTCATAGAAGGCAAAGAGAAGGTCCTACTGGAATGGACTTTTGGAAATATAATTATCCCAATGATGTGTGACACATGCTAAAGGTTCGAAAGAATCTAGTGTCATGAGTTCACTTAATAAAAATAAATTCAAACTTGTATTTGAGTCATATAAATTTATTTTGGTAGAGGGGGTATGTATGTGGAAAAGGGCTATCTAAATAATGGCATGTTTGAATTGAATGTATTGACACAAGTGTCAAAGAATAACATTAATAACAACTCATCTATAATGTTGTTGAGTCGTGTCATGTATGGCCTTTTAGGTTGAGGCATGTTAATTATCATTCTTATGGAATGGTAAGTTTAAGACTAGTGCCTAACTTTTAACATTGATAATAGATGCAAATGCGAAGTTTTATGTTGAATCAATGTTTGATAGAAAGTTGTTTTATCTGTGGAAAAAAGTAACGAGTTACTTGATTTAATCCACAGTGATATATGTGACATGACGAGTACCCCAACAAGAGGTAAGAGATATTTTGTCACATTTATTGACGATTGTAGTAAATATTGCTATGTATATTTATTACTTAGTAAAAGATGAAACCTTAGATGTTTAGATCATACAGAGGTGGTGAATTTTGAATCATCATTGTTTTATGAATTCTGTTAAGTTAATGGTATAATTCATTAACCTAAGACATCTTATACACTACAATAAAATGGTGTAGTTGAAAGGAAAAATCGAACTTTGAAGGACATGGTTAATTGCATGTTAAATAGTTCAGGTTTACCTCATAATTTGTGGGGGGGAGGCGTTGCTTACAACAAATTTTATACTAAACAAAATTCCACATAAAAAGAGTGATAAGCCAGCTTATGAAGTGTGGAATAGAAGGTTACCCTCATATAAAATGCTAAAAGTGTGAGGGTGTTTGGCAAAGGTACAAGTTCCTTTATCGAAAAGAACCAAGCTTGGGCCTAAGACAGTTGATTGTGTGTTTATATGATGTGCAATGCATAGTACTGCTTATTGATTTATAGTGATTAAGTCAGAAATATCTGATATTAATTATAATATGGTCATGGAATCTATTGAAGCAGAATTCCTTGAGGATATATTTCCTTTTGAAGAAGAAAGACACAAAAGTAATGGTGTCAAAAGGAATTATGAGGCTAGTTCTCTGAAAGGTCAAGACAAGAAAACTGAGTCTGAACCGAGGAGAAGCAAAAGAGCTAAGAAAGCTACTTCTTTTGGACCCGATTTCATAACATATATGTTAGAAGGTGAGCCTCAAGCTTTTCAAGACGCTGGGACATCTTCAGATGCACCTTATTGGGAGGAAGCTATCACTAGTGAGATAAAATCCATTTTGCAAAAAAAAAAACTTGGATATTGGTTGATCTACCTCCTGGTAGTAAACCAATTAGTAGTAAATGGATTTTCAAAAGAAAGCTAAAGGCTGATGGCAGTATTGATAAGTACAAAGCCCGCCTTGTTGCTAAAGGCTTTTGTCAGAAAGAAGAGATAGATTTCTTTGATACCTATTCTCTAGTGCCGAGGATATATCTATAAGGATGTTAATCGCAATAGCAGCTTTACAAAATTTGGTAATACACCAAATGGATGTGAAAACTGCATTTTTAAATGGAGAATTAGATGAAAAAAATTATATGGAACAACCTGAAGGGTTTGTTGTAAATGGGCTTGAAGATAAAGTTTGTAAACTTGTCGAGTCTCTTTATGGGTTGAAACAAGCACCCAAATAGTGACATGAAAAGTTTGATCACACTATGTTGTCAAATGGATTTAAGATAAATGAGTGTGATAAATGTGTCTATGTTAAAACCATAGATCAAGATTGTGTCATTGTTTGCTTGTATGTGGATGACATGTTGATAATGGACACAAATCGTAGTGTCATTGATTCCACCAAGCAGATGTTAAAATCTAATTTTGATATGAAAAACCTTGGTCTTGCTGATATTATACTTGGAATTCGAATAACAAGAAATTCAAGTGGATAAATACTTTCTCAATCTCATTATAAAGACAAAATGTTGAAAAAATTGTATGTCGATGTTACTCCATTTGATCAAAATTGTGTGTTGATGAAGAATAATGATGATAGTGTACCTCCTCTAGATTACTCTAGAGTTGTTGATAACTTAATGTACATGATGAATTGTACTAAGACTCGATGTGCCTATTTAGTAGGAAGGTCAACAAGATACACTGACAATCTTAGGCATGACCATTTGAATGCTCGGTTAGAGTTCTAAGGTGGACCAACTGTATCATGGAAATCTTCAAAACAGACGTGTATAACACGTTCTACTATGGAGTCCGAGTTTATAGCTCTTGACGAAGCAGGAGAAGAAGCTGAATCGCTTCGAAATCCTGTGAGTGGGATATATATCTATTGTGACAGTTTAGCAGGCTCAATGAGAGCTCAGGGTAATGTATATAATGGAAAGTCACGACATATAACATGTAGGCATAATTCAATAAGGACATTGCTCTCTAATGAAATAATTTTCATTGATTATGGAAAATCAAAAGAGAATATTGTTGATCCTTTGATGACAAGATTGTCAAGAGAGCAAGTGACATATACATCGAGGGAAATGGGGCTAAAGCCTATGAAATGAATTATTTGGTGGTAACCTAACCTCGTTGACTGGAGATCCCAAGATCTAGGTTCAATAGGCAAACTGGCTAAATGATTCATGGTTAACACACTAAGAAACCTATAGTTTCTTCCCATTTCTATGATGTTTATAGAATGTGTGATCTGACGAAGTTAAGACCATATTAATTTTTTTTTTACAAGAGGAGTAGTGGCAGAATGCTCTTAATCAATATCATCTATGTTAGAGTAGAAGTGAGTCGCTTCTGTGAGAACTTTTTGAATGACTTATGTTCTCTAAAGCTCTCATGAAATCGAAATTTTGTCCAGGACCAAAATGGATACAAACGATTAGAACTCGAAGATACATAATGAGTTATGTGTGATGTCTGTTGTCTCAATTTACCAAGAGAACGATAGTTCCAGAGTTAGTCTCACTATTTCTTCGGTAGGTTCGATGGATATTCACTAAGGAAGGTTCAAGTCCAGAAGACACCTCTCCTGATGCATAACTTGTTCGTTTTCTTTCAGTGATTTTATTTTTTTTATCCTTACTTTATTTCATGTGGGGGATTGTTGGATTTTGTTGTAATTTCTGAAAGAAAGTAATTGGTTGAATGCCAAGAGGTTCAAGTTCGTTGATTTATTCATGAGTTTAATGACAAGAGATTAAATTCGTAACTTGTATGAACTTGAATAATCACTACAAGAAAATTTGACTTACTTGACACTTTTGGAATCTCAAATGTTAATACTCTTGACGCTTTTAAAAACGTCGAGAGAATCACTGCCAAGAATAAGGTATCGAAAATGTGACAAACGAAAAGCGTCAAGACATCTCTTACTTGATATATATGAAACATCAAGAATATTATATTTTTGACACTTATAAAGCGTCATGTATATAGATTTCTTGACAGTTATTAAATATCATATTTGTTAAAACTTGACAGCTCTAATATGTCAAATGGTACTTTATCTTGACATTTCAGAAATGTCAATTTAAAAAGTTGTTAACACATTTTACATGTCAAGTTTGTTGGTAATTTTTTTTTTAATTATAATAGATTGTTTCCTATTATCTTGAATTTCCTGCATTGCATTCCAAGATCAACCAAATAAAGAATACACATTCAATACCCATCAACCAAATTTCCTCCAATAACATCAATTAAATATCTTCAACATTACAAAATGAACAACCTCCATATAAACAATTCCAAAATTACAATTATAAACCCATATGAAAAATTCCAAAAAATTACAAGACCTATCAACTTCCATTTGGACAATTCCAAAATGAAGAACTTTACTCCAATTTCCACCATATCCAAAAAATTACATAATACCTATCTCCACCATATATTCAAAATCACAAACTACATATTTCCACCATATCTTCAAAATGAGAAAATTTTTGTCAACGTACAATTTCCACTTTAAACAACAAACATTTACACAAAAAAGTATATCGCACACCTATGTAGCTACCCAAAAAATTCAAATGAACCATTTCAAAGTAGTCGCCATCAGATGTAGCGACCCAAAAATTCAGCCCACTCTACCTGCATTTCATCTAGCTCAAATTGCAAGTATGAGTTCCTTGTATCCATCTATAAATTAACATTGAGAGTCAAATATTATTTATATGATCAATAATACTTTCTATTTGAACTACATATTACAAACCAAAATAGTTAACATACCGAATCTGTGATTAAGGTGCGTCTTTTAGTCATGATATCTCTCATATATCTCATCACATAATATCCACATTCAAAATTTCCCACTTGTAAAGGGCACTGCAATACCAAAACAAGTAATTTATGTTACATACGTGCACTAGACGTTTAAAATAAGTTTAATAATGTTTATACTTGCCTTTACTATTTTCCATAATGTCGATTTTCGAGTTTTGTTCAAATTCTTCTGAGATTGAAGAATTGATATTGTCCTATGATTGTCAAAATATAACCACAAAATTACAAAATGAAGTAATCGTTAAGACAAGCTAAACAACAAAACAGAAAAAAAAAACTTACATGTCTGTTACATATTTGATGTCTGTTCGAGAACTTGTTCTTAATGAGTCGAGATGATAGACCGTATCATCGTATGTGTTGATAACAATTAGTGCCCAATGGGCTAATTACATAAAATACAACTAATTAGTTGTTTTCACTAATGGAAGTTTGAGATGACTAAAACTTTACTTACCCTGGATTATAAGGAGCAATAACTAATTGATTTTGTTTTGAAGTCATCAAACTGCTACAAAGGTTTTGAGCTCTAATTTCTGGAGTGTTTTATCTAGTAGATATATAAGAGATGGGTCTACAAAAACGTATTGTGAAACTTGCTTTGAATCAATAAAGTATGACTATAAATACCTACAAAAGATTAGACATGAACTTAGTTAATACGAAAATAAGTCTTAACTACTAAATATGATCAATCATAACTGAATAATGTTACTTACGCCATATAAGCCACCATTGATAATGTCTTAACTTGTTGCATGCCGCAAACGTCAATTATATCTTCTCCCAAGATACATCTCTTTTGACTGAAACCAAAAAGCTCAACAGGTAGTTGAAAGGAAATACCGGTGTCATTGGGCATTACCTTTTCAGCAAACCTAAGAATAAAAACTTCAAAGATATTGGCAAATTGGATGTTGACACATTAACAATTTCTTCCTCCTTGGTCATCTTCGTTGAAGTTTTCTCCTATGTCAAATATAATGCATATATAAAGTCATTTAACTTATATCTAAATATAATTATGTCCGAAAAACTTAATTACCTTTGTTGATGTTTGCTTCTTTTCGCATCCACTCTTGATGTCCTTCCAAATGTTTATTGTTAGTGTCACTCACCTTCAAGATCCCAACATTTCAATCATTTTCCAACTCCTAAATAAATAGTCTCTTTATCATTCTCAATAGTAGTTCAACATAAACAAATTATCAATACTAGTGTTTATGTAAACGTCTTTCTTTACCTTGATATCATCCAAATGTTGATTAGTGTCATCCCCTTCAAGATCCTCACATCTTGATCATGGACCAACTTCTCTTTAGATTCATTTTCAGCTTGTGAAACTTGCTTGGAGCTGCTTCGATGTTCAGATGTTGGCGTAGATCGTGTCTTTTGAATCTGACCTTCCAATTTTTTCACACGACGACGAAGTGCTTCATTATCATGAACAATTTCTTTGTTTTTATCATTCTTCAACACTGTCTGAAAGTAAGTTATAGGAGTAACAAAACCACCAACCCCACGTACACGTCCAATGTATTCTGGAGTACCCAAAGCTTGAGTTAATGCATCATTAAGAGAGGGATGCTTGTTGGAAAGTGGGTCCATATTCTTCGAGATTTGATCCTAAAAAGAAATGAAATGCTATTAGAATTTCATATTCTATATATTTCATATAATTCAAGTAAATGTAATATTTGTCTTACTATTCGATTGACAACTTCTTGGACATTTTTATCGTCGTATTCTCCTTTTTTATTTGCTCGAGCCTTCTTCCACAAATTAGCTCGACCAACATCACTTTCACTAGAGGATATTTTCTTTTACATTCCAATGAAAACGAAGTTAGATACATAATCAATTTACGAATCTTGATAACATAAACCAATATTCTTACCATTTCCTCGACAAGATTAGCATAACATTTCCTTGAAAGTCGATGATTATACTTATTCTTAGCTTGTTGTGCTTGTTGCAAGCTTCTAATTTTCTACATAATTGTTACAATTATGAGTAACAATGACATGAACGAGTGTAAATAATAGCAAATATTGATATACTAATTAGAACGAAATTTTTAATACCTCAAACTCTACACTCAATCTTGAGCTAACAAACGCAATCCAATGATTTGTATCAATGTAAGAGTACATTTCCGGTGGATTAGCCAAAAGTTGAGGTTCATCTTATATGGAATGATATATTTTGTTGTCAACCAATGCTTGAATTGACGAAATGATGTGCTTGCAGTTCTAAGAATGACCCTTCTAGATCTACTATCAATTATAAAGGCAGCCTATACACAAAAAACGTAGTCATGTTTCAAGTAAAAACATACATACCTCAACAATATTATCAAGTGAAAATATACATATTATATATTTTTTCTTTCAACTCAACAGACACATGCTTCCAGGATGCATAGGTAGTGGGAATATGATAATACACACAAGATCCAATAAAAGAATGCAACTTAGCTCCATTGACACCGATGGGTACTCCTTGATCAATATATTCCACTAGCTTTTTACTCCTGAACTCCTAATTCGTGTTACATTGAACATAATAGTAGGTCCCCATCGTCTTTTCTTTGTATTCAATGCTTCATTTGGCTCACCATCCATATTCTCGTCATCCATCCCAAGTTTCAAGTCTTCGTCTCTTAATTCGTCGTGCTCCACATGGTGTTAAGAAGTAATCACTGTCAAACAAATTTAAGAAGCACTATACATATTAAGTAGACAAATCAAATAAGATGGATAAGGTAGAACCCACAATCACAAAAATTAACAATTAAAAACCGACAAAAAAATATTTATTTAGGAATCCACGTGCCATCACAATCTACTCGTACATATGTTGAGATGTTCTCATCCAAGTCATTACTTGTATTAGGGGTGAAAGAAACCGAACCGAATCGGAAAACCGAACCGAACCGAACCGACTTGGTTCGGTTCGGTTCACGATTTTGAGTTAAATATAAACTTTAGGGTTTCTTTATTTCAATCATCTTCTTCTTCGCCGCCTCTTTTTCTCCCTTTCTCTCAGCCTCGTTTGTTTGTCTCTGTCTTCTTCGCCTCTCTCTTAGTCTCTCTTTCGTCTTCTCTCTCTCTTTCCCAGCGTCTCATCTGTCTCTTTTCCTTCCCGCTCTCTCTCAGTCTCTCTTTTTCGCCGTCTCCTCGACTCCTTCCACCGCCATCTCCTCCACCATGAACGGCGTCGATTTCTTCCGCCGCTGTCTCCCACTATATTTATAAGAAAATATATATATATTACTTTTGCAGGACAAATTAAGATTAGGTATTTTTTCCCTCTTTTATTTTGCTCTTGATTTTCCTTTTAATGGCTTTACTTCTTCTTCTTCTTCTTCTAGTTTTTTTTATCTGGGTTGCATTTTTTTCTCTTTGATCTAGTTTGGGTTTGCATTTTTCTCTTGGATCTGTTTTTGGGGTTTTGTTTTTCTCTTCCATGTTGTTCTTATTTTGGGATGAATATTTTTTCTTGGATGATGTTTTGTTTTTCTTTTTATTCTTCACAATATTTCTGCTGGTGGAAATGAGGATATATGTACCTCCTTTGCTAAGACAAAATCTTGAATTGAAACCCTTCCAGAAAGAATCCACTTCCATTGTCGTTGAAAATTTGTTTTGATCTGTGCATTGAAAAATCGACTAAAAAATTGAGGATCTGTTTTTCTTTTGCTTTTCTTTCTATTTTTAGGTTGAAATATTGATCTTTATTTTTCTTTATAGAGGGTGTTTTTTACTTCAAAACAATTTTACAAATTGGGTTCTTTTAGTTTTTTTTTTTAGCAAAAATCGGGTTCTCTAGTTGCTATATACCATATTCTTCTTCAAAACCGACCTGACCTGACCCGATTTTAATCGGGTCGGGTCGGCTTTCAATAATGAAAACCCGAACTGGGTCGGGTCGGGTCGGTTTTGAAGAATACCCGACCCGACCCGAACCGTTTTCACCCCTAACTTGTATCAATATTTGGCATATCATTGGGTATTCCTTGACATTGAAGTATTGTATCTCCAAGTTCGTCATCATTACATCGATCTTCAAACTCTCTTTGTGGTGGAGTAAGCACAATTGACCATCTAACATCACTTGGATCCTCAACATAAAAAAACTTGTCTTGCTAGAATAAACGAATCAGTTTTATGACATATTCTATTTAAATCAACTAACACAAAACCAAGTTCATCGGTTTTGATACCAGTGTTATTTTCAACCCAATCACATTTAAACATGGCAACATTAAATGTATTATAATTTAATTCTCAGATCTCTTGTGTTACTCCATAAAAAGACATGTCTCCAATGATAGGATTTTTATCTTTTAAGCTAGATACTTGCATTGTTTTTGCAACTAAACTAACTCCACTATTTTGTACGCTTCTATATTTATCCCAAGAATTTGTGTGATAGCGACATCCATTAATGACATAACCATTATATAGAATCACAGTTGGATGAGGACCATGAGCAATCCACCTCAAGTTATCTAAAATCTATGTATTTCCCATTTCAAGCTCAATTGCTACCTAGCATGTGAATTGCCTAACATAAATACAAAGTAATAAAAAGTATAGGTTATATAGTAGGTTTAACATTTTACCTTTTCTCGTAACCAAGGTATAAAAGTTCGATTATGTTCATCTTGGATCCATTTCTGATTTTTGGATCTACTTGGATGTTGTAATTGCAATACTATCATATGTTTTCTTTTCGATGAGCATCAAAACAATGTAATATAGTTAGGTTCGTACCATAAATTTCAATGAAATAAACAGGAAAAAAACATAGAAACTTACTCAATATACGGTTGCACATCAATTGTATTTTCCAAAACATATCGATGAGCTTGGTATAGAAGTTCTTGTTTAGGTTTGAGAGGAACTCCGATTGATAATGGTTTACCAATATTTGAATTGTCTGAACAGTCTCGTAACTTGTGAGTGCCTGTCCAATAGGATCTACTCCAGATAGAAAGTCAGAACAAAATTCAACAGCTTCTTCTACTATATAACTTTCAGCAATACAGCCTTCTGGACGATGTCTATTTCTCATAGAGTTTTTGAGAACTTTCATGAATCTTTCAAAGGAATACATCCATCTTAAATAAATAGGCCCACAAAGTTTGACTTCCCGAACAATATGTACTGTGAGATGCACCATGACCGTGATGAATGAAGGAGGAAAATACTTCTCCAATAAACATAATGTAACCACAATATCTTCTTCCAACTTTTCTAATTGGATGACATCTTGAGCTTTGTTACATATAGAATTGAAAAAAATACACAATCGAGTTATGGCATATCGAACATGTTTTGGTAGCACAGATCTTATCGCAATAGGGAACAATTGTTGTAAAATCACATGACAATCATGAGACTTCAAACTATTAAGTTTTAGATCTGTCATTGACACAAGATTTTTAACATTGAAAGAGTAACCTTCAGGAACCTCTATTTCTGACAATGTCTTCAAAACACAACGTTTTTCTTCCCTTGTAAGACTGTAGCAAGTAGGAGGAATGAAGATTTTTTTTGTCCCCATTAACAGGTGCGAGCTCTGGTTGAATTTTTAAATGGACTAAATCACGTCTAGCATTCAATCCATCCTTACTTTTTCCTGGAATATCAAGAAGTGTATCTAAGATATTCATGCAAACATTTTTTTCTGATGTGCATCACATCTAAACAATGTCTAACATGAAGATGCTTCCAATAAGGGAGTTCAAAAAAAGAAGACAACCTGTTCCAACAACTCCTTGCACTTCCTTTCGTGGTTTGTTTTTTATTCTTTTTCTTTCCTCTTGGAAATTCAAGATCTTTTGTTTTTAAAAATATATCCTCTCCAGACAAAGGTTCTGGAACCATTCCAAGTTCCTTTTGACCATTAAATGTTTTCTTTTGACGTCGGTATGGATGATTACGTGCTAGAAATTTTCGATGTCCAATGTATGCCATTTGTTTTCCATATTTCAATCTCACAGAAGACGTATTATCTCCACAAATTGGGCATGCCTTATATCCTTTCACACAACATCCACTAAGGTTTCCATATGCAGGAAAATCATTGATTGTCCACAACAAAACTATCCTTAAGTTGAATAGTTCTTCTCGATAAACATCATAACATTCAACACCATTTGCCCATAAAAGTTTTAAATCTTCAATTAGTGGTGTGATAGCGAGCATAGCTAGCTATATTTACTTATTTAATTTAGCTAGTCTTTTATGATTTTTGGGCCATTTTATTGTGCTTTAATGTTTATGTTGTAGGAAATGGTTGATTGGAGCTAAAACGCAATAGTGGAGTCAATCGGGTGCTCGGGACGTGAAAAGATGCAAAGGAATGAAAAAGAGTCAAAGAGGAAAAAAGTCAAAATTTGATCAAATGCAGACTAGCGTCTCGACGCTAGCCCTTGAGCGTCTCGACGCTAGCATTCCTTATCTGAATAGGCGCGAAGCGGTCACAGCGTCTCGACGCTGCGACCTTAGCGTCTCGACGCTGTGTAATTTCCTTTCCAGAACACGCGTGTTTAGAGGCAGCGTTTCGACGCTACGACGAAAAATCAGAATATAAGGTTATTTGCGGCTAGGTTTTGGGGGATTCGCTTTTGGGACTTCTTGGAGACGTAAATAGGGCAGAAAAAGAGCAATTAGGAGCTGAAGCAAGGGGAGAAAGTTGGAAATCAACCCATTGTTCGTGGGGATCGTGACGGGGACGTTCGGTTTCGACCTACAACGAGTTTACTTCTTCTTTCCCTCACTTTAGTTAGATTTTATGGCTTTTTCATGTTTAGTTGAGCTTGTAATACCAATCATGAGTAGCTAAACTTGTAGCTTAGGGATTGATGTAGTTGATTTTGTTTATGGATTGATTTGTGGTTTAAGTTATGCAATGGTTATTATGTTTGCAATCTTGATTTAATGCTTTCAATTAATTGGCCATTAGTTGAATGATTTGAGTTTTTATTCTTGCTCGGGAGAGGGGATTAAATGTAGACTTACTCAAGATTGCATGACTAAGGTTTATTTTCTAATTCGTGACGGTTTTAGATTAACTTTAGAATTGGTCAAAAGATCTCATTGCCTTGCATATTAATAAACTTAGATAGGGATATCAAGTAGATTAATTTGCATGAGAATCAATTATACTCGGGAGAGGTAGTTGTGATTGAAGGGTCTTAGGCTCATAATTCCATTCTGCATAATAACTTACTCCTTAAAATCAATCCTAGACTAAAACGACGAAATCAATTCCCTAAGTGTTTTTTCAATTGAATTTCCACTTTTTACTTGCTTTGATTTAGTTTTCATATCATTCACTCACTACTTTTTGATCCCTAAATAAAATTGAGCAAGATAATTCACAATACTTTATTTTCTTAAAAATCCAATCTAGAGGACGACACTCGTTTATACGAACACTTTATTATTACTTGACCCGTGCGCTTGCGGTAAGGAAAATTCCACATCAAGTTTTTGGCGCTGTTGTCGGGGATTGACACATTTAGTTAGATTGATATTGTGAAAAAATTGTTTGATCTTAATTTAGGGTGTATTTTTACTTTTCTAGGTTGATTGCATTTTTCCTTATTTGTTTTTCTTTCCATATTTGCTTTTCTCGTTTAGTTTTTCTTTTAGTTGTGTAATCTTTTCCTTATTTGTTTCTTGTTTTCCTTTTTAGATTAGCTTTTCCTTATTTGTTAATTTCCTTATTTGTGTTTGCCATATTTATTTTTGCATCCCATATTAGATTGTACTTTCCTTTTTCTAGATTATATTTTCCATATTTAGATTAGTTGTTTTCTTTTCTTTATTTCTTTCCTTATTTGTTTTCTTTCCTTTTTAGGATAGTGTAGGTTGTTTATGCGTAGGAATAAAGATTTAATTTTAGCACCTTTGGATCCCGAGATCAAGAGAACAATTCATAGGCTTCGAAGGGACAATAGAGAGATTATTCAAATGGCGGACCAAAATCCACCTGAGGAGCCTAGGCCTATTAGAGATTATTTTCAGCCTGTGTTTCAGGGACAATAATCGGGGATTGTCTATGCCCCGATCAATGCCAACAATTTTGAGCTGAAGACCGATCTCATTCAGATGGCTCGAGATTGTGCTTATAGAGGATCGCCCACCGAGGACCCAAATTCTCATCTAAAATCATTTTTAGACATTTGTGGGACAGTTAAAATTAATAGAGTTTCTGAGGATGCTATTCGCTTACGGTTATTTCCTTTTTCTTTGCAGGATAAAGCACGAGATTGGTTGCAGTCTATTACCCCTGGGAGCATCACCACCTGGGATGCTTTGGTGCAAGCCTTTTTAAAGAAATTTTTCCCTCCTGCAAAGACGGTCAAGCTGAGGACCGAGATTGGAACATTCCAACAACAATATGATGAGCAGCTGTTCGAAGCCTGGGAGCGATTTAAAGAGTTACTGAGGAAGTGCCCTCAGCATGGATACCCCAACTGGCTTCAGGTTCAATTGTTTTATAATGGTTTAACTCCTAATACAAAAACGATTGTTGATGCAGCTGCAGGTGGGACTCTGTTGTCCAAGACCGTGGAAAATGCTCACATACTTTTAGAGGATATGGCCACTAACAGCTATCAGTGGCCATCTGAGCGGTCTGCACCTAAAAAGATTGCTGTTGGAGTGTTTGAGGTTGACAAAGTAAGTGCACTCCAGGCCCAAATGACCTCCCTGGCTAATGCTTTTATGAAATTTTCAGGTACAGGGAGTGCACAGTCAATTGAATCAGCTGCTGCATTAGCATCTAGACCTCTGGAGGAGACTATTGAACAGGTTTAGTATGTATCAAATTCTAATTTTAGGGGATATAATAATAATTCTACACCTACACATTATCACCCTAAAAATAGGAACCATGAAAATTTCTCTTACGCCAATACTAAGAATGTTCTTAACCTTCCTGGGTTTGCCCCTCAAACTCAAGAAAATAAAAAGTTAGAATATCTTGTTGGAGCTTTCATTGCAGAGTCAAGTAACAGGACAACCAAATTGGAGGAGGCAGTCATTGCCATCAACTCAACAATGAATGGCCACAGTGCTGCCATCAAGAACATTGAGACTCAGCTGGGACAATTGGTAAGTGTGGTAAGCACCATGAATAAAGGTAAGGCCCCAGCTGAGCAAGAGAAAACTCAGATGGAATACTGTAAGGCAATCACTGTGCACCAGGAGAAAGCTGAAGAGGAACCTGAGTCTGAGGATTATGACACGCCTACAGGGGAAGCTGAGGAGGACACATCATCAGATGAGGCTGAAAAACCTGAACCTGATCCTCCTATTCCTTCTCCCACATTGATGGTTCCTAAAGAAAAGAAAAAGAAAAAGAAGAAAAAGAACAATCAGGTTCAGTTTGATAGATTTATGAATGCTTTTATGAATCTGAACATTAATATTCCTTTTGCAGAGGCATTAAAGATGCCCCAGTATAACAGGTTCATGAAGGAGTGGTTAGCAAAGAAGCGAAAGGAAAAGAAGGTTGACACTGTATATCTTGCTTCCACATGCAGCACTAGAGTACAACAGAAGGTACCTGAAAAAGTAGCAGATCCAGGGAGTTTTTCTGTTCCTTGTAGCTTTGGTACTTATTCTTTTAGAGCATTATGTGACTTAGGTGCTAGCATTAATATTATTCCTTTGTCCTTGTGTAAAAAGTTAGACATAGGTGAGATTAAATCTACTCCTGTAAAGCTCCAATTGGCTGATCAGTCTGTGGTTAGACCAGTTGGCATTGTAGAAAATGTTGTAATCAGAGTAGGTAGATTTTTCCTCCCTATTGATTTGTATGTTATGGACATGATAGAAAATCCTTCAATGCCTGTCATATTAGGAAGACCATTCCTCGCTACTGGGCGAGTGATTATTGACATTGAGCGCAGGGAGCTCACTCTTAGAGTCAGGAACGAAAAAGAAATTTTTAAGGCAGTTGAAAACTCCAAGGGACAATCTGAAGTGCTTTTCATGGGCTATGTTGGGTTCCTAGAGTGAGTAAAAATATGGTATAAAAGACTCTAGAATTCCTGTGCAAGTATACACAGTCTGCAGCAAGTAATATTATCAATCCGAGTCCTGAATTAGTTTCCACTCTACCTATTTTGTGTAACTTTCTAATGGTTTCAAAGATGGTAAAATGATTTGGTTTTATAAGAATTGTGCTGAAGCAAAATAAATGACAGAACAACGAGTAAACAAATAGATAGACAGATTAAAGACAGGCGCTGGTTAGGATTTTGTGATTGTTCTAAAAGATGCTCTAGCAATATTATTGATCATGCATTTCTCGCAGTATTATTAGCGGATTCCTCCCGGAACTCTGGATCTGTTGGGATGTGTTTCAACCCCAATGAAGTACGACCGATCAAGCACTAGGCAACTGGCTATCCCTAGCTCAGTCACTGGCGTTCACCAATACACAATGATCGTAGTGTGGATAATTGTCACACACTCTCTAAATCATCCCTGAAACTAGAGAGAGCTATTCACACCGGCTGGCCAGGCGGGCATAAAATGGAAATAAGTACAACAATTAACCAAAATGCGATAGTCAATATATTACTAAAGATGAAGCACGACAATCACATTATTCCTAACCAACACCTAAGCTACTTAGTTCATAATAGACATGGAAATACAAATCACAATCTTAGTAGGCATGTCCATAATCACAAGTTAATAAAGAAAATAAACTCCTTAATCAGCTTGCGGATGATGGTGTTCTTGATGATCTTCAATCTCTCTATACTATTCGGCTTCCAAGGGGAAACATAGAATCCCTTTGACTTGGGCGGCTACTTCCTTTTATGATAGGAGGCTTGAATTAGGTCAACTTGGACACGTGTAGGGCTCTCCTTGCTCCTTTATCACGAAAATTACTCAACAAAAGTCGGTCCATGAAGTTGGCTAATGAGCTATGACGTGGTAGTTTTTGCTTCCAGTTTTGCTGCAGCACAAAATTTGCTCTCTCTAGTCGCCCAGCAGCATAATCTACACAAAATAATTTCCAATGCTTCCATTCTTCCAAATGGGTTAAAACATGTAATATCTATCCAAAACCAACCCTAATAAGCATAAAGGATACACAAATCCCTATATAATTGAGGCCTAAATAACTACCTTTTGGACAGTTATCATACCCCCAAACTTGAACTATTGCGCGTCCCGAGCAATACTAACCAACCTTCCTTCAAGAATTCAAAACATCAGACAAAGAATAGCTTAATCAAACCAGACAGTCCAACACTACTTTTAACCTTTACCTGAGCACTCTGCAAAACCAAGCTCTGCTGCAGCAAAATGATTCCTCCGGCATGGACAAATAATCACCACTTTTCAACTTAATTCTAAGAACTCCCCATAGCCTAGCTCTATTATCAAACATTTCAAAACATATTTTTAAAGGGGTTTATATCCTTGTTTATCAGACTTAAAGCAGCCTTACAGTCATAAGCTCTTAAGCATGAGATGACCCACTTTATGGTGCAGTATACCCTTGCCTCAAGCTCATCACCAACTAGGCTCAATACTCATTATAAAGCTAAAAAATCCTTAGTTATTCTATCTCTTGCCCCTCAGAATGACGACATTTTATGATGAAGCTCACCTAAGTTTTGGGAGACAGAAAAAAAACTGTTGGATTATCATTCATCCCTCAAAACTTTTGCTCCGTCAAAATTTTCAGCAAAATTTTCAACAACCAATCTTTTTCAGCAAATCATTTCATCATTTTTTTTCATATTTCCTAGGTCATCTTTTGACGCGAAGACAAACTGTGGGTATCACAAATGTCCCCGGTTACTCAATAACCTAACAAATTTTTACTTGAAGGAGAGGAATGCTCGAGCAAAACAATTGGAGTAGCAAAAAGTCCCCCAAACTTGAATTATTCATTGTCCTCAATGAATCAATATATAAGCCATTATACCCCCAAACTTAAATTTTTCTATCTGAATTTTTAAACTAAACATGGGACTCAGATTAAGCTAAACGTGGATCATATAAGTCAATACTAGCTTCAAAATCTTCTTTGCCGCAACAACAGTCCAGGCTAGAAGAAATGCTCAAGCAAAAGGTTTCTGGAGATCAGAATACCTTGATCTAATTAAGCGTAACCAGTCCAAGCTTCAAAAATTCAGAAGAAAATTAGTTAAGTTAGAGTTGCTCAGTGCTCATGGAACAAAAACATTCAGAAATTTCATTAAAAATATTCAAAGAAAAATTACATAGTAGAGATATATTTTTGTCAAAGTAGAAAAATTAAAAAGAAACAGACAAGCAGTTATAACAGCGAGCAGGGTCAATATGCGCGAGAGAACAAAAATGGAAAAACAAAAGTAATGCTCGCTCCAGGTCATCCCATCAGTCAATCTTCCTGACCCTACTCCTCATCAACATCCTCTTCTCGTTCAACAGGTGGGGGTGGTATCCACAGATTAAATAAGTCATCGGGAAACACTAGGAAGGCCTTGTTCACACGTAACTTCGGAGATGGAGACACGTGGAATAAACAATATATTTGTATTAATGTAATATGCGTGTGGGTGTACAATCTCTAACTTTAATCCTCTGATTCTCTCTCTTGTGTGTGAATGTGTTTCACTCGAGGGCTGGAACGCTTGATCCCGAGTCTGAAGCTTCAATGGATTCTTGGAGCTTGAAGTCTTCTAGTCTTGAAGGAGTCTTCAGTCTTCAAGAAGTGTTGATGTCCTGAAGAATCTTTGATCTTCAAAGAGTGTTGAAGTCTTGAAGAGTGTTTGGTCTTCAAGAAATGTTGATGTCCTGAAGAGTTTTTGATCTTCAAGGAGTGTTGAGGTCTTGAAGAGCGTTTGGTCTTCAAGAAGTGTTGATGTCTTGAAGAGTCTTTGATCTTCAAGGAGTGTTGAAGTCTTGAAGGGTGTTTGCTCTTCAAGGAGTGTTGAAGTCTTCAAGAGTGTTTGGTCTTAAAGAAGTGTTCAACACTTGGACTTGTGGATTGTAGAGAGTCTTCGGTCTTCAGACTTGGTGGAGTCTCTTTGAATTCTCTGGTTCTGCTTGAGAGCTTTGGAAACTCTGAATTCTTGTCTTTGTGAGAGTGTAGAATTTCTGAACCCTTGAAATGGTGGAGAACTCCTCTATTTATAGAGTTCTCGCTGGATGGGCCCTGGAGACTTTTGGGCCTAACAACTTGGGCTTGGGCTTAATTGGTTTTGGGCTCAACCTGGGTTTGGTTCATATTTGACCCAAAACCATATGACCCAAACATTTAAAAGACCCAAATTTGATCCAAATAATTATTATTTTTAATTAATTGGTCAAATTAATTAATTTGATCAAAATAATTTAATTTTAATTAATTGATCAAATAGAAATTTGGCTCTATAAATTTATAATTGGCCAACTTTGTCTTCAAATTAAATTTGAGACACATGTCGATTTATAATTGGTCCCAAATTTAATTAATTATAATTTGTCATTAATTTTAAATAATGACGTGGCAATTTGTCATTGGCCAAAATTTCTCCTTCAACAAATGCCCCATTTTCGAGAGTTAGTCACAAGTTATGTGTGAGTGAATCTCGAAAAAGATATTTTGGGATCAAAATGCAAGATATTTGTTCTTGATTTTGACTCCCTTTGGTGTGTCAATTGAATCAAAATATGAATTTTGGTCAAAATTTTGATTTTTTTTTTATTTGACACACTTTTATCGCCAATTAATCAAAATTCGAAATTTGGTCAAAATTTTGATTTTTTTTTTCTTATTTGGCAGCAAACTCTGATTTGAAGTTTGGGCAAATTTTGGTTTATACCCAAATTTTGATTTGAGGTAAAATCCTACCCAATTTTAACTTGCATTTGGAATAGAATTTGAGGTTTTGACTTTGGTTCATTTGGGATAAAATTTGGATTATGCCCAAAATTTAATTTAAGGCTGCATCCAAAATTTGGTGGAAATTTGGAACAAAATTTTCATATGGAACTTAGAAAATTTGATTTGGGATAAAAGTTTAATTATACCCAAATTCAGTTTAATTCAATCCAAATCTGTTTAGGAGTTTATCAAATCAATTTGAATTTATCTTCCAATTTGATTTAAATCAAATCTCATACTTTGGACTAAAATTTTAAACAAAATCTCCAAATTTTTATTTTTCAATTTGATTTACATCAAATCTCATATCTTTGGGTTAAAATTTGAACCAAAGACTCTCGTTGGAGATAAGATTTATATTCGAACCCATCCCAAAATGGATGGAGATTGCCGTTGGAGATAAGATTTATATTTGAAGTAATCCCAAAATTGATGAAGATTGTCGTTGGAGATAATATTTATCTATTTGAACTTATCCCAAAATTGATGAAGATTGTCGTTGGAGATAAGATTTATATTTGAATTTATCCCAAAATTGATGAAGATTGTCGTTGGAGATAAGATTTATATTTGAACTTATCCCAAAATTGATGAAGATTGTCGTTGGAGATAAGATTTATATTGAATCCAACTTTCCATTCTATAAATAAGGTTGAACCTCAGCAGGGGAGAGCACACATCAATTGCAGGGAACATTCAAGAAAGGATTCAAGTAGGAAACTTCCTTCTCTCTCTCTTTTTTTTTTATATATATATTTTGTAATTTTTTCGTTTTTTTTTTATTTTCATTTTTTTTTTATTATTTTTTTAAGATTCTTCCTTTTTTTTGTTTTTTTTTACTCAACATTTTGCCTATATTTCAATTACAAGCACAGTGCTTTCATCCACCATCTAAAAGGTAAGTACGAAGGTAAGTGATTTTTTTTAAGGCATACATATCCTTGTTGTCTTCAATTTGCAGGTACAATGTCTTTCAGTACAAGTACAAGGACATGTTCCTTGGACTTGTGTCACCGTCACGCCTTTCAGCACGAGTGTAGGGACATGTTCCTGGCTTTGGGACATGTTCCTTGGACTTGTGTCGCCACCACGCCTTTTCAGCATGAGTACAGGGACATGTTCCTGGCTTTGGAACATGTTCCTTGGACTTGTGTTGCCGCCATGCCTTTTAGCACGACTGTAGGGACATGTTCCTGGCTTTGGGACATGTTCCTTGGACTTGTGTCGCCACCACGCCTTTTCAGCATGAGTACAGGGACATGTTCCTTGCTTTGGAACATGTTCCTTGGACTTGTGTTGCCGCCATGCCTTTTAGCACGAGTGCAGGGACATGTTCCTGGCTTTGGGACATGTTCCTTGGACTTGTGTCGTCACCATGCCTTTTCAGCATGAGTATAGGGACATGTTCCTTACTTTGGGACATGTTCCTTGGACTTGTGTCGCCGCCACGCCCTTTCAGCACGAGTGCAGGGACATGTTCCTGGCTTTGGGACATGTTCCTTGGACTTGTGTTGCCGCCATGCCTTTTGGCACAAGTGCAGGGACATGTTCCTTGGACTTGTGTCACCTTCACGCCCTTTCAGCACGAGTACAGGGACATGTTCCTCGCTTTGGGACATGTTCCTTGGACTTGTATCGCCGTCACGCCCTTTCAGCACGAGTGCAGGGACATGTTCCTTATTTTGGGACGTGTCCTTGGACTTGTGTCGCCGCCACACCTTTCAGCATAAGTACAAAGACAATTGACGTCTTTGGACTTTAGGAAGTAGCGCAGCTGTGCAGCCGAGCGTAGCATGAGGACCTTCGAACTTGGAGAAGGAAGCAGCACAGCGTGAGGACAATTGACGTCATTGGACTTTAGGAAGTAGCGCAGCAGTGCAGCCGAGCGTAGCATGAGGACCTTTGAACTTGGAGGAAGGAACTGCAACGAAGCGCGTGAGAACCTTCGAACTTGGAGGAAGGAACTGCAACGAAGCACATGAGAACCTTTAAACTTGAAGGAAGGAACTGCAACGAAGTGCGTGAAAACCTTCGAACTTGGAGGAAGGAACTGCAACGAAGCACGTGAGAACCTTCGAACTTGGAGGAAGGAACTGCAGCGAAGCGACGTGAGAACCTTCGAACTTGGAAGAATGAACTGGAGCAGCAGAGAACCTTCGAACTTGGAGGAAGGAACTGCAGCGAAGCGCGTGAGAACCTTCGAATTTGGGAGAAGGAACTGCAGCGAAGTGCTTGAACCTTCGAACATGGGGAGAAGGAACTGCAACACAGCGCGTGAGAACCTTCGACCTTGGAGAGAAGGAACTGCAACGAAGCGCGTGAGAACCTTCGAACTTGGGAAGAAGAAACTCCAGCGAAGCTGTGTGAGAACCATCGAACTTGAGAGAAGAGGGAACAATGCAACAGCGCACCACATAAGATCCTTCGCACTTGGAGGAGGTGTTGGGTTTTATGCCCTAAAACTCGTTGATAGTGAATGTAACCGTTGACCGGATATTAATGAAATAATATTGATATATGTTTCCATTAATTGTTATTAGTTATTTTATATTTGTCTTTGCCTAATAATAACCCTAATCCAATAAACTAGACATCCAAGGCTGTAATATGAGTCTTGAACTATATGTAGCGATATATGGGATCTTTGTTCAAGAAACAACCTAAAGGGTCTATAGTATAGGGATAAGACTAGGTGCCTTATCCTGGTAACACTATGGATACGACCCACTTTGTATTTGATACAAACGTTGCGATCCAACGCGTTCGTGTAGGAGACATGCGAGTGAGGGTATCCTATGCAATGAGTTTGCATAAGATCGGACCGCGAAATAGTAACCACTGGTTATAACACCGTTAACTAGTTGGTTTTTTATTTCACTAGGACGACCTAGACAACTTAGTCTTAATCCTGAGTTGATTATGGACTCCTGCTCATGAGAGATTGTCCTTTGATTTGTATGGGTGAGAGTGGGCAATACGCCGACTCAATAAGCCTACCACTTTGGGGACAAGACCGAATGGGGAGCTGGGAACATAATCGTACAAGATGGAATTCACTTCTTCCCGACTTTAGGGAAGCAGATGAGTGTTCCCTTAAGTGGTTACTCCGAGTCTTGAACAAAGGGCCCTACCCTCTCAATGGCACGAGAGGGTTTTCTGTTTGATGGTTGGACCACAAACAGGTTGTTCATTAGAGGAGAATTTGTACTTAAGGAAATAGAGGTAACCCTGGGGTAAAACGGTAATTTGACCCAGTTGGTGTTGCGGACACTCGTGAAGGACTAACTAGTCGATATTGGTCTAGATCCGTGGACACAGAAAATATGTCTGCAGTGAGAAGAGTGCAACTGTGAGTCTATAGTGGAATGTACACACAGTTAACGAATATTGATTAATGTGGTTAATGAGTTTGACCGATTAATCTCACATCGTTGGAGCTTCTGATCTGCAGGTCCATTAGGTCCCACTGGTAGCTCGTAAAGTAATTTGAGGCAACTAAGTAATAAAAGTAAATTGAAAATGTTCAATTTATTAAGGGAAACAAATATAATATATATTGGTATATTATTATGAGAGAAATTAATATTTGAAGAAGTTCAAATATAAATTTATGGAAGTTTGAAAGAGTTCAAATAATGAATTAATTAATTTAAGGCCTAAAATGTGTTTGGGAAAATTAATTAATTCTAGGCCGAAAATTAAATATGTGATATTTAATTGGTGGTTAATTAATTAAACAATTCATTAACCGGGAATTAATCAATTATGGAAATAATTAATCACTTAAGGAAGTGATTAATCATTTATGGAAATGATCTAATCACTTATGGAAGTAATTAGTCATTTGTGGAAAAGATTAATCAATTATGGAATTGATTGATCATGATTGATTAATTAAGGAATAAGATTGAATCAATTTTGGAAAAGATTGATTTAATTGAATATTTTATTCATGGCCTCTCTTCTATAAATAGAACATTAGACCTAATTGGTCATGACACTTGACACTCTTGAAAGACAAGACCTAGAATTCTCTCTAGCCTCCCTCTTAGAGAAAGACTCCCACAAGTCTTTTGCCTCCTAGACTCAGAGACATACCGGTGTAACCTCTGTGGTGATTGGGTCAATCAAAGAAGAAAATTCTAGCGAAGAAATACCAAAGACGGCTGCTGCGTTTTGATCGTTGGAGCATCGTTGGCGAAGAACGGTCAAGTCTACAACGGAGGTTTGTAACGGTTCTTCCTCTTTTCTTTAGAAAAGCATGAAAATAAATTTAGATTTATTTTTAAGCATGTTTAAACCAATTTTACAGCAGCTTTAAAGTTTGTTTAAAGTTTGTTTGAGTTATCGTAACGGTATTTTAATGTTAATTAATATACGGCGTAAGGTCCAATCGATGCGCTTCCGCTGCGTGGGGACTTTTATTCCCTTCAGGAGGAACAACGTAGCAGTCGTACAACTGAGAACCCTCGAACTTGGAGAAAGAACAATGCAGTAGGATACAACAAAGAACCTTCGAACTTGGAGAAGGAACAACGCAATAGCGTACAGTGTAAGGACCCCCGAACTTGGAGAGAAGGAACTGCAGCGAAGAACCTTTTTTTTGTTTATAGAGACTGAACTTAATGTTTTCTTTAAGCTGCCTACGTACCCTTATGGAATAGGGATCAAGTCATAACGTAGTTTAAGATTTTTTTGCACTCACCTTTTAAGCTCGTGTGGGCTAGGAGCATCATGCAGTTTAGACTCTTGCGATAAGGAGCTTTTAGATTTTAAAAGCTTTTATCTTTACCATGGTCTTGATCAGATCTTTCATTTATAGGATTAGTCAAGACAATGAGATTTGGCTTCACCTTCAAAGAACCTTCTGTAGTTATGAGAACAGAGAATTTCCTCTTCACACGTGACAGGATGCTACTTTGAAGCTTCTTACCGTTGTTTACTTCATCGAAAAGTTTCACCTCCAAGTTATTCATCTTTCTTTTAGGTTGATTGCTTGTTACTTTGAGGCGATCAAAAACAGATGTCAAAGGTTGACTTTTCTTCGATGTGGAGACACTTAGCCTTTGAAAAGCTGAAGGTCGAGCGGAGGTGGACATCGAACATTGATTTTCTTCCTCTGTCGCGACCATACTCATTCTTTGGAATACCGAAGGACGAGTAGTTGAAGGCTTGATGCGATCGAAGACGGAAGTCCTTTGTTCATTCTTCTTGGAATTGTCAACTTCTTCTACGTCGATGCAGTAGGAAGTTGCAAGGTTCTCTTTTTCCCTTTTGTGGAAAGTTTTGGAGAAGGATTTATTCAACATCACCAGTTGTTGAGGTTGAGAAAACTTTTTACTTCTCTTCCTCTTGGGTTGAAGTTTCTTAGGATCCTTCTTTCTTTGATGTTTGCTCTTTCCTTTGATTGTAGCAAGATTTAATTGGGCTACTTCATCAAGGTCGTGCTCAATTCTGCCTTCCTTAGCCAACTTAAAATTAAGTCCTTTAGAACGAAACATCTTTCCACTGGATGACCAATAACTCGATGAAACTTGCAATACTTGAGATCATCGACTTTCTCCATCTCTTCTGGTCGTTTACACGTAGGAAACTCTATCAGTTGCGCTTCCAGTAGTTGTTCCAACATATCAGGAATGTCAGCATCAGCGAAAGGATAGATTTTCTTCTGTCTTTCCTTTAATGTTAAGCGATGCGTTCCGTTTGTTTGTTGCTTTTCTTTCGAATATGACTTGGGAAGGGTTGTGTTGACAACCATAGATTCTTCTATAGTCTCTTCGTCGTTCCTTCCTTCTTTTCTCATGTTAGAGAGGAGAAGGTCTTGGTTTTCTCGACTAGCAATACTTAGCTCCATATCGTGGGCGCGAGTTGCTAGTTCCTCAAAGGTGCGAGGCTTTATACCTTTAAGGATGTAGATGAGTTCCCAGTGCATGCCTTGAATGCACATCTCGACGGAAGAGAGTTCAGTGAGACGATCTTCGCAATCTAGACTCATGGCTCTCCAGCGATTTATATAGTTAACAACGAGTTCACCTTTTCGTTGTTTAGTGTTGGTGAGCTCGAACATGCTAACGGTTCTTCTAGTGCTGTAGAAGCGATTCAAAAACTCTCTTTCGAGTTCCTCCCAACTGTCTACTGACTCAGGTTCTAGATCAGTGTACCAATCAAAAGCATTTCATTTAAGTGTTCGAACGAACTGCTTGACTAGTATGTCCCCTCGAGTACCAGCGTTCTCACATGTCTCAACGAAGTGGGCAATATGTTGTTTAGGATTGCCCTTTCCATCAAACTGCTGAAATTTTGGTGGCTGATACCCGATTGGCGTTCTCAAGTTATCAATCCTCTTAGTATAAGGTTTGGAATACAAGAGGGAATCTCGAGTAGGTCCACCGTACTGAGCTTTGATACAGTTTGTGATCATATCTTGGAGCTGTTTGATGGATAGTGAAGCAACCGAAGCAGAACACTGTGGCTGATCATCTTGCACTATAGTCTTTCCTTTGTCATGATATTTTATGACTTGTGTTTGACTTGATTCAGCGATATGTTGGTTCTCAATTTGACACTTTGGTTGCGCGATTTGAGAATCTTTTTCTTCAATCGCCTTCATCAAGTTGTTGATGTGCTCTTGCATCTCAGTCATTCTTTCTTCCATTGTTCTTGTCTCAGCCACCATGACAGTCACTACGTCAGAATCAGGTTCAAACAGAGGGTTATACTTAACAAGAAATTTGTCATTAGGATATGCCCCCTGCAAGGTTGTTTCTTGGCCTCCAGCGATAGAAGCTTTATCTTCTTGCAACGTCAGTTCATTGAAGCAACAATGGGCAGTAGAACCCATGTAAGACTTGTTCATCACAGCGACCATTGAAGAAGTTTTGAATGACATGTTTATACTTGTGTTTTGAGATAAGAGAGAGAGATGAGAGGTAGAGATGGTCCCACTGGGCGTGCCAATTTGTTCACACGTAACTTCGGAGATGGAGACATGTGGAATAAACAATATATTTGTATTAATGTAATATGTGTGTGGGTGTAAAATCTCTAACTTTAATCCTCTGATTCTCTCTCTTGTGTGTGAATGTGTTTCACTCGAGGGCTGGAACGCTTGATCCCGAGTCTAAAGCTTCAATGGATTCTTGGAGCTTGAAGTCTTCTAGTCTTGAAGGAGTCTTCAGTCTTCAAGAAGTGTTGATGTCCTGAAGAGTCTTTGATCTTCAAGGAGTGTTGAAGTCTTGAAGAGTGTTTGGTCTTCAAGAAATGTTGATGTCCTGAAGAGTTTTTGATCTTCAAGGAGTGTTGAGGTCTTGAAGAGCGTTTGGTCTTCAAGAAGTGTTGATGTCCTAAAGAGTCTTTGATCTTCAAGGAGTGTTGAAGTCTTGAAGGGTGTTTGCTCTTCAAGGAGTGTTGATGTGGACTTTTCCTAACCGCAAGCGCACGGGTCAAGTAATAATATAGTCAATAGTAAATTCGAATGTCGTCCTCTGGATTGGATTTTTAAGCAAATCAAGTATTGTGAATAATCTTGCCCAATTTTATTTAGGGATCAAAAAGTGATAAAAAGATAATAATAAAACCAAATCAGAGCAAGTAAAAAGAATGGGAATTCAATTGGGAAAAGTACTTAGGGAATTGATTTCGCCGATTTAGTTTAGGATTGATTTTAAGGAATAAGTTATTATGCACAATGAAATTATGAGCCAAAGACCCTTTAATCACAACTACCTCTCCCGAGTATAATTGATTCTCAAGCAAATTAACCAACTTGATATCCCTATCTAAGTTTATTAAAATGTAAGGCAATGAGGTCTTTTAACCGATTCTAAAGATAATCTAAAACCGTCAAGAATTAGAAAGTAAACTTTATTCATGCAATCTTGAGCAAGTCTAGATCAAATCCCCTCTCCCGAGCTAGATTCGAAACTTAAATCATCCAACTAATGGCCAATTAATTGAAAGCATTAAATCAAGATTACAAACACAATAACATTGCACAACTTAAACCATAAATCAATCCATAAACTTAATCAACTACATCAATCCCTAAGTTACAAAATTAGCTACTCATGAACGTAAATACAATCTCAACTAAACATGTGAAAGCCATAAATCTAACTAAAGAAAGAGAAGGGAAAAGAAAACTCAATGTAGGCCGAATCCCGATGTCCCCGTCACGATCCCCACGAACAATGGGTTGATTTCCAAGTCTCTCCCTTTGTTTTCAGCCTCCAAATGCTCTGTTCTGCCCTGTTTACGGCTGTCTAAGGTCCCAAATCGAACTCCCCTAAAACCTAGCCGAAAATAAGCTTTTATTCTGATTTTTCGTCTTAGCGTCGAGACGCTGCCTCTTATACGCGCGTTCTGAATAAGGAAAAACAGAAGCGTCGGGACGCTTCCTATCATAGCGTCTCGACGCTGTGAGCTTTACGCGCCTAATCTGATATGGAATGTGAGCGTCGAGACGCTTAAGAGCTAGCGTCTCGACGCTAGCCTGCTATTGACCGAGATTTGACTTTTTTCCACTTTTAATCTTTTCATTCCTTTGCATCTTTTCACGCCCCGAGCATCCGATTAACTCTGATATGGCATTATAGCTCCAATCAACCATTTCCTACAAAATAAACAATAAAGCACAATAAAACGGCCCAAACATCATAAAAGACTAGCTAAATTAAATAAGTAAAAGTAGCTAGCTATGCTCGCTATCAAATACCCCCAAACTTAAGCTTTTGCTAGTCCTCGAGCAAACTCTAAATCAGACATACAATGGAAGAATGGATGCAACAATCATAACTCAATCCTCAAGGCTCAAAAGTCAATAACCAAGCAAGCAAGCGATATGCACACAAGGACCAATGAGGGAGACAAATTAAAATTTTTCCAAAATTAACTTGCACAAGCGAGATCTAACTCAACAAGATCAGACTCTACTAGCCCGGGATTGGATTATTAAACTCTCAGCTCATCTTACCTCTACACTGGCACTAAAGCTTCACTAATGAGTTAATGCAACAAATTAGTTTGTTTATCTCCATTCTTAGGTGCTTTTAATCAACAATAAAATTAAGCATGTATATGTGGCACTAACTTTCTGATAGCGAGCAGAAATGTCGCTATTTTAGTCTCAATTTATTAAGCTTTTTGGTGCTTTAATCGTGTTTTTAATGAATATATTTAATGAATTTTGTTATTTGGTCCTTAGGAGCAAAGTTGGTGATTTTGGGAGAAAAAGAGCCAAAATTGAAGTAATTCTAGCCCAAATCCTAGCTTGATGCAATTGAAGGCCCAAAGAAGACATTCATGAAGAAAAGACCAAGAGAAATGAAGAAGAAGGCCCAAAAATCAGCCCAAAAGGAAGCTGAAAAATCTGGAAAATCAGGACAGCGTCGAGACGCTTAGCAAGGCAGCGTCGCGACGCTGCCCTTTCTTGTTGCCCAAGCCGCGTGCGCAGCAGCGTCGCGACGCTTAGCAAGGCAGCGTCGCGACGCTGCTGCTATTCCAGGCCTATAAATAGGCGCCCTTTGGTGCCTCATTTCTCATCAATCAACCAAGCCATCAATCAATCCTTTCTTTCCTTTCTTAAGGCTCCTTTTTTGGAGCCCCTCTCAAGGCTTTTGAGCCTTTTTGAGAGGGTTCTTCTAGTGGGGAAATTTTGGGAATTTTGGGAAGCAATCCTAGAGGCTCGAGGAGTAGTCAGCGGGGGCTCCAAGCGTCAGCAAGGGGTTTTTCGACGGTCAATTCCTTTCCTTTTATGCTTTTTAATATGCTTTCCCTTGTAATTATTGTGGATATTATGTGTAGCTAAACCCCAATTTGGGGTCTTGAAATGAAATGATAGTGGAAATATTGTTATAATTTCTTGTCTCTTGCCCATGTCCTAATTATTTGTATGGATGTGCTTAATGCTTTACTCAATATGGCCAATTGTGTAATGATTTGATTCTTAATGGAAACTCAACGGAGAGAAATTAGGATAGATCATAATCCATGCAACTAGTTTAATTGCCCGTTGTGACACCGGGATTAATTGATTAAACTTAGATTCCTAAAATGAATCAGAACGTAATAATTAATGATTTTTAATGGCGCTAAGGACACTTAGGTTGTTAAAATGAATTAATTACAATTAGGGGAGACCGACAGGAGAACCTATGTGATTAACGGAGATTCTAGGTTTATAATTAGTTGGGCAATGAGATTGGATAATTATAGCAATTATTTAGCTAATCATTGATTTTCAAGACCCCTCTTCCCACTTAAAGAAAACTCTTTCTCCACATTTTATTTCTGATTGATCAATTTGTTTTCATTAAGTCATTTTTAATTTAAATTCTTTTTATCGCATGAACGTGGTCCCTAAATATTATTTCACCTAAGTATTTTCAGTGCTCAAGAGAATTTTAATTATTTGCTTAAGTTTCGCTTCGCCTCCCTGAGGATTCGATACTCGGAATACTTTCCGTTTTATATAACTTGTGACGACCCGTGCGCTTGCGGATAATCGTTTAGTACAACCAACAACACTTTCACACACCCATTGCAGGGACCCTTAACCTGAGATTTCTCTGGTTGGCCTAACTGATCACAACAGGGGTAGCTCTTTTTGCCTAAACTTTATTAAACATTGCAAACTGTGCACAGGCCATGGCATAATAATTTTTTTTTTCAACAGTAACTACAAGAATGATTTTTCTTTATGAGCATAAATAGCATATATTCTTTTCTTTTCTCCTAAGCAAGATTAAACATGCTAATTTGCAAAAAATTAACTCTTTAGCTCTACCCTACACCTATCGAGGTGACAACAAGCATATGAACCTAATAATTTGCTCCTAAGCATTCAAATCCAAATCTAGCCAAGACAAATACTCTACTCATGCAAGCCATCTCCTAGAAAAATTTTAAAAAGTCTCCCTTTTTGGGCACTTATGCTTACATCTCATCACAAGCTTGAAAATTGACAAGAAAGCCTATCCTAGGACATCATAATCATGCAAAAGTAGCATCCAGAAAACAACCATATGCAAAATTCAAAGAAAGCTCAAAACTATAGCCCGAACTCAGATGCTCAAGGGCTCCACAAACATGCTAATCCACCCCCAAACTTAAAGTATGCATTGTCCTCAATGTATAAAGAAAATAGGGCATAAACAAGCATGAGAACAATAAAAGAATGACAGGAGTGAATAATACTGGCCTGGAATGATGATGACTTCTCGCTTGAGAGCTTTGAATCTTGAAGGCTTGAAAGCAAAGGAGAGGAAGAAAACAAGACCTACAAAACAAAAACAAACAATAAATCAAAAACAAAAAGAAAACACACTAACTTACTTGGGTTGCCTCCCATAAGCGCTTGTTTAACGTCATTAGCTCGACGTGTTGAACGTGTTTCAAGGAGGCTTTTGTTCTGTGAATCCAACAGAGGTGCTCTTTCTTGCACCTTTCCTGTAGCCCATGTAAAACACTTCATCTTTGGAGTCTTCAACTGCTTTAAAGATTTCTTTTTCGTTCTTGACTCTAATAGTGAGCTCCCTACGCTCAATATCTATGATCACTCGCCCAGTAGCGAGGAATGGTCTTCCTAATATGACAGGCATTGAAGGATTTTCTATCATGTCCATAACATACAAGTCAATAGGGAGGAAAAATCTACCTACTCTGATTAACACATTTTCTACAATACCAACTGGTCTCACCACAGATTGATCAGCCAATTGGAGCTTTACAGGAGTAGATTTAATCTCACCTATGTCTAACTTCTTACACAAGGACAATGGGATAATATTAATGCTAGCACCTAAATCACATAATGCTCTGAAAGAATAAGTACCAAAACTACAAGGAACAGAAAAACTCCCTGGATCTGCTACTTTTTCAGGTACTTTCTGTTGTACTCTGGTGCTGCATGTGGAAGCAAGATAAACAGTGTCAACCTTCTTTTCTTTTCGCTTCTTTGCTAACCACTCCTTCATAAACCTGTTGTATTGGGGCATCTCTAATGCCTCTGCAAAAGGAATGTTAATATTCAGATTCATAAAAGCATTCATAAATTTATCAAACTGAACCTGATTATTCTTTTTCTTCTTTTTCTTTTTCTTTTCCTTGGGAACCCTCAGTGTGGGAGAAGGAATAGGAGGCTCAAGGTTAGGCTGTTCAGCCTCATCAGATGATGTGTCCTCCTCAGCTTCCCCTGTAGGCGTTTCATAGTCCTCAGATTCAGGTTCCTCTTCAAATTCCTCCTGGTGCACAGTGATTGCCTTACAGTACTCCATCTGAGGTTTCTCTTGTTCAGCTGGGGCCTTACCTTTATTCATGGTACTTACAACATTTACCAACTGTCCCAGCTGAGTCTCAATGTTCTTTATGGCTGCACTGTGGCCATTCACCGTGGTGTTGATGGCAATGACTGCCTCCTCTAACTTGGTTGTCCTGTTACTTGACTCTGCAATGAAAGCTCCAACAAGATCTTCTAACTTTTTATTATCTTGAGTTTGAGGGGCAAAACCAGGAGGATTAAGAACATTCTTAGTGTTAGCATAAGAGAAATTTTCATGGTTCCTATTGTTAGGGTGATAATGTGTAGGTGTAGAACTATTATTATATCCCCTAGAATTAAAATTTGATACATACTGAACCTGCTCGATGGTCTCCTCCTGAGGTCTAGATGCTAAAGCAGCAGCTGATTCAATTGACTGTGCACTCCCTGTACCTGAAAATTTCATAAAAGCATTGGCAAGGGAAGTCATCTGGGCCTGGAGTGCACTTACTTTATCAACCTCAAACACTACAGCAGCAATCTTTTTAGGTGTAGACCGCTCAGATGGCCACTGATAGCTGTTGGTGGCCATATCCTCTAAAAGTGTGCGAGCGTTTTCCACGGTCTTGGACAACAGAGTCCCACCTGCAGCTGCATCAACAATCGTTTTTGTACTAGGAGTTAAACCGTTATAAAACAACTGTACCTGAAGCCAATCGGGGTAACCATGCTGAGGACACTTCCTCAGTAGCTCTTTGAATCGCTCCCAAGCTTCGAACAGCTGCTCATCATATTGTTGTTGGAATGTCCCAATCTCGGTCCTCAGCTTGACCGTCTTTGCAGGAGGGAAAATTTTCTTTAAAAATGCCTGGACCAAAGCATCCCAGGTGGTGATGCTCCCAGGGGTAATAGACTGCAACCAATCACGTGCTTTATCCTGCAAAGAAAAGGGAAATAAACGTAAGTGAATAGCCTCCTCAAAGACACCATTAATCTTTACCGTCCCACAAATATCCAAGAATGATTTAAGATGAGAATTTGGATCCTCAGTGGGTGATCCTCTGTATACACAATCCCGAGCCATCTGAATGAGACCGGTTTTCAGCTCAAAGTTGTTGGCATTAATCGGTGCATAGACAATTCCCGACTGTTGCCCCTGAAACACAGGCTGAAAATAATCTCTAATAGGCGTAGGCTCCTCAGGTAGATTTTGATCTACCATTTGAATAATTTCTCTATTTTCCCTTTGAAGCCTAAGAATTGTTCTTTCTATCTCGGGATCAAATGGTATCACTTCTCTACTACTACGCAAGCAAAATTAAAAATACCTTAAAAAGAGAAGAAAAACAAATATGGAAATAAATAAAGAAAAGGAAACAACTAATCTAAATATGGAAAATATAATCAAGAAAAAGGAAACAAACTAACCTAATATGGAATGCAAAAGTAAATATGGCAAAATGCAAATAAGGAAACTAATCTAGAGAGGAAAAACAAGAACAAATAAAGAAAAGATTACACAACTAAAAGAAAAACTAATCTAGAAAATCAAATATGGCTACAAACAAATAAGGAAAAAAAAGCAAACAACCTAAAAATAGTAACAATACACCCTAAATTAAGATCAAGCAATTTTTTCACAATATCAATTTAACTAAATGTGCCAATCCCCGGCAACGGCGCCAAAAACTTGATGTGGACTTTTCCTAACCGCAAGCGCACGAGTCAAGTAATAATATAGTGAATAGTAAATTCGAATGTCGTCCTCTGGATTGGATTTTTAAGCAAATCAAGTATTGTGAATAATCTTGCCCAATTTTATTTAGGGATCAAAAAGTGATGAAAAGATAATAATAAAACCAAATCAAAGCAAGTAAAAAGAATGGAAATTCAATTGGGAAAAGTACTTAGGGAATTGATTTCGCCGATTTAGTTTAGGATTGATTTTAAGGAATAAGTTATTATGCACAATGAAATTATGAGCCAAAGACCCTTTAATCACAACTACCTCTCCCGAGTATAATTGATTCTCAAGCAAATTAACCAACTTGATATCCCTATCTAAGTTTATTAACATGCAAGGCAATGAGATCTTTTAACCGATTCTAAAGATAATCTAAAACCGTCAAGAATTAGAAAGTAAACTTTATTCATGCAATCTTGAGCAAGTCTAGATCAAATCCCCTCTCCCGAGCTAGATTCGAAACTTAAATCATCCAACTAATGGCCAATTAATTGAAAGCATTAAATCAAGATTACAAACACAATAACATTGCACAACTTAAACCATAAATCAATCCATAAACTTAATCAACTACATCAATCCCTAAGTTACAAAATTAGCTACTCATGAATGTAAATACAATCTCAACTAAACATGTGAAAGCCATAAATCTAACTAAAGAAAGAGAAGGGAAAAGAAAACTCAATGTAGGTCGAATCCCGACGTCCCCGTCACGATCCCCACGAACAATGGGTTGATTTCCAAGTCTCTCCCTTTGTTTTCAGCCTCCAAATGCGCTGTTCTGCCCTGTTTACGGCTGTCTAAGGTCCCAAATCGAACTCCCCTAAAACCTAGCCGAAAATAAGCTTTTATTCTGATTTTTCGTCTTAGCGTCGAGACGCTTATACGAGCGTTCTGAATAAGGAAAAACAGAAGCGTCTCGACGCTGTGAGCTTTACGCGCCTAATCTGATATGGAATGTGAGCGTCGAGACGCTCAAGAGCTAGCGTCTCGACGCTAGCCTGTTGTTGACCGAGATTTGACTTTTTTCCACTTTTAATCTTTTCATTCCTTTGCATCTTTTCACGCCCCGAGCATCCGATTAACTCTGATATGGCATTATAGCTCCAATCAACCATTTCCTACAAAATAAACAATAAAGCACAATAAAACGGCCCAAACATCATAAAAGACTAGCTAAATTAAATAAGTAAAAGTAGCTAGCTATGCTCGCTATCAAGTGTTGAAGTCTTCAAGAGTGTTTTGTCTTCAAGAAGTGTTCAACACTTGGACTTGTGGATTGTAGAGAGTCTTTGGTCTTCAGACTTGGTGGAGTCTCTTTGAATTCTCTGGTTCTGCTTGAGAGCTTTGGAAACTCTAAATTCTTTTCTTTGTGAGAGTGTAGAATTTCTAAACCCTTGAAATGGTGGAGAACTCCTCTATTTATAGAGTTCTCGCTGGATGGGCCCTGGAGACTTTTGGGCCTAACAACTTGGGCTTGGGCTTAATTGGTTTTGGGCTCAACCTGGGTTTGGTTCATATTTGACCCAAAACCATATGACACAAACATTTAAAAGACCCAAATTTGATCCAAATAATTATTATTTTTAATTAATTGGTCAAATTAATTAATTTGATCAAAATAATTTAATTTTAATTAATTGATCAGATACAAATTTGGCTCTATAAATTTATAATTGGCCAACTTTGTCTTCAAATTAAATTTGGGACACATGTCGATTTATAATTGGTCCCAAATTTAATTAATTATAATTTTGTCATTAATTTTAAATAATGACGTGGCAATTTGTCATTGGCCAAAATTTCTCCTTCAACAGGCCTGATATGGTTTTGAGAAATTGGTTTGCAAGGCCCTCCTGAGCGCATCATCTCTCCTTTTAGCATAAGTCCAATAGGTCTGAGCTTGCCTTTCAGCAAACTCTAACCTACTGGCCAACAGTGTCAGTTGCTCTAGGATCTGATGAACTCCATACACAAGCCCACCTTGGCGAGCCTCTTGCGTACGCTGAAGCCGTGCCAGATTAGGTGTGTTAATGATTCCCTTGTCAAGCATAATCATATCCTCTGGAACCGTGGGCACTCCTGCCCTGCTGCATAACATCGTAATCGTGTTTTGAAAAAATAGCTTCCCCACCTTTTTGCACCAACAGTTAGCAATCTCAGTAGAAATTATTTTTCCAACATCTATACTCATTAAGCGAAGGATGGCAAAGGCAAGCAATACTCTGTCCCGAGATACAGTGGAGTCGTGTGTTGTCGGCAGTAAGTGTAGCCTAATGAAACTCATCCAAGTGTTGGCTTCACTCTTCAAATAGGCAGCTTGAAATGTGTGCTTGCGCGTCTGCGACACCCTCCATTGAGCCCCCTCAACACCTACCTCTCGGACCGCCGTACTTAATTGGTCGCTCGATGGCGTAACCATCATCTCATTAAAAACTGCATGTGGAAAATTCTGGAGATCAAACAAACTATTAATGGCTTCTGGGCTCCATTGTACAAGCACTCCTCGCACTATAACTTCAAAGTCATCCTTAACGTAAAGATTAGCATAGAATTCTCGAACAATGTTGGCATTGACAGGTTCAGGCTTCGCACAAAACTGCCTCCACCCAAGGTTCGCTATTCCAGACTCTAAGAACCTTGGCAAATCACTGCCAAATCCCCGCTCGAACAAGAAATCACGCTTCAGCACCTCTTGGTATTTTGCTCTCGCAAGCTCGTTGACAAAGCGAATGAATGGTACCCTTGGTTCCTCAATCTCACCCGATGCTTCGGCAATTCCTTTGCCCTTGTCTTCTCTTTGTTCGCGCAAAATCACTTCTTCTGCCTTCCTTGCCTCTTCTTCCTTTGCCTTATTTTCAGCTTCCCTCTTTTCTTCCTCAGAGTTCGACGTCGGAGGCGATGGAGTGTTCGGAATCACCCTCATGCGACCCCGCCTTCCGTTTGATGTGGCGGCGCTTTGGTGGTTCAGGCATTACGACTTCAACATGAGCCTCCTACACCGGCTCCGGTGTTTTCTCTTTTTCAGGCATACCTGCGGCCTGCTCCTCAACCTCTGTTTCTTGATTTTTCTCAGCAATCTTTTCTTGAACCGTATCAGAAATTCTCAGTTCTTCCTCAGGATTTTTAGCTCTCTCTGTATCCACGTCATCCACTGTTTCTTCTCGAATGGCTTCTTGCTCCTCAGCCCTCTGCTGCCTCCTTCTTCTTTTAGCCTCTTTTTCTTCTGGCGTTCTCTTTTTCTTAGTTTTCCCTTTCTGCACTTCCGGAGTAACCGGTGTTTCCTCCTCTTCACTCTCTCTTTCTTTCCTTGCTCTAGTCTTCGCCATGGAGGACTCAACGGTTTTACAGAGAATGGAAGGGAAAAAGAAAGAATGCAGACGACAAAATTGGATCAAGAAGATGAAGTGGAAAGAAACTTACCAGCGGTTGTGAATAAATAAGGCTCCAGCAAAATGCAATCCTAACCAAAATGATTTGCTCTGCATTAAATAATATTACCGTTTAATTTGAAGTGAATGTAACCTGAAAATTTGAAACCACCAACGGTAAAATCGTGGATTCCAAACGCCCATGGTAAAAATTGATGTGTTGTCCATCATTGAAGCCTTCGGATGATTGCTCTGCGACACGTGGCTTCATCAGATGATGCATGCAAATTTACCTGCGAAAATTCAAAGCCAAATCCCAACGCTAAAAATAATAAATTTCCAACGGAAACCCTTTTAATTCGGATTATTTTGCTCTAGCCATAATCTTACTGCAACAACCTTCTGACCCTGCAGAATCTTTGATATAGAATTTAAATTTCAAAAAAAAAGGGAAAATCACATCTTTCAAATTTAAATTTAACCGACCAAATCAAATTTAATCTTTTATTCTCAAGAGAAGCCGAATAAATTATAGAAAATCTTTATTAATTCAAATTAAACAGAATTAAATAACTGAAAATAGAATCTAATCCTAAAAATCTGATTAATTAAAAGATAATTCAAAGATAATCTAAATAACCCGAAAATAAAATCAAACTAAATTAAAAAATAGATAAAATCTAAACTACCAAAAATACCAATATTTTAAAGATAAAATCTAATAAATCATGTAAAATCAAATCTAATCTAACTGAAATTAAAATCAAATCTAACCTAACCGAAATTAAAATCAAATCAGCGACAAATACAATTAATACAAAGTCTGGGAGCTCAAAATTTTTGCTCTGTGAAATGCTCCCGCAAAAGTCCTGCTCTCTCAATCATCAACCAACCTTAGGGAAGGATATTTCGACCGAAACTCCTCACCCCAATAATGCTTCACACGTTGTCCATTCACCTTGAACACTCTCTCATCTTTTTCATCTTGCAAAGTAATTGCTCCATTGGGGAAAACCTCAATCACAATAAATGGTCCTGACCATCTAGATTTTAATTTTCCAAGAAATAATTTTAATCTAGAGTTATAAAGCAAAACTTTTTGACCATTGACAAACTCGTTAGATTTAATTTTCTTGTCATGCCACAACTTAGTCTTTTCTTTATACATTTTCGCATTTTCATAAGAAAATTATGACAAAATTCTTCTAACTCATTAAGCTGCAGCATTCTTATTGCTCCTGCACGACTCAGATCAAAATTTAACTTTTTCAAAGCCCAAAATGTTTTATGCTCAAGCTCTAATGATGGCAAGCTTTCCCATATACTAACCTATAGGGAGACATACCTAGAGGAGTCTTATAAGCTGTTCTATAAGCCCAAGAGCCTCATCCAACCCAAAGGACCAATCCTTTCTAGATGGATGGACTACTTTCTCTAAAATAGCTTTAATTTCCCTATTACTAATTTCAGCTTGACCATTTGCTTGTGGGTGATAAGGGGTAGCTATCCTATGCTTAATCTCATACTTAGCTAAAAGCTTAGTGAAGATATTATTAACAAAATGTGTACCCTCATCACTCACTAGAGCCCTAGGTGTCCCAAACCGCGCAAAGATATGTGATTGAAGAAACCTTGCTACTGTCTTGGCATCACTCTGATGGCATGCAATGACCTCCACCCATTTGGACACATAATCAACTGCCAATAAGATAAAAACATTGCCATTAGAAGGGGGAAATGGCCCCATAAAGTCAATACCCCATACATCGAATAATTCAACTTCTAAAATGTAAGTAAGAGGCATTTCATCTCTAGGCCCTAGATTTCCTCTCTTTTGGCAAGCATCACATTGCTTGTAGAACCAATGGGCATCCTTAAATAACGTAGGCCAGAAGAATCTGCAATGCAAAATCCTCATAGATGTCCTCTGACCGCTGAAATGACCTCCATACGGCGAAGAGTGACATTGCTCCAAGATTTCCTTTGCTTCAGCACCTGAAACACACCTACGAATAATACCGTCAGAGCATTGCTTATACATAAATGGCTCATCCCAATAGAAAAATTTTGCATCGTGCTTAAACTTTTTCTTCTACCTCCAATCCATGTCAATAGGAGTGACTCCCTTTACCAAAAAGTTGGCAATATCAGCATACCAAGGGACATCCCTAACTACCTTTACCTCAACAGCAAAGAGTTGTCCATCAGGAAAAGAATCGAAAATGGTAGATTGCTCCAGCAAAGATGATGACAGATCAAGACGAGATAAATGATATGCAATGACGTTTTCTGATCCTTTCTTGTCCTTTATCTCCAAGTCGAATTCCTGCAACAGTCAAATCCAACGAATTAGTCTAGGCTTTGCATCTTTCTTAGACATTAGATACCTTATTGCTGCATGATCCGTAAAAACCGTGACTTTGGATCCAACCAAATATGGCCGGAACTTCTCAAAAGCGAACACCACAGCTAACAACTCCTTTTTAGTAGTTGTATAGTTGACTTGTGCTTCATTTAAAACCTTGCTTGCATAATATATAGGATGGATAAATTTGCCCTGCTTTTGCCCTAGCATCGCACCTACTGCAGCATCACTCGCATCACACATTACCTCGAATGGTAAATTCCAATTAGGTGCGCAAAGAATGGGTGCTGAAATTAAAGCAGCCTTTAAAGTCTCTAAAGCCTTCCTACAATCTGCACTAAAGTCAAAAACATGATCAGTGCACAACAAGTTACAAAGAGGTTTACTGATTTTGGAAAAATTCTTTATGAACCTCCTATAAAATCCAGCATGTCCTAAATAACTCCGAATTCCCTTCACTGAATTCGGTGGCTCTAGTCTTTCAATAACCTCTACTTTTGCTCTATCAACTTCTAGACCATTTTTAGAAATTTTATGTCCTAACACTATGCCCTCCTTCACCATGAAGTGACATTTTTCCCAATTAAGAACTAGATGGGTATCCTCACATCTTTTTAACACCTTACCTAAATTATCTAAACAACTCTGAAAAGACCCTCCAAACACTGAAAAATCGTCCATAAAGACCTCAACAATGGACTCAGTCATATCAGAAAAAATTGCCAACATACACCGCTGAAATGTTGCTGGAGCATTGCAGAGGCCGAAAGGCATTCTCCTAAAAGCGAATGTCCCTTAAGGACAGGTGAAAGTGGTTTTCTCCTGATCCTCAGGAGCAATAGTAATCTGATTATACCCAGAATAACCATCCAAGAAACAGTAGTAGGCCTGACCAGCCAATCGATCCAACATCTGGTCGATAAATGGTAGAGGGAAATGGTCCTTACGGGTAGCTTTATTAAGCCTCTTGTAATCCATGCAAACCCTCCAGCCAGTTACTGTCCTGGTTGGGATCAACTCATTGTCGTTATTGCTCACCACAGTGACACCTCCCTTCTTAGGAACACATTGGACAGGGCTTACCCAATTGCTATCGGCAATTGGATAAATGATCCCAGCATCCAACCATTTAATTACCTCCTTTTTAACAACCTCTTTCATTGCAGGGTTAAGCCTTCTTTGTTGCTCAATACTCCTAAAGGATCCCTCCTCTAGAGTGATTTTGTGCATACAATAAAATGTGCTAATTCCCTGAATATCATCCAATGTCAAACCTATAGCCTTGCGGTATTGCTGCAGTAATTTTATGAAGGCCTCTTCATGCTCTGGCATTAAATCTGATGCAACAATAATGGGCAACGTCTCACTTTCCCCAAGATACACATACTTTAGATGATCCGGCAAGGGCTTCAAATCTAAAGTAGGTGCCTCAATCAGGGATGGCTTAATGGGAGGAGCCTTCCTTTGGTTTAAATCTAAAGACTCAAAAACATCCTCACATCTAAACAATTCTTTTTCATTTTTTATATCTAAAGAACAAATTTCAAAATCCTCTACACTAACCTCTCCATGCTTTTCCGAATGCTTATCAGCCGAATCCTGTATTGTTGTCTCAATAACTGTGCTCTCCAAAATCCTTATGAAGGAGCAATCCTCCATTTCGTCTGGATATTTCATGGCTTTAAACAGATTAAATTTCATTTCCTCATTACAGACTCTCATTGTTAATTCCCCTTTTTGAACATTTATTAAGGCCCTACCAGTAGCCAAAAATGGACGACCTAGAATAATTGGGACATCTTTATCATCCTCATAGTCTAAAATAATAAAATCAACAGGAAATATGAATTTATCTACCTTCACTAAGACATCCTCAATTTTACCCTCTGGATATGTGATAAACCTATCAGATAATTGGAGTGTAACTGTGGTAGGCCTAGCTTCACCAATACCTAACTTCCGATAGACCGAAAGAGGCATAAGGTTAATGCTTGCGCCTAAATCACAGAGTGCTCTACCTAATTCTTTTCCACCTATAGACACGGGTATGGTAAATGACCCTGGATCCTTAGCCTTGGAGGGTAGCCCATTCTTAGGAATATCACTACACTCCTCAGTAAGAGATACAGTTTCAAACTCACCTAATCTCTTATTTTTAGTCAAAATATCCTTATGAAATTTAGCATAATTAGGCATTTGCTCAATAGCTTCTACTAAAGGGATATTTATATGCAATTGCTTAAGAATCTCTAAAAACTTCCTAAATTTACCATCCTGATTCTTAGGTTTTTGCCTTTGTGGAAAAGGTAGAGGTGGTACATAAGGTGGGGGCGACACATAAGGTGGTTCCACATCTGGAACAGAACCAGATGCTCCAACATCTTTATTGCTACCTCCATCACCCTGACCAGACTCCAACTCTTTTTCGACAACAACATTTTTATCACCATTTTTATCTATAACCTGGGTTTTACTAGGCTCAATTCTTTCTTCTAATGGCTTACCACTCCTAAGAGTTACTGCCTTTACCTGCTCCTTACCTTCCCTTCTAGGGTGTTTAGTATCTGATGGATGTTTCCCTTGAGGCCTTGCCTTCAACTCATTAGCTAGCTGACCCACTTGCAATTCCAGGGCTCTCATCGAAGCTTGATTACTTTGAATTGCGGCATTTGTGCGAGCCATAAATTCTTTCATCATCGCCTCGAGAGAACTTCCCGAATTTTGCTGGGGCAAAGCCTGCTTATTTTGCTGGGGCAATACCTGCGCTTTAGCAAATCTCGGCTGGTTCATCTTTTGTTGTGTCTGCATGTTATTTCCTTGACCTCCCCATGAGAAGTTGGGGTGGTTGCGCCAACCTGGATTATAAAAGTTAGAGTAAGGGTTGTTCCTCTGATTACCTACAAAAAACACAGAAGCTGGATTGCTGGGGCAAAACTCGTAGTTGTGGTCTTCACCACAATAGACACATGCTTCTTCTGTGACTTGGTTCACCACTGCTGCAGGCTCCATAGCTGGTGGCTGCTGATGACTAATCACTGTCACATTCTTAAGAGCGTTAGCAATCATAGCAAGATCAGCCCTAATGGTGGACACACCACCAACTTCTAATACACTCTTAACTTTCTTATTTGTGCCTCTAACATCCGACCACTGACAACTATTAGTAGATATCCTCTCAAAAATCTCATAGGCTTCATTAAAAGTTTTTGCTAAAAGGGCCCCTCCAGCCGAAGCATCAACCATACCTTGGGTTACTCCATTTAAACCATTGTAAAATGTTTCCATTTGAATACAATGAGGTAAACCATGGTGGGGACACTTCCGTAAGAGTTCCTTAAACCTTTTCCAAGCCTCACTAAAAGTCTCATCTTCAAGTTGCCTAAACCCTACTATTTCAATCCTTAATTTAGCATTTCTATTAGGCGGGAAATATTTACTCAAAAACTTTTCAGCTAACTCATCCCACGTCCTAATTGTTCTTGGAGCAAAAGAATTTAACCATGCCTTTGCTCCATCTCTAAGAGAATACGGGAACAAAGTTAATCTAAGGGCATCCCTAGGCACTCCTTGAATTACAAAAGAATCACTAACTCCTAGAAAAGACTTAAGATGTAAATGAGGGTCTTCAGATGTCAAACCATGGAATTGTCCCACGGTTTGCAACATCTGAAACATTACCGGTTTCATTTCAAAATTTGCCGCTTGGATTTGGGGACGTGCAATCCCTGGATTCAACTCATTAAACATCAGGACAACATACGCTCGAATGGCTCTGGTCCTATCGTTTGCTATCAAGATAGGATTCTCAGCCTGATTATTTTGCTACTCATTTTGTTCAAACAACGGGTTTTGTTGCAGCACACGATTCAGGGGGTCTGCATCTACTAGACCTTCAGGAACCTGCGGAAGTTGCGGCACATTCTCCATCTGGTTTCTGCGCTGCTCCCTCCTTCTGTTCCTAAATGTCCTTTCAATTTATGGATCAAGCTCAAACCGTACCCCAGGTGGATCGCTCATGCACCAAACTCACACCTGCAAAAACAAAAGAAACAATCAAAAAGTTCTAGCACCAAACCATTAAAACACATACACAAAAATAGATCAGATAAAAACTTATCCAAGTCCCCGGCAACGGCGCCAAAAACTTGTTGGGTTCCAAGAGTGAGTAAAAATATGGTATAAAAGATTCTAGAATTCCTGTGCAAGTATACACAGTCTGCAACAAGTAATATTATCAATCCGAGTCCTGAATTAGTTTCCACTCTATCTATTTTGTGTAACTTTCTAATGGTTTCAAAGATGGTAAAATGATTTGGTTTTATAAGAATTGTGTTGAAGCAAAATAAATGACAGAACAACGAGTAAACAAATAGATAGACAAATTAAAGACAGGCGCTGGTTGGGATTTTGTGATTGTTCTAAAAGATGCTCTAGCAATATTATTGATCATGCATTTCTCGCAGTATTATTAGCGGATTCCTCCCAGAACTCCAGATCTTTTGGGATGTGTTTCAACCCCAATGAAGTACGACCGATCAAACACTAGGCAACTGGCTATCCCTAGCTCAGTCACTGGCGTTCACCAATACACAATGATCGTAGTGTGGATAATTGCCACACACTCTCTAAATCATCCCTGAAACTAGAGAGAGTTATTCACACCGGCTGGCCAGGCGGGCATAAAATGAGATTAAGCACAACAATTAACCAAAATGTGATAGTCAATATATTACTAAAGATGAAGCACGACAATCACATTATTCCTAACCAACACCTAAGCTACTTAGTTCATGATAGGCATGGAAATACAAATCACAATCTGAGTAAGCATGTCCATAATCACAAGTTAATAAAGAAAATAAACTCCTTAATTAGCTTGCGGATGATGGTGTTCTTGATGATCTTCCATCTCTCTATACTATTCGACTTCCAAGGGGAAACATGGAATCCCTTTGACTTAGGCGGCTACTTCCTTTTATAGAAGGATAGAAGGCTTGAATTAGGTCAACTTGGACACGTGTAGGGCTCTCCTTGCTCCTTTATCACGAAAATTACTCAACAGAAGTCGAATCATGAAGTTGGCTAACGAGCTGTGACGTGGCAGTTTTTGCTTCCAGTTTTGCTGCAGCACAAAATTTGCTCTCTCCAGTCGCCTAGCAACATAATCTACACAAAATAATTTCCAATGCTTCCATTCTTCCAAATGGATTAAAACATGTAATATCTATCCAAAACCAACCCTAATAAGCATAAAGGACACACAAATCCCTATATAATTGAGGCCTAAATAACTACCTTTTGGGCAGTCATCAGGCTACAAGAAAGGGGCAAGAAAGACCACCTCTGTGGGATTCACAAAAAAAGAAGCCTCCTTGATGCACGAT
This sequence comes from Luffa acutangula, assembly GCA_036850905.1. Taxonomy (NCBI): domain Eukaryota; kingdom Viridiplantae; phylum Streptophyta; class Magnoliopsida; order Cucurbitales; family Cucurbitaceae; genus Luffa; species Luffa acutangula. The sequence goes on along the minus strand of CM072087.1, from coordinate 24,748,136 downwards.
CAACACGTCGAGCTAATGACGTTAAACAAGCGCTTATGGGAGGAAACCCAAGTAAGTTAGTTGTGTCTTTCTTTTGAGTTTTATTTATCGTTCGTGTCTGTTTTGTAGGTCTTGTTTTTTGTCTCTGCTTTGCTTTCAAGCTTTCAAGATCTCAATCAAGAAGTCAACATCATTCCAGGCCAATATTATTCACTCCTTTCATTCTTTCTTTGTTCTCATGCTTTATTATGCCTTATTTTCTTTATACATTGAGGACAATGCATGTTTTAAGTTTGGGGGTGGATTAGCATGTTTGTGGAGCCCTTGAGCATCTGAGTTCGGGCTATAGTTTTGAGCTTTCTTTGAATTAAGCATATGGTTGTTTTCTGGATGCTAGTTTTGCATGACTATGATGTCCTAGGATAGGCTTTCTTGTCAATTTTCAAGATTGCGATGAGTTGTAAGCATGAGTGCCCAAAAAAGGGAGACTTTTTAAACTTTTTCTAGGAGATGACTTGCATGAGTAGAGTATTTGCCTTGGCTAGATTTGGATTTGAATGCTTAGGAGCGAATTATTGGGTTCATATGCTTGTTGTCACCTCGATAGGTGTAGGGAAGAGCTAAAGAGTTAATTTTTTGCAAATTAGCATGTTTGATCTTGCTTAGGAGGAAAGAAAAGAATATATGCTTATCTTGCTCATAACAAAAAATCATTCTTGTTATTACTGTTGAGAAAAAATAATGTCATGGCTTGTGCACAATATGCAATGGTTAATAAAGATTAAGGCAAAAAGAGCTACCCCTGTTGTGATCAGTTAGGCCAACCAGAGAAAACTCAGGTTAAGGGTCCCTGCAATGGGTGTGTGAAAGCTAGTGCCACATATACATGCTTAATCTAATTGTAATTTATAAGCACCTAAGTATGGAGGAAAACAAACTAATTTGTTCCATTAACTCATTAGTGAAACCTTAGTGCCAGTGTAGAGGGAAGATGAGCTGAGAGTTTAATAATCCAATCCCGGGCTAGTAGAGTCTGATCTTGTTGAGTTAGATCTCGCTTGTGCAAGTTAATTTTGGAAAAATTTTAATTTGTCTCCCTCATTGGTCCTTGTGTGCATGTCTCTTGCTTGCTTGACTATTGACTTTTAAGCCTTGAGGATTGAGTTATGATTATTGCATCCATTCTTCTACTGTATGTTTGATTTGTAGTTTGCTCGAGGACAAGCAAAAGCTTAAGTTTGAGGGTATTTGATAGCGAGCATAGCTAGCTATCTTTACTTATTTAATTTAGCTAGTCTTTAGTCTTTAGGGTCTTTAGGGTTTTACCCAGCGGGAGGGGATTGACTATGAAGAAACCTTCTCCCCTGTTGCCATATTAAAGTTGATCTGGATACTTTTATCCATTGCCACGTTTTACGATTATGAAACCTGGCAAATGGATGTCAAGACTGCCTTTCTGAACGGTAATCTTGAAGAAAGTATCTACATGTCTCAGCCAGAGGGGTTCATAGCTCAGGATCAAGAACAAAAAGTTTGCAAGCTTAAACGATCCATTTATGGATTAAAACAAGCGTCTAGATCCTGGAATATGAGATTTGATACTGCGATCAAATCTTATGGATTTGAACAAAACGTTGATGAGCCTTGTGTTTAGAAAAGGATCATCAACAGCTCTATAGCTTTCTTAGTACTGTATGTGGATGATATCCTACTCATCGGGAATGATGTAGGTTATCTAACTGACATTAAACTATGGCTAGCAACTCAATTCCAAATGAAAGATTTGGGTGGGGCACAATTTGTTCTAGGAATCCAAATTGTTCGAAACCGAAAAAACAAAATGCTAGCCCTGTCTCAAGCGTCTTATATCGATAAATTGTTGGTTAGATATAAAATGCAAAATTCCAAGAAAGGACTATTACCTTTCAGGCACGGACTTAACTTGTCTAAGGAACAGTGTCCTCAGACACCTCAAGAAGTTGAGGACATGAGACGTTTTCCCTATGCCTCTGCAGTAGGTAGCCTAATGTATGCCATGTTATGTACAAGGCCTGACATTTGTTATGCAGTAAGGATTGTCAGTAGATATCAATCCAATCCAGGATTTGATCACTGGACAACCGTTAAAAGTATCCTCAAATATCTAAGGAGAACGAGGGACTATATGCTCGTGAATGGTTCGAAGGATTTGATCCTTACAGGATACACTGATTCTGACTTTCAAACCGATAAATATTCGAGGAAATCTACATCGGGGTCAGTATTCACTCTAAATGGAGGAGCAATAGTATGGCACAACATCAAGCAAGGATGCATTGCAGACTCGACCATGGAGGCCGAATATGTAGCCGCTTGCGAAGCAGCAAAAGAGGCAGTATGGCTCAGAAAGTTCCTAACTGACTTGGAAGTCGTTCCAAATATGCATTTGCCTATCACCTTGTATTGTGATAATAGTGGCGTAGTTGCAAACTCAAAGGAAGCTCGCAGCCATAAGAGAGGCAAGCATATCGAAAGGAAATACCATCTCATTAGGGAGATTGTGCACCGAGGAGACGTGATCGTCACGAAGATAGCGTCGGAGCACAACATTGTTGATCCATTCACGAAGGCTCTCACGACTAAAGTGTTCGAGAGTCATCTAGAAGGTCTAGGTCTGCGAGATATGTACGAGAAATAATCTAGGTCAAGTGGGAGAATTGTAACCGGTATATCTATACCTCAGTATATTGGGTATTTAGATGCCCTAGTTTATTGTATCTTTACTCTGTTATTAATACAAGTATTTATTCATCCACTGCTGTTATAGATTATAGTACATCCCACTAAACTAGAGTTTTAGTTCAAGTGGGAGATTGTTGGGATTGGTGTCCTAAAACTCGTAGATAGTGAATGTTAAACGAATTATATACTTATTCGATAAAGGTGTTATCGAGATTGATTCAGTAAAAGTCATTACTGAATAAAGTAATTGCACTTATAATAACCCAAATCCAATAAACTAAGATCCATGGCTATAGGATGAACACTTGAGCTTTATGTAGAGACATAAAAGTGGATCAAGCTTAAGTAATAGCCAAAACGATCTATAGTATAGGAATAGGGTTGGGTACCTTATTCTGGAGACACTATGAGACGCGGCCCATTTTATAGATGGTATAGACGATGTGATCCTAAATCGTCCATGTAGAGACATGCGAGTGGGGGCGTCCTATGCAATGAGTTTGCATAAGATCAGGACCGAGAAATAAGTCGCTCTCGCTTTATAACACCGTTTACTGACGAGACTGACTATTTCATGTGATGACCTAGGTAACTCGATCTTAATCCTGAGCTAACTATGAACTCCTGTTTATTCGGGCTTATCCTTAGATCTGCATAGGTGAGAGTGGCTCAGTATCGCCGACTCAATAAGCCTCCAATTTCAGGGATAGGAACGGGTAGATAGCTGGGGACATAATCGTGCAAGAAGAAATTCACTCCTACCCGAATTAGGGATAGTAGGGAGGTTGTTCCCATAAGTGCTGACTCCAGGGCTTGAACAAAGGGATCCCACCCTCTCATTGGCCTGAGAGGGACTCCGTTTATTGGTTGGACCATAAACCAATTATTCATTAGAGGATCAGTGGGACTTAAGGAACTAGAAGTACTATAGGGGTAAAACGGCTTATTGACCTAGCTATAGCTACGAACAACCTGTGAAGGATCGACTTACTAATCATGGTTAAATCAAGTGGACGGAAATATATCTATAGTGAGGGGAGTGCAACTATCGGGCTATAGTGGAGTGTCCCGATAGTTAACGAATGTTGGCTAGCTTGGACAATGAGATTAGTCGGTTAGCCTCGAATCGTTGGAGCCCATGATCTATAGGTCCATTAGGTCCCCCTACTAGCTCATATCGGAATTAAGCCTAGAACAAAAGATAGGAAGCTTTGAATCGTTCAAAATCGGGAAAAAGGGTATTATCGTAAATTGTGTTTGACACAATTATTTAATTATGAATTAAATTAGAAAATGAGAGATGAAGTATTTAAAAGTGTTTTGAATACTATATATATGTATTAGGAATCATATATATGGAATTGCACAAGATAACAAAGATTAATTAGATTAATCATATCAAAATTAATTTGAAAATTTTCAAATTAATTACCAAGCAATCAATTTAAATTTAGAATTGAAATTGGGGATGATTTGCAAGCTTGAAATTTGATTTCAAATTTAATTTAGTGGATTTAGTTGGAAATCCATTTAATGCATGATCATTCAAAGTGGAAAGACAACTCATTCATGCATTGTTGCATGTCTTGTGTAATGTACACCTAGAATCCACTTGAGCTTGCAAACACACCATGTGTCTTGTGTCTTGAGGCTTGGCTTTGCATGGAGAATGTCTTTAAAAGGCGTTTGAATTAGATTCAAATATGAGAGAGTCATTTCCTTAATGTTATGCTGCTGGAATTTGGACTCAAAGTTCTCTCATCTCTCATTCTTCTCCATGCTTGATACTTCAAGCATTCCCTTCCCATTCCCTATCTTATATAGACTCCCACAAGTCGTTCTTGGCCCGGAGTATAGTAGGGAAGATTCTAGAGGTTGTCCATGGAGCATAGGAGAGGCAAACACCACAAGGAGTTCAACATAAGTGAGCTACAAAGGTTGGTGTTTTCTAAGCTCTCTATTCTGTCTTTTCTAGAACATGCATGCTTTAGGAGTAAAATTGAATGTCGTAAGTGCTTTCGATCTTCAATTGCTTCCGCATGTGTAATATGTACACCTTCAAAAAGATTCAATGGAATGAAAAAGAGTCAAAGGGGAAAAAAGTCAAAATTCGGTCAAATGCAGACTAGCGTCTCGACGCTAGCATTCCTTATCTGAATAGGCGCGAAACAGTCATAGCATCGAGACGCTGTGACCTTAGCATCTCGACGCTGTGTAATTTCCTTTCCAGAACACGCGTGTTTAGAGGCAGCGTCTCGACGCTACGGCGAAAAATCAGAATATAAGGTTATTTGCGGCTAGGTTTTGGGGGATTCGCTTTTGGGACTTCTTGGAGTCGTAAACAGGGCAGAAACAGAGCAATTAGTAGCTGGAGCAAAGGGAGAAAGTTGGAAATCAACCCACTGTTCGTGGGGATCGTGACGGGGACGTTCGGTTTCGGTCTACAACGAGTTTACTTCTTCTTTCCCTCACTTTAGTTAGATTTTATGGCTTTTTCATGTTTAGTTGAGCTTGTAATACCAATCATGAGTAGCTAAACTTTTAGGTTAGGGATTGTAGTTGATTTTGTTTATGGATTGATTTATGGTTTAAGTTATGCAATGGTTATTATGTTTGCAAGCTTGATTTAATGCTTTCAATTAATTTGCCATTAGTTGAATGATTTGAGTTTTTATTCTTGCTCGGGAGAGGGGATTAAATGTAGACTTACTCAAGATTGCATGACTAAGGTTTATTTTCTAATTCGTGACGGTTTTAGATTAACTTTAGAATTGGTCAAAAGATCTCATTGCCTTGCATATTAATAAACTTAGATAGGGATATCAAGTATATTAATTTTCATGAGAATCAATTATACTCGGGAGAGGTAGTTGTGATTGAAGGGTCTTAGGCTCATAATTCCATTGTGCATAATAACTTACTCCTTAAAATCAATCTTAGACTAAAACGGCAAAATCAATTCCCTAAGTGTTTTTCCAATTGAATTTCCACTTTTTACTTGCTTTGATTTCGTTTTCATATCATTCACTCACTACTTTTTGATCCCTAAATAAAATTGAGCAAGATAATTCACAATATTTGATTTTCTTAAAAATCCAATCTAGGGACGACACTCGTTTATACGAACACTTTATTATTACTTGACCCGTGCGCTTGCGGTAAGGAAAATTCCACATCATGGTGCTAAGTACATGCCAATGTCATCCCCTGGTTGCTTTGGACCGGAGATCAACATTGATAACATCATGAACTTTCTTTTCATGCACAACCATGGTGGAAGATTATAAATAACCATCACTACTGGCCAACAACTATATTTCGAACTCATTTCACCATGTGGATTTATTCCATCTGCTGACAATGCTAAACGAAGATTCCTAGGTTCAGAACCAAAGTCTGACCACATTAAATCTACTAACTTCCAAGCCGGTGAGTCTGTTGGATGACGTAACTTACCATCTACTTCCCTCTCATCAACGTGCCAAGTCAAGTTTCTAGCACAATCAATACTTCTAAACATTCTATTGAATCGTGGAATAGGGGGGAAATACCATATAACTTTTGCAGGAATTTCTTTTTTTCCTTTATTTGTATTCTTATCATATTTCCACCTTGATTCACGACATTCTGGACATTCAATTACTTTTGCATATTCTTTTCTATTCAAACAACAGTCATTAGGGCATGCATGAATTTTTTCATATTCCATTCCTAGTGCTCCTAATGTTTTCTTCACTTCATACATTGATGGTGGGAGCTCATTAGTAGTAGGCAACATTTCTTTTAAAGTTTCGAGTAGTTCTGAAAAACTAGTATCACTCCATCCATATCTAACTTTCAGATTATACAATTTGACTAATGAAGACAACTTAGTGAATTTTTTGCATCCTTCATATAATGGTTTTATATTTCCAAGCAACTTCTCAAACCCATTTGGATCTTTGGAATATTCCTCGTGTGCAACTTCAACCATTTCTTTTATATTTCCAACACCATTCTCTTCATAGATATGAGTGTCCAACTTGGAAGATTCTCCATGCAAGGATGAACTAGGAAGTTCTTCACCATGCCAAAACCAAATTTTATAATTTTCGTCAATGCCATTGACATATAAGTGATCTCTAATATCATTTCTACTGTGTTTTTCACAATTCCCACATTTCAAACAAGGACACCGAATAGAAGTGCTATTTGTATTAGAAAATCCAAATTTGATGAAGTTTTCCTCACCCAACTCAAACTTTTTGGATAATCTACTCTTGTTCATCTATGATTTATCCATAATTGTAAATCTAGTAAGAAAAGATAAATAAAAATAAAATTATTGCTACTCTTTGTAAGCAACTAAAACAAACAATTAAGTGAAACTAAAACAAACAATTGAAAAGAGGTCAATTACATGAGTTCTTGTAAGTAAACAACAAAATGGATAAACTAGACAATGTGGAAACTCAATGCAAAGGGATCAAAATATTTCTAAAGAAGTTATTGATGTATTATTGTAGAGAAACCCCAGACAAAGTTTATATCTACTCATTGATTTACAACATATCCCATACCTTTGTAAGAATTATGTACTGAATTTAGGCATGATAGTAGATCGATTATAATATGTTTGTGGTGATTGTGTTGGGATCCTGTTTAATATCTTTGTATTTACTTTAGTATCTTTTTTTATTATTTTTTTAAAACAAGATGTTGATTTTGAGGTGAAAAGAGTGTTGAGTTTTGTAATCCTTTAATATGTTGAAAATTGTATGCATGTCAATAGTTGGGAAAACAAAGTTGGTTTTCATTTGGATTATTGCTACAAAATATTTTACGAAATGCTTAAAAGAATCTACTTGCTATGAAATGTAATGCATATTCTCTATACCTTTAACTTAATTGGAGTTGAGCTTTAGCCATTTGAAAATGAAAATTGTAAAACTATTTGTAAAGCTTTCATGAAGAGCTTGGTCTGAACACCTTTAGAAAAACCTAACATTATTTGGTCTAGTGCCATAGTAGTTATTGCTTAAACACAACTACAAAAAGAAATTGGTGAATGTTTGAAGAAGAATGAGCTTGTTTGTGTATGGTAGCATGGTACTGATCGAAGGAGCCCCTAAGAAAGGAAAGATTTTCCTATTTTTGAAGAATTTATGATTTTGATCATGTTAAAGTTCATAAATTTTAAGTGAATAAGCCTCTTTAGTGTTTCTAAAATAATTAAAATGAGCTACTTGTTGGCTGAATTTATGTTCGTTCAAGATTGAACCCAAGTGTATTATTAGAGTCATTTACTTTGTTCAAGATTGAATGTAAACTTGTTCCCTTCTAGTACTGGAAATCTGTTTAAATTCCAATTCCAGGAAGTCCCAAGATTAAAAGAAACATGCCAGTCTGTATTCACTCTCCGAATCACAAATCAATTAGTCCCCTTCTTAAAAGAACAACTCAAGAACACACCCCACTACCCTCACTAAAAATGGCAACACCCAAACATCAACAAGACAGACGGTTCCATTCAGTACAAGATCTCAGGCGTAAAAGAGAAAGAGGAAGTACCTGGCGACAACGAAAATACCCAGGAAGAAGCTAGCAATGCAAAACAGAGAAACCCATCTGTTTGTGTTTCAGTTCGCGCGAGAACAGAGAGTGAAGTCGAAGTCGGAGGGTTTGGAGATTCAAAGGTCGCCGACGTTCGTGTTGCAGTTGGCTGGGTCGCAGGGTTTGGGTGTTTGCGTGAGACGGTGAGAGGCGGCTAATGTAATGAAAGGTCGCCAGCGTTCGTGTTGCAGTTCGCTGGTCGTTGGGTTTGGGCGTTTGCGCGAGACAGTGAGAGGCAGCTAACGTAATGAAAGGTCATCGACGTTCGTGTTGCAATTCGCTGGTCGCTGGGTTTGGGCGTTTGCGCGAGACAGTGAGAGGCGGCTAAACGAAATTTTCGCGAGGGAGGCTGTGCAGCGCACTTTGACAAATCAGAGGTGAAAAAAGCCCTAATTTTTGTTTTTACCCTATATTAAATTAATAGAAATCTGATTATTATTGACATTTTAAAAATATCAAGTCTCTTTAACGTGAAAAAGTTCGAAAAAATTCATAAAACTTCGTGTTTTTGTATTTTTCTTGACGCTTTTTTGTTAAAATTACAAAAGTCTTGACATTTTTTTGTTAAAATTACATAAGTCTTGACATTTTTTCTTAAAAATGTCAACTAATTAAAAAACCCAAATGTCAAGTAACACTGTTTTTCTTGTAGTGAGTTGGTGTTTTTTCGTGTTCTACAACTACTGTAATTACTCATAACTACAGTGTAAACGAATGACCTTTTGTACTCTGCATCTGTTGTAAATACACATAAATACATTGTAATTAATGTAATTGCAGAGTATTTATTATTGTCTTTTCTTTTGTTAGAGAGTTGCTATTTGTACAACTATGAATAGTAGTCGATTTCCTTATTTCATAATTATTTCCATTTTCGTGTTTCTCTTATCTTTTCTTCTTTTGAGTTTGGTTTTGTTGAGAGTGAGTATCCAAGAGTTCTGCCATATCCGTTTAGTTTGAGGTCGTTGTTCTATCAGAGTTAGTCGTTGTATCCTATTGAGACACTCGCTGTAGTCTGCTAGCAACCCGTGCAGAGCAAATAATTGTCTTCAAGACAGCGCTTTATTAGTGTGCCTCGACTACATATCATTTCCATCACAAAGTTCTTGTGGTTTTTTCGATTTGATGTGGTTATTGCTACTGTTGTTCAGGCTACTTACAACCAAGGTATCAAATTTCCGTCGACATACCGACATTTCCACCAAAATGTCGGTATGTCGACCATATCGACATTTCCAAGGGGGGAAGTTTCGATCTTCCCCTCATTTCGACGAAATTTCGTCGAAATCTCGACATTTCGGCGATTTCGCCGAAATGTCAAGATGTGTCGATTTTTTTTTAATTGTTTTTTAATTCATTTTATACTTTAACTATTAAATTTGAACTTAAAGTTCTTTAACCTTCCCTTGTATCAGCGGAAGCGCGCGTGCCCGTTATCCTTGTGGGTTAGATTTCGAATCCTGCTAGATGTGTTTTTTACTTCATTTTTTCCTATTTTTTTAAATACTGTTTTTTTTTTTACAAAAAAAATTATATATTTTTTTAAAATTTTTGAACCTCCATTTATTTAAACTTTTTATACTTTATACTTTCTTCTTTTGCTTTTCATTTATTAAATTTTACATCAAAATACTACAAATTTTTAAATTTATTTTTTAGTTTTTACTAAAAAATAAGTTTTAATTTATTATTTTAATTTTAAATTTCTATTATTTTATTATTTTTAGCATCTATGGATACTTTCATGCCATTTCAATTCCTTCACGCCACAATTCTCAAATTCTCAATTATAATTTTACATTTTTATTATTTTATTATTTTTACCATATTATATAAATATTCTCATTTCATTTTAATTTCTTCACACCTCAATTCTCTTAAATTACTTCTCAAAAAAAAAAAAAATCTCTTAAATTCTCCCAAAATATTTTCCAATTACTTTCTTAAATTAGGAGCTCTAGCCTGCTCTAGTTATCTATCTTCACTTGTTAAGTTAAGTTTAAAGGTTTTCATGTTTCTTTACCTTTAAACTTAAATTTTCATTTAACAATTCAAATAATTTTCATCAATTTTCAAAATTCTTGCACATATCGACATTTGAATCGACAATTACATCTAAATATTATCTTACTTTTTAGATATGATGATAAAAAGGGATCCATTATAGTCTAATTAAACTACAATTAAAGTTTTATTGACTAATTCAAATAATTTCCATCAATTTCCATGATTTCCGTAAATTTTCCCGGAATGTCTCTCGACATTTCCATCGACATCGACATTTCCATAAAATCTGGACCTCGACATTTCCATCGACATCGACATTTTAAACCTTGCTTACAACATCTGTAACTTCAATCTATTGTTCTTTTGGTTTATTTTGAGTTCTACAATTGTGGTTATATACAGTGGTTGTGTTGTTATTTACACTATAATTGTTTACTATCATCTCTGGAGTAATAAGTTTGTTAGTGTTACTCAGCTTATAAATACAACGTATTTCAAACAGAATAAACTTTATGCCAATCAATTTTGACATTTGAAAATTCATTTCTTTCTTTTTAAGCATTGATCACCCTCGCAAACACATTAATTTAAGCTTTTACATTAGTTGTTCCATTAAATAACATAATAAAAGGTTTTTTTTCTTTTAAAAAAAGAAAACATGTGGGGTGAGGAATTTGAACCTCTAACCTCTTGATTGAGGGTACAAACTTTATGTCAGTTAACTATTCTCTTGTTTTTTCAAAACAAAAAAAAAACAAAAAAAAACTATGCTCCTGTTGACAAGATCAACAAAATGCTAAAGTGAACCTCACAGAACCTTTCCATAAATCTTTGATATATTATATGATTGTATATATTCGTAATAATGGAAACGATACTGGCTTAGAAAAAGAAAAAACATCCTTCTCAAAAAAAAAAAAAAGAAAAGAAAAGAAAAAACATTACCAATACATTTAACTGATGTGTAATAATTAATATTAAAAATTAAATTGACACATTTATAAAGCTGAACAAAAAGTTCCAAGGAAATTCAGGATATGGGAAAAAATCTCAATATAATGGGGTGGTGTCTGAGGATAGGCTCTTAGATAAAGTTGAAAGAGATCTGTGCAAGCTCCTTGAAGAAGAAGAGATATATTGGAAGATGAGATCGAGAGAGAATTGGATGTGTTGGAGGGACAAGAATACGAAGTGGTTCCATTTGTTGGATCGGTATGGCAACCCTAGAGGGGGATGAATAGGGTTTAATTAAACTTTTTCCTAAATTGATCTAATTAAACTAATTAATACACTTTATTTATGCAACAAATAAGATAGACAAAAGTGTAATAATTTAATTATATCAATTTTAACAAACGAGTAAGAACAAACTAAAACATGCAATAAATTGCTTAAATTAATTGCAAAAATAAAAAGGAAAGAGTTAGAGAAGAAGACACCGTAATTTTTATAGTGGTTCGGTCAAACTTGACCTACTCCACTCCCCAAGCGCCTCTTGGGAATTTGAATAAAATTTTTCCGACTCTTTCCACGGATTAGAGCTCAACCATTACACCACCGCTCCTTTTACGGGTTCAAGAGCAAACCCGATCCTTTCCACGGGTTAGGATCAAACCGTTACAAATGTTGGAATTTTTGAAGAACACAAGACAACTCTCACTAGAGTAAATTTACAAATTTAAGCACTCAAACAAATTTATCCTCACAATAAAATAACACTCTCTCAAGAATAAGATGAAAAGAAAAAAATTTGGGAGCTTGGAGAGAGCAACAATGGAAACTCTTGAGTTTGGAGGATTCTAAAATGTAAAATTTGTTGGTTAAAATTTGGAGAGGAAGATGAGTTTAAAAAAAGAGGGAATGGGGTAAAAAATTAAATTTAAATTGGACCATTAGATTTGTGTTAAAAGAAAAATGAAGGGTGGAGATTAAAAGAAATTTAAAATAATAAAGTAAATATAAAATATATAAAAAAAATAAAATAAATATTTTTTAAAAAAATCAAACCTTTCAACGGTAACTTATTATAATAATAATAATAAAAAAAAATGAGAGTTAATGATAAACAAAAATTTAAAATAATATATATATATATATATATATATATATATATATATATATATATATAAAACTTTTTCAAACGGTCACATTCTGATTTTTTTTTAATAACAACAACCGTAACTTACATTTGTTTTTATAAATAAAATAATATGTTTAAATATAATATATTTAAATAACCAAAAGGTCCATGTGTCACTCTCTCATTGTTCCACGTGTTGCCGCTTGATTGGTCCATTGATGCTGACTCAGCCGCCACGTCATGAACACCGGTATTTTTCGTTAAAACTTGTTTCGACTATAATTTCTTCATTTTAACTTCGATTTGAGTGATTTAAGAGGCATTGGTATCGTTGTTCCGAGCTCTACGCTATGGTCACAATAAAACACTAAAAATTTCAGTAATTAAAAATTGGATTTGATATCATCAAAACATTGATTAATTAATTAATTAAAATTAATTAATTTGAGAAAGCCATTCAATCTATTGAAAGGAGGGTTTTAGATAGGCAAAGAGAAGAGATGAGGCGTCCTTTCACTAGACTAGAGATTGAAAGGGGCTATAAATGGTATGAAACCAACTAAGGCTTCAGGTCCTGATGGAGTTCATGCCACGTTTTTTCTAACCTACTGGGACAAGTGGGAGAAGATGTCTTTAAAGTATGTCTGGATATCTTGAATGAAGGAAAAGATCTGCGACCCCTGAACGCCGCAGGTTTTCCAACCTCTAGCGGCCTAGAGACGCTACTACAACCCTCAAACTATTATCCATAGATCTGAAGCACTTTAAACCAGAAGTACCGAAAATTTTGGCAGCATAACGGAGTAAAATGGTCTGACCCAAAATTTTTACACCTGATAAACAAGTAAAACACTCCAAAGCAACCAACTCAACTCCATCAACTCCTTTTCAGATTCACAACCTACTTCTCTATACAAGTTAGGCCTCGTAGCAACATGCATTAAATAAAACATGCACCAACCGGATTACAGATTCAACTTTTATGATCACTAGCTACTTATCCCAAAAGAATACTATCTAAACAACTTTATTCTTTCAATACCAAAAGAATACATGCACAAACCTGAAGTGATTCGAACTCAATCGAATACTTAGACGACACTGCAGAAAAAAAATACCAACATAACATTAAAATTCTAGCACCTAAACGACTTGGGTATTTTTATCTAAACACCAACAAAGCATGGGTAAATGCCTAGACTTATCGTAATTGTTTAAACACGTTGAGTCACCCACAATTTGAGCAAAGACGGCGCGACAAAACAGAAATTCCATCACAAACTTAGGATTTTAATTAGTAAACAAATGGGCATTCTAAATTAAGCTCTAGCCAAGAATGGGTAAGAGTTAAAACTTATCGGAAACGCTAAATGACACCGTAACGATCCAAAACGGAGCCAAAACACCGCTGGACAAAAGCGAAATCGCGAAAGGTGGGGCTCGGAACTGCTGCCTGCGCAAGATCTAACCAAAACAACACATGAGACTCTTAGACGAGGCCTTAAACGACTAAGATCGAAAGAAGGGAGAGCTTACCCATCAGTCTTTAACTTCACAGCGAAACACCCACAAGAAACGGGGCTTGGCCGAAGCACAGAGAGGGAGGAATAACCCCGCGCGAGAGGCTGAGCGGCGGCGGCGCTCAGGTTGGCAGCGGGAACCCCACGGTCGGTGTGTTCCACGTGGAAACCCGAGAGAGAGAGATTTGCGAGAGAGAACCCGCGAAGATGGAGATTCACGCGAACTGGGCGGCGATAGTGCGACGACTGGGCTAAGGGTGGCGGCGCTTCAACACCGGCGACGACGAGGTGTCTGGGCGGTGGGACTCACGGTTGAAGGACAAAGAGGGGGGTTTCACAATGTTGAGAGAGAGAAAGAGATGGAGAGGTGAGAGGGTTTCTTAAATTTTATTTTCCTTTTTCGTATTTCACTTTTCTTTTCTTTATTCTCTTTAATTAAGAAAACTCAATAATAGGTATTCCAAGAATAGCACCCCGAACTAAAACCCTTTTAATAGCGTGAAACTTCCAACGCTTCAACCTTATAACAACGGCAACTTGGGTTTTAATGAGCTTTAGGAAGGAATTTAATTACTCTTACGCTCATATTCTCGGAATAATTTCCCCATGTCTTGGTACTAAAATTTAAATCCCTAAGTACAAGCCAAAATAGAAATTATATTCCTTTCGACTATATTCATGAAATTTAAATACACCGAAAGGCACGGGGCGTCACATTATACCAACTGTAACGCCCCAGGTTTTCCAACCTCTAGCCTAGAGACACTACTACAACCCTCAAACTATTATCCATAGATCTAAACCACTTTAAACCGGAAGTACAAAAAATTTTGGCAGCATAACGACGTAAAATGGTCTGACCCAAAATTTTTACACCTGATAAACAAGTATAACACTCCAAAGCAACAACCTCAACTCCACCAACTCCTTTTCAGATTCACAACCTACTTCTCTATACGAGTCATGCCTCGTAGCAACATGCATTAAATAAAACATGCACAAACTAGATTACAGATTCAAATTTTATTATCACTAGCTACTTATCCCAAAAGAATACTATCTAAACAACTTTATTCTTTAAATGATATAACAATGCAACTAAACTCTAAGTTCACAATATAAGCAACTCAACAAATCTCACCAATATAAACGACTAATCTAACTAGCCTATTGATAACTGCCCAAAAGGTAGTTATTTAGGCCTCATTTCTACAGTGATTTGTGTGTCTTTTGTGCTTAATAGGGTTGGTTTTAGATAGATATTATATGTTTTAACCCATTTGGAAGAATGGAAGCTTTGGAAATTATTTTATGCAGAATATGTTGTTGGGCGACTGAAGGGAGCAAATTATGTGCTGCAGCAAAACTGGGAGCAAAACTGCCACATCACAACTCGTAAGCCAAGTTGACAAACCGAATTCTGTTGAGTTATTCTCGTGATAGAGGAGCAAGGAGAGCCATCCACATGTCTAGGTTGACCTAAGTCAAGCCTCCTATCCTTCTATAAAAGGAAGTAGCCGCCCAAGTCAAACTCATTCCACTTTTGGGGAAGAGACCATTCTCATTTCCATTTTGGGAGCCGAATAGAGGGAAGATTGGAGACCATCAAGAAAACTATCATTCGCAAGCCGATTGAGGAGATTAACATTTTCTTTTATTATCTTGTGATTATGGACATGCCTACTCAGATTGTAACTTGTGTTTCTATGCATCTTATGAACTAAGTAGCTTTAGGCGTTGGTTAGGAACAATGTGATTGTCGTGCTTAATTCTAGTAATAAATATTGATTAATGCATCTTGATTAATTGTTGAGTTCATTTCTATTTTATGCCCGCCTGGCCAGCCGGTATGAATACCTCTCTCTAGTTTCAGGGATGATTTAGGGAGTGTGTGGCGATTAATCACACTAGATCATTGTGTATTGGTGAACGCCAGTGACCGAGCTAGGGATAGCCAGTTGCCTAGTGCTTGATCGACAGTACTTCATTGGGGTTGAAACACATTCCAAAAGATCCGGAGTTCCAGAAGGAATCCGCTAATAATACTGCAATAGTTTTGCATGATCAATAATATTGCTAGAGCATCTTCTTAAACAATTACTAAATCCTGACCAGCGTCTGTTTCTAATCTGTCTGCCTATTTTTTTACTTGTTGTTCTGTCATTTCTTTTGCTTCAACATTATTCTTATAAAAACCAATCATGTTTACCATCTTTGAAACCATTAAAGAGTTATACAGAATAGATAAAGTGAAAGCTAGTTCAGGCCTTGGATTGATAATACTTATTACTTGTTGCGGACTGTGTATACTTGCACAGAGTTCTGGAGTCTTTTTATACCATATTTCTACTCACTCTAGGAACCCAACACCTATCAAAACATAGGTACGAAATAAAAGCACGACTTCCAAAGCATCTTCCTCGTAGCTCTCCTCCTCATGACCAAGATCCAGCTCATTAACCAAACTTGCAACATCTAAAATGTTGGGGGGAAGATGGGGAAAGTGGTATCAGTACAACTGTGGTACTGGTAAGCAACTCACACTTACCAAGCCACAAACAACAACCAATACAATCAACATACTTAGCACACACATCCAACAGGTTTACACAGCCACAACAAACAACATGCTTTTAAGCTACAAACTAACAACATGCTTAAAAACAACCAACTCGAGCAATTGCACCACACGCTATACAACACACGCACTAGACTCCACATGATTTCCTTGTCATGCTCTGATAACTACATGATTTCCGCGTCATGCTCCACTACACATGAATTCCGTAACGCCCCAGGTTTTTCAACCTCTAGCCTAGAGATGCTACTACAACCCTTAAACTATTAACTACTTATCTGGACCACTTTAAACCAGAAGTACCAAAACTTTTGGTAACATAACGACGTAAAATGGTCTGACCCAAAAATTTTACAACTGATAAACAAATAAAACACTTCTAAACAACCAACCCAGCTCCACCAAACTACATTTCAGAACCACAACCTAGTTCTCTATTCAAGTCAGGCCTCGAAGCGAAACACATTAAATCATCTTATGCAACAGAAAAAGATACTTACTCAGCTTTTATTTATTAAATGAGATAACATTAGAACTAAACATAAGTTCATAATATAAACCACTTAACCACATTTCTCCAAAACAAATCAACAATTAACCACCATTAAACTAGCCTACTCAAGCATAGCAAAATAAAACTTAATCAATTACAACCTAATCCACCGAAACAAGGGAAAGAAAACCCAAACGCCCTAGGGTTCCTTCTTGAAGTTCTCCTCTTCCTCACCAAAATCCAGCTCATCATTCAAACCTGGAACATCTAAAATGTTGGGAGAAGATGGGGAAGGGGGTATCGGTACAACCATGGTACTGGTAAGCAGCTCACACTTACCAAGCCACAAACACAATCAAAACAATCAACATGCTTAGTACACACATCCAACAGGTTACACAACAACAACAAGAAACATGTTTTTAAGCTATAAACTAACCACATGCTTAAAACATCAAACTCATGCAAATGCATCTCACGCTATGCAACGCACGCACTATACTCAACATGATTTCTACGTCATGCTCCGCAACTACATGATTTCTGCCTCATGCTTCGCTACACATGAATTCTGCACCATGTGTTGCGCTACTTACATGATTTCCGAGTCATGCTTCGCTACACATGAATTCTGCACCATGTCTTGTGCTAATTACATGATTTCCGCGTTATGCTCCGCTCCTACCCCACATGAATTTTGTGCCATGTGTTGCGCCATTCATACGTGATTTCCGCGTCATGCTCCACCCTCACACCCACTTGATTTTCGCGTCACGCTCTACTACAGATGAATTATGCACCATGTGCTTTGCCTCACACCCAACTCATGCTACACATCCCCCATGCAACATGCAAGCCAGACTCAAAAGCTAAACTCAGCATACACCATGCTCAAGACAACACTCATCATGCTTAAACACCTTAAGTGTATACAACTCAAGCAACACAGAAGCTACGATTCATGCTTTATACAAGCACTTTGAAGAACACAACACAATAGTTCACGCATAGTAATTTCATACTCAGTATATATACAAGAAAAGCAGATAAACAAACGATCATGCTTCATGCAGTCAAACAAGCTTAGTAAGTAGAAACTACTTACAATATTGCTTCTAATTACCAACGAGGCGACACTTGCACCAATCTCCAGAAGCACCTCAAACTACAACCAAAGATGCTACCACTAAAGACTAAACCAAGAGAGAACGACCTAACATGCTACTAGGGCCAAAACCACTTTACCCAGCTCCTTTCATTGTTGAACAACCACTTAAGATCTCCCAAATTAAAAACCCAACACCTTTAGATCATGGGCAACCATGTCTAAGGCACGACGGGCGATGGGTATTCGCTGAATGACCATATTTAAGGCTTTTTAGCCACTGGACAACAAGCAAATATAACCTACGACATACTAGTAACACTTAGGAGATAGGGCAAAGCAACTAAGGCCTAAATGATTAATGAGACTTTATTTAGCATGCTTCTAAACCACGAACAACAAGTAAATGACTCATTAATTCATGCTTTAAGAACGTATAAGGGTCGGGTAAAACTATAAAGACGCTGAGACTAAATGGGCATTGATGAACTATATGAATTTTAACTAAAATACCGATAACCCATTTATAAACATGTTCTGGGACTCCAAAGAGGTTGGGCAATGCTAACAAGGCCTAAACAATTAATGGACATTGATTTAAACATTCTTTTCTAAGGCTAGATCACCTAATGGGCAATTAACTTGAGACTATAAAGCTAGGGGCAACGAAGAAACTTAACAAACGGACCCGCTTCCACGCTAGACGGGTTAGTCTAACCTCGAACAACGTGTTAGAACGCTCCTTGGGCAGTGGGTATTCAAGTTGAAGTGTATCAAACTCAATCGAACACTTAGGCGGCGCTGCAGATCAGAAAATCAAACGCAACCTTAATTTTCCAATACCTAAAATGAATAGGTAAATTAATCTAAACACCCCCACGCATGGGTAAATGCCTAGCCTTATCAAATTTTGCTTAAACAACACCGAGGCACCACGATTTGAGCAAAGACAGCGCTATAGAACAGAAAATCAGCACCAACATAGGATTTCCAGAACATAAAGCAATGGGCTTTCTAATTCAAGCTTTAACCAAGAATGAGTAAGTGTTAAAACTTACTAGAAACGCTAAATGACGCCGAAACACTCACGAACTGAGCAAAGACGACACTAGACAACAACCAATCAAACTTAAATCCTGAAATACGGAATCCATAGCGAGTGCGTATTTGCTTAAACTTGAATAAAGGCCTAAAGGAGTATGGGTAAGGGATTAGACTTACCGAAAATGCCAAATGACCTTGAAAACACCTAAAAAACGCTGCTGCACAGAGGTAAAATCACGAGGAACTGAAGCTTCGAGCTACTAGGACGCGAGATCTAACGAATCAAACAAAGGAACATTTAGATCAGACTTAAAACAACCAAGAACAACAGAAAAAGAGCTTACCCATGTTTTTTCCTTGTCTAAAACACAAGGAAGAAGCTTGAATCACAAAACCCATGAAGAGAGACGCGACGATGGCACCTGCTACAGCAGTGGCAGCGCGACGAGGCTACGACTCCACGACCGGTGATTCCATGCGGTGACAACATGCTTGCTGCGACGACACTGCTGATGGAAAAGGAGCGGCGGCACCGCACGAACCGGCGAGAGCGGGGCTGGGCGGCGTTGCACTCTCTGATGGCGACTGGGCTTTCACGAAAATGCAAGAATAGGTGGGAGGGAAGGGAAGTCTTGCATGAATGAGAGGGAAAGAAAGAAAACTATGGCTTTTTTTTTTCCCAATTCCTTTCTTTTCTTATTCTTTGAATAAATCAAAGCCCAAGAATAGCTATTTCCAACTAAAACCCCTTTGATTAGCATAAACCTTTCAACACTTAACTTTTCTTGCAATCAACATTGGCTTTAAAAATATATCAAGCCTAAGGGAGAGATTCAATTTATGTAACGCTCATATCCCGAGAATAATTTTCCAATGCCTTCGTATTAAATTATAAATCCGTACCAAAAGCCCAAATAATAAATATATGTTCATTCGATTTTATCCATGGAATTTAAATAACACTTAAAAAGCACGAGGTGTTACATTCTCCCTGTTGGGTTTTATGCCCTAAAACTCGTAGATAGTGAATGTAAACAAATTGTATACTTGTTTCAATAAAGTGTAATTGAGTTTCTACAATAAAGTGTTGTTGTTAAATATTGCACAATTTGACCCAAATCCAATAAACTAAGATCCAAGGTTGTTTACATGTGACTTGAACTAGTATGTGGGGACATACGGGGATTGGTGTTCAAGTAACAACGTAAAAGGTCTATAGTACAAGGATAAGGCTGGGTACCTTATCCTGGTAACACTATGTGATACGGCCCGCTTTGTATTCGATACAGACGTATTAATCCAAGGCATCCATGTAGGAGACATGCAAGCGGGGGTATCCTATGCAATGAGTTTGCATAAGACCGGACCACGAAATAGTAAACCACTAGATGTAACACCGTTAACTAGTTAGGTTACTGTTTCAATACGATGACCTAGGTAACTCAGTCTTAATCCTGAGTGTGTCATGAACTCCTTCTCATGAGGGATTGTCCTTTGATTAGCATGGGTGAGAGTGGCCAATACGCCGACTCAATATACCTTCCTTTTTGGGGACAAGACCGAGTGGGAGGCTGGGGACATGACAACACAAGAAGGAATTCACTCATTCCCACTTCTAGGAGAAGTAGATGAGTGTTCCCTTAAGAGGTGACTCCGGGACTTGAACAAAGGGATTCCGTCCTCTCACTGGCCCGAGAGGAACTTTCTGTTTAATGGTTGGACCATAAACAGGTTGTTCATTAGAGGAGCGCTGGTACTTAAGGAGACAGATGTAACACAGGGGTAAAACGGTAATTTGACCCAGCCGTGATTACGAACACTCGTGAAGGATTGATTTACCGGTATAGGTCTACATCCATGGACACAGAAATGTTCTACAGTGAGAAGAGTTCAGCTGTGGGTCTTTAGTGGAATGACCCACAGTTAATGAATATTGGTTAACCTGATTAATGAGTTTAATCTATTAACCTCATATCATTGGAGCTTCTGATCTGTAGGTCCATTAGGTCCCCCTGCTAGCTCGTAAAGAGTAATTAGGAACAAATATATCTTGAGAGAATTTGAATAGTTCAAATTCATATTGGGAATTAAGTTAATTGTATGAGATACAAATTAATATAATGTATAATGATGCATTAAAATATAAAGTCTAATTTGAGATTAAACTTTATTAAATTGAGAGATTGATATATTTGAAAGAGTTCAAATATATGTCTAATTAAATATAGGGTATTTAATTAGAAGATGAATTAATTATGAATTAATTAATTATTCAATTTAGTTTAAATTAAATGAGATTTAATTAAACTATAGTCTATGAGAGAAATAAATATTTGAAGAAGTTCAAATATTAATATGAATTTGATTCATATTAAATTTATAGGATATAAGAGAATTTGAAGGAGTTCAAATTTTAATATGAATTTGATTCATATTATAGAATTAATTAATTGAAGGCCTGAAATTAAATATATGATATTTAATTGGGTAATTAATTAATTAACTAATAGAAGGTCTGAAATTAAATATATGATATTTAATTGGTGATTAATTAATTAAAGAATTAATTAATTGGAAATTAATCAATTATGGAAATGATTAATTACTTATGGAAGTGATCAATCATTTATGGAAAAGATTAATCAATTATGGAATTGATTGGTCATGGAATTGATTAATGGAAAAGATTAAATCAGTTATGGAAATAATTGATTTTAAATGAATATTTTATTCATGGTCTTTCTCCTATAAATAGAACACTAACCCTAGGGTTTAGGTACCACAACATATGGCCACCATAAGGCCCTCTCATATTCTCTCAACTCAAGAATTCTAGGGAGAATTTTCTCTCTCGATTTTTTCCCATTCAAGATTAGGTAGTCCCACAACTACGTTCCTAATCTCAGAGTTATAGCGGGGAAGATCAAATGGTGGTGTTCTTCGTTGTTGCGGAGCAATCAAGAAAGGCGTTCTTGAAGAATTCAGAGTCGTCAACGAAGGTATGTTTCTCATCGCTTAACCTTTTGCCAATGTATTGGTATTTTGTAAAACAAAATTAATTTACGAACGGTCCAATTGCTTCCGCTGTAACGGAATTGGGAATTCCAATCCTTCAATTGGTATCAGAGCCGATCGTAATCTTAATTTTTGTTTATCTAAAATTTGCATTGGCTATTGGTGAGATTTAATTGTGCATTTGATGTATAATGGTTTGCTAGTAGATGGTTAGGGTTTTTGACATTAGTTTTTGCAATTTTAAGTTGATTTGATCAATGTAAGGGCCCTTTGTTTTGGGTATTTTAATTGCAATCGAGTCTGTAAGTCCTTGTTACTGTTTTGTATCTATTAACGGAGAAATTCGGAGCCAAATCAAGGAAAATTGCCGCTGGAAAACGAAGAAAACTGGAAATTCCGAGAGTAAGCGTCGAGACGCTGCCTCAATGGCGTCTCGACGCTAGCAAATGGTTGCAGACTATCGTGAAGAACGCGTGTATTAAATATATATATATATATCGACATATTTATATATATATTTGATAAAACGTAAAATTACTTGAACAACGTTTTTGCAATGTTGGTTGGAGTAGCACTTTATGATGCATAAGGTCAAGAGTTCGAGCATGAACTCGCGCGATTCCTTTTTATTATTGATAAATATTCCGTCCGTTTGAGATGTTGACCGGTCCATTGACCAGTTTTCGGTGGTCCAGCTGTTCTTTGACTGGTTCTATGCGGTTCAAGTGGTTATTGATTCGGTTTGTGCGGTCTGAGCTGTTTCTCGTCCGGTTCAGCATATTTAGGGCCGGTTCAAGGGGTTTTTGAGCTGGTTCAACGTGGTTCAGTCCATTTTCTTGCCAGTTCGAAGTGTTTGGACGCGGTTCAAGGCTGTTTTGGGCTAGTTCACGTCATAATAGGACTTTAATAGATTGATTAATGTAATTTTTCTATTGATTTGAGTCTTAGGATGCCAAAACCCGTCTACTTAGCTATTAAAATTGCTTTATGAATGTCATTTTGCTTAAGATCCCACCATAGGTTAAGCATGTTTCATGCATTTTTATATTATAAATGTTATAATATATGATAATTATGCATGAATTTAAATTTCATGAGTTATTTTGTATAATTGTTATATTAAATATATGAAATTGGAAAAGCATGATGCATGACATTAATTAGATAAATATAAAGTGTTATATTATATTAATGGAGCATGTATGCTTAGGATTATTTTCATGAGTATTAATATAATTAGTTATATTATGGATGGAAATAAAATATCAATGCTTATTTTCATGAGTATTTAATATAAATTGTTATGGTTAAATAGATGAAAATTGAGAAGCATCGAGTATGAAATTACTTTAGTAAAAATATAAAAAGTTATATTTATGAAAGTAATTTATATGCTTATTTATTTTCATGAGCCATTAATATAAATGTTATGTTAATGTATGAAAATATGAATGCTTATTTTTCTTTGGTAATTAATTTAAGAGTTAGATTAATTGAAGAAAATTAATTTGCATTAAACATGAAATTACTTTAGTTTAAAAATATAAGAGTTATATTTATATAAGTAATTTATATGCTTATTAATTTTCATGAGCTATTAATATAAAGTGTTATGTTAATGTATGAAAATGGTAATGCTAATTTTAATTTTCTTGTATAATTAATTTAAGAGTTAGGTTAATTAAAAGGAAATTAAATTGCATTGAGCATGACATTACCTTAGATTAATATAATTGTTATATTTTTGGTATGTTATGCTAATGTATGGTTTTATAAATTAATTAGAATTTGATTGTTAATTTATTCACCATAGTAGCATGTTATAGGGTTAATTCATTAAAATTTATAATAGTTATAATATTAATGAATAGAAACCGTTAACCTATAACAAAGAATTGCATGCAAACATAGGATCTTAGGATAAATGAATTAATTTTAAAATGTTTAAAATTAATTAGACCTAAGATCATATTTCTAATAGGATTAGAATTATTCTTACTTAGAATTAAAATTAGTTTTAATTGACTAAGTAGGAAAAACATTGCTATGATTATAAGGGAACTCCACCGGTAAAGTTCTGTCTAAGGTTGAGGGTATTTAAGCTGACGGTTTACGGAACACCTCCTACCTGGGAACTGACCC
Source organism: Luffa acutangula (assembly GCA_036850905.1). Classification (NCBI taxonomy): domain Eukaryota; kingdom Viridiplantae; phylum Streptophyta; class Magnoliopsida; order Cucurbitales; family Cucurbitaceae; genus Luffa; species Luffa acutangula. The sequence continues at coordinate 24,723,860 of CM072087.1, read as the reverse complement.
GGAATACCGGAGTTGAATTAATCATAGTTAAATGTTAGCATGCAATGTCACTAGGTTTGTTAAAAGTGTTTAATGCACCTAGATCTTTAGAGTAAAGACCTTACATTACTTTGGTTATAAGGGAACTCTCTTGGTGAAGTTCTGTCTAAGGTTGGGGGTATTTAAGTTGACGGTTTACGGAACACCTCCTACCTGGGAACTGACCCGAAACTTGAGTTGAATTAACCACAGTAATGTTGACTTGCAATGTTGGGTTTATTAAAAGAAGTTTAATTCACCTAAAACATTGTGGTTGAATCCTTTCCATAATTGTTATAATAGGATCAGACTTAGATAGATTGACTTAGCCGAATTTTATCTAAGTTAAACAACCCTAAATTAACCTTAGGACATTTTCAGTGGGAGGAAAATTACAAAACGAGATTTAAATCAAGTTTTGCTCCTACGTCCCTATATTCACAACGTGAGGTTCATGCTCGGCTTCGAGTCGCCCTAGGAGCGGCCTCCCTTCGGAAAGTGTTTGCATGGATCAATAACAAGGTGAATGGGAAAAATGTCTAGAGTAAGTGGGAGCGGGACACGTGTCAACGTATCCCTCGGTCTCCACCCCTAGTTCACACCGTGAGAGTCCTATGATCCGCCTGCAGGTTGTCTTGGCGCAACCATCCCTTCGGAGGGCCTGATCATAGGATTCGGAACACCGTGAACTCCTGAATAGGATAGGGTCACTTAGGCTAATCACCAACAGTTGTCTTTCCCTTCGGTAGCCTGTTGGTGCGTGCCTTTGAGATCTGAAAGTGGGAGGGTTACACTTACGGGGATGAGTTAAATGTGTTAACTAACCCTTAACCGAACAACGGTAACTAAACGCTGACGGAATATGAGTTATTCTGGTGTTAGAGTTTAGTTGAGATTGTCTCAATTCAGAGGAGGAGTAGTTGACCACCCTTCGGTGGCTGTTGTTCTAAACCTTTGAAGTATCGTTGCAAAAACTAAATCAATAGTTTTATAGGGTTTCTTTGATTGCTTATTTGTTTTTGCAGAATTTGATTGGATTTTTTGTGATGGGTTAGTGCAATTAATAATACAAGTAATTTGTTACTTCAGCAATTATATAATAATTTTATGTGTGTTGTCTTATGTCATTTTATAAATAACGGTAATACAACAAGCTTAAACGATAAATTGTGGTAAATAAGTTTAGGATTATTCTTAACTGAGGAATGTCCTCATGCCCCATATGTTTAATTCATTAAGAATTGTTCTTGGTGAATATGACATAGAACTCTGCTTAGCAAAAAGAGAACTTCTTCAAGACCGTAATTTTCATTTACCTGTCTTGAAAACGTGACTAGTGAAGAATAGTGATTCTCCCTGAATACTTGATTCAAGGACCACAAATCAGGTGTGTTCTTCTTTTAAAGGAATAAGTTCCTGGCAAGAGCTTACTGCTTGTGTAATAACTCTCAAAGTTAGAATTAGAGAGGTTATTTTAGCTATATCAGTGGGGAACATTAAGTTATTTTTTCTCAGTGGGAGAAAATACATATTATTAGATAATGTGTATGTAAGATCAAAAGAAATTTGATTTCTGTGTCTTATTTGCTGGAACAATGTTACTCTTTACCTTTCTCTGCTAACGCAGTTTTATTTCAAGAAAGGGAGTTGACATTTGTTTAGCTTTACTGTAAAGTAACCTAAATGTTTTAAGACTAATCAAGAGTAAAGCAGTCATGAACACTGGGTTGTTTAAGACCGCTACTACTCAATGTGAAAAGAGGCAAAGGATTTCTCTTAAAGGAAAAATACCTTTCTTTGGTTCTAAGGTAGACCATATTAATCTCAATTTGATTGGGAGATTGGTCAAGAGTGAACTTCTAAGCGAGTTAGAAGATGACTCTCTACTACCTTGTAAGTCATGCCTTGTGGGCAATATGATTGATAGATATTTTACTGGAAAAGATCTAAGAGCCAAAGAGCCCTTGGAGCTTGTACATTTGGATCCTTGTGGTTCAATATGTTAAAGCAGTGGGAGGGCATGAATAATTCATCTCTTTTGGATGATTATTCAAAGGTATGAGTATCTTTACCTAATGCAACTTAAGTCTATAGCTCTTGAGATATTCGAAGGGGCTTAGGACTGAAGTTGGAAACTTGTTAGGTGAGATGATAAAAACACTTCGATCTGATCAAAGTGTTGAGTATAGGGATTTGAGATTCCAGAACTATTTGATAGTGCATGGGATCACACCCTAAATCTCATTTAGGAGAAATAGAACCCTATTGGATATGGTTCATTCCATGTTGAGCTATGCTCAATTGTCTGGCTCGTTTTGGGGTCATGCAGTGTTGACTGCATTACATACTGTAGTAGGCAACCCCAAAGGAAACAAGAAGTAGATACTTCTTCAATTCACAAGAGAATAAAGAATTTGTATCGACAAATGCTAAATTCTCAAAAGAAGTTCACATCAAAAATCATAAACCACAAGAGTAAAGTCGGTTTAAGTAAGTTAACTAATGAAGCTACAGTAACATCCACAAGAGTTGTTGATGAGGTTGGTTGTTCAACAAAAGTTGTTGATGGATCAGCGCATCTAGTCAGTCACATCCATCTCAATAGTTGAGATTGCCTCAATGTAGTGGGAGGGTTGTTTGATAACCTGAACGTTACATGGGCTTGTTTGAAGCCTAGGTCATCATACCTGATGATGGCATAGTGGGTTCATTATCTTTTAGAAAGAAAATGAATGATGTTGACAAGGACCAATGGATTAAAGTCATGGACCTGGAAATGAAGTCTTTTCACTTCCATCTGGGATCTTGTAGATCTGCTTGATGGGTAACACCTATTAGTTACAAGTGGATTTACAAGAGAAAACGAGACATTAAAGGTCTTAACCAGAAGGGTTCATACAGCAAAATCGAAAGCAAAAGGTTTTGCAAGCTTATGTGATCCATTCATGGATTAACCTAAGCATTTCGATCTTGAAATATAAGATTTCATAAAGAGACCAAATATTTTGACTTTAATCAGAACATTAATGAGTCTTGTGTTTACAAGTAATCATCAATAGTTCAGTAGCTTACTTAGTATTGTATATGATTGATATCTTAATCATTTGGAATGATGTAGGTTATCTTACTGACATTAAAGGAGCTAGCAGCTCATTTCCAAGTGGAAATATTGGGAGAAGCTGAGTTTGTTCTTAGGATCCAAATTGTTTAGGAACCGTAAGAACAAAAGGCCAGCCTTGTCTCAGGTGTCTTATATCTACAAGATGTTAGTTAGATATAAGATGCAGAATTCCAATAAGGGTTCACTACCTTTCAGACATGGAATTCTTTTGTCTAAGAAAATGTTTCCTAAGACACCTCAAGAGGTTGAGGGCATGAGACGAATGCCCTATGCAGTAGGGATTGTCAGTAAGTATCAATCTAATCCAAGATTTAATCATTGGAAAACCGTTAAGAATATCCTCAAGTATTCGAAGAGAACCGAGGAACTATATGCTCGTGTATGGGACTAAGGATTTGATCCTTACAGAATACACTAACACAGATTTTAAGACTGATAAGGATTTGAGGAAATCTACATCAGTATTTGTGGTCACTCTTTACGATGGAGCTATAGTATGACATAGTTACAGTCTTGACCGTATAGGCCGAAAAATTAGCTGTTTGTGAAGCAGCGATAGAGACTGTTTGCCTTAGAAAGTTCTTGATTGATTTGGAATGTGTTCCAAATGTGAACTTGCCCATCACACTTTATAGTGATATAGTGGTGTTGTGGCAAATTCAAAAGAACATTGCAACCTAAGACAAGTAGACACATTACATTGAATGAAATATTGCTGATTCATTTACAAAGACTCTCTCGGCTAAAGTGTTTGAGGGTCATCTAGAAGGTCTAGATCTACGAGATATGTACAAAGGTGTAATCTAGGGCAAGTGGGAGAAATGTAATGGGTATAGTGATACCATTATGTAATGGGTATAGTGATGCCCTAGTTTATTGTATTTGTACATTGTATATGTTTTATACATGTATTTATACACCCAATGCTGTATAGATTATTGTACATCCCACTAAACTAGAGTTTTAGTTCAAGTGGGAGTTTGTTGGGTTTTATGCCTTAAAACTCGTAGATAGTGAATGTAAACAAATTGTATACTTGTTTCAATAAAGTGTAATTGAGTTTCTACAATAAAGTGTTGTTGTTAAATATTGCACAATTTGACCCAAATCCAATAAATTAAGATCCAAGGTTGTTTACATGTGACTTGAACTAGTATGTGGGGACATACGGGGATTGGTGTTCAAGTAACAACCTAAAAGGTCTATAGTACAAGGATAAGGCTGGGTACCTTATCCTGGTAACACTATGTGATACGGCCCGCTTTGTATTCGATACAGACGTATTAATCCAAGGCATCCATGTAGGAGACATGCAAGCGGGGGTATCCTATGCAATGAGTTTGCATAAGACCGGACCACGAAATAGTAAACCACTAGATGTAACACCGTTAACTAGTTAGGTTACTGTTTCAATACGATGACCAAGGTAACTCAGTCTTAATCCTGAGTGTGTCATGAACTCCTTCTCATGAGGGATTGTCCTTTGATTAGCATGGGTGAGAGTGGCCAATACGCCGACTCAATATGCCTTCCTTTTTGGGGACAAGACCGAGTGGGAGGCTGGGGACATGACAACACAAGAAGGAATTCACTCATTCCCACTTCTAGGAGAAGTAGATGAGTGTTCCCTTAAGAGGTGACTCCGGGACTTGAACAAAGGGATCCCGTCCTCTCACTGGCCCGAGAGGAACTTTCTGTTTAATGGTTGGACCATAAACAGGTTGTTCATTAGAGGAGCGCTGGTACTTAAGGAGACAGATGTAACACAGGGGTAAAACGGTAATTTGACCCAGCCGTGATTACGAACACTCGTGAAGGATTGATTTACCGGTATAGGTCTACATCCATGGACACAGAAATGTTCTACAGTGAGAAGAGTTCAGCTGTGGGTCTTTAGTGGAATGACCCACAGTTAATGAATATTGGTTAACCTGATTAATGAGTTTAATCTATTAACCTCATATCATTGGAGCTTCTGATCTGTAGGTCCATTAGGTCCCCCTGCTAGCTCGTAAAGAGTAATTAGGAACAAATATATCTTGAGAGAATTTGAATAGTTCAAATTCATATTGGGAATTAAGTTAATTGTATGAGATACAAATTAATATAATGTATAATGATGCATTAAAATATAAAGTCTAATTTGAGATTAAACTTTATTAAATTGAGAGATTGATATATTTGAAAGAGTTCAAATATATGTCTAATTAAATATAGGGTATTTAATTAGAAGATGAATTAATTATGAATTAATTAATTATTCAATTTAGTTTAAATTAAATGAGATTTAATTAAACTATAGTCTATGAGAGAAATAAATATTTGAAGAAGTTCAAATATTAATATGAATTTGATTCATATTAAATTTATAGGATATAAGAGAATTTGAAGGAGTTCAAGTTTTAATATGAATTTGATTCATATTATAGAATTAATTAATTGAAGGCCTGAAATTAAATATATGATATTTAATTGGGTAATTAATTAATTAACTAATAGAAGGTCTGAAATTAAATATATGATATTTAATTGGTGATTAATTAATTAAAGAATTAATTAATTGGAAATTAATCAATTATGGAAATGATTAATTACTTATGGAAGTGATCAATCATTTATGGAAAAGATTAATCAATTATGGAATTGATTGGTCATGGAATTGATTAATGGAAAAGATTAAATCAGTTATGGAAATAATGGATTTTAAATGAATATTTTATTCATGGTCTTTCTCCTATAAATAGAACACTAACCCTAGGGTTTAGGTACCACAACATATGGCCACCATAAGGCCCTCTCATATTCTCTCAACTCAAGAATTCTAGGGAGAATTTTCTCTCTCGATTTTTTCCCATTCAAGATTAGGTAGTCCCACAACTACGTTCCTAATCTCAGAGTTATAGCGGGGAAGATCAAATGGTGGTGTTCTTCGTTGTTGCGGAGCAATCAAGAAAGGCATTCTTGAAGAATTCAGAGTCGTCAACGAAGGTATGTTTCTCATCGCTTAACCTTTTGCCAATGTATTGGTATTTTGTAAAACAAAATTAATTTACGAATGGTCCAATTGCTTCCGCTGTAACGGAATTGGGAATTCCAATCCTTCACTCCCCACCTTAAAAGCTTTCATCCTCGAAAGACTATCGCTTGAACAATTCCAACTACTTTCCCAAAAGCACCTTCTGCTTTACGGTTCAACCAAAACACTTCCATCCAAACAAGGTTTTGCTTCTCAAAACCATCGCTTCATTGGCTAGGATCTTGACAAGCTTCTCCACACCAAGTCCTCGACCAATGGCAGGGGTTCAACACATGTAAAGGATCATGCACGCATTTCCACAACATGGACACATAGAAGACATCATGCACAGTCGACATGGTCTGTTATAATGCCAACTTGTAAGCAACATGCTCGATGCGCTCCACGCTCTCATAAGACTAATGATCACAGGCTAAGCTTCTTTTCAACAAGCGAAGAACCCTTTTCATTGGTGCCACGCGCAAGAACACATGATCACCAAAACTGAACTCCAGATTCTCGAACATTACTCGCCTAACCACACTGGTTGACTGGCCTTGACTCTAACTTACTCCACAAGGCACTTAACACCCAGAGGCTTTTTACTCATCAAGCCACTTTCCTCTAGAATCCCAAAACTTGAAACTAGGGCACAAGAGGAATAGTTGATGTGTATGCTTAACAACAACTCTTGAAACAAGTTGTGTCGATCATACATTGCTTGAAGCAGAGCTTGCCTATGAGTAACTTGACTACACACCAAGTACTCAAACGGCCTAAGAAGATTGAATTCAAACTCCGGTCTTGCACGACCAACAAGAAACTTCTATTCGCTGATGCTACTTACACCACATAGGTTGTCAATGCCAGCTTAAACCTTGAGCTAGACACTTTACAACTCACCATCAAGAACTTAAACACAACTTTGTCCTGCTGAAGGTTCATCAACAACTTCACAAACTTTAAACCCACTTAGTTGGTAAGTTTCAACCACTGTTGGGCTTCTAGAGTGAGTAAAAATAAGATGTAAATAGACTCTAGAACTCTGTGCAAGTATACACAATCCGCAGCAAGTAATACGTATTTATCGAATCCAAGGTCTGAATTAGCTTTCACTTTATCTATTTTGTTTAGCTTTTTAATGGTTTCAAAGGTGGTTTAAATGATTGGTTTTTGTAGAATGCTGAAGCAAAAGAAATGACAGAATAGAAAGTAAACAGATAAGCAGACATATTAGAAACAGGTGCTGGCTAGGATTTAGTAATTGTTTTAAAAGATGCTCTAGCAATATTATTGATTAGGCAAAACTCTTGCAGTCTTATCAGTAGATTCCTCCCGAAACTCTGGATTTTTTAGAATGTGTTTCAACTCCAATGACGCACTACCGATCAAGCACTACGCAACTGGCCATCCCTAGCTCAGTCACTGGCGTTCACCAATACACAATGATCTAGTGTGATTAAATGCCACACTCCCAAAATCATCCCTGAAACTAGGAAGTGATATTCATACCGGTTGGCCAAGCGGGCACAAAATATAAATGAACACAACAAATAATCAAGATGCATCAAATCAACTTATATTGCATAGAGATTAAGCACAACAATTACATATTCCCTAACCAACACCTAAAATTACTTAGTTCATAAAGTCCATAGTAACACACGTTACAATCTGAGTTAATGCATCCATAATTACAAAACAATACAAGAAAATATTAATTCCCTTTATCAATACAAGAAACACAAGGTCTTCCAATCTCTCTCCTCTATTCGGCTCCCAATAGTGGAAATGAGAAGTGATCCCTTTCCAAGAGTGGAATGTTCCTTCCAAGAAAGGAATGAATTTTACTTGAGACGACATTTCCTTTTATAGAGTGATAGCAAGCCCTAATTAGGTTGACCTAGAAACGTGGATGACTCTCCTTGCTCCTTAAATCCGAGAATAGCTTAACTGAATTCAGTTCATTAAATTGGCTAACGAGCTGTGACGTGGTAGTTTTGCTCCCTGTTTTGCTGCAACACAGATTTTGCTCCCTTAAGTCGCTCAGCAATATATTCTATACAAAATAACTTCCAAAGCATCCATTCTTCCAAATGAGTTAAAACATATAAGGTCTACCTAAAAGCAACCCTATTTAGCACAAAAGACACACAAATCAATATAGAAATAAGGCCTAAATAACTCCCTTTTGGAGAGTTATCATACCCGCAAACTTGAACTATTGCATTTTCCGAGCAATACTAACCAACATTCCCTTAAGAATTCAAAAAATTAGACAAAGCATAGCTTAATCAAAACAGATAATCCAACACTACCTTCAACCTTTACCTGAGCATTCTGCAAAACCAAGCTCTGCTGCAGCAAAATAATTCTTCCGGCATGGATAAATAATTACCACTTTTAACTCAATCCTAAGAACTTGCCACAGCCTAGCTCTATTATCAAATGTATTAAAACACATTTTTAAGGGGTTTATATTTTTGTTTTTCAGGCTTAAAGCGGCCCTACAGTCATAAGCTCTTAAGCATGAGATGACCCACCTTATGGTGCAATATACCCTTGCCTCAAACTCATCACCAACTAGGCTAAATACTCATTGTAAAGCTAAAAAATCCTTACTTATTCTATCTCTTGCCCCTCTGAATGGCGACATTTTTTGATGACGTTCACCTAAGTTATGGGAGACAGAAAAACTGCTAGATTATCATTCATCCTTCAAAACTTTTGCTCCATGAATTTTCTCAGCAAATTTTTCAACAATCAACTTTTTTCAGCAAATAATTTTTCATTTTTTTCATATTCCCTAAGTTATCTTTTGTCGCAAAGACAAACTGTGGGTATCACAAATGTCCCTGGTTACCCAACAACCTAGCAAATTATTTAATGAAGGAGAGGAATGCTCGAGCAAAACAATTGGAGTAGCAAAAAGTCCCCCAAACTTGAATTATTCATTGTCTCCAATGAATCATTAACATTTAGAATTATACCCCCAAACTTAAATATTTCTATCTGAATTTTAAACTAAGCGTGGGACTAGAACTAAGCTTAAAGAGGATTAAATAAACCAATACTACCTCAGAATCTTCTCGGCGCAGTAATGACCAAGCTAGAAGAAATGCTCAAGCAAAAGGTTTCTGGAGATCAGAATACCTTGATCTAATTAAGCTTAACCAGTCCAAGCTTCAAAAAATCAGAAGAAAATTAGTTAAGTTAGAATTACTTAGTGCCATAGAAGAAAAACAACTATTGGAAATTTCATTGAAAAATAAAAAGAAAGAAATTACATCATCAGATATATATTTTTTTTTTTTTTGTGATCCAACAGCAGAAAAATTAAAAACAAGAAAAACAACAAAACAAGCTAAAATAGAAAAAGATGTGGTCAGAAATGCGCGAGCAACAAAATTATTTCATCAAAATAACTGCACGCCCAAATTTTCCTTCTTCAATCCTCCTGATCAGGATCTTCTTATTCATCTCTTTCTCTTTCAACCGGCGGTGGGGGAATCCAGGGGTTCAGCTGATCATCAGGGAATATCGGGAGGGCTGGATATGGTTTAGAAAAATTCAATTGCAAGGCCCCCTTCAGGGCAACATCCCTTCTCTTAACATAATTCCAGAAGGTTTGGAATTGCCTTTCAGCAAACTCCATCCTGCTGGAATGCAGGTGTAATTGTTCCTGCATTTGGTGGATGCCGCACACCAAACCACATTGGCGTGCTTCTTGTGGCCTTTGAAGCCTGGCCAAATTTGGTGTGTCGATTATTCCCTTGTCTATCAAAGTCACATCATCATCATTCACTGGAACCCCTGCCCTTTGGCACAACATTGTGATAGGATTCGGGAAAAACAATTTCCCAACCTTTTTCCTCCAGCAATCAGAAATCTCAGTAGAAATTATTTTGCCCACATCAATACTCATTGAACGAAGAATAGCAAACACAATTCCCGATCTCGAGACACTGTTGAATCGTGAGTTGTCAGCAGTAAGCGCAGCTGGATGAAGCCCATCCACGTATTGGCCTCACTCTTCAGATAAGCAACTTGAAATGTGCGCTTCTCCGTCTTCGATAGCCTCCACTGGGCCCCATCGATGCCAACCTCTCTGATAGCCGCATTTAACTGATCACTCGATGGTGCCACCACCATCTCGTTGAAGCTTGCATACTGTAAACCCGGGACTTTCCTTGGAACATTTTCTCTTGTCATCTATTGTGGTTTCATGGTTGAATTAAATTGGTTGGAAGTTATTAATTTTTGAATAAAGAAAATGAGAGGAAAAGAAAAAAAAAAGAAAAGAAAAGGAAAAGGAAAAGGAAAAGGTAAAAAAAAAAAAAAAAAAAAGAAAGAAAAAGAAAGCAAGTGGAAATGGACAGCACCAAACCCACCACCGACTACATATTCCATCAGCCCATTTCCATCTCATTTCTCATCCTTTTCCATTGAAACTTTCAGAGCACTTTAAGGAGAGAGTGAAGGAGGATGAAGAAGAAGAATTTCGTGGTTTGAGGTTGAGGAAGATAGGGAAAGGCTCATGCAAAGCCAGTCATTGCAGAATCTGTGTTCAACCTGTCAACCTCTGATGTTTTAGTCGGTTTGGGCTACACAGTAGGAATCAAGAGGTGAGGTTTGATTTTCATGAAAGTTAGTTCATTTTCTAACAAATTTAATGAAGTAAGCCTGACCTAAATCGAATGGGAAGTTGATGGTTTTTGGAATGGAAAACAGATCACAGGATTTTCGAGCAAACCAGGAGGATCTCTGGTGTTCTCTGATGTTTTGAGTATTCTGGAGTGCACAAGTCGAATCAGAAGCTCTATTTGGTATGGTTGGAAAGCTTAATCTGTATGGTACAACTTTCATGAAGATTGTGTGAGCCAAAAATGACTTGAGGAAGGTTTAATTTCAGGAGGAAGATAAAGGGTAGCAGAGAACCTCGAATTCTGTATTCTTTGTGTTCGGGGAAATTCTGGGCTAATTGGTTGAGAATCTCGTTTTAATTTCTTCAGGTAAGTTGTAGGGTGTTCGACAATGAAGAATTTGATGTGTATTTCATTAATTTTGGTTAAGTATTGAGAATGTTATGGGTGTTGGAAGTTAGGGTATAGAATCTGGAAAATCTGGAAAAGTAGAATGTGGATGTGGTTTTTAATTCAAGTGTCAAGAATTCATGAGCATGGAAAAACAAAGCTATCTATGGTTCTAATGCTCGGTTTTTGTTATTTGACAGGCCAAGAGGAAATAGGTCGAGTCTACAGACCGGGGAACTAGATAAGACTGTGAGTGACAAAATGAATTTCGAAAATGTTCTTAAACGGTTGTTCATGATTATATGTTTTACATGCTTTTCTATGAATGATACATGGTTTTTGTGAACGGTTCCAAACATGAGTTTTGAGCTTAGATTTTCTAATAAGGTTTATATACGAGCACGTGGCTAATGGCTTTATGAAAAGTAGTTGAAACGATATCTTTTAAAGTAAAGCATGTGTTAGCAAATATTGTTTAACGATTTAAAGTTTTTCACGAGCAAGCTGAGTAAGCTTGAGTTTTACAAAAGATAACGATAAGCAGGCATGTTTTCATGTTTTCATGTGATTTCTGAGATTTCTATTGACTACATGACTGAGATATTGAGCCCGAGGCTATATGGTACCGTGTGCACACAGGTTATGTTCCGTTGTTGACGTTGAGTGTACTCTGTGACAACGATGCTGTCGTGAGTGCTGGGCGGGCCCCACTACGACAAAGACGATGGGAGTGCTGGTCAGGCCCCACTACATCGTAGGACTAGTAACGTTGGTTGTACTGGGCGTGCCCTACACAACGTAGATCGGTCATGTTAGTTAAAACGTTTGATGTACTTGATATGCCTTGCTAGATTTTTATTGACGAACTTGCGAGATATTTTAGAAAACCTTTTCCATTACACGTTTATGTTAAACGCTTTGATTGAGCATATTTATACGTTTAAAGGTTTATCACGTGTTTTTGACTTCCGGATTTAGAGTTTTAAAGTTAGTCACTCACTGGGCTTCGTAGCTCATTCTTTCAAAATGTTTTTCCACTTTTCAGGTAGAGATCGAGCTCCCGGTGCCTGATACACTGCCAACGTCTGCTGAAAGTTCCGGATCAAGCTTCAGTACGTGGGTGGAGTTGTAAATTGAGTCTGTTCATATTGTAAATGTTTTGTAAGGATTGGATAATATAGTCCTAGAGGTCGTGGTGTATAAATCCTAGTTGTACATGTCTTTGGTTATGATATCTATACCAGGTTATTTCCAAACCGAGATATGTCATGGCGACACCTCGTGTATGTTGATATGTTTTCGTGGTTTCCGTTGTGTTGTGGTTCATATGGAATATTTTATGTCCATGATTAGTATGTTTATCAGGTTCAAAGTTTCAGTAGGGTCAACAGGGATCGTTAGAGGTGATGATGTCTGTTGGCTTCACGCCGTCTTTCGGGCTAAGCTAGAGGTGGTCCGGGAGGGGGTGTGACACATACGGGAAGTCTTGGAGGTTGAATAAGGAATTGATAGCTCCTGGGCTCCAGTCAATGGGTACTCCTCGGACGATAGGCCTGAAATTCTTCTTGATCATCAATATCGGCATAAAATTCTCGAACAATGTTGGAGTTGTCCGGGTCCGGCTTTGCACACAATTGACTCCAACCATGGTTCACTATTCCAATCCTTAAGAACTGTGGCAAATCATCACCAAATCCTCGTTCAAACAAAATGTCTCTTCTCAGCATCTCAACATACTTTGCTCTGACAATATTGTTGATGAAGCGGTTATACGGTAACCTTGGCTCCTCTGTTTCACTATCTTCTGATTCTGGCGATGCTTCAACAATACCTTTGCCCTTGTCTTCCCTTTGTTTGAGCAAAATTTCTTCTTCCGCTTTTTTCTCTGCTTCTTCTCTTGCTTTGTCTTCAGCTTCCTTTTTCTATTGTTCTTCTCTGTCTCCATTTTCTCTCTCAGAATCAGTGGTCGACGGTGAGGGAGTATCAGTTCGGACTACCTTAATATGACCGACTTTTTGCTTTTGACGGTGATGTCGTGGCACTTCCGGCAAGATAACCTCTACTCGAGCCTCCTGTTCTTGCTCCACCTGCTCATTGCCTCCTTCTTGCACAACCTCTTTCTGTTTATCTTGCGTATCCTCAGTCTGCTTTTCTTGAACTTCCTCTATGTGCTCTTCTTGAATTTCCTTCGTATTTGCAACTATCGGGTTAGTCGGCTCTGAGTTTTGTACTTCTGGTTCCCTCAGATTTCCTTCCTCAACTGCCTCGACAGCAACATCCTCTACTACTTTTTGCACTATTTCTTGATCCTCAACTCTTTGTTGTCTTCTTCTCCTCTTAGCTTCTTTTTCTTCTGGTGTTTTCTTTTTCTTTGCCTTCGTTTTCGATGCTTCGGGAGTGACCGACACCTCCTCTTCCTCATTGTCTCACTCTTTTCTTTCTCTCGTTTTCGCCATTAGAGACTCAATGGTTTTTACAGAGAATAGAAAAAGAAGGAGAAATACAAATGGCAAAGGAATGAAACGAGAAGATGAAGTGTAAAGAAACTTACCGAAGGCTGTGAATAAATAGGGTTCAGCAAAATAAAATCATAATCGAAAGATTTTGCTCTTCATTAAATAATATTACCGTTTTTAATCGCATGCAATCTGTAAAATTAAAACCATCAACAGTAAAAATCTGAATTTCAATCGTCCATGGTAAATGATGATGTGTTGCCAATGGCGAAGCCCTTTGATTTCCACTGTGCGACACTTGGCTTCATCAGATACCTCATGCAATTTACCTGCCCACAGTAAATTTAAAATCCAACGGTAAAAATATTTAATTCACAACTAAACCCTTCTTATTCGAACGAAATATTTGATTCGACCATAAAATTGCTGCAACAACCTTCTGAACAAAGCGAATCTTGGATACGGAAGAATTAAAATAAAAAATCAAATTAAATCAGGAAATTAAAATTAACCGCTTAAATCAAATCTTTTATTTTATTTTTTAATATTATATTATTCAAAACCTAAAAAGAAATTTAAATAACCGAACAATACAAATTGAAATAAAATCTAATTGAATCTAATCTGAATAGATAAAAACTAACTTGCAAAACTTCTAAAAAAAAAAACTAACTTGCAAAAATAAAAATACTCCAAAAATAAAATAAAATCTACGGAATTAAAAAAATTACAATGAACTTAAAATCGATCATGCAAAATTTAAACAAATCAAATCTAACACAATTCAAATTAAAATCAGATCATATCAGTGAGAAAATAAAATCAAAACAATCACTGGGAGCTCAAAATATTGCTCTGCGAAATGCTCCTGCAAAAATCTCGCTCTCTCATTCATCAACCAACTTTAGGGAAGGATATTTCGACTGGAACTCCTCTCCCCAATAATGTTTCACACACTGTCCATTAACTTTGAACACTCTCCCATCTTTTTCATCCTGCAAAGTAATTGCTCCATGGGAAAAAAATTCAATAACAATAAATGGCCTTGAACATTTAGATTTTAGTTTCCCAGGAAACAATTTTAATCTAGAATTATAAAGCAAAACTCTCTGACCTTTGACAAACTCTTTGGGTCTAATTTTCTTATCATGCCACTGCTTAGTCTTTTCTTTATACATTTTCGAATTTTCATAAGAAAATTGGCGAAATTCCTCCAATTCATTAAGCTGCTGCATTCTTATTGCTCTTGCACGACTCAGATCAAAATTTAATTTTTTCAAAGCCTAAAACGTTTTATGCTCAAGCTCTAATGGTAAATGACAAGCTTTCCCATATACTAACCTATAGGGAGACATACCTAGAGGAGTCTTATAGGCTGTCCTATAAGCCCAAAAAGCCTCATCCAACCTAAAAGACCAATCCTTCCTAGATGGATGGACTACTTTTTCTAGAATAGATTTAATTTCCCTATTACTAATTTCAGCTTGACCATTTGCTTGTGGGTGATACGGGGTAGCTATCCTATGCTTGATTCCATACTTAGCTAAAAGCTTAGTTAAGATATTATTAACAAAATGTGTACCCTCATGACTCACTAAAGCTCTAGGTGTCTCAAACCGCGCAAAAATGTGCGATTGGAGAAACCTTGATACTGTCTTGGCATCATTCTAATGGCATGCGATGACCTACACCCACTTGGACATCCATCAAAGATCTACCAGTTGCCAAAAATGGACGACCAAGAATAATAGAGACATTCTTATCTTCCTCATAATCTAGAATAATGAAATCAACAGGAAAAATAAATTTATCTACCTGGACTAGAACATCCTCAATTTTACCTTTAGGGTATGTGATAGATCTATCTGCCAATTGGAGTGTGACTGTTGTAGGCCTAGCTTCACCTATACCTAACTTTCGATAAACCAAAAGAGGCTTAAGGTTTATGCTTGCACCTAAATCACAATGTGCTCTCCCCAACTCCTTTCCAATAATTGAGACAAGAATAGTGAATGATCATGAATCCTTAGCCTTAGAAGGTAGCCCATTCTTAAGAATAGCACTACATTCCTCAGTAAGAGCCACAGTCTCAAACTCTCCTAATCTCTTCTTTTTAGTCAATAAGTCCTTAAGAAATTTTGCATAATTTGACATTTGTTCTAAAGCCTCTACTAAAGGGATATTTATATGCAATTGCTTAAGAATCTTTAAAAACTTCTTAAAGTGACCGTCCTGGTTCTTAGGTTCTTGCCTTTGTGGAAAAGGTAAGGGTGGGTTATAGGGTGGGGGTTCTACATCTGGAACAGAACTAGTTGCTCCAACAACTTTGCTGCTGCCTCCAACATTTTTACCAGACTCCAACTCTTTTTCGTCAACATTACTATCACTACTCTTTTCTACTTCCTAGGGTTTACTAGGTTTTTTCCTCTCTTCTAGTGGCTTACCACTCCTTAAAGTTACTGCTTGCACCTGCTTCTTACCTTCCCTTATAGGGTGTTCAATATCTGAAGGAATGTTTCCTTGAGGTCGTGCCTTCAGCTCATTATCTAGCTGACCCACTTGCAACTCTAGGGCTCTCAATGAAGTCTGTTGACTTTGGATTATGACATCATTACGAGCCATATAATCCTTCATCATTGACTCAAGATAATTACCCGAATTTTGATGGGTAGCCTGCTTATTTTGCTGGGGCAATCCTTGCTGTTTGAGCAAAACAAATCCTGGATGATTTGCCACCTTTTGTTGTGCATGGGGGGCTTGCGAATTACTTCCTTGCCCTCCCCACGCAAAGTTGGGGTGGTTACGCCAACCTGGATTATAAAAATTTGAATATGGGTTATTCCTCTAATTACCTGCGAAAAACACAGAAGCTGGATTGTTAGGACAAAACACATAATTATGCTCTTCACCACAATAAACACAAGATTCTTCCACCATTTGGTTTACAACTGCAGCAGGCTCTGATGACATGCAAAAATGTCATCATTTTCCTATTAATTTAAGCTAGTTTTGTGCTTGAATTGTGTTCTTTAATGCTATTTTCTAATTAAATTTCAGAAAACCGAGCCAAGGAAGCAAAACCGGAAATTTGAGAGAATTTAGATGATTTTGGAGGCTTTTGGAGCAATTTGAAGAATTCCATTGAAGATTCGAGTCCAAAAAGCCAAGAAGAATGAATTAGAAGCCCAAATTCATGAATTTCAAGTCTTAAAGTATCAAGTTGGGTCAATAAAAAAGTCCAAAATCCATTACAAGAAGTAGTTGGGCCAGAAGAAACTTGGAGGCCCAAAAATTGAGTCAAAATCGGGCCATTATTGAAGATTCAGGGCCTAGCGTCTCGACGCTAAAGCCTGGAGCGTCTCGACGCTAGGCAGCTGCGTGGAAAGATCCAAAATCGCGAGAGCGTCGCGACGCTGTCCAAGTAGCGTCTCGACGCTGAGACGTCTTGGAGCCCAAGAAAAGATGACGTCAGAGCGTCTCGACGCTGTCCTTGTAGCGTCTCGACGCTGTGCCTGCTGGGAGCCTATAAAAGGAGCCTTTTGCATCCATATTTGATGTGCCAATTTGTGGGTTTTCACCCCATTCTAGAGTCTACACTAAAATTTGGGATTTTTGGGAGAGTTTTGGAGCTTTGTTGAAGATCTTTGGAGCTCGGGATCGAAGGAGGTCGGCGCGGGATCGAGGAGATCGACACTTTTATGAGCATTTCTCTTCCCTTTTCCTTTATGTTTTAGTTTCTAGAATTGTTGTGATTAGGAATTATTGAATTTTAGTGATTATGAGTAGTAAATTCCTAAATTCTATGAGATTGATTTAGATGTTGAACCTCTGCTGAATTAATGAATTGATGTGGTTTAATTGTCATTATTGTTCATTTGTGCATTTTGTCCGTAATGCTTTTAATCAACTGATCACTGATTAAATGAATTGTTACTATGTGGAAACTCGACGGAGAGAAGCTTAGACTAGAACTGAATGCATGACTAACGGTTATTTACCCGGGTGACACGGGATAAAATAAATAACGTTAGAGGTTGTACTGAAGGGTCGTAATGCCATACTAAGTAAATAAAGATGAGACTGAAAGGAGATTCTTTATTGAAAGGTATGAGATAGGAGGAGACCGACAGGAGAATCCTTGTCATTAGGCTTCTAGACTTATGAATCAAATGATTAGTTAATCCATATTAGTTAATTGATTATGCATTAAAGGTCCAATTGTTAAAATCAACAACTCTAGAATTATCCCATCAAATTGTGTCACCATTTATCTTTTGCTTTCTAGATTAGCTTTTTGTTATTCTTTTCGGCATTAGATTTTGTTCTCTAACTAAAGTTAAGCAAGACTATTCGTGGTACTTAATTGAATAAATCCAATCCCTGTGGAGACGATACTCTATACTCAAAATCACTATATTACTTGTCACGACCCGTACGCTTGCGGAATTCAAAATCGTGTACGAACAAGTTTTTGGCGCCGTTGCCGGGGATTGGCTAATTTCATTCAATTAATATTGTGAAGAAATTGCTTGCTTTAGATTAGAGGTTTTATTTTGCTTTCTTTGTTTTATTTTTATCCTGGTCCATTGTTCTTGTTGTGCATTTAATTGGTGTTTGCATCTGACTGAAAGCCTGATTATTGTTGATTTATTTTTTTAAAATGGCTTTTAATAGTTTTGGGTGGCCCTTTAGGGAATCTGAGCCCGAAGAACCAACACCATCATCCAATTTTTTTTATTCAAATTATCCCCCTTTAGAAGAAAAATCTCCCCTAGAAACTTTGCTTCAAGATTATATCGAGGATACTAGAGCCACTCAATTAGCTCTAGAAAAATCCCTAGGGAGATTCCATCCCGAAGAGGATGAGAGTGAAGTGCAATCCGCTTCCAAAGAAGAAAAATCTTCCTTAGTGAGCTTGCTTGAAAATTTTATCCAAGAGTCGAGAGCCATGAATTTAGAATTAGAAAAATCTATGGAGAGATTCCAAATCCAAAAGGAAGATAGGGAAGTAGGATCCACTTCCATAGAGTGTCTAGTGAGTCATGTGGCCACTGATTCATTAGCGCCCATTCAAGAGCCTAATCCTTTCAATTTTGCTAAGTTTGAGCATATAGGGGTGAGTTGTATAGATTGTGAGGAAGAATTGGATAATTCAAGCACCCACCAAGAACAAGTTTGTGAGGAAGAAAAAAATGAGCCCATAGTGTTTGAGGAGTTTCTAGAGATAGAGTTTAAGGTTGAAAGGCCTTTGTCTGTTCTATCCCCTCCATCCTCTCTTGATAACGAGTGTTCTTTTTCTTGTTCTCACATGTTAGAGTCAGAGTCCATTTATTTTGATCTTTCTCCTTTTATGCTTTTATTAAAAGAAAATCCCAAAAATATTTCTGCTTCAGGGTCCCATGAAAAGCTAGTAAGCTTACTAGCGATAGAATGCTTCATCGATTCAAGGAAGAAGGGCCCGAAGAAATACGAGAATTTTTATGTGCCTTGAAAGACCACATAAACTCGTCTAGCTAAGAGACGTTAAACAAGCGCTTCTTGGGAGGCAACCCAAGTTTATTTTTCCGTTAATTTCCTTTTTCTTTGTTTTTCAGTTTTTTGTAGTTAGAGCATGTTGATCTTTCATTCCAGTTGATCAATTTTTGAAGGAGCTCGAGACCACATTTTCTTCCAAAAACAACCCCAATGAATGTTGAAGGCTGACATCCATGGTTACTCTCACACTTCAGGGCAGTACCGTTCTCCCTATATCTTTTTAATTGTCCTTAAGCATGCTTAATTAGTCTGAATAATTGATACATTGAGGGCAATGTATGATTTAAGTTTGGGGGGGAGGCTTTGTTGTTCTGATCTGAGCTTATTGAAAATTTTTTCATGATGATCTTGTTGCATCTGTTTTGATGAGGACGGTCTATGATATGATTTAGATAATGGATTTTGTTCAATTTTTGTGAAATATCAAAGCATGTTCAAGATTCATGTAAATTTAAAATTTTTGCTTTGAATTCCTTGCACATGTTGAGCACTTAGCCTACTTATATGGTTTTGAATGCTTAGAACTGGATTATATTATCTAGATGTTTGTTGTCACTCCGATAGGCTTAAGATCTAATTTGAAAGATGAACTACATGAGAGTCTGTAATGTTTTACTTGGGAGAAAAATCATGTTTATTAGCCTGCAAATAAAAGAAAAGTGTGAAAAAAAAAATATATGAAAAAAAAAGGGGAAAAGAAAGAAAATGAAAAAAAAAAAAAAAAAAGAATGCTCCACTTTCTTTAGAGCGTTAGTAACCAGGGGCATTCATGACACCCATCGTTTGCCTTTGCATGAAAGCGTTTAAAAGAAATGAGCATGCTTCGGCAACCTGAAAGATGAGGCGCTCGTAGTTGGATGCTTTCATCACCAATGTTGGCAAGCCAAAACGAAGGCGCTACATCTAAAAGGATTCTAAAAAAATAATAAATAAATAAAAGAAAAAAAAATGCAAGTTTCGGGGAGGCATACCTCGTTGTTTCAGGCACCTTGGTGGGATATTGCTTTCTTGATTGTTGGGAAGCTGGATAATTAGAGCTTAGGACCAGTGTAGGGGGAAGATGAACTAAGGATTTTATAAACCTTTTCTAGGCTAGTAAAGACCTAATAAGGAAGCTCGCACACACACACGCAAGGGATGAAGAGTTTAAATTCAAATTTCGTGATGAATGAATATGTTTTAATATTTCCTTTAATTGTTAGAGTTCATTATTTTGATCATTGAGCTTAGAGTCATGCATTTGCAATAGTTGATTCATATATAAAGTTTTAGCTTTGCTCGGGACTAGCAAAGATTTAAGTTTGGGGGTGTGATGACATGCAAAAATGTCATCATTTTCCTATTAATTTAAGCTAGTTTTGTGCTTGAATTGTGTTCTTTAATGCTATTTTCTAATTAAATTTCAGAAAACCGAGCCAAGGAAGCAAAACCGGAAATTTGAGAGAATTTAGATGATTTTGGAGGCTTTTTGAGCAATTTGAAGAATTCCATTGAAGATTCGAGTCCAAAAAGCCAAGAAGAATGAATTAGAAGCCCAAATTCATGAATTTCAAGTCTTAAAGTATCAAGTTGGGTCAATAAAAAAGTCCAAAATCCATTACAAGAAGTAGTTGGGCCAGAAGAAACTTGGAGGCCCAAAAATTGAGTCAAAATCGGGCCATTATTGAAGATTCAGGGCCTAGCGTCTCGACGCTAAAGCCTGGAGCGTCTCGACGCTAGGCAGCTGCGTGGAAAGATCCAAAATCGCGAGAGCGTCGCGACGCTGTCCAAGTAGCGTCTCGACGCTGAGACGTCTTGGAGCCCAAGAAAAGATGACGTCAGAGCGTCTCGACGCTGTCCTTGTAGCGTCTCGACGCTGTGCCTGCTGGGAGCCTATAAAAGGAGCCTTTTGCATCCATATTTGATGTGCCAATTTGTGGGTTTTCACCCCATTCTAGAGTCTACACTAAAATTTGGGATTTTTGGGAGAGTTTTGGAGCTTTGTTGAAGATCTTTGGAGCTCGGGATCGAAGGAGGTCGGCGCGGGATCGAGGAGATCGACACTTTTATGAGCATTTCTCTTCCCTTTTCCTTTATGTTTTAGTTTCTAGAATTGTTGTGATTAGGAATTATTGAATTTTAGTGATTATGAGTAGTAAATTCCTAAATTCTATGAGATTGATTTAGATGTTGAACCTCTGCTGAATTAATGAATTGATGTGGTTTAATTGTCATTATTGTTCATTTGTGCATTTTGTCCGTAATGCTTTTAATCAACTGATCACTGATTAAATGAATTGTTACTATGTGGAAACTCGACGGAGAGAAGCTTAGACTAGAACTGAATGCATGACTAACGGTTATTTACCCGGGTGACACGGGATAAAATAAATAACGTTAGAGGTTGTACTGAAGGGTCGTAATGCCATACTAAGTAAATAAAGATGAGACTGAAAGGAGATTCTTTATTGAAAGGTATGAGATAGGAGGAGACCGACAGGAGAATCCTTGTCATTAGGCTTCTAGACTTATGAATCAAATGATTAGTTAATCCATATTAGTTAATTGATTATGCATTAAAGGTCCAATTGTTAAAATCAACAACTCTAGAATTATCCCATCAAATTGTGTCACCATTTATCTTTTGCTTTCTAGATTAGCTTTTTGTTATTCTTTTCGGCATTAGATTTTGTTCTCTAACTAAAGTTAAGCAAGACTATTCGTGGTACTTAATTGAATAAATCCAATCCCTGTGGAGACGATACTCTATACTCAAAATCACTATATTACTTGTGACGACCCGTACGCTTGCGGAATATCAAAATCGTGCATGAACAGGCTCTCCCACTGGCGGCTGCTGAACATTGCTTACCACAATTATATTTTTAAGAGCGTTAGCTAATGCTGCAATATCGGCCCTAATGGTAGACACACCATCAACTTCTATCACACTCTTAAATTTCTTACTAGAGCCTCTAACATCTGACCATTGACAACTATAGGTTGATATTCTCTCTAAAATCTCATAAGCTTCATTAAAAGTTTTGGCCAAAAAAGCCCCTCCTGTAGAAGCATCAACCATACCTTGGGTTGCTATGTTTAACCCATTGTAAAATGTTTCCATTTGAATACAATGTGGTAAACAATGGTAGGGACACTTTTGCAAAAGCTCCTTAAACCTTTCCCAAGCCTCGCTAAATGTTTCTTCCTGATTTTGCCTAAATCCCACTGTCTCACTTCTCAATTTGGTATTCCTAGTTGGTGGAAAATACTTACTAAGAAATTTCTCTACTAGCTCATTCCAACTACTAATTGATCCCGGAGCAAAAGAATTAACCATGCCCTTGCTCCATCTCTAAGAGAATAGGGGAATAGGGTTAATCTAAGGGTATCTCTCGACACTCCCTGAATAACAAATGAATCACTAACTCCTAGAAAAGATTTAAGATGTAGATGAGGGTCCTCAGATGATAAACCATGAAATTGGCCAATCATCTGTAACATGTAAAACATGATCAGTTTCAATTCAAAGTTTGTTGTCTCAATAACTGGATGCTTTATTACTGGATTTAACTCGTCAAATATCGGGAAAACATATGCTCGAATGGCTCTGTCCCTATCATTCACTACAAGAATAAAGTTCTTAGCCTGATTATTTTGCTGTTCATTTTGCTCTCGCGGCGAACTTTGCTGCATCGCACGATTCCTCTTCGAGATTCACTTGAACTTCTTGAAAATCTAATCCCAGGGGGATTGCTCATACACCAAAGTCACACCTACAAAACAAAAAGAAACAATAAAAAAGTTCACGCACCAAATCACCAAAAATACACAAAAAAAATCAATCAAATAAAACAAATTCAAGTCTCCAGCAACGACGCCAAAAACTTTTTGCAATTCTAAAGTGGTTAAAAATATAGATAAAATTCACTTCAAAATATTGTGCAAGTATACACAATCTAGTAGCAAGTGATAAGTATTTATTGTAGCCACAGGGTCTTAAAATCCGAGAATAGCTTAACTGAATTCAGTTCATTAAATTGGCTAGCGAGCTGTGACGTGCCAGTTTTGCTCCCTGTTTTGCTACATCACAGATTTTGCTCCCTTAAGTCGCTCAGCAATATATTCTGCACAAAATAACTTCCAAAGCATCCATTCTTCCAAATGGGTTAAAACATATAATATCTACCTAAAAGCAACCCTATTTAGCACAAAAGAAACACAAATCAATATAGAAATAAGGCCTAAATAACTCCCTTTTGGAGAGTTATCAACCACCAACTTCAGATAGGCACTACTAAGGAAGGAACAAAGACTCCGAAACGGCTTCCGCTGCCAACTCACTTTTTCAAACCATCCTTCCTAGAATGGCTATGAGATGACACTAACGCCACCATTGACACAACCTTAAACCGCATACCATAGTAATTCTGTCGTGACGACAACTGATGTTGTAGTCATGACTCATTACTGATTCTCGATATCTCCTTAGCTTGGATTGAGATCTCACTGCGTGAGGGGAATGCTCTGACTCTTAGGTTGAGAATAAACCAACTCCATTAAGAGCATTGTCATGAGCAAGTCCAAAAATCTTGAGACTTGGTTCATGAAATCCAAGCAGCGGCAAGGGTATCCATGAGTCTGAAGACATAACAGGAACTTGCAACACTTATACTTGGCTTTTAGGCATCCTTGGAAAGCTAACTCCTAGTGTTGGCTGTAATGTCCTATAAACTCGTAGTTTATAAATCATTAAACATATTCTATTTCAAATAAAGACTATATTGAGGTTATTCAGTAAAAGATGTTATTGAATATGTAAATTGCGAATGATTAACCTAAATCCCATCAACTAAGATCCTTGGCTATAAAATGAATGCTCGAACTATATGTAGGGACATATCGTAGGATCAAGTTCAAGTTTATAGTCAAAATAGTCTATAGTATAAGGATACGGTTGGGTGCCTTATCCTGGGGACACTATGGACGCGACCCACTTTGTATTAAGTACAAACGATGAGATCCTAAATCGTTCATGTAGAGACATGCGAGTGGAGGCGTCCTATGCAATGAGTTTGCATAAGACTGGACCACGAAATAAGTCACTTTGTCTTTATAACGTCGTTTACTGAAGAAACTGACTATTGTTGGGTTTTATGCCCTAAAACTCGTAGATAGTGAATGTAACCGTTGACCGGATATTAATGAAATAATATTGATATATTTTTCCATTAATTGTTATTAGTTATTTTATATTTGTCTTTGCCTAATAATAACCCTAATTCAATAAATTAGACATCCAAGGCTGTAATATGAGTCTTGAACTATATGTAGCGACATATGGGATCATTGTTCAAGAAACAGCCTAAAGGGTCTATAGTATAGGGATAAGACTGGGTGCCTTATCCTGGTGACACTATGGATACGACCCACTTTGTATTTGATACAAACGTTGCGATCCAACGCGTTCGTGTAGGAGACATGCGAGTGGGGGTATCCTATGCAATGAGTTTGCATAAGACCGGACTGTGAAATAGTAACCACTGGTTATAACACCGTTAACTAGTTGGTTTTCTATTTCACTAGGACGACCTAGACAACTTAGTCTTAATCCTGAGTTGATTATGGACTCCTGCTCATGAGAGATTGTCCTTTGATTTGTATGGGTGAGAGTGGCCAATACGCCGACTCAATAAGCCTACCACTTTGGGGACAAGACCGAATGGGGAGCTGGGAACATAATCGTACAAGATGGAATTCACTCCTTCCCGACTTTAGGGAAGCAGATGAGTGTTCCCTTAAGTGGTTACTCCGAGTCTTGAACAAAGGGCCCTACCCTCTCAATGGCACGAGAGGGTTTTCTGTTTGATGGTTGGACCACAAATAGGTTGTTCATTAGAGGAGAATTGATACTTAAGGAAATAGAGGTAACCCAGGGGTAAAACGGTAATTTGACCCAGCTGGTGTTACGGACACTCGTGAAGGACTAACTAGTCGATATTGGTCTAGATCCATGGACACAGAAAATATGTCTGCAGTGAGAAGAGTGCAACTGTGAGTCTATAGTGGAATGTACACACAGTTAACGAATATTGATTAATGTGGTTAATGAGTTTGACCAATTAATCTCACATCGTTGGAGCTTCTGATCTGCAGGTCCATTAGGTCCCACTGGTAGCTCGTAAAGTAATTTGAGGCAACTAAGTAATAAAAGTAAATTGGAAATGTTCAATTTATTAAGGGAAACAAATATAATATATATTGATATATTAGTATGAGAGAAATTAATATTTGAAAAGTTCAAATATAAATTTATGGAAGTTTGAAAGAGTTCAAAATAATGAATTAATTAATTTAAGGCCTAAAATGTGTTTGGGCAAATTAATTAATTCTAGGTCGAGAATTAAATATGTGATATTTAATTGGTGGTTAATTAATTAAAGAATTCGTTAACCGGGAATTAATCAATTATGGAAATAATTAATCACTTAAGGAAGTGATTAATCATTTATGGAAATGATCTAATCACTTATGGAAGTAATTAGTCATTTGTGGAAAAGATTAATCAATTATGGAATTGATTGATCATGATTGATTAATTAAGGAATAAGATTGAATCAATTATGGAAAAGATTGATTTAATTGAATATTTTATTCATGGCCTCTCTTCTATAAATAGAACACTAGACCTAATTGGTCATGACACTTGACACTCTTGAAAGACAAGACCTAGAATTCTCTCTAGCCTCCCTCTTAGAGAAAGACTCCCACAAGTCTTTTGCCTCCTAGACTCAGAGACATACCGGTGTAACCTCTGTAGTGTTTGTGTCAATCAAAGAAGAAATTTCCAGCGAAGAAAAGCAAAGGCGGCTGCTGCGTTTTCGTTCGTAGAGCGTCGTTGGCGAAGAACGGTCAAGTCTTCAACGAAGGTTTGTAACGGTTCTTCCTCTTTTCTTTAGAAAAGTTTTAAAAATAAATTTAGATTTATTTTAGCATGTTTAAACCAATTTTATAGCGGCTTTAAAGGTTGTTTAAAGTTTCGTTTGAGTTATCGTAACGGTATTTTAATGTTAATTAATATACGGCGTAAGGTCCAATCGATGCGCTTCCGCTGCGTGGGGACTTTTATTCCCTTCAATCGGCATCAGAGCCATCGCTGTCCCTATTAATTAATTTTAAAAGTTGCGATAGGCTCTAATAGGTGGGATTTATGCATAATGTATGTTCGGTTTGCATTGAACTGTTTGGGTTAATTTTATGGCCATAGATTTTATTTTTATGTGATTTTTATCATGTAAGGCCCGGTGTTTCGGGTATTTTATGTAAAATCGAGTCCTATGTAAGTCTGGGTCTAGAATAGGTTTTTATGAGACAAAAATCGGAGCAATCGCCGCTGAAATCGGGGCCGAAATCGGAGAATCAATGCTGCTGCCGCCCAGATTCTACCTCCAGACGCAACAGCGTCGGGACGCTCCTTCAACAGCGTCTCGACGCTGTCTCGATACCGAAGGCGCTCGGTAAGGAAAGCACACAGCGTCGGGACACTACCTCAACAGCGTCTCGACGCTGTCTCGATTACGCAGGCGCCAGATATGGAAAACGCACAGTGTCGGGACGCTATCATCACAGCGTCTCGACGCTGTCACGATGGAGGCGCGACCTAGGGTTTCAAAAGGCGCGGTTCGAGGCATGACCGGTCCGGCTCGGACCGGTTTGGCTGGGCTGGGACCTATTTGGTCTGGTTCAGCCAATTTTTGGCATGGTTCGTGATTTTGGAGGCTGGTTCGAGGTGGTTCGGGGCGGTTTGTGCTGTCTAGACCAATTCCGGAGCTGTACATGGATTTTTAGGATAGAATTTAGCTAAATTAATGTAATTTAATGCTTTATTTTATCCTAGGGGCCAAAATTAACCGGTTCAATTGCTATTTATATGCTTTATGGATGTCATATAGAATATTTAATCCCACCTTAGGCTATAAACATGCTCATGCATTTTTTATATATTATAAATTGTTATAATGTATGTTTAAATGCATGGATTTGTTTTCATATTTTTTAATATAAATGTATATTAATCATATGAAAAATTGGAAAGCATGAAACATGTCATTACTTAAATTAAATATAAATAGTTATGTTTAATGTGATGAATGAAACATGCTTGTTTGATTTTCTTGATTGGCTTATAATTGTTATAATAAAAGAAAATAAAAAATTGCATGAAGCATGAAACATCCATAGTTAATAATATAATTGTTATATTATTCATGCAATTAGTGTGGTTTAATTATTTAATTTGAATGAGATTGTTGAATGAATTAAACCCTAGATTCTTGATTATAGGATTAATCATTAAAATTTGAAATAGTTCTTTAATATTAATGATTAGAAACCGTCAATCTATAATCAAGATTTGCATGCAAACATAAGATCATAGGATGAATTGGATTAATTTTAAATTGTTTAAAATTAATTAGACCTAGATCAGTTTCTAATAGGATTAGAATCTTTTTTTACTTAGTATTTAAAAATAGTTTTAATTGACTAAGTAGGAAAAACATTGCTATGATTATAAGGGAACTCCACCAGTAATGTTCTGTCTAAGGCTGGGGGTATTTAAGTTGACGGTTTACAGAACACCTCCTACCTGGGAACTGACCTGGAATACCGGAGTTGAATTAATCATTGTTAAATGTTAGCATGCAATGTCACTAGGTTAATTAAAAGTGTTTAATGCACCTAGATCTTTAGAGTAAAGACCTTACATTATTGAGGTTATAAGGGAATTCTCTCGGTAAAGTTCTGTCTAAGGTTGGGGGTATTTAAGTTGACGGTTTACAGAACACCTCCTACCTGGGAACTGACCCGAACATTGAGTTGCATTAACCATAGTAATGTTGACTTGCAATATTTGGTTTATTAAAAGAAGTTTAATTCACCCAAAAGATTGCAGTTGAATCCTTTCCATAATTGTTATAATAGGATCAGACTTAGATAGATTGACTTAGCCGAATACTATCTAAGTTAAACAACCCTATATTAACCTTAGGACATTTTCAGTAGGAGGAAAATTACAAAACGAGATTTAAATCAAGTTTTGCTCCTACGTCCCTATATTCACAACGTGAGATTCATGCTCGGCTTCGAGTCGCCTTAGGAGCGGCCTCCCTTCGGAAAGTGTTTGCATGGATCAATATCAAGGTGAATGGGAAAGATGTCTAGAGTAAGTGGGAGCAGGACACGTGTCAACGTATCCCTCGGTCTCCGCCCATAGGTCACACCGTGAGATTCCTATGATCCGCCTGCAGGTTGTCCTGGCGCAACCATCCCTTCGGAGGGCCTGGTCATAGGATTCGGAACATCGTGAACTCCTGAAAAGGATAGGAGCTCTTAGGCTAATCACCAACAGTTGTCTTTCCCTTCGGTAGCCTGTTGGTGCGTGCCTCTGAGATCTGAAAGTGGGAGGGTTACACTTACGAGGATGAGTTAAAAGTGTTAACAAATCCTTGACCGAACAACGGTGGCTAATGTCTATAGGAATATGAGTTATTCTGGAATTAGAATTAGCTGAGAGGTGTCTCATTTCAAAGGAGGAGTGCCTGATCACCCTTCGGTGGCTGACATTCTAAACCTCTGAAACTTCGTTGCAAAACTAAATCGATAGTTTTAGGGTTCTGTGATTATCTGTTTTGCTAAATTGATTGGATTGTGTGCAATTGTTTGCTTGTATGATGGGTTAAGGCAAAGATAACTAATACGGTCATTGTTTGTTTAAATTTCAGCAATGTCTTCCTCAGTTGTCTCTCTGCTTAAAAATGAGAAATTAACCGGCAAAAATTATGCTACGTGGAAGTCGAACCTGAATACGATTCTTGTTGTCGATGATCTGCGGTTCGTCTTAACGGAGGATTGTCCTCCAGCCCCTGCTCGTAATGCATCCCAGGCAGTTAAGGATGCTTATGACCGCTGGACAAAGGCCAATGATAAGACTCACGTCTATATCTTAGCCAGCTTATCTGAAGTTTTGGCTAAAAGGCATGAGAGCATGGTAACAGCGAGGGAGATTATGAACTCTCTCCAGGAGATGTTTGGACAATCGTCCTACCAACTCCACCATGACGCTCTCAAATACGTTTATAGTTGTCGCATGAAAGAGGGCACGTCTGTTCGAGAGCATGTCCTGGATATGATGGTCCAATTCAACGTGGCAGAGGCAAACGGGGCGGTCATAGATGAGCGTAGTCAGGTTGCATTCATCTTAGAATCTCTTCCGAAGAGTTTTCTACAGTTTCGAAGCAATGAAATGATGAATAAAATAACATTCAACCTGACTAGCCTCCTGAATGAGATACAACTCTATCAGTCTCTTCTTAAGAACAAGGGACAGATAGAAGGAGAGGCAAACGTTGTCCACTCTAAAAGAAAGTTCGAGAAGGGTTCATCCTCTGGAACTAAATCTGTAGCCACTTCTTCAAAGAAAACTCAGAAGAAGAAAGGAAACAAGGGGAAAGCTCCCAGCACTGCTGCTAAAAGCAAGGGAAAAGCCAAAGCTATGGCAGACAAGGGCAAGTGTTTCCACTGCAATATAGATGGACATTGGAAGAGAAACTGCCCAAAGTACCTTGCTGAGAAAAAGAAGGAAAAGGAAGGTAAATTTGATTTACTTGTTTTAGAAACATGCCTGGTAGAACATGATGAGTTTACCTGGATACTTGATTCAGGAGCAACTAATCATGTTTGCTCTTCTTTTCAGGAAAATAGTTCCTTTCGGCAGTTGAACGATGGGGAAATGACACTCAGGGTCGGAACTGGAGAAGCCATTTCAGCTAAAGCAGTGGGAGCTGCGAAGTTATATTTTAGAAATAGATTCTTACTTTTAGAAAGTTTGTTAATCGTTCCCAAAATTAAGAGGAACTTAATTTCTATTTCATGTTTGATTGAACAATCGTATACAGTTACTTTTGATATGAATGAAGCGTTCATTTATAAAAATGGTGTACTTGTTTGTTCAGCCAAATTGGAAAATAACTTGTACGTTTTAAGACCAACCGAAAACAAAGCACTTTTAAATCACAAATTATTTAAAACTGCTGAAACTCAAAGAAAAAGGCAAAAGATTTCTCCATCAAGTAACAATACTCATCTTTGGCATCTTAGACTTGGTCATATAAACATCGATAGGATCGGTCGTTTGGTAAAGAATGGACTTCTAAGCAAGTTAGAAGATGATTCACTACCACCTTGTGAATCTTGTCTCGAGGGAAAAATGACCAAGAGACCCTTTACTGGAAAAGGTTACAGAGCCAATGAACCCTTAGAGTTAATACATTCGGATCTATGTGGTCCAATGAATGTAAAAGCTCGAGGAGGGTACGAATATTTCATCTCATTTATAGATGATTATTCAAGATATGGTTACTTGTACCTAATGGGACATAAGTCTGAAGCCCTTGAAAAGTTTAAGGAGTTTAAGGCTGAAGTTGAAAACCTATTAGGTAAATCTATTAAAGTACTTCGATCTGATCGAGGAGGGGAGTATATGGATCAAAGATTCAAGGATTATATGATAGAACATGGAATCCAATCTCAACTCTCAGCCCCTGGTACACCACAGCAGAATGGTGTGTCAGAAAGGAGAAATAGAACCTTGTTGGACATGGTTCGATCAATGATGAGCTATGCTCAATTGCCTAGCTCGTTTTGGGGGTATGTAGTAGAGACTGCAGTATACATCTTGAACAATGTTCCCTCGAAAAGTGTTTCTGAAACACCTTTTGAATTATGGAAGGGGCGTAAACCTAGTTTGCATCACTTTCGCATCTGGGGTTGTCCAGCACATGTGCTTGTTACAAATCCTAAGAAACTGGAACCTCGTTCAAAACTGTGCCAATTTGTTGGTTACTCTAAAGAAACGAGAGGTGGTTATTTCTACGACCCACAAGAAAATAAGGTGATTGTATCGACAAACGCCACTTTCTTAGAGGAAGACCATATGAGAGATCATAAACCACGTAGAAAAATAATATTAGGAGAAGCTACTGAAGAATCATCAAGAGTTGTTGATGAAGTTGGACCTTCAACAAGGGTTGATGAAGGAACTAGTTCATCAGATCCATCCCGTCCATCTCAAACGTTGGGAATGCCTCGACGCAGGGGGAGGGTTGTATTACAACCTGACCGCTACTTGGGTTTAACTGAAACTCAGGTTGTCATACCTAATGATGGCATTGAGGATCCATTGTCCTATCGACAGGCAATGAATGACGAAGATAAGGATGAATGGGTCAAAGCCATGAACCTGGAAATGGAGTCAATGTACTCTAATTCTGTATGGGAACTTACAGATCTACCAAATGGGGTAAAACCCATAGGGTGCAAATGGATCTATAAGAGAAAAAGAGATGCAGCTGGAAAGGTACAGACCTTCAAAGCTAGACTAGTGGCAAAGGGTTATACCCAAAAGGAAGGGGTTGACTATGAGGAAACCTTTTCTCCTGTAGACATGTTAAAGTCCATAAGAATTCTCTTACCCATAGCCACATATTATGACTATGAAATATGGCAAATGGACGTCAAGACTGCCTTTCTGAATGGTAATCTTGAAGAGAATATCTTCATGTCTCAACCCGAAGGGTTCATAGGCCAAGGTCAGGAACAAAAGGTTTGTAAGCTCAATCGATCCATTTATGGATTGAAACAAGCATCCAGATCATGGAACATTAGATTTGATACTGCAATCAAATCTTCTGGCTTTGACCAAAACGTTGATGAGCCTTGTGTGTACAAGAAAATCAACAAAAGGAAAGTAGCTTTTCTAATACTTTATGTAGACGATATCCTACTCATTGGGAATGATGTAGGATACCTCACTGACATTAAGAAATGGCTAGCAGCCCAATTCCAAATGAAAGATCTGGGAGAGGCTCAATATGTTCTGGGAATCCAAATCATTAGGGATCGTAAGAATAAAACGCTAGCTCTGTCTCAAGCAACGTATATTAACAAGATGTTGTCTCGATATTCAATGCAAAACTCCAAGAAGGGACTACCCTTCAGACATGGGGTACACCTGTCTAAGGAACAGTCTCCTAAGACACCTCAAGAAATTGAGAACATGAGACACATTCCCTACGCTTCAGCTGTGGGCAGCTTAATGTATGTTATGCTCTGCACTAGGCCTGACATATGTTATGCACTGGGAGTAGTCAGTAGGTATCAGTCTAATCCAGGGTTGGACCACTGGGGAGCGGTTAAGAATATCGTCAAGTATCTTCGGAGAACGAGGGACTACATGCTTGTGTATGGAGCTAAGGATTTGATTCTTACTGGATACACTGACTCTGACTTTCAAGCTGATAAGGATTCAAGGAAATCCACACCAGGGTCAGTATTCACCCTCAATGGAGGAGCAGTAGTATGGAGAAGCATCAAACAAGGATGCATAGCATACTCAACCATGGAGGCTGAGTATGTAGCAGCTTGCGAAGCAGCTAAGGAGGCAGTATGGCTCAGAAAGTTCTTGACTAATTTGGAAGTGGTTCCGAATATGAACATGCCCATAACACTATACTGTGACAACAGTGGGGCTGTAGCCAACTCAAAAGAACCTCGAAGCCACAAACGAGGTAAACACATCGAGAGGAAGTATCACCTGATACGGGAGATTGTGCAACGAGGAGATGTGATCGTCACTAAGATCGCCTCGGAGCACAACATCGCTGATCCATTTACAAAGGCTCTCACGGCTAAAGTGTTTGAGGGTCATCTAGAGGGTCTAGGTCTACGAGATATGTATGCCATCTAATCTAGGGCAAGTGGGAGAAATGTATAATGGGTATAAGGATGCCCTTGTTCATTGTATTAATATACATGACATTTCCAGCTTTAGATTATTGCATTTACATCCCACTAACTAGTGTTTTAGTTCAAGTGGGAGTTTATTGGGTTTTATGCCCTAAAACTCGTAGATAGTGAA
This sequence comes from Luffa acutangula, assembly GCA_036850905.1. Lineage (NCBI taxonomy): Eukaryota > Viridiplantae > Streptophyta > Magnoliopsida > Cucurbitales > Cucurbitaceae > Luffa > Luffa acutangula. Next base: position 24,690,727 of record CM072087.1, on the reverse strand, counting down.
TGTAACCGTTGACCGGATATTAATGAAATAATATTGATATATTTTTTCCATTATTTGTTATTAGTTATTTTATATTTGTCTTTGCCTAATAATAACCCTAATCCAATAAACTAGACATCCAAGGCTGTAATATGAGTCTTGAACTATATGTAGCGACATATGGGATCATTGTTCAAGAAACAACCTAAAGGGTCTATAGTATAGGGATAAGACTGGGTGCCTTATCCTGGTGACACTATTGATACGACCCACTTTGTATTTGATACAAACGTTGCGATCCAACGCGTTCGTGTAGGAGACATGCGAGTGGGGGTATCCTATGCAATGAGTTTGCATAAGACCGAACCGCGAAATAGTAACCACTGGTTATAACACCGTTAACTAGTTGGTTTTCTATTTCACTAGGACGACCTAGACAACTTAGTCTTAATCCTGAGTTGATTATGGACTCCTGCTCATGAGAGATTGTCCTTTGATTTGTATGGGTGAGAGTGGCCAATACGCCGACTCAATAAGCCTACCACTTTGGGGACAAGACCGAATGGGGAGCTGGGAACATAATCGTACAAGATGGAATTCACTCCTTCCCGACTTTAGGGAAGCAGATGAGTGTTCCCTTAAGTGGTTACTCCGAGTCTTGAACAAAGGGCCCTACCCTCTCAATGGCACGAGAGGGTTTTATGTTTGATGGTTGGACCACAAACAGGTTGTTCATTAGAGGAGAATTGGTACTTAAGGAAATAGAGGTAACCCAGGGGTAAAACGGTAATTTGACCCAGCTGGTGTTACGGACACTCGTGAAGGACTAACTAGTCGATATTGGTCTAGATCCGTGGACACAGAAAATATGTCTGCAGTGAGAAAAGTGCAACTGTGAGTCTATAGTGGAATGTACACACAGTTAACGAATATTGATTAATGTGGTTAATGAGTTTGACCAATTAATCTCACATCGTTGGAGCTTCTGATCTGCAGGTCCATTAGGTCCCACTGGTAGCTCGTAAAGTAATTTGAGGCAACTAAGTAATAAAAGTAAATTGAAAATGTTCAATTTATTAAGGGAAACAAATATAATATATATTGATATATTATTATGAGAGAAATTAATATTTGAAAAGTTCAAATATAAATTTATGGAAGTTTGAAAGAGTTCAAAATAATGAATTAATTAATTTCAGGCCTAAAATGTGTTTGGGCAAATTAATTAATTCTAGGTCGGGAATTAAATATGTGATATTTAATTGGTGGTTAATTAATTAAAGAATTCGTTCACCGGGAATTAATCAATTATGGAAATAATTAATCACGTAAGGAAGTGATTAATCATTTATGGAAATGATCTAATCACTTATGGAAGTAATTAGTCATTTGTGGAAAAGAATAATCAATTATGGAATTGATTGATCATGATTGATTAATTAAGGAATAAGATTGAATCAATTATGGAAAAGATTGATTTAATTGAATATTTTATTCATGGCCTCTCTTCTATAAATAGAACACTAGACCTAATTGGTCATGACACTTGACACTCTTGAAAGACAAGACCTAGAATTCTCTCTAGCCTCCCTCTTAGAGAAAGACTCCCACAAGTCTTTTGCCTCCTAGACTCAGAGACATACCGGTGTAACCTCTGTGGTGATTGTGTCAATCAAAGAAGAAATTTCCAGCGAAGAAAAGCAAAGGCGGCTGCTGCGTTTTCGTTCGTGGAGCGTCGTTGGCGAAGAACGGTCAAGTCTTCAACGAAGGTTTGTAACAGTTCTTCCTCTTTTCTTTAGAAAAGTTTTAAAAATAAATTTAGATTTATTTTAGCATGTTTAAACCAATTTTACAGCGGCTTTAAAGGTTGTTTAAAGTTTCGTTTGAGTTATCGTAACGGTATTTTAATGTTAATTAATATACGGCGTAAGGTCCAATCGATGCGCTTCCGCTGCGTGGGGACTTTTATTCCCTTCAACTATTTCTCAAAGATGACCTAGGTAACCCGTTCTTAATCCTAAGCTAACTATGAACTCCTGTTTATACGAGATTATCCTTTGATCTGCAAGGGTGAGAGTGGCCAGTATCGCCGACTCAACAAGCCTACCATTTTGGAGATAAGATAGAATAGATAGCTGGGGACATAGTCTCGCAAGACAGAATTCACTCCTACCCATTTGAGGGATAGTAGATAGGTTGTTCCCTTAAGTACTAACTCCAGATCTTGAACAAAGGGCCCCTCTGGTAGATCGAGAGGGACATAGGTTTGATGGTTGGACCACAAACCGATTGTTCATTAGAGGATTAGTGGAACTTAAGGAACAAGAAGTACTATAGGGGTAAAACGGTCATTTGACCTAGCTTTAGCTAAGAACAACCTGTGAAGGAACGACTTACTGAACATGGTTAAATCAAGTGGATGGAAATATATCTTTAGTGAGGGGAGTGCAACTATCGGGCTATAGTGGTGTGTCCCGGTAGTTAACGAATGTTGGCTAGCTTAGATAATGAGATTAGTTGGTTAGCCTCGAATCATTGGAGCCCATGATCTATAGGCCCATTAGGTCCCCATACTAGCTCATATCGGATTAAAGCCTAGAACATATTGATAGGAATCTTTGAATCGTTAAAAAACGGAAAATAGGGTTTTATCATAAAATGTGTTTGACACAATGATTTAATTATGAATTAAATTAGAAATTGAGAGGTAAGGTAGTTAAAAGTGTTTTAAATACAATATATATATATATATTAGGAATCATATATAATGGATTACACAAGGCAACAATGATTAATTGGATTAATCATATTAAATGATTTGGAAATGTCCCAAATTGATTACCAATAAATCAATTTCAATTTAGAATTGAAATTAGGGTAAATTGCAAGCTGAAAATTCAGAATGGAGATTCAATTTAGTGGATTTAGTGGCATTCCCACTCTTGCACGTTGATGGAAAAACAACACAACCATGCACTAGTTGCATGTGTTGTGAATTGAACACCTAGAATCCACTTATACTTGCAGTTCTACCATGTGTCTTGTGTCATGAGGCTACTCCTTGCATGGAAGATGTCTATATAAGGAGCATGAATCAAATTCAAAGCCAAGAGAGCCATTTTCCTTATTGTTATGTGATAGCGAGAAGAAATGTCGCTATTTTAGTCCCAATTTATTAGGTTTTTTTGTGCTTTAATTGTGTTTTTATTGAAAATATTTAATGGAATTTGTCATTTGGTCTTTAGGAGCAAAGTTGTGGATTTTGGAGAAAAATTGCCCAAAATGAAGACATTCAAGCCCAATTTCCATGCTTGGGTCAAGGGGAGACAAAAGAAGTCAACCATGAAGAAAAAACCCAAAAAAAACTGAAGTGGAGGCCCAAAAAGAAGCCCAAACCGCAGCTGGGAAATCTGGAAAATGGCACAGCGTCGCGACGCTATCCATTTCTTGGGCGCCAAGCCGATTGCGTCACAGCGTCGTGACACTGTGCCAATCAGCGTCGCGACGCTACCCCCTGTCCAGGCCTATAAAAGGCGCCCCATGGTGCCTCATTTCACCATCAATCAATTACCAATTCCTCCATTCTTTCCTTCCTTTGGCTCCTTTGGAGCCTCTCTCAAGGCTTTCTAGCCTTTTTGAGAGCTTTCTTTAGTGGGAAAATTTTGGGGAATTTTGGGGATCATCCTAGGAGGCTCAAGGAGTGTTTAGCGGGACTCCGAGCGTCAGCGAAGTGGTTTTTCGACGGTCAATTTCTTTCCTTTTATTTTGCTCTTAATTATGCTTTCCATTGTAAATTTTGTAGATATTTTAGCTATGTGTAGCTAAACCCCAATTTGGGGTCTTGAAATGAAATTATAGTCAAGATGTTGTTATAATTACCTGTCTCTTGCCCTTTATTTTTTCTAATTATTTGTATGGATGTGCTTAATGCTTTATGCAATCTGGCCAATTGTGTGATGAATCGATTCTTAATGGAAACTTGACGGAGAGAAATTAGAATAGATCGTAATCCATGCAACTAGTTTAATTGCCCGTCATGACAACGAGATTAGTTGATTAAACTTAGATTCCTAAAATTAATCAGAGCGTAATAATTAATGATTTTTAATGGCGGTAAGGACACATAGGTTGTTAAAATGAATTAATTAGAATTAGGGGAAACCGACAGGAGAACCTATGTGATTAACGGAGATTCTAGGATTATAATTAGTTGGGCAATGAGATAGGATAATTATAATAAATATTTAGCTAATAATTGATTTTCAAGACTCCATTTAAAAGAGACTCTTGCTCCACATTTAATTTTTCTCGATTGATCAAATTTTCTCTTTAATTGCTTTGAATTTTAAATTTCTTTGATTGCTTGAGCTGTTCCCTAAATATTATTTCGCCCAAGTACTTTTAGTGCTCAAGAGATTTTTGCAATGCTTAATTTTCGCTTCGCCTCTCTGTGGATTCGATACTCGGTATTACCTACCATTTTATATTACATACTTGTGACGACCCGTGCACTTGCGGTAATCGCCCAACAAGTTTTTGGCGTCGTTGCCGGGGAGGCTTGATTTTTAAGCACATTAATTTTTCTTGTCACCGAAAAGAAAGGGATAAATAGTAATTTAGGTGTAAATATGTTTTTTTTCATTAAATTGTGAATATCGTTTTATTTTTGTTTTTGTTTGGTTCTTTTGATTGATTGTGAGTATTGTATGCGAAAGAACAAGGTGGTTAATTTGTTTCCGCTAGATCTTGAAATTGACAGGACTCTTAGATCCATTCGTAGAGAGAAAAGATTAGCAGAAGCAATGACCCATCGAGATGAAGCTCTTAAGGCAATCAGAGACTTTTTACAGCCAGTTCTTCCCACCGAGAATTCTGGAATTGTTTACGCCCATATCCAAGCTTCCAATTTTGAGTTAAAGACAGGATTGATTCAGATGGCGCTCGATAACTCTTTTAACGGACATCCTTCGGAGGACCCACACTTGCATCAGCGATCATTCTTGGAAATATGTGGGACGGTGAAGATGAACGGAGTTCCGGCAGATGCTATAAGATTGAGATTGTTCCCATTTTCTCTACAAGACAAGGCAAAAGATTGGCTCGAATCAGTCGTGATGGGCAGTATTAGTACATGGGACGAGCTTTCCCAGGCTTTTTTGAAGAAATTTTTCCCGCCTGCCAAGACTACCAAGTTCCAGAATGAGATCAGAACGTTTAGGCAGCTTGAAGAGGAGCAGTTGTACGAGGCATGGGAGAGATACAAGGAAATGCTTAGGCGATGCCCCCAACATGGATATCCGGATTGGCTCCAAGTGTAGTTGTTTTACAATGGATTGAATCCCTCCACCAAGACAGTTCTAGACACATCATCAGGAGGAAGTTTTCTTTCCAAGACAGTAACGGAAGAAGCCAAAGATCTGCGGCAACCATTTATCAATGGCCGGGAGGGGAACAATTTCTAAGAAGGCTGGAATTTATGAATTAGATGAGTCAAGTTTATTGAAGGCACAGATGACATCTCTGACCAACGCCCTGAAAAAGTTAACTTCATTTGAGGTGGTTGATAATTGCCCAAAAGGTAGTTATTTAGGCCTCAATTATATAGGGATTTGTGTGTCCTTTATACTTATTAGGGTTGGTTTTGGATAGATATTACTTGTTTTAACCCATTTGGAAGAATGGAAGCATTGAAAATTATTTTGTGCAGATTATGCTGTTGAGCGACTGGAGGGAGCAAATTCTGTGCTGCAGCAAAACTGGGAACAGAACTGCCACATCACAGCTCGTTAGCCAACTTCATGAACTGACTTCTGTTGAGTTATTTTCGGGATAAAGGAGCAAGGAGAGCCCTACACGTGTCCAAGTTGACCTAATTCAAGTCTACTCTCCTTCTATAAAAGGGAAGTAGCCGTCCAAGTCAAATTCATTCCATGTTTTCCCTTGGAAGCCGAATAGTACAGGGAGATTGAAGATCATCAAGAACACCATCTTCCGCAAGCTGATTAGGGAGTTTACTTTCTTTATTAACATGTGGTTATGGACATGCATACTCATATTGTAATTCGTATTCCTATGCCTATTATGAACTAAGTAGCTTAAGGTGTTGGTTAGGAATAATGTGATTACTGTGCTTCATCTCTAGTAATAAATTGACTATCGCATTTTGGTTAATTGTCGTGCTTAATCTCATTTTATGCCCGCCTGGCCAGCCGGTATGGATAGCTCTCTCTAGTTTCAGGGATGATTTAGAGAGTGTGTGGCAATTATCCACACTATGATCATTGTGTATTGGTGAACGCCAGTGATTGAGCTAGGGATAGCCAATTGCCTAGTGCTTGATCGGTCGCTCTTCATTGGGTTTGAAACATATCCCAAAAGATCTGGAGTTCCGGGAGGAATCCGCTAATAATACTGCGAGAAATGCATGATCAATAATATTCCTAGAGCATATCTTAGAACAATCACTAAAACCTAACTAGCGCTTGTCTTTAATCTGTCTATCTATTTGTTTACTCGTTGTTCTGTCATTTATTTTGCTTCAGCATAATTCCGATAAAACCCTATCATTTTATTATTCTTGAAACCATTAAAAAGTTACACAAAAATAGGTAGAGTGGAAACTCATTCAGGGCTCGGATTGATAATATTACTTGTTGCAGACTGTGTATACTTGCACAGGAATTCTAGAGTATTTTATACTATATTTTTACTCACTCTAGGAACCCAACAAGTTTTTGGCGCCGTTGCCGGGGATACTTGAATAAGTTTTTATATGATTTATTTTTGTGTATGTGTTTTAGTGGTTTGGTGCTAGAACTTTTTGATTGTTTCTTTTGTTTTTGCAGGTGTGATTTTGGTGCATGAGCGATCCACCTGGGGTACGGTTTGAGCTTGATCCAGAAATTGAAAGGACATTCAGGTTAAGAAGGAGAGTGCAGCGCAGAAACCAGATGGAGAACGTGCTGCAAATTCCGCAGGTTGCTGAAGGTCCAGCAGCAGCAAACCCCCAGCTGAATCCGTTGCTGCAGCAAAACCCACTGTTTGAGCAAAATAAGCAGCGAAATAATCAGGCTGAGAATCCTATCTTGATAGCGAACGATAGGACCAGAGCCATTCGAGCGTATGCTGTCCCGATGTTTAATGAGTGGAATCTAGGGATTGCACGTCTCCAAATCCAAGCGACAAATTTTGAAATGAAACCGGTAATGTTTCAGATGTTACAAACCGTGGGACAATTCCATGGTTTGTCATCTGAAGACCCTCATTTACATCTTAAGTCTTTTCTAGGAGTTAGTGATTCTTTTGTAATTCAAGGAGTGCCTATAGATGCTTTTAGATTAACTTTGTTCCTGTATTCTCTTAGAGATGGAGCAAAGTCATGGTTAAACTCTTTTGCTCCAGGATCAATTAGGACGTGGGATGAGTTAGCTGAAAATTTTTTTAGTAAATATTTCCCACCTAATTGAAATGCTAAATTAAGGAGTGAAATAGTAGGGTTTAGGCAACTTGAGGATGAAACTTTTAGTGAGGCTTGGGAATGGTTTAAGGAGCTTTTGCGAAAGTGTCCCCACCATGGTTTACCTCATTGTATTCAAATGGAAACATTTTACAATGGTTTAAATGGAGTAACCCAAGGTATGGTCGATGCTTCGACTGGAGGGGCCCTTTTGGCAAAAACTTTTGATGAAGCTTATGAAATTTTAGAGAGGATATCTATTAATAGTTGTCAGTGGTCGAATGTTAGAGGCACAAGTAAAAAGGTTAAGAGTGTGTTAGAGGTTGACGGTGTGTCCACCATTAGGGCTGACCTTGCTATTATTGCTAATGCTCTTAAGAATGTGACAGTGATTAGTCATTAGCAGCCACCAGCTATGGAGCCTACTGCAGTGGTGAACCAAGTCACGGACGAAGCATGTGTCTATTGTGGTGAAGACCACAACTACGAGTTTTGCCCCAGCAATCCAGCTTCTCTGTTTTTTGTAGGTAATCAGAGGAACAACCCTTATTCTAACTTCTATAATCCAGGTTGGCGCAACCACTCCAAATTCTCATGGGGAGGTCAAGGAAATAACATGCAGACGCAACAGAAGATGAACCAACAAGGATTTGCTAAAACACAGGTGTTGCCCCAGCAAAATAAGCCAGCTTTGCCCTAGCAAAATTCGGGAAATTCTCTCGAGGCGATGATGAAAGAATTTATGGCTCGCACAGATGCTGCAATTCAAAGTAATCAAGCTTCGATGAGAGCCTTGTAGTTGAAAGTGGGTCAGCTAGCTAATGAGCTAAAGGCAAGGCCTCAAGGGAAACTTCCATCAGATACTGAGCAACCTAGAAGGGAAGGTAAGAAGCAGGTAAAGGCAGTTACTCTTAGAAGTGGTAAGCCATCAGAGGAAAGAATTGAGCCTAGTAAAACCCAAGATATAGATAAACATGGTGATAGAAATAATAACATTGTTCTCGAGAAAGAGTTGGAGTCTGGTCAGGGTGCTGGAGGCAGCAAAGAGAATGCTGGAGCATCTGGTTCTGTGCCAGATGTAGAACCACCATATGTACCGCCCCCACCTTATGTACCACCTCTACCTTTTCCACAAAGGCAAAAGCCTAAGAATCAGGATGGTCAATTTAAAAAGTTTTTAGATAATCTTAAGCAGTTGCATATAAATATCCCTTTAGTAGAAGCTATTGAGCAAATGCCTAATTATGCTAAATTTCTTAAGGATATTTTGACTAAAAAGAAAAGGTTAGGTGAGTATGAAACTGTATCTCTTACTGAGGAGTGTAGTGCTATCCTCAAGAATGGTCTACCCCCCAAGGTTAAGGATCATTTACCATATCTGTGTCTATAGGTGGAAAAGAATTAGGTAGAGCACTCTGTGACTTAGGCGCAAGCATTAACCTTATGCCTCTTTCGGTCTATCGGAAGTTAGGTATTAGTGAAGCTAGACCTACCACAGTTACACTCCAATTAGCTGATAGGTCTATCACATATCCAGAGGGTAAAATTGAGGATGTCTTAGTAAAAGTTGATAAGTTCATATTTCCTGATGATTTTATTATTTTAGACTATGAGGCTGATAAAGATGTCCCAATTATTCTAGGTCGTCCATTTTTGGCTACTAGTGGGGCATTAATAGATGTTCAAAAAGGAGAATTAACAATGAGAGTCTGTAATGAGGAAGTGAAATTTAATGTGTTTAAAGCCATGAAATATCCAGACGAAATGGAGGATTGCTCCTTCATCAGGATTCTGGAGAGCACAGTTATTGAGACAGTAATACAGGATTCGGCTGATGAGCATTCGGAGAAGCATGGAGAGGTTAGTGTAGGAGATTTTGAATTTTGTTCTTTAGACAGAAAAAATGATAAAGAATTGTTTAGGTGTGAGGATGTTTTTGAGTCTTTAGATTTAGATCAAAGAAAGGCTCCCCCAATTAAGCCATCTCTAATTGAGGCACCCACTTTAGATTTGTAACCTTTAACGGATCATCTAAAGTATGTGTATCTCGGGGAAAGTGAGACGTTGCCCATTATTGTTGCATCATATTTAATTTCAGAGCATGAGGAGGCCTTAATAAAATTGTTGCAGCAATACCGCAAAGCTATAGGTTGGACATTGGCTGATATTCAGGGAATTAGCCCATCTTTTTGTATGCACAAAATCACTCTAGAGGAGGGATCCTTTAGGAGTATTGAGCAACAAAGAAGGCTTAACCCTACGATGAAAGAGGTTGTTAAAAAGGAGGTAATTAAATGGTTGGATGCTGGGATTATCTATCCAATTGCCGATAGCAATTGGGTAAGCCTTGTCCAATGTGTTCCTAAGAAAGGAGGTGTCACTGTGGTGAGCAATAAAGATAATGAGTTGATTCCAACCAGGACAGTAACTGGCTGGAGGGTTTGCATGGATTACAGAAGGCTTAATAAAGCCACCCGAAAGGATCATTTCCCTCTGCCATTTATCGACCAGATGTTGGATCGGTTGGCTGGTCAGGCCTATTACTGTTTCTTGGATGGTTATTCTGGGTAGAACCAGATTACTATTGCTCCTGAGGATCAGGAGAAAACCACTTTTCAGGCCTACACGTGTTAATTTGTTAGCCAACTTCATGAACCGACTTCTGTTGAGTTATTTTTGGGATAAAGGAGCAAAGAGAGCCCTACACGTGTCCAAGTTGGCCTAATTCAAGTCTCCTCTCCTTCTATAAAAGGGAAGTAGCCATCCAAGTCAAATTCATTCCATGTTTTCCCTTGGAAGCCGAATAGTACAGGGAGATTGAAGATCATCAAGAACACCATCTTCCGCAAGCTGATTAGGGATTTTACTTTCTTTATTAACTTGTGGTTATGGACATGCATACTCAGATTGTAATTCGTATTCCTATGCCTATTATGAACTAAGTAGCTTAAGGTGTTGGTTAGGAATAATGTGATTACTGTGCTTCATCTCTAGTAATAAATTGACTATCGCATTTTGGTTAATTGTTGTGCTTAATCTCATTTTATGCCCGCCTGGCCAGCCGATATGGATAGCTCTCTCTAGTTTCAGGGATGATTTAGAGAGTGTGTGACAATTATCCACACTATGATCATTGTGTATTGGTGAACGCCAGTGACTGAGCTAGGGATAGCCAGTTGCCTAGTGCTTGATCGGTCGCTCTTCATTGGGTTTGAAACATATCCCAAAAGATCCGGAGTTCCGGGAGGAATCCGCTAATAATACTGCGAGAAATGCATGATCAATAATATTGCTAGAGCAATCTTTTAAAACAATCATTAAATCCTACCAGCGCCTGTCTTTAATCTGTCTATCTATTTGTTTACTTGTTGTTCTGTCATTTATTTTGCCTCAGCATAATTCTTATAAAACCAAATCATTTTACCATCTTTGAAACCATTAGAAAGTTACACAAAATAGGTAGAGTGGAAACTAATTTAGGACTCGGATTGATAATATTACTTGTTGTAGACTGTGTATACTTGCATAGGAATTCTAGAGTCTTTTACACCATATTATTACTCACTCTAGGAAGCCAACAAAGAGGTAGAGTATAATCTTGGCCTAGGCTTAGGAGAAGTGCCTATGTATGATGGGGATTTTGATCATAATGCATATTTAGATGACCTTCTGTTTGTGAATGATTTAGATTTACCTGACTCTGAAAATGAATTAGACTTGCCTGCTTGTGAGAATGAAAAATCTGCAGTTGATGACTTACCTTCTTTTGAGAATGAATTGGATTTGCCAGAAATCGATGATTTTGATGATGATATTGATTTGCCTGACATTGAGGATGAGCATGAATTGCATAAAAAAGATTACTTGATAGATAATTTTGAGTTTGATCATGATAACACTGAATCTATCGAGTATGATCTTGATAGTTCTGAGTGCATGGACCCTGATAATGTTAATAACTTTGATTCGTGTCCTAATGATGTAGATAGTATAGAATCTGACCCAGAGGAACTCGAATCTATGCATAGTATAGAATCTGATCCAGAAATTCTTGAATTCTTGAATTCTTCTGATAGTGAGTCATATGATAGCCTAGTTGAATCATTTTTTAAATCTGAGTCTGAGGAATCTTCTGAGCATGTAGATATTGAATCTGATGAATGGACTGGCATGATTGATAGACCATCTTTAGATCCTAGACTAGTTGATATCATAACGCTTGATGACTCTGTTAACAATTGTTTTGCGAATAGAGATTTAGAAAAGAGATTTGATGCGGCCACATATTTTCTGGAATATTATTATAACAATCTCTTTAGTGAAGATGGGCCAGGGGAAAGTTTTTTTTTTCTCCCCTGTTTGCAGTGTGCAATCTGGTGCGTGATTTCTTACAGGGCCCGGAGGATGATGAAAACTTTTATTTTGAGCCTCCTTAAGCGTGTCGAGCCTCGTCTAGCTAAAGACATTAAAGAAAGCGATGCTTGGGAGGCAACCCAAGGATTAAAGTTTAGGTGGTTGTTTTTGCGATAAATAATTTTCTTTGCTCTGTGATCCAATTTTGTTTTGCAGGATCACCTTAGCAAATCCCAAAGTTCCAAAAAACCCATTTTTTTGATCCAAAGGAGGAGGATGAAGCGCTCCTAGCTCAAGGAAGTCTCACTATCCCTATTTATGCTTTACTGTTTTTAAAACATTGGGGACAATGTTTAGTTTAAGTTTGGGGGGAGGCTTTCGCTGTGTTGAGCATATTTAAATTTTGTTGGATGCATGAATAGATAGCTATGATAGCCAAGGATGTGATTTTAGAAGTTTTGGGAGAAAATGGTTTATATGTTGTGGAATCTGGGAGCACGACAGAAATTGTGAAATTTTAAAAAATTTTGATACGTAGTTTTGATGTCTAAAGCATGCAATAGTCTTATCTAATGATGTCTTTGAAAATCTAGATTATTATTATGATTTTTAAGGTTTGTTGTCACCCCAAAAGGCTTAGTTTCTAATATTTGGAAGTTCATGCTTGATTGTTCTAAAGAACTAGGTAGGAAAAAATGCTATACCTACTGAGAGAAAAACAAAAGCAAAAAAAGAAAATGAGAGAAAAGAAAAATCTATTGAAAAAGAGAAAATTTTTGCTTGCACAAAAGAAAAAGCCTAGGGGTAAAAAGAGCTACCTGCGGTGTGATCAGTTAGGACAACCAAAGAATAAAATTCGGGTTGAGGGTCCCTGCACCGTAGTGTGAAAGCTAGTACCATTAGAAATCAAAATGAAAGTTTGGGGGAGTAGCAAAAGAAAAAGAAAAGAGAAAAATCCCTTGTGAGTTTTGCTCCCCCATGAAAAAGAAAAATATCAGGCACCCCAGTTTCTTTTTTTTGCATGATAGAAGAACTCCGACCTATTAGGGGCTCTTAGCCAGTGTAGGGGGAAAACAAATGGAGAAAGTCATAAGACTAATCTAGGTTAGTAAAAGAATCAATAGATAAGTCTTGAACATGCTATTCATTAATCTTAAGTTCAAACTAGTTTAAGATTTCTTTAAGAGTATGCGGTGCTTGCTTATTCCATATGCATGTTTTCCATTCTATCTTGAGAATTCCAAAATCATTAAGGCTTGAGTGATTCTATTTCATGAATCTTTAGAATTTATTTTGCTCGGGACTTGCAAAAGCTTAAGTTTGGGGGTGTGATAGCGAGCAAAAATGTCGCTATTTTAGTCCCAATTTATTAGGCTTTTTTGTGCTTTAATTGTGTTTTTATTGAAAATATTTAATGTAATTTGTCATTTGGTCTTTAGGAGCAAAGTTGTGGATTTTGGGGAAAAAGTGCCCAAAATGAAGACATTCAAGCCCAATTTCCATGCTTGGGTCAATGGGAGACAAAAGAAGTCAACCATGAAGAAAAAGCCCAAAAAGAATTGAAGTGGAGGCCCAAAAAGAAGCCCAAACCGCAACTGGGAAATCTGGAAAATGGCACAGCGTCGCGATGCAGTCCATTTCTTGGGCGCCAAGCTGATTGCGTCACAGCGTCGCTACGCTGTGCCAATTAGCGTCGCGATGCTACCCCTTGTCCAGGCCTATAAAAGGTGCCTGTTGGCTTCCTAGAGTGAGTAATAATATGGTGTAAAAGACTCTCGAATTCCTATGCAAGTATACACAGTCTGCAGCAAGTAATATTATCAATCCGAGTCCTGAATTAGTTTCCACTCTACCTATTTTGTGTAACTTTCTAATGGTTTCAAAGATGGTAAAATGATTTGGTTTTATAAGAATTATGCTGAGGCAAAATAAATGACAGAACAACAAGTAAACAAATAGATAGACAGATTAAAGACAGGCGCTGGTAGGATTTAGTGATTGTTTTAAAAGATTGCTCTAGCAATATTATTGATCATGCATTTCTTGTAGTATTATTAGCGGATTCCTCCCGGAACTACGGATCTTTTGGGATATGTTTCAAACCCAATGAAGTGCGACCGATCAAGCACTAGGCAACTGGCTATCCCTAGCTCAGTCACTGGCGTTCACCAATACACAATGATCATAGTGTGGATAATTGCCACACACTCTTTAAATCATCCCTGAAACTAGAGAGAACTATTCACAACGGCTGGCCAGGCGGGCATAAAATGGTAATAAGCAGAACAATTAACCAAAATGCGATAGTCAATATATTACTAAAGATGAAGCACGACAATCACATTATTCCTACCAACACCTTAGCTACTTAGTTCATAATAGACATGAAAATACAAATCTCAATCTTAGTAGACATATCCATAACCACACGTTAATAAAGAAAATAAACTCCTTAATCAGCTTGCGGATGATGGTCTTCTTGATGATCTTCAATCTCTCTATATTATTCGGCTTCCAAGGGAGAACATGAAATACTTTTGACTTGGACGGCTACTTCCTTTTATAGAAGGATGGGAGGCTTGAATTAGGTCAACTTGGACACGTGTAGGGCTCTCCTTGCTCCTTTATCCCAAAAATAACTCAACAGAAGTCGGTTTATGAAGTTGGCTAACGAGCTGTGATGTGGCAATTCTGTTCCCAGTTTTGCTGCAGCACAGAATTTGCTCTCTCCAGTCGCCCAGCAGCATAATCTGCAGAAAATGATTTCCAAAGCTTCCATTCTTCCAAATGGGTTAAATCATGTAATATCTTTCTAAAACCAACCCTATTAAGCATTAAAGACACACAAATCCTTATGTAAATGGGGCCTAAATAACTACCTTTTGGGCAGTTATCACACCCTCAAACTTGAACTATTGCGCATCCCGAGCAATACTAACTCACCTTCCCTTAAGAATTTAACAACATTAGACAAAGAATTAGCTTAATTAAATCCAATACTATCTTTGACCTTTACCTGAGCACTCTGCAAAACCAAGCTCTGCTAAAGCAAAATGATTCCTCCGGCATGAGCAAATAATCACAACTTTTCAACTTAATTCTAAGAACTCACCACAACCTAGCTCTATTATCAGACATTTAAAAACATATTTTTAAAGGGGTTTATTTTCTTGTTTTTCAGACTTTAAGCAGCCCTACAGTCATAAGCTCTTAAGCATGAGATGACTCACTTTATGGTGCAATATACCCCTGCCTCAAGCTCATCACCAACTAGGCTCAATACTCTTTATAAAGCTCAAGAATCCTTAGTTATTCAATCTCTTGCCCCTCAGAATGGTGACATTTTATGATGAAGCTCACCTAAGTTCTGGGAGACAGAAAAACTGCTGGATCATCATTCATCCTTCAAAACTTTTGTTCCATCAATTTTTTCAGCAAAATCTTCAACAAATAATTTTTTCAGCAAATAATTTTTTTTCATCATTTTTTTCCTAGGTCATCTTTTGACGCGAAGACAAACTGTGGGTATCACAAATGTCCCCGGTTACTGAATAACCTAACAAATTTTTACTTGAAGGAGAGGAATGCTCGAGCAAAACAATTGGAGTAGCAAAAAGTCCCCCAAACTTGAATTATTCATTGTCCCCAATGAATCATTAATAAAGCAACTATACCCCCGAACTTAATTTTTTCTATCTGAATTTTTTAAATAAACATGGGACTCAGATTAAGCTTAAAGTGGATCATACAAGTCAATACTACCTTCAAAATCTTCTTTGCCGCAGCAACAGTCCAGGCTAGAAGAAATGCTCAAGCAAAAGGTTTCTGGAGATCAGAATACCTTGATTTAATTAAGCTTAATCAGTCCAAGCTTCAAAAATTCAGAAGAAACTCAGTGCACATGGAACAGAAAACAACCGGAAATTTCATTAAAAACATAGAAAAAGATATTACATAAGGAGATATATATTTTTTTCCAAAGCAGAAAAATAATAAAAAAAAACCAAGACAAACAATCATATAAGAAGATGGGGTCAGGAATGCGCCAGCAAACAAAATATTTCATCAAAAAGATTGTGCGCTTAAATCCCTCTTCAATCTTCCTGACCCAAATCTTCCTCTTCATCTTTTTTCTCAGCAGGCGGCGGTGGAATCCAGGGGTTCAGCAGGTCTTCGGGGAATGCAGGGAGGGCTGGATACGGCTTTGAAATTTTTTCTTGTAGCGCCCTCCTCAAACTAGCATCACGATTCCTAACGTAGGTCTAGAAGGTTAAATTTTGCCTTTCAGCAAACTCCTGCCTACTGGCCAAAAGTGCCAATTGTTCTAGAATTGTGTTAATGTCGTAGATAAACCCGCCTTGTCATATCTCCTGCGTGCGCTAGAGTCGCACCAAATTGGGTGTATTAATGATCCCCTTATCGAACATAATCACATCACTCTCATCCACTGGAACCCCTGCATGTCTGCACAACATAGTAATTGTGTTCGGGAAGAACAACTTCCCCACCTTCTTGCGCCAACAGTCAGCAATCTCAGTAGAAATTATTTTTCCAACATCTATACTCATTGATCTAAGGATGGCAAAAGCAAGCAACACTCTGTCCTGAGATTCAGTGGAGTCGTGCGTTGTCGGCAGTAAGCGGAGCCTAATGAAGCCCATCCAAGTGTTAGCTTCACTCTTTAAATAGGCAGCTTGAAATGTATGCTTCCGCGTTTGCGACACCCTCCATTGAGCCCCCTCAACACCTACCTCTCGGACCGCCGCACTTAATTGGTCGCTCGATGGGGCAACCATCATCTCATTAAAAACTGCATGTGGAAAGTCCTGGAGATCAAACAAATTATTAATGGCCTCAGGGCTCCATTGTACAGGCACTCCTCGCACTATAACTTCAAAATCATCCTTAACGTCAAGATTGGCGTAGAATTCCCGAACGATGTTGGCATTGACAGGATCAGGCTTCACACAAAACTGCCTCCACCCAAGGCTCGTTATTCCAGACTCCAAGAACCTAGGCAAATCACTGCCAAATCCTCGCTCGAACAAGAAATCACGCTTCAGTACCTCCTGATATTTTGCTCTGGCAAGTTCGTTGACGAAGTGAATGAACGGTACCCTCGACTCCTCAATCTCACCCGATGCTTCGGCAATTCCTTTGCCCTTGTTTTCTCTTTGTTCGCGCAAACTCTCTTCTTCTGCCTTCCTTGCTTCTTCTTCCTTTGCCTTATTTTCAGCTTCCTCTTTTTTCTCTCGTTCCTCTCGCTCTGCCTTTTCTTTCTCGGAATCCGATGATGGTGGCGACGAGGTATCAGTCCTAATCACCTGAACGCGCCCAGCTTTCCGCTTAATGCAGCGCCGTCTCGGAGGTTCAGGCATGATAACCTCAACACAAATAATACCGTCAGAGCATTGCTTATACATAAATGGCTCATCCCAATTGAAAAATTTTGCATCATGCTTAAACTTTTTCTTCTGCCTCCAATCCATGTCAATAGGAGTGACTCCCTTTACCAAAAAGTTGGCAATATCAGCATACCAAGGGACATCCCTAACTACCTTTACCTCAACAGCAAAGAGCTGTTCATCTGGAAAAGAATCGGAAATGGCAGATTGCTCCAGCAAAGATGATGACGGATCAAGACGAGATAAATGATCTGCAATGACGTTTTCTGATCCTTTCTTGTCCTTTATTTCCAAGTCGAATTCCTGCAATAATAAAATCCAACGAATTAGTCTAGGTTTTGCATCTTTCTTAGACATTAAATACCTTATTGCTGCATGATCCGTGAACACTGTGACTTTGGATCCAACCAAATATGGCCGGAACTTCTCAAAAGCGAACACCACCGCTAACAACTCCTTTTCAGTAGTTGTATAGTTGACTTGTGCTTCATTTAAAACCTTGCTTGCATAATATATAGGATGGATAAATTTGCAGCTCTAGAATTCCTATGCAAGTATACACAGTCTGCAGCAAGTAATATTATCAATCCGAGTCCTGAATTAGTTTCCACTCTACCTATTTTGTGTAACTTGTTAATGGTTTCAAAGATGGTAAAATGATTTGGTTTTATAAGAACTATGCTGAGGCAAAATAAATGACAGAACAACAAGTAAACAAATAGATAGACAGATTAAAGACAGGCGCTGGTAGGATTTAGTGATTGTTTTAAAAGATTGCTCTAGCAATATTATTGATCATGCATTTCTCGCAGTATTATTAGCGGATTCCTCGCGGAACTCTGGATCTTTTGGGATATGTTTCAAACCCAATGAAGTGTGATCGATCAAGCACTAGGCAACTGGCTATCCCTAGCTCAGTCACTGGCGTTCACCAATACACAATGATCATAGTGTGGATAATTGCCACACACTCTCTAAATCATCTCTGAAACTAGAGAGAGCTATTCACACCGGCTGGCCAGGCGGGAATAAAATGGTAATAAGCACAACAATTAACCAAAATGCGATAGTTAATATATTACTAAAGATGAAGCACGACAATCACATTATTCCTACCAACACCTTAGCTACTTAGTTCATAATAGGCATGAAAATACAAATCACAATCTGAGTAGACATATCCATAACCACAAGTCAATAAAGAAAACAAACTCCTTAATCAGCTTGCGGATGATGGTGTTCTTGATGATCTTCAATCTCTCTATATTATTCGGCTTCCAAGGGAGAACATGGAATACTTTTGACTTTGACGGCTACTTCCTTTTATAGAAGGATGGGAGGCTTGAATTAGGTCAACTAGGACACGTGTAAGGCTCTCCTTGCTCCTTTATCCCGAAAATAACTCAACAGAAGTCGGTTTATGAAGTTGGCTAACGAGCTGTGATGTGGCAGTTTCTGCTCCCACTTTATAGATTGTATAGACGATGTGATCCTAAATCGTTCGTGTAGAGACATGCGAGTGGGGGCATCCTATGCAATGAGTTTGCATAGACCAGGACCGAGAAATAAGTCACTCTCGCTTTATAAAACCGTTTACTGACGAGACTGACTATTTCATACGATGACCTAGGTAACTCGATCTTAATCCTGAGCTAACTATGAACTCCTGTTTACTTATCCTTAGATCAGCATAGGTGAGAGTGGCTCAGTATCGCCGACTAAATAAGCCTCCCATTTCAGGGATAGGAACGGGTAGATAGCTGGGGACATAGTCGTGCGAGAAGAAATTCGCTTCTACCGAAATTAGGGATAGTAGAGAGGATGTTCCCTTAAGTGCTAACTCCGGGGCGTGAACAAAGGGATCCCGCCTTCTCGCAATTGTTCATTAGAGGATCAGTGGGACTTAAGGAACTAGAAGTACTATAGGGGTGAAACGAACATTTAACCTAGCTATAGCTACGAACAACCTGTGAAAGATCAACTTACTTATCATGGTTAAATCAAGTGGACGGAAATACATCTATAGTGAGGGGAGTGCAACTATCGGGCTATAGTGGAGTGTCCCAGTAGTTAACGAATGTTGACTAGCTTAGATAATGAGATTAGTCGGTTAGCTTCGAATCATTAGAGCCCATGATCTATAGGTCCATTCGGTCCCCCTTCTAGCTCATATCGGAACAAAGCCTAGAACAGAAAGATAGGAAGCTTTGAATTGTTCAAAATAGGGAAAAAGGGTATTATCGTAAATTGTGTTTGACACAATAATTTAATTATGAATTAAATTAGAAAATGAGAGATGGAGTATTTAAAAGTGTTTTGAATACCATATATATGTATTAGGAATCATATATGATTAATTACACAAGATTAGTATGATTAATTGGATTAATCATAAGAAACCATTTTCAAATGTCTCAAAATCAATTACCTAATGTTAAATTCAATTTGGAATTGAAATCAACATTAAATTGCAAGCTTGAAATCAGATTTCAAAGGTGTAGTTAGTGGATTAAGTTGGATTCCCATTCTTTCATGAAGATACAAAGTGGAAAACAACTCACCTCATGCAATAATTGCATGTTTTGTAAAATGGACACTTAAAATCCACTTTGGCTTGCAAGACTACCATGTGTCTTGTGTATTGAGGCTACTCCTTTCATGGAGAATGTCTTTATAAGGGTTTTGAATCAGATTCAAAGTGAGAGAGCCTTTTTCCTTACTGTTATGCTGCTGGAATTTGGACTCAAACTCTCTCATCTCT
The DNA here is from genome assembly GCA_036850905.1 of Luffa acutangula. Taxonomy (NCBI): domain Eukaryota; kingdom Viridiplantae; phylum Streptophyta; class Magnoliopsida; order Cucurbitales; family Cucurbitaceae; genus Luffa; species Luffa acutangula. The sequence continues at coordinate 24,670,773 of CM072087.1, read as the reverse complement.
CATACTTCTCCATATCTTAATCCTTCAAGCATTCCCTTCTCATTCCCTATATTATATAAAATCCCACAAGTCGTTCTTGGCCCGGAGGATAGTAGGGAAGACTCTAGAGGTTGTCCAAGAAAAGTTGGAGAAGAAAACACAACAAGGAGCATCACAAAGTTGAGCTACGAAAAGGTTAATGTTTCTTTCTCTCTATTCTGTTTTTCTAGAAAAAGCAAGCTTTAGGACAAAAATTGATGTAGTTAGGTGCTTCTGATCTTCAATTGCTTCCGCATGTGTTATATGAACACCTTCAATTGGTATCAGAGCATGATTAGAGCAGTTAACTTGCATTAATTTTGTTGTGGTGGGTACCATTTTGAAATTGATTTTTCTGTGTGCTAAAATGGATATTTTGTGGTTTGGCAATTTTTTGAGCTTTCATTTCTTCATGAAATTGTAATTGCTCAGAAATGTATGAGCGTTAATGTGTGTACAAGAGTCTCTAATTTTTATAGAGTCATTAGAGTCCATATAGGCTGTAAAATCAAAGAAAGACTGGAGAAGACGCAAGCAGAAAACAGCAGCAGGGGGCTGCTTTCGCAAGAGCGTCGGGACGCTATAGAACAAAAATTCCAGGCACTGTTTTTTTCCAGATTCGGTTCGGTCCACCTGCTTTATTTGGGTCTGGTTCGGTCTGCTCAAGCCAGTTCAGCCTTTTTTCACACATTTTAAGTCCGGTTCAATCCTTAGAGGGTCGGTTCGGGTCGTTTCGAGAAGCTCAAGATCGCTACAAGCAATTTTATATAATTATTATTGTAATAATTAGTTAATTGTTTGTTTCAAATTGCCAAACCAATCCATTTTAGCTTCAATTTAATTTCTTTTATGCATTGAGAATGTATGGTTTAATTAGATTAAATGTATGTGCATTATGAGCATGCCATATAGTTTAAAATCTCACCATAGGAAAGCATGATCATGCATTTTTATTTTTAATAAGTGTTATTAATAATTCAAATGCATGAGGGAGATTCATGCTTGTATGGTTAATTTCCAAATTGATTAATTCTTATAATAGTTATATTTATTAAGGGATAAAATTAACCAAGCATGAAGCATGAAATTTCTTTAGTTTGATTATAAGTGTTATATTCAAATTAGGCTTGTTATGGATTGTTTTTATAATTGTTATAAAAAGAGATAGAAATCTAAAATCTATAACAAGATTAAGTGCATGCTCACTTAGGTTAATGAACCTCCAAATCGATCAAATTGCATAGTTTAGGTCGATATCTTGTAAAACAACGGTTACGAGAGAACTCACCCGACAAAATGCTGTCTAAGGCTGGAGGTATTTAAGTTGACGGTTTACGGAACACCTCCTACCTGGGCATTGAGTCGGTTCTTGAGTTAAGTTAACTCGAGTTTTATGAGCATGCGTGAGCGGTGTGAGGTTTTAAAGTGTTATCACCTAGACATTGTAGTATAAAGAGTTATACAAACCTAGACATAGGATGTTTCTAAATGGTGTTTTTCTTATAAATGATTGATTGTTATATCTTTTAAACACCATTAGAAAGCATGTTATAGGGTTAATTCATTAATAGTTATAAGAGTTATAATAGTTAATAGAATCCATAAAACCTATAACAAAGAGTTGCATGCTAACATAGGATCTTAGAATCTTGTCATTCTTTAAATGGTTTAAAATGAAATAGACCTAAGATCGCCTTTTCTAATAGGATTAGAATTCTGTCTTACTTAGTTTTTAAAATAGTTTTAAAATTCGAGTAAGTAGGACACAAGACCTTGGTTATAAGGGAACTCTCCCGGCAAATGGTTCGGAACCTGAGTTGAATTAACCATAGTCTTATTAGCATGCAATGTCATTAGGTTATTAAAAGTGTTTAATTCACCTAGACATTTAGTGTAAAGACCTTGTTTAATAAGGCATAGACTTAGATAGATTCATTTAGCCGGAATTCACCTAAGTAATAAGACCCTAAAACTTTACGACACTTTAGTGGGAGGAAAAGTATAGAAACGAAATATTCATATTAAGTTTCTACTCTCGCGTTCCCCTAAGTTCACATCGTGAGATCCATTCTTGGCCTCGAGGTGCCCTGGGAGCGTCCCCCTACAAATGGTGTTTGCATGGGTTAATATCAAGGTGAATGGGGACAGTGTTCATAGTAAGTGGGAGAAGGAAACATGTCAAACGTATCCTGCGGTCTCCATCATTAGGTTGCACCGTGAGATTCCTATGTGCTGCCTGCGAGTCGCCCTGGGAGAGATCATCCTACGGAGGGCTTGTGCATGGGATTCGGAACAACGAAAACTCCAGAAATGGATAGGGTTTCCTAGGGCCATTCCCAACATTAGCTCTTCCCTACGGTGGCATTGTTGGGGCCGCCCTCTGTGATCTGAAAATTATGGGTAACACTTACAAGATGGTCTTGACCAAATGAATGTTAGCTAATAACTATTGGAGTAAGAGTTATTCTGGGAAATAGTATTTGGCCGAGATTTTCTCGATTCAGAGGAGGAGTAGCTGACTGCGCTACGGTAGCGGTTATTCTAAACCCCTGAAGTATCATTGCAAATAAATCAATTGTATATATGGGTCGATGATTGCTTTTTGCTAAAATCTAATTGGATAATATGATTAATGTGTTTAGTGCATGATTCTAATAGAGAATAATTTGTTTGTTTCAGCAATATGTCGAAAAATGTATGTGCTTTGTCAAATGCCAAATTAAACGGTTTAGTACAAACGACTAAGAATACTAACTTAAACGCTAAACACATGGCAAAGAATTTAGGTTTGGTCTCAACTTAGGACTGTCCTCAAACTAACTGCATAGCCAAGAAAAACATAATCCACGACTCTAAATGTGATTTATTAGTCTTGGAAACGTGTTTAGTGGAAAACGACGATTCTGCTTGGATACTCGATTCAACTGCCACTAATCACATATGTTCTTCATTTCAAGGAATGAGTTCCTGGCAACAGCTAAAAGCTGGAGAGATGACTCTTAAAGTTGGAACAGGAGAAGTCATCTCGGCTATTGCAGTGGGAGACATAAAATTATTCTTCACCAAGGAACGTTACATGATTATTCGAGGTATGGCTATCTCTACCTAATGCATAATAAGTCTGAAGCTTTTGAAAAGTTCAAGGAGTACAAGGCTGAGGTTGAGAACCTATTAGGTAAGACGATAAAAACACTTCGATCCGATCGAGGTGGAAAGTATATGGACTCAAGTTTTCAAGACTATTTGATAGAGCTTGGAATTACGTCCCAACTCTCAGCCCCTGGTACACCTCAACAAAACGGTGTATCGGAAAGGAGAAACAGAACCTTGTTGGACATGGTTCGTTTGATGATGAGTTATGATCAGTTGCCTAACTCGTTTTGGGGTCATGAGCAGAATTTGGGGATGCCCTACATACGTACTAGAAGCAATCCCAAAGAAATTAGAACCTTGTTCTAAATTTTGCCTATTTGTAGGTTATCCCAAAGAAACGAGAGGTGGATACTTCTTCGATCCAGAGGAAAATAAAGTACTTGTATCGACAAATGCTACATTCCTAGAAGAAGACCACCTCAGAGATCACAAGCCATGAAGTAAAGTCGTTTTAAGTGAACTATCTAACGAAGCTATAGAAACATCAACAAGAGTTGTTGATGATGCTGGCACCTCGAGTCAATCGCGTCCTTCTCAAGAAATAAGAGAACCTCGACGTAGTTGGAGGGTTGTTAGACAGCCCGATCGCTATTTGGGTTTAATTGAAACTCCAGTCGTCATACCTGATGACGGGATCGAGGATCCCTTAACCTTTAAACAGGCAATGGATGACGTTGACAAGAAAGAGTGGATTAAAGCCATAGACTTGGAAATCGATTCCATGCATTTTAATTCAGTATGGGATCTTGTAGATCAACCTGAAGGGATTAGACCCATAGGGTGCAAATTGATCTACAAGAGAAAACGAGACGCTGCTGGAAAGGTATAGACCTTTAAGGCACGACTTGTGGCAAAGGGTTTTACCCAGCGGGAGGGGATTGACTATGAAGAAACCTTCTCCTCTGTTGCCATGTTGAAGTCGATTCGGATACTTTTGTCCATTGCCACGTTTTACGATTATGAAATATGGCAAATGGATGTCAAGACTGCCTTTATGAATGGCAATCTTGAAGAAAGTATCTACATGTCTCAGCCAGAGGGGTTCATTGCTCAAGATCAAGAGCAAAACGTTTGCAAGCTTAAACGATCCATTTATGGATTAAAACAAGCGTCTAGATCCTTGAATATGAGATTTGATACTTCATCAACAACTTCGTACCTTTCTTAGTATTGTATGTGGATGATATCTTACTCATCGGGAATGATATAGGTTATCTAACTGACACTAAACTATGGCTAGCAAGTCAATTCCAAATGAAAGATTTGGGTGAGGCACAATATGTTCTAGGGATCCAAATAGCTCGAAACTGAAAGAACAAAACGCTAGCCCTGTCTCATGCGTCTTATATCGACAAATTGTTGGTTAGATATAAAATGCAAAATTCCAAGAAAGGACTATTACCTTTCAGGCACGAAATTATTTTGTCTAAGGAATAGTGTCCTCAGACACCTCAAGAAGTTGAGGACATGAGATGTTTTCCCTATGCCTCTGCAGTAGGTAGCCTAATGTATGTTATGTTGTGTACAAGGCCTGGCATTTTTTATGCAGTAGGGATTGTCAGTAGATATCAATCCAATCCAGGATTCGATCACTGGACAGCCGTTAAAAATATCCTCAAGTATCTAAGGAGAACGAGGAACTATATGCTCGTGTATGGTTCGAAGGATTTGATCCTTACAGGATACGCTAATTCTGACTTTCAAACCGATAAAGATTCAAGGAAATCTACATCGGGGTCAGTATTCACTCTAAATGGAAGAGCAATAGTATTGCGTAGCATCAAGCAAGGATGCATTGCAGATTCGACCATGGAGGCCGAATATGTAGCCGCTTCGAAGCAGCAAAAGAGGCAGTATGGCTCAGGAAGTTCATAACTGACTTGAAAGTCATTCCAAATATGCATCTGTCTATCACCTTGTATTGTGATAATAGCGGCGCAGTTGCAAACTCAAAGGAACCTCGCAGCCATAAGAGAGGCAAACACATCGAAAGGAAATACCATCTCATCAGGGAGATTGTGCACCGAGGAGACGTGATCGTCACAAAGATAGCGTCGGTGCACAACATTGCTAATCCATTCACGAAGGCTCTCACGACTAAAGCGTTCGAGAGTCATCTAGAAGGTCTAGGTCTGCGAGATATGTACGGGAAATATTCTAGGTCAAGTGGGTGAATTGTAACCGGTATATCGATGCCTCAGTATACTGGGTATTTAGATGCCCTAGTTTATTGTATTTTTACTCTGTTATTAATACAAGTATTTATTCACCCACTGCTATTATAGATTATAGTACATCCCACTAAACTAGAGTTTTAGTTCAAGTGGGAGATTGTTGGGATTGGTGTCCTAAAACTCGTAGATAGTGAATGTTAAACGAATTATATACTTATTCGATAAAGGCGTTATCGAGATTAATTCAGTAAAGTAGTTATTACCGAATAAAGTAAATTGCACATTTAATAACCCCAATCCAATAAACTAAGATCCATAGCTATAGGATGAACACTTGAGCCTTATGTAGAGACATAAAAGTGGATCAAGCTCGAGTAAATAACCAAAACGGTCTATAGTATAGGGATAGGGCTGGGTACCTTATTCTGGGGACACTATGAGACGCGACCCACTTTATAGATGGTATAGACGATGTGATCCTAAATCTTCCGTGTAGAGTCATGCGAGTGGGAGCGTCCTATGCAATGAGTTTGCATAAGACCATGACCGAGAAATAAGTCACTCTAGCTTTATAACACCGTTTATTGACGAGACTGACTATTTCATACGATGACCTAGGTAACTCGATCTTAATCCTGAGCTAACTATGAACTCCTGTTTATTCGGGCTTATCCTTAGATAAGCATAGGTGAGAGTGGCTCAGTATCGCTGATAACTCTCTGAAAGGTAGTTATTTAGGCCTCATTTCTATAGGGATTTGTGTGTCTTTTGTGCTTAATAGGGTTGGTTTTAGATGAATATTATATGTTTTAACCCATTTGGAAGAATTGAGGCTTTGAAAGTTATTTTGTGCAGAAAATATTGTTGAACAACTTGAAGGAGCAAATTCTGTGCTGCAGCCAAGCTGGGAGCAAAACTGCTACGTCACAGCTCGTTATCCATTTTAATAAAGTGGCGTTAGCTGAATTAATAACGGATCTAAGTAGCTTGGAGAGCCTGCCATGTGTCCAATTTAACCTAAACCTCATCTTATAAAAGGGGGAGCCGTCAAAGTTAAAGGCATTCACGATTTGGAGACCGAATTAATCGGTTGGAGGCCGAATTGACGGCGGAATGGAGATCTAAGAAGACCATTTGCAATTCCACTCAAGGAGACGAAGTTCTTCCATGTTCTTGGTGGTTTTGGAGCAGCCGTTTCATCCCCATTTGCTGAAAAGGATTAGTATTTCTTGTGTATTTCGTAATATGGATGTGCTTATCGAGATTGTAACGTATTTTATGTTTTCAATCATGAACTAATTGCTTTGTAGGCATAGGTTAAGAATTATGTGATTGTTATATTTATAAAATCTGGAAATTCTTTTTGATCTGAAGGTGTACATATTACACATGCGGAAACAATTGAAGATCGAAAGCACTTAAGACATTCAATTTTGTACCTAAAGCATGCATGTTCTAGAAAGGGTAGAAAAGAGAGTAAATGAGTACCAACCTCTTTGATGCTCACTTGTAAGGAACTCCTTGTGATATTATCTTTCTCCAACTTCTCTTGGACAACCTTTAGTGTCTTCCCTACTATTCTCTTGAGCCTAGAAAGACTTGTGGGAGTCTATAGAAGAAAGAAATAGGAAGGGAATGCTTGATGGTACAAGCTTTTGGAAGGAGATGAAATGAGAGAGAATTTGAGGGAGAAAATTTTCAGCATAACACTAAATGAAAGCTTGCTCTCTTGAATCTAATTCAAGCCCCTTTTATAGACCTCTCCCATGCAAGGACAAGCTTCATGACACTTAGCCACATGGTCAAGATGAACCTCAAAGTGGATTCTAGGTGTCTACTTTACAACACATGCATCTAATGCATGTTTGTGTTGTTTTCCACTATGTATCATTATGCAAGAGTGGAAAAACCACTAAATCCACAATGAATTGAATCCTAATTGTGAATTTTCAGCTTTCAATTCATTTCAAATTCAATTCAAAATTGAAATTGATTTATAGGCAATTAATTGGGACATTTCAAAGTAATTTTGATATGATTGATCCAATCAATCTTTATCACCTAATGTCATGAATTACATATGATTCCTAATACATATATATAGTATTTAAAACACTTTTAAATACCTCATCTCTCAATTCCTAATTTAATTCATAATTAAATCATTGTGTCGAACACGTTTTACGATAAAACCCTATTTCCCGTTTTTGAACGATTCAAAGTTTCCTATCAAAATATTCTAGGCTTTAATCCGATATGAGCTAGTAGGGGGACCTAATGGACCTATAGATCATGGGCTCCAACGATTCGAAGCTAGCCGACTAATCTCATTATCTAAACTAGCAAACATTCGTTAACTACCGGGACACTCCACTATAGCCCGATAGTTGCACTCCCCTCACTATAGATATATTTTTGTCCACATGATTTAACCATGTTTAGTAAGTCGTTCCTTCACAGGTTGTTCGTAGCTATAGCTAGGTCAAATAACCGTTTCACCCCTATAGTACTTCTTGTTCCTTAAGTTCCACTAATCCTCTAATGAACAATCAGTTTGTGGTCCAACCATCAAAACTAAGTCCCTCTCGATTCAACGAGAGGGTAGGGCCCCCTGTTCAAGTCCCGGAGTTAGTACTTAAGAGAACAACCTCTCTGCTATCCCTGAAAAGGGTAGGAGTGAATTCCGTCTTGCGAAACTATGTCCCCAGCTATCTATTCGATCTTATCCCCAAAATGGTAGGCTTGTTGAGCCGGCGATGCTGGCCACTCTCACCCATGCAGATCAAAGGATAATCTCGTATAAACAGGAGTTCATAGCTCGCTCAGGATTAAGAACGAGTTACCTAGGTGATCTATGTGAAATAGTCAGTTTCTACAGTAAACGGCATTATAAAGAGAAAGTGACTTATTTCGTGGTACTGTCTTATGCAAACTCATTGCATAGGACGCCCCCACTCGCATGTCACCACATGAACGATTTAGGATCTCATCGTTTGTACTTAATACAAAGTGGGCCGCGTCCATAGTGTCTCCAGGATAAGGCACCCAACCGTATCCTTATACTATAGACTATTTTGACTATAAACTTGAACTTGATCCTACGATATGTCCCTACATATAGTTCGAGTATTCATTTTATAGCCAAGGATCTTAGTTTATTGGATTTAGGTTAATCATTCGCAATTTATATATTCAAGAACATCTTTTACTGAATAACCTCAATAACGTCTTTATTGGAAATAGAATATGTTTAATGATTTACAAACTACGAGTTTATAGGACATTAAACCCAACAAACTCCCACTTGGACTAGAAACTCTAGTGGGGTACATGAAGCTAGGTGTGAGAGAAGTATAAAAACAATAAACTAGGGCATCATACATACCCTTATATTTCCCCCACTTGCCCTAGTCTAACAAAGCTCGTAATCCTAGATTAACTAGGTGACCCTCAAAAACTTTAGCCATGAGGGGTTTTGTAAACGGGTCAGCCATGTTGTGCTCTGAAGCAATCTGCGTGACGATCACATCTCCTCGTTGCACGATCTCCCTGATGAGATGGTATTGGCGCTCAATATGCTTTCCTCGCCTGTGACTTCGAGGTTCCTTAGAGTTTGCAACTGCACCACTGTTATCACAATAGAGGGTGGCAGGCAGTTGCATATTCGGAACAATTTCCAACTCTGTTAGGAATTTTCTTAGCCATACTGCCTCTTTTGCTGCTTCACAGGCGGCTACGTACTCTGCTTCCATGGTGGAGTCAGCAATGCAACCTTGCTTAATACTCCTCCATACTATTGCTCCTCCATTTAGAGTAAACACAGATCCCGAAGTTGATTTTCTTGAATCTATATCGGTCTGAAAATCTGAGTCAGTGTATCCTGTAAGGATCAGATCCTTAGCTCCATACACGAGCGTATAATCCCTAGTTCTCCTTAGATATTTAAGGATGTTTTTAACGGCAGTCCAATGCGCATGTCCAGGATTAGACTGATATCTGCTGACTATTCCTACGGCATAGCATATGTCAGGTCTGGTACACAACATTGAATACATCAAACTACCAACTGCTGATGCATAGGGAATACGTCTCATTTCCTCAACTTCTTGAGGTGTCTTAGGACTTTGTTCCTTAGACAGGTGAACACCGTGCCTAAAAGGTAATAACCCTTTCTTGGAGTTCTGCATCGAATATCGTGTCAACATTTTGTCGATATATGATGCTTGAGACAGTGCTAGCGTTTTGTTCTTTCTATTTCTAATGATTTGAATGCCCAGAACAAATTGAGCCTCACCCAAATCTTTCATTTGTAATTGAGTTGCTAGCCATTGTTTTACGTCAGTCAGGAATCCTACATTATTTCCAATAAGTAGGATATCATCTACGTATAGAACTAGAAAAGCTACAGTGGATTTGACGATCTTCTTGTAAACACAAGGTTCGTCAACATTTTGCTCAAAGCCATACGTTTTGATCGCAGTGTCAAAACGTATATTCCAGGATCTTGAAGCTTGTTTTAATCCATAAATGGATCTTTTAAGTTTGCAAACCTTTCGCTCATCACCCTGGACTATGAATCCCTCTGGTTGAGCCATATAGATAGTCTCTTCAAGATTGTCGTTCAAAAAGGCTGTCTTGACATCCATTTGCCATATTTCATAATCATAATATGGGACAATGGATAAGAGTATTCTAATTGACTTAAGCATGGCAACAGGGGAAAAAGTTTCTTCAAAATCGATTCCTTCCCGCTGGGTAAAACCCTTTGCCACAAGTCAAGCCTTAAAGGTTTGAACCTTACCGGCTTGGTCTCGTTTTCTGTTGTAGATCCATTTACAACTAATAGATTTTACCCCATCTGGCTGTTCTACAAGATCCCAGACCGAATTGAAGTACATTGACTCCATTTCAAGATCCATGGCTTTGATCCACTGGTCCTTATCAACATCATTCATTGCCTGATTAAAGGACAATGGATCCTCTACACCATCATCAGATATGATGGTTTGAGTTTCTGTTAAACCCATGTAGCGGTCGGGTTGTATTATAACCATCCCACTACGTCGAGGCTCTCTCACTATTTGAGATGGATGTGTTTGATCAACAACTTTTGAAGGACCAGCTTGATCTACAACTTTTGTATATTCTTTTGTAGTTTTTCTTGAAATCTCATCTAATACTAGCTTACTGCGAGGTCGATGATCTTTTATGTGATCTTCCTCAAGGAACGTAGCGTTTGTCGATACAATCACTTTATTATCCCGAGGATCGTAAAATAGACCACCTTTCGTTTCTTTAGGATATCCTACAAATAGACATAGTTTTGAACGTCGTTCCAACTTCTTTGGGTTTTGCACCAACACGTGTGTCGGGCATCCCCAAATTCTGAAGTGACATAAACTACCTTTACGCCCTCTCCAAAGCTCATAAGGTGTTTTAGAAACACTTTTAGAGGGAACCATGTTCAAAATGTATACGGCAGTTGTTGGGTTCCTAGAGTGAGTAAAAATATGATATGAAATACTCTAGAATTCCTATGCAAGTATACACAGTCTGCAGCAAGTAATATTATCAATCCAAGGTCTGAATGAGTTTCCACTTTACCTATTTTGTATAACTTTCTAATGGTTTCGAAGATAATAAAAATGTTGGGTTTTATAAGAATTATGCTGAAGCAAAATAAATGACAGAACAAGGAGTAAACAAATAGATAGATAGATTAAAGACAGGCGCTGGTTAGGCTTTAGTGATTTTTTTCTAAGATATGCTCTAGCAATATTATTGATCATGCATTTCTCGCAGTATTATTAGCGGATTCCTCCCGGAACTCCGGATCTTTTGGGATATGTTTCAAACCCAATGAAGAGCGACCGATCGAGCACTAGGCAACTGGCTATCCCTAGCTCAGTCACTGGCTTTCACCAATACACAATGATCGTAATGTGGAGAATTGCCACACACTCTCTAAATCATCCCTGAAACTACAGAGAGCTATCCATACCGGCTGGCCAGGCGGGCATAAAATAAGAATAAGGACAACAATTAACCAAAATGCAATAGTCAATTTATTACTAGAGATGAAGCACAGTAATCACATTATTCCTAACCAACACCCTAAGCTACTTAGTTCATAATCAGCATAGGAATACGAATTACAATCTGAGTATGCATGTCCATCACTACAAGTTAAATAAGAAGGTAAACTCCCTAATCAGCTAGCGGTTGATGGTGTTCTTGATGATCTTCAATCTTCCTATACTATTCGGCTTCCAAGGGAAAACATGGAATATTTTTGACTTTGACGGCTACTTCCTTTTATAGAAGGATGGGAGGCTTGAATTAGGTCAACTAGGACACGTGTAAGGCTCTCCTTGATCCTTTATCCCGAAAATATCTCAATAGAAGTCGGTTCATGAAGTTGGCTAACGAGCTGTGATGTGGCAGTTTCTGCTCTCAGTTTTGCTGCAGCATAGAATTTGCTCCCTCCAGTCGCTCAGCAGCATAATCTGCATAAAGTGATTTCCAAAGCTTCCATTCTTCCAAATGGGTTAAATCATGTAATATCTCTCTAAAACCAACCCTATTAAGCATTAAAGACACACAAATCCTTATATAAATGAAGCCTAAATAACTACCTTTTGGGCAGTTATCAGCAGTCTCAACTGCATATTCCCAGAACAAATCAGGCACTTGAGCATAGCTCATCATTGATCGAACCATGTCTAATAGAGTTCGGTTTCTCCTCTCTGATACACCATTTTGTTGTGGTGTAGCAGGGGCTGAGCGTTGAGACGTAATTCCATGTTCTATCAAATAGTCTTGGAATTGTAAGTCCATATATTTTCCACCTCGATCTGATCGTAGTGTTTTAATCGATTTACCTAATTTGTTCTCAACCTCGGTCTTGTACTCCTTGAACTTTTCAAGGGCTTCAGACTTCATTCAGTTCAGGACAAACGCTGTCATGAGCAACATTAGACTTTAACTTGACTACTTTGCTAAACGAGCTCCAAACCTACCAAAGTCTCACCAAGAGGGGACATGAAGGGGAAGCAAACGTTGCCACAACCAAGAGGTTCCAAAAAGGATCGTCCTCAGGAACCAAGTCTGGACCTTCCACTTCAAAGAATAAGAGTATTCAGATGAAGAAAAATAAGGAAAAAGGGAAAGGAAAAGCTCCAATGGGAAGCAAGGCAAAAACGGAAGCTGCAGATAAAGGAAAATGTTTCCATTGTAATGTAGACGGACATTGGAAATGCAATTGTCCCAAGTACCTTGCGGAAAAGAAGGCTGAAAAGGAAAAACAAGGTAAATTTGATTTGCTCGTTATCGAAACATGTTTAGTTGAGCAAGATAGCTCTTCTTGGATATTAGATTCAGGAGCGACTAACCATGTATGCTCTTCTTTACAGGAAATTAGTTCCTATCATATGCTGGCAGATGGCGAAGTAACTCTCAGAGTTGGAACTGGAGAGGTCGTCTCAGCCAGAGCTTCTAGAACTCTCAAGTTGTCTTTTGGAGATAGATTTTTATTAGTTGAAAATGTCTTGTACGTTCCCGATATAAAAAGGAACTTAATTTCTATCTCTTGTTTGATTGAACATGAATACCAAGTATCTTTTCATATTAATGAAGTGTTTGTTAACAAAAGAGGTATGCATATATGTTCTGCAAAACTTGAAAGCAAATTATACGTGTTAAAGCCAATTCAAGTTAAAGCTATTTTTGATACAAAAATGTTTAAAGTAGCAGAAACTCAAAACAAAAGGCGAAAAGTTTCTCCTAATACCTATCTTTGACACTTGAGATTAGGCCACATAAATCGCAATAGGATTGATAGATTGGTAAAGAGTGGACTACTAAACCAGTTAGAAGATGACTCGTTACCACCATGTGAGTCCTGCCTCAAAGGAAAAATGACCAAACGACCTTTTTCGGAAAAAGGTTATAGGGACAAAGAACCTTTAGAACTCGTGCATTCGGATCTATGTGGTCCTATGAATGTCAAAGCACGAGGAGGGTATGAATATTTCATCAGTTTCATCGATGATTATTCAAGGTATGACTACCTTTACCTAATGCATCACAAGTCTGAAGCCGTTGAAAAGTTCAAAGAGTACAAGACCGAGGTTGAGAACCACTAAGGTAAAACGATTAAAACACTATGATCCGATCGAGGTGAATAATATATGGGCTTACAATTCCAAGACTATTTGATAGAACATGAAATTACGTCCCAACTCTAAGCCCCTGCTACACCACAACAAAATGGTGTTTCCGAGAGGAGAAACCGAACCTTGTTAGACATCGTTCGATCAATGATGAGCTATGCTCAGTTGCCTGATTCGTTCTGGGATATGTAGTTGAGACTGTTGTATACATTTTGAACATGGTTCCCTCTAAGGGGTCGTTTGGCCCACTGTCTTTGTTATAATAGCCCCCGCTATTATAACCAACCCAGTGTTTGGGGCACCAACAAAAATAAGGGGCGGAGTTGGTTATTTTTCCCCTCCGTGTTGCTACAATAACAACTATTCAACTCACCCCAATTATTCTATCCATTCTCTACAGTAACTCTTTTCTCTCTTCTTCCATGTGACTCATTGACTTTTCTATCGACGACCGGCTGACGACTTTTCTGGCGACCACCGACAACTTTTCCGACGACTGCCGTCGACTTTCCAGCCACTTTTCCAGCAATCACTGATGACTTTTTCGGCGACTTTTTTTTTAAAATCTTCTTCTCATTTTCATTTCGAAAAATATATAAAACGAAAATAAAGAAAAAAAAAGAGGTAGAAGAAAATGAAAGGAAAAAAAGGGAAAAAATTTCGATCGCCGAAAAATTTGTTGGTGGTCGTCGGAAAAATCATAAAATTTGTAGGGAGAGTTAGATACTAGGTTGTCTTCGTACATATATATAAATATGGAGTTTTATTACATAATTACTTTTGATAATGAAGTATATGAATGTTGTTGGGTTCCTAGACTGAGCAAAAATATGGTATAAAAGACTCTAGAATTCCTGTGCAAGTATACACAGTCTGCAGCAAGTAATATTATCAATCCGAGTCCTTAATTAGTTTCCACTCTACCTATTTTGTGTAACTTTCTAATGGTTTCAAAGATGGTAAAATGATTTGGTTTTATAAGAATTATGCTGAGGCAAAATAAATGGCAGAACAACGAGTAAACAAATAGATAGACAGATTAAAGACAGGCGCTGGTTAGGATTTAGTGATTGTTCTAAAAGATGCTCTAGCAATATTATTGATCATGCATTTCTCGCAGTATTATTAGCGGATTCCTCCCGAAACTCCGGATCTTTTGGGATGTGTTTCAACCCCAATGAAGTACAACCGATCAAGCACTAGGCAACTGGCTATCCCTAGCTCAGTCACTGGCGTTCACCAATACACAATGATCGTAGTGTGGATAATTCCCACACACTCTCTAAATCATCCCTGAAACTAGAGAGAGCTATTCACACCGGCTGGCCAGGCGGGCATAAAATGGAAATAAGTACAACAACTAACCAAAATGCGATAGTCAATATATTACTAAAGATGAAGCACGACAATCACATTATTCCTAACCAACACCTAAGCTACTTAGTTCATAATAGACATGGAAATATAAATCACAATCTGAGTAGGCATGTCCATAATCACAAGTTAATAAAGAAAATAAACTCCTTAATCAGCTTGCAGATGATGGTGTTCTTGATGATCTTCAATCTCTCTATATTATTCGGCTTCCAAGAGAGAACATGGAATACTTTTGGCTTTGACGGCTACTTCCTTTTATAGAAGGATGGGAGGCTTGAATTAGGTCAACTAGGACACGTGTAAGGCTCTCCTTGCTCCTTTATCCCGAAAATAACTCAACAAAAGTCGGTTCATGAAGTTGGCTAACGAGCTGTGATGTGGCAGTTCTGTTCCCAGTTTTGCTGCAGCATAGAATTTGCTCCCTCTAGTCGCTCAGCAGCATAATCTGCACAAAATGATTTCCAAACCTTTCATTCTTCCAAATGGGTTAAATCATGTAATATCTTTCTAAAACCAACCCTATTAAGCATTAAAGACACACAAATCCTTATGTAAATGAGGCCTAAATAACTACCTTTTGGGCAGTTATCACACCCCCAAACTTGAACTATTGTGCATCCCGAGCAATACTAACTCGCCTTCCCTGAAGAATTTAAAAACATTAGACAAAAAATTAGCTTAATTAAATCAGACAATCCAATACTACCTTTGACCCTTTACCTGAGCACTCTGCAAAACCAAGCTCTGCTGCAGCAAAATGATTCCTCCGACATGGACAAATAATCACCACTTTTCAACTTAATTCTAAGAACTCACCATAGCCTAGCTCTATTATCAGACATTTCAAAACATATTTTTAAAGGGGTTTATTTTCATGTTTTTCAAACTTTAAGCAGCCCTACAGTCATAAGCTCTTAAGCATGGGATGACCCACTTTATGGTGTAGTATACTCCTGCCTCAAACTCATCACCAACTAGGCTCGATACTCTTTATAAAGCTCAAGAATCCTTAGTTATTCCATCTCTTGCCCCTCAGAATGGCAACATTTTTTGATGAAGCTCACCTAAGTTCTGGGAGACAGAAAAACTGCTGGATCATCATTCATCCTTTAAAACTTTTGCTCCATCAATTTTTCAACAAAATCTTCAACAAATAATTTTTTCAGCAAATAATTTTTTTTTCATTTTTTTCCTACGTCATCTTTTGACGCGAAGACAAACTGTGGGTATCACAAATGTCTCCGGTTACTCAATAACCACTTGAAGGAGAGGAATGCTCGAGCAAAACAATTGGAGTAGCAAAAAGTCCCCCAAACTTGAATTATTCATTGTCCCCAATGAATCATTATATAAGCAAGTATACCCCCAAACTTAATTTTTTCTACCTGAATTTTTAAACTAAACATGGGACTCATATTAAGCTTAAAGTGGATCATATAAGTCAATACTACCGTCAAAATCTTCTTTGTCGCAGCAACATTCCAGGCTAGAAGAAATGCTCAAGCAAAAGTTTTCTGGAGATCAGAATACCTTGATCTAATTAAGAGTAATCAGTCCAAGCTTCAAAAATTCAGAAGAAAATTAGTTAAGTTAGAGTTGCTCAGTGCTCATGGAACAGAAACATTCAGAAATTTCATTAAAAATATTCAAAGAAAAATTACATAGCAGAGATATATTTTTGTCAAACCAGAAAAATTAAAAAGAAACAGACAAGCAATTATAACAGCGAGCAGGGTCAATATGCGCGAGCAAACAAAAATGGAAAAACAAAAGTAATGCTCGCTCCAGGTCATCCCATTAGTCAATCTTCCTGACCCTGCTCCTCATCAACATCCTCTTCTCGTTCAACAGGTGGGGGTGCTATCCACAGATTAAATAAGTCATTGGGAAACACTGGGAAGGCCTGATATGGTTTTGAGAAATTGGTTTGCAAGACCCTCCTGAGCGCATCATCTCTCCTTTTAGCATAAGTCCAATAGGTCTGAGCTTGCCTTTCAGCAAATTCTAACCTACTAGCCAACAGTGCTAGTTGCTCTAGGATCTGATTAACTCCATACACAAGCCCACCCTAGCGAGCCTCCTGCGTACGCTGAAGCCGCGCCAGATTAGGTGTGTCAATGATTCCCTTATCAAGCATAATCATATCCTCTGGAACCGTGGGCACTCCTGCCCTGCTGCATAACATCGTAATCATGTTTGGAAAAAACAGCTTCCCCACCTTTTTGCGCCAACAGTCAGCAATCTTAGTAGAAATTATTTTTCCAACATCTATACTCATTGAGCGAAGGCAATCTTTTCTTGAACCGTATCTGGGTTTTGCACTTCAGGTTCTTGAGTACTTCCTTCCTCCGCAGTAGTGGCAACAACTTCTGCCACCTCCTGAACTTCCTCCTGTTCTGCAGCCCTTTCCTGCCTTCTCCTTTTCTTTGCTTCCTTTTCCTCCGACGTTCTTTTCTTCTTGGTTTTCCCTTTTTGCACTTCCGGCGTGACCGGTACCTCCTCCTCTTCACTCTCCCTCTCTTTCCTAGCTCTTGTTTTGGCCATAGATAACTCAAAGGGTTTTACAGAGAATGAAAGGGAAAAAGAAAGAATGTAGACAGCAAAATTGGATCAAGAAGACGAAGTGGAAAGAAACTTACCAGCGGTTGTAAATAAATAAGGCTCCAGCAAAATGCAATCCTAACCGAAATGATTTGCTCTGCATAATATTACCGTTTAATTTGAAGTGAATGTAACCTGAAAATTTGAAACCAGAACGGTAAAATCGTGGATTCCAAACGCCCATGGTAAAAATTGATGTGTTGTCCATCATTGAAGCCTTCAGATGATTGCTCTGCGACACGTGGCTTCATCAGATGATGCATGCAAATTTACCTGCGAAAATTCAAAGCCAAATCCCAACGGTAAAAATAATAAATTTCCAACGAAAACCCTTTTAATTCGGATTATTTTGCTCCAGCCATAATCTTACTGCAACAACCTTCTGAAAAATCTTGGATACAGAATTTAAATTTCAAATCAGGAAAATCAGATCCTTTAAATTCAAATTTTAAATTTTACCGAACAAATCAAATCTAATCCTTTATTATTTTTTTTTTTGAAGTCAAACTAATTTATAGACAATCTTTATTAACTAAACAAAATTTAAATAACTAAAGATAAAATCCAAATAAAACAAAATCTAACTAATGAAAAGATAATCCAAAGATAATTTAAATAAATAACCTGAAAATAAAATCAAATCAAATTCAAAACGAAATATATAAAATCTAAATTAACAGAAATAAATAAATACTTAAAGATAAAAAATCTAATAAACCATGCAAAATCAAATCTAACCTAATCGAAATTAAAAACAAATCATAAAATTAATACAAACACTGGGAGCTCAAAATTTTGCTCTCTGAAATGCTCCTGCAAAAATCCTGCTCTCTCAATCATCAACTAACCTTAGGGAAGGATATTTCGACTGAAACTCCTCACCCCAATAATGCTTCACACGCTGTCCATTCACCTTGAACACTCTCCCATCTTTTTCATCCTGCAAAGTAATTGCTCCATGGGGAAAAACTTCAATCACAATAAATGGTCCTGACCATCTAGATTTTAATTTTCCAGGAAATAATTTTAATCTAGAATTATAAAGCAAGACTTTTTGACCCTTGACAAACTCTTTAGATTTTATTTTCTTGTCATACCATAGCTTAGTCTTTTCTTTATACATTTTCGCATTCTCATAAGAAAATTGGCGAAATTCCTCTAATTCATTAAGCTGCAGCATTCTTATTGCTCCTGCACGACTCAGGTCAAAATTTAACTTTTTCAAAGCCCAAAACGTTTTATGCTCTAGCTCCAATGGTAAATGACAAGCTTTCCCATATACTAACCTATAGGGAGACATACCTAGTGGAGTCTGATAGGCTGTCCTATAAGCCCAAAGAGCCTCATCCAACCTAAAGGACCAATCCTTTCTAGATGGATGGACTACTTTCTCTAAAATAGCTTTAATTTCCCTATTACTAATTTCAGCTTGACCATTTGCTTGTGGGTGATAAGGGGTAGCTATCATATGCTTAATCCCATACTTAGCTAAAAGCTTAGTTAAGATATTATTAACAAAATGTGTACCCTCATCACTCACTAGAGCTCTAAGTGTCCCAAACCGCTCAAAGATGTGCGATTGAAGAAACCTTGCAATTGTCTTGCCATCACTCTGATGGCATGCAATGGCCTCCACCCATTTGGACACATAATCAACTGCCAATAAGATAAAAACATTGCCATTAGAAGGGGAAATGACCTCATAAAATCAATACCCCATACATCGAATAATTCAACTTCTAAAATGTAAGTCAGAGGCATTTCATCTCTAGGCCCTAAATTTCCTCTCATTTGGCAAGCATCACATTGTTTGTAGAACCAATGGGCATCCTTGAATAAGGTGGGCCAGAAGAATCCACAATGCAAAATCCTCATATATGTCCTTTGACCGCTGAAATGACCTCCATACGGCGAAGAGTGACATTGCTCCAGGATTTCCTTTGCTTCAGCACCTGAAACACACCTACGAATAATACCGTCAGAGCATTGCTTATACATAAATGGCTCATCCCAATAGAAAATTTTTGCATCATGCTTAAACTTTTTCTTCTGCCTCCAATCCATGTCAATAGGGGTGACTCCCTTTACCAAAAAGTTGGCAATATCAGCATACCAAGGGACATGCCTTGTTAGCTTTAGGGCTTCAATCAAACCAAGTATTTTGATGATAACAAACTCTGATTTTTTATACTAACATATTCAGTGTTTCAAAGTCACTATCTTGTAGAGCTCGAGACAACAATTTCAACGCCTTTGGAATCACTCAAATCGGAGCTTAAACGAAAAAGTTATGGCCAAAACAAATTTGATGGAGAAAAACCTACGTGGCAGCGACACGTGGCAGTCGCTGATGTGGCATCCGACGTGGCGCTGATGTGGCACAACAAACGACAAAAAATGATGATGTGGTAGCTGACGTGGTGGATGACGTGGCTCCATAATGGTCAAATTTTGCTGACGTGGATTACGTGGACCAATGGCATAGTGACACGTGGCAAACTATGTATAAATAAATTTTCACCCAAAATTCCTCCCAATTCAAATTTTATTTTTTCCCAAAATTCCTCCCAATTCAAAATTTATTCTTTCCAAAATCCATCCCAAAAATCCTTGATTTATTCTCATTATCTCCAAAATTCCATATCTTCAAAATTTGCTCTTAATATCAAAATTCCTCCAAATTCAAATTTGATTCTTTCCAAAATTCATCCCATGAATCATTGATTTTATTCTACTAATCCTAAAATTCCAATCCTTCAAAATTCTCTCTTAAATTTGAAATTCTTTCCTTTTTCAATTTTAAACTCAATCTCTACCATTCATTCTAAATTTGATCCAACGGTCAAAATTCATCCTCCTCGCCTATAAATTGGACTTGATTTTCTCATTCATGAAAACACCAAAAGCTTTCAAGTCTTTAAGCTCTCAAAGTCTCTCTACTCTTCAAATTTTTGTCCTCCCTGCTCCAAAATTGGCCTAGTTATGTTTTTGTGAGGTTTTCTTTTTAGAGTGCTCAACTTGTGTATCTAGCCTTCAAGAGGCAATATTGTGAGGTTCTCTTTTCTTTTCTTTTTGGGAATTGTATTAAGGTGTGGGTACACCTTGGGTTTTGAGAAAAAGAAATTGGTTTGATCCTGAACCAGTTAAAAGGATCTTGGGTTTCTCTTTAGCCTAGGAAAAAGAGGGTCGTGTGTCGGTTTGGTTCTCACCGCAAGAGGATCACTTAGTGAAATACCCAAGAAGGAGTCTTGGGGAGTGGAGTAGGCAATTTGCCGAACCACTATAAATTCCCGGTGTTTTCTCTTCCTTTCTCTCTTTTATTTTCTGCTATTAATTATCTCTTTGCTTTATTGTCTTAATTTTTAATTTTCTTTAATTGCATGATTTAATTTTAGTGGGCTATTTAAATTTCTCGTTGATTAAATCATATTTAAATTCAAAGCTATCTTAGTGTGCATGCTTTAGGTTTTATCTTGCTTAATTTTCTCTTAAATTAAATTTGTGTGTTAATCTTTAATTGAGCATATTTCATAAATAAAATTATTTTTAAAAATTGGTAGTCAACCCTATTCACCCCCCCTCTAGTGTTGCCTTTCGATCCTACAATTGGTATCAGAGCGGGTAGCTAGGTTTTCTTATTTCAAAAAGGTTTTTAAATATTTTTTCCTTGTTATACATTCTGTTTTTTTTTTATCTTTTTAAATCTGGAATTTTTCTAATTTTTGCAAAAAGTTTGAAAATTTGAGTTTTAAAAACCGTTTTCACTAGAATTTTTTTTCTTGAAAATTAGTTCTTGAAACCTCATTTTTATTTTACTTCTTAATCTTTAAAATCATTTTTGATTAAAATCTAAATTTTAGAAAAGTATTTTTCCTTTATAAAAATCTTAAAAAAAAAATCATATTCTCTATTTTTTTCAAAAACTTAATTGTTTGAGCTTATGGCAACCACTGGAATAAATGGGTATGGTGAAGGTCAATCTACCACTAGGCCACCCTTGTTTGATGGTAATAATTATGCATGGTGGAAAACTAGAATGAGAATTTATTTAATTTCGATTGATTATAATTTGTGGGAAATTATTTCTAATGGTCCTCTAATTCCTACTAAGTTAGTTGATAATAAAGATATTCCTAAGGAAGAAAAAGAGTTTAAAGATGAAGATAAAAGAAAGTTTTCTATTAATGCTAAAGCCATGAATTGTCTGTTTTGTGCTTTATGTCCTACTGAGTTTAATCGAGTCTCTGCATGTAATTCTGCTAAAGAAATTTGGGATATGCTTGAAGTAACTCATGAAGGAACTAATCAAGTTAAAGAGTCAAGAATTAGCATGTTAGTTCATAATTATGAATTGTTTAAAATGGATGCAAATGAGACTATATCTGAAATGTTTACTAGGTTCACTAACATTGTTAATGCTTTGAAAGGATTAGGAAAATCTTATACCACCTCTGAAAATGTGAGAAACATTCTTAGATCATTGCCTAAGAGTTGGGAAGCTAAGGTGACGGTGATCCAAGAAGCAAACGACCTCTCAAAACTTCCACTGGAGGAGCTCGTTGGATCTCTCATGACGCATGAGATAATCATGAAGGCCAATATGGAAGAAGATGTCAAAAAGAAGAAGAGCCTAGCATTAAAGTCCACTCAAGTTCAAGAGGACTTTGAAACCGAAACTGAACTATATGATGAGGAGTTCGCCTACTTGACCAAGAAGTTCAAAAAGCATTTCAGGAAAAGGAACTTCTCAAAGAAAGTCAACAGTCAAGAAGGTAAAGGAGAAAAGAGCAACAGAGATACAATCATCTGTTATGAGTGCAAAAAGCCCGGACACGTGAAGTGGGATTGTCCTCAAAGAAAAGCCACCTCAAAGAAGAACAAGAAGGCCATGAAAGCTACTTGGGACGAAAGCGACGAAAGTGAATCTGAAAGCGAGGAAGAAGTAGCAAATCTGTGCTTTATGGCTTTTGGAGACGACGACGACGACGACAACGAGGTAAGTCCTGAAAACCTTACTCTTGATGAGCTCATTGATGCATATAATGAAATTAAAATTGAATTTGAAAAACTAGGTTGCAAATATATGTCTCTTAGGAAGAAAAATGCTAAATTAGCTCTTGAGAATAATAACTTATTAATTGAGCTAGATAATCTAAAAGAGAAAAATGAGACAATAGAAAAAGATCTAGATTTATCTAAATCAAATTTGCATGCTTTAAAAGAAGAGTATAAATTATTAGAGAATAACAATGAAGATATTTCATCTACTCTTTTAAGGTTTACAAATGGGAAAAAGAATTTAGATATCATGATGGGTAAGCAACAAGGCATATTTGATAAAAGTGGCTTAGGTTATAAACCTCACCAAAAACAAAAGCAATTTACAAATTACTTTGTGAAAGAAAATTCTATTACTTGTCATGCATGTGGAAATCATGGTCATAAAGCTTATGCATGCAATTTAAGAAAAATCAATATTATGAATGAAAATAAAAAGAGATGGATTCCTAAATTTTTGTTAGCTAACCCCCAAGGACCCAAACAAATTTGGGTACCTAAGGTTACATCTTGAGAATTAACTCTTTCAGGTATGTTTGAGATCGATAAAGAATAAGTGGTACTTGGACAGTGGATGTTCAAAACACATGACTGGGGACCACACAAAATTCACATACCTAGAAAAGAAAGATGGAGGATACGTTACCTTCGGCGACAATAAAAAGGGTAAGATTATTGGCAAAGGTAATATTAGTAACGATTCAAATTTTATGATTGAAAATGTTCTGTTGGTTGATGGATTAAAGCATGATCTATTAAGTATTAGTCAATTATGTGATAAAGGATATAGAGTAATTTTTAGTGATAAAAATTGCACCATAGAAAATGCATGTGATGGAAAGATTCTATTTGTAGGAAATAGAGATAAAAATGTTTATATTATTGATTTATTAGATTGTCTTACAGTAGAAAATAAATGCTTATCTGCTTTGCATGATGACTCGTGGTTATGGCATAGAAGGTTAGGTCATGCTAGCATGCATTTAATTTCAAATATTTCCATGAAATCCCTTGTTAGAGGTCTTCCAAAATTAAATTTTGAAAAAGATAAAGTTTGTGATGCTTGCCAAATGGGTAAACAAACTAAGTCTTCTTTCAAACCAAAGAAAATGGTTTCTACTTCTAGACCTTTGCAACTATTACATATGGATCTTTTTGGACTTACTAGAGTTGCAAGTCTTAGTGGAAAGCATTATGCTTTTGTTATAGTTGATGATTTTTCAAGATTTACTTGGGTTTTATTTTTATCTCATAAGGATGAAGCTTTAAAATCTTTTATTAGTTTTTCAAAAAGAATTCAAAATGAAAAAGGTTTTATGATTTTGAAAATTAGAAGTGATCATGGAGGAGAATTTGAAAAGGCTTCTTTTGAAAATTTTTGTGAAGAAAATGGAATTTCTCATGATTTTTCCTCTCCAAGAAAACCCCAACAAAATGGTGTTGTAGAAAGGAAAAATCGATCTTTACAAGAATTAGCTACTTCCATGCTTAATGAATATGATTTACCAAAATCTTTTTGGGCTGAAGCTGTTAATACTGCATCTTATGTTATAAATCGTGTTTTAATAAGACCTGTTTTAGATAAAACTCCTTATGAGCTTTTTAATGATACAACTCCAAATATTAGCTATTTCAAAGTCTTTGGTTGCAAATGTTTTATTTTGAAAGACAAAGGGAAACTTGGAAAGTTTGAATCAAAAACGGATATTGGCATATTCTTAGGATATTCTACATGTAGTAAAGCATATAGAGTGTTTAATAAAAGAACTCATGTAGTTGAAGAGTCAATGAATGTTGTTTTTGATGAAACGCATGTTGCCATTAATAAAGTCTCTACTAGTGATGAATTAGAAATACCTGTTGAAGATCTTAGTATTAAAGATAGGGAAGCAACATCAAATGAATCTCAGAAAGAGCCAGAGAAATCCCTCCCTCAGGATTGGAGATTCTCTACTCACCATCCTCAGGAGTTAATAATAGGTGATGTATCTCAAGGGGTAAGAACTCGCTCCTCTTTAAATGCTTTAAATAATGTTGCTTTTGTGTCTCAAATTGAACCAAAGTCCTTTAAAGATGCTGAATCTGATGAGTTTTGGTTAATTGCTATGCAAGAAGAGTTAAATCAATTTGAAAGAAATAATGTGTGGGAACTAGTCCTGTGTCCTAGTGATCATACTGTTATAGGTACTAAATGGGTATTTAGAAATAAAATGGATGAATATGGTAATATTGTTAGAAATAAAGCTAGATTAGTTGCTCAAGGCTATAGTCAAGAAGAAGGAATAGATTATGAGGAAACATTTGCTCCTGTTGCTAGATTAGAATCTATTCGCATGTTGCTTGCATTTACATCTCATAAGAATTTTACCTTATTTCAAATGGATATTAAGAGTGCTTTCATAAATGGTTTTATAATGGAGGAAGTGTATGTTGAACAACCTCCTGGTTTTGAAAGCTTTGAAAATCCAAATCATGTTTTTAAATTGAATAAAGCTCTTTATGGTCTTAAACAAGCTCCTAGAGCTTGGTATGACCGTTTGAGTAAATTTTTGCTAGAAAATGATTTTAAAATGGGAATTATTGATACTACACTTTTTATCAAGACTAAAGATAATGATATTTTATTAGTGCAAATTTATGTTGATGATATTATATTTGGTGCTACTAACTCTTCTCCTTGTGAAGAATTTTCTAAGTGTATGCACAGTGAGTTTGAAATGAGCATGATGGGAGAACTTAAATTCTTCCTTGGGCTTCAAATCAAACAACTTGAAGATGGAATCTTCAAAAATCAAGAGAAGTACATAAGGGATCTACTCAAAAGGTTTAAGTTCGATAATGCAAAAGTAGCAAAGACCCCAATGAGTACCACTACAAATCTTGATAAGGATGAAAAAGGTAAAAACGTAGATATTAAAGCTTATAGAGGTATGATCGGATCCTTGCTTTACTTAACTGCGAGTAGGCCTGATATTATGTTCAGTGTATGCATGTGTGCTAGATTTCAATCTTGTCCTAAAGAATCGCACTTGCATGCTGTAAAAAGAATTTTTAAATATTTACTTGGTACCGTTGATTTAGGCTTATGGTATCCTAAAAATGCATCTTTAGATCTGATTGCATATTCTGATGTTGATTTTGCTGGTAGTTTAACTGATAGAAAAAGTACTAGTGGAACATGCCATTTTTTAGGTAGTTCTTTAGTATCTTGGTTTAGTAAAAAACAAAATTATGTTGCATTATCTACCACTGAGGCTGAATATATTGCTGTTGCTAGTTGCTGTTCTCAAGTTTTATGGATGAAACAAGCCTTGCGTGATTTTGGTTTAAATTTTGAACAAGTACCAATCTTCTGTGATAATACTAGTTCAATTAATTTAACCAAAAATCCTATTCAGCATTCTAGGACAAAGCATATAGACATTAGACATCATTTTCTTCGAGAGCATGTGCAAAATAAAAATATAGTCATTAATTATGTTAATACTGAGAACCAGGTGACAGATATTCTTACAAAAGCTTTAAATGAAGAAGCTTTTTGTAGAAATAGACTTGCACTTGGCATTATTAGAATTTAATTGCTTAATTATGTTTGATAGGGGGAGCATTTATGTTTTATAATTTATTGAGGGGGAGCATTATTTGTATGATTAAGGGGGAGTAAAATCATGGTAATATCTTTTTGTTGATAACAAAGGGGGAGAAGTATTTCTAGTATTATGGTGGTTTGTCATCATCAAAAAGGGGGAGATTGTTAGCTTTAGGGCTTCAATCAAACCAAGTATTTTGATGATAACAAACTCTGATTTTTTATACTAACATTTTCAGTGTTTCAAAGTCACTATCTTGTAGAGCTCAAGACAACAATTTCAACGCCTTTTGAATCACTCAAATCGGAGCTCAAACGAAAAAGTTATGGCCAAAACAAATTTGATGGAGAAAAACCTACGTGGCAGCGGCACGTGGCAGTCGCTGATGTGGCATCCGACGTGGCGCTGATGTGGCACAACAAACGACAAAAAATGATGATGTGGTAGCTGACGTGGTGGATGACGTGGCTCCATAATGGTCAAATTTTGCTGACGTGGCGATGACGTGTCAAGTGACATGGCGGCTGACGTGGATTACGTGGACCAATGGAATAGTGACACGTGGCAAACTATGTATAAATAAATTTTCACCCAAAATTCCTCCCAATTCAAATTTTATTTTTTCCCAAAATTCCTCCCAATTCAAAATTTATTCTTTCCAAAATCCATCCCAAAAATCCTTGATTTATTCTCATTATCTCCAAAATTCCATATCTTCAAAATTTGCTCTTAATATCAAAATTCCTCCAAATTCAAATTTGATTCTTTCCAAAATTCATCCCATGAATCATTGATTTTATTCTACTAATCCTAAAATTCCAATCCTTCAAAATTCTCTCTTAAATTTGAAATTCTTTCCTTTTTCAATTTTAAACTCAATCTCTACCATTCATTCTAAATTTGATCCAACGGTCAAAATTCATCCTCCTCGCCTATAAATTGGACTTGATTTTCTCATTCATGAAAACACCAAAAGCTTTCAAGTCTTTAAGCTCTCAAAGTCTCTCTACTCTTCAAATTTTTGTCCTCCCTGCTCCAAAATTGGCCTGGTTATGTTTTTGTGAGGTTTTCTTTTTAGAGTGCTCAACTTGTGTATCTAGCCTTCAAGAGGCAATATTGTGAGGTTCTCTTTTCTTTTCTTTTTGGGAATTGTATTAAGGTGTGGGTACACCTTGGGTTGTGAGAAAAAGAAATTGGTTTGATCCTGAACCAGTTAAAAGGATCTTGGGTTTCTCTTTAGCCTAGGAAAAAGAGGGTCGTGTGTCGGTTTGGTTCTCACCCGCAAGAGGATCACTTAGTGAAATACCCAAGAAGGAGTCTTGGGGAGTGGAGTAGGCAATTTGCCGAACCACTATAAATTCCCGGTGTTTTCTCTTCCTCTCTCTCTTTTATTTTATGCTCTTAATTATCTCTTTGCTTTATTGTCTTAATTTCTAATTTCTCTTTAATTGCATGATTTAATTTTAGTGGGCTATTTAAATTTCTCGTTGATTAAATCATATTTAAATTCAAAGCTATCTTAGTGTGCATGCTTTAGGTTTTATCTTGCTTAATTTTCTCTTAAATTAAATTTGTGTGTTAATCTTTAATTGAGCATATTTCATAGATAAAATTATTTTTAAAAATTGGTAGTCAACCCTATTCAGCCCCCCTCTAGTGTTGCCTTTCGATCCTACATCCCTAACTACTTTTAACTCAACAGCAAAAAGCTATTCATCTGGAAAAGAATCAGAAATGGCAGATTGCTCCAACAAAGATGATGCCGGATCAAGACGAGATAAATGATCTGCAATGACATTTTCTGATCCCTTCTTATCCTTTATCTCTAAGTCGAATTCCTGCAATAATAAAGCCCAACGAATTAGTCTAGGCTTTGCATCCTTCTTAGTCATTAAATACCTTATTGCTGCATGATCTGTGAACACCGTGACTTTGGATCCAACCAAATATGGCCGGAATTTCTCAAAAGCAAACACCACAGCTAACAACTCATTTTCAGTAGTTGTATAGTTGACTTGTGCTTTATTTAAAACCTTGCTTGCATAATATATAGGATGGATAAATTTGTCCTGCTTTTGCCCCAGCATAGCACCTACCACAACATCACTTGCATCACACATTACTTCGAATGGTAAATCCCAATTAGGTGCACAAAGAATGGGTGCTGAGATTAAAGCATCCTTTAAAGTCTCAAAAGCCTTCCTACAATTTGCATTAAAGTCAAAAACATGATCAGTACACAATAAGTTAAAAAGAGGTTTACTGATTTTGGAAAAATCCTTTATGAACCTCTTATAAAATCCAACATGTCCTAAAAAACTCCGAATTCCCTTCACTGAATTCGGTGGCTCTAGTCTTTCAATCACCTCTATTTTTGCTCTATCGACCTCCAGACCATTTTTAGAAATTTTATGTCCTAACACTATGCCCTCCTTCACCATGAAGTGACATTTTTCCCAATTAAGAACTAGATGGGTATCCTCACATCTTTTTAACACCTTACCTAAATTATCTAACCAATTCTGAAAAGACCCTCCAAACACTGAAAAATCGTCCATAAATACCTCAACAGTGGACTCAATCATATCAGAAAAAATTGCTAACATACACCGCTGAAATGTTGCTGGAGCATTGCAGAGGCCAAAAGGCATTCTCCTAAAAGCAAATGTCCCATAAGGACAGGTGAAAGTGGTTTTCTCCTGATCCTCAGGAGCAATAGTAATATGGTTATACCCAGAATAACCATCCAAGAAACAGTAATAGGTCTGACCAGCCAATCTATCCAACACCTGGTCAATAAATGGTAGAGGGAAATGGTCCTTACGGGTGGCTTTATTAAGCCTCCTGTAGTCCATGCAAACCCTCCAGCCAGTTACTGTCCTGGTTGGGATCAACTCATTGTCTTTATTGCTCACCACAGTGACACCTCCTTTCTTAGGAACACATTGGACAGGGCTTACCCAATTGCTATCGAAAATTGGATAAATGATCCCAACATCCAACCATTTAATCACCTCCTTTTTAATGACCTCTTTCATTGCAGGGTTAAGCCTTCTTTGTTGCTCAATACTCCTAAAGGATCCCTCCTCTATAGTGATTTTGTGCATACAAAAAGATGGGCTAATTCCCTGAATGTCAGCCAATGTCCAACCTATAGCCTTGCGGTATTGCTGCAGCAATTTTATTAAGGTCTCCTCATGCTCTGGCATTAAATCTGATGCAACAATAATGGGCAACGTCTCACCTTCCCCAAGATACACATACTTTAGATGGTCCGACAAGGGCTTCAAATCTAAAGTAGGTGCCTCAATCAGGGATGGCTTAATAGGAGGAGCTTTCCTCTGATCTAAATCTAAAGACTCAAAAACATCCTCACACCTAAACAACTCTCTTTCATTTTTTCTTTCTAACAAACAAACTTCTAAATCTTCTACACTAACCTCTCCATGCTCTTCCGAATGCTTACTAGTCGAATCCTGTATTGCTGTCTCAATAACTGTGCTCTCCAGAATCCTAATGAAAGAGCAATCCTCCATTTCGTCTGGATACTTCATGGCTTTAAACACATTAAATTTCACTTCCTCATTACAGATTCTCATTGTTAACTCCCCTTTTTGAACATCTATTAATGCCCTACCAGTAGCAAAAAATGGACGACCTAGAATAATTGGGACATCTTTATCAACCTCATAGTCTAAAATAATAAAATCAACAGGAAATATGAATTTATCCACTTTTACTAAGACATCCTCAATTTTACCCTCTGGATATGTGATAGACCTATCAGCTAATTGGAGTGTAACTGTTGTAGGCCTAGCTTCACCAATACCTAACTTCCGATAGATCGAAAGAGGCATTAGGTTAATGCTTGCGCCTAAATCACGGAGTGCTCTGCCTAATTCTTTTCCACCTATAGACACGGGTATGGTAAATGACCCTGGATCCTTAGCCTTGGGGGGTAGCCCATTCTTAAGAATAGCACTACATTCCTCAGTACGAGATATAGTTTCAAACTCACCTAACCTCTTCTTTTTAGTTAAAATATCCTTAAGAAATTTAGCATAACTAGGCATTTGCTCAATAGCTTCTACTAAAAGGATATTTATATGCAATTGCTTAAGAATCTCTAAAAACTTTTTAAATTGACCATCCTGATTCTTAGGCTTTTGCCTTTGTGGAAAAGGTAGAGGTGGTACATAAGGTGGGGGCGGCACATAAGGTGGTTCCACATCTGGAACAGAACCAGATGCTCCAGCATTTTTATTGCTGCCTCCAGCACCCTGACCAGACTCCAACTCTTTCTCAACAACAATATTTTTATCCCTATTTCTATTTACACCGTGGGTCTTACTAGGCTCATCTAATGGCTTACCACTCCT
This sequence comes from Luffa acutangula, assembly GCA_036850905.1. Taxonomy (NCBI): domain Eukaryota; kingdom Viridiplantae; phylum Streptophyta; class Magnoliopsida; order Cucurbitales; family Cucurbitaceae; genus Luffa; species Luffa acutangula. The sequence goes on along the minus strand of CM072087.1, from coordinate 24,640,252 downwards.
AAGAGTTACTGCCTTTACCTGCTCCTTACCTTCCCTTCGAGGGTGTTCAGTATCCAAGGGAAGTTTCCCTTGAGGCCTTGCCTTCAACTCATTAGCTAGCTGACCCACTTGCAATTCCAGGACTCTCATCGAAGCTTGATTACTTTGAATTGCGGCATCTGTACGAGCCATAAATTCTTTCATCATCGCCTCGAGAGAACTTCCCGAATTTTGCTAGGCCAAAGCCGGCTTATTTTGCTGGGGCAATACCTGCACTTTAGCAAATCTCGGCTGGTTCATCTTTTGTTGTGTCTGCACACTACTTCCTTGTCCTCCCCATGCGAAGTTGGGGTGGTTGCGCCAACCTGGATTGTAAAAGTTAGAATAAGGGTTATTCCTCTAATTACCTACAAAAAACACAGAAGCTGGATTGTTGGGGCAAAACACGTAGTTGTGATTTTCACCACAATAGACACATGTTTCCTCTGCCACTTGGTTCACCACTGCAATAGGCTCCATAGCTGGTGGCTACTGATGACTAATCACTGTCACATTCTTAAGAGTGTTAGCAATCATAGCAAGATCAACCCTAATGGTGGACAGACCATCAACTTCTAATACACTCTTAATTTTTTTATTTGTGCCTTTAACATCCGACCACTGACAACTATTAATAGATATTCTTTCTAAAATTTCATAGGCTTCATCAAAAGTTTTTGCCAAAAGGGCCCCTCCAGCCGAAGCATCGACCATACCTTGGGTTACTCCATTTAAACCATTGTAAAATGTTTCCATTTGAATACAATGAGGTAAACCATGGTGGGGACACTTTCGCAAAAGCTCCTTAAATCTCTCCCAAGCCTCACTAAAAGTCTCATCCTCAAGTTGCCTAAACCCTACTATTTCACTCCTTAATTTAGCATTTCTATTAGGTGGGAAATATTTACTCAAAATTTTTTCAGCTAACTCATCCCATTTCCTAATTGATCCTGGAGCAAAAGAGTTTAACTATGCCTTTGCTCCATCTCTAAGAGAATACGGAAACAAAGTTAATCTAAGAGCATCCCTAGGCACTCCTTGAATTACAAAAGAATCACTAACTCCTAGAAAAGACTTAAGATGTAAATGAGGGTCTTCATATGTCAAACCATGAAATTGCCCCACGGTTTGCAACATCTGAAACATTACCGGTTTCATCTCAAAATTCGCCGCTTGGATTTGGGGACGTGCAATCCCTGGATTCAACTCATTAAACATTGGGACATCATACGCTCGAATGGCTCTAGTCCTATCGTTTGCTATCAAAATAGGATTTTCACTCTGATTATTTTGCTGCTCATTTTATTCAAATAGCGGGTTTTGCTGCAGCAAACGATTATGGGGGTATGCTGGACCTTCAGGAGCCTCCAGAAGACGCGACACGTTCTCCATCTGGTTTCTACGCTGCTCTCTCCTTCTTAACCTGAATGTCCTTTCGATTTTTGGTTCAAGCTCAAACCTTACCCCAGGTGGATCGCTCATGCACCAAACTCACACCTGCAAAAACAAAAGAAACAATCAAAAGGTTCTAGCACCAAACCACTAAAATACATACACAAAACAAATCAGATAAAAACTTATTCAAGTCCCCGGAAACGGCACCAAAAACTTGTTGGGGTCCTAGAGTGAGTAAAAATATGGTATTAAAGACTCTAGAATTCATGTGCAAGTATACACAGTCTGCAGCAAGTAATATTATCAATCCGAGTCCTAAATTAGTTTCCACTCTACCTATTTTGTGTAACTTTCTAATGGTTTCAAAGATGGTAAAATGATTTGGTTTTATAAGAATTATGCTGAGGCAAAATAAATGACAGAAAAACGAGTAAACAAATAGATAGACATATTAAAGACAGGCGCTGATTAGGATTTAGTGATTGTTCTAAAAGATGAGCAATATTATTGATCATGCATTTCTCGCAGTATTATTAGCGGATTCCTTTCGGAACTCTGGATCTTTTGGGATGTGTTTCAACCCCAATGAAGTATGACCAATCAAGCACTAGGCAACTGGCTATCCCTAGCTCAGTCCTTGGCGTTCACCAATACACAATGACCGTAGTGTGGTTAATTCCCACACACTCTCTAAATCATCCCTGAAACTAGAGAGAGCTATTCACACCGGCTGGCCAGGCGGGCATAAAATGGAAATAAGTACAACAACTAACCAAAATGCGATAGTCAATATATTACTAAAGATGAAGCACGACAATCACATTATTCCTAACCAACACCTAAGCTACTTAGTTCATTATAGACATGGAAATATAAATCACAATCTGAGTAGGCATGTCCATAATCACAAGTTAATAAAGAAAATAAACTCCTTAATCACCTTGCGGATGATGGTGTTCTTGATGATCTTCAATCTCTCTATACTATTCGGCTTCCAAGGGAGAACATGGAATACTTTTGACTTTGACGGCTACTTCCTTTTATAGAAGGATGGGAGGCTTGAATTAGGTCAACTAGGACACGTGTAAGGCTCTCCTTGCTCCTTTATCCCGAAAATAACTCAACAGAAGTCGGTTCATGAAGTTGGCTAACGAGCTATGATGTGGCAGTTCTGTTCCCAGTTTTGCTGCAGCATAGAATTTGTTCCCTCCAGTCGCTCAGCAGCATAATCTGCACAATATGATTTCCAAAGCTTCCATTCTTCCAAATGGGTTAAATCATGTAATATCTTTCTAAAACCAACCCTATTAAGCATTAAAGACACACAAATCCTTATGTAAATGAGGCCTAAATAACTACCTTTTGGGCAGTTATCAAATGTTTACCTTCATCGTACCATATTTTTCATTCCAAATTATACTTATCGTATTTAAGTTTACCGTGATAATAATAATTTTTAAAAAAATACTACTCAAGTTTTTATTTTATGTGATTTCTATTTTATTTGATTCTTTTGATAATAAAGGTAAAATGAGTTTTGAATAAACATTTATCATTTTTATGTTGGAAGTACATAAATGAAACAAATATGGTTTTTCTATATGAAATCATAAAATGACTTATTTTGTGAAAAAACCATGACTCTAAAACAAAGAAAATCAACTTTTACTTCAGGTTATTTTTGTTTCCTTTTAAGCTAAACACATAATTTAACCCCTGTACCCAAAACTTTTATTTTTTTTACAACTAAACCCTTTTTTTTTATTATTAATATTTGAAGTACAAAGTTGTATGAGGAAAATAAAGAAAAAAAAAAGTCAAGAAAAAAAAACAGTCAGCTTGAACACATACTATTTTATCCCATACTATAATAATCTGCACCCCAAACACAGGCTATTATAACCCCCAGACTATTATAATCCCCCAACTATTATAACCAACCCAGCGCCCCAAACAACCCCTAAAAGTGTTTCTGAAACACCCTATGAGCTATGGAGAGGGCGTAAAAGTAGTTTACGTCACTTCAGAATTTGGGGATGCCCGACACACGTGTTGGTGCAAAACCCAAAGAAATTGGAACGACGTTCAAAATTGTGCTTGTTTGTGGGATATCCTAAAGAAACGAAAGGTGATCTATTTTACGATCCTCAGCCTTGAGCTTTTCATTCAAACTCCAAGTTATCAGCTTCGAGATATTGGAACAGGGTTTCTAATTCCAAAGTTCACTCTTCAACAACTATCGAATTGTCGAGTTGGTCATCGAATGATAGAGACCTTGCTTTCTTGAAGCTTTGAAAGCACTGAGCTTCTCGTCTATGAGCAGAGACTTGGTTCATACGAAGGTGCTGCAAGTTGCTTTGGATTGCATTGTCCATCATAGCTTGCAAAGCATCCAATGTCAACACCGCTTGAGGCATCAGAAGAAGAACATAGGAATTCACCTCGGGGCGAATTAACTTCAAGAACGATAGGAGAGCCAGAATGAACCACTTTTCCAACTCCCACTAGAACTCATAGCTAAGAGAGGGAACAAGGAACTCACTAAAAGAAGCCTTCTAAGAAGATAGAATAGGAGGGTCTAATCTCGAGCTAAGGCAACAACCTAAATCTGAAGGCACGCAACATGCATAAAGAAAACATGCAAGCTATCTAGGAACTATGGCAACATCCTACTCCTACTACCATTCAACAGGCACGCAAACCGAACAAACTATCTAACCACCTAAAGGGAACATCCTAGGCCTAACTTCTACAAAAAAAAAAAAAAAAAAAAAAGTAACCAAGGAAAACCAACATGCTTGAAGAAGACAAAGCAAATAACAAGAAAACAAAACAATAAGGCAAGCAAATAACTCATACATCCAACAGTATATCAACAAACATTAAACAATGATGCTTCCATACTTGGTGATGGAGAAGAGAACGACGAACAACCTCTAACACACACAACTAAACAACCTAGGCTATCTAGGTCAGTCTACAGGAATGACATTGCTCTGATGCCAACTGTAATGCCCCAGGTTTTTCAACCTCTAGCCTAGAGACGCTACTACAACCCTTAAACCATTAACTACTGACCTGAACCACTTTAAACTGGAAGTACCGAAAATTTCGGCAGCATAACGGCGTAAAATGGTCTGATCTAAAAAATTTACACCTGATAAACAAATAAAACACTTCTAAATAACTAACCCAGCTCCACCAAACTACATTTCAAAACCACAACCTACTTCTCTATTCGAGTCAGGCCTCGAAGCGAAACACATTAAATCATCTTATGCAACAGAAAAAGACTCTTACTCAACTTTTATTTATTAAATGAGATAACATTATAACTAAACATAAGTTCATAATATAAACCACTTAACCACATTTCTCCCAAACAGATCAACAATTAACCAACACTAAGCTAGCCTACTCAAGCATAGCAAAATAAAACTTAATCAGCTACAACCTAATCCACGGAAACAAGGGAAAGAAAACCCAAACGCCCTAGGGTTCCTCCTGAAGGGGATAAAAGCCCCCACGCAGCGAAAGCGCACCGATTGGACCTTACGTCGTATATTAATTAACATTAAAATACCGTTACGAAAAACTCAAACAAACTTTAAACACACTTTAAAGTTGCTGGAAAATTTGTTTAAACATGCTGAAAAATAAATCTAAATTTATTTAAAATGCTTTTCTAAAGAAAAGGGAAAATCCGTTACAAACCTTCGTTGTAGACTTGACCGTTCTTCGCCAACAACGCTCTAACGAACGAAAACGCAGCAGCCTCTTTGTCTCTTAATCGCTGGAAATTTCTTCTTGATTGACACAATAACTACAGCGGTTACACCGGTATGTCTTTAAGTCTAGGAGGCAAAAGACTTGTGGGAGTCTTTCTCTAAGAGGGAGGCTAGAGAGAATTCTATGTCTTGTTTTGAGAGTCTAAGAGCAAGAGGAGAATGTCATGGACCAATTAGGTCTAGTGTTCTATTTATAGAAGTGATGCCATGAATAAAATATTCAATTAAATCAATCTTTTCCAAAATTGATTCAATCTTATTCCTTATTTAATCAATCCATGATCAATCAATTCCATAATTGATTAATCTTTTCCACAAATGACTAATTACTTCCATAAGTGATTAGATCATTTTGATAAATGATTAATCACTTCCTTAAGGGGCTGTTTGGGGCACTGAATTGGTTATTATATCTGGTGGTTATAATAATCTGGGAATTATTATAATCTGGGGGTTATAATAATCTGCGTTTGGAGTGCAGATTATTATAGTCTGGGATAAAATAATCTGTGTTTGGGGTGCAGATTATCATAGTCTGGGATAAAATAATCTGTGTTTGGTATGCAAATTATTTTAGTATGGGTTAAAATATCCTGTGTTTGGATTGCTGATTTGTTTCACATGAGAATCTGAATCAAATATTCAAGTTGATTTTTTTTCCTGACCATTTTTTTTATTCACTCAAACAACTTTGTATGTCCAATATTGTAGTTTGCAAATATGAATAAAAAATGAACATGAATTCAATTGTAACAAAAAGTCACCAAAGGTAAGGGTTCACTTTGTTTGGCTTAGGGTCATGATTTTTTCACAATTGAAGTTATTACATGATTTCATATTGGAAAACCATATTTGTTTCAATTTTGTATTTTGAACGTAGAAATGATAAATGCTTACGTACGAAGAAATTATGTAATAGAAGTCCATATTTATATATGTAGAAAGACAACCTAATATTTAACTCCCTACACTTGCACAAAAAAAAAAAAATACATGTGGGAGGTAAGGTTGACGTCTTGTGGATACGTCTGTGGTGGCACAAAAATACCTTTCCATATACATATATGAGCACAAAATATAGATAGAAATGTCTTCAAAGAACAGATAAATGTGAAGCAGCACATCGGTCGAGGAATGGGGGTTCAACTGTGTTTGTCCAAGAGGTATTCACAATACTCCAACTTTAGAGGAGCGGGAATGGAGAAGAAGCTCTCTGTCGCTTTCATGTTATTGAAAAGGATATCCATGAGCTTCACCTTTTTTCGATTCTCCAGGTCGGGTACCTCCATCAAGTGGGAGACAATTTTATCCCGGAACTCTGCCTCTGTGGCACGTTTTTTGTCTGGCCAGTCAGCAATGGACTTCAGTTGTTCTGTGAACGAGGCCATTCCCCCTCTCACTACCACGTGACGAATTTCCAGTTGCGTAAGTTTGACTGTTCGGTGACACCTGAGGCTCATCCTCTGACATGTTCACATTAGGCATGGTGAACGGCGGGATGGGGATGTCGTTGTCCGGGGATCCACTTAGGTTTACTGCATCATCTGGTACGTTAGACCCCATCTCTGCCATCACCTCTGACACCCCCCCCCCCGTGGCTCTATCCTTCCCAAATACATATGCCAGGTCCTCAAAATGGGGGAAAGGCTTGTTAAGCATGCCCTTTGCGATTGGATGATGCTGCATTCACCCGAAAGTTTATGTTAGGAAACAATAAATTTTGAGTAGTTAACACGGTCAAACGTTCTTACCTTCACCCACAGGTCGAATGTTTCTTTCTCCGCCTCGATGCACTTTAATTCCTCGTTCCAGCCAAAGCCACTACATCCAGGGCCCATAATCTCTGCAATAGCCTGATATTGTTTCTTCAGGGTGCGAACCCTAGATTCAATGCAGCTCTGTGCTGGAACGTCCCGTCCCGGCATTTTCTCCCTCATCAAGTGTTCCAGTTGCTCTTGATACCCAGATCTGAACGTCCCATTATCGGACCTCCAACCACCCACATGAACTAAGGACACGAGGGACTCCACAAGCTTCGCGTCCTCATTATTCGTCCACGTGTGTCTTAGAGCTCTAGACGAACTGGTCATTCTGCTATGTGAATACATACATTGTGGAAATGTTAAACTATAACGTAATAAAAATCATGTACATAGATTCATGAATGAAAATTGCATTAACCAAGATAAAAAATTACATTAACGATTGGAATGTAAACAATCAATACAACTAGCGATTCTGAATACTAGAACTAGAAAAAGCAATTCATAAAATCTATAAAGCAATGATAATCCATTAGCTATGACGTAACTCCCATTCCGAAAACATCTGTTCTGCCAACTCATCCCTCCACTTGCTCCATTCGTCGGAAGTCTCAATGAAATTAATATTCTCACCATCAGTTGTAGCCGACGCAGAATCCACCTCATCTAGTTCATCGGGAATTTCACGGTCACCCATCTCCCTATTGATAAGATTGTGAAGTAAGCAACACGCTGCGATGGTCCGTCCTTGAATTCGAACTGGATAGTACGATTTCGATCGGAGGATAGCCCACCTTCCTTTTAACAAACCGAACGCCCTCTCAATCACATTCCTTGCAGATGAATGCTTCATGTTGAAGAATTCTTTTGGAGTAGTTGGTGCATTCCCCGCACCATGCCATTCAGAAAGGTGGTAACGTTCCCCTCTATACGGTGCTAGGAAACCCTCTGCATTAGGGTACCCAGCATCGCACAGATAATAATATCCTGTGGAATGTTATATCGGCTCAGTACATCTTCCTAAGGGTTCTATGGTGAAAGGAAAAAATGTTTGATTATTTACCCTTCGGAACTTTGAGTCCGTTCGGTCGTGATATTGCATCTCTAAGAACTCGAGAATCAGCGGCAAACCCTTCCCACCCTGGTAAGACGAATGTGAAATCTCCTTTTGTATCACAAACAGCAAGCACATTCGTTGCAATTTCACCTTTCCTTGTTCTATACCTCGGACGATCGAGGACACTAACATTGACCTTGATGTATGTTCCATCTAACGTGCCAAGGCAATTCTGCATCGACAAAGTATAAGCAATAATGGTTCACGTTCCTAACACTAAAAGTGAGGTCGTACTTAGATAAAGTTGGATGAATAATGAGCTATACCTGAAACCATTTCCACCTCGGATCCGTACAAGACGTCATGATTGGCTCAGGTTTTTTTAGAAGAACTTCATGCAGTCGTAACATCCCATGAAGGACGGTGTTGAAGTGCCTAGAAACTGTCTCCCCTGACCTAGCGAACTGCGTACGAACTACTTGGTTCTTAACGTCGTGGGCTAGGATGTGTAAGCACATGGCAACCATCTCTTCTACATCTACGACCTCTGTACCGGTTAAGCCGGCAACTGTTTTTAATAAGGTGCAGAGTATGGCAAAACATCTTCTGTCCATCCTTGCACTCTCTCGACAACTTAAGTCAGACTCGTGTATAAGTCTGAAGAATGCTAGTTGTCTAATGTGGTGTCGGATGTAGGATGATTGGTGTTCTATTCTTCTATGATCGTTCATATATAGATCTAATAGTAGGAAAATCTGAGCTTGAGCTGTGGTGAAGCCTGTGAATATGGCCACTAGTTCATGGGGATCTAGTTCATCGGGATCCATAATTACACTAGGGGACAAGGGGAAAAAAAGGTCATCATGGACGATCGTATCGTTTAACTCAAATAGGAAAAAGAGAAAAAATAAAAAAAAAAATCAATATTCAAGTTGCAAAGGGTTATGGATTTGTTAAGAAAAATTGGGAACAATTTGTTAAAAAAAAGAAAACCAACATAACTTTGGGAAAAAAGAAAACAACATAACTGAGAAGTATAACATTTGTTAAAAAATAAATATGATTTGATTAAATAAATGAAATTTCTTTTACTCGATCAAGAAAATGAGAATGCTTTTAACTCATTAATTCTCTCTCGTCTTTTAAGTGTAGCAAAACATTTTTTAAAAAATATAATATAACTCATTATGTTTTAAAATTTCAATAAGGCATTTTGAACAAAAAAACCAACCCCAAATTGGATTTACCTTCTTGTTTTGAAAAATTCTAAAAAACTTGTCACTATTATTTATAATGTGGCTTTTCAAAAACCTCTTTTTTTTTCTTTTTTTTCTTTTTAGTTCGATTGGGTACTTAATTTCAAATTTTTTATCCTGCACGATATCGTATGACTTTCATATAACTATGCAATGGAGACTTGTAACATTACGAAAATAAGTTTTTTTTAGTGCAACTTGTTTCCTAAAATATGTTTTTCTATGAAAATCTATTATTCGAAACCTTTTTGTTTTTTTTGCAAAATTAAATTTTAACAAAAAACCAAAAAAAAAACCAATGTAAAAAAATTTAATATTATAGTTTTGCATAAAAATAAGTTTAGTTCAACTCTAATTTCAAATTTGCGAACAGTTTGATGAAATTGAAATAGGTTTACGGTGAAACTTTATTAAAAAAAAACTTGATTTCTGGGATAAAAAATCAATTGATAAACCTTTTTCATTATTGGTAAAAAAAAAAACCCTTTTTCATTTTAATCAACTCAAGTTTCATGATACAATGTTTTTAATTTTGTACCTTTTGTCTAATCTTTCGCCTACTTTTTCAAAATTAGATAAGATTGTTAAATTTTGGCACTCACTAAAAAAATCTGTTTAAGAAATTATAAGTTTGTGTTACAAATTGTGTTAAAAATTCGGAATAAGTAAACATGTGAAATTTGTGCTAATTGTTTCAAAGTGAATAGATTTGTGATTATATTTAGCTACCTTTAACCCGATATAAAGAACAAATGATTTTTGAAGCAACCTTTACAATAAAAAATTTCAACCACCAAACATATAAAAGACAACGAAAAATATAATACAAGCATAATAAAAAGTTTCACGCATGTTCAACATGTTTAATATACAATGTCCTACATAAATTATGAAAAAATATTATACACTCAAATACAAGCATAACAAAAAACAGTGTTCAATCAATATACATGAACAAAAAAAATGTGGAACATTGATAAATTACACAAGGAACATTTGATCTTTAAAAAAACGAACCTCGCAGTAAGGTCGATGAAAGTATGTTCTCAAACCCTGAAAAGAATAAACGATGAAGATTAGAAACCTAGTTATCGACTATTAAGTACAAAAAGAACAAGGACACTAACCTTACTAGGAGGTGATGAGGAGGCAAATTATGAGGAAAGAACTAGTTTCCTCGGCGAAGGAGTCCGTCCCTGTTGCAAGAGAGTAGTGAATTAGTATTATGTCAAAGAAGTAGTTAAGAACAAAGGAGGTAGAGAGAAGAGACTAACCGAATTGTATGTAGAGGGAGGAAGAGAAGAACGAGATGGGGTTGCCTGAAGAACCAACACATGATGATACATGTATATATAGAATGAAATTGAAGGGTAGGTTTCAATGTGCACTTATTGCACCCAACCAAAATTCCAATGGTAGATGAAGGTGTATTGAATAATGTCAAATCCAATTGACACTATCAAACATTTATGAAGAGCAATCATCACTTTTTTAAAAAAAAGCAAATGTCAACTCAACAGTGCATTTGGAAATAATGTAATACAAAGCACATGTAATTTTTTTTAAAAAAAACAAATGTCAACTCAACAGTGCATTTGGAAATACATCTATTATGTCAGTAGACCAAAGCATTTATAAATACATTTGTTAAAGACATATGAGGAACTCATATTTTAATGCATAGAGTGGAAAAATTGGCCGGCCTCAGGTCTGTGAAATTCATTCATCAATATTGAATTTCATTAACAATGTTGAAAAACATAAACAAAGATCTCAAAGATTGTCATGAATCAAGGAACAAAATTATGGTAAACATACACAAACAAGACAGAGATCTCAAATATGGTAAACAAAATTTCATGTACAATGCTGGAAAACATAAACAACAATCTCAAATATGGCCATGAACCGAGGAAAGTAGTTTCAGAGCTATTTGGCTAATGAATTAAAAAGTAAAATAGGAAAGTAGTTTCAGTGAGAGAGAAAGAGAGAGATTGTCTCAAAGGTAAAAGCCAATTGATAGCAATCAATTTAGATAACATACAAGATTACTTCTCAAATTTAGCCGATCAGTTTATTACAAAAATCTCCATGAATAATAAAACACAACAATCCCAAACAGAGAATAACAAGAACAAGATCCAAGCATAGAAACAAACAATTCCAAGAATCAAAAAGACCAATGAAATCCCAGACAAATACCTGAAACAGGGCTCTCCTGAAAGCACTTGAAACCACTCAAAACCAAAAAAATTAGAATTAAAAAGCCACAATCGAGAGAACCCACAAGCCAAAACAAAATTCCCCCTTCTGGGTTTTGAATTCTTCGCCCCTTTTGACACAGAAGATTTAAAAAGAAAACCGAGAGACGAAAAGAGAATGTAAACCATAGATAAAGACACGAACAAGTGAGAGAAATACAATAAGAAATCAACGAACAGAATCAGAAATTATAAACCCCAAAACAGAATCAGAAAATATGGCCATGAACCAGAGAAACCATTATGCAGAAGAGAAGAAGAAAAATATTGATCATCGATTGGGGAAAAAAATGGAAAAATAAGCATACGAATCGGAGAACAATTATGCAAAATAAAAAAAAATTCCATCACTGACTGCAAAAAAAAAAAAAAAAGGAAAAGGAAACTTGGAATCAAAGAATCATTATGCATAAGAGAAAGAAGAAACATATTGATCTTCGACTGGAAAAAAAATAGGAAAAAAAAACATACGAATCAGAGAACCATTATGCAAAAGGAAAAAAAATCATCATCGACAGCGAACCCTAAACATTCGAATAAGAGAACGATTATGCAAAGAAAGAAAAGGAAACGTAAACATTTATCAAACAACGAACGACAATGGAAGGAAAAAAAAATTAGAGCAGACAGAGAGCACTGAGGCATTCATCATCGGCCGGCCAAGGATAGAAAACAAACCTTCAAAAACCACCCCCACCAGGCTCGAAAGGACTCCGACCATCCCCTACCACGCAAATCCAAAGTCCCATCCCATCAAATCTAGCATGCAACATCAAAGAGACGAAGGAAAATGGGCAAGAGGGGGAACCCTACTCAGAGCAGCGAGGGAATCGTGAAAATACGACTCCGACCACCTCCTACCACGCAAATCCGAAGTCATAATCCATCAAATCCAGCATGCAACATCGAAGAGACGAATGAAAACGGGCAAGAGGGGGAACCCTATTCAGAGCGGCGAAGGGGCGAGGGAATCGTGAAAAAAGGTTTGGTGAAAAACACCGATTTGGAAACCGATAGAGAAGATAAACGAAGATATTCGCTTCAGGAAGATGAAGGAGACGGAGAAGACGACCAACGACACAAACCCTAGATCCAAAAGGGCGAGAGAAGCGACGATGAGAGAGAGAGATTACTGTGTGAATTGAATAAGAAAACCAGGCGTGAACACTATGCAAAATGAATAAGAAAACCGGCGTGATTTTTTAAGTTTCCTATCGTGTAAATTAATCAACGGGCCAAACGAGGAGTGAGATATTTTAACGTGGGTTAAAATAACCTATTCGGTGGGCCAAACGGGCCCTAAGTGATTAATTATTTCCATAATTGATTAATTTCCGGTTAATGAATTCTTTAATTAATTAACCACCAATTAAATATCACCTATTTAATTTCCGGCCTTGAATTAATTAATTTGCCCACATAGATTTTAGGCCTTAAAATTAATTAATTCATTATTTGAACTCTTTCAAACTTCCATAAATTTAATGTGACTCAAATTTATATTTGAATTTCTTCAAATATTAATTTATCTCATAATAATATATCAACATATATTATATTGTTTCCCTTAGTAAATTGAACATTTTCAATTTACATTTATTACTTAGTTGCCTCAAATTACTTTATGAGCTACCAGTGGGACCTAATGGACCTGCAGATCAGAAGCTCCAACAATGTGAGATTAATTGGTCAAACTCATTAACCACATTAATCAATATTCGTTAACTGTGTGTACATTCCACTATAGACTCACAGTTGCACTCTTCTCATTGCAGACATATTTTCTGTGTCCACGGATCTAGACCAATATCGACTAGTTAGTCCTTCACGAGTGTCCGTAACACCAGCTGGGTCAAATTATCGTTTTACCCCTAGGTTACTTCTATTTCCCTAAGTATCAGTTCTCCTCTAATGAACAACCTGTTTGTGGTCCAACCATCAAACAGAAAACCTCTCGTGCCATTGAGAGGGTAGGGCCCTTTGTTAAAGACTCGGAGTAACCACTTAAGGGAACACTCATCTGCTTCCCTAAAGTCGGGAAGGAGTGAATTCCATCTTGTACGATTATGTTCCTAGCTCCCCATTCGGTCATGTCCCCAAAATAGTAGGCTTATTGAGTCGGCGTATTGGCCACTCTCACCCATGCAAATCAAAGGACAGTCTTGTTGGGTTTATGCCCTAAAACTCGTAGATAGTAAATGTACATTTGACCGAACATTAATAAAGTGATGTATTATTCAGTGTTTGTATTATATCTTGTCTTAATAACCCTAATCCAATAAACTAAACATCCAAGGCTAATAGAATGAGACTTGTGTTGGGTTTTATGCCCTAAAACTCGTAGATAGTGAATGTAACCGTTGACCGGATATTAATGAAATAATATTGATATATTTTTCCATTAATTGTTATTAGTTATTTTATATTTGTATTTGCCTAATAATAACCCTAATCCAATAAACTAGACATCTAAGGTTGTAATATGAGTCTTGAACTATATGTAGCGACATATGGGATCATTGTTCAAGAAACAGCCTAAAGGGTCTATAGTATAGGGATAAGACTGGGTGCCTTATCCTGGTGACACTATGGATACGGCCCACTTTGTATTTGATACAAACGCTGCGATCCAACGCGTTCGTGTAGGAGACATGCAAGTGGGGGTATCCTATGCAATGAGTTTGCATAAGACCGGACCGCGAAATAGTAACCACTGGTTATAACACCGTTAACTAGTTGGTTTTCTATTTCACTAGGACGACCTAGACAACTTAATCTTAATCCTGAGTTGATTATGGACTCCTGCTCATGAGAGATTGTCCTTTGATTTGTATGGGTGAGAGTGGCCAATACGCCGACTCGATAAGCCTACCACTTTGGGGACAAGACCGAATGGGCAGCTGGGAACATAATGGTACAAGATGGAATTCACTCCTTCCCGACTTTCGGGAAGCAGATGAGTGTTCTCTTAAGTGGTTACTCCGAGTCTTGAACAAAGGGCCCTACCCTCTCAATGACACGGGAGGGTTTTCTGTTTGATTGTTGGACCACAAACAGGTTGTTCATTAGAGGAGAATTGGTACTTAAGGAAATAAAGGTAACCCAGGAGTAAAACGATAATTTTACCCAGCTAGTGTTACGGAGACTCGTGAAGGACTAACTAGTCGATATTGGTCTAGATCCGTGGACACAGAAAATATGTTTGCAGTGAGAAGAGTGCAACTGTGAGTCTATAGTGGAATGTACACACAGTTAACGAATATTGATTAATGTGGTTAATGAGTTTGACCAATTAATCTCACATCGTTAGAGCTTTTGATCTGCAGGTCCATTAGGTCCCACTGGTAGCTCGTAAAGTAATTTGAGGCAACTAAGTAATAAAAGTAAATTTAAAATGTTCAATTTATTAAGAGAAACAAATATAATATATATTGATATATTAATATGAGAGAAATTAATATTTGAAAAGTTCAAATATAAATTTATGGAAGTTTGAAAGAGTTCAAATAATTAATTAATTAATTTAAGGCCTAAAATGTGTTTGGGCAAATTAATTAATTCTAGGCCGGGAATTAAATTTATGATATTTAATTGGTGGTTAATTAATTAAAGAATTCATTAACCGGGAATTAATCAATTATGGAAATAATTAATCACTTAAGGAAGCGATTAATCATTTATGGAAATGATCTAATCACTTATGGAAGTAATTAGTCATTTGTGGAAAAGATTAATCAATTATGGAATTGATTGATCATGATTGATTATTAAGGAATAAGATTGAATCAATTTTGGAAAAGATTGATTTAATTGAATATTTTATTCATGGCCTCTCTTCTATAAATAGAACACTAGACCTAATTGGTCATAAGACTTGACATTCTTGCTCTTGCTCTTAGACTCTCAAAGACAAGACCTAGAATTCTCTCTAGCCTCCCTCTTAGAGAAAGACTCCCACAAGTCTTTTGCCTCCTAGACTTAGAGACATACCGGTGTAACCTCTGTGATTATTGTGTCATTCAAAGAAGGAATTTCCAGCGAAGAAAAACAAAGGCAGCTGTTGCGTTTTCGTTCGTGGAGCGTCGTTGGCGAAGAACGGTCAAGTCTTCAACGAAGGTATGTGATGGTTCTTTCCCTTTTCTTTAGAAAAGCATGAAAATAAATTTAGATTTATTTTTAAGCATGTTTAAACCAATTTTCCAGCAGCTTTAAAAGGAGTTTAAAGTTTAATTGAGTTTTCGTAACGGTATTTTAATGTTAATTAATATACTGTGTAAGGTCCAATCGATGCGCTTCCGCTGCGTGGGGACTTTTATTCCCTTCAAGTTGAGCTAGTATGTAGGGACATACGGGGATCAATGTTCAAGTTTTAGCCTAAAGGGTATGTAGTATAGGGATAAGGCTGGGTACCTTATCCTGGTGACACTATGGATACGGTCCACTTTGTATACTGATACAAACGTACTGATCCAACGCGTTCATGTGGGTGACATGCGAGTGGGGGTATCCTGTGCAATGAGTTTGCACAAAGACCAGACCGCGAAATAGTTAACCACTAACTGTAACACCGTTAGTTAGCTTGGTTTCTATTTCACTAGGATGACCTAGGCAACTTGGCCTTAATCCACTTAATCCTGAGTGGATTATGGACTCCTGTCCATGAGGGATTGTCCTTTGATCTGTACGGGTGAGAGTGGCATGTTCGCCGACTCAATAAGCCTACCATTTTGGGGACAAGACCGAATGGGGAGCTGGGAACGTAGTCTTACAAGATGGAATTCACTCCTTCCCAATATTAGGGTTGTAGGGATAAAAGCCCTTTTCGCAGCGGAAACTTACAGAACCTTAACTCAGTTTTAATTTGAACTAAAATACCAATACGTTTGGCAAATAAAAACCAGCAGTAAACAGATGAAAACATGCTAGAAAACAATCGAAAAACTCTAGATCCTAATCTAGAATTGGATCCTAATGATCCTAGAGTTCAAGAACAACTTACCCTTGAAGATTTCTTGAACTGCTTCGCCAAAAACCTTTGATAAACTTGAAAATACAGCAACAGAATCACCTTCTCTTTGCTGGAAAAAGAGTCACGAAACACCACCAAAAGAGTTTCACCGGTATTCTCCTTGGGACTAGTATTGGGCGGCTTGTGGGAACCAAGAATTCTAAGGCTTGGGAGTATTCTGCAGAGAGTTCTGGAGAGTAAAATTGAGAGAGAAAGCGTGATATTTTTTTTCAGAGAACAACCAACAACACACTGAACGGTGAGGGAGTTATCAACTAATGGAGAAACTCCCTCCTAAAAAGCCTCATCATCACGCAAAAAACTAGGTTAGTGGGCTGAACCTTTCTTATCAGTTATACTGATAAGATAATTAAATTATTAATTAATCAAATTAAGAATTAATTTAATTAATATTCATATAAATCATATTTATACAAATATTACCACTTAACCTATAGTTTTAATAAAATTCAATTAAATCAAATTTAATTAAAGTTATTAAAACTAATTATCAATTAATATAATAACTAATTAATATATTAATTAATGTTATAATTAAATATCTCATATTTAATTATATCTCTCTCTAAATAAACTATAGTATTAATGTACATCTAATGTGCATTAATTATAACCTATAGTTTCAAAATGAATCAAATTCATATTTAAGTTTAATATTCGAACACCTTCGAATATTCAATTATCCCTTAGAATATTACCTCAACGCCCCTAGTGAGCTATCGGTGGGACCTAATGGACCTACAGATCAGAAGCTCCAACGATATGAGATTAGTTGGCTAAACTCATTAACCAAGTTAATCAATATTCGTTAACTGTGGTTCACTCCACTAAAGAACCACAACTTCACTCTTCTCACTGCAGATATATTTCTGTGTCCACGGATATCGACCGTCAGCAGCAAGTTAGCCCTCCACGTGTGTTCATACCCCAGCTAGGTCAAATTACCGTTTTACCCCTGGGCTACCTCTTGGTCCTTAAGTACCAGTGCTCCTCTAATGAACAACCTGTTTGTAGTCCAACTAGCAAACAGAAACCCCTCTCGTGCCATAAAGAGGGTAGGGCCCATTGTTCAAGACCCAGAGACACCACTTAAGGGAACACACCTCTACTTACCCTAATATTGGGAATGAGTGAATTCCATCTTGTAAGACTACGTTCCTAGCTCCCCATTCGGTCTTGTCCCCAAAATGGTAGGCTTATTGAGTCGGCGAACAGGCCACTCTCACCCGTACAAATCAAAAGACAATCCCTCATGGACAGGAGTCCACAATCCACTCAGGATTAAGGCCAAGTTGCCTAGGTCATCCTAGTGAAATAGAAACCGAGCTAACTAACGGTGTTACAGTTAGTGGTTAACTATTTCGCGGTCCGGTCTTTGTACAAACTCATTGCACAGGATACCCCCACTCGCATGTCAACTACATGAACGCGTTGGATCAATACGTTTGTATCAATATACAAAACGGGTCGTATCCATAGTGTCACCAGGACAAGGTACCCAGCCTTATCCCTATACTACAGACCCTTTAGGCTAAAACTTGAACATTCATCCCCGTATGTCCTACACACTAGTTCAAGCTTCATTCTATTAGCCTTGGATGTTTAGTTTATTGGATTAGGGTTATTAAGACAAGATATAATACAAACATTGAATAATTCATCATTTTTATTAATGTTCGGTCAAATGTACATTTACTATCTACGAGTTTTAGGGCATAAAACCCAACAAGGGTAAGTAGAGGTGTGTTCCCTTAAGTGGTGTCTCCGGGTCTTGAACAATGGGCCCTACCCTCTTTATGGCACAAGAGGGACTTCTGTTTGTTGGTTGGACCACAAACAGGTTGTTCATTAGAGGAGCACTGGTACTTAAGGACCAAGAGGTAGCCTAGGGGTAAAACGGTAATTTGACCTAGCTGGGGTACGAACACACATGAAGGGCTAACTTGCTGTTGACGGTCGATATCTGTGGACACAGAAATATATCTGCAGTGAGAAGAGTGCAGCTGTGGTTCTTTAGTGGAGTGAACCACAGTTGACGAATATTGATTAACTTGGTTAATGAGTTTAGCCAACTAGTCTCATATCGTTGGAGCTTCTGATCTGTAGGTCCATTAGGTCCCACCGGTAGCTCCATTGGGGTGTTGAGGTAAAATTCTAAGGGAGAATTGAATATTCGAAGGTGTTCGAATATTAAAATTAAACATGAATTTGATTCATATTTAAAACTATAGGTTATAATTAATATTCATAGGATGAATATTAATACTATAGGTTAGCTGAAAGAATCATAATTAAATATATGATATTTAATTAAAGATATTAATTAATTGGTGAATTAATTAATATAGATGTTTTAATTTTATTTTAATTAAATTATTATTTAATTAAGATAAATTAAAAACTTTGGGTTAAGTGGAAAATACACATAAAAGTGTTTTATGTGTATATAATTAAATTAGATATTAATTTAATTTAATTATTTTATATTTATTAACTGATCAGTCAAACTCACCCATTAACCCTACACGCGTGAACCACCTATTTTTTAGGGGAGTGGGACGTTTTTGCGGTAGGCTTCTTAATTTACCGTAACTTCTTTTTGGGAGTCCAAGTTTCACTCTCTACAGAGTCTCTCACGCATAACCTCTCTCAATAGATCTCTCTGTGATATTTTCCAAGAGAATACAGAGACAAAATTCTCTCCTTGATCCTTAGAGTTTTTTTTTTTTTTTCGTTCCCACAAGCCACTCAACTCCAAATCCTGGGAGGATATCGGTGCAACTCTCTTGGTGGTGTCCGTGGTAGATTTGCAGCAAAGAAAGGGTTTTAAAGCTGGTGGAATTTTCGGATTCAAGGTGATTTTGTTGGCGAATCGATCGAAAACAACTTCTTAAGTAAGTTTTCTTCATCTCAGATCAATAGGGTCCTTTATAGATGAGATCTATAGCGTTTAGAGGTGATTTAGCATGCTTTATGTGTAAAATTTCAGTAGTTTTCTTATGTTTTTACTCCTGCAATTTTGTTCCAACGTATTGGTATTTTGGTTCTTAAATTAATTCGGGGTTAAAGGTTCTGTACGTTTTTCCGCTGCGCAAGGGCTTTTATCCCTGCAAGTCTCTCATGAGCAGAAGTCCATAATCAACTCAGGATTAAGACTAAGTTGTTTAGGTCGTCCTAGTGAAATAGAAAACCAACTAGTTAACGGTGTTATAACCAGTGGTTACTATTTTGCGGTCCGGTCTTATGCAAACTCATTGCATAGGATACCCCCACTCGCATGTCTCCTACACGAACGCGTTGGATCATAGCGTTTGTATCAATTACAAAGTGGGACGTATCCATAATGTCGCCAGGATAAGGCACCCAGTCTTATCCCTATACTATAGACCCTTTAGGCTGTTTCTTGAACAATAATCCCATATGTCGCTTGTTGGGTTTTATGTCCTAAAACTCGTAGATAGTAAATGTTAACGAATTATACACATGTATCAATAAAGTGTTATTGAGGTTTATACAATAAAATGTTATTGTCATTTTAAGTCTAAAATTGCACAATATAACCCAAATCCAATAAACTAAGATCCAAGGTTGTTGATATGTAACTTGAACTAGTATGTGGGGACATACGGGGATCAGTGTTCAAGTAACAACCTAAAAGGTCTATAGTACAAGGATAAGGTTGGGTACCTTATCCTGGTAACACTATGTGATATGGCCCGCTTTGTATTCGATACAGACGTGATGATCCAAGGCGTCCATGTAGGAGACATGCGAGCGGGGGTATCCTATGCAATGAGTTTGCATAAGACCGGACCATGAAATAGTAAACCACTAAATGTAACACCGTTAACTAGTTAGGTTACTGTTTCAATAGGATGACCTAGGTAACTCAGTCTTAATCCTGAGTGTGTCATGAACTCCTTCTCACGAGGGATTGTCCTTTGATTAGTACGGGTGAGAGTGGCCTGCAGGCCGACTCAATAAGCCTACCTTCTTGGGGACAAGACCGAGTGGGGGGCTGAGAACATGACAACACAAGATGGAATTCACTCCTTCCCATTTCTAGGAGAAGTAGATGAGTGTTCCCTTAAGTGGTGACTCCGAGTCTTGAACAAAGGGATCCCGCCCTCTTACTGGCCCGAGAGGGACTTTCTGTTTACTGGTTGGACCATAAACAGGTTGTTCATTAGAGGAGCACTGGTGCTTAAGGAGCCAGAGGTAACTCAGGGGTAAAACGGTAATTTGACCCAGCTGTAGTTACGAACACTCGTGAAGGATTGACTTACCGTTATTGGTCAATATCCATGGACACAGAAATATTCTACAGTGAGAAGAGTGCAACTGTGGGTTTTTAGTGGAGTGACCCACAGTTAATGAATATTGGTTAACTCGATTAATGAGTTTAGTCAGTTAACCTCATATCATTGGAGCTTCTGATCTGTAGGTCCATTAGGTCCCCCTGCTAGCTCGTAAAGAGTAATTGAGAACAAATTATCTTGAAAATTTTTGAATTGTTCAAATTCAATTTGGGAATCAGGTTAATTGTATGAAGTACAATGAATATAATGTATGTTGATACATTATAGTATAAAGTTTAATTTGTGATTAAATTTTATTAAATTGAGAGAATTATATATTTGAAAGAGTTCAAATATATAACTAATTAAATATGTGATATTTAATTAGTGAATAAATTAATTAATTGTGAATTAATTAATTATTCAATTAGTCTAATTAAATGTGATTTAATTAAACTATAATATATGAGAGATATATTAGAATTTGATTCTAATATGTAATTAATTAATTATGGTTGATATTTAATTAATTATAAAATTAGTTAATTTTGAATTAATTAATTGTTCAATTTAATTTAGTTAAATGTGATTTAATTAAATTGATAACTATAGATTAATTTTGATGTGAATTAGATTCGTATTAAAACTATAGGTTATAAGAGAGATGCATATTTGAATATGATTCAAATGATTGATTTATTAAATATGTGATATTTAGTTAATCATTAAATTAATTAATTATGAATTAATTAATTAGTTGGGTTATATTAATTTGGTTAAATTGGATTTAATTAAATTAATTGAAACTATATATTAAGGGAGGGATGTGCATTTAATATGATTTAATGCACATGTAATTTAATATTAGATATTTAATTATATTATTAATTAATAAATTAATATATTTAATTAATTAAATTTTATTTAATTAATTATTATATTAATATTATCTTTTTTCTCTCACTTAATCTCTCACATTGCAGGGGGCTTCCTGATGCTGCAGCAAGTAGAATGCTCTCTCATTTTTTATCTCCCAAGATATCTCTCACTCTCATGCTCTCTCAGAAAGAAAGAGACAGAGAAGTTTAATTTTACTTTTCTGTGTGATTCTCTCCCAAAAAGTTCAAGAGTATTCAGTCCCACAACTGAGTTCTCATACTCAGAGGATAGCAGGGTAATCTTGTGGTGGTGTCTCAAGATTTCATTTTTGGTCCCTGGCATTCAAGAAGACGTTCTTGAAGAATTCGGAGTCGTCAGACGACGGTGAGTTTGCTTAACCTTAGTTTTGTAGAATTATGAATTCGTATTTGCCAATGTACCGGTATTTTGTAGAACGAAATTAAATTGCGAATCGGTCCAATTGCTTCCGCTGTAACAGAATTGGGAATTCCAATCCTTCATCGCTACATATAGTTCAAAACTTATATTACAGTCTTGGATGTCTAGTTTATTGGATTAGGGTTATTTTTAGGCAAAGACAAATATAAAATAACTAATAACATTTAATGCAAAAATATATCAATATTATTTCATTAATATCCGGTCAACGGTTACATTCACTATCTACGAGTTTTAGGGCATAAAACCCAACACCTCCTCGAAGTTCTCCTCTTCCACACTAAGATCCAACTCGTCATTCAAACCTGTAACATCTAAAATGTTGGGGGAAGATGGGGAAGGGGGTATCAGTATAACCGTGGTACTGGTAAGCAGCTCACACTTACCAAGCCACAAACACAATAAAAACAATCAACATGCTTAGCACACGCGTCCAACAGGTTACACAACCACAACAAGAAACATGTTTTTAAGCTATAAACTAACCACATGCTTAAAAACATCAAACTCATGCAAATGCATCTCATGCTAGGAAACGTATGCACTAGACTCAACATGATTTTTGCGTCATGCTCTGCAACTACATGATTTTTGCGTCATACTTCGCTACACATGAATTTTGCGCCATGTACTGCGCTACTTACATGATTTCCGCGTCATGCTCCACTACACGAATGCTGCGCCATGTGCTGCGCTAATTACATGATTTCCACGTCATGCTCCGCTACACATGAATTTCGTGCCATGTGCTGCGCAACATGCAAGCAAGACTCAAAAGCTAAACTCAACATACACCATGCTCAAGACAACACTCATCATTCTTAAACACCTAAGTGTATACAACTCAAGCAACACATAAGGTACAATTCATGCTTTATACAAGCACTTTAAAGAACACAACACAACAGTTCACGCATAGCAATTTCATACTCAATACATATACAAGAAAAGAAGATAAAAAAACGATCATACTTCATGCAGTCAAACAAGCTTAGTAAGTAGAAACTACTTACAATATTGCTTCTAATTACCAACGAGGGAACACTTGCACCAAGCTCCACAAGCACCTCAAACTACAACCAAAGATGCTACCATCAAAGACTAAACCAAGAGAGAACGACCTAACATGCTACTAGGGCCGAAACCACTTTACCCAGCCCATTTCTTTACTGGACAACCACTCAAGATCTCCCAAATTAAAAACCCAACATATTTAGATCATGGGCAACCATGCCTAAGGCACGACGGAGGATGGGTTTTGGCTGAATGACCATATTTAAGGCTTTTTAGCCACTGGACAACAAGAAAATATAACCTACGACATACTAGTAACACTTAGGAGATTCGGCAAAGCAACTAAGGCCTAAATGATTAATGAGAATTTATTTAGCATGCTTCTAAACCACGAACAGCAAGCAAATGCCTCATTAATTCATGTTTTAAGAACCTGTAAGGGTCGGGTAAAACTATAATGGCGGCGAGACTAAATGGGCATTGATGAACTATATGAATTTTAACTAAAACAGCGATAACCCATTTATAAACATGTTCTGGGACTCCAAAGAGGTTGGGCAATGCTACCAAGGCCTAAACAATTAATGGGCAATGATTTAAACATGCTTTTCTAAGGTTAGATCACCTAATGGGCAATTAACTTGAGACTAACGAGCTAGGGGCAGCGAAGAAACTTACCAAACGGACCCGCTTCCACGCTAGAAGGGTTAGTCTAACCTCGAACAGCGTGTTAGAACGCTCCTTGGGCAGTGGGTATTTGAGTTGAAGTGTATCGAACTCAATTAAACACTTAGGCGGCGCTGCAGATCAGAAAATAAAAAACGAATAGGTAAATTAATCTAAATACCCCCAAGCATGGGTAAATACCTAGACTTACCGGAATTGCTTAAACAACACCGAGGCACCACGATTTGGGCATTCTAATTCAAGCTTTAACCAAGAATGAGTAAGTGTTAAAACTTATTGGAAACGCTAAATGACGCCGAAACACTCACGAACTGAGCAAAGATGGCGCTGGACAACAGCTAATCAGACTTAAATCCTGAAATACGGATTCCATAGCGAGTGGGTATTTGCTTAAACTTGAATAAAGGCCTAAAGGAGTATGGGTAAGGGATTGGACTTACTGAAAATGCCAAACAACCTCGAAAACACCTGGAAACATTGTTGCATAGAGGCGAAATCGCGAGGAACTGAGGTTTCGAGCTATTAGGACGCGAGATCTAACGAATCGAACAAAGGAACACTTAGATCAGACTTAAAACAACCAAGAATAACAGAAAAAGAGCTTACCCACGTTTTTTCCTTGTCTAAAACACAAGGAAGAAGCTTGAATCACGAAACCCACGAAGAGAGACGCGGTGACGGCACCTGCTACAGCGATGGCAATGCGACGAGGATACGACTCCACGACCGACGATTCCACGTGAGGAGAGGGAGAGAGAGAGAACTTGCGCAGAGGAGACCCACGTTGCGGTGACAACGTGCTTGCTGCAACGACACTACTGACAGAAAGGGAGCGGCAGCGCCGCACGAACCGGCGAGGGTGAGGTCAGGCGGCGGCGGGGCTGGGCGACGTTGCACTCTCTGATGGCGGTTGGGGTTTCACGAAAACGCAAGAAGAGGTGGGAGGGAAGGGAAGTCTTGCGTGAATGAGAGGGAAAGAAGGAAAACTATGTCTTTTTTTTTCAATTCCTTTCTTTTCTTATTCTTTGAATAAATCAAAGCCCAAGAATAGCTATTTCCAACTAAAACTCCTTTGATTAGCACAAACATTTCAACACTTAACTTTTCTTGCAACCAACATTGGCTTTAAAAATATATCAAGCCTAAGGGAGAGATTTAATTTATGTAAAGCTCATATCCCGAGAATAATTTTCCAATGCCTTGGTATTAAATTATAAATCCATATGAAAAGCCCAAATAATAAATATATTTTCATTCGACTTTATCCATGGAATTTAAATAACACTTAAAAAGCACGAGGCGTTACACCTTAACACCTTTTGGATTGCTCTAATACCAAAGTTGCAGACCTGAAAAGGGTGGAGAATTTCACACCTAATAGCCTGTGCAACACCATATATAAAATCATTTCTAAGTCATTGGCTAACAGGATGAAACCTATGTTAGATGATATTATATCTCCCTCCCAATCTACATTTATTCCAGGGAGACTCGTAACCGACAATGTCTTGGTTGGCTTCAAATGTATTCACGCGATAAACAACAAAAGAACTGGTAAGGAGGGTTACATTGCTGCTAAGCTTGACATGAGCAAATCTTATGACATAGTGGAATGAAGTTTCATTAGCAAGATCATGAGCAACCTTGGTTTTGAGGAGAATTGGGTTAGGAAGGTTATGCTTTGTGTTGAATCGATACGGTACTCGGTTCTAGTCAATGGAGAAGCTATGAAAGAGTTTAGACCGAGCAGGGGCCTGCATCAAGGGGACCTCCTATCGCCATACATATTTATCATGTGTGTCGAAGGCCTATCGACTCTTTTTAACAGGGAAGAAAGCCTTTCTAATCTTCATGGTATTAAAATTAATAAATTTTGTCCCTTTTTAACTCATCTTTTCTTTGCAGACGGTAGCTTGATTTTCACTAAAGCCACTCAAAAGAATTGCGAGGTGATAAAGCAGATCCTGAAGGAATATGAAAAGGTTTCAGGTCAAATGGTTAACCTGGATAAATCGTCTTGTATGATCAGTAGAAGCATTGACAAGCAGCAAGCCCTTTTGCTTAGTAACCTTCTGGGGATAAAGCTATCAAATTCTCTAGGAGTTTACCTGGGCATGCCTTCACACTCGGGAAGAAACAAAAACAAGATCTCTTGGAAAGTTAAAGACAGAGTGTGGAAGACCCTCAAAGGTTGGAAGGAAAGACTTTTCTCTATAGGAGGGAAGGAAATCCTTATCAAGGCAGTGGCACAAGCAATCCCGAACTATACCATGAGCTGCTTTAAGCTCCCAAAATCCACGTGTGATGATATAGATAGACTTTGTGCGATGTTTTGGTGGGGTTCGGTGGGAGACAAGAATAAGGCCCACTGGATGAGTTGGAAAAAGCTCTGTAAGAGTAAGAAGAATGGAGGGATGGACTTTAGGGAGCTTGGGGTATTCAACCAAGCTATGCTTGCCAAGCAAAGTTGGAGAATTATCAAGTATCCTAATAGCCTTGTCACCAAAGTTCTAAGGGGGAGATATTTTAGAAACTCTGACTTTCTAGGGGCTAAGCTTGGCACCAACCCCTCGCTTACTTGGAGGAGTATTTTATGAGGGAGAGAGCACTTTAAAAAGGGGATGAGATGGAGAGTTGGTAATGGGAAATATATCAAAATTGGGGAAGATTCGTGGCTGGGTGAGGTTAATGGTTTCAAGCCTGTTTTGGTTAGGAAGGAGATGTCAGAAGCTTATGTGAGTACTCTCATTGATGAGATCGGCAACTGGAAAGAAAATTTTATCAAAGAGAGTTTTATTCCCTCAGACGTTGAAGCCATTTCCAACATCCCACTGGGAAACTTGAGTTCCAAAGATGAAATCATTTGCGGGCCTGAAGCTAAGGGATCATTCACAGTGAAGAGTGCTTACTTCTAGGCTCAGAACCTTGTTGCTGCTAGGAAAGGAAAGCATCAAACTCAGACCTATCAGAATCTAAAGCCATGTGGAGGGACTTTTGGAAATCAAAAGCCAAGACTTTTTTTTTTTTGAAAGACAAGAAACTATGAGATACTTGATTTAAAATTAAACTTGTAAATGAAACATAATGACTTTTTAAAAAATAAAAATTAATATAATTTAAATAAAGAGATTTCTTTTTCAATCAATTGCCATCCACTTCATTTTCAGTAACAGGAAGTCTCGAATGGAACCACACCCACCCTCTCGCCCCGCACGAACATTTAAGTGGAATCCAGTTTCAGTTTTTTTTTTTTTTTTTTTTTTTTTTTTTTTTTTTTTTTATTTTTACAATATGTGCATTGGAAAATTAGAATCTTTATCGATAATTTATATTTTATGTCATTTAACTATGTTTGTGATGAAAAAATTGCATACTTTTATTTAACTTGAGATTTCAAACATAAAAAAGTATATCATAAATTGCAATTTACACTTAAATATTACCATCTTCTCCCTGGACTTGAATTTATGAGGAAAACTAACATTATAATTAGAATTTTATTGACATTTATGAGTTTTTTTGTTGAAGTTATTCAATCGTCTATTTTGTGTATTGATGACTCAACTCTGTGCAAAATTTATTTTAATTAAAATCAATGAAGTTTTAGAAATTTGTACCTTTGTACTTATAATTATATGTGAATGAGTAAAAATTGCAACACTTATCTAAGATGTAGGATCAATTTGAGGATATTAAAATTTCATATAATTTGGATAAATTGATACAACTTATTAAGAATTGACTCTTTTTCCCTCTAAAGGTAATCTATTCATTTTTTTTTTATTCGTGATTATTCAAGAATAAATAAATAAATCTCAATTCATGATTACCAAAATCATTTTCAAAATCGATAATAATATATTTACTTGCATAATTTAATAATGGGAAAAATTCCTCTAAAATAAAAATTGGCCTGCCCCAAAAAAAGAAACTTTATTGGGTTTTTTTTTCAACCCACCTTCAACCTAACATAGACATCGGGACACCAATTTGAAATCCAATAATCAAATATTAATAACTTATCCCTTGTTAGATGATAGTCTTCCTTTGGATCGACTAACATTCTTAAGAGCACAACCTTATATTATTCATATTTATTATTGCATGTGTATTTGTTGCTGGCCAAATTGTAACCTCCCTTTGGGTCGATCACAATTCGCATAAGCAATAAATACACCACATCTGACAACTTTAAATGTTCCAATTTATAAAACAAAAAGCCTTTAAAGAAATTAGACAAAGTGTGTCATATACTAATAAATTGTCAGTTAAATCATGACAATTATTCTTTAATTGGCACAACAAAGAGAAAATTAAATTGTCATCCATACTTTATTATGCCAAAAATAATATAGTGTAGTCTGTAGAATATATATAAATATATATATAATAAATGAATTAATATATATAAATATATGTTAATAAAAAAAGAATATAACTACGAATTGCAAGTGGTTTTGCCCATTGCAATGAGACCACTGCAATTCTCATTCTTTATTACGGTACTAGGGCAATTTGCCATAGCACCTATCTTCATCGACGACACAATGTGTGTCGCCGTTGCATATCTTTTTTTTTTTCTTTCTTTCTTCCTTCTTTTCTTTTCTTCTATTTGGAGAATCAAATCAATGAAAGAAAAGAAAAATCGGAACAACATCAAACTTGATCAAATCAATTACGCAAAATCATCGAATTCGAAAAAAATTTCTGTAACAAAGAATTCTAGATCATGCAAAAATTGACCGACTTCTAATTGATCCAAGTAATTTTGATAGCATGTATTAGAGGCAAGACAACCCATAAATTTATAAGCAACATGTCAAGAAAACTAATGATTTAGCTAGCAACCATGCAAAAACTTGCTCTGATACCACTTGTTGGAATTTATTAATTAAATCTCAATTCATGATTATACAAGAATAAATAAATATCATTCAACAAGAACAACCATGAAAGGAGTTATAATAGGATATAAGCATGGAAGCAAGCCAAAATAAAATTAATTAGAAATGTATAAATACCTGGATCCATGAAATACGATATTGTAGAACGTGTGTGGTTTAGGTCATCCTCAACTATGCAACTTAGACCTTGAATGAGCAGTTTTCTCTATCAGTTGGGTGAGTGTTAGTGCACCTCGGGTACAAATGGTCGAGGGGTGGCATATCACCATTGGTTTAAGAGGAGCATCGAGGTCTTGGGTACAAATGGTCAAGGGTCGGTGTGATGAGTCTAGAAAACAAGTGTTGGGCGCCTGGGGAAGGGCCAATACTTTGTTAAGTCCATCACTATATATAGTCCATTCACTATCTACGCTGTCTCGATACCGAAGGCGCTCGGTAAGGAAAGCACACAGCGTCGGGACGCTACCTCAACAGCGTCTCGACGCTGTCTCGATTACGCAGGCGCCAGATATGGAAAACGCACAGCGTCGGGACGCTAATTACACAGCGTCTCGACGCTGTCACGATGGAGGCGCGCACTAGGGTTTCAACAGGCGCGGTTCAAGCAAGGACGGTCCGGTTCGGACCGGTTCGGCTGGGCTGGGACCTATTTGGTCCGGTTCAGCCAATTTTTGGCATGGTTCGTGATTTTGGAGGCCGGTTCGAGGTGGTTCGGGGCGGTTCGTGCTGTCTAGGCCAATTCCGGAGCTGTACATGGATTTTTTAGGATAGAATTTAGCTAAATTAATGTAATTTAATGCTTTATTTTATCCTAGGGGCCAAAAATTAACCGGTTCAATTGCTATTTATATGCTTTATGGATGTCATATAGATTATTTAATCCCACCTTAGGTTATAAACATGCTCATGCATTTTTTTTTATATATTATAAATTGTTATAATGTATGTTTAAATGCATGGATTGGTTTTCATATTTCTTTATATAAGTGTATATTAATTTATATGAAAAATTGGAAAGCATGAAGCATGTCATTACTTAAATTAAATATAAATAGTTATGTTTAATGTGATGAATGAAGCATGCTTGGTTGATTTTCTTGATTGGCTTATAATTGTTATAATAAAAGAAAATCAAAATTGCATGAAGCATGAAACATCCATAGTTATTAATATAATTGTTATATTATTCATGCAATTGATGTGGCTTAATTATTCAATTTGAATGAGATTGTTGAATGAATTAAACCCTAAATTCTTGATTATAGGATTAATCATTAAAATTTGAAATAGTTCTTTAATATTAATGGTTAGAAACCGTCAATCTATAATCAAGATTTGCATGCAAACATAAGATCATAGGATAAATTGAATTAATTTTAAATTGTTTAAAATTAATTAGACCTAGATCGATTTCTAATAGGATTAGAATCTTTTCTTACTTAGAATTAAAAATAGTTTTAATTTACTAAGTAGGAAAAACATTGCTATGATTATAAGGGAACTCCACCGGTAATGTTCTGTCTAAGGCTGGAGGTATTTAAGTTGACGGTTTACGGAACACCTCCTACCTGGGAACTGACCTGGAATACCGGAGTTGAATTAATCATAGTTAAATGTTAGCATGCAATGTCACTAGGTTTATTAAAAGTGTTTAATGCACCTAGATCTTTAGAGTAAAGACCTTACATTACTGAGGTTATAAGGGAACTCTCTCGGTAAAGTTCTGTCTAAGGCTGGGGGTATTTAAGTTGACGGTTTACGGAACACCTCTTACCTGGGAACTAACCGGATTGAGTTGAATTAACCATAGTAATGTTGACTTGCAATGTTGGGTTTATTAAAAGAAGTTTAATTCACCCAAAAGATTGCAGTTGAATCCTTTCCATAATTGTTATAATAGGATCAGACTTAGATAGATTGACTTAGCCGAATACTATCTAAGTTAAACAACCCTATATTAACCTTAGGACATTTTCAGTGGGAGGAAAATTACAAAACGAGATTTAAATCAAGTTTTGCTCCTACGTCCCTATATTCACAACGTGAGATTCATGCTCGGCTTCGAGTCGCCCTAGGAGCGGCCTCCCTTCGGAAAGTGTTTGCATGGGTCAATATCAAGGTGAATGGGAAAAATGTCCAGAGTAAGTGGGAGCGGGACACGTGTCAACGTATCCCTCGGTCTCCGCCCATAGTTCACACCGTGAGAGTCCTATGATCCGCCAGCAGGTTGCCCTGGCACATCCATCCCTTCGGAGGGCCTGGTCATAGGATTCGGAACATCGTGAACTCCTGAAAAGGATAGGAGCTCTTAGGCTAATCACCAACAGCTGTCTTTCCCTTCGGTAGCCTGTTGGTGCGTGCCTCTGAGATCTGAAAGTGGGAGGGTTACACTTACAAGGATGAGTTAAAATTGTTAACAAATCCTTGACCGAACAACGGTGGCTAATGTCTATAGGAATATGAGTTATTCTGGAATTAGAATTAGCTGAGAGGTGTCTCATTTCAAAGGAGGAATACCTGATCACCCTTCGGTGGCTGATATTCTAAACCTCTGAAACGTCGTTGCAAAACTAAATCAATAGTTTTAGGGTTCTGTGATTGTCTGTTTTGCTAAATTGATTGGATTGTGTGCAATTGTTTGCTTGTATGATGGGTTAAGGCAAAGATAACTAATACGGTCATTGTTTGTTTAAATTTCAGCAATGTCTTCCTCAATTGTCTCTCTGCTTAAAAATGAGAAATTAACCGGCGAAAATTATGCTACGTGGAAGTCAAACTTGAATACGATTCTTGTTGTCGATGATCTGCGGTTCGTCTTAACGGAGGACTGTCCTCCAGCCCCTGCTCGTAATGCATCCCAGGCAGTTAAGAATGCTTATGACCGCTGGACAAAGGCCAATGATAAGACTCGCGTCTATATCTTAGCCAGCTTATCTGAAGTTTTGGCTAAAAGGCATGAGGGCATGGTAACAGCGAGGGAGATTATGAACTCTCTCCAGGAGATGTTTGGACAACCGTCCTACCAACTCCACCATGACGCTCTCAAATACGTTTATAGCTGTCGCATGAAAGAGGGCACGTCTGTTCGGGAGCATGTCCTGGATATGATGGTCCAATTCAACGTGGCAGAGGCAAACGGGGCGGTCATAGATGAGCGTAGTCAGGTTGCATTCATCTTAGAATCTCTTCCGAAGAGTTTTCTGCAGTTTCGAAGCAATGCGATGATGAATAAAATAACATTCAACCTGACTAGCCTCCTTAATGAGCTACAGCTCTATCAGTCTCTTCTTAAGAACAAGGGACAGATAGAAGGAGAGGCAAACGTTGTTCACTCCAAAAGAAAGTTCGAGAAGGGTTCATCCTCTGGAACTAAATCTGTAGCCACTTCTTCAAAGAAAACTCAGAAGAAGAAAGGAAACAAGGGGAAAGCTCCCAGTACTGCTGCCAAAAGCAAGGGAAAAGCCAAAGCTGTGGCAGACAAGGGCAAATGTTTTCACTGCAATGTAGATGGACATTGGAAGAGAAACTGCCCAAAGTACCTTGCTGAGAAAAAGAAGGAAAAGGAAGGTAAATTTGATTTACTGGTTTTAGAAACATGCCTGGTAGAACATGATGAGTTTACTTGGATACTTGATTCAGGAGCAACTAATCATGTTTGCTCTTCTTTTCAGGAAAATAGTTCCTTTCGGCAGTTGAACGATGGAGAAATGACACTCAGGGTCGGAACTGGAGAAGTCATTTCAGCTAAAGCAGTGGGAGCTGCGAAGTTATTTTTTAGAAATAGATTCTTGCTTTTAGAAAGTTTGTTAATCGTTCCCAAGATTAAGAGGAACTTGATTTCTATTTCATGTTTGATTGAACAATCGTATACAGTTACTTTTGATATGAATGAAGCGTTCATTTACAAAAATGGTATACTTATTTGTTCAGCCAAATTGGAAAATAACTTGTATGTTTTAAGACCAACCGAAAACAAAGCACTTTTAAATCACGAATTATTTAAAACTGCTGAAACTCAAAGTAAAAGGCAAAAGATTTCTCCATCAAGTAACAATACTCATCTTTGGCATCTTAGACTTGGTCATATAAACATCGATAGGATCGGTCGTTTGGTAAAGAATGGACTTCTAAGCAAGTTAGAAGATGATTCACTACCACCTTGTGAATCTTGTCTCGAGGGAAAAATGACCAAAAGACCCTTTACTGGAAAAGGTTACAGAGCCAAAGAACCCTTAGAGTTAATACATTCGGATCTATGTGGTCCAATGAATGTAAAAGCTCGAGGAGGGTACGAATATTTCATCTCATTTATAGATGATTATTCAAGATATGGTTACTTATACCTAATGGGACATAAGTCTGAAGCCCTTGAAAAGTTTAAGGAGTTTAAGGCTGAAGTTGAAAACCTATTAGGTAAATCTATTAAAGTACTTCGATCTGATCGAGGAGGGGAGTATATGGATCAAAGATTCCAGGACTATATGATAGAACATGGAATCCAATCTCAACTCTCAGCCCCTGGTACACCTCAGCAGAATGGTGTGTCAGAAAGGAGAAATAGAACCTTGTTAGACATGGTTCGATCAATGATGAGCTATGCTCAATTGCCTAACTCGTTTTGGGGATATGCAGTAGAGACTGCAGTATACATCTTGAACAATGTTCCCTCGAAAAGTGTTTCTGAAACACCTTTCGAGTTATGGAAGGGGCGTAAACCTAGTTTGCATCACTTTCGCATCTGGGGTTGTCCAGCACACGTGCTTGTGACGAATCCTAAGAAACTGGAACCTCGTTCAAAACTGTGCCAATTTGTTGGTTACCCTAAAGAAACGAGAGGTGGTTATTTCTACGACCCACAAGAAAATAAGGTGATTGTATCGACAAACGCCACTTTCTTAGAGGAAGACCACATGAGAGATCATAAACCACGAAGCAAAATAATATTAGGAGAAGCTACTGAAGAATCATCAAGAGTTGTTGATAAAGTTGGACCTTCAACAAGAGTTGATGAAGGAACTAGTTCTTCAGATCCATCCCGTCCATCTCAAACGTTGGGAATGCCTCGACGCAGTGGGAGGGTTGTGTTACAACCTGATCGCTACTTGGGTTTAACTGAAACTCAGGTTGTCATACCTAATGATGGCATTGAGGATCCATTGTCCTATCGACAGGCAATGAATGACAAAGATAAGGATGAATGGGTCAAAGCCATGAACCTGGAAATGGAGTCAATGTACTCCAATTCTGTATGGGAACTTGCAGATCTACCAAATGGGGTAAAACCCATAGGGTGCAAATGGATCTATAAGAGAAAAAGAGATGCAGCTGGAAAGGTACAGACCTTCAAAGCTAGACTAGTGGCAAAGGGTTATACCCAAAAGGAGGGGGTTGACTATGAGGAAACCTTTTCTCCTGTAGCCATGTTAAAGTCCATAAGAATTCTTTTATCCATTGCCACATATTATGACTATGAAATATGGCAAATGGACGTCAAGACTGCCTTTCTGAATGGTAATCTTGAAGAGAATATCTTTATGTCTCAACCCGAAGGGTTCATAGCCCAAGGTCAGGAACAAAAGGTTTGTAAGCTAAATCGATCCATTTATGGATTGAAACAAGCATCCAGATCATGGAACATTAGATTTGATACTGCAATCAAATTTTTTGGCTTTGACCAAAACGTTGATGAGCCTTGTGTATACAAGAAAGTCAACAAAAGGAAAGTAGCTTTTCTAATACTTTATGTAGACGATATCCTACTCATTGGGAATGATGTAGGATACCTAACTGACATTAAGAAATGGCTAGCAGCCCAATTCCAAATGAAAGATCTGGGAGAGGCTCAATATGTTCTGGGAATCCAAATCATTAGGGATCGTAAGAACAAAACGCTAGCTCTGTCTCAAGCAACGTATATTGACAAGATGTTGTCTCGATATTCGATGCAAAACTCCAAGAAGGGACTCCTACCCTTCAGACATGGGGTACACCTGTCTAAGGAACAATCTCCTAAGACACCTCAAGAAGTTGAGAACATGAGACACATTCCCTACGCCTCAGCTGTGGGCAGCTTAATGTATGCCATGCTCTGCACTAGGCCTGACATATGTTATGCAGTGGGAGTAGTCAGTAGGTATCAGTCTAATCCAGGGTTGGACCACTGGGGAGCGGTTAAGAATATCCTCAAGTATCTTCGGAGAACGAGGGACTACATGCTTGTGTATGGAGCTAAGGATTTGATTCTTACTGGATACACTGATTCTGACTTTCAAGCTGATAAGGATTCTTGGAAATCCACATCAGGGTCAGTATTCACCCTCAATGGAGGAGCAGTAGTGTGGAGAAGCATCAAACAAGGATGCATAGCAGACTCAACCATGGAGGCTGAGTATGTAGCAGCTTGCGAAGCAGCTAAGGAGGCAGTGTGGCTCAGAAAGTTCTTGACTGATTTGGAAGTAGTTCCGAATATGAACGTGCCCATAACACTATACTGTGACAACAGTGGGGCTGTAGCCAACTCAAAAGAACCTCGTAACCACAAACGGGGTAAACACATCGAGAGGAAGTATCACCTGATACGGGAGATAGTGCAAAGAGGAGATGTGATCGTCACTAAGATCGCCTCGGAGCACAACATCGCTGATCCATTTACAAAGGCTCTCACGGCTAAAGTGTTTGAGGGTCATCTAGAAGGTCTAGGTCTACGAGATATGTATGCCATCTAATCTAGGGCAAGTGGGAGAAATGTATAATGGGTATAAGGATGCCCTAGTTCATTGTATTTCCAGCTTTAGATTATTGCATTTACATCCCACTAACTAGTGTTTTAGTTCAAGTGGGAGTTTGTTGGGTTTTATGCCCTAAAACTCGTAGATAGTGAATGTAACCGTTGACCGGATATTAATGAAATAATATTGATATATTTTTCCATTAATTGTTATTAGTTATTTTATATTTGTCTTTGCCTAATAATAACCCTAATCCAATAAACTAGACATCCAAGGCTGTAATATGAGTCTTGAACTATATGTAGCGACATATGGGATCATTGTTCAAGAAACAGCCTAAAGGGTCTATAGTATAGGGATAAGACTGGGTGCCTTATCCTGGTGACACTATGGATACGGCCCACTTTGTATTTGATACAAACGCTGCGATCCAACGCGTTCGTGTAGGAGACATGCGAGTGGGGGTATCCTATGCAATGAGTTTGCATAAGACCGGACCGCGAAATAGTAACCACTAGTTATAACACCGTTAACTAGTTGGTTTTCTATTTCACTAGGACGGCCGAGACAACTTAGTCTTAATCCTGAGTTGATTATGGACTCCTGCTCATGAGAGACTGTCCTTTGATTTGCATGGGTGAGAGTGGCCAATACGCCGACTCAATAAGCCTACCACTTTGGGGACAAGATCGAATGGGGAGCTGGGAACATAATCGTACAAGATGGAATTCACTCATTCCCGACTTTAGGGAAGCAGATGAGTGTTCCCTTAAGTGGTTACTCCGAGTCTTGAACAAAGGGCCCTACCCTCTCAATGGCACGAGAGGGTTTTCTGTTTAATGGTTGGACCATAAACAGATTGTTCATTAGAGGAGAATTGGTACTTAAGGAAATAGAGGTGACCCAGGGGTAAAACGGTAATTTGACCCAGCTGGTGTTACGGACACTCGTGAAGGACTAACTAGTCGATATTAGTCTAAGTTCCGTGGACACAGAAAATATGTCTGCAGTGAGAAGAGTGCAACTGTGAGTCTATAGTGGAATGTACACACAGTTAACGAATATTGATTATTGTGGTTAATGAGTTTAACCAATTAATCTCACATCGTTGGAGCTTCTGATCTGCAGGTCCATAAGGTCCCACTGGTAGCTCGTAAAGTAATTTGAGGCAACTAAGTAATTAAATGTAAATTGAAAATGTTCAATTTACTAAGGGAAATAAATATAATATATATTGATATATTATTATGAGAGAAATTAATATTTGAAAAGTTCAAATATAAATTTATGGAAGATTGAAAAGAATTAATTAATTTAAGTCCTAAAAGTGTTTGGGCAAAATTAATTAATTCAAGGCCGAAAATTAAATATGTGATATTTAATTGGTGGTTAATTAATTAAAGAATTCATTAACCATGAATTAATCAATTATGTAAATAATTAATCACTTAAGGAAGTGATTAATCATTTATGGGAATGATCTAATTACTTATGGAAGAAATTAGTCATTTATGGAAAAGATTAATCAATTGGGGAATTGATTGATCATGATTGATTAATTAAGGAATAAAGATTGAATCAATTTTGGAAAAGATTGATTTAATTGAATATTTTATTCATGGCCTCTCTTCTATAAATAGAACACTAGACCTAATTGGTCATGACACTTGACACTCTTGAAAGACAAGACCTAGAATTCTCTCTAGCCTCCCTCTTAGAGAAAGACTCCCACAAGTCTTTGGCCTCCTAGACTTAGAGACATACCGGTGTAACCTCTGTGGTTATTGTGTAAATCAAAGAAGAATTTCCAGCGAAGAATACCTTGAAGCGGCTGCTGCGTTTTCGTTCGTGGAGCTTCGTTGGCGAAGAACGGTCAAGTCTACAACGGAGGTTTGTAACGGTTCTTCCTCTTTTCTTTAGAAAAGTTTTAAAAATAAATTTAGATTTATTTTAGCATGTTTAAACCGATTTTACAGCGGCTTTAAAGTTAGTTTAAAGTTTTGTTTGAGTTTTCGTAACGGTTTTTAATGTTAATTAATATACGGCGTAAGGTCCAATCGATGCGCTTCCGCTGCGTGGGGACTTTTATTCCCTTCATCCTACACATCATGCCCAATGACATGCTCATAAATCCAAAATGCACAACCCGTATATGCTCGTTAACTCATATCATGCTTTTAGTCCATATAATCCAAACAACATGCTGATCTCAACATTAGATTCATGCTTTTTAGACAATCATCATGAACAACAAGATTACCATACAAGGTCAAACCACGTTACAATAGCATACTACACATCACAAACCAACAACAACACCCGATACAATGCCAGATCATAGATTAACATAATTCAGCATGCTCAAAATTCACAATAATTCATGAACATCAATACGTCAGCAGATCTATAGCACATAATAAAACTAAATCGATATAACACACAACATGCTAGCACACAACAAACAGACTCAACATATAGAAATCCACTTACAAAAAGCTAAAGCGCTCCTAAGCAATTCTAAGGAGTTGCTGCAATAAGAAAGACACGGCTTCAAAGCTAGGACTCACTTGCTAAACCTAAAATTAAGACAAAATGGTGCTTAGAAGAGATGTTCTTACCCAACAAGAGGCTTACGTTAGGATTTGAACAACCTAAAGGCCAAACTGAAACTACAAGCAAGATTTCCAAAGGTTAGAAACTAGTTCATAGAATACAAACCTAGCTTGAAAAGGTTTAAACGAAGTCTTGCTACCTAATCCTTACCAAAAAGACTTGGGTCTTGGAAAGAAGTGATCAAATGAATCCAAACCTACAAATAGGGAGTTTCCAAGCATTAGGGATCAATCTAACAAACTTTAAAATACTTTTAATGAGTTTGAAAGGTCTGAAACATG
Organism: Luffa acutangula; assembly: GCA_036850905.1. Lineage (NCBI taxonomy): Eukaryota > Viridiplantae > Streptophyta > Magnoliopsida > Cucurbitales > Cucurbitaceae > Luffa > Luffa acutangula. Next base: position 24,601,822 of record CM072087.1, on the reverse strand, counting down.
CTGGAAATTGTTGAACCTTACCCAAAAGACTTGAACACTTGTTGAACAGTGATCGAAAGGCTCCAAAAACATTGATCTAAAGTTGCAGGTGAAGAGAATAAAAGTCCCCATGCAGCGGAAGCGCATCGATTGGACCTTACGCCGTATATTAATTAACATTAAAATACCGTTACGATAACTCAAACAAAACTTTAAACAAACTTTAAAGTCGCTGTAAAATCGGTTTAAACATGCTAAAATAAATCTAAATTTATTTTTAATACTTTTCTAAAGAAAAGGGGAAGAACCGTCACATACCTTCGATGTAGACTTGACCGTTCTTCGCCAACAACGCTCCAACGAACAAAAACGCAGCAGCCTTCTCGCCTCTTGATCGCTGGAATTTTCTTCTTTTAATGACACAATAACCACAGAGGTTACACCGGTATATCTCTAAGTCTAGGAGGCAAAAGACTTGTGGGAGTCTTTCTCTAAGAGGGAGGCTAGAGAGAATTTTAGGTCTTGTCTTTCAAGAGTGTCAAGTGTCATGACCAATTAGGTCTCGTGTTCTATTTATAGAAGAGAGGCCATGAATAAAATATTCAATTAAATCAATCTTTTCCATAATTGATTCAATCTTTATTCCTCAATTAATCAATCATGATTAATCAATTCCATAATTGATTAATCTTTTCCACAAATGACTAATTACTTTCATAAGTGATTAGATCATTTCCTTAAATGATTAATCACTTCCTTAAGTGATTAATTATTTCCATAATTGATTAATTCTCGGTTAATGAATTCTTTAATTAATTAACCACCAATTAAATATCACATATTTAATTCCCGGCAGAGAATTAATTAATTTGCCCAAACACATTTTAGGCCTTAGATTAATTAATTCATTATTTTGAACTCTTTCAAACTTCTATAAATTTATATTTGAACTTCTTCAAATATTAATTTCTCTCATAATAATATATCAATATATATTATATTTGTTTCCCTTAGTAAATTGAACATTTTCAATTTACATTTATTACTTAGTTTCCTCAAATTACTTTACGAGCTACCAGTGGGACCTAATGGACCTGCAGATCAGAAGCTCCAACGATGTGAGATTAATTGGTCAAACTCATTAACCACATTAATCAATATTCGTTAACTGTGTGTACATTCCACTATAGACTCACAGTTGCACTCTTCTCACTGCAGACATATTTTCAATGTCCACGGATCTAGACCAATATCGACTAGTTAGTCCTTCACGAGTGTCCGTAACACCAGCTGGGTCAAATTACCGTTTTACCCCTGGGTTACCTCTATTTCCTTAAGTACCAATTCTCCCTTAATGAACAACCTGTTTGTGGTCCAACCATCAAACAAAAAACCCTCTTGTGCCATTGAGAGGGTTGGGCCCTTTGTTCAAGACTCGGAGTAACCACTTAAGGGAACACTCATCTGCTTCCCTAAAGTCGGGAAGGAGTGAATTCCATCTTGTACGATTATGTTCCCAGCTCCCCATTCGGTCTTGTCCCCAAAGTGGTAGGCTTATTGAGTCGGCGTATTGGCCACTCTCACCCATACAAATCAAAGGACAATCTCTCATGAGCAGGAGTCCATAATCAACTCAGGATTAAGACTAAGTTGTCTAGGTCGTCCTAGTGAAATAGAAAACCAACTAGTTAACGGTGTTATAACCAGTGGTTACTATTTCGCGGTCCGGTCTTATGCAAACTCATTGCATAGGATACCCCCACTCGCATGTCTCCTACACGAACGCGTTGGATCGCATCGTTTGTATCAAATACAAAGTGGGATGTATCCATAGTGTCCCCAGGATAAGGCACCCAGTCTTATCCCTATACTATAGACCCTTTAGGCTGTTTCTTGAACATTGATCCCATATGTCACTACATATAGTTCAAGACTCATATTACAACCTTGGATGTCTAGTTTATTGGATTATGGTTATTATTAGGCAAATACATATATAAAATAACTAATAACAATTAATGGAAAAATATATCAATATTATTTCATTAATATCCGGTCAATGGTTACATTCACTATCTACGAGTTTTAGGGCATAAAACCCAACAGCAGGGCTATGGACAGTCTGATCTAAGACCATTCAAGCTATGGGTAAACGCCAAAAGCTGGATTCGAACCTAACAGCTTGCTGGAAATGATTCAAATGGCCTAATCCTGCAAATTTGAAGCTATCAACGAGTGGGTAAATCATACCAATGCCAATTGGGGTATGGGCAATCTGATTTAAAGTCAAATGGACTATGGGTTAGAGGTTAATCTTACCAAAACAGGGAGAATTGCACTGGTTGCTCCATGACTGCACAAGCTGTGCACGGGGAAAGGAATTCAACGTTGCACAATTAGGTAAAGTTGCGTCGTGCGCGATTGCAGCACGTGTGAGTTGGACGCTCAAGGAGAAGTACTAGATGTCGCCACTCAACCTGAAGAAAATCGACATAAAGAATGCGTGCGACCTGATCGTGAAGAGAGGGAGAGATGATCGAGAGAGAGAGAGGGATGTTAGAGAGAACGATCTTACGCCACTACACGTGGGTGTTGTTGTCGCACGTTGCCAATGAAAGGGAGTGAGGGAGATGGCAGCTGGGTGGGTCTGTTGCACACGACCGTCGGTGAGAAGAGGAGAAGAGATTAGAGAGAGAGATTCTCCACTGCTTGGTGTTCGTTGTGTCGAGGAGAGAAGAGACGAGGGGGGAGGGTTGCAGCTGATACAAGGAAGAGGGGGAGAGAAAAGAAGCTAGAGTTTCTTTTATTTTCCTCTTTTCTTTAATTATCCCAATTAGAAAATTCTAATAAATAAAATAGGGGAAAGTCTTTGGGATTATTATTTTCTAAAATGAACCCGATCAATTTAAGAAAGGAATATTATAGGGCTTTCTAAATTTCCCAACTTTGAAAACCCACAATAAGGAACCTAAAGATTTGAGATAACATCTAATGAGGAGAGAATTTGGTTTCCTTTAAACTTAGGCAATAAGACCAAAAATAAAATCTCAAGATTAAGGAATTAAAGATTTAATAGAAATCTCTTTTCTCTAAATTCAAGAAATTTAATTAGTCAACTTAACGAATAGGTCTAAATTCTAGATATAAACTTTAGGGAATAAACCCAAATGATCTAGAGTTAGCTTAATTTTTAAAACACGGGGCGCTACAAGAATTATATGGATTTGATGTCGGTACAGTCACCAAAGCAACTTGTTTGGTATGCACACAACAACTTTTTCTTTTTTTGTTTCTTTTTTTTATAAAAAAAATACACTTTTAGTCTTGAGGTTTGGTTTAGGTTTCATTTTGGTCCTTGAATTTTCAAACTCAACAATTTAGTCCCTGAAGTTTGATTTTAGTTTCATTTTAGTCCCTTCATCGATTTTTCCATTAAAAACTAATGATTTGCTGACGTCGCACTATTTTTTATTAAAAAAATATTTTTGAATTTTTAAAATATAAATATATTAAAAATAATAAAAAAAATTTATTGTTTATTATTTTTTTTATTTATTCTCTATTCTCTTTCCTCTCCTTCTTCTTCATGTTCTTCTTCTTCAGCACAACTCCCAACAACCGGTCGGCAGCCGTCGCTCGTCAGTGACTCTTTTTTTTTCCTTTTTCTCCAACTTTTCTTTTCTTTTAAAAAAAAACAAAACAAGGAGGGAAGAGACCCTCTCGTTCTGCCGAAAAACTGAGGAGAAAACCCCTCTTTGCGTCGCCGCCTGCGTATGTGAAGTCTAGATCTGCCGTCACCTCTCTATTCCTCTCGCTCGTGTTCCGTCGGCAGCAAGTAAACCCTATCATTCTGGTTTGTATCCCGTTCAATCGCATCTATGAAGTCCAGATCTATCGCCGCCTCTCCATTCCTCTCGCACGTGTTCTGCCGATAGCAAGGAAACCCTCTTGTTTTGGTTTGAACTGCGTTCGATCGAGTTCGTGAAGTCCAAATCTGGGTTTGTATCGCGTTCCTGAAGTCTAGCGGCGAGTGAAGTTCTTTGTTCCGATTCATATCGCATTCGATTGGAGGCAATGCTCGTGGATTTGCTTATCTCTGTTTAGATCTCATCTTCCACGAACCTTAAATCTCCCATCTCTCATCTTCGTTCTCAGACCGTTGGTAGCACATATTCATGCAAACAAACGGGAATGGGTTGGTGGCCAGCGAAGAGAAAGAGAAAATGGGAATGGGTTGGCAATCGACAAAGAGAAAAAGCAAATGGGAATGGGGTTAGCGACCGACAACAACAATATGGTTATTTTTCCCTTTTTGTTTTCCTTTTCCTTTTCTATTTAGAACAAAAAAAAAAAAAAAAAAAGATAAGAAGAAAAGAAGAAGAATAAGAGAAGGGGGAAAGGAAAAAAAAAGGTCACTGACTAGCTGCCGCGCCCGACCACCAGACATTCACCAAGAGTTGTGTTGAAGAAGAAGGAGAGGAGAGAGAAGAAAGAAGAAATAAAAAAAAATAAAAAATAATAATATTTTTAATATATTTATATTTAAAAATAATTATTTTTTAAAAAGAAAATAGTATCCCGTCAGCAAACCATTAGTTTTAAACGAAAAAATGGATGGAGAGACTAAAATGAAACTAAAACAGAACTCAGGAGTTAAATTGTTGAGTTTCAGAACTCAGGGACCAAAATGAAACCTAACCCAAACCTCAGGGACTAAAAGTGTATTTTTCCATTTTTTTAAATTTACTTATTATGAATCAATAACACCCTAATTTGGTTGAACTCAGGAACCAAAAACATGACTTAAAGCACTTCGAAAGTATAACAACTAAACTAAACTAAACTCAGCAAAAACTTAAGAACATAGCAATCAAACTTATCATTAAAAGAAATATTAAACTCATCAAACTACACAAACCATTAGAGTTATCAAACCTTAAACTTATGAACATACCAACAAATTTGTTGAACAAAATATGATTCAATATTTAAAACTTAGCATTGAAATGACTAAGGCAAATCCACAATATCTAAAACAATCATATGAAAATAAATCAAGAGAAGATGATTCAGTAATAATTCTTTAAAACAACTGAACAAACACGATTTTATAACAAGTTGAACAAAATATAGAAACACCAAGTTTATTTCTAATGACTCAAGGAAATACCCTTACCAAAATGTCTACTAATCCAGTAGATGAGTCACTTCTGTGACACTATTGACTCTCCAAAATAAAACCTACAAAACAATATTACATAAAGTTAAGCTTAACAAATTAAAAGAAATGACTAACCGGAAGGGAGGGCATATTTTAAACTATGCAAATGAGGAGATATTTCAAAAGCTTCAGCTCCACATCTATATGGCAAATATATCCCAACCTTCAAAGACGCTTTAAAACGAGCTCTTAATTGCAATATATATAATCAACCAACATGTAACATCAAATCCAACAATTCAGCAAACATGCTCTTTTCCGCATGACTCATCTATATTTAGATCAAAGAAGAAACTCAACCATTATTATAGAATATCCCCACAATTAGAATGGATTATAATGTATAAATAATTATAATTCCTAAAACAATTAGAAAGTGAACCACAAGAAGAGCAATGAAACATGGGCCTTAATTCAAATTGTAAAGGATTTAGCTATGCTTACTTTTTTAATTATCAAAAAGTATTGCAAACTGCTACGCTCAAAAGCACAAGCACATCTTATAGAGTTCAAAGCAACATATGTACCATTTTCAATAAGATAAAGTGACATATGTATTGTCAATACTAAATAAGAAAATAAATTAAAGTTGTAAACAACTTTTATCTAACAACTTACTCCACAAAAAGGCGAGATGGTTTTTGGTTCCCAATCATGAAAGTGAAAATGTACTCCATAACTATTCAACACACTACCTTTTGCCAAAAGATAATTATAAGCTAGAGTACTATAATAAGAGATAGAAATACCAAATGAATTTGAGGGAGAAGGTACGTACCTTGCCAGGAAGAATTGTAAAAATAGATAACCACCCTCTCCCTTGCCAGAAAGAAAAACAGAAAAAAAAAAAAACACCCAGAGAGAATATACAATACAAGAAATAAATTAGTATAAAATGTGTAGTTATTAGTGTTGATAACTTTCAAAAAGCAAGTTATTTCTCACATAAATTTAAGTTGAATAAGGCTAGAAAAGAATCATGATGCGCTGGTTAGGAGCATATCAACAGAGAATTGTGGTAAATTAATCTTAGAGGGCATATTCTTTGATACGACAAGAAATTGCATGTTTATATATTCTAACGCATGTTTTCTGTAGTTGTTTCTCTTGTCGAAGTTATCTTTCAGCGCAGGCGCTAGTCCGAGCACGAGAAAAGTACATCGACAGCCTGTTTGATGATCATTTTGACATGTGGCTGAATTGCAAGCTGGCAAAAGAAGAGTGGAGCACGCTAGCCTATTCCTTGGAGAAGTCAGCATCCTTCGCCTATATAAATCCCCCATTTGCCAGAAGTAAAGAGGGCGGCAACGGAGAGAGAGAAAACGGAGAAAGGAAGAAGTCAAGAACCAGTGCAGTTACCTCTTGATTATATCATGTCTTGCGTTATGTTTTCTATTTGTAGCGTGAGCTAATTTCCTTTTATCAAGGCATAGCCTAGGCACCCAAGTGGCGATAACATTATTCTATATGCGTTAAGTTTGAATGAATTGATGCTTTCTACTTAGATGCGTTAATATTTTCATTACTAATTCTCGCCTTGCCATCCAGTTTCGGTAGCAGCATGATAAATCCTTGACGGGTAACACATGTGGAAATATTTAAGTAGAGCAAGTTAACGCATTGCATGTAGTCTAGGTTGTGTTAGCCTTAGCACTGCTACGAGAGATATTTCATGAATTTGTTTCGATTGTTTAACGAATAACTCAATCACTTGCAAGTAATTAAAGAACAGTACCAGCGAGTGAACTAATTGAACAGAACGTTGTTAGTTCTATGCCAAACGCATGTGTAATACTGGAAGGGAATCACATGTTTATTTCTCGCTTAGGCATCATTAGCATTTCATTCATATTATGCGCTACTGAATGAGTTATCAACGCATGTGGTCGCTGCGGTTATAGTCTTGATAGCCTTTCTCTTCTGTTTATCTTTTATCTCTATCACATACTCTTATTTCTGTGTCTTTATTTGCAACTCTCATCCACGCACTCAACCTTTTACCCTAATTTACTTAGTGCCATGCGTCTGAGTGTCGTTTAACAAGCTTGTTAGATTCTCTTTTCCCTTCCTTGTGTTCTGACCCTGGGGTGCTCCAAGTATTACTTGGTTATGCTTAATTTATAATTGGATTAGTGAATCTCTACGATATTTTCAGCATAATTTTGAGTCGATCTATTTTCACCAACCAAGTGTTATGGAAAATGTGTAGTTATTAATGTAATATCTTGTCCATTGTACCTCTAGTTGAAATTCTACACAATCAGCAAAATGAGCATCAGCTATCGACTCATCTGAATTGTGTGATCGCAATTTAACAGTCACTCAAACTCTTCCAGGAACTACACTCATCCATTATTTATATTAAAGAAAAACATTCAATGAACTAAAAAATGTATAGAACTGAACAATATGTGAAAAAGAAAGATCATATCATTAAAATGATCATTCCCAACTATGAATGTACTTCAGAATTTATTAAATTATTTAAAGGTTAATATCATCTAGACAGAATAAATTTAAAAAATGGTTTTTGGTTTGCGTTGCTAGAGGATTAGCTTATTGGTGTGAAATGCAAAAGATGAAATTGTTGAAGGAGAAATTTTGACCAATCACAAATTGCCACGTCATTATTTAAAATTAATGACGAAATTACAAATAATTAAATTTGGGACCAATTATAAGTTGACATGTGTCTGAAATTTAATTTAAAGACAAAGTTGGCGAATTATAATTTTATAGGGCCAAATTTCTATTTTGATCAATTAATTGAAATTAAATTATCTTGATCAGATTAATTAATTTGACCAATTAATTAAAAGAAATTATTATTTGGATCAAATTTGAGCCTTTTAAATATTTGGGTCATATGGTTTTGTGTCAAATATGAACCAGACCCAAGACTAGATAGTTGAGCCCAAGACCGATAAAGCCCAAGCCCAAGTTGTTGGCCCAAAAAGTCACCAGGGTCCATCCAGCGAGAACTCTATAAATAGAGAGGTTCTCTTCCATTCTGGGGGGTTAGAATTTTGAAGCTCCAAGCCAGAGTCAAAGAATTCAGAGAAATTCCGTCAAGATTCAAGACTGAAGACTGAAGACTCCTTGAAATCCATAACTTTCAAAGTGTTGAAAACTTCTTGAAGATTGAAGACTCCTTCAAGATTGGAAGACTTCAAGCTCCAAGAATCCATTGAAGTTACAGACTCGAGATCAAGCGTTCCAGCCCTGGAGTGAAGCACATCTACATACAAGAGAGAGAATCAGAGGATTAACATTAGAGATTGTATATCCACACGCATACAAATATTAATACAAGTATATTGTTTATTCCACGTGTCTCCATCTTCGAAGTTACGTGTGAACAAATTGGCACGCCCAGTTGGACCATCTCTACCTCTCATCTCTTTCTCTTGTTTAAAGATCCAACCAACGTGATGGCACCAAAGAAAGCTCCCGCAAAGGTTACAGCATCGAGCGACTCTTATACGGGTCCTGTCACTCGTAGTCGTTCCCAAGGAATTGAGATCAAGGAGGATCATACTCCTCTCGTTATTGCAAGTAGGATCTCAAAGTTGATTGAAGAATCCTCTAAGATAAGGTTGTGGTCAAAGACAACCCGTTGTTCGAATCTGACATTCCAACATCTTAGTAGCCAAAGGATACACTAAATCCTGATGTGATATCTGTCATGATTGCTGATGTAGACCAGGATGAAAGAATGGCAGAGATGGAAAGAAAACTCAATCTCTTAATGAAGGCAGTTGATGAAAGAGATCTTGAGATTACCTATTTGAAGAACCAACTGCAAAACCGAGAAACGGCTGAGTCTAGCCAGACCCCTACTGTAGGAAAGAATGATAAGGGGAAGGTTGTCATCCGTGAGGACCAACCACAACACTCCGCGTCAGTTGCCTCTTTGTCCGTCCAACAACTGCAGGACATGATCATGAATTCCATCAGGGCTCAATATGGTGGACCCACTCAAAGTTCCCTCTTGTATTCCAAACCTTATACAAAGAGGATTGACAATCTGAGACTGTCCTCTGGGTATCAGCTTCCCAAGTTCCAACAGTTTGACAGAAAGGGCAACCAAAAGCAGCACATCTCCCACTTTGTTGAAACCTGTGAGAACGCCAGTACTCGGGGAGATTTGCTTGTTAAGCAATTTGTCCGAACACTGAAAGGAAATGCATTCGATTGGTACACTGACCTGGAGCCTGAGACAATTGCCAATTGGGAACAAATTGAGAGAGAGTTTCTGAATCGCTTCTACAGTACGAGGCGAACAGTTAGTATGACAGAACTCACGAGCACAAAGCAACGGAAGGGTGAGCCAGTCATCAACTACATCAACCATTGGAGAGCCTTGAGTATCGACTGTAAAGATAGACTCTCTGAAGTGTCCTCTGTTGAGATGTGCACCCAAGGCATGCATTGGGGACTTCTTTACATCTTACAAGGGATAAAACCCCGGACCTTTGAAAAATTAGCGACTCACGCTCATGATATGGAGTTGAGCATCGCTAGTAGAGGAAATAAAGATCTCGTAGTCCCAGACATGAGGAAAGAAAAGAAGGAAGTCAAAGGCACTGAGAAAGTTACGAAGAGTGCCACAAAAGAATCCATGGTCGTCAACACGATCCCGTTGAAATTTTCCTCCAAAGGAAAAGAAAGTAAATCCGATAAGCGAATGGAGACAGACGAGAGACGTCATCTAACTTTAAAAGAAAGACAAGAAAAAGTGTATCTGTTTCCAGATTCCGACGTCCCAGATATGTTGGAACAATTGTTGGAGAAGCAACTAATTGAACTCCCTGAATGCAAACGACCGGAAGAGTTAGGGAAAGTCAACGATCCTAACTACTGCAAGTATCACCGAGTCGTTAGCCATCCAGTGGAGAAATTTTTTGTCTTAAAAGCGCTAATCCTTAAGTTGGCTCGTGAAAAGAAAATTGAGTTGGACCTTGATGAGGTGGCTCAAGCGAATCATGCAACAATAATGGCGAATGTGGGGGATCAAATTCCTTTAATTTTCTCATGTGATTATGAAGAGAGGCTGATTCAATTTGGGACCCTTGATCCCGTAGTGGTTTGATTTCGAAAAGAAGCCACAATGAAGGGGTCCCAAGAAAAATATAATTTCATTGAAGATGAGAACGAAGGCTGGACCCTTGTCGTTCGTCGTAAAAAGCAAAAGCAAAGTTACGCACGGAAAGAGTCCCGCCTATTTCGAGATAGTAAAAGAAATGTTAAGTCTCAAAGGAAGAAGAGAAAAAAGAAGTCGAGGAGGTCAAAGCCTGTCGTGGAGGAAAGTGAAGATTTCGTTTGCCCTCCACCACCCATAACTTTGGTAGAATACTTCCCAAGGCGCTTTCTCGATGATAGTCAAGGAGAAGCACTTGAAATCGTCACGTGTCACATTGTGGACGTGGTGGAAGATGATGATGTCCCTGCTAGTTCCTTGGAAACGGTGGCAAGTCTAGGAGACTTATCCTCCTACAGCATAAAGGACTTATTGTCACTTCCTCAGGAAGCTAAAAGTGTCCTTATTGATTCGTTTATCGAGTCTGATAGTTCAAATGTCCCGACCTCTAAGGCACTCACATGCGCTTCGTGTTGTATGTCTATATGATTTTCTAATGAAGATTTGTTGTTAGGGTCAAAGCCTCACAATAGACCTTTATTCGTCTCAGGATACATCTGAGAACAGAAGGTTAGTCGGATCCTCATTAATGATGGATCAACTGTCAACATAATGCCTAAGTCAACCATGAAGCAGTTAGGCATCTCGATGGAAGAACTATCAAACAGTAAGTTGGTGATTCAAGGTTTCTATCAAGGGGGACAACGAGCATACGCCTCGAGCTCATCATTGGGGAATTGAAGGTCGATACTTTGTTTCATGTGATAGGTTCCAAGACCACTTATAAGCTGCTATTAGGTCGCCCTTGGATCCATGGCAATGGAGTGATAACTTCTACATTGCACCAGTCTTTTAAATTTTATCAAGATGACATTAAGAAAGTTGAGGCTGACACTAGCCCATTCACAGAAGCTGAATCCCATTTCGATGATGCAAAATTTTATATGAAGAGCGACAACACAGGGGAAGTTTTACGTGCAGAAATCCCCTTGATAAAAAAGAATGACAAACTCAATTTAGAGCCACAAGCAGATGCAAGGAAAGAAGTTGTTGAGGATGTGAAGGCATCTGACCTGAAAAAGGGTGAAATATCTACAAGCCTTGTGAAACCTAAAGTTGTAAAGGATGAGAAATGTTCACATGTCCTACGATATGTCCCTTTATCTAGGCGTAAAAAGGGTGAATCACCTTTCACTGAATGTCCGAAAAGCATAAAGGTCAGTGACGTTGAAATTCTGAAGGAAAGTTTCACTACACCTCTTATAAAGATAACAAAGCAAGAGGTTAAGAAACCTAAGGATGACCAGATAAAAACGATTTTGCCTGAAAAACGAACTAAAGACAGGTTTGACCCCAAGGCATACAAACTTCTAGCGAAAGCAGGTTATGACTTCACATCTCATACTGAGTTTAAAGTCTAAGGGTTTTTTATGAAAGACCTGAGCTCTCTGCAACACAGAAGAAACTTCTAAAAGAAGGTTACAATCTGCCTACAACGAGAAAAAGGACTTGGATATAAGTCATCCGAACCAGTTCGCATAACAAGAAAAGGGAAGGCGAAAGTGGCAGACATAAATCATATAACAATAGAGGAGGTTGATGACTCAAAAGAAGAACAGTGCGTCGACCAACGAGCTTCTGTTTTTAGGCGCATCAGGCTACCAATTGCTCGTGCTTCAGTCTTTCAAAGATTAACTGTGAATGAAACAGAAGAGAAAAGTGCACAACCTACCAATAGCTCCACTCGATCTTCAGTTTTTCGAAGGTTAAGTATGTTCATTGGGGAAGAAGAAAGTACACTTTCAACTCCAAATGTCACGCGACCTTCAACTTTTTGAAGGTTAAATATGCCCATTGGGGAAGAAGAGAGTACACTTTCAACTCCGGATGTCACATGACCTTCAGCTTTTAGAAGGTTAAATATGCCCGTTGGGGAAGAAGAGGGTACATTTTCAACTTCAGATGTGGATCGACCATCAGTTTTTCAAAGGTTAACTGTTACCACAAGAAGAGACAAAAAAGAGCAGTCTGCTTCGTCGACTTCTCACCGACTTCAATATGAAGATGCGATGAAAACTAAAAAGATCACGAAGGCTGATGGAGAAATTTGTAGTGCAGTTCCTTCACGAATGAAAAGACAAACCTTTGTTACTGTCGATACGGATGGTTCTTTGAAGGTAAAGAGACGTGATGTTGTCATCATCAATCCTTCAGAAGAAGATAGTGACCAGGAAGAAGAACAAGCCTCTTGCTTTCATATCACTATTGAAGAAGAAACAGAGGTCGAAATGTCTGAAGTAGATGAGGATGAAGCACCTTTATCACTTGAAGACGACAGCGAATCTACAGTGGATGAGCTTAAAGAAGTAAATCTAGGTACGCCAGAAGAGCCACGCCCAACTTTTATAAGCACGTCACTTACTCCCGACGAAGAAGGTGAGTATATGAGTTTACTCGCTTTATATAGAGATATCTTCGCCTGGTCATATAAAGAGATGCCTGGACTTGATCCAAAAGTACCCGTCCATCATCTCACAATTAAAGAGGGGTATCGGCAGGTCAAGCAGGCTCAGCGACGCTTTCGCCCGAAACTTATCCCTCAAATCGAAATAGAGGTCAATAAGTTGATAGAAGCATGATTCATCCGTGAGGTAAAATACCCTACGTGGATAGCCAACATTGTTCCTGTTAGAAAGAAGAATGGACAACTTCGTGTTTGCGTTGACTTTCGTGATTTGAATAACGCATGTCCCCAAGAGGATTTTCCATTGCCAATCACAGAAATAATGGTGGATGCCACCACAGGACATGAAGCTTTGTCTTTTATGGATGGATCATCGGGTTATAACCAGATTCGAATAGCTCTTGCAGATGAAGAAATGACAGCCTTTCGAACTCCAAAAGGGATATACTGTTACAAAGTGATGCCCTTTGGGTTAAAGAATGTTGGTGCTACTTATCAACGTGCTATGCAAAAGGTCTTCGACGATATGCTGCATAAACATGTCAAGTGTTATGTTGATGATCTTATTGTTAAGTCAAAGAGATGACAAGATCACTTGAAGGATCTAAAAGTGGTATTTGATCGTTTGAGAAAGTATCAATTGAGGAAGAACCCACTCAAATGTGCATTCGATGTTACTTCTGGGAAATTCCTTGGATTTGTTGTTAGACATCGAGGAATCGAAATAGACCAGTCAGAGATTGACACCATTCAAAAGATGCCAAGGCCTAAAAACTTACATGAGTTGAGAAGCTTGTAAGGTCGTTTGGCCTACATTCGAAGATTCATCTCTAACTTAGCCGGTTGATGCCAACCTTTTCAAAGGCTAATGAGGAAAGGAGAGAAATTCGAGTGGGATGAAGCATGTCAAAACGCTGTCGAAAACATTAAGAAATATTTGCTTAACCCTCCTGTCTTAGGAGCCCCCATACCTGGAAAGCCATTGATTCTATATATTACTGCTCAAGAAAGATCACTGGGAGCGTTATTGGCACAAGAAGGGGAGAAGGGAAAAGAACAAGCCCTTTATTACTTAAGCAGGACTCTGAATGGTGCTGAGATAAATTACTCACCCATTGAGAAAGTGTGTCTCACTCTCTTCTTCGCTATTGACAAGTTAAGGCATTACATGCAAGCTTTCACAGTGCACCTGGTCGCAAAAGTTGATCCTATCAAGTATGTTCTATCAAGGCCAGTTATTTCTGGACACCTAGCTAAGTGGGTCATCTTACTTCAGCAATATAATATCGTGTATGTACCTCAAAAGACGGTCAAGGGGCAGGCATTAGCCGACTTCTTGGCGAATCATCCAATTTCGTCCGATTGGAAGTTATGTGAAGACCTACCTGATGAAGAAGTCTTCTATGTTGAAATCACGGAGCCCTGGACTATGTACTTTGATGGTGCAGCACGAAGAAGTGGAGCAGGGGCAGGAATCGTATTTATTTCACCTGAGAAACACATGCTTCCCTACAACTTTGTGCTTGGTGAATTGTGTTCAAACAATGTTGCTGAATATCAAGCGCTAATAAGTGGCCTCCAAATGGCCTTGGAGATTGGCATAGCATATATTGAGGTCTATGGTGATTCAAAGTTGGTCATTAGCCAACTCTTACTCCAGTATGAAGGGAAGCATAAAGACTTGAAGCCTTATTTCATCTATGCAAAACAACTGCTAGAAAGGTTTGACAGTATACTACTAGAGCATGTTCTTAGATCAGAAAATAAAAAGGCAGATGCTCTAGCTAATTTGGCGACTGCCCTAACAATCTCAGAGGATATGTCGATGAACATCTCACTTTGTCAGAAGTGGATAGTGTCGCCAATAGAAGATGAAGGTCAAGAGGCAAATATGATCTCTGTTTATGCAATCGAGGAAAGGACTGGCGACAGCCAATTATAGATTGTCTTCAACATGGAAGACTTCCCACAGATCCCAAACGTAGGGCCGATATACGAAGAAGAGGTGTCCGATTTATCTACTACAAGGAGACCCTTTATCGTCGTTCTTATGAGGGACTTTTCCTTTGATGCCTTGGAAAGGAAGAAGCAGCAAAGGCATTAGATGAGACACATTCAGGCGTTTGTGGCGTCCATAAATCGGGTCCAAAACTCCAGTTTCAATTAAAAAGGATGGGTTATTATTGGCATACAATGATTCAAGACTCGATGGAATATGCAAAGAAGTGTGAAATTGTCAATTCCATGCAAACTTCATACATCAGCCTCTGGAGCCTCTTCAATCGACTGTAGCTTCATGGCCTTTTGAAGCTTGGGGACTTGACCTTGTTGGCCCTATAACACCTAAGTCTTCAGCAGGACATTCTTACGTTCTTGCAGGGACAAATTACTTCTCAAGATGGGCCAAAGCTGTCACATTGAAAGAAGCCAAGAAAAAAAATGTTGTGGATTTCGTCCGAACTCATATAATCTATCGATACGGTATCCCTCATCGTATTGTGACAGATAATGGAAGGCAATTCTCCAACAGTCTAATGGACAAGTTGTGTGAGAAGTTTAATTTCAATCAATACAAGTCCTCTATGTACAATGTTGCGGCAAATGGGTTGGCAGAAGCATTCAATAAGACGTTGTGTAACCTATTGAAGAAAGTAGTCTCCAAGACAAAGAGAGATTGGCAAGAAAAGATCGGTGAAGTGTTGTGGGCTTACCGAACTACTCATCGCACTCCTACAGGGGTCACACCTTATTCCCTCGTCTATGGGGTAGAAGTTGTGCTCCCGTTAGAAAGAGAGCTTCCCTCATTAAGGATGGCCATCCAAGAAGGGTTGACAACGGAAGATAATGCTAGGTTGCGCCTTCAAGAGTTAGAAGCACTTGATGAAAGGAGGTTAGAGGCTCAGCAAGCGTTGGAATGCTACCAAGCACGGATGTCTAAAGCCTTTGACAAGAATGTGAAGCTTCAATCATTTCAAGTTGGTGATCTTGTACTCGCTGTTCGAAGACCCATCATTACAACACGACACACAGGGAACAAATTCACACCTAAATGGGATGGACCCTATGTCGTCAAAGAAGTCTACACAAATGGAGCGTACAAGATCGTGGATAAAGACGAATTAAGAATAGGCCCGATAAATGGCAAGTTTCTTAAAAAAAATTATGCGTGAAATGTAATGCTTCATATCGCAAGAGCCTAAACTGCCTGATACTCCTGGCTCGCATGAGTTAAAAAGGTGAACAACCCAAAAAACATATAAAAGCAAATTTGTACCTTGAACTACATAATGACTTGATCCCTTTTCTTCAAGGGTACGTAGGCAGCTTAAAGAAAACTTTAAGTTCAGTCCCTGCAAACAAAAAAAAAGTGCCACAAATATTGGAGCATGATAAAACAGATTAAAGAAATTCATCCCTACCGGGGGCAACACAACAGGTTGAAGACATACATTGCTATAAATGGAATGTTATGAATTGAGTGCATTAAAGAAGGCTTCATTCTTCAAGTTCGGCAATTCGCTCGCTCCAGGTTTGGCATCTCGTCTCAAGTTTGGTGTTTCGCTTCTTCAAAGTTTGGCATCTCACCCCTTCAAGTTTGGCACCTTGTTTCCTCTAAAGTTTGCATTCTCCATGCTGGCATTTGGCGACCTCACTTCGCCTTCAAAGGTAGCGATTGAAGGATTCGTTTTCACTTCAACTTCAAGTCTTCAAAGGTTGGCATTTGAAAACTTTGCTTCACTATAAATGTTGGTGATGGGAGACTTCAGTTTTGCCTCATCTTCAAAATTTGGCGTTTGACGTCACTTCATCCCCAAAGATCGACCGTCGACAACTTTACTTCATCTTCAAAAGATAGCGGTGGAAGGATTCGTTGTCACTTTATCTTAAAAGGTTGACAGCTTGCGGCTTCGCTTCGTCTTCAGAAGTTGGTAGTTGGCAACTTTCACTTCATTTTAAAATGTTGACAGTTGAAGACTTTCGTTTCGTCTTCAAAAGTTGACAGGTGACACCCCTGCAGGAAACTACAGTCATCAAAGTGACTGGTCTAGACAGGTGGTGAAATCACAGCAAGTGAAGTTGATGACGACTGTGGTGACCACCCCTGCAGGAAACTACAACCATTAAAGTGACTGGTCTAGACAGGTGGTGAAATCACTGCAAGTGAAGCTGATGACGACTGTGGTGACCACCCCTGTAGGAAACTATAGTCATCAAAGTGACTGGTCTAGACAGGTGGTTCACTGGTGACGACCCTGGTGACCACCCCTGCAGGAAACTACAGTCATCAAAGTGACTGGTTTAGGCAGGTGGTGAAATCACTGCATGTGAAGCTGATGACAACCGTGGTGATCACCCCTGTAGGAAACTACAGGCATCAAAGTGTCTGGTCTAGACAGGTGATGAAATCACTACAAGAGAAACTGATGACGACCGTGGTGACCACCCCTGCAGGCAATCATCAAAGTGACTGATCAAAAAAGTGGGAGACTGTTGCATGAAGTGAATTTGGTGACGACTGTTGCATGAAGTTTACACATTCAAGTAAGCAAGAAACAAATTTCAATAATATAGGTGCAAAAAAAAAAAAAAAGTGGGAAACAAGAAAATCTATGGCACAATCAAAGCAGTTCATATGTGTGATATTCAATAAGACATCGATGAAATATATGCATATTCAAAAATTGGCAAAAAAAAGGTTTGAATATGTATATACCTTTCAAGTGGTGGATAAAGATTGATGTTGTGTCTAAGGGGATCGTCAAATAAATTTTCTAATTCCAAATCCTATAAAGAAAGGAAAGTGATTAGCACAAAAAAAAAAAGCTGACAAAGCAAGTAAAAAAAAAAAAAGAGATGATGGCAAGAAAGCAAGTAAAAAAATGTTACGAAAGATCAATTTTTAAAAAAAAAATGCAAAAAAAAAGGGGGGCATGTAACGAAAAAAAAAAAGGATAGAGATGGAAGAAAAAAATCAATGAAGAATAAAAGAATGCAGAGGAAAAGAAAAAAAAAAAAAAGAAGTTAAAGGAACATTGGCGAAGCATGGAACCTGTTGTTGGGGGCAAAAGAACTTAAAAAAAATTGAAACCAAGTGGCCGATTATTGGAAATAAACAAAAGGGTTGGAAGTGCATTCTATTTATAGAAGGTGAATTTGGAAGATCTTTATTTAGTTTGATTTCAAATTCTATCTTTGATTGCAATCTTTTATGATATTTTGATCTAAATGGAATTGGAAACTAAATTTCATTTGAATCAAATGTTATCTGAAGATAAATGTCTTGATTTGAATTTAAGATTAAGTTACTGCTCAATTAGATTTTGACTAATTGTGATATTGGATTTAAGTTAATTGGAGGCCAAATTTGAGTTATAACCCATTTAAAATCAAATCAAAATGGGATGAAATTTAAATTTCTTCCATTTGGATTTAATCTAAATTTTACCCCAATTCAAATTCAAGTCCATGTCTGAGCATTTATTCGGAAAGTAAAAAAAAAGGTTATGATTTGATTGGTAGTTGGCGGCTGCATCAGGAGATGTACACATGAAAAAAAAAATTGTAACACTTAGTGATGGTTATGTGTGATTGAAAAAAAAAAAAAAGAAAAAAAAAACCTAGTGTGTGAAGGCGGCAGGAAGTAGCGTTAGCCGAAAAAGAAAAAGAAAAAAAAAGCAAAAAAACAAAAAAAAGGTTCACTTGTGAACTTGCACGGTCAGCGGCCCTCAACTGTTTTATATATTATATTTATATTATAAGTCGGATCTTAAATATATGTTATTAAAATGCCGCTTCAGCCCCTCTAAAAACCTCCACTCCCGTGTTCAAGCCCCAGCGTATTTGTAATTTTCATTTTTTCTTCTTCTTTCCGTTTTACATTTTTTTTCTTGCTTTTCCGTTTTTTTTTTGTTTTTTTTCTTTGTCCCGTCTTTTTTTTTTCCTTCCGATTCTTTTTGGTTTTTTTTTTTGTTTTTTCTTTTTCCCGTTTGTTTTTTTTTCGTTTTTCTCTTCTTTTTTTTCTGTTTTTTGTTTTTTCCTTTTCTGTATTATATTATTTTTCGTTTTTTTTTTCAGTTTTTTTCATAGGTTTAAAATAGTTTAAATTTAAATTTAATTTTTGTATATATATATATAAAACAATAACAAATATACGTAATTAGAGTTCTTTTTTCAACTTTGTTTTTTTTAAGTCAAATAAAGTGAAACAAGAAAAATATTTTTAAATTTTACTAATAGGCTTTTGAATTAAAAAAAAAACGTGCAATGTTGATGTACTCAAACAAAAAAAAACGTGCAATTTGAAATCTTTCACAGAGTCCATTAAACCCAAACATGTATTCGGTCCAATAAAAAAAAATTTGGATCCTATCCAAGAATGGTGAACCCAAAGAGGCACCATCTTGAGGGGGCATGTTGAGGATCCCACATCGGAAAGAAAGACCTCACAATATATAAGCTACAAGGATCACTTCACTCATTGCTAATTGGTTTTGAGATGGAAGCATATACAATTGACCTTTAAACTTTGAATTTTATATTTAGTAGGTTTCGAAGTCTTCAATTTAATGTCTAATAGATCTATGACCAAATGAACTAATAAATCGTTTGTTTTTAAAGTTCAAAGTTGTATTAGGATACAAACTTAAAAATCCAGAAACTTGTTAGATGGAAAAGTTAAAGCTTAGAGACTCAATAGAAACTTTTTAAAATCAGTGATTCATCGAGCATCATCTTGAAAACTTAATGACTAAATTTATAATTTAATAAATTTAATATCAAAGTATACTAAGTGATATTAACATATATCAATGTGTTCAAAATATTATTTTGGTTATTGTACTTTGGGTTTTGTTTCATTTTAGTCCAATACTTTCAATAAAGTTTAAAATCGATCTCTATAGTGAGTTATTGTTAATTTTTCTAAACAAATTGGTCTCTAACTCTATTAGTATTTTTTCTATAAATTTTATAAATATGTACACACCATGTCTCTTATGGTATGAAAACTATTATTTAACAAATTTTGATAAAAATTAACTTAAACTTAGGGTTTTTTTATATAAAAAAAAAAAAACTTACGTTAGGGATCAATTTTAAACATAGACTAGACTAAAATTATTTCTATATAGCTCCCCTCACATAAAGTTCTGGATCCACTGTGCACGGTAGTTGTGGTATTTGAAAAAAAAATTATCTCACCACATACATATTATTCTTAGCTTGAAGTGTGCAGTGTTGAGGATCCCACATCGGAAAGATTGGTGGAGACCTCACAATATATAAGTTTCAAGGGTCACTCCACTCATTGCCAATTGGTTTTGAGATGGAAGCCCATATAATATAATATGGTATCAGAGTCCATTAAACCCAAACGGGTATTCGGTCCAATAAAAAGAAATTGGGATCCCAGAATGGTGAGCTTCTCCAGAATGGTGAACCCAAAGAGGCACCATCTTGAGGGGGCAGAAGTAAGAGATTTTTTTGAATCAAGGCCTACATAAAGAAGAAAATATATGAGCACTCGAAGTCAAATGAAAAGAAATTTTTTTACCTAGACTTCTTGCTTGAATGGCTTTGTGACTTGACCTATGCAACCTCTTCTATTTATAAAAAAAGATTAGGTCAAACCCATAAGGAAAAGGTATTATGAGATTTGATTTTAAATTGAATTTTATCTCTAATTAGATCCTTATCAAATTAGGAGTGTCAATTCAAATCCTAATCCAAGTGGGAAATTTGATTTAAATCAAAGCAACATACAAATTCTATGTTGGACGGAGTCAAATTTGAGCAAGTACTCCAATTCAAAACCTTGGTGAGATTTAATTTTCAATTTAAATTAAATTTTGGTTGCAATCTCAAATTTTATTTCAAACCATGATTTTTGATAAAATTCAAATTTTCAATATTTGGAATATTTGATTTCAAGGTTCAGAATACTCCAAATTCAAGTTAAACATTTTTTCTTAATATAATTTGGATGTTACTTTAAACTTAATTTGAAATCAAAGTAGAGCATAAATTCTACTAAAGTTCAAATCAAAGAAAGTTCAAATCAAAGTTTTATGTCAAATGAGGGAAAATCAAAATTTTGACCAAACTTCAAATTTTGATTAATTGGCAGTAAAAGTGTGTCGAGTATTAAAAAAAACACATAATCAAAATTTTGAATCAAATTCATATTTTGATTAAATTGATAAATCAAACGGAGTCAAATTCAATAACAAAATATCTTACATTTTGATTTCAAGACATTTTTTTTTTCGAGATTCACTCACACATAACTTGTGCATAAATCTCGAAAAGGAGCATTTGTTGAAAGAGAAATTTTGACCAATCACAAATTGCCATGTCAGTATTTAAAATTAATGACGAAATTACAAATAATTAAATTTGGGACCAATTATAAGTTGACATGTGTCCCGAATTTAATTTAAAGACAAAGTTGGCCAATTATAATTTTATAGGGCCAAATTTCTATTTTGATCAATTAATTGAAATTAAATTATCTTGATCAGATTAATTATTTTGACCAATTAATTAAAAGAAATTATTATTTTTGATCAAATTTGGGCCTTTTAAATATTTGGGTCATATGGTTTTGGGTCAAATATGAACCAGACCCAAGACTAGATAGTTGAGCCCAAGACCGATAAAGCCCATGCCCAAGTTGTTGGCCCAAAAAGTCACCAAGACCCATCCAGCGGGAACTATATAAGTAGAGGGGTTATCTTCCATTCTGGGGGGTCAGAATTTTGAAGCTCCAAGCCAGAGTCAAAGAATTCAGAGAAATTCCGTCAAGATTGAAAACTGAAGACTGAAGACTTCTTGAAATCCATAAGTTTCAAAGTGTTGAACACTTCTTGAAGATTGAAGACTCTTTCAAGATTGGAAGACTTCAAGCTCCAAGAATCCATTGAAGCTACAAACTCGAGATCAAGCATTCTAGTCCTCGAGTGAAACACATCCACATACAAGAGATAGAATCAGAGGATTAACATTAGAGATTGTATATCCACACACATACAAATATTAATACAAGTATATTGTTTATTCCCTGTGTCTCCATCTTCGAAGTTACGTGTGAACCGAAATCTTGAAATTAAACATAAAAAGGCCTACTCAAAGTCAATCAGTTCGCCAACTTCCCTGAGAGTTCACTAATGAAACAAAGAGCATACAATTGAAAATAAGGATAGTTTATCAAAAGATAATTAAACTTTTTTTTAATAAAAACTCATGACATGTTAAAGCATTTCTTATCTACTCCAAGCAAAATCCAAACTTCCATACCATTACTCAATCGGAACACTCTAATTACACCATTCTTGTTAGAAACAAAGTTTTAGCCTTTCCTTCTCAAATGCAACAGATCAGTTCAAAATCACCATCAATTAAACATCAACATCATCCCTTTACAATACCCCAATTTCAAATCACTTGGTTGCACCAACCCACATGGATCATATACACAACTAAATCACAAAACCTCCTTAAATCACAAACAAAAAATCAGGATCTCCACAAAAATAATAATAATAATAATAATAATAATAAACCCAAAAAGAAATGGGAGAAAATCAAACAAACCTCCACCATCATCCTTGGCAGCACCAAGAGATGCATGTTTGCTACACCAAAGAGCATAATTGGGAAGAGACTTAGACTTAATAGAAGACTTGGGGATGGAATTAGCGGAAGAGGGTTTATTTTTTTGACGAATTCTAGAAGAATATAATGACCATCCTCATGTACACATGGTAACTATAGACAACATAAAACATAAACTTTGAATCAAGATTTAAACATAAATTAAGCATAAACAATACCTTATTGATCAAACATATATAAAACCACACATACCTCTTGGATTCTCTCCCCACTGATAAAAAATTTGGGACTGCTAGCCCTCTTCTTGGTGCTTTGACAAATCAACTTTCTAACTAATAGAAATCAACACAACATCTTACGAGCATACAAATGCATAAGGTTCCATATACAAAACTTCAAATAATTCCAATGATGCGACATAAAATATTTTTCTCACATATAGATCATCCTCAAGCATTTGACACACATCACAATCATAAATGTTTCGCTTTTTTATTCGTGGATACAACATATCACTTTTCATACACGAGCATTTTCACACATAAACACAACTTAATACTTTCTAGCACAAAATGGTTCTTTTCACAACTTGAAAAAAAAATACCAAAGGTTAATAGCATAAATAAGTGTTGAGCTTAACATTTACCCAAATGGTTCTTTTCTCAAAGTCGCTTTTAATCCTTAATTAATGGATTCATCCAAAAGCTATGGACGAAAGTTCAATAACTAGAGCTCATATCTACCAAACCTTACCAAAAGGATTCAAATATAATCCTTACTAAAACATGATTGAATGAGCCTAAAACTAACTCGAGCCTAAAAGCATAACAGTTCAAATGACTATAAACAAGTTTGAATTCTTAATCGAATAAAAAGGGAGGTTAGAGCAATCCATTACCCACTAAATCTCATAAAAAAAACTTGATTCTTTGCTAGAAAGGTGTTTGAAGAGGATCGAACTCACAGATCTAGATTTCTTAGGCCATGGGTGTTCCACTTTGAGGTTGTTTGAAGAATGGATCACAGAACTCGTCGTACAACACTGTCGAAGGTGATGTGCAATTTGCTAACCGCAAGTGTACGGGTCAAGTAATAATATAGTGATTTTGCAATCGAATGTCGTCCTCTGGATTGGTGTCTAGCCAAATTTTAATTATCGAAAATATTTTTGACCAATTTTATTTAGGGAATCAAATTGAATGAGAATATGAATTAATCAAATACAAAACTAAAGCTAAAAGTGACAATCTAATGGGAATAATTGGTCTTAGGGATTTGATTTCACCAATTGGAGTTATGGATTAATAAACGAATTAACACATGCTATGATTCATAAATCTTGGCAACTAAAATCACACATATCTCTCCCGAGCATACATGATTCTCCCATGTGCAATTGAACCCGATATCCCTATCTAAATCCAATAAACATACAAGGCAATAAGGCTAAGCTTTAAAACAATTTCTAGAATTAACCTTAATCTCCCGATTTTTAGCTAAATTCTAGTTATGCATATTGATTACTAATTTAAATCCTCTCTCCCAAGTTAGATTCAAATATAAACATCAATCAATTTATGGCCAGTCAATCGAAAGCATTAAGGATACAACATATGCATAAATGACATCAATAGCATAAATACCGTAAATCAATCCAAAACGTGCCCAACGGCTACATCAATCCCTAAGAATTAAACTTAGCTACACATAATCCTCGTTACAATATAAACTAAGTCTAAATAAGCCATAAAAACTATCTAAAGTAAGGGAAAAGAGAAATAGACTCGTTGTAGGCCGAGACCGAACGTCCCCGTCACGATCCCCACGAACAATGGGTTGATTTTCCACTTGCCCCCTTTGCTTCAACTCAAAAATCTCTCAATTTTGTCCTATTGTCGGCTCCAAAAGTCCCCAATTCGAAGTCCCAAAAAACCTAGCCGAAAAGATGCTTAAATAGCAAAATTTCGTTGTAGCGTCGAGACGCTGTCGCGATTCGCTAATTTGGAAAATTTTCTATAGCGTCGCAACGCTATGAATTTTTTTTTTTAGATTGGAAGCTTCATTTGACTCCAATTGCTGAATTAAGCTTCAAGCACATACTTCCTACAAATAAAACATAAAAATGCATAAATTTGGGCAAATAATTGAAAAAGACCTAGCTTAATTAATCAGAGAAAAATAGCTAGCTATGCTCGCTATCAAATACCCCCAAACTTAAGCTTTTGCTAGTCCTCGAGCAAACTAAAAATCAAGCATACAGTAGAAGAATGGATGCAATAATCATAACTCAATCCTCAAGGCTCAAAGGTCAATAGTCAAGCAAGCAAGAGACATGCACATAAGGACCAATGAGAGAGACAAATTAAAATTTTTCCAAAATTAACTTGCACAAGCGAGATCTAACTCAACAAGATCAGACTCTACTAGCCCAGGATTGGATTATTAAACTCTCAACTCATCTTCCCTCTACACTGACACTAAGGTTTCACTAATGAGTTAATGGAACAAATTAGTTTGTTTATCTCTATACTTAGGTGCTTATAATTAACAATTAAATTAAGCATGTATATGTGGCACTAGCTTTCACACACCCATTGCAGGGACCCTTAACCTGAGTTTTCTCTGGTTGGCCTAACTGATCACAACAGGGGTAGCTCTTTTTGCCTTAATCTTTATTAACCATTGCATATTGTGCACAAGCCATGACATTATTATCTTATTTCAACAGTAACAACAAGAATGATTTTTCTTTATGAGCATAAATAGCAGATATTCTTTTCTTTTCTCCTAAGCAAGATCAAACATGCTAATTTGCAAAAAATTAACTCTTTAAGCTCTGCCCTACACCTATCGAGGTGACAACAAGCATATGAACCCAATAATTCGCTCCTAAGCATTCAAATCCAAATCTAGCTAAGACAAATACTTTACTCATGCAAGCCATCTCCTAGAAAAATTTTAAAAAGTCTCCCTTTTTGGGCACTTATGCATACAACTCATCACAAGCTTGAAAATTGACAAGAAAGCCTATCCTAGGACATCATAATCATGCAAAAGTAGCATCCAGAAAATAACCATATGCATAATTCAAAGAAAGCTCAAAACTATAGCCCGAACTCAGATGCTCAAGGGCTCCACAAACATGCTAATCCACCCCCAAACTTAAAATATGCATTTTCCTCAATGTATAACGAAAATAAAGCATAAACAAGCATGAGAACAATAAACGAATGAAAGGAGTGAACAATACTGCCCTGGAATGATGATGACTTCTTGACTGAATGCTTGGACTCTTGACAGCTTGAAAGCAAAGGAGAGAAAGAAAACAAGACCTACAAAACAGACACAAAAAATAAATAAAACTCAAAATAAAGAAATAACTAACTCACTTGGGTTGCCTCCCATAAGTGCTTGTTTAACGTCATTAGCTCGACGTGTTGACCAACTATGCATCAGGGTGGTCTCCTGTCAGATTTTCCATCACTGGTGCTCTTCCTAGCACCTCTCCTGTAGCCCACCATCATTGTATCTGATGTGTTCTTGGGGTCCTCAAAAGCTTTTAAAACTTCCTTCTCCTGTTGGACTCTTATGATTTGCTCCCTACGTTCAATATCAATTATAACCCTCCCTGTAGCAAGGAAAGGTCTCCCTAATATGATAGGCATAGCAGGATTCTCTTTAATATCTAGCACAAAGAAATCAACAGGAAGGAAAAATCTACCTACTTTAATCAGAATATTCTCAACAATCCCATATGGACTAACCAGAGACTGGTCAGCCAACTAAAGTCTAACAGAGGTAGATTTTATTTCTCCTATATTAAGCTTTTTGCACAGAGATAATGGAATAATATTTATGTTAGCCCCTAGATCACATAGTGCTCTACAAGAATAAGTACCAAAATTACAAGGAATAGTAAAACTCCCTGGGTCAGACAACTTCTCTGGTACTCCCTATTGGACACGAGCACTGCACGTCGATGCAAGATATACAGTCTCCAACTGCTTTTCCTTTTTCTTCTTGTTGAGCCATTTCTTCATAAATTTTATGTAGTGAGGCATCTGCTCCAAGGCATCTGAAAAAGGAATATTAACATGCAAACCCATAAAAGCATCTAAAAATTTGTCAAACTTAACCTTAGAATTTTTCTTTTTATTTGATTTAGGAACTAAAACAGTAGGAGAAGGGATAGAAGGCTCAGGATTAAGCTTTTCAGCTTCGTTTGAGGTGGTGCCTTCTTCAACTCCTCCTGTGAGTTCCTCTGGTTCAGTTGTTTTCTCCTCTTCAGCTAATTTAGTCTCCTCCTCATAATGCACAGATACGACCTTGCAGTACTCCAAAGAAGATTTCTCCTGTTCAACTGGGGCTTTACCTTTATTCATAGAGTTGACAACACTTACCAGTTGTCCCAACTGAGTCTCTATATTCTTGATTGCTGCAGAATGACCATTGACAGTAGTGTTTATTGCAATCACGGCCTCCTCAAGTTTATTTGACCTGTTACTTGATTCTACAATAAAAGCTCCAACAAGGTCTTCTAAAGATTTCTTATTTTCTTGACTTTGAGGAGTGAAGCCAGGAGGATTCAAAACATTCTTATTATTAGCATAGGAAAAATTCTCATGATTTCTATTGCTAGGGTGATAATGTGTAGGTGTGGAATTATTATTGTACCCCCTAGAATTAAAATTCGAAACATACTGAACCTGCTCGAGATTTTCCCCCTGAGTCTGGGATGCAAGGGCAGCTGCAGACTCAATTGATTGAGCATTCCCTGAACCTGAAAACTTTAAAAATGCACTAGCCAAGGAAGACATTTGAGCCTGAAGTGCACTTACGTTGTCAACCTCGAACTCTCCAGCAGCAATCTTTTTGGGTCCCGACCGCTCAGATGGCCACTGATAGCTGTTGGTGGCCATATCCTCTAACAAAGTCCTAGCACTCTCAACAGTCTTGGACAACAGAGTCCCACCTGCAGCTGCATCAACAATAGTTTTCGTGCTAGGAGTTAATCCATTGTAAAATAATTGAACCTGTAGCCAGTCAGGGTATCCGTGCTGAGGGCACTTCCTTAGCAGCTCTTTAAATCTCTCCCAAGCCTCGAACAGCTGCTCATCGAATTGTTGCTGGAATGTCCCAATTTCGGTCCTCAGCTTGACCGTCTTGGCAGGAGGAAAGAACTTCTTTAAGAATGCCTGGACCAAAGCATCCCAAGTGGTAATGCTCCCAGGTGGAATAGATTGTAACCAGTCCCTCGCTTTGTCCTGCAACGAAAAAGGAAATAAACGTAAGCGAATGGCATCTTCATAAACACCATTTAATTTTACCGTCTCACAGATGTCTATGAAGGATTTCAGATGAGAATTTGGATCCTCCATGGGTGATCCTCTGTAAGCGCAATCTCGAGCCATCTGAATGAGACCTGTTTTAAGCTCAAAATTGTTAGCATTAATTGGGGCATAGACAATCCCCGACTGTTGCTCGTGAAAGATCGGCTGAAAATAGTCCCTGATGGGCTTAGGTTCTTTAGGATTAGGATTGGCCATTTGGATGTTTTCTTGATTTTCCCTTCGAAGTCTATTGAATGTTCTTTCTATTTCTGGATCCAAGGGAACTAAGGCCAATTCCCTAACCTTTCGCATACACCGACTACACTAACCTAAAAAGGCAAAGAAACGGAAATAAAATAAATTAGGAAAGAAACAAGAAAAGGAAAATAACTAAATCTAAATAAGGAAAAATATAATCTACAAAAGGAAAAAAAATTGACTAATATGGAATGCAAAAATAGATAAAACAAAAACCAATAAGGACACTAACAAATAAGGAAAAACTAATCTAAAAAGGAAAACTAAAAATCTAACAATGGAAAAATCAAACAAAAATGGGAAAATCTAAATAAGGAAAAATTTAAGAATGGAAAAGAAAAACAATAAAGGAAAAATGCAATCTACCTAAAAACAAAAATAACAAAAATAACAAAAAAAATAAAATACACCCTAAACTAAGACCGGACAATTTTTCTACGATATTAAAATTGACTAAATATGCCAATCCCCGGCAACGGCGCCAAAAACTTGATGTGCAATTTGCTAACCGCAAGTGTACGGGTCAAGTAATAATATAGTGATTTTGCAATCGAATGTCGTCCTCTGGATTGGTGTCTAGCCAAAATTTAATTATCGAAAATATTTTTGACCAATTTTATTTAGGGAATCAAATTGAATGAGAATATGAATTAATCAAATACAAAACTAAAGCTAAAAGTGACAATCTAATGGGAATAATTGGTCTTAGGGATTTGATTTCACCAATTGGAGTTATGGATTAATAAACGAATTAACACATGCTATGATTCATAAATCTTGGCAACTAAAATCACACATATCTCTCCCGAGCATACATGATTCTCCCATATGCAATTGAACCCGATATCCCTATCTAAATCCAATAAACATACAAGGAAATAAGGCTAACCTTTAAAACAATTTCTAGAATTAACCTTAATCTCCCGATTTTTAGCTAAATTCTAGTTATGCATATTGATTACTAATTTAAATCCTCTCTCCCGAGTTAGATTCAAATATAAACATCAATCAATTTATGGCCAGTAAATCGAAAACATTAAGGATACAACATATGCATAAATGACATCAATAGCATAAATACCGTAAATCAATCCAAAACGTGCCCAACGGCTACATCAATCCCTAAGAATTAAACTTAGCTACACATAATCCTCGTTACAATATAAACTAAGTCTAAATAAGCCATAAAAACTATCTAAAGTAAGGGAAAAGAGAAATAGACTCGTTGTAGGCCGAGACCGAACGTCCCCGTCACGATCCCCACGAACAATGGGTTGATTTCCCACTTGCCCCCTTTGCTTCAGCTCAAAAATCCCTCAATTCTTTCCTATTGTCGGCTCCAAAAGTCCCCAATTCGAAGTCCCCAAAAACCTAGCCGAAAAGATGCTTAAATAGCAAAATTTCGTTGTAGCGTCGAGACGCTGTCGCTATCCGCAAATTTGGAAAAATTTCTATAGCGTCGCGACGCTATGAATTTTTTTTTTTTTTTTAGATTGGAAGCTCCATTTGACTCCAATTGCTGAATTAAGCTTCAAGCACATACTTCCTACAAATAAAACATAAAAATGCATAAATTTGGGCAAATAATTGAAAAAGACTAGCTTAATTAATCAGAGAAAAATAGCTAGCTATGCTCGCTATCAGAAGGAGGAAGATTTGTGTGCTAGGGCTTGGTTGCTCAAATCTCGTTGGAGAAATGTTGCTGCTCACGGGTTGCGCCAGAGAACGAGATGTTGAGGGGAAGAAGACCGCCATGGCTGCCAGCCTTGCATTGTCGGAGGAAACATGTGAGAGGGGCCTTCGTTGCATAGATCGTTACGTGGATTTGAAATGACCGAAGGGAATGCCCAATGGGAGGTAAAGAAGGTGAGAGGGGCCTTCTCGCATGCAACTAAAAGGGGAAAAGGCGCTATTTTTTTAATTGAACAATGGTGGGAAACTTAAACTTATGAATATGACAACAAAACTTAACTAACTTATCAAAATTTATAAGCATAGCAACTAAACTAAAGAAAAGATATAAAACTTTAGGAACATAACAACTATACTTTACCATGAATATAAATAGGGTCGGTTGCAAAAGTAGCAAAATGGCCCAAACTAATTGCAAAAGTAGCAGCCCGCAGAAATATTTGCAAAAATGGCAAAATCTCACCATCTGAAAAGTAAAATTACTAAAATGCCCATCACTGATAGAAAATTTTTCTATTAGTGATAGAAAAACTTTCTATTAGTGATAGAAGTTTCTATCACTGATATTTTCTATCTTTCTATCAGTGATAGAAACTTTCTATCACTGATAGAAAGCTTTTCTACACTGATAGAAAATTTTTCTACCACTGGTAAAATCTATTAGTGATAGAAAGACTTTCTATCATAGAGGATTTCTATCAATATATATATATATATATATATATATATATATATATATATATTGACGAGAAAGAAGAAGATGCGCGCGTCAATCAGTTTTTCTATCACTGATAGAAAAAATTTCTATCACTGATAGAAATCTTCTATCACTGATAGAAACTTTATTCTATCATTGATAGAAAATGTTTCTACCACTGATAGAGTCTATCAGTGATAGAAACTTTCTATCACTGATAGAAAATTTTTCTACCACTGATAGAATCTATCAGTGATAGAAAGACTTTCTATCAGTGATAGAAGATTTCTATCAATTAAAAAAAAACTGACGAGGAAGAAGAAGATGCGCGTGCCAATCAGGGGCATGGGCAATTCAAGAATATAAAAAATTAATTAAATTTTTTTTCCATATTTGCAAATATTTTTAAAACTTGCTATATTTGCCATTATTTACTCTCATGTTGCCACCCATTACAATTATTCTTGGAGCAACTTGGATAAATGGGGTTATGTAGCAACCATACCTCATTGTGTACCACGTCCCAAACTCCATCGCTTGCGAGAACGAGAGCTCGATGTCCTTGTCTACTTCGAGATCCTGGTAAGCATGGTGAGCAGTTTTTGTAAACCATGAGAAGCTTTACCAACAATAAACAAAACAAACTAGAACTCAAAAGAAATACTAAACTCATCAAATTAACACACGCAAATAAAGTTATCAAAATGAATATAATAATAAAACTTAGCTTAACTTATCAAAATTTATGAATATAACAACACTAACCTAAAATAAACATAGGAACATAACAACTAAATTAATCATTGTGAAAAATATGACAAGGTATCTTACAGAAAGGGCATTTTTGTAATATTCAAGATATAGAGGGGCAGTCTTGTAATTTGGAGCATCATCTTCAATTAGGACCAACCTTCACGATCGAACACACAGAGAAAAGAGAGAGAGTGCCACACGCAGACGGTAAAAATAGAGGAAGAGCCACCGGTCACGAAATCTTCATTCAGTATCGTTGGGGGTTCGATTTTTTGTCGGTCTGGGTCACGGTATCACGCTTCAGTGGGTAGTTTATCGTGGGTTTCTGTTTGAGGTGTTGAAACGCTTGGGTCTCGTTGAAACGCCATGGGTCTAGACTTCTATCGTCGTGGGTCTCGGGTTAGAGGTCGTCGGAGTGTTGCGGTTCGTGAGGTTGTCAGCGCGGGTTTTAGAGAGGTCGTGCAGTGGGTCTCGCATTAGTCGTCGGCATGGGTCTCAGTTCAGCGTGGTGTGAAATGCAGTTTGATACTGTTTTTGGGGTTTCAGATGAGAGGCTGCCTTGTTTAGCAGTGGGTCTCGATATAAGGGCTGAAACGAAGCTGTGAGTGTTTCACTTAAGGCTCAAATTGATTAAGGTTTGAGGTATTTCACCATTATGTGATTTGTGCGATTTTTGTACTCTGTATTGTTGACTATCGCTCTTAATAAAACTCTCATAAGCTGGTTCTCAAAGTGGATGTAGACCGAAAGGTTGAACCACTATATATCCTTGTGTTGTTTTCCTTTTTTTTTTTTTTTGCTTGATTCATTTCTCTGTTGGAATTTTGCGTTTTGATTGGGCATTATAAGTTCGCTTAAAATTCTACAAGTGGTATCTGAGCTCTGTTCGATCCAAAGTTTGGAGGTTCGTGGTTTAGTGTTGGTTGTGTTTCCATTTTTTGTTCAGGTTATTCTGTGAGCTATACATTGACAAATGTCTTCAATGTCGACTCGTTTCGAGGTTGCTCGATTTGATGGGAAGGGTGATTTCGGTCTATGGAGAAAGAAGATTAAAGCTCTTTTGGTGCAACAAAAAGTAGCTAAAATCTTGTGTGACAAAAAAGACCTTCCGTTGACACTCACAGAAGATGATAAGAAGGAAATGGATGAGATTGCCCATTCGACCATTATACTCTATCTCTCAGATGGAGTGCTTAGGCAAGTGAATGAGGTAACTACCACGGTTGAGTTATGGAAGAAGCTAGATAACCTTTATCTAACAAAGTCTCTACCAAATAAATTATATTTAGAGGAAAAATTCTTTGGATATAAAATGGATCAGAATAAAGACTTGGAAGAGAACTTGGATGAATTTCAAAAGATTGTAGTTGATCTAAAAAACATCGGTGAAAAGATGTCGGATGAGAATCAAGAGGTAATACTTTTAAATTCTTTGTCGGATTCGTTTCGAGAAGTTAAGGCTTCAATTAAATATGATAGGGATTCGCTGACCATGGATATTGTGTTGGATGCCTTGAAGACTAGAAATCTCGAAATTAAAAAGGAACACAAGGAAGGTGAGTTACTTATAGCCAGAGGGAGAGCTGAGAAAAAAAAACTAGAAAGGAAAGGATTTGAGAACCAGGTCCAAGTCCAGAGGAAAAGGGAAAAAGTGTTACTTGTGTCGTAAGGATAGGCATTTTAAGAAAAAAAAATTCCATTGAACAAAAACAAGGAAGTCTCTGGTGGTAAGAGAGGTGAATCGAGTTCAGCCA
Source organism: Luffa acutangula (assembly GCA_036850905.1). NCBI lineage: Eukaryota > Viridiplantae > Streptophyta > Magnoliopsida > Cucurbitales > Cucurbitaceae > Luffa > Luffa acutangula. Next base: position 24,568,922 of record CM072087.1, on the reverse strand, counting down.
ATGTAATTGATGGGTATGATTCAGTAGAGGTCTTGATGGTATCCAGTAGATATTTTTCAATATGAATGGATCATAGATTCAGGTTGCACATTCCACATGACCCCAATCGAGAATATTTGATTGACTTTCAGGAAGCAAGTGGTGGAAAAGTCTTGCTCGGAGATAATGGTGTCTGCAATGTGAAAGGAACTGGGTCTGTTCAGCTTACTACACATGATGGGATGATCAGAATGCTTACAAATGTAAAGTATGTTCTAGAACTTAAACGAAATCTAATTTCTCTAGGTGAATTAGATAGATCAGGTTATTGCTATAAATCTAAAAATGGAGTTTTGAAAGTTTCTAAGGGTTATTTGGTGAAGTTAAAGGGATCCTTGAAAAATGGTCTTTATGTGTTGGAAGGGGTCGCTATTGTAGGAAGTGTGGATGTTGCATCTGGTAAAGGAACTGATATGTTTATGCTATGGCATAGAAGGTTGCCACATGTGAGTGAAAGAGGTCTACAAGCTCTTTCTAAACAAGGTTTACTTGGAGGTATTAAGGACATTGAACTCCCATTTTGTGACCATTGCATAATGGGAAAGTCTACTCGAGTAAAATTTTGAAAAGGGAAGCATTCAACGAAAGGCATATTAGATTATATGCACTCAGATTTGTGAGGTCCAATGAAGGTACCTACTATGGGAGGTTTGAGGTACTTCATGTAAATAATTGATGACTTTTCGAGGAAAGTGTGGATTTATCTACTTAAACAAAAGGATGAAGCTTTTGGAAAATTCCTTGAATGGAAGAAGCAGACTGAGAACCAAACAGGGAGAAAGGTAAAGTACTTGAGGACAAATAATGGTTTAGAATTTGTAAATCCCAAATTCAACAAACTTTGGAAGTCTGGGGGAACCACAAGGCACCTTACTGTTACATACACTCCTCGGCAGAATGGTTTAGCTAAGAGGTTCAATAGAACGATAATGGAGCGTACTACGTGTTTTCGTTCAAATGCTCCACTGCCTCAGAAGTTTTGGGGAGAAGCTACCCAAACTGTCTGTTATCTCATTAACAGGAGCCTGTCTTCCGCTATAGATTTCAAGACTCCTGAAGAGATATGGAAAGGTGAAGCTCCAAGTCTTGAACATCTCAGGGTATTTGGTTGTTTAGCTTATGCTCATGTTAAGGAAGGAAAGCTAAACAAAAGAGCAATGAAATGTATGTTTATTGGCTACCCTCAAGGTGTCAAATGATATAAGCTTTGGTGCTTGGAAGAAGGTAGAAGTAAATATATAATCAGTAGAGATGTCACTTTCAATGAAGATGAGATGTCGTTTTGTATTAAAAGCCAACCAGAACAGCGATCAGTTGTGAATGTTGAAATAGAAGTTAGAATTGAGTCTGAAACACGATCATCAGCTACTAGAGGTGAATCGTGGGATGGGTCACAGTTGGGTTCACAAGCAGAGTCTTCACAACGGTCTGAATCTGATGATATACAGTTTCAACAGGAGAGAACTTTGATTGATGAGGGAGCTTTCATTGAAGAAAGTTCAGATAACAATGACCTGCAAAATTATCAGCTTGCACGTGATAGATCCCAGAGAGTGAGACAGGCACCTACGAGGTATGATTTTGCTGACTTAGTTGCATTTGCTCTGAATTGTGCTTCTGATAATATTGAAGTAGAGGCTATTGAGTCTGGGTTGAAGGAACAGTGGAAAGCTGCAATGGAAGAAGAGTTGTCCTCTTTGCATAAGAATCAGACGTGGTCATTGGTTCCAAAGCCTCCTAAACAGAAACTCATTCAATCAAAGTGGATTTATAAAATCAGGCCAGGTAGAGAAGGTAATAGTAAGCTTAGGTATAAGGCTAGGCTAGTAGCCAAGGGCTATACTCAAAAGGAGGGAGTTGATTATAATGACGTTTTCTCTCTGGTGGTAAGACATTCGTCTATTCGTTTAGTTTTGTATATTTTTGTTCACTTTGATATGTTTCTTGGACAGATGGATGTCACTACAACATTCCTTCATGGAGAATTGGAGAAGGCGATCTACATGCTCAACCAAAGGGCTATAAGGTAAAGGGAAAGGAAGATATGGTTTGTCTCCTTCACAAGTCCATTTATGGACTGAAGCAATCGCCAAGACAGTGGTATATTCGCTTTCATACCTTTATCTTGAAGCAGGGGTTTCACAGGAGCTCATATGATGCATCAGTTTATTGGAAACTATCTTTGAAAGGTACATATGTTTATCTATTGCTTTATGTAGATGATATGATACTTGTGTCTAAGGATTATGCTGAAATCTGTGAACTCAAGAAACAGTTGAGTAGTGAGTTTGAAATGAAAGATTTTGGTGCTTTGAAAAGAATCTTAGGCATGGATGTTGAGAGAGATTGGGAAAAAGGTTTGTTAACCATTTCGCAGGAGATCTATGTGCATAAACTGCTTGAGAAGTATAACATGTCTGATTGTAAGTCATTTTCAACACCCTTAGCATCTCATTTTAGGCTTTCTTCGTCTCAGTCGCCTAAAACTGATCAAGAAAGGTTAGAGATGTCTAAAATTTCATATTGTAATGTCATAGGGAGCATTATGTATCTCATGATTTGTATTAGGCCTGACTTGGGTTACTCAATGAGCATGATAAGTAGGTTTATGTAAAATCTTGGGTGTTTCGGTACTTGAAAGGTACGTCAGGTGTTTCACTGTGTTTTGGGAATGGTTGTGATCAATCAACATTGTTGGAAGGCTTCACAGATGTAGATTTTGCTGCAGACCTTGACAAAAGAAGGTCTTTATCAGGTCACATTTTTTGTTTGTATATTAATGTGGTGAGTTGGAAGGTTGCTCACCAGCCAGTAGTTGCTTTCTCAACTATTGAATCAGAGTATATTTCAGTTGGTGAAGCAATTAAGGAAGCAGTATGGTTGAAGAGAATTGTTGGTGAGTTGTTGTCTCAAGATTTTATTCCTGTCATCCGTTGTGATAGCCAGAGTGTTATTCATCTTGTGAAGAATCCATCTCACCATGAACGGTCTAAGCATATTGACGTTAAGTTTCACTTTATAAGGGATATGGTTTCTCAAAATTAAGTTAAACTAGTGAAAGTTCAAACAGATCGGAATTTGTCGGATATGCTTACGAAGGTTCTCACAGCTCATAGGTTTAAATACCTGTTAAATGAGCTGAATTTAAAGCCAGGGTGATAGGGGAATTAGTGAACCGATTTATAGCTTAAGATATTCTTGTCATGAGGGAGATTTGTGAAAAATATGACACGGTATCTTAAGGAAAGGGCACTTTTGTAATATTCAAGATATAGAGGGTAGTCTTGTAATTTGGAGCATCATCTTCAATTAGGGCCAACCTTCACGATTGAACACACCGAGAAAAGAGAGAGAGTGCCATATGCAAATGGTAAAAATAGAGGAAGGGCCTGTTGGGATTTATGCCCTAAAACTCGTAGATAGTGAATGTAACCGTTGACCGGATATTAATGAAATAATATTGATATATTTTTCCATTAATTGTTATTAGTTATTTTATATGTCTTTGCCTAATAATAACCCTAATCCAATAAACTAGACATCCAAGGTTGTAATATGAGTCTTGAACTATATGTAGTGACATATGGGATCATTGTTCAAGAAACAACCTAAAGGGTCTATAGTATAGGGATAAGACTGGGTGCCTTATCCTGGTAACACTATGGATACGGCCCACTTTGTATTTGATACAAACGCTGCGATCCAACGCGTTCGTGTAGGAGACATGCGAGTGGGGGTGTCCTATGCAATGAGTTTGCATAAGACCGGACCGCGAAATAGTAACCACTGGTTATAACACCGTTAACTAGTTGGTTTTCTATTTCACTAGGACGACCTAGACAACTTAGTCTTAATCCTGAGTTGATTATGGACTCCTGCTCATGAGAGATTGTCCTTTGATTTGTATGGGTGAGAGTGGCCAATACGCCGACTCAATAAGCCTACCACTTTGGGGACAAAACCGAATGGGGAGCTGGGAACATAATCGTACATGATGGAATTCACTCCTTCCCGACTTTAGGGAAGCAGATGAGTGTTCCCTTAAGTGGTTACTCCGAGTCTTGAACAAAGGGCCCTACCCTCTCAATGGCACGAGAGGGTTTTCTGTTTGATGGTTGGACCACAAACAGGTTGTTCATTAGAGGAGAATTGGTACTTAAGGAAATAGAGGTAACCCAGGGGTAAAACGGTAATTTGACCCAGCTGGTGTTAAGGACACTCGTGAAGGACTAACTAGTCGATATTGGTCTAAGATCCGTGGACACAGAAAATATGTCTGCAGTGAGAAGAGTGCAACTGTGAGTCTATAGTGGAATGTAAACACAGTTAACGAATATTGATTAATGTGGTTAATGAGTTTGACCAATTAATCTCACATCGTTGGAGCTTCTGATCTGCAGGTCCATTAGGTCCCACTGGTAGCTCGTAAAGTAATTTGAGGCAACTAAGTAACAAAAGTAAATTGAAAATGTTCAATTTATTAAGGGAAATAAATATAATATATATTGATATATTATTATGAGAGAAATTAATATTTGAAAAGTTCAAATATAAATTTATGGAAGTTTGAAAGAGTTCAAAATAATGAATTAATTAATTTAAGGCCTAAAATGCGTTTGGGCAAATTAATTAATTCTAGGCCGGGAATTAAATATGTGATATTTAATTGGTGGTTAATTAATTAAAGAATTCATTAACCGGGAATTAATCAATTATGGAAATAATTAATCACTTAAGGAAGTGATTAATCATTTATGGAAATGATCTAATCACTTATGGAAGTAATTAGTCATTTGTGGAAAAGATTAATCAATTATGGAATTGATTGATCATGATTGATTAATTAAGGAATAAGATTGAATCAATTATGGAAAAGATTGATTTAATTGAATATTTTATTCATGGCCTCTCTTCTATAAATAGAACACTAGACCTAATTGGTCATGATACTTGACACTCTTGAAAGACAAGACCTAGAATTCTCTCTAGCCTCCCTCTTAGAGAAAGACTCCCACAAGTCTTTTGCCTCCTAGACTTAGAGACATACCGGTGTAACCTCTGTGGTGATTGTGTCCATCAAAGAAGAAATTTCCAGCGAAGAAAAACAAAGGCAGCTGCTGCGTTTTCGTTCGTGGAGCGTCGTTGGCGAAGAACGGTCAAGTCTTCAACGAAGGTTTGTAACGGTTCTTCCTCTTTTCTTTAGAAAAGTTTTAAAAATAAATTTAGATTTATTTTAGCATGTTTAAACCGATTTTATAGCGGCTTTAAAGTTCGTTTAAAGTTTTGTTTGAGTTATCGTAACGGTATTTTAATGTTAATTAATATACGGCGTAAGGTCCAATCGATGCGCTTCCGCTACATGGGGACTTTTATTCCCTTCAATCGGCATCAGAGTCATCGCTGTCCCTATTAATTAATTTTAAAAGTTGCGATAGGCTCTAATAGGTGGGATTTATGCATAATGTATGTTCGGTTTGCATTGAACTGTTTGGATTAATTTTATGGCCATAGATTTTATTTTTATGTGATTTTGATCATGTAAGGCCCGGTGTTTCGGGTATATTATGTAAAATCGAGTCCTATGTAAGTCCGGGTCTAGAATAGGTTTTTATGAGATGAAAATCGAAGCAATCGCCGCTGAAATCGAAGCCAAAACCGAAGAAATCGTTGCTGTTTTGCCCAGATTCTACCTCCAGACGCAACAGCGTCGGGACGCTCCTTCAACAGCGTCTCGACGCTGTCTCGATACCGAAGGCGCTCGGTAAGGAAAGCACACAGCGTCGGGACGCTACCTTAACAGCGTCTCGACGCTGTCTCGATTACGCAGGCGCCAGATATGGAAAACGCACAGCGTCGGGACGCTATCAACACAGCGTCTCGACGCTGTCACGATGGAGGCGCGACCTAGGGTTTCAAAAGGCGTGGTTCAAGGTGTGACCGGCCCGATTCGGACCGGTTCGGCTGGGCTGGGACCTATTTGGTCCAGTTCAGCCAATTTTTGGCATGGTTCGTGATTTTGGAGGCCGGTTCGAGGTGGTTCGGGGCGGTTCGTGCTGTCTAGACCAATTCCGGAGCTGTACATGGATATTTAGGATAGAATTTAGCTAAATTAATGTAATTTAATGCTTTATTTTATCCTAGGGGCCAAAATTAACCGGTTCAATTGCTATTTATATGCTTTATGGATGTCATATAGAATATTTAATCCCACCTTAGATTATAAACATGCTCATGCATTTTTTATATATTATAAATTGTTATAATGTATGTTTAAATGCATGGATTTGTTTTCATATTTTTAATATAAGTGTATATTAATTATATGAAAAAATTGGAAAGCATGAAGCATGTCATTACTTAAATTAAATATAAATAGTTATGTTTAATGTGATGAATGAAGCATGCTTGTTTGATTTTCTTGATTGGCTTATAATTGTTATAATAAAAGAAAATCAAAAATTGCATGAAGCATGAAACATCCATAGTTAATAATATAATCGTTATATTATTCATGCAATTAGTGTGGTTTAATTATTTAATTTGAATGAGATTGTTGAATGAATTAAACCCTAGATTCTTGATTATAGGATTAATCATTAAAATTTAAAATAGTTCTTTAATATTAATGATTAGAAACCGTCAATCTATAATCAAGATTTGCATGCAAACATAAGATCATAGGATAAATTGGATTAATTTTAAATTGTTTAAAATTGATTAGACCTAGATCGATTTCTAATAGGATTAGAATCTTTTCTTACTTAGTATTAAAAATAGTTTTAATTTACTAAGTAGGAAAAACATTGCTATGATTATAAGGGAACTCCACCGGTAATGTTCTGTCTAAGGCTGGGGGTATTTAAGTTGACGGTTTACGGAACACCTCCTACCAGGGAACTGACCTAGAATACCGGAGTTGAATTAATCATAGTTAAATGTTAGCATGCAATGTCACTAGGTTTATTAAAAGTGTTTAATGCACCTAGATCTTTAGAGTAAAGACCTTACATTACTGAGGTTATAAGGGAACTCTCTCGGTAAAGTTCTGTCTAAGGCTGGGGGTATTTAAGTTGACGGTTTACGGAACACCTCCTACCTGGGAACTGACCCGAACATTGAGTTGAATTAACCATAGTAATGTTGACTTGCAATGTTGGGTTTGTTAAAAGAAGTTTAATTCACCCAAAAGATTGCAGTTGAATCCTTTCCATAATTGTTATAATAGGATCAGACTTAGATAGATTGACTTAGCCAAATACTATCTATTTAGGGGAATCATATAATGTATATTGATACATTATAATATAAAGTTTATGAAACTTTATAATATAATTTTGAATTAATTTCAAAATTAATTCTTGAGAGAAAACATTTTAAAGAGTTCAGATAATTAATATGAATTGGATTCATATTAATGTATATAATTTAATAAAATCCCTAAGATTAAATATGTGATATTTAATTGGGTAATTAATTAATTATGGAATTAATTAATTATTTATTAAAATTAGATATGAATAAGATAATAGATTTGATCTTATTCATAACATTTTCCTATTAGGGAAAGGTTTTGACCTTTACCTATAAATAGGACCCCTTGGGTGGGGATTGAAGGGGAAGAAAGCCCCAGCGTAGCGGAAGCGCATCGAAGGGACCTCATGCCGTATATTAATTAATATCAAAATACTATTACGAATAGGCAAAACAAAACTTCGTTGTAGACTTGACCGTTCTTTGCCAATGACTCTTCAACGAACAAAAACACAGCATCCCTCTCGTAGTTTCATCGCCGAAAATTTCTTCTTCAAAGACACAATAACCACAGAGGTTACACCGGTATGTCTCTAAGTCTAGGAGGCAAAAGACTTGTGGGAGTCTTTCTCTAAGAGGGCAGCCACAGAGGTTACACCGGTCTTTTCTTGTGAGTCTAAGAGCAAGAGGACTACTACACCATTAGGTCTAGTGTTCTATTTATAGAAGAAAGGGCGTGAATAAAATATTCACATTAAATCAATTATTTCCATAAATGATTTAATCTATTCCTTATTTAATCAATACACGATCAATCAATTCCATAATTGATTAATATTTTCCCCAAATGACTAATTACTTCCATAAGTGATTAGATCATTTATATAATTGATTATTTTTCAATTAATTAACTCTTTAATTAATTAGTCACCAATTAAATTAATATCACATATTTAATTTTGGGCCTTGAATTAATTAATTGCCCAAATTAATTTTAGGCCTTAAATTAATTAATTCATGTTTGAACTCTTTCAAATTCCTATAAATTTAATATGAATCAAATTCACATTCATATTTGAAATTTCTTCAAATATTTATTTCTCTCATAATAATATATCAATATATATTATATTTTTTCCCTTAGTAAATTGAACAATTTCAATTTACATTTATTACTCAGTTGCCTCAAATTACTTTATGAGCTACCAGTGGGACCTAATGGACCTACAGATCAAAAGCTCCAACGATGTGAGATTAATTGATTAAACTCATTAACCAAATTCATCAATATTCATTAACGACAATTAATTAGTCACCAATTAAATATCACATATTTAATTTTCGGCCTTGAATTAATTAATTGCCCAAATTAATTTTAGGCCTTAAATTAATTAATTCATGTTTGAACTCTTTCAAATTCCTATAAATTTAATATGAATCAAATTCACATTTATATTTGAAATTTCTTCAAATATTTATTTCTCTCATAATAATATATAAATATATATTATATTGTTTCCCTTAGTAAATTGAGCAATTTCAATTCACATTTATTACTTAGTTACCTCAAATTACTTTATGAGCTACCAGTGGGACTTAATGGACCTGCAGATCAGAAGCTCCAACGATGTGAGATTAATTGGTCTAACTCATTAACCAAATTCATCAATATTCGTTAACTGTGTGTACATTCCACTATAGACTCACAGTTGCACTCTTCTCATTGCAAACATATTTTTTGTGTCCATGGATATAGGCCAATAATGACTAGCTAGTCCTTCACGAGTGTCTATAACACCAGCTTGGTCAAATTACCGTTTTACCCCTAGGTTACTTCTATTTTCTTAAGTACCAGTTCTCCTCTAATGAACAACCTGTTTGTGGTCCAACCATCTAAGAGAAAACCCTCTCCTGCCACTAAGAGGGTAGGGCCCTTTGTTCAAGACTCGGAGTCACCACTTAAGGGAACACTCATCTGCTTCCCTAAAGTCGGGAAGGAGTGAATTCCATCTTGTATCGAATCTGTACAGTCTGGGTCTATTTTAGGCTTGAAGATCGATGAAAATCGCGGAAGAAATCGACGAAATCCATGGAGTACGGTCGTTGTTCTGCCCAGAAACAAGTTCCAGGCGTAACAGCGTCGGGACGCTTGGCCTAGAGCGTCTTGATGCTGTCGCGATTCCACGGTCCAGACGGTTGAAATCGCGCCAGCGTCAGGACGCTATTGCCTCAGCGTCTCGATGCTGTCACAATTTCGTGCGGCGCCAGATTTCCGTAGAAACGTGCGTGGTGCCCTAAAACCGTCGGTTCGGTTCAGTCAATTTGGGTTAGCTGGGATTGGTTTGGTCCGGTTTAACTCGGCTCGGTGCGGTTCGAGGTATTCAAGGCCGGTTCGAAGCAGTTTGGGTCGGTTTGTGGGTTCTAGATCGGATTTGAAGCTGCGGATTTTTGTAATAGGATAAATTTATTGCTTTATTAGTGTATTTTTGCATTAATCTATCCAAGGGGCCAATTAAATCGGTTTATTCGTTGTTTAAATGCTTTGTGGATGTCATTTAAATCATAATCCCACCTTAGGATATAAAGCATGCTCATGCATTATGTGTATTATTATATGATTATAATATTTGGATGATAATGCATGGTTTTTCATGAATTTCAATATATAGTTGAGTTATATTAAATTCATGAAAATGGAAAAGTATGATGCATGCAACTATATAGTTTTAATATAAGAGTTATATTAAAAATGAATTGTTTGCAGCATGCTAATTTGATTTACCATATTTGGCAATAATTAATTGTTAACTTATTAAAAATGGAAATCAAGTTGCATTGAGCATGAAACATTCATAGGTTAATATAAAAGTTATATTAATTTTCATGCAATGCAAAATTATATAGTTTAAATTTGATTAATTTGAATATGATTGTTAATTGATTTAAACTATAGTATGCATGATTATAGGACTAATCATTAAAATTTTGAAATAGTTTAAAATTTATGATTAGAAACCGTCAATCTATAATCAAGATATGCATGCTCACTTAGGATCTTAAGTTTAAATGAATTAATTTTAATGTGTTAATATTAGACTTAAGATCATTTTCTAATAGGATTAGAAATTCTTACTTAGTTTTAAAATAGTTTTAATAAACTAAGTAGGACTACATTCCTATGATTATAAGCGAACTCTACCAGTGAAGTTCTGTCTAAGGATTGGAGGTACTTAAGTTGACGGTATACGGAACACCTCCTACCTGGGAACTAATCTGGAACACCAGAGTTGAATTAATCACAGGTTAATGTTAGAATAATGTCGCTAAGTAAATTAAATTGGTTTAATACACCTAGACATTAGGTCTTATTATAATAGTTATAATAGGACTAGGCTTAGATAAATGGCTTAGCCGGATTTATCTAGGTCTAATCAAACCCTAAAATATCCGACATGTTACTTTAGTGGGAGGAAAATTACAAAACTTGATTTAAATCGAGTTTTGCTCCTACGTCCCTGTATAGTTCACACCGTGAGACCCATGCTTGGCTTCGTGTCGTCTTAGAGCGGCCTCCCTTCGGAAAGTGTTTGCATGAGTCAATACCAAGGTGAATGGGGAAAGTAACTATAGTAAGTGGGAGTGGGACGCGTGTCAACGTATCATTCGGTCTCCACCCCTAGGTCACAACGTGAGATTCCTATGATCCGCCTGCGTGTTGCCCTGAAGCAACCATCCCTTCGGAGGGCCTGATCATAGGATTCGGAACACCGTGAACTCCTAAATAGGATAGGATCGCTTAGGCTAATTACCAACAGTTGTCTTTCCTAACGGTAGCCTGTTGGTCCGTGCCTCTTAGATCTGAAAGTGGGAGGGTTACACTTACAGGGAGGAGTTAATTGTTAACAAATCCTTGACCAAACAACGGTGGTTAATATCTAATGGAATATGAGTTATTCTGGTAATAGAAATTGACTGAGAAGAGTCTCATTTTGGAGGAGGAACAACTGATCACCCTTCGGTGGCTGTTCTTCTAAACCTCTAAAGCATCGTTGCGAAACACAATCATAGTTTTATTAGGGTTCTTTGATTGCTTGTTTACAAAATTGATTGGATGTTTGCAATTGTTTGTATTGCTTGCGTGATGGGTTAAGGCAAAGATACCTAATACGGTCAATTGTTTGTTTTTCAGCAATGTCTTCCTCTATTATCTCCCTGCTTAAAAACGAACAATCAACGGGCAAAAATTTTCCTCAATGGAAATCGAATCTTAATACCATTCTCGTGGTAGAGGATCTAAGGTTCGTCTTGACGGAGGAATGTCCTCCTGTTCCCCCTCGCACTGCCACTCAGGCAGTAAAAGATGCCTACGAACGCTGGACTAAGGCCAATGAAAAGGTCAAAGTCTATATATTGGTCAGCTTGTCTGAAGTCTTGGTGAAGCGTTACGAAAACGTGGAAACTGTCAGGGAGATTATGAATTCCCTGCAGGAGATGTTTGGACTTCTGTCCTATAAGCTCCACCACGATGCCTTGAAGAACGTCTTCAATGCTACGATGCAGGAAGGTTAATCTGTTTGGGAACATGTCCTGGACATGATTAACCAGTTCAATATTGCTGAGGCAAATGGCGGGGTAGTCTGCGAGCGGAGTCAGGTTGCGTTCATCCTTCACTCGCTTCCAGCGAGCTATCTGTCTTTCAGGACGATCGCGAGCATGAATAAGATTCAGTTCAACCTGACTACCCTCCTCTCGGAGTTACAGATTTATGAGTCCTTGCAGAAAAGCAAGGGCAAAAATATGGTAAAAGGAGAGGCCAATGTGGCCTATTCCAATAAGAAGTTCCTGAAGGGTTCATCCTCAGGGACTAAATCCGTACCCCAGGCTTCTTCATCGAAGCAAATACAGAAGAGGAAGGGAGACAAGGGGAAGGCTCCTGCACAAGCTGTGCAAGGTAAGGGAAAGGCCAAGGTCGTGGCTGACAAAGGCAGATGCTTCCACTGCAACACAGATGGTCATTGGAAGCACAACTGTCCCTGTTACCTCGCTGAGAAGAAGAGAGAAAAAGAAGGTAAATTCGATTTACTTGTATTAGAGACTTGTCTTGTCGAACATGATGAGTTCGCCTGGATATTGGATTCGGGAGCCACTAATCATGTTTGCTCTTCTTTTAAGGGAAATGATTTCCAGCAGCTGGCAGACGGTGAAATGACTCTAAAGGTTGGAACAGGAGAGGTCATTTCAGCTCGTGCAGTGGGAGCTGCAAAATTATTCTTTAGAATTAAGTTTTGATTTTAGAGAACTTGTTTTTGGTTCCTAGAATTAAAAGGAACCTTATTTCTATTTCTGCTTTGTTAGAACATGAATACTCTATTTCTTTTCAGCTTAATGAAGCAATTATTTCAAGAAATGATATTATTATATGTTTTGCTCAGCGTGAGAATAATTTATTTGTGTTAAGACCTACTGATGCTAAGGCTATTTTAAGTCATGAATTGTTTAAAACAGCCGAAACGCAAAACAAAAGGCAAAAGATTTCTCCTCTAAGTAGCAATACGTATCTTTGGCACCTTCGTCTCAGTCATATTAACATCGATCGGATCGATCGTTTGGTTAAAAATTGACTTCGAACTGATATGGAAGATATGTCTTTACCACCCTGTGAATCGTGTCTCGAGGGTAAAATGACCAAGAGGCCTTTTACTGGAAAAAGTTATAGGGCCAAAGAACCACTTGAACTGATACATTCGGATCTTTGTGGTCCAATGAATGTAAAGGCTCGAGGTGGTTTTGAATATTTCATCTCTTTCATAGATGATTATTCTCGATACGGTTACTTATACCTGATGAGCCATAAGTTTGAGGCTCTTGAAAAGTTCAAAGAGTTTAGGGCCGAGGTAGAAAACCTGTTGGGTAAAACAATTAAAATGCTTCGATCAGATCGAGGTGGAGAGTATTTGGATCAAAGATTCCATTACTATATGATAGAACATGGAATCCAATCCCAACTCTCAGCACCTGGTACACCTCAGCAAAATGGTGTATCAGAAAGGAGAAATAGAACCTTGTTAGATATGGTTTGATCTATGATGAGCTATGCTCAGTTGCCTAGCTCGTTTTGGGGGTATGCAGTAGTGACTGCAGTACATATTCTTAACAACGTTCCCTCAAAGAGTGTTTCTGAAACTCCTTTTGAGCTATGGAAGGGGCGTAAACCTAGTTTGCGTTACTTTCGTATCTGGGGTTGTCCTGCACATGTGTTAGTGACAAATCCTAAGAAATTGGAACCTCGTACGAGAATATGCCAATTTATTGGATACCCGAAAGAAACGAGAGGTGGTTGTTCGCACGTAACTTCGGGGATGGAGACACGTGGAATAAATAATATATTTGTATTAATGTTGTATGCGTGTGGGTGTACAATCTCTAACTTTAATCCTCTGATTCTCTCTCTTATGTGTGTGGGTGTGTTTCACTCGAGGGCTGGAACGCTTGATCTCGAGTCTGAAGCTTCAATGGATTCTTGGAGCTTGAAGTCTTCCAGTCTTGAAGGAGTCTTCAATCTTCAAGAAGTGTTGATGTCCTGAAGAGTCTTTGATCTTCAAGGAGTGTTGAAGTCTTGAAGAGTGTTGGGTCTTCAAGAAGTGTTGAAGTCTTGAAGAGTGTTTGGTCTTCAAAAAGTGTTCAACACTTGGACTTATGGATTGCAGAGAGTCTTCGGTCTTCAGACTTGGTGGAGTCTCTCTGAATTCTCTGGTTCTGCTTGAGAGCTTTGAAACTCTAAACTCTTGTCTTTGTGAGAGTGTAGAATTTCTGAACCCTTGAAATGGAGGAGAACCCCTCTATTTATAGAGTTCTCGCTGGATGGGCCCTGATGACTTTTGGGCCTAACAACTTGGGCTTGGGCTTTTATTGGGCTTGGGTCTGGTTTATATTTGATCCAAAACCATATGACCCAAACATTTAAAAGACCCAAATTTGATCCAATTAACTATTTTCTTTAATTAATTGGTCAAATCAATTAATCTGATCAAAATAATTTATTTTTAATTAATTGATCAAATGGACATTTGGCCCTAAAAATTTATAATTGGCCAACTTTATCTTTAAATTAATTTTGGGACACATGTCAATTTATAATTGGTCCCAAATTTAATTAATTATAATTTTGTCATTAATTTTAAATAATGACGTGGCAATTTGTCATTGGCCAAAATTTCTCCTCCAACAAATGCCCCCTTTTCGAGAGTTAGTCACAAGTTATGTGTGAGTGAATCTCGAAAAAGATATTTTGGGATCAAAATGCAAGATATTTGTTCTTGATCTTGACTCCATTTGGTGTTTCAATTTAATCAAAATATGAATTTTGGTCAAAATTTTGATTTTTTTTTCCATTTGGCAACAAACTTTGATTTGAAGTTTGGGCAAATTTTTGTTTATACCCAAATTTCGATTTGAGGTAAAATCCTACCCAATTTTAATTCATATTTGGAATAGAATTTGAGGTTTTGACTTTGGTTCATTTGGGATAAAATTTGGATTATGCCCAAAAATTAATTTAAGTAAATTTAAGGCTGCATCCAAAATTTGATGGGAATTTGGAATAAAATTTTCATATGGATTAGAAAATTTGATTTGGGATAAGAGTTTGATTACACTCAAATTCAGTTGAATTCAATCCAAATCTATATAGGAGTTTATCAAATCAATTTGAATTTATCTCCAATTTGATTTAAATCAAATCTCATATTTTGGACTAAAATTTGAAACAAAATCTCCAAATTTTTATTTTTCAATTTGATTTAAATCAAATCTCATATCTTTGGGTTAAAATTTGAACCAAAGACTCTCGTTGGAGATAAGATTTATATTTGAACCCATCCCAAAATTGATGAAGATTTCCGTTGGAGATAAGATTTATATTTGAACTTATCCCAAAATTGATGAAGATTGTCGTTGGAGATAAGATCTATATTTGAACTCATCCCAAAATTGATGAAGATTTCCGTTGGAGATAAGATTTATATTTGAACGTATCCCAAAATTGATAAGATTGTCGTTGGAGATAAGATCTATATTTGAACTCATCCAAGATTTCCGTTGGAGATAAGATTTATATTTGAACTTATCCCAAAATTGATGAAGATTGTCGATAAGATTTATATTTGAACTTATCCCAAAATTGATGAAGATTGTCGTTGGAGATAAGATCTATATTTGAACTCATCCCAAAATTGATAAAGATTGTCGTTGGAGACAAGATTTATCTATTTAAATCCAATTTTCCATTCTATAAATAAGGTTGAACCTCAGCAGGAGAGAGCACACATCAATTGAGGGGAGCATTCAAGAAAGGATTCAAGTAGGAAACTTTCTTTTTTTTTTTTTTTTTAATTTTCGTTTTTTTTCCTTTTTTTTTTCTTTTTTCGTTTTTTTTTTAATTTTCGATTTTTTCCTTTTTTTTTTTAATTTTCGTTTTTTTTTTTTTTTTTTTTTTTTTTACCTTGCCTATATTTCAATTACAAGCACAGTGCCTTCATCCACCATAAAAAAGGTAAGTACGTAGGTAAGTGATTTTTTTTTTAGGCATACATATCCATGTTTTCAATTTGCAGGTACAATGTCTTTCAGCATGAGTGCAAGGACGTGTTCCTTGAGTTGGGACATGTTCCTTGGACTTGTGTCGCCGCCACGCCTTTCAGCACGAGTGCAAGGACGTGTTCCTTGAGTTGGGACATGTTCCATGGACTTGTGCCGCCGCCACGCCTTTCAGCACGAGTGCAAGGACGTGTTCCTTGAGTTGGGACATGTTCCATGGACTTGTGTCGCCGCCACACCTTTCAGCACGAGTGCAAGGACATGTTCCTTGAGTTGGGACATGTTCCTTGGACTTGTGTCGTCGCCACGCCTTTCAGCACGAGTGCAAGGACGTGTTCCTTGAGTTGGGACATGTTCCTTGGACTTGTGTCGCCGCCACGCCTTTCAGCACGAGTGCAAGGACATGTTCCTTGAGTTGGGACATGTTCCTTGGACTTGTGTCGCCGCCACGCCTTTCAGCACGAGTGCAAGGACGTGTTCCTTGAGTTGGGACATGTTCCTTGGACTTGTGTCGCCGCCACGCCTTTCAGCACGAGTACAAGGACGTGTTCCTTGAGTTGGGACATGTTCCTTGGACTTGTGCCGCCGCCACGCCTTTCAGCACGAGTGCACGGACATGTTCCTTGAGTTGGGACATGTTCCTTGGACTTGTGCCGCCGCCGCGCCTTCCAGCACGAGTGCACGGACATGTTCCTTGAGTTGGGGCATGTTCCTTGGACTTGTGTCGCCGCCACGCCTTTCAGCACGAGTTGCAAGGACGTGTTCCTTGAGTTGGGACATGTTCCTTGGACTTGTGCCGCCGCCACGCCCTTTTCAGCATGAGTGCAGGGACAATTGACGTCTTTGGACTTTAGGAAGTAGCGCAGCAATGTAGCCGAGCGTAGCATGAGGACCCTCGAACTTGGAGAAGGAAGCAACGAAGCGCGTGAGAACCTTCGAACTTGGAGGAAGGAACTGTGGCGAAGCGCGTGAGAACCTTCGAACTTGGGGAAGGAACTGTGGCGAAGCGCGTGAGAACCTTCGAACTTGGAAGAAGGAACTGTGGCGATGCGCGTGTGAACCTTCGAACTTGGAGGAAGGAGAACTGTGGCGAAGCGCGTGTGTGAACCTTCGAACTTGGAGGAAGGAACTGTGGCGAAGCGCGTGAGAACCTTCGAACTTGGGGAAGGAACTGTGGCGAAGCGCGTGAGAACCTTCGAACTTGGAAGAAGGAACTGTGGCGAAGCGCGTGTGAACCTTCGAACTTGGAGGAAGGAGAACTGTGGCGAAGCGCGTGTGTGAACCTTCGAACTTGGAGGAAGGAACTGTGGCGAAGCGCGTGAGAACCTTTGAACTTGGGGGAAGGATCGCAGCGAAGCGCGTGAGCGAAGCGAAGCGATGTGAGAACCTTCAAAATTGGAGGAAGGAACTGCAGCGAAGCGACGTGAGAACCTTCGAACTTGGGGGGAAGGAACTGCAACGAAGCGTGTGAGAACCTTCGAACTGTAAGGAAGGAACGACAGCGAAGCGTTTGAGAACCTTCAGACTTGGAGGAAGGAACTGCAGCGAAGAACCTTTTTTTTTTGTTTATAGGGACTGAACTTAAAGTTTTCTTTAAGCTGCCTACGTACCCTTATGGAATAGGGATCAAGTCATAACGTAGTTCAAGATTTTTTTTTTTTTTTTTGCTCTCACCTTTTAAGCTCGTGTGGGCTAGGAGCATCATGCAGTTTAGGCTCTTGCGATAAGGAGCTTTTACATTTTAAAAGCTCTTATCTTTATCATGGTCTTGATCAGATCCTTCATTTATAGGATTAGTCAAGACAATGAGATTTGGCTTCATCTTCAAGGAACCTTCTGTAGTTATGAGAACAGAGAATTTCCTCTTCATACGTGACGGGACGCTACTATGAAGCTTCTTGTCGCGGTTTACTTCATCGAAAAGTTTCACCTCAAAGTTGTCCATTTTTCTTTTAGGTTGATCGCTTGTTACTTTGAGGCGATCAAAAACAGATGTCGAAGGTTGACTTCTCTTCGATGTGGAGACACTTAGCCTTTGGAAAGCTGAAGGTCGAGTGGAGGTGGACATCGAACATTGATTTTCTTCCTCTGTCGCGGCCATACTCATTCTTTAGAATACTGAAGGACGAGTAGTTGGAGGCTTGATACGATCGAAGACAGAAGTCCTTTGTTCACTTTTCTTGGAATTGTCAACTTCTTCTACGTCGATGCAGTAGGAAGTTGCAAGGTTCTCTTTTTTCTTTTTGTGGAAAGTTTTGGTGAATGATTTATTCAACATCACCAGTTGTTGAGGTTGAGAAAACTTTTTACTTCTCTTCCTCTTGGGTTGAAGTTTCTTAGGATCCTTCTTTCTTTGATGTTTGTTCTTTTCTTTGATTGTAGCAAGATTTGATTGAGCTACTTCATCAAGGTCGAGCTCAATTTTTCTTTCCATAGCCAGCTTTAAAATCAAGTCCTTTAGGACGAAACATCTTTCCACTGGATGACCAATAACTCGATGATACTTGCAATACTTGGGATCATCGACTTTCTCCATCTCTTCTGGTCGTTTACACTTAGGAAGCTCTATCAGTTGCGCTTCCAATAGTTGTTCCAACATATCAGGGATGTCGGCATCAGGGAAAGGATAGATTTTCTTCTGTCTTTCCTTTAAAGTTAAGTGATGCGCTCCATTAGTTTGTCGCTTTTCTTTCGAAGACGACTTGGGATGGGTTGTGTTTACAACCATGGATTCTTCTATAGTCTCTTCATCGTTCCTTCCTTCTTTTCTCATGTTAGGGAGGAGAAGGTCTTGGTTTTCTTGACTAGCAATACTTAGCTCCATATCGTGGGCGCGAGTTGCTAGTTCTTCAAAGGTGCGAGGCTTTATACCTTTAAGGATGTAGAGGAGTTCCCAGTGCATGCCTTGAATGCACATCTCGACGGAAGAGAGTTCAGTGAGACGATCTTTGCAATCTAGGCTCATGGCTCTCCAGCGATTTATATAGTTAACAACGAGTTCACCTTTTCGTTGCTTAGTGTTGGTGAGCTCGAACATGCCAACGGTTCGTCTAGTGCTGTAGAAGCGATTCAAAAACTCTCTTTCGAGTTCCTCCCAACTGTCTATTGACTCAGGTTCTAGATCAGTGTACCAGTCAAACGCATTTCCTTTAACTGTTCGAACGAACTGTTTGACTAGTAGGTCCCCTCGAGTACCAGCGTTCTCACATGTCTCAACGAAGTGGGCAATATGTTGTTTAGGATTGCCCTTTCCATCAAACTGTTGAAATTTTGGTGGCTGATACCCGATTGGCGTTCTCAAGTTATCAATCCTCTTAGTATAAGGTTTGGAGTACAAGAGGGAATCTTGAGTAGGTCCACCGTACTGAGCTCTGATACAGTTTGTGATCATATCTTGGAGCTGTTGGATGGATAGTGAAACGACCGAAGCAGAACATTGTGGATGATCATCTTGCACTATAGACTTTCCTTTGTCGTGATTTTTTACGACTTGGGTTTGACTTGATTTGGCGATATGTTGGTTCTCAATTTGGCTCTTTAGTTGCTCAATTTGAGAATCTTTTTCTTCAATCGCCTTCATCAAGTTGTTGATGTGTTCTTGCATCTCAGCCATTCTTTCTTCCATAGTTCTTGTCTCAATCATCATAACAGTCACTACGTCAGAATCAGGTTCAAACAAAGGGTTATACTTGACAAAAAACTTGTCATTAGTATATGCCCCCCTGCAAGGTTGTTTCTTGGCCTGCAACGACAGAAGCTTTATCTTCTTGCAACGTCAGTCCGTTGAAGCAACGATGGGCAGTAGAACCCATGTAAGACTTGTTCATGACAGCGACCATTGAAGAAGTTTTGAACGACATGTTTATACTTGTGTTTTGAGATAAGAGAGAGAGATGAGAGGTAGAGATTGTCCCACTGGGCGTGCCAATTTGTTCGCACGTAACTTCGGGGATGGAGACACGTGGAATAAATAATATATTTGTATTAATGTTGTATGCGTGTGGGTGTACAATCTCTAACTTTAATCCTCTGATTCTCTCTCTTATGTGTGTGGGTGTGTTTCACTCGAGGGCTGGAACGCTTGATCTCGAGTCTGAAGCTTCAATGGATTCTTGGAGCTTGAAGTCTTCCAGTCTTGAAGGAGTCTTCAATCTTCAAGAAGTGTTGATGTCCTGAAGAGTCTTTGATCTTCAAGGAGTGTTGAAGTCTTGAAGAGTGTTGGGTCTTCAAGAAGTGTTGAAGTCTTGAAGAGTGTTTGGTCTTCAAAAAGTGTTCAACACTTGGACTTATGGATTGCAGAGAGTCTTCGGTCTTCAGACTTGGTGGAGTCTCTCTGAATTCTCTGGTTCTGCTTGAGAGCTTTGAAACTCTAAACTCTTGTCTTTGTGAGAGTGTAGAATTTCTGAACCCTTGAAATGGAGGAGAACCCCTCTATTTATAGAGTTCTCGCTGGATGGGCCCTGATGACTTTTGGGCCTAACAACTTGGGCTTGGGCTTTTATTGGGCTTGGGTCTGGTTTATATTTGATCCAAAACCATATGACCCAAACATTTAAAAGACCCAAATTTGATCCAATTAACTATTTTCTTTAATTAATTGGTCAAATCAATTAATCTGATCAAAATAATTTATTTTTAATTAATTGATCAAATGGACATTTGGCCCTAAAAATTTATAATTGGCCAACTTTATCTTTAAATTAATTTTGGGACACATGTCAATTTATAATTGGTCCCAAATTTAATTAATTATAATTTTGTCATTAATTTTAAATAATGACGTGGCAATTTGTCATTGGCCAAAATTTCTCCTCCAACAGTGGTCTTTTCTACGACCCTCAAGATAATAAAGTATTTGTATCGACAAATACAACTTTCTTGGAGGAAGACCACATTCGAGATCATAAACCACGAAGTAAGTTAGTATTAGGAGAAGCTACAGAAGGATCTTGATCCGCTTCACCAAAAACTCGGTTTGACAGAAAATTACAGCGACAAGTACTCTTCTTTTGATGCTGCAAATCTCCTATGAACACCACCACGGAGTTACACCGGTATTCTCCTAGGATAAGTGTTGAGCGGCTTGTGGGAACCAAAAAATTCTAAGGGATTTTGGAGAATTTTGGCCTCTGTAAACTCTTAGAAACTCAGAGAATTTTTGCAGAGAGAGAGAGAGGTAGTGTGAGAGAGAGAAAGAGAGGGTTATGAGATCACTTCCTTGAATGAATTCAGGAATCCAGAGAAAAAACTACGATGAATAACCTCCCACTCCCTTAAAACCCTCCTGTTCACGCGTGTAGGGTTAGGGGAGTGGTTGACTGATCAGTTAATTAAATTAAAAAATATTTTAATTTAATTATTGTCACATGAATACTTTCATGCACATATCCCACATAACTCATAGTTTTAATATAACTTAATTAAATCATAATTTAATTAAAATTAAATTAAAACATCAATATTAATTAATTCACCAATTAATTAATATTTCAATTAAATATCATATATTTAATTACATTTCTCTCCAATAAACTATAGAATTAATATTCATCATATGAGCATTAATTATAACGTATAGTTTTTATTATGAATCATATTCATACTTTAATAAAATATTTGAACCCCTTCAAATATATAACTCCCCTTAGAAATTTACCTCAACGCCCAAATGGAGCTACCGGTGTGACCTAATGGACCTACAGATCAGAAGCTCCAACGATATGAGATTAATTGGTTAAACTCATTAACCAAGTTAACCAATGTTCGTTAACTGTGGTTCACTCCACTAAAGAACCACAAGTGCACTCTTCTCACTACAGATATATTTCTGTGTCCACGAATATCGACCGTCAATAGCAAGTTAGCCCTTCACGTGTGTTCGTACCCCAGCAAGGTCAAATTACCGTTTTACCCCTGGGCTACCTCTTGGTCCTTAAGTGCCAGTGCGCCTCTAATGAACAACTTGTTTGAGGTCCAACCAACAAACAAAAATCCCTCTCGTGCCATAAAGAGGGTAGGGCCCATTGTTCAAGACCCGGAGACACCACTTAAGAGAACACACCTCTACTTACCCTAATATCGGGAAGGAGTGAATTCCATCTTGTAAGACTATGTTCCCAGCTCCCCACTCGGTCTTGTCCCCAAAATGGTAGGCTTATTGAGTTGGCGGATATGCCACTCTCACCCGTACAAATCAAAGGACAATCCCTCATGGACAGGAGTCCATAATCCACTCAGGATTAAGGCCAAGTTGCCTAGGTCATCCTAGTGAAATAGAAACCGAGTTAACTAACCGTGTTACAGTTAGTGGTTAACTATTTCGCGATCCGGTCTTTGTGCAAACTCATTGCACAGGACACCCCCACTCGCATGTCAACTACATGAACACGTTGCATCATTACGTTTGTATCAATATTCAAAGCGGGTCGTATCCATAGTGTCACCAGGATAAGGTACCCAACCTTATCCCTATACTACAGACCCTTTAGGATAAAACTTGAACATTTATCCACGTATGTCCCTACATACTAGTTCAAGCCTCATTCTACTAGCCTTGGATGTTTAGTTTATTGGATTAGGGTTGATAGGACAAGATACAATACAAACATTCAATAATACATCACTTTTATTAATGTTCGGTCAAATGTACATTTACTATCTACGAGTTTTAGGGCATAAAACCCAACAAACTCCCACTTGAACTAAAACTCAAGTTTAATGTAAAGTCAAGTTCGGTCAAATGCACTCTTCTCACTAGAGATATATTTCTGTGTCCACGGATATCGACCGTCAATAGCAAGTTAGCTCTTCACGTGTGTTCGTACCCCAGCTAGGTTAAATTACCGTTTTACCCCTGGGCTACCTCTTGGTCCTTAAGTGCCAGTGCGCCTCTAATGAACAACCTGTTTGAGGTCCAACCAACAAACAAAAATCCCTCTCGTGCCATAAAGAGGGTAGGGCCCATTGTTCAAGACCCGGAGACACCACTTAAGAGAACACACCTCTACTTACCCTAATATCGGGAAGGAGTGAATTCCATCTTGTAAGACTATGTTCCCAGCTCCCCACTCGGTCTTGTCCCCAAAATGGTAGACTTATTGAGTTGGCGGATAGGCCACTCTCACCCGTACAAATCAAAGGACAATCCCTCATGGACAGGAGTCCATAATCCACTCAGGATTAAGGCCAAGTTGCCTAGGTCATCCTAGTGAAATAGAAACCGAGCTAACTAACCGTGTTACAGTTAGTGGTTAACTATTTTGCGGTCCGGTCTTTGTGTAAACTCATTGCACAGGACACCCCCATTCGCATGTCAACTACATGAACGCGTTGGATCATTACGTTTGTATCAATATACAAAGCAGGCCGTATCCATAGTGTCACCAGGATAAGGTACCCAGCCTTATCCCTATACTACAAACCCTTTAGGCTAAAACTTGAACGTTGATCCCCGTATGTCCCTACATACTATTTCAAGCCTCATTCTATAAGCCTTGGATGTTTAGTTTATTGGATTAGGGTTGATAAGACAAGATACAATACAAACATTCAATAATACATCACTTTTATTAATGTTCGGTCAAATGTACACTTACTATCTACGAGTTTTAGGGCATAAAACCCAACAAATTCCCACTTTAACTAAAACTCAAGTTTAAGGTAAAGTATATACAATATAATCCAAAGCTGGAAATGGTACATGTATGTTGTACATTACATGAAAAGTAAATATACAAAATACAATAAACTAGGGAATCCTTACACTCATTACACATCTCCCACTTGCCCTAGATTACGCTATATACATGTCTCGTAGACCTAGACTTTCTAGATGACCCTCGAACACTTTAGCCAAGAGGGCCTTCGTAAATGGATCAGCAATGTTGTGCTCGGAAGCAATCTTGGTCACGACCACATCTCCTCGTTGCACAATCTCACGAATCAAATGATACTTCCTCTCTATGTGTTTACCTCGTTTGTGGCTGCGGGGTTCCTTTGAATTGGCTACAGCCCCACTGTTGTCACAGTATAATGTATCAGTATTTATCACTGATAGACTCCGATTAATCGAAGTCTATCAGTGACTATCAATATTAGGGACTGATAGACTATTAGAGATACTAAGGATAATTTCATAATTTAACGTAATTTTTGCTATTTTCGCAAATAATTTTATTTTTTTTCTATTTTTGCAATACTTTTGCCGATTTTTGCTATTTGTGCAAATCCCCCTTTAATTTATTCACTCATTAACGGTTGTGAAAGTTTTTTGTGTGAATTATAGAAATTCAGTTGAAGGGAGGAAGATTATACCTTAATTGATGTGTCACTGCTACTCTGTAAACAAAAAAAAGAACAAATAGTGGAAGCAAGATAGAAATTGCAAGAAGGAAGTGAATCAAATTGAGTTGTGATGCATTGAAATGAAAAAATTACACGAATTTATAGGAAAGTAAAATGAACACCCACTAACCCACTAACCTTGAAAATCTCTTCAATTAACCTTACTAAGTCACATCCCTCCAAATTAGCAACCACTATCCTAAATAAATGTCACTAACCATTACTTTCTACACAAGTAAATTAACTAAATCAAACTACTTGCCTACCAAGTTTACACTAATTTTAACACTCCAATCCCCCTTAGTGCAAACATACGATCGACAACATCGAGTGCACTCCTGAGTTCTTCAAACTTGGATTTACCAAGAGCCTTGGTAAATATATCAGCAACTTGCTCCTATGAATGTATCTTCTGTAATTTGATCTTGTGTCAAAACTTTCTCTCGAACAAAATGAAAATGAGTTTCAATGTGCTTTGTACAAGCATGAAACACTGGATTCCCTGCAAGCTTGATTGTACTTTCGTTGTCACAAAAAATACAAACTGGATAGTCCAAATTGGAAAAAATTCCTACCATGAGTCTTTTTAGCCAAATGCATTCTTGAGTAGCCATAGTAGCTGCTACATATTCTGCTTCACAACTTGAAAGAGCAACAGATGCTTGCTTCTTACTGCACCATGAAATAGCCCCTGAGACTGTATTAAAGCAGTATCCAGTTATGGAACGTCTGTCATGTACATCACCAGCCCAGTCTGCATCAACAAAACCGCATAACACGAAAGATTTAGCTTGTTTATACAACAAGCCAAAACATAAGGTACTCTTAAAATATCGAAGAATTTTCTTTGCAGCAACTAAATGAGCTTCACATGGCTTATCCATAAATTGAGCAACAACACCTACAGAATAAGAAATGTCAGGTCTTGTGATAGTTAAATAAATTAGACTACCAACAAGTTGTCGAAAAAGTGTTGCATTTGCCAATCGTTTTCCTTCTTCCTTAGTCATCTTCAAAGATGGCTCCATAGGAGTAGTCATTGGTTTTGACTCATTCATGTCAAAACGATCCAATAAACTCGCTGCATATCCTTTCTATGAGACAAAGTATCCATCTGACCTTTCATCCTCCAAGCCAAGAAAACATCTTGCTTCATTCAAACTCTTCATTTCAAAACGAATTAACAATGCATCTCGAAAACTATTAATTTCAACTTCATCATCACCTGTTATGATCATGTCATCAACATATAGTAAAAGCATTGTACATACTGAAGTTGTCTTTTTAACAAACAGATTTGAATCTGCACTTGAAGACCTGAACCCACAAAACTGAAGATATTGAGCAATTTTACCATACCAAGCACGGGGAGCTTGCTTAAGACCATATAAAGCCTTCTTGAGCCGACACACATAATTTGGAGACTCCTTGGAAACAAAACCTTGAGGTTGTTCCATAAAAACGTCTCGATCTAACTCTTCATAAAGGAAAGCATTTTTCACATCTAACTGCCATAATTTCCAATCTTTGTAAGCAGCTAAAGAAATAATTGTTCGAATAGTTACCATTTTAGCAACATGACTAAATGTCTCTTCATCATCTAGACCATATTGTTGTGAAAAACCACGAGCAACAAGGCGAGCTTTATACCTGTCAATAGTACCATTCAACTTTTTCTTCAACTTGTAAACTCATTTACATGTAACTAACTCAACATTCTTCGGCTTTGGAATAAGTTCCCAAGTGTCGTTCTTGTTTAGAGCCGAGATTCCTCTTTCATTGTTTCTTCCTATTCAAGAAAATCTCTAGCTTCATAATAAGACTTGGGTTCACCTTCACAAATATCACCCATCAAAAAACAAGATACAATTGAACATTATTTAATTGTACCTCATAAACAGATAAATAACTTGCTCGTGTTCTTTGCCTAGAAGATCTTCGAACAACAATCTCTGCATCTTCCTCTGTTTGATTATATTCTCCAATACTGGTATTGATCTCCTTTTCATCTGAGGCATCATCAGTAAAGAAAGGTGATAAATCAACAACACTTTTCTTTGAACTTGTATCCATTTGATGTGATGAAACTTCATCAAATACCACATATCGAGAAACAACAACTTCTCTTGTACCTGGATCCATACATTTCCATCCTTTCCTGTGAGTATCATATCCAACAAAAATACAACGTCTTGCCTTTGGGTCAAGTTTAGTACGCTTATTTTTTGAAACATGAACATAACAAATTGACCCAAAAACTCGAAGATAACTCACATTAGGTTTACGACGTTATAATACCTCAAAAGGAGACATATTCGATCCCGTCCATGGAGGTAGACGGTTTATGATGTGATGAGCTGACTGAATAGTTGTGGCCCAAAGCTCCCTTGGAAGGTTCTTTGCATGCAACAAACACAAGCACATAGATGTAAGATGTGCTAATTTACGTTCAGCAACTCCATTCTGTTGTGGAGTGTCAGGACATGTCATTTGGCGTTGAATTCCATGCTCTTTGCAATAATTCTGAAATTGATCAGACATGTATTCTCCCCCATTATCTGTGCGAAGACACCTTATTGGCAACATAAATTCATTTTCCACTTGCTCCTTGAACTGGATAAACTTGGAGAAAGTCTCACTTTTAGCTTTCAAGAAATACACTCACGTGAACCGAGAAAAATCATCCACAAAAACCATCACATTACGACAACCAGAATAACTGGGTGTTCTAGTTGGCCCCATCAAATCTGAATGAACCAAATGCAATGCAACAACAGCCCTGTTATTTGAATTTGGGAAAGGAAGACGATGTGATTTCCAAAATTGACAACTAGGACAAACCACATCGTGATGAATTTCCTTAAAGAGAGGAACACCGTCAAGAAGCTTTTTCATAGAAATTCTTTGCAGTAACTGATAACCAACATGGCCTACTCGAGCATGCCAAAGTGTTGCACTATCATTCTGACCTGTCTTTTCAACATAAGCATCACTTGCAGACAAAACATAGAGAGCACCGTTCCTCTTTCCAGTTAATAAAAATCAGCTTCAAATTGCTTAATATTAGAAACAATTTTCACATCATTTGGACCAAAGAGAACGTACCTCCCAGAATCAGCAATCTGAGAGACTGAAACCAAATTCTTTTTTAGACCTGGAACATGATAAACATCTTCAAGAGAAACACCAGCAACATTTGGTGCATCATCCTTAACATTAACACGCCCTTCTTCAACAACAGGATGTAAGGAATTATCAACATTAACACGACCAAAGAGAACGTACCTCCCAGAATCAGCAATCTGAGAGACTGAAACCAAATTTTCCCTGATGGGTATGGACATCAGAGAGAAAAGAAACATTTCCAGTAGCTGAAGGATTTGGAATTCCCCAATTCCGTTAAAGCGGAAGCGTAATTGGGACCGATTGGTAGTTAATTTTATTTATCCAAAAATACTATTGCATTTGTTAAAACATAGAACAAATTCTATACAAACTTAAGACTAAGCATACAAAAATTATTAGATCTAAATCTAAATGGGAGAAGCAAACATACCGTCGTTGACAACTCTGAATACTTCAACGGACTCCTTTCTTGATTTTGGACCAAGCATCAACAATTGGGACACCACCAATTGATCTTCCCCGCTATGACTCTGAGATTAGGAATGTAGTTGTGGGACTACCTAATCTTGAATGGGAAAAACTCTAGAGAGAAAATTCTCCCTAGAGTTCTTGAGTTGAGAGAATATGAGAGGGAGGCTAGAGAGAATGCAAGAGTGCATTCTTGTGGCCTTATGTTGTTGTACCTAAACTCTAGGTTTAGTGTTCTATTTATAGGAGAAAGGTCATGAATAAAATATTCATTTAAAATCAATGATTTCCATAACTGATTTAATGTTTTCCATAATTAATCAATTCCATGACCAACCAATTCCATGACCAATCAATTCCATAATTGATTAATCTTTTCCATAAATGATTGATCACTTCCATAAGTGATTAAATCATTTCCATAAATGATTAATTACTTCCATAAGTGATTAAATCATTTCCATAAATGATTAATTATTTCCATAAGTGATTAATCATTTTCATAATTGATTAATTTCCAATTAATTAATTCTTTAATTAATTAATCACCAATTAAATATCATATATTTAATTTCAGACCTTCTATTAGTTAATTAATTAATTACCCAATTAAATATCATATATTTAATTTGAGACATAAAATTAATTAATTCTATAATATGAATCAAATTCATATTAAAATTTGAACTCCTTCAAATTTTCTTATATCCTATAAATTTAATATGAATCAAATTCATATTAATATTTGAACTTCTTCAAATATTTATTTCTCTCATAGACTATAGTTTAATTAAATCTCATTTAATTTAAACTAAATTGAATAATTAATTAATTCATAATTAATTAATTTATCTTTTAATTAAATACCATATATTTAATTAGACATATATTTGAACTCTTTCAAATATATCAATCTCTCAATATAATAAAGTTTAATCTAAAATTAGACTTTATATTTTAATGCATCACTATACATTATATTAATTTGTATCTCGTACAATTAACTTAATTCTCAATATGAATTTGAACTATTCAAATTCTCTCAAGATATATGTGTTCCTAATTACTCTTTACGAGCTAGTAGGGGGGCCTAATGGACCTACAGATCAGAAGCTCCAATGATATAAGGTTAATAGATTAAACTCATTAATCAGGTTAACCAATATTCATTAACTGTAGGTCATTCCACTAAAGACCCACAGCTGAACTCTTCTCACTGTAGAACATTTCTGTGTCCATGGATGTAGACCTATACCGGTAAGTCAATCCTGAAGGGAATAAAAGTCCCAACGCAGCGGAAGCGCATCGATTGGACCTTACGCCGTATATTAATTAACATTAAAAACCGTTACGAAAACTCAAACAAAACTTTAAACTAACTTTAAAGCCGCTGTAAAATCGGTTTAAACATGCTAAAATAAATCTAAATTTATTTTGAAAAACTTTTCTAACGAAAAGAGGAAGAACCGTTACAAACCTCCGTTGTAGACTTGACCGTTCTTCGCCAACGAAGCTCCACGAACGAAAACGCAGCAGCCGCTTCAAGGTATTCTTCGCTGGAAATTCTTCTTTAATTGACACAATAACCACAGAGGTTACACCGGTATGTCTCTAAGTCTAGGAGGCCAAAGACTTGTGGGAGTCTTTCTCTAAGAGGGAGGCTAGAGAGAATTCTAGGTCTTGTCTTTCAAGAGTGTCAAGTCTCATGACCAATTAGGTCTAGTGTTCTATTTATAGAAGAGAGGCCATGAATAAAATATTCAATTAAATCAATCTTTTCCAAAATTGATTCAATCTTTATTCCTTAATTAATCAATCATGATCAATCAATTCCCCAATTGATTAATCTTTTCCATAAATGACTAATTTCTTCCATAAGTAATTAGATCATTCCCATAAATGATTAATCACTTCCTTAAGTGATTAATTATTTACATAATTGATTAATTCATGGTTAATGAATTCTTTAATTAATTAACCACCAATTAAATATCACATATTTAATTTTCGGCCTTGAATTAATTAATTTTGCCCAAACACTTTTAGGACTTAAATTAATTAATTCTTTTCAATCTTCCATAAATTTATATTTGAACTTTTCAAATATTAATTTCTCTCATAATAATATATCAATATATATTATATTTATTTCCCTTAGTAAATTGAACATTTTCAATTTACATTTAATTACTTAGTTGCCTCAAATTACTTTACGAGCTACCAGTGGGACCTTATGGACCTGCAGATCAGAAGCTCCAACGATGTGAGATTAATTGGTTAAACTCATTAACCACAATAATCAATATTCGTTAACTGTGTGTACATTCCACTATAGACTCACAGTTGCACTCTTCTCACTGCAGACATATTTTCTGTGTCCACGGAACTTAGACCAATATCGACTAGTTAGTCCTTCACGAGTGTCCGTAACACCAGCTGGGTCAAATTACCGTTTTACCCCTGGGTCACCTCTATTTCCTTAAGTACCAATTCTCCTCTAATGAACAATCTGTTTATGGTCCAACCATTAAACAGAAAACCCTCTCGTGCCATTGAGAGGGTAGGGCCCTTTGTTCAAGACTCGGAGTAACCACTTAAGGGAACACTCATCTGCTTCCCTAAAGTCGGGAAGGAGTGAATTCCATCTTGTACGATTATGTTCCCAGCTCCCCATTCGATCTTGTCCCCAAAGTGGTAGGCTTATTGAGTCGGCGTATTGGCCACTCTCACCCATGCAAATCAAAGGACAGTCTCTCATGAGCAGGAGTCCATAATCAACTCAGGATTAAGACTAAGTTGTCTCGGTCGTCCTAGTGAAATAGAAAACCAACTAGTTAACGGTGTTATAACTAGTGGTTACTATTTCGCGGTCCGGTCTTATGCAAACTCATTGCATAGGATACCCCCACTCGCATGTCTCCTACACGAACGCGTTGGATCGCAGCGTTTGTATCAAATACAAAGTGGGCCGTATCCATAGTGTCACCAGGATAAGGCACCCAGTCTTATCCCTATACTATAGACCCTTTAGGCTGTTTCTTGAACAATGATCCCATATGTCGCTACATATAGTTCAAGACTCATATTACAGCCTTGGATGTCTAGTTTATTGGATTAGGGTCAAATAGTGCAATATTTAACAATAACATTTTATTGTAGAAACTAAATAACACTTTATTAAATACAAGTATATAATTTGTTTACATTCACTATCTACGAGTTTTAGGGCATAAAACCCAACAAACTCCCACTTGAACTAAAACTCTAGTTTAGTGGGATGTACAGCAATCTATTCAATAGTGGGTGTACAAATACATGTATAAAACATGTACAATGTACAAATACAATAAACTAGGGCATCACTATACCCATTGGTATCACTATACCCATTGTATGATGGTATCACTATACCCATTAATGGTATCATTATACCCATTACATTTCTCCCACTTGCCCTAGATTTCATCTTTGTACATAACTCGTAGACCTAGACCTTCTAGATGACCCTCATACCCTTTAGCCGAGAGAGTCTTCGTGAATATTTCAATTTAATTCAATGTGTGTGTGCTTGTCTTGGGTTGGAAAGTTCTTATGAATTTGCCACAACACCACTGTATTACTATAAAGTCTGATGGGCAAGTTCACATTTGGAACACATTCCAAATCAGTCAAGAACTTTCTAAGTCTTACAATCTCTATCGCTGCTTCACAAGCAACTATATTTTTTGGCTTATATGGTCAAGACTGTAATTATGCCACATTATAGCTCCTTTGTAAAGTTTGACCATGGATACTGATTGATATGTGCTGACTATCCCTACATCATCACAGATGTCAGGCCTTGTGCAGAGCATTGCATACATTATGCTGCTCACAGCGGAGGTCTAGGAAATCTGTCTCATATTCTTAATCTCTTGAGGTGTCTTAGGACACTATTCCTTAGACAAGTGAACCCCATGCTTGAAATACAATAAGTCATTCTTGGAGTTCTGCATCGAATATTGGGACAACATGTTGTCAATATACGTTGCTTGAGACAGGGCTAGCGTTTTGTTCTTCCGATCCCAGACTATTAGGATTCCAAGAACATATTCGACCTTTCCAAAATCTTTCATTTGGAATTGGTCCGCTAGCCATCCTTTATGTCAGACATATATCCTTATCAGTCTTAAAATCCATGTCAGTGTATCCTGTAAGGATCAAATCCTTAGTCCTATACACGAGCATATAGTTCATCTTTCTCCTCAGATACTTGAGGATATTCATAACGGTTTTCCAATGATCAAATCTTGGATTAGATTGGTACTTACTGACAATCCCTATTGCATAGGTCATTCGTCTCATGTCCTCAACTTCTTGAGGTGTCTCAGGAAACCGTT
The DNA here is from genome assembly GCA_036850905.1 of Luffa acutangula. Lineage (NCBI taxonomy): Eukaryota > Viridiplantae > Streptophyta > Magnoliopsida > Cucurbitales > Cucurbitaceae > Luffa > Luffa acutangula. The sequence continues at coordinate 24,536,721 of CM072087.1, read as the reverse complement.
TCTTAGACAAAATGAATTCCACGCCTGAAAGGTAGAGAACCCTTCTTGGAATTCTGCATCTAACATCTCGTAGATATAAGACACTTGAGACAATGCTAGCTTTTTGTTCTTACCGTTCCTAACGATTTTGATCCGAAGAACAAACTTAGCTTCTCCCAAATTTTCATTTGGAATTGAGCTACTAGCTTATTTTACTAGTCAATAATAAGATAACCTACATCATTCCCAATGATTAGGATATCAATTACATACAACACTAATAAAGTTACTGAACCATTGACGATCTTCTTGTAAAGACAAGATTCATCAATATTCTTGATTAAAGCCAAAAGATTTGATCACAGTATCAAATCTTATATTCCAAGATCGAATTGCTTAGGTCAACCCATGAATGGATCACTTAAGCTTGCAAACCCCTTTTTTGCTTCTGATCTTGCTAAATGAATCATTCTGCTTGAGACATGTAGATACTCTTCTCAAGATTACCATTCAAAAGTGTAGTCTTGACATCCATTCTAAATGGACAAAAGTTCTAATAGACTTCAACATGACGACAGGAGATAAGACTTTCTTACAGTCCCCTGTCTCTAGGTATAACCCTTTTGCCATAAGTCTAACCATAAGATTATGTCTCGTTTCTTCTTGTAGATTCATTTGTAATCCATTGGTGTTACCCCATTAGATAGATCTACAAGATTCTAGATGGAATTGAAATCACATATTTCAATTCCGGATCCATCGCTTTAATCCAATTGGTTCTTGTTAACATCATTTATTGCCTTGCTCTAAGACAATGAATCCTCTAAATCATCATCAGGTTTGACGATCTAGGCTTCAATTAAGCCCATGTAATGGTCAGATTGTAGGACAATCCTCCCACTATATTGAGGCACTCTCAACTCTTTGAGATAGATGTAACTAACCAGTTGTATTGGCCTTATCAACAACTCTTGTTAAAGGTCCAACATCATCAACAACCCTTGTTCCCTTATCAACAACTCTTGTTGATATTTTGTAACTTCATCAGTTAATTTACTTAAAACGATCTTATTTTGTGGCTTATTATTTCTTATGTGGTCTTCTTCTGAGAATGTAGCATTTGTCGATACAAATTCTTTATTCTCTTGCGGATTGAAGAAGAATTCACATCTCTCGTTTTCATGGGGTAGCCTACGAGTAGGTATATTATTTGAACAATGTTCCAATTTCTTTTGGGTTTAACACAATCACATGTGTTGGACTCCCCCGTAAACTACTTTTACGTCTTATCCACATTTCAAAAGATGTTTCACAAACACTTTTGATGGAACGTTGTTCGAAATATGTGCTGCAGTCAACACTGCATGACCCCAAAAACGAGTCAGGCAAATGAGCATAGCTCATAATGAATTGAATCGTATCCAATAGGATTCTATTTCTCCTATCTAATACACCGTTTCCTTAAGGTGTTTCGGGTTTAGTTGAGATGTAATTCCATGTTCTATCAAATAGTCTTGGAATCTCAAGTCTCATCTACTCTACACCTCGATCAGATCGAAGTGTTTTTAACAACTCACCTAACAAGTTTCCAACTTCTGTCTCAAACCATTTTGAATTTCTCAAGGGCTTTAGACTTAAGTTGCATTAGGTTGAGATACCCATACCTTGCATAATTATCTATAATATAGATAAATTATTCATGCCCTCCCACTGCTTTAACATATTAGACCTCAAAGATCCAAATGTACTAGCTCTAAGGGCTCTTTGGCTCTCTTATCTCTTTTCCAGTAAAAGATCTATTAGTCATATCGTCCATAAGACATGACTTTATTGGTATTAGAGAGTGTTCTTCTAACTATCTTAGAAGTATACTCAAGACTAAGCTCTCAATCATATTGAGATCATAACTAGCCTAACACCTTAAGAACCAAAGAAAGGTATTTCCTTTAGGAGAAATCTTTTGCCTTTCATTTCTTTGATTGGTAGCATCCACAAGCAACACAGTGTTCATGACTACCTTAATCTTGATTGGTCTTTAAAAACGTTTATGTCATTTTTCCAGTTCAGCTGAACAAAAGTTAACTCCCTTTCTTGAAATGAACTGCATTAGCAGAGAAAGGTAAAGAGTAACATTGTTCCAGCCAATACGATACAGAAATCAAATTTCTAGGAATTATATACACATTATCTAATAATATGTATTTGCTCCCACTGGAAAAAAATAACTTGACGTTCCCCATTGCTACAGTCAAGATAACCTCTCTAATTCAAAATTTTGAGAGTTATCTCAATAGCATGAAGCTATTGCCAGGAATTCATTCCTTTTAATAAGAAGAACAACCGTAATTTGTGACTATGAATCAAGTATTCGGGTAGAATCATCATTCTTCACAAATTACGCTTCCAAGACTAGTAAATCGAATTTACTGTCTTTGGACAGGTCTTCCCTGACTGAGTAAGGCTCAATGTCACATTCATTAATAACACTTCTTAATGAATTAAACATTTTTGGGCATGAGAACATTTCTCTATCAAGACTAATCTTACAATATTGGCCACAAATTAGTCGTTTAAATTTGTTGTGTAATCACCGTTATTAATAAAATGAGCGTAAGACTATGCACATATGAAAACATTGAATTGTTGAAATAACAAATCACTTGATTATTTATCGCACTAACCCTTTACAAGAGCAATACAAACAATTGCATACAATCCAATCAATTTAGCAAAACAGACAATCACAGAACCCTAAAACTATCGATTTAGTTTTGCAACGACGTTTCAGAGGTTTAGAATACCAGCCACCGAAGGGTGATCAGGTACTCCTCCTTTGAAATGAGACACCTCTCAGCTAATTCTAATTCCAGAATAACTCATATTCCTATAGACATTAGCCACCGTTGTTCGGTCAAGGATTTGTTAACAATTTTAACTCATCCTCGTAAGTGTAACCCTCCCACTTTCAGATCTCAGAGGCACGCACCAACAGGCTACCGAAGGGAAAGACAACTGTTGGTGATTAGCCTAAGAGCTCCTATCCTTTTCAGGAGTTCACGATGTTCCGAATCCTATGATCAGGCCCTCCGAAGGGATGGATGCGCCAGGGCAACCTGCAGGCGGATCATAGGACTCTCACGGTGTGAACTATGGGCGGAGACCGAGGGATACGTTGACACGTGTCCCGCTCCCACTTACTCTAGACATTTTTCCCATTCACCTTGATATTGATCCATGCAAACACTTTCCGAAGGGAGGCCGCTCCTAGGGCGATTCGAAGCCGAGCATGAATCTCACGTTGTGAATATAGGGACGTAGGAGCAAAACTTGATTTAAATCTCGTTTTGTAATTTTCCTCCCACTGAAAATGTCCTAAGGTTAATATAGGGTTGTTTAACTTAGATAGTATTCGGCTAAGTCAATCTATCTAAGTCTGATCCTATTATAACAATTATGGAAAGGATTCAACTGCAATCTTTTGGGTGAATTAAACTTCTTTTAATAAACCCAACATTGCAAGTCAACATTACTATGGTTAATTCAACTCAATCCGGTTAGTTCCCAGGTAGGAGGTGTTCCGTAAACCGTCAACTTAAATACCCCCAGCCTTAGACAGAACTTTTACCGAGAGAGTTCCCTTATAACCTTAGTAATGTAAGGTCTTTACTCTAAAGATCTAGGTGCATTAAACACTTTTAATAAACCTAGTGACATTGCATGCTAACATTTAACCATGATTAATTCAACTCCGGTATTCCAGGTCAGTTCCCAGGTAGGAGGTGTTCCGTAAACCGTCAACTTAAATACCTCCAGCCTTAGACAGAACATTACCGGTGGAGTTCCCTTATAATCATAGCAATGTTTTTCCTACTTAGTAAATTAAAACTATTTTTAATTCTAAGTAAGAAAAGATTCTAATCCTATTAGAAATCGATCTAGGTCTAATTAATTTTAAACAATTTAAAATTAATCCAATTTATCCTATGATCTTATGTTTGCATGCAAATCTTGATTATAGATTGACGGTTTCTAATCATTAATAATAAAGAACTATTTCAAAATTTTAATGATTAATCCTATAATCAAGAATCTAGGGTTTAATTCATTCAACAATCTCATTCAAATTAAATAATTAAACCACACTAATTGCATGAATAATATAACAATTATATTAATAATTATGGATGTTTCATGCTTCATGCAATTTTGATTTTCTTCAATTATAAGCCAATCAAGAAAATCAATCAAGCATGCTTCATTCATCACATTAAACATAACTTTTTATATTTAATTTAAGTAATGACATGCTTCATGCTTTCCAATTTTTCATATAATTAATATACACTTATATTAAAAATATGAAAACAAATCCATGCATTTAAACATACATTATAACAATTTATAATATATAAAAAATGCATGAGCATGTTTATAACCTAAGGTGGGATTAAATAATCTATATGACATCCATAAAGCATATAAATAGCAATTGAACCGGTTAATTTTGGCCCCTAGGATAAAATAAAGCATTAAATTACAATAATTTAGCTAAATTCTATCCTAAAAAACACATGTACAACTCCGGAATTGGTCTAGACAGCTCGAACCGCCCCGAACCACCTCGAACCGGCCTCCAAAATCACGAACCATGCCAAAAATTGGCTGAACCGGACCAAATTGGTCCCAGCCCAGCCGAACCGGTCCGAACCGGACCGGCCTCGCTTGAACCGCGCCTGTTGAAACCCTAGGTCGCGCCTCCATCGTGACAGCGTCGAGACGCTGTGTAGATTAGCGTCCCGACGCTGTGCGTTTTCCATATCTGGCGCCTGCGTAATCGAGACAGCGTCGAGACGCTGTTGAGGTAGCGTCCCGACGTTGTGTGCTTTCCTTACCGAGCGCCTTCGGTATCGGGACAGCGTCGAGACGCTGTTGAAGGAGCGTCCCGACGCTGTTGCGTCTGGAGGCAGATTCTGGGCAAAACAGCAACGATTTTTCCGATTTCGGCCTCGATTTCAGCGACGATTGCTCCGATTTTTATCTCATAAAAACCTATTCTAGACCCGGACTTACATAGGACTCGATTTTACATAATATACCCGAAACACCGGGCCTTACATGATCAAAATCACATAAAAATAAAATCTATGGCCATAAAATTAACCCAAACAGTTCAATGCAAACCGAACATACAATATGCATAAATCCCACCTATTAGAGCCTATCGCAACTTTTTAAAATTAATTAATAGGGACAGCGATGGCTCTGATGCCGATTGAAGGGAATAAAAGTCCCAACGCAGCGGAAGCGCATCGATTGGACCTTACGCCGTATATTAATTAACATTAAAAACCGTTACGAAAACTCAAACAAAACTTTAAACTAACTTTAAAGCCGCTGTAAAATCGGTTTAAACATGCTAAAATAAATCTAAATTTATTTTGAAAAACTTTTCTAACGAAAAGAGGAAGAACCGTTACAAACCTCCGTTGTAGACTTGACCGTTCTTCGCCAACGAAGCTCCACGAACGAAAACGCAGCAGCCGCTTCAAGGTATTCTTCGCTGGAAATTCTTCTTTAATTGACACAATAACCACAGAGGTTACACCGGTATGTCTCTAAGTCTAGGAGGCCAAAGACTTGTGGGAGTCTTTCTCTAAGAGGGAGGCTAGAGAGAATTCTAGGTCTTGTCTTTCAAGAGTGTCAAGTCTCATGACCAATTAGGTCTAGTGTTCTATTTATAGAAGAGAGGCCATGAATAAAATATTCAATTAAATCAATCTTTTCCAAAATTGATTCAATCTTTATTCCTTAATTAATCAATCATGATCAATCAATTCCCCAATTGATTAATCTTTTCCATAAATGACTAATTTCTTCCATAAGTAATTAGATCATTCCCATAAATGATTAATCACTTCCTTAAGTGATTAATTATTTACATAATTGATTAATTCATGGTTAATGAATTCTTTAATTAATTAACCACCAATTAAATATCACATATTTAATTTTCGGCCTTGAATTAATTAATTTTGCCCAAACACTTTTAGGACTTAAATTAATTAATTCTTTTCAATCTTCCATAAATTTATATTTGAACTTTTCAAATATTAATTTCTCTCATAATAATATATCAATATATATTATATTTATTTCCCTTAGTAAATTGAACATTTTCAATTTACATTTAATTACTTAGTTGCCTCAAATTACTTTACGAGCTACCAGTGGGACCTTATGGACCTGCAGATCAGAAGCTCCAACGATGTGAGATTAATTGGTTAAACTCATTAACCACAATAATCAATATTCGTTAACTGTGTGTACATTCCACTATAGACTCACAGTTGCACTCTTCTCACTGCAGACATATTTTCTGTGTCCACGGAACTTAGACCAATATCGACTAGTTAGTCCTTCACGAGTGTCCGTAACACCAGCTGGGTCAAATTACCGTTTTACCCCTGGGTCACCTCTATTTCCTTAAGTACCAATTCTCCTCTAATGAACAATCTGTTTATGGTCCAACCATTAAACAGAAAACCCTCTCGTGCCATTGAGAGGGTAGGGCCCTTTGTTCAAGACTCGGAGTAACCACTTAAGGGAACACTCATCTGCTTCCCTAAAGTCGGGAAGGAGTGAATTCCATCTTGTACGATTATGTTCCCAGCTCCCCATTCGATCTTGTCCCCAAAGTGGTAGGCTTATTGAGTCGGCGTATTGGCCACTCTCACCCATGCAAATCAAAGGACAGTCTCTCATGAGCAGGAGTCCATAATCAACTCAGGATTAAGACTAAGTTGTCTCGGTCGTCCTAGTGAAATAGAAAACCAACTAGTTAACGGTGTTATAACTAGTGGTTACTATTTCGCGGTCCGGTCTTATGCAAACTCATTGCATAGGATACCCCCACTCGCATGTCTCCTACACGAACGCGTTGGATCGCAGCGTTTGTATCAAATACAAAGTGGGCCGTATCCATAGTGTCACCAGGATAAGGCACCCAGTCTTATCCCTATACTATAGACCCTTTAGGCTGTTTCTTGAACAATGATCCCATATGTCGCTACATATAGTTCAAGACTCATATTACAGCCTTGGATGTCTAGTTTATTGGATTAGGGTCAAATAGTGCAATATTTAACAATAACATTTTATTGTAGAAACTAAATAACACTTTATTAAATACAAGTATATAATTTGTTTACATTCACTATCTACGAGTTTTAGGGCATAAAACCCAACAAATCCTTCATGAGTGTTCGTAATCACAGCTGGGTCAAATTATCGTTTTACCCCTGTGTTACATCTGTCTCCTTAAGTACCAGCGTTCCTCTAATGAACAACCTGTTTATGGTCCAACCATTAAACAGAAAGTCCCTCTCGGACCAGTGAGAGGGCGGGATCCCTTTGTTCAAGTCCCGGAGTCACTACTTAAGGGAACACTCATCTACTTCACCTAGAAGTGGGAATGAGTGAATTCCTTCTTGTGTTGTTATGTCCCCAGCCTCCCACTCGATCTTGTCCCCAAAAAGGAAGACATATTGAGTCGCCGTATTGGCCACTCTCACCCATGCTAATCAAAGGACAATCCCTCATGAGAAGGAGTTCATGACACACTGAGGATTAAGACTGAGTTACCTAGGTCATCCTATTGAAACAATAACCTAATTAGTTAACGGTGTTATAACTAATGGTTGACTATTTCGTGGTCCGGTCTTATGCAAACTCATTGCATAGGATATCCCCACTTGCATGTCTACTACATGGACGTTTTGGATCAATACGTCTGTATCAAATACAAAGCGGGCCGTATCTCATAGTGTTACCAGGATAAGGTACCCAACCTTATCCTTGTACTATAGACCTTTTAGGATGTTACTTGAACATCGATCCTCATATGTCCTCACATACTAGTTCAAGTTACATACAAACAACCTTGGATCTTAGTTTATTGGATTTGGGTCAAATTGTGCAATATTTAACAATAACACTTTATTGTTGAAACTCAATAACACTTTATTGAAACAAGTATACAATTTGTTTACATTCACTATATACGAGTTTTAGGGCATAAAACCCAACAAACTCCCACTTGAACTAAAACTCTAGTTTAGTGGAATGTACAATAATCTATATAGCAGTGGTTGTATAAATACATGTATAAAACATATACAATGTACAAATACAATAAACTAGGGCATCACTATACCCATTACATAATGGTGTCACTATACCCATTACAGTAGCACGATGAGAACAACCAAAATCAATAATCCAATCCTCATCATAATCTATAGAAGCATTAACATGCAGATTAATGGGTTGATCAAAAGTTTCAATTGACAAGCATTGTTCCCAAGTAAGTTGTCCAGGTTTGTTACTTTCCTATACAACATTTGCTTCTGCTTCTTTGAGATTCACCCGACAATTTGATCTAATATGACCCGACTCCCCACAATGATGACACACCACCTTCGCCTGACAATCACGTTTGATGTGTCCTGGCTTGCCACACCTAAAACATCCTTTTAAATTGCCCTTGGATTGCCCTTCAACCTTGGAATCCTATCATTTGAAGAACACTTGGCAGAAGAATTAACTTTTCCTTTATCTTTTGCATAAACAGCAGCTTCCACCTCATAGTGAATTTTCTTGTTGTTACCATGCATTTGTTTCATCAACGCTTCCTGATTTGAGAGCAAGTTTTCCAGCTCAATGATAGAAGGTTAATTTACCCAACCTTGTATCGAAAAAATATATGGCATAAACTACTCCTTTCGCAGTCCACGAATAAGATACTGACGCAACCGAGCATTACTAATAGGCTCCGTCTTGTCCAATTCTGTAATTTCAGAACACAAAGTCTTAACTTTTAGAAAATATTCTGAAACCGACAAGTTACCTTGAATAGTTTCGGCAAGTTCATTCTCCAAATACTACAACCTTGTTATGTTCTTTTGAGCGAACAATCTTTCAAGCGTTTCCCACACTTGCTTTGGAGAATTCAAATCATGAACATGCTCAATATACTCCTTGCCAATAGAAGTTCGCAAAGTAAATAAAACTTCGCCACATTTGACCTTCCACTTCCTCCGTGCCTCAACATTCTCCAACGTATCTCTTGGAATTTCAGTATCATCACCGGAAACAAGATCCCACAAATCTTTTCCTTGTAGAAAAGCTTCCATACATAGCTTCTAATAGCTATAATTATCACTGGTAAGCTTGTTCACACAAATATTGTTTCCACCGTTCATTTTCACTGAGTATAAGACTCAAACACGAAATAAAGAACCTAGATGCCTGATACCATGTAAACAAAAAAAGAACAAATAGTGGAAACAAGATAGAAATTGCAAGAAGGAAGTGAATCAAATTGAGTTGTGATGCATTGAAATGAAAAAATTACACGAATTTATAGGAAAGTAAAATGAACAGCCACTAACCCACTAACCTTGAAAGTCTCTTCAATTAACCTTACTAAGTCACATCCCTCCAAATTAGAAGCCACTATCCTAAATAAATGCCACTAACAATTACTTTCTACACAAGTAAATTAACTAAATCAAACTACTTGTCTACCAAGTTTGCACTAATTTTAACACGCTCAATGTGTCTTTGTTAGCATGAATGGAATTATTCCATTATGGTTGAGATTTTTCTTAGCTCTTATAGTCGCTCTATTTTCTCTATTTTAGAATTGCTAGTTTCTCTAGAGAGGGCTCTTGGAGCTCTTGAAATTAGCGACTGCAAAAGGGTCCAATAAGTCGAGAGATGAAGAAAGGCTTCTCCCTGCAATAATTCGAGAGAGGGACAAAGGCATGGCAAGGATAAGTTCAGTGATTTTTTATCCTTTTTTTTAGTATATTCAACAATATAATCTATTAGATTTGTGCCAGTTTTTCATTTGGCCTCTAACAAAAAAAAAATGTTTAAATTTGGTCAAATCCTGGTTATAGATATTTGGAGAGTTTGTTCCACAAATACAGTCTAGGTTGTCAAGCCTCGCTTGCCACTTGCATCGATTTTTATACCGTCATTCTATATATTAAGTTTTATATAGGATGAAACTTTCTACTGATGAAAGAGAGTTAAATTTTGTGTGTGGCTTATGAGAAATTTAGCAATTTTTAGTTCATATTATTGATGCTATATTTTTTTAGCATGATATTTATCATATTTATCATGTATATAGTCTCGTGCATGAGCTAAAGAGTTATAATTATAATGTGAGGTGGCTTAATTATATATTTTCTTTGTATAATTTTGCTAACCGATCTCACAATTGTTTAGAGTTAGTTGGTGGGATAAGCTCATTTAACATGTTAATGGAAATAATATGACATATAGAGGCTCATGTTTGATAATTACAATTATTTAAAATAATTGAACTATTACTAAAGTTGTGTTGGTGATCCAGCTTGATTAGAAGAAAATTAGGTACTGTGGTATCTCAAATTAGCAATTTAAGTGCATGCATTATATTCCAATGTTTGGTGAGTATTTTATTTGGCCATGAATTTTTTATTAAGCTAAATATTATTGTAGTTATTAATTTAGCTTGGCCTATAATATCTCAATTGTATATGCTGCACATTAAAAAATGGTTTTGGATGGTTTAAGATCTTCATAGCTACCTGAAATGCGTTGTTGAAACAATGGTGGCTTAAGGTTTTGTTGGTTGTATTTGTATATATTGAAAATATATATATAATTATTCTTTATGAATATTTTATTGAGCATGTCTATAATCTTGAAAGGAAAATAAACTTCTCTCATGTCTAACAATTTTGATTATCACATTTGTGATGAAATACACTAACCAAAAACAGAAAACAACACAAATATCAGTGAAGGAGAAGAGAAAAAACACACTGAATTTATAGTGGTTCAACCATTAGAAATGGTCTACATCCACTCTTCAAGGGGCAACCAGAAGTTCTTATTAGCATCACAAGAGAACTACAAAGTTTGCATATAGAAATGGAGAGATAGCTCCATTCACACACAAGCTCACAACCCAGAGGAAATTTCCCAGCTCACACAACACTCTGCTCACCCCAATTTTCTCTCATCTAACCTGAAAAGAGAATAAGCAAAGGATTTATAATCCCCTTCCAGTTACAACAGAATTTAGGAGGTAGGGTCCAACAAAATGATACACGAATATAGATGGGCTAAAGAAATGCAAATAAATTAGGGCTAATGGGCTTCTTAGATGCTTCTAATGTGGGCTTGAAGTGCATGCATTATATTCCAATGTTTGGTGAGTATTTTATTTGGCCATGAATTTTTTATTAAGCTAAATATTATTGTAGTTATTAATTTAGCTTGGCCTATAATATCTCAATTGTATATGCTGCACATTAAAAAATGGTTTTGGATGGTTTAAGATCTTCATAGCTACCTGAAATGCGTTGTTGAAACAATGGTGGCTTAATGTTTTGTTGGTTGTATTTGTATATATTGAAAATATATATATAATTATTCTTTATGAATATTTTATTGAGCATGTCTATAATCTTGAAAGGAAAATAAACTTCTCTCATGTCTAACAATTTTGATTATCACATTTGTGATGAAATACACTAACCAAAAATAGAAAACAACACAAATATCAGTGAAGGAGAAGAGAAAAAACACACTGAATTTATAGTGGTTCAACCATTAGAAATGGTCTACATCCACTCTTCAAGGGGCAACCAGAAGTTCTTATTAGCATCACAAGAGAACTACAAAGTTTGCATATAGAAATGGAGAGATAGCTCCATTCACACACAAGCTCACAACCCAGAGGAAATTTCCCAGCTCACACAACACTCTGCTCACCCCAATTTTCTCTCATCTAACCTGAAAAGAGAATAAGCAAAGGATTTATAATCCCCTTCCAGTTACAACAGAATTTAGGAGGTAGGGTCCAACAAAATGATACACGAATATAGATGGGCTAAAGAAATGCAAATAAATTAGGGCTAATGGGCTTCTTAGATGCTTCTAATGTGGGCTTGAAGTAGGGGCAACAAGAAAAATGGCTATAAATAAATAGGTGGCTTGAAAAATGGCTACGAACGTTTATAAATTAAATAGATGACTAAACAATTTACTGATTAATAAATCCCTATTTGTACAAGACAAAAATGTCCTCCCAACAAACTTCTTCTTAACGTTTAAAATCAAAATCAGAGATTAAGAAAGATAAAATACACCCCTAAAAAATAAGTTGGAGACATTTTAGGAGGTTTGAAATTAAAAAATCTCTAAAAATAAGTTGGAGACATTTTAGGAGGTTTGAAATTAAAAAATCTCTAAAAATAAGTTGGAGACATTTTAGGAGGTTTGAAATTAAAAAAAAAAATCCCTAAAAATAAGTTGGAGACATTTTAGGAGGTTTGAAATTAAAAAATCCAAGAACACAAAACTATTTTGAAAATGTATCACATTGTTACTACAGGAAAGAGTTGTTCTCCGGAAAAATGAGTAAATACATTTATTGGGGAAGGAGTACAAAGTTCAACCTCCTTCAGTAGAGAGAAACACCTTCGAACTCCATTAATCGGAAACAACAGTCCTGTCAATAGGAAGATTTACTACCTGCAACTATGAATACCTGAAAAATTTTAAAAACAAATAAGAACACAGTAATTATGATACCTTACCTGCTGCAATTATGAGCTGTCATAACACCGCCCACCCTCCCACCAGAACCGCCTTCATGCACCAGCCCATTCGTCCATCTTCATCTTCCACAACCCTCCCTTCCCACCATTTCTCCCTTGAAAGACTTAATCCTCCATTTTCCACCATTTTCCACCCCCCAACACAAAGTGTATCCCAATCTCTAACTCTCGCATCACGCCGACGACGCACATCCACCGTGCTGACGACCTTCTTCCGTCGTGCCGTCGAGACTCTTGCTTGCCCCACATTCCTCCATCGATTCTTCTTCTGCGTGAGGACTGTACAATTTCTCAAAAATTCAAACCAAGGTAACAGCTTCATTCCCATTCCCTTATATTAGCAACAAACTGATACATTCCCCCGAGATTTTAGGGATTTCGTTATTACATTCCCCCGAGTGGTATGTACTGATAAATATCATTTCTATTAGACATGAACAACTTCATTCCCATTCCCTTATATTAGCAACAAACTGATACATTCCCCCGAGATTTTAGGATTTCGTTATTACATTCCCCCGAGTGGTATGTACTGATAAATACCATTTCATCGTTATTACAACTTCTCTGGAAAAAGTGTGCTTGTGGTATACTCATATGTATGTGTGCGTACACATTGACATGTCTAATAGAAAAAATGCTTTGATTTGTCTGTACTATTATATACATCCATGGAATGGTCTGATGTGTCTACTTGTGTGTGTATACACTTAATCCCCCCTGTATTTGAGTTAATCACCCCATGTATCGTGTATGTCTGGAATGCCCAATAAAAATACACTTTGTCTTTGTCTGTGTTGCTATATGCAACCATAATAACCCTTCGTACCATGTTCACCTGAATGCAAATACCTGATGAAATGCCATAACTGATATCTGACTATAGTATTACATACATACGTGTTCCGCATGCATCCTGTGTGTATGCATACTTACCCCAGTCCCACCCCATATGAGTTATATATACGCTGTAGTTTATATGTACTGTCATCTGTCTGTATGTACTGCTACTTACGACTTTTATTATTGTCTTTTTGTAACATGGATAATGAGGGGCAAAATGTGAGGGATAAAATCTTTTTTTTTTTTTTTCCGTTGGAAACGCTGAAACCTAAGCTTAAAAAATAGGTAGATCTTTTTATACACTTGAACACAAACCGCCAACTGAACTCCCTATAAATCGGGATTCATCCATCCCGAAAAAAGGGGGGAGAAACTGAATGAAAACAAAAAAAATCTGTTAACGGCGTTTGTCTATAGTCGTATATACTAGGGGTAAAAATGTCAAAAAAAATCTAGAAAACAGTTCCAGAAAATGCGGTGGCCACTCCTGCGAATTCTGAATATTTGTAGCCAAAAAACAAGAAGGCTATTTTTTTTCTAGCTATTTAGCACAATTCCCCCTTGAGGTATGGGAGGCATGGCAAATCTTTCCCAACATTGTATAAAATTGTTGCAGCATTTTTATCCACGATTTATACATGCGATAATGTTTTAAGAGATTAAAGTATATATGTCATACGAAATATCTCAAAATGTGGGGGAATAATTTAAAAGTCAATATTGCAACATAAAGAAACATATACATATTATTTCCAACAAAATTTACTACTAAAAAAAACTGGTGACTACTATGAGGAACTATGAAATACTTGCTTCAAGATTCAACTTATAGATTAATTATAAAGTTGCTTCCCAGATAATTAAAAGAGAGTAATGACACACTATTTTTTTGTTTTGTTTTGTTGTTGTCATTGTCGAAAAATTTTCATTTACTGTTATCTTTGGTCACAATCAAAAGATAAACCCAAATTTGGGTCCATGTAAGAATGATTGTAAATCGTCCAACTCTAAAAGCTAAATTCCAATAAAAAAAATTGTTCCACTCTTACAGAAAATGGAAGCATTCTATAATTTCCAAACATAGAAAATAGGGGTGTAAGAAATCGAACTGAACCAAAGAACCGAGGTTCGATTTAAAAGGCTATTCGGTTCAATTCGGTTTTTATTCACTTGTCTAAACCAATATATATGGTTTTGTTGTCCTAAATCCTTAAGCTCTCACTCAGCGTCGTCTCACTCAGCTCTCATAGGCTCTCTCTCTACTCTCTCTTTCTGTTTGCCTTTCTCCCTCTCTCTCTCTACTCTCTTTCGATTTGACTTTTCATGTCGATGCTCGTGGTTTCCTCGACGACGCTATTGCTCGTGCTCGCGCTCTCCTCGTCGGCATCGGTTTAGATTTACATGGAAACAAACCTCTTATTTGTGCTTGTGGTCTCGTCGCCGACGCCATTCGTGCTCTTGCAGGCTCGATTTCTCCTCGCCGGAGCCATTCGTGCTCATGCATACTCGATCTCTCCTCGCCGCCGTGATTTTTCAAATGAGATTTGCTTTTTCTTCCCTTTCTTCTTCAACTGGGTTGATTTGTTCAATTTTGTGATTTGAGTTTTTTTTTTTTAGAATCCTCCAATGTGTCTCTGAACTGAATCTATTGATTTCTGCTCTCAAAGGATTTATATAATGCTGAACTTGATTGTTCTTTCTTCTGTGGTCGATTCTTGATAGAATAGGTGTTTTAATATTTCGTCACCTTTGTCTGTGGCTTGGAAATTTTATTAGTAACTATTCTCATGCTCCAGGCATATTATTGTTATTGTCGGTTTTGTGTTTTCGAATTCTAAATAATTTTTCTTTGGAAGAAGATTTGATAACTTCAACCTTTTTGAGATTTAGTGTTATATTTGCATATTTAGGGCAAAATGGCAAAAACATAGTGTTATTAAAAAAAACAAAAACAAAACAAAAACCTGACCTGATCGGCTTGGGCCAAGTCTAGTCGATTTGTCCGTACAATCGAGGTCGGGTCGGGTTGGTTTGTCCGTTCAACCGACCCAACTCGAAAATTTTACACCCCTAGTAGAAAAATATTTAGACAAATAAGAAAAATCAGACTTACTAAAATAGCTGACACCCGTGACTTTATATTTTTTGATGTGTATAAAAGAAAAAATATTACAAAATTACTTTTAACTTTGTGTATACCATTACTAGAGTTATGGGACTAACTATCACATCAAATAAAATCCAATTTGATATGTTATTGATAATTAAACAGGAGAAAATAGGTTAATTTAAGCACATTACAATGACTAAAATACTTATTACAACTTTTGAAGGTTAATTGTTCAATTCTCTATTCTAGATAGTTGTTCAGCGAAAAAAGGAAGGAAAATGTATTAATGATAATATAATAATAGTAGAAAAAAGATAGAGTAATGTATTAGATAACATAGGGTTCCATCTCGAAACCAATTAGCAATGAGTGGAGTAACTTATGTATTTTATGAATTATGAGGTCTCTAATTATCTTTTCAATGTGGGATCCTCGACACAATGAATAAAGTGTGAATTTTGTCAAGGGTATGTAGGTTAGTTTTTTTAAAAATATATATGTAAATGATAAATTTATAGCCTGGTCGAAATTGTTTTTAAAGCATCAAAAGCAATATTAGAAGAATTTTAGGCCCCGTTTGGTTCATGATCCATTTTCGTTTTTATGTTTTCTAAAATAACAAATACAAGGGAAACCATGAAAACGTGTTTGGTATACCTATTTTTAAAAACTATTTTTGAAAACAACTCAAAAAATGACATGTTTTCAAAAACGATAAAATGTTGTTTTCATTGTTTTCCAATTTTGTGTTCAAAATAATGGAAACACGAGATACATATTTCTTCCCATCAAACAATGTTGCATTATCTACAAACAACCTTTTTTTATTTTTGATATCCAAAATCTCTTCTACTCTAAAGGGAAAAAAATACAAAATTATTGTTGTGTAAATAGTGTGTTTGATTCATACTGACGTTTTGGTTGTTATTTTTACTTTTTACATAATTCTACCTATTTTGATATACTCCACTTTACAAATCAAAAGTTTCATATAATACAACTATATGGTATTTTTTTTTTCTTAAAAATGAATAAAAGTCAAGTAGAAAAATAATCATATTAAATTAACTTTTTCTATAAAAAAATTAATTTTACCAATCACATATTAATATTTTCATGCATTTTCAAATTCATAACCAAACACAGTTTTCAAATTTTGAATTCAAAGTTAAAGTTTTTAAATTGGAACCAAACATGTTTTTAGATATAATAGAAATAAGAAATTTATTTTCGTTTTCGGCTGAATTCTTTATTTTTTAAAACAATTTTCAAATCACGAACCAAACAGGACCTTAACGATTTAGGAGTTCTTTATTCATTTATATAAAATCATTTTCTAAATTACTCTTACTTTTTTTTTTTTGTTTAATATGTTGTCTCACATATGTTTCACTCTTATTATTTTATATATTATTATTATTTGTATTTCAATGGTAGCAAAATCTTGAAGTTGATTAATTTCCTTTTGTAACAATCATTTTTCCTAATTTTTATCAAATAATTAGACATATGATAATTAATAGATTAATTATCTCCTGATAAATCAACTTTTCAGATGCACATATCTTTCTTTTTTTTTTTTTTTTGTCTGACAATATTATGAAGGTGGGAGGATTTAAACTACAGACCTCTAGTTATCAGTACAACTTTATGCCAGTTGAGGTATGCTCTTGTTGGCAATAGCACATATCTTATAAACTAATAATAATTAATTTTTTAAAATATAAAAGAGGAAATAATTTATTGAAAATAAAGTTGTGCCGAATGGGTTACAAGAAGAAAAGTAGCACAAAGAGTGGAAGAATAGTGACATCGAATACGACGATGGCATTATAGCACCTATAGCTATGGATAAGGATGTGCTTCCTTAGTACATTCACAAAGATTTTAAATTGCTACTGTATAAATATTTTTTTTGAGACAGTGTTTATTTGTATATGTATCATATTAATTCTACAATTTTTTGACATTTGATCACCAAAAAAAAAAACCTAAAAGGTTAAAAAATTACAGGAGTTTGAATACGAGACCTCCTACTCAGATACTACGTCAAATCATCATTCAACCTCTTATATGATACCTTTAATACTTTCACTTACTTGTAGGTTTGATAATTTGTAGAAGACTCAACATGTGGAAATTTCCTCCCCACATGTAGTTAGTATTTATATTGGGCCTGTAAAATTTGTTATAACCTTTACGTCAGTAATTAAAAGTTTCCATCCAACAAAGGCCCTAGGACCGGACGAATTCCCTACTGTTTTCTATCAGAAATATTGGGATATAGTGGGCCACTTAATGGTATCCAATTGTCTGGACATCCTAAATTCTGAAGGCCGATTCAGGAATGGAGCCATACTAATATTATGCTAATACCAAGGATTCGTCAGGTGAGATTAGTATCTGATTATCGCCCAATTAGTCTATGCAATGTTCCTTATAAGGTTGTTACAAAGGTATTGACTAATAGACTTAAGATTGTATTGAATGAGATTATTGATGAGTGTGAATCGGCTTTTATTCCTGGTAGATCAATAATTGATAATATGATTTTGGGCCATGAAACATTGCATTACCTTAAAAAAAAAAGCGTAAGGGAAAGACTGGGTATGCGACGTTAAAATTTGATATGAGCAATAGGTGGTGTGTATGCATAACAACTCTTGGGATGAGTCGTGTTGAACATACAACACTTGAAGCAAAGCTTGCTTACGAGCAACCTGACTTCACACCAAGAACTCAAACGGCCTAACCAGATTGAATCCAAACTCGATCTTGCACGACCTACAAGGAAGTTTTATTCGCTGATGCTTCTTACACCACATAGGTTGTCAATGCCAGCTTAAACCTTGAGCTAGACACCTTAGAACCTACCATCAACGACTTAACCACGACTCCAACCTGCAGGAAGCTTTATCAACAACTTCACCAACCTAAACCCAATTAGTTGGTAAGTTCGACGACCAACTTCAGCAGGCATCAATGAAGAGGAAACAATAACTTCGAAACAACTTCCGCTGCGCCAACTCCCCTTTTCAAACCATCCTTCAAGAATGGCTACGAGATGACACTAACACCACCGTTGGCACATCCATATAACTGCATACCAAGGTAGCTTCATCGTGACGACAACTGACGCTGCAGTCATAACTCGATACTGATTCTCAATATCTCCTTGGCTTGGATTGAGGTTTCACTGCTTGAGGGAAATGCTCTAACTCTTGGTTTGAGAAACCAACACCGTAAAAAGCATCGCACGAGCAAGTAAAAAAATACCTCAAGACTTGATTCATGAAACCCAAGCAATGGCAAGGCTATCTGTGAGTCTGAAGACATAACAGAAGCTTGCAACGTTCAATCTTGGATTCTTAGGCATCATTGGAAAACTACTCCTTGACCTTCACTAAAGGGGCTGGATACAAAACTAACCTAAGGAAACCTTCTGCTAAACTCAGGAATTGCTAAACTCCTTAGAAACTAGGCGACCCCAACAGAGCCTTGAAACGAACTAAGGAATAGAGAATCTAAGCACTATGGAACATTGTTGGGTTCCTAGAGTGAGTAAAAATATAGTATAAAATACTCTAGAATTCCTGTGCAAGTATACACAGTCTGCAGCAAGTAATATTATCAATCCGAGCCCTGAATGAGTTTCCACTCTACCTATTTTTGTGTAACTTTTTAATGGTTTCAAGAATAATAAAATGATTGGGTTTTATCGGAATTATGCTGAAGCAAAATAAATGACAGAACAACGAGTAAACAAATAGATAGATAGATTAAAGACAGGCGCTGGTTAGGCTTTAGTGATTGTTCTAAGATATGCTCTAGCAATATTATTGATCATGCATTTCTCGCAGTATTATTAGCGGATTCCTCCTGGAACTCCGGATCTTTTGGGATATGTTTCAAACCCAATGAAGAGCGACCGATCAAGCACTAGGCAACTGGCTATCCCTAGCTCAGTCACTGGCGTTCACCAATACACAATGATCGTAGTGTGTATAATTGTCACACACTCTCTAAATCATCCCTGAAACTAGAGAGAGCTATTCACACCGGCTGGCCAGGCGGGCATAAAATAAGTATAAGCACAACAATTAACCAAAATGCGATAGTCAATTTATTACTAGAGATGAAGCACAATAATCACATTATTCCTAACCAACACCCTAAGCTACTTAGTTCATAATAGGCATAGGAATACGAATTACAATCTGAGTATGCATGTCCATAACCACAAGTTAATAGAGAAAATAAACTCCCTAATCAGCTTGCGGATGATGCCGTTCTTGATAATCTTCAATCTCCCTATACTATTCGGCTTCCAAGGGAAAACATGGAATGAATTTGACTTTGACGGCTACTTCCTTTTATAGAAGGATGGGAGGCTTGAATTAGGTCAACTAGGACACCTGTAAGGCTCTCCTTGATCCTTTATCACGAAAATAACTCAACAGAAGTCGGTTCATGAAGTTGGCTAACGAGCTGTGATGTGGCAGTTTCTGTTCCCAGTTTTGCTGCAGCATAGAATTTGCTCCCTCCAGTCACTCAGCAGCATAATCTGCACAAAATAATTTCCAATGCTTCCATTCTTCCAAATGGGTTAAAACATGTAATATCTATCCAAAACCAACCCTAATAAGCATAAAGGACACACAAATCCCTATACAATCGAGAACTAAATAACTACCTTTTGGGCAGTTATCAAACATCCATAACAGTTGCAAAGCTATTTTAGCCCGAAGACCTCACAACAAGCTTGAAACACTCGAACTTGGTTTTGAAAGCAACCTTGGAACGATAATTCCATGATCTCAACTTAAGAAGCTAAATCACAAAACTATTCTAGGAAGATCTTTTTCCTTGAAGCTAGCCCATACAAAGAGGTAAGCCAAACTTCACCTATTACAAGGAAATCTCTCGACTCCCTAGAATCAAGGCGACGCTTGGTAGAGCTTGGAAACCAACTTACTAGCTTACACCAACTTCATAGGAAACGAAAGGTTTGACCGATGTAGAAAAACATACTAAAGCAAGCCTAAGGACTCACATCACAGATAGATTCAGATGACAAGGTATCAAAATAGGAAAGGTAATTCCAGAGCAATAGATAAACTCGAGGAAAGAGCACTAGCTTGAAAATGGGAGGTGAAACCAACTCCCCACCTTTAGGGACCTTCCTCTTCTTTAGATTCGTCATCGTAGAGCTCTGGATACTCGGCTTCGAGTTCTTCATCTGAAATCCAAGGCGTCAGCTCCAAGATATTGGGACAGGGCTTCTACCTCCAAAGTCCATTCTTCAACAACTCTCGTATTGTCAAGCTGGCCATCGAATGATAGGGGCCTTGCTTTCTTGAAGCTTAGGAAGTACTGAGCTTCCCGTCTATGAGCAGGGACTTGATTCACACCAAGGTGCTCCAAGTTTCTTTGGATTGCATTGTCAATCATAGCTTGCAATGCATCCAATGTCAACACTGCTTGAGGCATCGGAAGAAGAACAGGGGAATTCACCTCGGGGGGCGAATTAACTTCAAGAACGATAGGAGAGCCTAAATGACCACTTTTTCGACTCCCATTAAAACTCATCGCTAAGAGAGGGAACAAGGAACTCACTAAAATAACTCTTCTTAGAAGCTTGAATAGGAGGGACTAACCTCAACTAAAGCAACAACATAGATATGAGGGCACACAACATGCATAAAGGAAACACGCAAGCTATCTAGGAACTAATGCAACATCCTAATCCTACTAACACTCAACAGGCATGCAAACAAAACAAACTATCTACCCACCTAAAGGGAGCATCCTAGGCCTAGCTTCTACCAAAAAGCAACCAAGGGAAACAATCATCATGCTTGAACAAAACACAAGGCAAATAACAAGCAAGGTAATACAAGGTAAGTAGATAACTCAACATAACATCATATATCAATAAGCAAACAAATCAATAACGATGATTCCATACCTGGTGATGGAGAGGAGAACGAGGAAAACCTCTAACTCACACACAACTAAACAACCTAGGCTATCTAGGTCAGTCTACAGGAACGACATCGCTCTGATACCAACTGTAATGCCCCAGGTTTTCATAACTTTAGCCTAGAGACACTACTTCAACCCTTAAGCCCTTATCTATGGAACTGAACCACTTTAAACCGGATGTACCGAAAATTTCGGCAGCATAACGACGTAAAATGGCCTGAACCAAAATTTTACTTCACGTGATAAAGACATTTAACACTTCTAATCATGCATAAGCCAAACTCCACCAAACTGCTGTCAAATTTCACAACCTATCTCCTCTAGACGAGACAAAAACTCGCAGCAACACTCCATAAACAAAGATCAAGCTACAGAGCATAAGGACATTTTATTACGAGGAACGACCATTTCCACTAGCAACTCACAAGCTAAACAATTTAATAAACTTAACCAAAACTAATCAAGTCAAGTTTTAAACTCGAAAACAAGACCTTTCTCAGGTGAATCACTCGTCAAAATAGAAACTACAAAAACAATCTTCTAGCCAACTTAAAACCAACTAAAACAACATAAAACCATAACAACGCTAGCCTATCCAAAACTTAGGAAGCAAGTTAAACAATGACATCCTAAGCATCTTTCCTCGTAGCTCTCATCTTCCTCACCAGGATCCAGCCCGTCATCCAAACCTACAACATCTAAAATGTTGGGGGAGAAGATGGGGAAGGGGGCATCAGTACAACCGTGGTACTGGTAAGCAGCTCACACTTACCAAGCCACAAACAACAACCAACACAAACATCATGCTTAGCACACGCATCCAGGCTTTCATATCCACGAACAGGCAACATACTTAAGCAACCTCATACATCCAACATGCTTTTAAGTCATGAACTAACAATATGCTCAAAAACCACAAACTTGTGCAAATGCAACACACTATGCAACACACGCACTAGACTCCACATGATTTCCGCGTCATGCTCCGCTAATATATGATTTCCGCGTCATGCTCCGCTAACTATATGATTTTCGCGTCATGCTCTGCTAACTACATGATTTCTGCATTATGCTCGACTACACATGAATTCTGTGCCATGTGTTGCACTACTTACATGATTTTCGTGTCATGTTTCGCACCTACCCCACATGAATTTCACACCATGTGTTGTGCCACTCTTACGTGATTTCTGCGTCACGCTCCGCTACACATGAATTACGCACCATGTGTTGTGCCTCACATTGGACTCATGCTACACATCCCCCATGCAACATGCAAGCCAGACTCCAAAGCTAAACTAAACATTCACCATGCTTGACTCAACAATCATCATGCTTAAACACCTTAAGCGTATACAACTCAAGCAACAAGGTACAATTCATGCCTCATACAAAGCACTTCAAGGATCACAGCACAACGGATCATATATATAACATTTCATACAAGTATAAGAAAAGCTGATAAACAAGCGAGCATGCTTCATGCAGTCAAACAAGCTTAGTAAGTAGAAACTAAGCAACTCCAACTAGCCTAAAGCAGCCAAGATAAGCTCCTAAATTACAAAGGCAGCTAAAGGGGGTTAGATTTACCTAAAGACCTTAAGATATGCTTGAAAAGCCAAATCCCCCTTACTAGCCCTATTTCCTTGTTAAACAGCCTTCAAACATACCCCGCAATGAAAACCCAAAGCTTTAGTCCATGGGTAAACATGTCTAAGGCACAACGGGCCATGGGTATACGCTGAACGACCATAACTAAGGCTTTTTAGCCGCTAGACAACAAGTAAAAAGATACATATGGCATACTAACAACACTTAGGAGATTGGGCAATGCAACTAAAGCCTAAATGATTAATGAGACTTTATTTGGCATGCTTCTAAACCACGGAAAGCAAGCACATGACTCATTAATCCATGCTTTAAGAACCTATAAGGGTCGGGCAAAGCTATATAGAAGAAGAGACTAAATGGGCAGACCTATTACTTGTTTTTAACCAAAATAGCAATGAAGACCCTTTTGAATGCATATTCTAGGATCTATAGCGGTTGGGCAACACTTAAATAGCCTACATAGCTAATGGGCAGCAAGTACTCATGCTACTAAGGCTAGAACAACTAAAGGAGCAGCAACTACAATGCTATAAACCAAGAGACAGGAAGGAAACTTACCAAAACGAACCCGTTTCCACGCTAGGCGGGTTATTCTAACCTCTATCAACGTGCTAGAATGATCCTTGGATAGTGGGTACTCGAGTTAAAGTGTTTTGAACTTAATCGAACACTTTGGCGGCTCTGCAGATTAGAAAATCAACCACAATTAACTCCTCCAGCACCTAAAGCTAATGGGCATCTTACTGAAATTTCTAAACATGAGTGGGTAAGGGCTAAACTTACCGAGAACGATAGTTGACCCGAAACACTCACGAACTGAGCAAAGACGACGCTGCAGATTAGAAATTCAACACTAATATTAAAATTTCAGTACCTAAACCACTGGGCATTTGATTCTAACACCAACTGAACATGGGTAAGCGTTTAAACTTACCAGAATAGTCAAGTGGTGCCGAAAACACCCAAAAACGCTGCTGGACAGAGGCGAAATAGACTGAAACGAGGTCGGTGGGACTTCGAATCGCTAGACACGCGAGATCTAACAACACCAAACCAAGAGGAACTTAGATCAAGCCTTAAATCACATGGAAAAGGAAGGAAAAAGGCTTACCCACGATTTCTAAGGATGAAACACGGAGGAGACGGTGCTTCGAGGTGCTGTCTGCACGAGATCTAATCAATACGGACAAGAATGAGTTAGATCGGGTCCAAACAAATCCAAATGAGTGAGTAGGAGACTTACCCACGAGTTTTCTTGGCCGAATATGCAAGGAAAAGAGAGAGGGAGCCACGAATCTAACCCACAAAACAGAGAGAGACAGCGGCACGAGCAAACGGCGGCTGAACAGGGGACGAGCTTCACGGCTCATGACAACACCAGAGAGAGACCAACGGGAGAGAGAGACGGAGCAAAGAGAGAGCTCGCGAAGGGAGGGTGGGCGCGCGACTCCACAGCGACGGCGACGGCGACACGAACTCCGGCGGCAGAAAGGGAAGGCGACGACACTCGATCTCCAGCAAGGGGCTAGGCAGCGGCGATGGCATGGGAGGCTTTCACGATAGTGCGAGGAAGAGATGGGAGAAGAACTTTAGGGCTTTTTTTCTTTTTCTTTAAAATCCTTTCTTTTCTTTTTCTTGAATAATTCAAAAGCCCAAAAATAACATTTTTTCAACCAACACCCATAACTCAGCTTAAACTTGAATTTTAACGCTTAAACTTCTCCACCAACGCAGACCAAATCCAACGGGTTTTAGGGAGAGATTTAGAACATGATAATTTTCCAAACACCTTAGTATTTAATAAAAATTCCCATAATACAAGCCAAATAATATTTTTTATTTAATTCGACTAGATGTATGGAATTTAAGTATACCAAAATGCACGGGGCGTCACACAAACCTCTGTTGACGTCTCTGAAAATAAAGGATGATTCTTGATTGCTCTGCAACAACGAAGAACACCACCATTTGATCTTCCCCGCTATAACTCTAAGATTAGGAACATAGTTGTGGGACTACCTAATCTTCAATAGGAAAAACTCTTAGAGAGAAAAAATTTGTCTAGAGTTCTTGAGTTGAGAGAATATGAGAGGGAGGCAAGAATGATCTTATGGTGGCCATAAGTTGTAGTCCCTAAACCTTAGGTTTACTGTTCTATTTATAGGAGAAATGCCATGAATGAAAGATTCATTTAAAATCAATTATTTCCATAACTGATTTAATCTTTTCCATAATTAATCAATTCCATAATTGATTAATCTTTTCCATAAATGATTGATCACTTCCATAAGGGATTAAATAATTTCCATAAATGATTGATTACTTTCATAAGTGATTAATCATTTCCATAATTGATTAATTTCCAATTAATTAATTCTTTGATTAATTAATCACCAATTAAATATCATATATTTAATTTCAGGCCTTCTGTTAGTTAATTAATTAATTACCCAATTAAATACCATATATTTAATTTCAGGCCTTCAATTAATTAATTCTATAATATGAATCAAATTCATATTAAAATTTGATCTCCTTCAAATTCTCTTAAATCCTATAAATTTAATATGAATCAAATTCATATTAATATTTAAACTTCTTCAAATATTTATTTCTCTCATAATAATAAAGTTTAATTTCAAATTAGACTTTATATTTTAATGTATCATTATACATTATATTAATTTGTATCTCATACAATTAACTTAATTCCCAATATGAATTTGAACTATTCAAATTCTCTCAAGATATAATTGTTGGGTTTTATGTCCTAAAACTCGTAGATAGTGAATGATTAACAAATTATACACTTGTATCAATAAAGTGTTATTGAGGTTTATGCAATAAAGTGTTATTGTCATATTAAGTCTAGAATTGCACAATATGACCCAAATCCAATAAACTAAGATCCAAGGCTATTTACATGAGACTTGGACTAGTATGTGGGGACATACGGGGATCAGTGTTCAAGTAACAACCTAAAAGGTATATAGTACAGGGATAAGGTTGGGTACCTTATCCTGGTAACACTATGTGATACGACCCGCTTTGTATTCGATACAGACGTATTGATCCAAGAAGTCCATGTAGGAGACATGCGAGCGGGGGTATCCTATGCAATGAGTTTGCATAAGACCGGACCACGAAATAGTAAACCACTAGATGTAACATCGTTAACTAGTTAGGTTACTGTTTCAATA
Organism: Luffa acutangula; assembly: GCA_036850905.1. Classification (NCBI taxonomy): domain Eukaryota; kingdom Viridiplantae; phylum Streptophyta; class Magnoliopsida; order Cucurbitales; family Cucurbitaceae; genus Luffa; species Luffa acutangula. The sequence goes on along the minus strand of CM072087.1, from coordinate 24,510,313 downwards.
GGATGACCTAGGTAACTCAATCTTAATCCAGAGTATGTCATGAACTCCTTCTCATGAGGGATTGTCCTTTAATTAGTACGGGTGAGAGTGGCCAGAATGTCGACTCAATAAGCCTACCTTCTTGGGGACAAGACCGAGTGGGGGGTTGGGGACATGACAATACAAGATGGAATTCACTTCTTCCCCTATTGGGGCAAGTAGATGTGTGTTCCCTTAAGGGCTGATTCCGGGTCTTGAACAAAGGCGCGTCGTCCTCTCCTGGCCCGAGAAGAACTCTTGTTTAGAGATTGGACCCTAAGCAAATTGTTAATTAGAGGGATCAATGGTACTTAAGGATCCAGAGGTAACCCAGGGGTAAAACGGTAATTTGACCCAACTGGTGTTACGAACACTCGTGAAGGATTGACTTACTGCATTGGTCGATATCCATGGACACAGAAATATTCTACAGTGAGAAGAGTGCAGCTGTGGGTCTTTAGTGGAGTGACCCACAGTTAACGAATGTTGATTGACTCGGTTAATGAGTTTAGCTGATCAATCTCGTATCGTTGGAGCTTCTGATCTGTAGGTCCATTAGGTCTACCTGCTAGCTCATAACGGGTTCTGAGATAATATAGTCTTGATTATTAAAGGGAATATATGTTAATTGTATTTTGTTGCAATTAATATAATGTATGGAGATACATTATAGTATAAGTTTAATTAATGAATTAAACTTTATAATAAAATTAATTTTGGATATGGTTCAAAATTAATTAATGAGAGAATTATGAATTTAATTAAATATCTGATATTTGATTAATTCATGAATTAATTAATTTAATTTGGTTAAATATGATTTAATCAAATTAATACTATAGTTTATATTAATGTATATTTTGATGCACATTAAAACTATAGGTTAAATGAGAGAGATTAAATTAAATATGATTCAATTATAAAATTAATTAAATATTTGATATTTAATTAATGTGGGATCAATTAATTTAGAATTAATTGAATGACCAATTTAATTCAATTGAATATGATTCAAATTGAATTAAAAACTTTATATTATAATTCATTTAATTAATATTGATTTGATTAAATTAATTATAATTAATTAATTAATTAAATATTTATTATTTAATTAGTTAATGGCCGAGATCGTTTTGATTAAGATCTAACGGTCTAGATCTAGTATGGAAATAACTCCCTCCCCACTTATCGTATAGGGGAGAGGGAGTTCCCAATAGATCTCTCATTCCTCTTATTCACGAAAAATATAGAGAGAGTCTTGAAGATTTTTCTCTCTAGTTTTTCTCTCAAAAAAACACAGCAAGCATATTGCTGAAAATTCCCTTCCAATACCGAATTATGGGTTCCCACAAGCCATGTCTCAGTGATCCTAGAGGATAGTGGGTGATCCGTGGTGGTGTCCATTGGGAGGAAGAATAACGCGAATTGGAGAATTGTGCTGATTGTTCTTCTAGTTCATGTAAGTGCTCTTAATCTTAGTAATTTAGAAATTTGTTTCTGAATTTATATTGCCAATGTGGGTTTTTCGTAAACGAAATTGTAAAACGAATTGGTCTTGTTTGCTTCCACTGCCAAAGGGATTTTAACCCTTCAATAATTGTTCCTAATTACTCTTTACGAGCAAGTAGGGGGACCTAATGGACCTACAGATCAGAAACTCCAACGATATGAGGTTAATCGATTAAACTCATTAATCAGGTTAACCAATATTCATTAACTGTGGGTCATAACACTAAGAACCCACAATTGAACTCTTCTCACTGTAGAACATTTCTGTGTCCACGGATATAGACGTATATCGGTAAGTCAATCCTTCACGAGTGTCGGTAACCACAGCTAGGTCAAATTACCGTTTTACCCCTGTGTTACATCTGTCTCCTTAAGTACCAATGCTTCTCTAATGAACAACCTGTTTATGGTCCAACCAATAAACAGAAAGTCCCTCTCGAGCCAGTGATAGAGTGGGATCCCTTTGTTCAAGTTCCGTAGTCACCACTTAAGGGAACACTCATCTATTTCTCCTAGAAGTGGGAAGGAGTGAATTCCTTGTTGTGTTGTCATGTCCCCAACCTCCCACTCGGTCTTGTCCCCAGAAAGGAAGGCATATTGAGTCGACGTATTGGCCACTCTCACCCATGCTAATCAAAGGACAATCCCTCATGAGAATGAGTTCATGACACACTCAGGATTAAGACTGAGTTACCTAGGTCATCATATTGAAACAGTAACATAACTAGTTAACGATGTTATATCTAGTGGTTTACCATTTCATGGTCCAGTCTTATACAAACTCATTGCATAGGATACCCCCGCTCGTATGTCTACTACATGGACGCTTTGGATCAATACGTCTGTATCAAATACAAAGCGGGTCGTATCACATAGTGTTACCAGGATAAGGTACCCAACCTTATCCTTGTACTATAGACCTTTTAGGTTGTTACTTGAACATCGATCCCCGTATGTCCCCACATTCTAGTTCAAGTTACATACAAACAACCTTGGATCTTAGTTTATTGGATTTGGGTCAAATTGTGCAATATTTAACAATAACACTTTATTGTAGAAACTCAATAACACTTTATTCATACAAGTATCAATTTGTTTACATTCACTATCTACGAGTTTTAGGGCATATGATGACCGCAGAGCGCACGTGCCACAAGTAATATAAAACGAAAATATTTTGAGTATCGAATCCACAGGGAGGCGGAGCAAAATTCAAGCAAAGCAAAAATTTCATGAAAACTAAAGATACTTAGGAGAAATAATATTTAGGGACCAAAACATGCGATTAAAACGAATTTCAAACTTAAAGCAATTAAAGAGAAAAAATGTGATCAATCAAACAAAATAAAATATGGAGAAAGAGTTTTTTAAATGGGAAGTGGGGTCTTGAAACTTAATTAATAGCTAAATAATTATTACAATTATCATATCTCGTTGCCCAACTAATTATAATCCTAGAATCTCCGTTAATCACATAGATTCTCCTGTCAGTCTCCCCTAATTGTAATTAATCCATTTTAACAACCTAAGTGTCCTTAGCGCCATTAAAATTTGTTTAACGCTCTGATTCATTTTAGGAATCTAAGTTTAATCAACTAATCCCGTTGTCACGACGGACAATTAAACTAGTTGCATGGATTATGATCTATCCTAACTTCTCTCCGTCGAGTCTCCATTAAGAATCGAATCAATACACAATTGGCCAGATTGCATAAAGCATTACGAGCATCCATACAAATAATTAGTAAAAAGGGCAAGAGATAGGCAATTATAACAACATTTTAACTATAATTTCATTTCAAGACCCCAAATTGGGGTTTAGCTATACATAGCTAAAATATTCACAAAATTTACAATGGAAAGCATAAATATGAGCACAATAAAAGGGAAGAAATTGATCGTCGAAGACCCCGTCGCTGGCGCTTGGAGTCCCTCCGAGCGCACCTTGAGCCTCCTAGAGTGCTCCCCAAAACTCCCCAAAAATTTTCCCACTAAAAGAACTCTAAAAAAGGCTAGAAACCCTTAAGAGAGGCTCCAAAGGAGCCAAGGAAAGAAAAGGAAAGAATGAGGAAAATGATGATTGATGGTAAAAATGGGCACCAAGGGGCGCTATTTATAGGCTAGAAAATTGGACAGCATCGCGACGCTATCGGCACAGCGTCGCAACGCTGTGACGTCATCGACTAGCCGACCAAGAAATGGGACAGCGTCTCTACGCTAGGTTAATTTCAGAACTCTCAGGCGTGGTTTGGGCTTCAATTTTTGGGCCAACTTCAATTCTTTTTTGACCTTTTCCTCTTGGTTGACTTCTTTGGACTCCCTCTTGACCCATGTATGGAATTTTGGCTTGAATGGCTCCTTTTGGACATTTTTTTCACCAAAATCCATAATTTGTCTCCTAAAGACCAATTAACAAAATATATTAAATATCTTCAATAAAAACACAATTAAAGCACTAACAAGCTTAATATTTTAGGACTAAAATAGCGACATTTATGTCCACTATCAGCATAAAACCCAACACATAGTTCAGGTCATCCCTACGTATGCGATGGGTTGTTTTTGGATTCCACAAAGTATCTTATCCAGTATATCCAAGTTGTGTGCTAAGTTTTGGTGGGGTTCCAATGGTGATAAACATAGAATGCACTGGCATCAGTGGAAAAATCTTTGTAAACCAAAAGAGGTCGGAGGGCTAAACTTTCGTTATTTAATAAATTTCAACCAAGCGATGCTGGCGAAATAGGCTTGGAGAGTTCTAACTAATCCAAATCTTACGGTGTCTAAAGTCTATTATTAATGGGACAGTCTCTTCCTTTTCTTCCTTATTTTGGAAAGGATTTGTATGGGGGATGGATCTCCTAAAGGGTGGTTTGAGGAAAAATCTTGGAATGGTCAATCAATTTACATCTTCCATGACCCCTGGATTCCTCGACCTTCTACCTTTAAGGTGGTAACCCTACCAATCCCGTCAATGGAGGATGCTATTGTTGCAGACTTTATCACACCATCAATATAGTGGTACGTGGTGAAATTAAACCAATTCTTCATTGGTTATGATGTGGAAGCGATTCAATGCTTACCTATAAGTAGCTCTGCTCCGGATAAATGAATTTGGCATTATGATAGCAATGGGGAATACTCTGTTAAAAGTGGCTTCAAGCTTTCTATGATGAGCAGTCAAGAGGCCTCATTGTCAAGTATGGAAAAAGAGATCTCTTGGTGGAAAATGGTGTAGAAGATGAGAGTGCCTAGCAAAGTTAAAATATTTGTTTGGAAAACCTTTCACAATTTCATTCCTACTATGGTAAATTTATGGAATCATCATGTATCGGTTAACGAGAATTGTCTGATTTGCAATGAAGAGATGGAAACTACAGACCATGCCTTGTTTCAGTGTGCGAGGGGTTGAGAGGTATGGGAACTTCTTTGTCCAACGATGATGTGGAATTCATGTGATTATATGGATATTAAAGACCGATGGTTAAGATTGGCTGACAATTCGATGGAGACCTTAGAGCGTATTTGTGTGGGAGCATGGTCAATTTGGAACGACAGGAATAACACAATACATAAGCGTCAGGTCCCTAGCCCAATGATTAGAAGTGAATGGATTAATGATTATCTATTAGAGTTCTTGAAGGCCAATTCGAAAAGCATTTTTATTGCCCAAACGGAGGAAGATATTGTGAATATAGTTTCTGACGGGGAAGATCTTATTATGCGCACCGATGCATTTGTCATGGGATTGCAAAGTAAATGCGGTATTGGAATTGTGTTGCGTGATAAACAAGGATATCTAAAGGCAGTGCAGAATTCATCTTCTCTGGCAGCTACCTCTCCTTTGGAAGCGGGAAGCGATAGTAGTGCTTGAAGGGATGCGTCTAGCTAGAACATTAAATGTAAAGCGATGCATTGTTTTGTCGGACTCCTTGTCTGTGATAAATGCAATTAATGAGAAGACTCAGGTGGAGGCCTCTATTGCGACGACTATATGGGACATCAAAGAAATTCGACAATTATTGGAGTGCGTAAGCTTCCAATTTATTAATCGTAGGTTTAATGGTTTCACTCATAGAGTGGCCCGATTAGGATTAACCACATCACCAAATTTATGGTTATGTAACTATCCTAAGTGGATGGAAGGTTTGTCGCTCAAGGAGCGATGTTTGTTTGTTCCCCTTGGGGTTTCTTATTCGTCTTGAATGAAATTATTATCTTTATAGCATCTTATCACTATGTTATTTATTTATTTTATTTTTAATGGTGTTAAATAGAATATCACGTAATAATATCTTGGTTAAAATACTATTTTAATTCGGTACTTTTTTTTTTTTTGAAAAAAACCTCATATTATTGCGCCATTTTAATTCGGTACTTTTGAGACTTGTTACACTTTGATCTTTATACTTTGAAGTGTTTAAACTTAGTCTTTGTATTTTCAATATGCTTTTAAAATTAATAATTCTCCCGGTTAATTTAGGGTTAACTTTTGCTAAAAAAAAATAGTATATACAAATCTTCTATTTAGAAATTTTGTAAACATGAATACATTGTGTCTTTTCTTGAATGAAAATTATTGTGTTATTCTTGATTCAAATCAAATAGAAATTAATTTTAAAATAATTATGAATAATTTTAAGATTTATGGAATGTATAGATACTAAATTTAGACATTTGAAAGATAGAATAAGTCACAAATTAAGCATAAATACGAAAATGATAGTTCAACCGACTTTTTAGAATGGTATATATTTCATTATCAAATGATATACTTTGAAAAATTGAAAACCTTTGATTCAAATTTATGCAGAATCTGATATTGGGAGGATTTGACACTACAACTGTAATGATGACCTGACCTATTTCTTTACTCCTCAACAATGAAGAAGCACTCAAGAAGGTCCAACTTGAATTAGACAAATAAGTTGTAAGAAAAAGACAAGTAAAAGAGTCAAATGTGAAAAACCTTCCATATCTTCAAGACATTGTTAAAGAAACTCTAAGGTTGTATCCTGCTGCACCACTCTTATTCCCTCATGAATCTATGGAAGATTGCACGATTGCTGGCTATCACATCTCCGTAGGGACACGTCTTGTAGTTAATGTTCAAAAGCTCCAAAGAGACTCACTTTTTTGGAAGGATCCTTGTGAATTTCGTCGAGAAAGGTTTCTAACAAGTCAAAAGAATTTTGATGTTAGAGGGCAGAGTCCTCAATTGATACCATTTGGAAGTGGTCGAAGGATGTGCCTCAAGATCTCATTTGCCCTCTAAATTATGCATCTTACACTTGCAAACTTGCTTCATTGATTTAAAATTGGTAGGCCATCAGAAGAGCTACTTGACATGGAGGAGAGTGTTGGATTGACCAACGTTAGAAAAGCTCCTCTAGAGATTCTTCTAACTCCATAACAAGATAGAAGTTGTATTTAGTTTAAAAGTTTGTTAGTTGTTATGATAGTTTGATATTTTCCTTTGTACACGGCTTATATATTCAACCTTGCTGAGATGAATAAAACAAGAAGCAAGAATTATTTACTTCTCTGCTTTAATATGGTATCAGATGAATAAACCTCTCAAGATAAATTTTCTTGCTCTCTTCTCCAATGGCCGATGATTCTTCTCCAGTTCATCCCACGAGTCAGTCCGTTATCGATCTCTACGTCAACCCTTACTATCTTCATCACTCGGATGGAACGAATCTCGTTCTCGTCTCTGAATTCCTCATTGAAACCAACTACGCTTCTTGGCATCAGTCGATGATGATTAGCCTCACCGTGAAGAACAAGATAAGGTCCATTGATGGCACCTTGCCCTGTCCGACTGGTAATCTCTCTCGATCCTGGACTATCTGCAATAGCGTAGTCAAATCGTGGATTTTGAATGCTATTTCAAAAGAAATTTCGGCCCACATTAACTTCTTGGATTCCGCCTGAGATATGTGGATTGATCTGCAACAGAGGTACCAACAGAAGAATCGCCCGTGCATCTTTCAACTTCGGCGCGAAATCTCCAACCTCGTGCAAGATCAACTCTCTGTCACAGTTTACTTTGCAAAATTGAAGACTCTGTGGAACGAGTTAGTCTCTTACCGTCCCTACTGCACTTATGGACTTTGTTCCTATGGAGGCGTTGAAGATCTGGTGAAATACTTCGAGGCGGAGCATGTTATGGCCTTCCTAATGGGCCTCAATGAATCCTTTGCTCAAATTCGAACGCAGCTCCTTATGATGGAACCTGAGCTCTCAATCCGTTGAGCCTTTTCTTTTGTGGCGCAAGAGGTGGAACAACGTTCCTCTGTTCATCCATCTCCTTCGATTTCTTCTTCAAATGCCAAGGCCTTATTGGCAAAAGCTTCTCAAGGCTCCACGAATCGAAGTACTCATTCTCAACAGACCAAGAAGAAGGATAAATGCTACAAGCCACACGGATATCCCCCTGGATATCGAAATCAAAAAACTAGCTCCCTTGCTGGCAAACCTGAAGCTACTGGTATCGTAGGGCTCACTACTAAACAGTGCCAAGGGCTTCTGGCATTGCTTCAGTCACACCTCACTGCGGCCAAAACTGAGTCTGAATCTCCCTCTTCTTCTTGAACTTCTCATATAGCAGGTACATGCTCTTCCCTCGTCCCTGCTTCACATAGTTGGATCGTAGACTCAGGTGCCTCCACACACATTTGTTTTGTCAAAGAAATGTTTTCTACCTTACTGCCAGTGTTTGGTTATAGTGTTACACTGCCTGATCAAGGTCGTATCTCAGTACGTTTTGTTGGAGAAGTCTGTTTGTCTGATAGTCTCGTTTTGCACAATGTCTTGTTTGTGCCAACTTTTCGTTTCAACCTTATTTTTGTGAGTGCCTTGACTGCTAAACTACTGATTATGATCTTCTTTGTTGGCGATTCTTGCATACTTCAAGACAAGTGCTCTTTGAAGAGGATTGGGAAGGCTAAATCTGGCAAGGGCTTTACTTACTTCAGCATGATTCTTTGTTGCATGATAACAAGCCTGTTCTTTTGAGTTTTGCTTGTAATTCTGTTCAACAGTGTACTAGCACACTATGACATGACCGTCTTGGTCACCCTTCAATAAAGCATTTAACTGCACTCAATGATTTTTTACATTGTCAATCCTTTGTACTTAAGACTTGCTTTATATGCCCGTTAGCCAAACAAAGAAGACTCTCTTTTTCTTCTAGTACTCACACAGAAGCTAAGCCTTTCGACCTTATACACTGTTACACATGGGGACCCTTCCAAACTCCAACTCACTCTAGTTGCACGTACTTCTTAACAATAGTTGATGACTTCACACGATATACATGGGTTTTCTTCATGAAGAACAAGTCTAATGCATTAACACTAGTACCAAAAATTTTTCAATACGTTAAAACACAATTCGAGTCTTCCATTAAATGCTTTTGTTCGGATAATGCTCTAGAGTTGACTTTTAAAGAGTTTTTTCAGCCCCAAGTTGTTGAACATCAGTTCTCTTGTGTGGAGTGCCCTGAACAAAGTTCCCTCATTGAAAGGAAACACCAACACCTATTGAATGTTGCAAGAGCCCTATTGTTTTAGTCAAGAGTTCCCATTAAGTTTTGGGGGGAGTGTATATTAACCGCCTGTCATCTAGTTAATTGAACTCCATCCCCTGTCATCTCTTGGCAAACACCATTGTTTCGTCTGTTAAAAAACAATGCTGACTACACTAGGCTCCGAGTTTTTGGCTCATTGTGTTTTGCTTCCACACTCTCCTCCAACAGAACAAAACTGCATCCTAGAGCTATTCTTGCTGTCTTTGTTGGTTATCCATAGGGTATAAAAGGCTTCAAGCTATATGAAATAGAACATAGGTGGTTCTTTGTCTCAAGGGATGTTGCTTTTCATGAACACATATTCCCTTTTCATAATATCACTGACAATGTTGAAGTTTCTGATTTTTTTCTAGACATTGTCCTTTCAAAATCGTACAACTATGTAAGGATTCCTTCTGCCTCTAATCCTCATATTGTTCATGTTGGACAACATATTACTGATGGTGCTAACATTGTCTCTAATCCTCTAGTGTATCCCTTAAATTCCCGATGAAATTACTCAGACTACTAATGTTGCTCCTACCTCAAAACAAGCCACAGATCCTATGCCACAAAACCAATCTGTTGCTCCCAGGCGCTCTACAAGAACCACTAAACAACCCTCTTACTTACAAGACTTTCACTTCAACCTCTTACATTTAACTCCTCTCCCATTGAATGACACAAGGTTTCCCATACAAAACTATTTGTCCTATGAGAAGCTTTCCCAAACGTTCAAAAGGTTTGTATTAAATGTTTCATCAACCTTTGAACCATAGTTCTACCATCAAGTCGTTCCCTTTGAACATTGGAGGGAGGCAATGCCGATTGAACTAAAGGCTATGGAGACAAATAGAACTTGGTCAGTTGTCTCCTTACCCAAAGGTAAACACTCAATAGGATGCAAGTGGGTTTACAAAGTTAAACATAAGGCCGATGGTTCCATAGAAAGATTTAAGGCATGCTTAGTTGCCAAAGGCTACACACAGCAAGAAGGGTTTGATTATGTTGAAACTTTCTCGCCTATAGCAAATATGGTAACTATTAAAATCTTACTTACTATAGCAGCTTCTTATTCCTGACCGTTAATCCAACTTGTTGTCAACAACGCCTTTTTACATGGTAATCTCTTTGAAGAGGTCTATATGGATTTGTCGTTAGGATACAAACATGGTATTGTTTGTCCTCATGGGGAGAAGTTGGTATGTAAACTCCATAAATCTATGATAAGTCCAATTTATTATACACTTAGAATCTTCCAATTTTCTTATCCTAGTTGAATTCCTTGCGAAAAATGCTTTAAAATGAGTATAATATGTCTATAGGTCATCGCCAGAGCTTTGGAAGCGATTTGGGGCTTAAACGAGCAAAACCAGAGCGTAAAAAGACCATTCTGCCCCTAGAGCTGTCGCAACGTCGAGACGCTGCTCAAATAAGGAAATTCCATGGGCGCCAAGCTGAAGCTGCAGCGTCGAGACGATGCACCCATAGTGTCTCGACGCTAGGTTGATACGAGAGATTCATTCCATATCTGAAGGCCTAGCGTCGCGACGCTAGGTCCTAGAGCGTCTCGACTCTAGGCAGTTTTCCAGAATTGAAAATTTCCAAATTTGGCTGAATTTTTTCCATGTTTGAAGACCCAATTTAGCACCATTCTACCACGAATTGAAGGCCAAGAAACTCTATAAATAGAGGCCTTTGGTGTAGGTTTAGAATCATCCAAAAATACAATATTGTAGCCACCTTTCTCTTTACTTTTCTAGAGTTCTTTTAAGTTTTCTTAGTCCATGGGTCGGTTGATCGAGCCTCGAGCTTGGAGGTGCTTGTCTATGGCCAACTAAGCTTGGATCGTTGTAATCGAGACCTTTGTAAGTTTGATTCAGTTTTATGAGATTTCTATTATTCATAACTTAGTTAATTCTCTTTGTGATTTTAGTTCTTTGCATACAAATTTAGATTGTGGTAGGAAAGATTGACAACCTTGACCGCGCCCTGTCTAAATTTACTTGCTAAATGAATTAAATGAATTAATCAATTGTAATTGTGGTTTGTTTCCCGTTGCATGTGAATTAATTCAGCTAGATCCCAATGCGGTTTAGATTAGTTAATAGGCCAATTCATTAATTTAAACTAGAATCAAACTTAGCGTTTGCATGTTTGTGATAGTTGGATCATGGCTCTCGGTTTGTTGCCGGAGTACACTGGACTTAGATAGTTAATTAAATATCAATTGATAATCGATGAATGAAATTAATCAAACTTAACACCGAGTTCAACCCCGATTATAGTGATCCTCGTGGTAAGATCAACTAACCGCGACAATCTCTTCCGTCAATCTATATACTGCTTGAAACAAGCCTCGAGACAGTGGTTTGATAAGTTCTCGTGCGTCTTACTAACAATCGGTTTCAAGCAATCTAAGTCCAATTACTCTCTTTTCACAAAAGGATCTGGATCGTCTTTCCTAGCCCTTCTTGTGTACGTTGATGACGTTGTGATCACAGGGACTTCTCTATCTGCCATTAATGATCTTAAAATACATCTTCATGATGTTTTTAAGTTGAAGGACGTAGGAGCCTTACGGTACCTCTTGGGACTTGAGATTGCTCACTCAAATAAAGGCATTTTCCTTTCTCAGAGGAAGTATGTTCTGCAGCTCCTCGAGGATACTGGCCTTTTGGCTTCAAAACCATCTTTGGTACCTATGGATCCGAACAACAAGATCCATGCTGAAAGTGGATCTCCTTTAAAAGACTCCACTGCTTATCGGCAGTTCATTGGGAGACTCCTCTACTTAACAATTTCTACGCCAGACATTACTTTTGCAGTCCACAAACTTAGCTAATACATTACTAAGTCTCAGACAGCTCACTTACAAGCTGCATATACCCTTGTTCGGTACTTAAAGAGTTGTCCTGCTCAAGGAATCTTTCTTCCCACCTCCTCATCCTTTCAGTTACGGGCATTTTCTGACGCAGATTGGGTGTCTTGTGCTGATTCTAGAAAGTCCACAACCAGCTTTTGTGTCTTCTAAGGTGATGCTCTCATATATTGGAAGGCCAAGAAACAAAGCACGGTTTCTCGTTCCTCTGCTGAAGCGGAATATCGTGCATTAGTTGCTACTTCATGTGAACTTGTGTGGCTACATCAGCTATTAATTGATTTTCAGATTGAATCTCCTTCTCCATCGTTATTATTCTGTGATAATGATGCTGCCATCTATATTGCTTCCAACCCAATCTTCCATGAGAGAACCAAACACATAGAGGTGGACTGCCACTTTGTTCCCGAGAAGATTGCTAATGGAAAGATTAAACTGCTGCCAATTTGGTCACACCTTCAACTAGCTGATCTGTTCACCAAAGCGTTACCAGCTGCCACTTTCTCTTCTCTACTGTCCAAGATGGGAACTACCAACATCATGGTTCCATCTTGAGGGGAGACTAACAAGATAGAAGTTGTATTTAGTTTAAAATTTTGTTAGTTGTTATGACAATTTGATATTTTCCTTTGTACACTGCTTATATACTCAGCCTTGCTGAGATGAATAAAACAACAAGCAAGAATTATTTACTTCTCTGCTTCAATACTCCACGTCTGCCTGCTCAAGTTTATGAGTAATTTTGCAACCAAGTTATGGACTGAAAGCCAGACGATTGCAAAAGTAAAAATATTGTTATTAGAAAAACTATTTCAATAAGGTTGGTTTGATCTGTATCTTGAAAAAGACAAATCTATTAAGCTATGGGATTCAGTGTATGCGTTGTCTGTTTGTAGTAATAATAGTAATGATAATAATGATGGCTATTATTATTGGGGTTATTTTTTCCCTAATTTTATGGTACTTCAATTTTATACGCATTGCTAAAAATACAAGTAACAAAAGGTTGAAAATATCACCACTTTCAGAAATTATAAAAGGCTCCGTCTCATCTGTTAGGGACAAGGACACTCCACAAATCAACACAATTGTATGATATTGTCCACTTTGGACATAAGCCCTCATTGCTTTGCTTTTGGTTCACCATAAAAGACCTCATACAAATGGAGATACTTGTTCTCTGTTATTACCCATGATCATCCTCTTATCTAGCCAATATGAGACTTTGGTCACACTCCTCAATTTCCAACATCCTATGATCATCCTCTTATCTAGCCAATATGAGACTTTGGTCACACTCCTCAATTTCCAACATCCTGACATGTTCCATTTATGTGTATACGTCAATATAAATAGAAATATTGACAGATAAGTATTTTATTTTAAGTTTTTTTAAGAGATTTTATTTGAAGTTTTTTCTTTTTTAAAGAGATTTTATTTGAAGCAGTTAGAATATATTTTTCTTCAGATGTTCATTTTCTTCTCATCTAGAGATAGGTAGATATGGACGTTAATTTGAAAAGTAGTTCTTTTTGTGTGGTTGATATTTAAGAAAAAAGATAAGGAAAGAAATAAGAGGTAATATTGTTTCAAAAAGAAAAAAAAATAAAAAAGATAATATTAATGTTTACGAAACTGTTGATGATCCCACATTTAAAAGATAAGTGGAGAAGTCACAATTTATAAGATGTATGGGTTACTCCACTCATAATCTGTAAAACATGTTTGTAAATTTGGTATTCTTAAAAAAAGTGAAATTAAAAGAAAAAAAAAAAAAAAAACACAAATGCTGGATTGTTGGGAAATTTTGTGTGGGCACGTGTAAGAGGAGGAAAGGTATTGCTTGATTTTGGTAAGTAAACATAAGGAAGAATTGAGGGGTAATGGAAGCTTTATGGTGTGTTGTCATGGCATTTTTTTTTTTTCCTCTTTATTTCAAAAAATTAGAAGGGTTAGTATTTGTCGTAATCTACTATAAGTTTAGGGTGACTTGAGTTTTGGTTAAACTGAAAATTAGTTGTGTTTGTTTTTATGGTTTATAGTAAACATGCTAGTTGGGAGTGTTAATAGATTTAAATATTTAGAGAAACTTAGGGGATAATAAAGGATGTGTTTCTTATTGATTATAATGAATTGGTGCTAGCTAAGACGGGAAAGGAATGCAACTGGATGGTTGGGGGTGGAAGAAGAAGAAGAAAAAGAATATGAAGAAGAATGGTGGGTGAATTCCATGGGTTTTTGAAGAAAAACAGAGTTGGAGAGGAGAAGATGATGAAGATGATGGGTTGTGGAGAGAGAAAATGAATTAAGTAAAATAAATTAAAAAAAAAAAAAAAAAAAGAGAGAGACCAGGGTACATTGATAGTTAAATGAAGAGAGAGAAGTGCTTGGAGTGGTGTGTTCACATGAGAATTGTTGTCGAAGGAAATGGTATGTGAGGAAAGAGAAGGAAATACTATTTGAATAGGAGAAAAGACAAAAGGAGTACTTAATAATATTGGGATTGAATTTGGATTAAGAGAAGTAAATGGAAATTGTTTTAATGGAACAATGTGAAGCTTATGCTTATTTCGATGTTGGGGATAATACGTAATTTATGTTATGGATATTGAAATTTCAGGTTGAACAGAAATTGAAACAGCTTATGATCTACGACAACTTTAATGGTTTGGTGAGTGGTTATTTTACAAAATGTTTTATTGTTATTTAATTATTATTATGAGTTTTCAAGAGCTTTACAATTATGTTCGGGTTTTAAAGGAACTACTATGAGATTTCCAAAGAGTTGCTATGAATTTCCAATAAAGTTATGAGTTTGTTGAAATTATCATTTACAAATATTAGAGATATTTTCAAGTCACACTCGAGAATTCAAAAGATTGTTATTTGAGCCAGTATTTTATGATTTTAGCCATAAGTATTATTTAGAATTATGTGAGATATTTTATAGTTATTTGAGTAATTGGAAATATTTCTGTTATTTGAGAAATCTCTCTAGTATATGAAATATTGTTTAAAAAAAGAGAATGGTTTTAGCGCTATTGATGATGTTGGGTTTTTGTGTTAAAAGTGGTTTGAAATCCACTAGTATTATGTACCCATGGGGATTACCCGTATACTATGTGAATGTGTTTCCATAATATAGAGACATAGGTCTTGGGACCCGCTCTAGCACACGCTTAGGCTTTGGGTTGTGTGTTAGAGTGCTTAGCCCTTTGTGGATTGCTCTACGTGCACGTATAACAGAGATGGCTCTGCTATGCATTTCGAGATTACTCAATGCATAGTATGACAGAGATTGCTCTGTTGAGCGTATTGAGTTTACTCTACGCCAATATGACTAGAGATTTGGGTACATGTTTAGTGATAATGTTTTCTAACATATGTTATTGTTTCCAAGAGTTACCCTTGTAAATATTTATTTATGTTTTAGTTATCTTGAGAATTATTAAACACCTCATGTTTTACATTATTTTTCCAAAGCTATAAAACTATGCTTAAAGAGGGGATTCGTTTTATGGAATTATTTTATTTATGAACTTACCATTCACTGGCCTTTTCAGCTCATTCTTTTATTTTTAGTTTTCCACCATGTTGCTCTTGAGTTTCAACTAGAGTTGACTAACCAAAGTAAGCTAGTCAGGGTCTGCCACCAGTCTCTACAATTCGATGCATATCACTTTATTTTATATAAAGTTTGGTAACGAAGTGTCGGATTGAGTATTGTGGCTTGAGATGCCTGTGTCTCTAGCCTTGTTCCAGGATGTGATATAATATCTTTATTTCTAGGGAGTTTATATGCATATATATCGTCATTTTGCAGGTGTGTTTTTACTAAGTTTTAAGGAAAATTCTGCCCAAATTTCTGGTTATTTAAGTTATTGTTGGATTTACGATAATCTTAAGAGTGGTTGGAGCATGCTAGGTGGCAATGGGGTCCTATGGTCAGTTAGGATACATTGTCGGCACGTCATGTCACTAGTTATCAGGAGTAGGGGTGTAAGATTTTCGGGTCGGGTCGGTTGTACGGACAAACCGACCCGACCCGACGGAGGTTCGGTTGTACGGACAAACCGACCCGACCCGATTCAGTGTGACCCGGGTCGGGTCGGGTCGGGTCGGGCCTTTTTTTTAGTTTAACGACCACCAAAAAACCTAACCCCAGTGACAAGTAAACACACCACAAAGCCTCCTTCTCTCTCAAGTTTACACACCAAAAAACCAAAACCCAGTAACAAATAACACACCACAAAGCCTCCTTCTTCTCTCTCGAGTTTAATAACACACCAAAAAACCAAAACCTAGTAACAAATAACACACCACAAAGCTTAAAATTACAGAACCCACAACTAGCAACTACAAAAATTAAAAGAAATTTCTTAAATAAAGCTAATAAATCAAACCCAAAAACCAACAGCACGGAAAGAGTCCTTGCATGAAGAAGAATTCAACAAAAAGCTAAAATACCATGGACATTCATTCTACTAAAGTGGAAACTTGTTTTTAATGTGCAGAAGAATGAGCTATAAAAATTAAGACCCAGTACATCAAACCCTCGTTCTACCATACAGATCTAATATAGGAAGTTGTTCTTCTGCCTGCTCCTATGTACTTGAAATCAACTGACCCTTTTGTTTAGCGCTTTACAGATCTCCAACTTTGCTTTTTGGTGTGCCCTAGGACTCCGATTTTCCCACATTTTCTGTTCCCAATTTGAAATTTGGGGTTCTGATGACCCTAGATGCTTCTTGAGTCAACTTCTCCGGCGAAGTTTGTCCCCTTTCATGGACAACCACATGTATGATGCCTGAGCTCCGAAGATCCAGTCCTGATTGCGCACCAGACGCCCGTTAAGCAACTGTGAGAACTCGCCACCGAGGGCAATCCGCTAAATGCAGCGGAGGGAAGAGTATTAAGGAGGGGAAAGATGCGATCGAGGCCAATGGTGACGAACTGCGGGAGAGGAGGAGAGAAAAGGCGAGCTGCGGGAGAGGAGGAGAGAAGAGGCGAATATAAAATGCGAATGGAACCCTAGGCGAGCTGCGTTCGGTTCGGGTAAAATATATACGAGGACCGAACCAAACCTATCGGTTCGGTTCGGTTCTATCAGGAATTAAATAAAAACCGAACTGAACCGAACCGAACCGGTTCGGTTTGGTTCGGTTCGAAGTTTTTCACCCCTAATCAGGAGTAGTCTGGGGCGGGGTGTGTCATAGTCAATTGGTTTTGAGATGGAACCCCATGTAATCTAATATGGTATCAAAGCCCATAAACCCAAATGGGTATTCGATCCAAGAAAAAAAAAGGATCTGATCCAAGAATGGTGAACCCAACAGAGGTATCATCTTGAGGGGGCATGTTGAGGATCCCACATTAAAAAGATAAGTGGAGAACTCATCATTCATAAGATGTATGAGTTACTCTACTCATTGCCAATTGGTTTTGAGATGGAACCTCATATTATTTAATAGAAACTGCTATGATATGGTAAGTGATGCTTTTACAAGTGTAAAAGAGATGTTGCTTTATTTAAGGAGAGGAATGAAAATTTAAAAGAGAAAACATTGTAAAATATGGTTGAAGAACAAAATTAGATTTTTATTTTATTTTATTGAGGTGCTTGCCTAATTTTTCGAGAATTTGCTGTAAAAGGTTACTATTGAATAGATTTTACTGACGTATCCAAAAAAAAAAAATGATTTTAAATTAATTAATTTAATGTTTGGGAATAAAGTTAGAAATAGTGATTTTAGCAAAAATGATTTGTTTAAAAGTTATTTTTCATGTAATCATTTTATTGTTTGGTCCAACATTTTTAAAGTAATATTTTCACACAGTTAAAAGTGATTTTGAATCATTGAGGATATTTATTTTTAAAAAAAAAAACCATTGAGGGCATGTTTGGAAATAACCATAGAATGAGTGCTTTAAGTGTAAAACAAAAAGCAATTATAGTTATTTTTGTAAATTAGTTAGATTATTGTTGAAGAAGAAATTTTGACCAATCACAAATTGCCACGTCATTATTTAAAATTAATGACGAAATTACAAGTAATTAAATTTGGGACCAATTATAAATTGACATTTGTCACAAATTTAATTTGAAGACAAAGTTGGCCATTTCTAAAATTTTAAGGCCAAATGTCCATTTGATCCATTAATTTGATCAAATTTGGGTATTTTAATATTTGGATCATATGGTTTTTTGGTCAAATATAAACCAAACCTAAGACGAAATAATTGAACACAGGACCAATGAAACCCAAGTCCAAGTTGTTAGGCCCAAAAGTCACCAGGGCTCATGCATGGAGAACTTTATAAATAGAGAGGTTCTCCTCCATTTCAAGGTTCAGAAATCCTACACTCTCACAAAGACAAGAGTTCAGAGTTTCAAAGCTCTCAAGCAGAATCAGAGAATTCAGAGAGACTCCACCAAAACTGAAGCCTGAAGACTCTCTGAAATCCATTAGTTCTTGAAGACCAAACACTCTTCAAGACCCAAAAACTTCTTGAACACTGAAGACCCTTCAAGACCGGAAGACCTCAATAATCCTTGAAGACTAGAGACTCTTCAAGACTCCAAACAATTGTTTGAAGCTTCAACTCAAGATCAAGAGTTCCAGTCCTCGAGTGAAACATACTCACACACATAAGAGAGAGAATCAGAGGATTAAAGTTAGAGATTGTACACACATATTACATCAATACAATATATTATTTATTCCACGTGTCTCCATTCTATGAAGTTACGTGTGATCAATTATAAATCATTTTAATATTTGATTCCACACTTGTAAAAGAGATGTTTGATTTAATTAAAAATGTTTTTCATGATTAGTCTTTGTTTTTGGAGTGAATTTAGAAATTATCAAATTACTAAAGAGGGCAATTACATTTGAGAGAAGAAAAAATTAGGAGGGAAATAAAAATTTAAGAGAGAAAAAAATGGTGAACTAAAGAAAATTTCCGAAAAGAAAAAAGAGGTTAGAGACAAGGAGTGACAGAAAAAAAAAAAAAAAAAAAAATTTAATCAAAGAAGCAAAAACTGAAAGATAAATAAATAAAGTTAGGGAGGTACACGAAAATTTAAGGAAAAAAGTTGAGGGAGGGTTAAAAAATTTCGAGAGAAACCAGTTATCTGAATAGGTAAAAAAAAATTTAGAGATAAAAAAAGGTTGGAGAGATAAGAAAATAGAGAGAAATAAAAATTTTGGAGAGAAAAAAAAATTAGAGAAAGAAAAAAAAAACGACATAAAAACGTTAGATAGGTTTTTTTTTAAAAAAAAAATATTGGAGAGATAGAAACGTGAAAAAAAGGGAAAAAATTACATAGAAAATAATTAAAGTTGAAAATAGAGATTATAAAAAATTTAGAAAGAGAAAAATAAAAAGAATAGAATAACTGTTGGGGGAAATTACAAATAACAGAGGAAATGGAGAAAATATTGAGAAAACAGACACCTAAACAATTAGGTTGAGGTGCGGGTATCTCGCTCTCTTTAAGGAGATTCAAGCCCTCTGTGGTGTATAATTATTTATCAACCACCGGTGCAGCAAGTATTCTCAAGCCTGTCCCCTCCAGGATACAACAACCCAACTGAAACGTTGTGTAGCTCAAATCACTCTGCACTAAGAGGTTGATCTCAACCTCAAAACTCCACAACAAAGAACACCCCTCTTTTGGCCAATTGCTCTTAAAAGAGCAAAGGAGAGAAATATGAGAAAGTAAAGAAAAGAAGATAGGAATTGTTGTGTTTCTTGTTGTGTGTAGAAAGTGTTTGGTGTGAGAGGTATTTATAGGATTTTCAAGAGCTTGAAATTTAATACAAAACAAAAGTAACTAAAAAAGATAAAACCTCTCCAAACACGTTATCTCTTTTTAAAAGAGAAAAAACTCTCCAAAAATTTAATATCTCATATTTAAAATACAATTAAATATTAAAATGTTACAACATTCCCCCACTCATTTTAATATTTAAAATAATCAAAATCAATTGGCCATAAGAAAGATAATTATGCATCATAAAGGTGTGACTCTACATTGAACCTTTACTAGTGAAATAATAATCTCTACTCCAGTGTTAGTAGTGGTCTCTGACTTGAACTCTAACACTTAAGGGGAAATAGAGGATTATTATCCACACATAATTATCCAGGTGTTGACATGAGCTTTATTGGTTAGCACGTTACGACCTTGTGTTGATCCTAGTATTTCATGAGTGTACTTGAGAATAAGCTCCATATCCTCATAAAGAGCGGCCCCACTCTCACACTCATATAGGTAAAATCTGTCAAGGGTGCTCCTATAACTATGACACCCCACTCATAAGAGATATAGATCTTATTAAGAGTTTATTGAAAATCTCAACCCTCCATAACCTTATAGGATAAATGCACTCACACCATAAGGATGGATTAAATATAAAGATAGTGCATTTTTGCGGCCACCTTATAATTCGTTTTTCCCTTTGAACCTAGTTCTCATGATCTCTGATCACTAGGTGGGTATCCTTATATATGGCTCATGATAATTTTAAGGGCTTCAACCCCATCCCCCTTGATGTGTTCCAGACCCTTTCTCTAGTCAAGGCCTTTGTTAATGGATCTGCCAGATTATCACAAGATTTAATGTAATTCACATTAATAATCTCATTACTCAAATAAGATCTCACAGTACTGTGTTTTCTTCTAATAGGTCTGGACTTTCCGTTATAAAAACGGTTTTTTACTCTACCAATTGTAGCAGTGCTATCACAATTTATTAAAATAAGAGGTATTGGTTTCTCCCACATTGGAATCTCATATAAAAAATCTCTTAGCCAACTAGCTTCTTCACTAGTAGAAGCTAAAGCAACAAGCTCTGCTTCCATAGTAGAGTTGGCAATAATTGTTTGTTTTTTAGATTTCCAACAAATAGCACCACCTCCCAAGGTAAAAATATACCCTGTAGTAGATAGAGAATCACCTGACAATGTATTCCAGTCAGCATCAGAAAATCCTTCAACAACAACAGGATATTTTTTATAAACTAAGCCATAGTCTTTCGTTCCCAATAAATATTTCATAACACAATCAATGGCATGCCAGTGTTCTTTACCTGGCTTACTTGTAAACCTGCTAAGAACTCCTTTTGCATATGCAATGTTAGGTCTAGTACAATCAGTTGCATATCGTAGGCTACCAATCACGCTAACATACTCCTTTTGATTAATTATATCACATTCATTTTCAACAAGAAACAAGTGAGCACTTGAATCAAATGGAGTAGATACATGTTTACAATCAAAATAATTGTATTTTCTGAGTATTTTCTCAATATAATGTGATTGGTCAAGAAAAACTCCATTTGAGGTTTTAGTTATTTTCATACCCAGAATATATTTAGCCTCACCATGATCTTTCATGTCAAAATGGCTTCTCAACAAATTTTTTGTTTCATTTATAACAAAAATATTTGAGCCAAAGATCAATAAATCATCAACATATAGGCTAATAATAACATGCAAACCATCTCATGATTTATAATAGATGCATTTATCACATTCATTTGGTTTATAGAGCCATTATTTAGCATGCAAGAATCAAATTTCTCATGCCACTGCTTTGGGGCTTGTTTTAAGCCATATAGGGATTTAGTAAGCTTACACACTTTGTTCTCTTGCCCAAGGTTCTATAAAACCTTCAGGTTAGTCCATATATATTTCTTCTTCTAAATCACCATTTAGAAAAGCTGTTTTCACATCCATTGATGAATGCTCATATAAAAAATTGTAGCAATTGCAATTAACAATCTAATGGATGTGATTCGCGTTACCGGAGAAAAGGTATCAAGGAAGTCTAAATCTTCCTTTTGTTTAAACCTTTTGCAACAAGTCTAGCTTTATACTTGTCTATACTACCATCCGGTTTCAGCTTTTTTTTCAGGACCCATTTACACCCTATAGTTTTACACCCTGGTGGTAGATCAACTAATTTCCAAGTTTTGTTAGAAATTAGTGATTCTATTTCATCATTTACAACCTCTTTCCAGAAAATTGCATCTGGAGATGATAGAGCTTCTAGCAAAGAAATTGGTGTTTCCTGAATATTATAAACATAAAAATCAGGACCAAAATCTTTCACAATTCTAGTTCTCTTACTCCTTAATTCTACTTGAGAATTATTTTCATTATTATCACTAAGAGTAGAAGAACCAAACTTAGTGGAAGTTTGTTCAGAATTCTATCCCCCACTATTTCTTGACTTGAAAGGAATTTTTTCTTCATGAAAAATTGCATCGCTTGATTCAAAAATCACGTTATGTTCAATATCAAGAAATCGATAGGTTGTACTATTAATTGCATATCCAAGAAAAACACAAGTGGTAGCTTTAGACCCTAACTTAGGTCTTTTTGGGTCTGTTAGCCTTACAAAAGCTAAACATCCCCAAACCCTTAAATATCCCAAATTTGGCTTATACCCTTTCCACAATTGAAAAGGTGTAATCTTTGTCTTTTTATGTGGCACTCTATTTAACACATGACTAGCAATTAAAACAGCTTCACCCCAAAGATTAAAAGATGCACATTATTCTAATAGCATAGCATTAGTTAGACCAATTAAGGTTCTATTCTTCCTCACAGCTACTCCATTAGAAGCATGTGAATATGGTGGAGTAGTCTCATGAATTATTCCCAATGATTCAACATATGAATTGAATTCAAATGATTCATATTCTCGACCTCTATCACTTCTAATTCTTTTAATTTTTCTATCGAATTGATTTTCAACTTCGAGGAGGAATTTTTTAAAATTCTCAAAAGCATCACTTTTATTTTTCAATAAATAAACATGAGTATATTTAGAAAAATCATCGATGAAAGTGATGAAATATCTATTTCCTCCTCTGGTTAAAATTCCTTCAAATTCACATAAGTCTGTATGAATTAACTCTAATAATTCAGTATTTCTTTTCACACATTTATGAGGTCCTTTTGTAATTTTTGCTTTACTGCAAATTTCACATTTCTCAAAATTATTTTTTAGACTAGGAATTAATCAAAGACTACTCATAACTCCCACATATTTACTATTTATATAACACAAACGAGCATGCCAAAAATTTAAAGAAGAAAACATGTAAATTGAACTGGTAGATGCTTTATTAATATTTCCAATGTTCAATTTGAACATTCCATCACAAGCATAACCTTTTCCAACAAAAATTCCCTTTTTAGTTATCACATATTGATTAGATTCCATAGTTTGCTTAAAGTCAGCTTTATTAAGAAGATAACTCGACATTAAATTCTTTGTCATGGATGGTGTATGAAACACATCTTTCAACATTAAAACCCTTCCAGAGGTGAATTTTAATTCAACCTCACCAGCTCCCATAATTTGGGTAGTATGAGAATCACTAAGCATTATTGTTTTAGGCTCCTTAAAAGGAGTATAAACTTTGAACCAATCTTTGTCATAACAAACATGTCTATTGGCTCCAGAATCAACCCACCATCCTTCAACACCTTGAACCATATAAATATCAGTAATCATAGCAACAAATGACTCTTTGGTAACATTGGCCTGAGGTATAGGTTCTTGTTTCCAGAATCTGCAAATTCGAGCAATATGCCCAGTTTTGCCACAAACAAAACATACTGATCTTGAGTGTTGAGGATGTACTTGGTTCTTATTCACTTGGCTTGGATTTTTCTTATTAGAAAAGTGAGGTTTGTTATTCTTTTTCATATAATTCTTCTTTGGCATTAAGTGACTATTTTTTGGAATTTGACCATTAGGTAAATTATCATTCGAAGAGATTAGATTTACCTTGGTGGGAATTTCATTGCTTTCTTGAATCAATGAATCTTGCCCTCTAGCCACTTTACCATAAAGTTTACTCTGTAAAACTTTCAATATTTTCTTGGCAATTGTAAGAATAGTATGATAATAATCATAAAAATACTTAGCAAGAAAACTTAAAAGAGAGTACAGGTAATTGTACTCATCTTTCTCATACTTATCAAGTTTCTCATGGTGTTCCATGAACTCTTCAACGCTCATATTTTCAGTATCGATCTTCTTCGGGTTCTTTTCTGTGAGGACATAGGCTACCTTGAGAAGATTAAGGTAGAACAACACTTTTCCTTTCCATCTCTTAAAGTGTGCTCCCTTAAATCGAAAGAGCTTGTTGAGATCTCCAACATTCTCATTTGGTTTCTCAATAGTAGACTCCATGTTTGAACTCTCCTTAAAATTGTTGGGGGAAATTACAAATAACAGAGGAAATGGAGAAAATATTGAGAAAACAGACACGTAAACAATTAGGTTGATGCACAGGTATCTAGCTCTCTTTAAGGAGATTCAAGCCCTCTGCGGTGTATAATAATTTATCAACACCACCGGTGCAACAGGTATTCTTAAGCCTGTCCCCTCCAGGATACAACAACCCAACTGAAACGTTGTGTAGCTCAAACCACTCTGCACTAAGAGGTTGAGCTCAAAGCTCCACAACAAAGAACCTCTTTTGGCCAATTGCACTTAAAAGAGCAAATGAGAGAAATATGAGAAAGTAAAGAAAAGAAGATAGGAATTGTTGTGTTTCTTGTTGTGTGTAGAAAGTGTTTGGTGTGAGAGGTATTTATAGGATTTTCAAGATCTTGAAATTTAATACAAAACAAAAGTAACTCAAAAATTAAAAAAATAAAACCTCTCCAAACACGTTATCTCTTTTTAAAAGAGAAAAAACTCTCCAAAAATTTAATATCTCATATTTAAAATACAATTAAATATTAAAATGTTACAACAATAACTCTATTAAAAATTTTAAAATATAAACAACATTAGAATAAAGTTGTTTTAATAATAAGTTTTAGAATGACTATATTTTAATAAAAAAAATATATATAATATTAATTTAATAAAAAAAAGTCCACAAAAAGCACCAGCAACTTTTGTTTTTTTCTTTCTCTTTTGGTTTTCTTTAATTTTTTTTTACATTTGGGAGAAAGTACACTTTTGGTGGAGGTTTGGGCGTTAGGTTTCATTTACTTTCCTAAGTTTTCAAAATAAGGTTTGAGTTTAGTAGCACGGTTGGTCCTTTCTGTTGGGTTTTATGCCCTAAAACTCGTAGATAGTGAATGTAACCGTTGACCGGATATTAATGAAATAATATTGATATATTTTTCCATTAATTGTTATTAGTTATTTTATATATGTCTTTGCCTAATAATAACCCTAATCCAATAAACTAGACATCCAAGGCTTTAATATGAGTCTTGAACTATATGTAGTGACATATGAGATCATTGTTCAAGAAACAGCCTAAAGGGTCTATAGTATAGAGATAAGACTAGGTGCCTTATCCTGGTGACACTATGGATACGACCCACTTTGTATTTGATACAAATGCCGCGATCCAACGCGTTCGTGTAGGAGACATGCGAGTGGGGGTATCCTATGCAATGAGTTTGCATAAGACCGAACCGCGAAATAGTAACCACTGGTTATAACACCGTTAACTAGTTGGTTTTCTATTTCACTAGGACGACCTAGACAACTTAGTCTTAATCCTGAGTTGATTATGGACTCCTGCTCATGAGAGATTGTTCTTTGATTTGTATGGGTGAGAGTGGCCAATACGCCGACTCAATAAGCCTACCACTTTGGGGACAAGACCGAATGGGGAGTTGGGAACATGATCGTACAAGATGGAATTCACTCATTCCCGACTTTAGGGAAGCAGATGGGTGTTCCCTTAAGTGGTTACTCCGAGTCTTGAACAAAGGGCCCTACCCTCTCAATGGCACGAGAGAGTTTTCTGTTTGATGGTTGGACCACAAACAGATTGTTCATTAGAGGAGAATTGATACTTAAGGAAATAGAGGTAACCCAGGGGTAAAACGGTAATTTGACCCAGCTGGTGTTACGAACACTCGTGAAGGACTAACTAGTCGATATTAGTCTAGATCCGTGGACACAGAAAATATGTCTGCAGTGAGAAGAGTGCAACTGTGAGTCTATAGTGGAATGTACACACAGTTAACGAATATTGATTAATGTGGTTAATGAGTTTGACCAATTAATCTCACATCGTTGGAGCTTCTGATCTGCAGGTTCATTAGGTCCCACTGGTAGCTCGTAAAGTAATTTGAGGCAACTAAGTAATAAAAGTAAATTGAAAATGTTCAATTTATTAAGGGAAATAAATATAATATATATTGATATATTATTATGAGAGAAATTAATATTTGAAAAGTTCAAATATAAATTTATGGAAGTTTGAAAGAGTTCAAAATAATGAATTAATTAATTTAAGGCCTAAAATGTGTTTGGGAAAATTAATTAATTCTAGGTCGGGAATTAAATATGTGATATTTAATTGGTGGTTAATTAATTAATGAATTCATTAACCGAGAATTAATCAATTATGGAAATAATTAATCACTTAAGGAAGTGATTAATCATTTAAGGAAATGATCTAATCACTTATGGAAGTAATTAGTCATTTGTGGAAAAGATTAATCAATTATGGAATTGATTAATCATGATTGATTAATTAAGGAATAAAGATTGAATCAATTATGGAAAAGATTGATTTAATTGAATATTTTATTCATGGTCTCTCTTCTATAAATAGAACACTAGACCTAATTGGTCATGACACTTGACACTCTTGAAAGACGAGACCTAGAATTCTCTCTAGCCTCCCTCTTAGAGAAAGACTCCCACAAGTCTTTTGCCTGCTAGACTCAGAGACATACCGGTGTAACCTCTGTGGTGATTGTGTCAATCAAAGAAGAATTTCCAGCGAAGAAAACCTTAAAGCGGCTGCTGCGTTTTCGTTCGTGGAGCGTCGTTGGCGAAGAACGGTCAAGTCTACAACGGAGGTTTGTAACGGTTCTTCCTCTTTTCTTTAGAAAAGTTTTAAAAATAAATTTAAATTTATTTTAGCATGTTTAAACCGATTTTACAGCGGCTTTAAAGGTTGTTTAAAGTTTTTGTTTGAGTTATCGTAACGGTATTTTAATGTTAATTAATATACGGCGTAAGGTCCAATTGATGCGTTTCCGCTGCGTGGGGACTTTTATTCCCTTCAATCGGCATCAGAGCCATCGCTGTCCCTATTAATTAATTTTAAAAGTTGCGATAGGCTCTAATAGGTGGGATTTATGCATAATGTATGTTCGGTTTGCATTGAACTGTTTGGGTTAATTTTATGGCCATAGATTTTATTTTTATGTGATTTTGATCATGTAAGGCCCGGTGTTTCGAGTATTTTATGTAAAAGCGAGTCCTATGTAAGTCCGGGTCTAGAATAGGTTTTTATGAGATAAAAATCGGATCAATCGCCGCTGAAATCGGGGCCGAAATCGGAGAATCGATGCTGCTGCCGCCCAGATTCTGCCACCAGACGCAACAGCGTCGGGACGCTCCTTCAACAGCGTCTCGACGCTGTCTCGATACCGAAGGCGCTCGGTAAGGAAAGCACACAGCGTCGGGATGCTACCTCAACAGCGTCTCGACGCTGTCTCGATTACGCAGGCGCCAGATATGGAAAATGCACAGCGTCTCGACGCTGTCACGATGGAGGCGCGACCTAGGGTTTCAATAGGCGAGGTTCAAGGCGTGGTCGGTCCTGTTCGGACCGGTTCGGCTGGGCTGGGACCTATTTGGTCCGGTTCAGCCAATTTTTGGCATGGTTCGTGATTTTGAAGGCCGGTTCGAGGTGGTTCGGGACGATTCGTGCTGTCTAGACCAATTCCGGAGCTGTACATGGATTTTTAGGATAGAATTTAGCTAAATTAATGTAATTTAATGCTTTATTTTATCCTAGGGGCCAAAATTAACCGGTTCAATTGCTATTTATATGCTTTATGGATGTCATATAGAATTTTTAATCCCACCTTAGGTTATAAACATGCTCATGCATTTTTTATATATTATAAATTGTTATAATGTATGTTTAAATGCATGGATTTGTTTTCATATTTTTTAATATAAGTGTATATTAATTATATGAAAAATTGGAAAGCATGAAGCATGTCATTACTTAAATTAAATATAAATAGTTATGTTTAATGTGATGAATGAAGCATGCTTGTTTGATTTTCTTGATTGACTTATAATTGTTATAATAAAAGAAAATCAAAAATTGCATGAAGCATGAAACATCCATAGTGAATAATATAATTGTTATATTATTCATGCAATTAGTGTGGTTTAATTATTTAATTTGAATGAGATTGTTGAATGAATTAAACCCTAGATTCTTGATTATAGGATGAATCATTAAAATTTGAAATAGTTCTTTATTATTAATGATTAGAAACCGTCAATCTATAATCAAGATTTGCATGCAAATATAAGATCATAGGATGAATTTGATTAATTTTAAATTGTTTAAAATTAATTAGACCTAGATCAGTTTCTAATAGGATTAGAATCTTTTCTTACTTAGTATTTAAAAATAGTTTTAATTGACTAAGTAGGAAAAACATTGCTATGCTTATAAGGGAACTCCACCGGTAATGTTCTGTCTAAGGCTGGGGGTATTTAAGTTGACGGTTTACGGAACACCTCCTACCTGGGAACTGACCTGGAATACCGGAGTTGAATTAATCATAGTTAAATGTTAGCATGCAATGTCACTAGGTTTATTAAAAGTGTTTAATGCACCTAGATCTTTAGAGTAAAGACCTTACATTACTGAGGTTATAAGGGAACTCTCTCGGTAAAGTTCTGTCTAAGGCTGGGGGTATTTAAGTTGACGGTTTACAGAACACCTCCTACCTGGGAACTGACCCGAACATTGAGTTGAATTAACCATAGTAATGTTGACTTGCAATATTGGGTTTATTAAAAGAAGTTTAATTCACCCAAAAGATTGCAGTTGAATCCTTTCCATAATTGTTATAATAGGATCAGACTTAGATAGATTGACTTAGCCGAATACTATCTAAGTTAAATAACTCTATATTAACCTTAGGACATTTTCAGTGGGAGGAAAATTACAAAACGAGATTTAAATCAAGTTTTGCTCCTACGTCCCTATATTCACAACGTGAGATTCATGCTCGGCTTCGAGTCGCCATAGGAGCGGCCTCCCTTCGGAAAGTGTTTGCATGGATCAATATCAAGGTGAATGGGAAAAATGTCTAGAGTAAGTGGGAGCGGGACACGTGTCAACGTATCCCTCGGTCTCCGCCCATAGTTCACACCGTGAGAGTCCTATGATCCGCCTGCAGGTTGTCCTGGCGCAACCATCCCTTCGGAGGGCCTGATCATAGGATTCGAAACATCGTGAACTCCTGAAAAGGATAGGAGCTCTTAGGCTAATCACCAACAGTTGTCTCTCCTTCGGTAGCCTGTTGGTGCGTGCCTTTGAGATCTTAAAGTGGGAGGGTTACACTTACGAGGATGAGTTAAAAGTGTTAACAAATCCTTGACCGAACAACGATGGCTAATGTCTATAGGAATATGAGTTATTCTGGAATTAGAATTAGTTGAGAGGTGTCTCATTTCAAAGGAGGAGTGCCTGATCACCCTTCGGTGGCTGACATTCTAAACCTCTGAAACGTCGTTGCAAAACTAAATCGATAGTTTTAGGGTTCTGTGATTGTCTGTTTTGCTAAATTGATTGGATTGTGTGCAATTGTTTGCTTGTATGATGGGTTAAGGCAAAGATAACTAATATGGTCATTGTTTGTTTAAATTTCAGCAATGTCTTCCTCAATTGTCTCTCTGTTTAAAAATGAGAAATTAACCGGCGAAAATTATGCTACGTGGAAGTCGAACCTAAATACAATTCTTGTTGTCGATGATCTGCGGTTCGTCTTAACGGAGGATTGTCCTCCAGCCCCTACTCGTAATGCATCCCAAGCAGTTAAGGATGCTTATGACCGCTGGACAAAGGCCAATGATAAGACTCGCGTCTATATCTTAGCCAGCTTATATGAAGTTTTGGCTAAAAGGCATGAGGGCATGGTAACAGCGAGGGAGATTATGAACTCTCCCCGGGAGATGTTTGGACAACTGTCCTACCAACTCCACCATGACGCTCTCAAATACGTTTATAGTTGTCGCATGAAAGAGGGCACGTCTGTTCGGGAGCATGTCCTGGATATGATGGTCCAATTCAACGTGGCAGAGGCAAACGGGGCAGTCATAGATGAGTGTAGTCAGGTTGCATTCATCTTAGAATCTCTTCCGAAGAGTTTTCTACAGTTTCGAAGCAATGCAATGATGAATAAAATAACATTCAACCTGACTAGCCTCCTGAATGAGCTACAACTCTATCAGTCGCTTCTTAATAACAAGGGACAGATAGAAGGAGAGGTAAACGTTGTCCACTCTAAAAGAAAGTTCGAGAAGGGTACATCCTCTGCAACTAAATCTGTAGCCACTTATTCAAAGAAAACTCAGAAGAAGAAAGGAAACAAGGGGAAAGCTCCCAGTACTGTTGCTAAAAGCAAGGGAAAAGCCAAAGTTGTGGCAGATAAGGGCAAGTGTTTCCACTGCAATGTAGATGGACATTGGAAGAGAAACTGCCCAAAGTACCTTGCTGAGAAAAAGAAGGAAAAGGAAGGTAAGTTTGATTTACTTGTTTTAGAAACATGCCTGGTAGAACATGATGAGTTTACCTGGATACTTGATTCAGGAGCAACTAATCATGTTTGCTCTTCTTTTCAGGAAAATAGTTCCTTTCGGCAGTTGAATGATGGGGAAATGACACTCAGGGTCGGAACTGGAGAAGTCATTTCAGCTAAAACAGTGGGAGTTGCGAAGTTATTTTTTAGTAATAGATTCTTACTTTTAGAAAGTTTGTTAATCGTTCCCAAGATTAAGAGGAACTTAATTTCTATTTCATGTTTGATTGAACAATCGTATACAGTTACTTTTGATATGAATGAAGCGTTCATTTATAAAAATGGTGTACTTATTTGTTCAGCCAAATTGGAAAATAACTTGTACGTTTTAAGACCAACCGAAAACAAAGCACTTTTAAATCACGAATTATTTAAAACTGCTGAAACTCAAAGAAAAAGGCAAAAGATTTCTCCATCAAGTAACAATACTCATCTTTGGCATCTTAGACTTGGTCATATAAACATCGATAGGATCGGTCGTTTGGTAAAGAATGGACTTCTAAACAAGTTAGAAGATGATTCACTACCACCTTGGGAATCGTGTCTCGAGGGAAAATGACCAAGAGACCCTTTACTGGAAAAGGTTACAGAGCCAAAGAACCCTAAGAGTTAATACATTCGGATCTATGTGGTCCAATGAATGTAAAAGCTCGAGGAGGGTACGAATATTTCATCTCTTTTATAGATGATTATTCAAGATATGGTTACTTGTACCTAATGGGACATAAGTCTGAAGCCCTTGAAAAGTTTAAGGAGTTTAAGGCTGAAGTTGAAAACCTATTAAGTAAATTTATTAAAGTACTTCGATCTGATCGAGGAGGGGAGTATATGGATCAAAGATTCCAGGATTATATGATAGAACATGGAATCCAATCTCAACTCTCAGCCCCTGGTACACCTCAACAGAATGGTGTGTCAGAAAGGAGAAATAGAACCTTGTTGGACATGGTTCGATCAATGATGAGCTATGCTCAATTGCCTAGCTCGTTTTGGGGGTATGCAGTAGAGACTGCAGTATACATCTTGAACAATGTTCCCTCGAAAAGTGTTTCTGAAACACCTTTCGAATTATGGAAGGGGCGTAAACCTAGTTTGCATCACTTTCGCATCTGGGGTTGTCCAGCACACGTGCATGTGACAAATCCTAAGAAACTGGAACCTCGTTCAAAACTGTGCCAATTTGTTGGTTACTCTAAAGAAACGAGAGGTGGTTATTTCTACGATCCACGAGAAAATAAGGTGATTGTATCGACAAACGCCACTTTCTTAGAGGAAGACCACATGAGAGATCATAAACCACACAACAAAATAATATTAGGAGAAGCTACTGAAGAATCATCAAGAGTTGTTGATGAAGTTGGACCTTCAACAAGGGTTGATGAAGGAACTAGTTCTTCAGATCCATCCCGTCCATCTCAAACGTTGGGGATGCCTTGATGCAGTGGGAGGGTTGTATTACAACCTGACCGCTACTTGGGTTTAACTGAAACTCAGGTTGTCATACCTAATGATGGCATTGAGGATCTATTGTCCTATCGACAGGCAATGAATGACGAAGATAAGGATGAATGGGTCAAAGCCATGAACCTGGAAATGGAGTCAATGTACTCCAATTCTGTATGGGAACTTACAGATCTACCAAATGGGGTAAAACCCATAGGGTGCAAATGGATCTATAAGAGAAAAAGAGATGCAGCTGGAAAGGTACAGACCTTCAAAGCTAGACTAGTGGCAAAGGGTTATACACAAAAGGAAGGGGTTGACTATGAAGAAACCTTTTCTCCTGTAGCCATGTTAAAGTCCATAAGAATTCTCTTATCCATAGCCACATATTATGACTATGAAATATGGCAAATGGACGTCAAGACTGCCTTTCTGAATGGTAATCTTGAAGAGAATATCTTCATGTCTCAACCCGAAGGGTTCATAGGCCAAGGTGAGGAACAAAAGGTTTGTAAGCTCAATCGATCCATTTATGGATTGAAACAAGCATCCAGATCATGGAACATTAGATTTGATACTGCAATCAAATCTTTTGGCTTTGACCAAAACGTTGATGAGCCTTGTGTGTACAAGAAAATCAACAAAAGGAAAGTAGCTTTTCTAATACTTTATGTAGACGATATCCTACTCATTGGGAATGATGTAGGATACCTCACTGACATTAAGAAATGGCTAGCAGCCCAATTCCAAATGAAAGATCTTGGAGAGGCTCAATATGTTATGGGAATCCAAATCATTAGGGATCGTAAGAACAAAACGCTAGCCCTGTCTCAAGCAACGTATATTGACAAGATGTTGTCTCGATATTCGATGCAAAACTCCAAGAAGGGACTACTACCCTTCAGACATGTGGTACACCTGTCTAAGGAACAGTCTCCTAAGACACCTCAAGAAATTGAGAACATGAGACACATTCCCTACGCCTCAGCTGTGGGCAGCTTAATGTATGCTATGCTCTGCACTAGGCCTGACATATGTTATGCAGTGGGAGTAGTCAGTAGGTATCAGTCTAATCCAGGGTTGGACCACTGGGGAGCGGTTAAGAATATCCTCAAGTATCTTCGGAGAACGAGGGACTACATGCTTGTGTATGGAGCTAAGGATTTGATTCTTACTGGATACACTGACTCTGACTTTCAAGCTGATAAGGATTCAAGGAAATCCACATCAGGGTCAGTATTCACCCTCAATGGAGGAGCAGTAGTATGGAGAAGCATCAAACAAGGATGCATAGCAGACTCAACCATGGAGGCTGAGTATGTAGCAGCTTGCGAAGCAGCTAAGGAGGCAGTATGGCTCAGAAAGTTCTTGACTGATTTGGAAGTGGTTCCGAATATGAACGTGCCCATAACACTATATTGTGACAACAGTGGGGCTGTAGCCAACTCAAAAGAACCTCGAAGCCACAAACGAGGTAAACACATCGAGAAGAAGTATCACCTGATACGGGAGATTGTGCAACGAGGAGATGTGATCGTCACTAAGATCGCCTCGGAGCACAACATCGCTGATCCATTTACGAAGGCTCTCATGGCTAAAGTGTTTGAGGGTCATCTAGAGGGTCTAGGTCTACGAGATATGTATGCCATCTAATCTAGGGCAAGTGGGAGAAATGTATAATGGGTATAAGGATGCCCTAGTTCATTGTATTTCCAGCTTTAGATTATTGCATTTACATCCCACTAACTAGTGTTTTAGTTCAAGTGGGAGTTTGTTGGGTTTTATGCCCTAAAACTCGTAGATAGTGAATGTAACCGTTGACCGGATATTAATTAAATAATATTGATATATTTTTCCATTAATTGTTATTAGTTATTTTATATATGTCTTTGCCTAATAATAACCCTAATCCAATAAACTAGACATCCAAGGCTATAATATGAATCTTGAACAATATGTAGTGACATATGGGATCATTGTTCAAGAAACATCCTAAAGGGTCTATAGTATAGGGATAAGACTGGGTGCCTTATCCTGGTGACACTATGGATACGACCCACTTTGTATTTGATACAAACGTCGCGATCCAACGCGTTCGTGTAGGAGACATGCGAGTGGGGGTATCCTATGCAATGAGTTTGCATAAGACCGGACCGCGAAATAGTAACCACTGGTTATAACACCGTTAACTAGTTGGTTTTCTATTTCACTAGGACGACCTAGACAACTTAGTCTTAATCCTGAGTTGATTATGGACTCCTGCTCATGAGAGATTGTTCTTTGATTTGTATGGGTGAGAGTGGCCAATACGCCGACTCTATAAGCCTACCACTTTGGGGACAAGACCGAATGGGGAGCTGGGAACATAATCGTACAAGATGAAATTCACTCCTTCCCGACTTTAGGGAAGCAGATGGGTGTTCCCTTAAGTGGTTACTCCGAGTCTTGAACAAAGGGCCCTACCCTCTCAATGGCACGAGAGAGTTTCCTGTTTGATGGTTGGACCACAAACAGATTGTTCATTAGAGGAGAATTGGTACATAAGGAAATAAAGGTAACCCAGGGGTAAAACGGTAATTTGACCCAGCTGGTGTTACGAACACTCGTGAAGGACTAACTAGTCGATATTGGTCTAGATCCGTGGACACAGAAAATATGTCTGCAGTGAGAAGAGTGCAACTGTGAGTCTATAGTGGAATGTACACACAGTTAACGAATATTGATTAATGTGGTTAATGAGTTTGACCAATTAATCTCACATCGTTGGAGCTTCCGATCTGCAGGTCCATTAGGTCCCACTGGTAGCTCGTAAAGTAATTTGAGGCAACTAAGTAATAAAAGTAAATTGAAAATGTTCAATTTATTAAGGGAAATAAATATAATATATATTGATATACTGTTATGAGAGAAATTAATATTTGAAAAGTTCAAATATAAATTTATGGAAGTTTGAAAGAGTTCAAAATAATGAATTAATTAATTTAAGGCCTAAAATGTGTTTGGGAAAATTAATTAATTCTAGGCCGGGAATTAAATATGTGATATTTAATTGGTGGTTAATTAATTAAAGAATTCATTAACCGAAAATTAATCAATTATGGAAATAATTAATCACTTAAGGAAGTGATTAATCATTTAAGGAAATGATCTAATCATTTATGGAAGTAATTAGTCATTTGTGGAAAAGATTAATCAATTATGGAATTGATTAATCATGATTGATTAATTAAGGAATAAAGATTGAATCAATTATGGAAAAGATTGATTTAATTGAATATTTTATTCATGGTCTCTCTTCTATAAATAGAACACTAGACCTAATTGGTCATGACACTTGACACTCTTGAAAGACGAGACCTAGAATTCTCTCTAGCCTCCCTCTTAGAGAATGACTCCCACAAGTCTTTTGCCTCCTAGACTCAGAGACATACCGGTGTAACCTCTGTGGTGATTGTGTCAATCAAAGAAGAATTTCCAGCGAAGAAAACCTTAAAGCGACTGCTGCGTTTTCGTTCGTGGAGCGTCGTTGGCGAAGAACGGTCAAGTCTACAACGGAGGTTTGTAACGGTTCTTCCTCTTTTCTTTAGAAAAGTTTTAAAAATAAATTTAAATTTATTTTAGCATGTTTAAACCGATTTTACAGTGGCTTTAAAGGTTGTTTAAAGTTTTTGTTTGAGTTATCGTAACGGTATTTTAATGTTAATTAATATATGGCATAAGGTCCAATCGATGCGCTTCCGCTGCGTGGGGACTTTTATTCCCTTCACTTTCATCTTTAATAACTAATGGTAGGCTGACGTGACACTATTTTCTTTATTTTAAAAATAAAATATATATTAAAATAATAAAAATATATTTTTTATCTTTCTCTCTCCTCCTCTTACTTCTTTACCACCACCACCAGTGCCTGCTGTTGGAACTGCGCTGTCACTAGAGTCGCCGCCATTCGCCCTTTTCTTTTTTTCTTTTTTTTCTTCCCTCTCTCTTTTCTTCTTTTAAGGGAAGAAGAAAAGAGGAGAAAAAAAGGAATGGAAAAGGCGACAACGATAGATGGTGGTAGCTCTGACGATAGCAGCGGGTGGTGGTCGAGAAAAAGAGAGAGAATGAAGAAAAAATAATATTTTTATTATTTTAATATATTTTTATTTTAAAGAACTAAAAAAATAATAGAAAATAGTGTCACGTCAGCCTAATTAATGGAAAAGTGGATGG
Organism: Luffa acutangula; assembly: GCA_036850905.1. NCBI lineage: Eukaryota > Viridiplantae > Streptophyta > Magnoliopsida > Cucurbitales > Cucurbitaceae > Luffa > Luffa acutangula. Next base: position 24,474,048 of record CM072087.1, on the reverse strand, counting down.
AATGACTAAGAGTGCTACTAAACTCAAACCTCAAACGTTAAAATGTTGAGTTTGAAAACTCAATACAAACTAACCAAAACCTCAGAGACCAAAAATGATTTATTTTTAATTATAAAATGGTTGTCTTCAACTTTTTAATAGATAAAAACTTCACTTAACAATTAAAACAACACTATTTCAATAATAAGTTTTATAATAACTATATTTTAATAAAAAGTTTTAAAATATATTATATTAATAAAAAAAATCCAAAAATCGAAGGTTTAATGGTATTAAGTAGGGGTGATAACGGTTCAGTTCGGTCCGATTTTGGTCGAAACCAATGACCGAACCGAACCCTTCGGTTATTGTGTGATCTAAACCGACAGAACTGGGATTTTTTCGATTTTCACTTACAAATTGAACTAGTCGATTTCGATTCTAGAGTGTTTGGTTCGGTTTTTAACCGATTTTTTTATTGTCAACAAAAAAATGAAAAGGCTAAGAATATTTCGATAGAGGCGGGGAGAAACTAAGAACAAAAATTACGATTTCGACAGCTTGGTAGCGGCTACATTTGAAGACTAAGTCGATTTCAAAATGAAAGTTGTGCGGCTTGTTGTCAGCGAGTCACTTCTTAGTAGTGAAGAGCGTGAGGGAGAGGGGAAAGAATGGAAGAAGAAAGAGAGAGAGAGGGGAAGGAGGAGAATAATGGATGAAGAAAGAGAGAGAGAGGGGGAAATGAGAAGAATAATGCGGCAGAAAGGGAGAGAGAAAGTGGGAAGGAGGAGAGAGAGGGAGAGAGGGGAAGAAGAATGTGGCTGGAGAGGGTGGGAAGGAGGAGAGAGTGGGAACTAGTCGGTTCAGCTCGGTTCAGTTCGGTTCATTAGTTCATTTCGGTTTTTGCTCACCCCTAGTATTAAGCACCGATTTTTTTTTCTTTTTTGTGTACAAACAACTTAAAGTTTTTTTTTACTACAAAACAACTTAAATAAAAGTTATAAAATATATAATATTAATAAAAAAAAATATCCAAAAATTAACGGTTGAATGGTATTATGCACTGATATTTATATTTAGAAATATCAACTGATATCTATTATCTATCTATCTATATATATATAGTATTGTTTTTTAGCAACCGATATATGTATATAAATATAATTTTTTTTGAGCAACCGATATCCATATTTATCGATAGAGGTATATATATTATATATGCCACATATGAACATCGAAATTCAATAATATCACGACAATAATAAAAACAAATTTTCTTGTTGGATATGTGTTTGCTCCAAGATGAATTATTGCACAAAAGTTTTGTCGAATTCCTTCATTTTAATTTGTTTTTGGAACCCGAAGATCCATAGCCTATTTTAGCGCTCAAATCTCCAAATCTTGAAGTTAAGAACATTAGAGCAGTAGAAATGGAACAGCCTCACGCCGTCGCCGGAATAATCTTGGCCCTTCTCTTCTTTTGGTATGCTCTATTCACTCTGTCTCGGAGATCCATCGCTCAACGGAAGAGGCTTCAACCAGAGGCCGGCGGCGCTTGGCCGGTGATCGGCCACCTCCATCTACTAAGTGCAACAGAACCAGCTGACATAACGTTCGCCAAAATGGTCGATGCCTATGGACCAATGTTCATGCTTAGGTTGGGTATGAAAAAGGCATTGATTGTGAGCAGTTGGGAAATAGAAAAATAATTTTGCCCAGAAAGATTTTATTAAGATAGTTAATTAGTTTCCCTCATTTGTGTTTAGTTTGTTAAATTAATTAGTTTCCTTCTTGTATGTTAGGTTGTTGTTGACGGGTTAGAACGATTACCGCAAGCGCACGAGTCGTCACAAGTAATATAAAACGGTAGGTAATACCGAGTATCAAATCCACAGGGAGGCGAAGCGAAAATGAAGCAAAGCAAAAATCTCTTGAGCACTAAAAATACCTGGGCGAAATAATATTTAGGGAACAACTCATTCAATAAAAAGGATTAAAAAATCAAAGCAATTAAAGAAAATAATTTGATCAATCAAACAAAAATAAAATATGGAGAAAGAGTTTTCTCTAAATGGGAAGAGGGGTTTTGAAAATCAATTATTAGCTAAACATTTATTATAATTATCCTATCTCATTGCCCAACTAATTATAATCCTAGAATCTCCGTTAATCACATAGGTTCTCCTGTCGGTTTCCCCTAATTGTAATTAATTCATTTTTACAACCTAAGTGTCCTTAGCGCCATTAAAAATCATTAATTATTACACTCTGAATCATTTTAGGAATCTAAGTTTATTCAACTAATCCCGGTGTCACGACGGACAATTAAACTAGTTGCATGGATTACGATCTATCCTAATTTCTCTCCGTCGAGTTTCCATTAAGAATCGAATCATTACACAATTGGCTAGATTGAATAAAGCATTAAGCACATCCATACAAATAGTTAGGAAAAAGGGCAAGAGATAGGAAATTATAATAACAGTTTAATTTCATTTCAAGACCCCAAATTGGGGTTTAGCTACACATAGCTAAAATATCCACAAAATTTACAATAGAAACCATAATTAAGAGCATAATAAAAGGAAAAGAATTGACCATCGAAAAACTCCTTCGCTGACGCTTAAAGTCCCGCCGAACACTCCTTGAGCCTTCTAGGATGCTCCCCAAAATTCCCCAAAATATTTCCCACTAAAGAAAGCTCTCAAAAAGGCTAAAAAGCCTTGAGATAGGCTCCAAAGGAGCCAAAGGAAGGAAGGGAAGGATGGAAGAATTGGTGGATGATTGATGGTGAAATGAGGCACCATGGGGCGCCTTTTATAGGGCTGGACAGGTGGTAGCGTCGCGACGCTGATTTATTAAGTTAGTCTTTTACAATTATTTGCCCAAATTTATGCATTTTTATGTTTTATTTGTAGGAAGTATGTGTTTGAAGCTTAATTCAGCAATTGGAGTCAAATGAAGTTCAATCCTAAAAAAAAAAAAAAAAAAAAAAAAATTCATAGCGTCGCGACGCTATGTGATTGGTTGTCAGTGTGATTGGTTTAGTAGTCGTAGATTTAAATCAATCCAAGTATAAACTGACTAAATCAAGTAGTACCTGATGAGTCTTAGGTCGAATCCACAGGGAAATGAAACAAAAGTGGTAAAAAATATATATTCACTGATTTAATCTCTCAATGTGCGATGTAAGTTTTAGAGAGTAAAAAGTAATTGGTATAGTTTAAACAATAAGTGATTTGCAGAAAGAAAAATGAACAATAAAAACTGAAGAAAGGAGTTCAATGCGAAAAGTATCAAGGCTGTTGCGGTAGCAACCTCATGCGTTTATAAGAGACTTGTAGCGCTAATTTTGATTAATTGATCCACTAATGCCTAAGCGAGAAAAAATCATTAAGTTTCCCTTCCGGTATTTCTTATGCGTTTTAGCAATAAACTAACAATTGACTCTTTGACTAGTTTATGCGTGAAGTTTAGTTCTCTTTGAAGGGAATAAAAGTCCCCACGCAGCGGAAGCGCATCGATCGGACCTTACGCCATATATTAATTAACATTAAAATACCGTTACGATAACTCAAACAAAACTTTAAACAACCTTTAAAGCCGCTGTAAAATCGGTTTAAACATGCTAAAATAAATCTAAATTTATTTTTAAAACTTTTCTAAAGAAAAGAGGAAGAACCGTTACAAACCTCCGTTGTAGACTTGACCGTTCTTCGCCAACGACGCTCCACGAACGAAAACGCAGCAGCCGCTTTAAGGTTTTCTTCGCTGGAAATTCATCTTTGATTGACACAATCACCACAGAGGTTACACCGGTATGTCTCTGAGTCTAGGAGGCAAAAGACTTGTGGGAGTCTTTCTCTAAGAGGGAGGCTAGAGAGAATTCTAGGTCTTGTCTTTCAAGAGTGTCAAGTGTCATGACCAATTAGGTCTAGTGTTCTATTTATAGAAGAGAGGTCATGAATAAAATATTCAATTAAATCAATCTTTTCCATAATTGATTCAATCTTTATTCCTTAATTAATCAATCATGATTAATCAATTCCATAATTGATTAATCTTTTCCACAAATGACTAATTACTTCCATAAGTGATTAGATCATTTCCTTAAATGATTAATCACTTCCTTAAGTAATTAATTATTTCCATAATTGATTAATTCTCGGTTAATGAATTCTTTAATTAATTAACCACCAATTAAATATCACATATTTAATTCCCGGCCTATAATTAATTAATTTGCCCAAACACATTTTAGGCCTTAAATTAATTAATTCATTATTTTGAACTCTTTCAAACTTCCATAAATTTATATTTGAACTTTTCAAATATTAATTTCTCTCATAATAATATATCAATATATATTATATTTATTTCCCTTAATAAATTGAACATTTTCAATTTACTTTTATTACTTAGTTGCCTCAAATTACTTTACGAGCTACCAGTGGGACCTAATGGACCTGCAGATCAGAAGCTCCAACGATGTGAGATTAAATTGTCAAACTCATTAACCACATTAATCAATATTCGTTAACTGTGTGTACATTCCACTATAGACTCACAGTTGCACTCTTCTCACTGCAGACATATTTTCTGTGTCCACGGATCTAGACCAATATCGACTAGTTAGTCCTTCACGAGTGTCCGTAACACCAGCTGGGTCAAATTACCGTTTTACCCCTGGGTTACCTCTATTTCCCTAAGTACCAATTCTCCTCTAATGAACAACCTGTTTGTGGTCCAACCATCAAACAGAAAACCCTCTCGTGCCATTGAGAGGGTAGGGTCCTTTGTTCAAGACTCGGAGTAACCACTTAAGGGAACACTCATCTGCTTCCCTAAAGTCGGGAAGAAGTGAATTCCATCTTGTACGATTATGTTCCCAGCTCCCCATTCGGTCTTGTCCCCAAAGTGGTAGGCTTATTGAGTCGGCGTATTGGCCACTCTCACCCATACAAATCAAACGACAATCTCTCATGAGCAGGAGTCCATAATCAACTCAGGATTAAGACTAAGTTGTCTAGGTCGTCCTAGTGAAATAGAAAACCAACTAGTTAACGGTGTTATAACCAGTGGTTACTATTTCGCGGTCCGGTCTTATGCAAACTCATTGCATAGGATACCCCCACTTGCATGTCTCCTACACGAACGCGTTGGATCGCAGCGTTTGTATCAAATACAAAGTGGGCCGTATCCATAGTGTCACCAGGATAAGGCACCCAGTCTTATCCCTATACTATAGACCCTTTAGGCTGTTTCTTGAACAATGATCCCATATGTCACTACATATAGTTCAAGATTCATATTACAGCCTTGGATGTCTAGTTTATTGGATTAGGGTTATTATTAGGCAAAGACAAATATCTTGAGGTGTCTTAGGAGACTGTTCCTTAGACAGGTGTACCCCATTTCTGAAGGGTAGTAGTCCCTTCTTGGAGTTTTGCATCGAATATCGAGACAACATCTTGTCATTATACGTTGCTTGAGACAGAGCTAGCGTTTTGTTCTTACGATCCCTAATGATTTGGATTCCCAGAACATATTGAGCCTCTCCCAGATCTTTCATTTGGAATTGGGCTGCTAGCCATTTCTTAACGTCAGTGAGGTATCCTACATCATTCCTAATGAGTAGGATATCGTCTACATAAAGTATTAGAAAAGCTACTTTCCTTTTGTTGATTTTCATGTACACACAAGGCTCATCAACGTTTTGGTCAAAGCCAAAAGATTTGATTGCAGTATCAAATCTAATGTTCCATGATCTGGATGCTTGTTTCAATCCATAAATGGATCGATTGAGCTTACAAACCTTTTGCTCCTGACCTTGGGCTATGAACCCTTCGGGCTGAGACATGAAGATATTCTCTTCAAGATTACCATTCAGAAAGGCAGTCTTGACGTCCATTTGCCATATTTCATAGTCATAATATGTGGCTATGGATAAGAGAATTCTTATGGACTTTAACATGGCTATAGGAGAAAAGGTTTCGTCATAGTCAACCCCTTCCTTTTGGGTATAACCCTTTGCCACTAGTCTAGCTTTGAAGGTCTGTACCTTTCCAGCTGCATCTCTTTTTCTCTTATAGATCCATTTGCATCCTATGGGTTTTACCCCATTTGGTAGATCTGTAAGTTCCCATACAGAATTGGAGTACATTGACTCCATTTCCAGGTTCATGGCTTTGACCCATTCATCCTTATCTTCGTCATTCATTGCCTGTCGATAGGACAATGGATCCTCAATGCCATCATTAGGTATGACAACCTGAGTTTCAGTTAAACCCAAGTAGCGGTCAGGTTGTAATACAACCCTCCCACTGCGTCGAGGCATTCCCAACGTTTGAGATGGACGGGATGGATCTGAAGAACTAGTTCCTTCATCAACCCTTGTTGAAGGTCCAACTTCATCAACAACTCTTGATGATTCTTCAGTAGCTTCTCCTAATATTATTTTGTTGTGTGGTTTATGATCTCTCATGTGGTCTTCCTCTAAGAAAGTGGCGTTTGTCGATACAATCACCTTATTTTCTCGTGGATCGTAGAAATAACCACCTCTCGTTTCTTTAGGGTAACCAACAAATTGGCACAGTTTTGAACGAGGTTCCAGTTTCTTAGGATTTGTCACAAGCACGTGTGCTGGACAACCCCAGATGCGAAAGTGATGCAAACTAGGTTTACGCCCCTTCCATAATTCAAAAGGTGTTTCAGAAACACTTTTCGAGGGAACATTGTTCAAGATGTATACTGCAGTCTCTACTGATACCCCCAAAACGAGCTAGGCAATATAGCATAGCTCATCATTGATCGAACCATGTCCAACAAGGTTCTATTTCTCCTTTCTGACACACCATTCTGCTGTGGTGTACCAGGGGCTGAGAGTTGAGATTGGATTCCATTTTCTATCATATAATCCTCGAATCTTTGATCCATATACTCCCCTCCTCGATCAGATCGAAGTACTTTAATAGATTTACCTAATAGGTTTTCAACTTCAGCCTTAAACTCCTTAAACTTTTCAAGGGCTTCAGGCTTATGTCCCATTGGTACAAGTAACCATATATTGAATAATCATCTATAAAGGAGATGAAATATTTGTACCCTCCTCGAGCTTTTACATTCATTGGACCACACAGATCCGAATGTATTAACTCTAAGGGTTCTTTGGCTCTGTAACCTTTTCCAGTAAAGGGTCTCTTGGTCATTTTTCCCTCGAGACAAGATTCACAAGGTGGTAGTGAATCATCTTCTAACTTTCTTAGAAGTCCATTCTTTACCAAACGACCGATCCTATTGATGTTTATATGACCAAGTCTAAGATGCCAAAGATGAGTATTGTTACTTGATGGAGAAATCTTTTGCCTTTTTCTTTGAGTTTCAGCAGTTTTAAATAATTCGTGATTTAAAAGTGCTTTGTTTTCGGTTGGTCTTAAAACGTACAAGTTATTTTCCAATTTGGCTGAACAAATAAGTACATCATTTTTATAAATGAACGCTTCATTCATATCAAAAGTAACTGTATACGATTGTTCAATCAAACATGAAATAGAAATTAAGTTCCTCTTAATCTTGGGAACGATTAACAAACTTTCTAAAAGTAAGAATCTATTTCTAAAAAATAACTTCGCAGCTCCCACTGCTTTAGCTGAAATGACTTCTCCAGTTCCGACCCTGAGTGTCATTTCCCCATCATTCAACTGCTGAAAGGAACTATTTTCCTGAAAAGAAGAGCAAACATGATTAGTTGCTCCTGAATCAAGTATCCAGGTAAACTCATCATGTTCTACCAGGCATGTTTCTAAAACAAGTAAATCAAATTTACCTTCCTTTTCCTTCTTTTTCTCAGCAAGGTACTTTGGGCAGTTTCTCTTCCAATGTCCATCTACATTGCAGTGGAAACACTTGCCCTTATCTGCCACAACTTTGGCTTTTCCCTTGCTTTTAGCAACAGTACTGGGAGCTTTCCCCTTGTTTCCTTTCTTCTTCTGAGTTTTCTTTGAAGAAGTGGCTACAGATTTAGTTGCAGAGGATGTACCCTTCTCGAACTTTCTTTTAGAGTGGACAACGTTTGCCTCTCCTTTTATCTGTCCCTTGTTCTTAAGAAGTGACTGATAGAGTTGTAGCTCATTCAGGAGGCTAGTCAGGTTGAATGTTATTTTATTCATCATTGCATTGCTTCGAAACTGTAGAAAACTCTTCGGAAGAGATTCTAAGATGAATGCAACCTGACTACGCTCATCTATGACCGCCTCGTTTGCCTCTGCCACGTTGAATTGGACAATCATATCCAGGACATGCTCCCGAACAGACGTGCCCTCTTTCATGCGACAGCTATAAACGTATTTGAGAGCGTCATGGTGGAGTTGGTAGGACGGTTGTCCAAACATCTCCCGGAGAGAGTTCATAATCTCCCTCGCTGTTACCATGCCCTCATGCCTTTTAGCCAAAACTTCAGATAAGCTGGCTAAGATATAGACGCGAGTCTTATCATTGGCCTTTGTCCAGCGGTCATAAGCATCCTTAATTGCTTGGGATGCATTACGATTAGGGGCTGGAGGACAATCCTCCGTTAAGACGAACCGCAGATCATCGACAACAAGAATCGTATTCAGGTTCGACTTCCACGTAGCATAATTTTCGCCGGTTAATTTCTCATTTTTAAGCAGAGAGACAATTGAGGAAGACATTGCTGAAATTTAAACAAACAATGACCGTATTAGTTATCTTTGCCTTAACCCATCATACAAGCAAACAATTGCACACAATCCAATCAATTTAGCAAAATAGACAATCACAGAACCCTAAAACTATCGATTTAGTTTTGCAACGACGTTTCAGAGGTTTAGAATGTCAGCCACCGAAGGGTGATCAGGCACTTCTCCTTTGAAATGAGACACCTCTCAGCTAATTCTAATTCCAGAATAACTCATATTCCTATAGACATTAGCCACCGTTGTTCGGTCAAGGATTTGTTAACACTTTTAACTCATCCTCGTAAGTGTAACCCTTCCACTTTCAGATCTCAGAGGCACGCACCAACAGGCTACCGAAGGGAAAGACAACTGTTGGTGATTAGCCTAAGAGCTCCTATCCTTTTCAGGAGTTCACGATGTTCCGAATCCTATGATCAGACCCTCCGAAGGGATGGTTGCGCCAGGACAACCTGCAGGCGGATCATAGGACTCTCACGTTGTGAACTATGGACGGAGACCGAGGGATACGTTGACACGTGTCCCGCTCCCACTTACTCTAGACATTTTTCCCATTCACCTTGATATTGATCCATGCAAACACTTTCCGAAGGGAGGCCGCTCCTAAGGCGACTCGAAGCCGAGCATGAATCTCACGTTGTGAATATAGGGACGTAGGAGCAAAACTTGATTTAAATCTCGTTTTGTAATTTTCCTCCCACTGAAAATGTCCTAAGGTTAATATAGGGTTATTTAACTTAGATAGTATTCGGCTAAGTCAATCTATCTAAGTCTGATCCTATTATAACAATTATGGAAAAGATTCAACTGCAATCTTTTGGGTGAATTAAACTTCTTTTAATAAACCCAATATTGCAAGTCAACATTACTATGGTTAATTCAACTCAATGTTCGGGTCAGTTCCCAGGTAGGAGGTGTTCCGTAAACCGTCAACTTAAATACCCCCAGCCTTAGACAGAACTTTACCGAGAGAGTTCCCTTATAACCTCAGTAATGTAAGGTCTTTACTCTAAAGATCTAGGTGCATTAAACACTTTTAATAAACCTAGTGACATTGCATGCTAACATTTAACTATGATTAATTCAACTCTGGTATTCCATGTCAGTTCCCAAGTAGGAGGTGTTCCGTAAACCGTCAACTTAAATACCCCCAGCCTTAGACAGAACATTACCGGTGGAGTTCCCTTATAATCATAGCAATGTTTTTCCTACTTAGTCAATTAAAACTATTTTAAATCTAAGTAAGAAAAGATTCTAATCTTATTAGAAACTGATCTAGGTCTAATTAATTTTAAACAATTTAAAATTAATCCAATTCATCCTATGATCTTATGTTTGCATGCAAATCTTGATTATAGATTGACGGTTTCTAATCATTAATATTAAAGAACTATTTCAAATTTTAATGATTAATCCTATAATCAAGAATCTAGGGTTTAATTCATTCAACAATCTTATTCAAATTAAATAATTAAACCACACTAATTGCATGAATAATATAACAATTATATTATCAAATATGGATGTTTCATGCTTCATGCAATATTGATTTTCTTTTAATATAACAATTATAAGCCAATCAAGAAAATCATTCAAGCATGCTTCATTCATCACATTAGAGATAACTATTTATATTTAATTTAAGTAATGACATGCTCATGCTTTCCAATTTTTCATATAATTAATATACACTTATATTAAAAAATGTGAAAACAAAACCATGCATTTAAACATACATTATAACAATTTATAATATATAAAAATGCATGAGCATGTTTATAACCTAAGGTGGGATTAAATATTCTATATGACATCCATAAAGCATATAAATAGCAATTGAACCGGTTAATTTTGGCCCCTAGGATAAAATAAAGCATTAAATTACATTAATTTAGCTAAATTCTATCCTAAAAATCCATGTACAGCTCCGGAATTGGTCTAGACAGCACGAACCGCCTCAAACCATCTCGAACCGGCCTCCATAACCACGAACCATGCCAAAAATTGGCTGAACCGGACCAAATAGGTCCTAGCCCAGCCGAACCGGACCAGCCATGCCTTGAACCGTGCCTTTTGAAACCCTAGGTCGCGCCTCCATCGTGACAGCGTCGAGACGCTGTGTAGATAGCGTCCCGACGCTGTGCGTTTTCCTTATCTGGCGCCTGCGTAATGGAGACAGCGTCGAGACGCTGTTGAGGTAGCGTCCCGACGTTGTGTGCTTTCCTTACCGAGCGCCTTCGGTATCGAGACAACATCGAGACGCTGTTGAAGTAGCGTCCCGACGCTGTTGCGTCTGGAGGCAGAATCTGGGCAGCAGCAGCATCGATTCTCCGATTTTGGCCCCGATTTCAGCGGCGATTGCTCCGATTTTCATCTCATAAAAACCTATTCTAGACCCGGACTTACATAGGACTCGGTTTTACATAAAATACCCGAAACACCGGGCCTTACATGATCAAAATCAAATAAAAATAAAATCTATGGCCATCAAATTAACCCAAACAGTTCAATGCAAACCGAACATACATTATGCATAAATCCCATCTATTAGAGCCTATTGCAACTTTTAAAATTAATTAATAGGGACAGCGATGGCTCTGATGCCGATTGAAGGGAATAAAAGTCCCCACGCAGCGGAAGCGCATCGATCGGACCTTACGCCGTATATTAATTAACATTAAAATACCGTTACGATAACTCAAACAAAACTTTAAACAACCTTTAAAGCCGCTGTAAAATCGGTTTAAACATGCTAAAATAAATCTAAATTTATTTTTAAAACTTTTCTAAAGAAAAGAGGAAGAACCGTTACAAACCTCCGTTGTAGACTTGACCGTTCTTCGTCAACGACGCTCCACGAACGAAAACGCAGCAGCCGCTTTAAGGTTTTCTTCGCTGAAAATTCTTCTTTGATTGACACAATCACCACAGAGGTTACACCGGTATGTCACTGAGTCTAGGAGGCAAAAGACTTGTGGGAGTCTTTCTCTAAGAGGGAGGCTAGAGAGAATTCTAGGTCTTGTCTTTCAAGAGTGTCAAGTGTCATGACCAATTAGGTCTAGTGTTCTATTTATAGAAGAGAGGCCATGAATAAAATATTCAATTAAATCAATCTTTTCCATAATTGATTCAATCTTTATTCCTTAATTAATCAATCATGATTAATCAATTCCATAATTGATTAATCTTTTCCACAAATGACTAATTACTTCCATAAGTGATTAGATCATTTCCTTAAATGATTAATCACTTCTTTAAGTGATTAATTATTTCCATAATTAATTAATTCTCGGTTAATGAATTCTTTAATTAATTAACCACCAATTAAATATCACATATTTAATTCCCGGCCTAGAATTAATTAATTTGCCCAAACACATTTTAGGCCTTAAATTAATTAATTCATTATTTTGAACTCTTTCAAACTTCCATAAATTTATATTTGAACTTTTCAAATATTAATTTCTCTCATAATAATATATCAATATATATTATATTTATTTCCCTTAATAAATTGAACATTTTCAATTTACTTTTATTACTTAGTTGCCTCAAATTACTTTACGAGCAACCAGTGGGACCTAATGGACCTGTAGATCAGAAGCTCCAACGATGTGAGATTAATTGGTCAAACTCATTATCCACATTAATCAATATTCGTTAACTGAGTGTACATTCCACTATAGACTCACAGTTGCACTCTTCTCACTGCAGACATATTTTCTGTGTCCACGGATCTAGACAAATATCGACTAGTTAGTCCTTCATGAGTGTCCGTAACACCAGCTGGGTCAAATTACCCTTTTACCCTTGGGTTACCTCTATTTCCCTAAGTACCAATTCTCCTCTAATGAACAACCTGTTTGTGGTCCAACCATCAAACAGGAAACCCTCTCGTGCCATTGAGAGGGTAGGACCCTTTGTTCAAGACTCGGAGTAACCACTTAAGGGAACACTCATCTGCTTCCCTAAAGTCGGGAAGGAGTGAATTCCATCTTGTACGATTATGTTCCCAGCTCCCCATTCGGTCTTGTCCCCAAAGTGGTAGGCTTATTGAGTTGGCGTATTGGCCACTCTCACCCATACAAATCAAAGGACAATCTCTCATGAGCAGGAGTCCATAATCAACTCAGGATTAAGACTAAGTTGTCTAGGTCGTCCTAGTGAAATAGAAAACCAACTAGTTAACGGTGTTATAACCAGTGGTTACTATTTCGCGGTCCGGTCTTATGCAAACTCATTGCATAGGATACCCCCACTTGCATGTCTCCTACACGAACGCGTTGGATCGCAGCATTTGTATCAAATACAAAGTGGACCATATCCATAGTGTCACCAGGATAAGGCACCCAGTCTTATCCCTATACTATAGACCCTTTAGGCTGTTTCTTGAACAATGATCCCAGTCACTACATATAGTTCAAGATTCATATTACAGCCTTGGATGTCTAGTTTATTGGATTAGGGTTATTATTAGGCAAAGACAAATATAAAATAACTAATAACAATTAATGGAAAAATATATCAATATTATTTCATTAATATCCGGTCAACGGTTACATTCACTATCTACGAGTTTTAGGGCATAAAACCCAACACTCTTATCACTTACAAGGGATTGCATTAGTCATAACGCAATCGAAGCTCAAGCATGCAATATCTTTTAGCGGTAATGATTTAATGCTACCAAGACTACATGACATGCGCTAACTTGTTCTACTTAGAGAGATCCATATGCATTACCTGTCAAGGATTTATCATATTGTTACCGCATCCGGCTGGCCAAGCGGGAATTAGCAATGAAAAGATTAATGCAACTAAGTAGACAGGAATCAATGTTTCAATTAAACCAAAATATGCGCTTACAGGTTGTACTTATCGCCGCATGAGGCGCTTGCGCTAAGCCTTGAAGAGAAGATTTAGCTCATGTGAGCAAAACAAAACTGTATGAAATGACACATTACACACAAGTATGCTCCCATTTTCCAATTTCTGCAATGCCTTCGTGAATTTCTTCTCCTCTCCGCTCCTCTTTTCTCTCTTGATCGAATGATGATGCTTTCCTTTGAGCAGGTGGCTTCTATTTATAGGCGAGGGAAGCTAACTTCTCCATGTAACTTGCTTCAGTCACCAGCGGCCAACTTGCAACTTCTCAGCTTCTTTTTAGTCCACTTGCGTTAGTTGTGTCAGCGTTTGATCATCATTAGGCCACTTGCGCCTTTCTAATCTCCTTTTTCGCCCATTTGCTCTGGTTGCGCCGGCGCTGTCTTTTCATCCATCTTTTTCTGTCTCTTGATCATCTTGGAAAGTGTGCATGCGCTGAAAAAGATACTTAAAACAACCAGATTAGCTGCGTTAGCGCTCTGTATTTATAATTTCTTATTGCATACACAAATATAGTCTGCCGCTTATAACAAAACACTTTTCCTTTTCTTTATGCGCTAAGATAACACATCAGAGGTTCTTTTAGCCTTCTTTTAGCCTGAATTTAGAGGGTGAATAACTTGCATTTCGCAAGCTATCACTATGTCCACAACGTCGCGACGTTATCGATAGATTTTCTATAAATTCCTCTTTTCAGCTACGGATTAAGGGAGTCCAATTGGTTAGATTTTAGCCCTAATTTTGACTAGAGACCTTTGGTGGGAGCTAAAGCAAGGCCAAGGAGCGGGAATCAAGTGAGAAGACGTGGAGATCGTCACGGGGACGTGTCGGTTTCGATGGATTCGAGATTTCCTTTCTCTTTCCCTTACCTCTTGTAGTTTTTATGGCTTTTCTTTCAATTAGTGTTTATGGTTTAAAGACTATGAATTGCTAGTTGTTTGTCTTAGGGATTGATGTAATTGTTTTAGTTTTTGGATTGATTTTAGGTATGAATGTGTTTTTATTTTATGCATGCAATTTTGTTTAATGCTTTCAATTACTTGTTCACTAATTGAATGATTTAAGTGTTGAATGTAACTCGGGAGAGAGGATTTGGAATCACTTTAGAAGCATAACAAGGACCGAACTGAATAATGCCTTGCATGTTAATGAACTTAGATAGGGATATCAAGTTAGTTTATATGCATGAGAATCAATTATACTCGGGAGAGGTAATCGTGATAAAAGTTTCCTTGGCTTGTTGAATAATTGCACGGTCAATTCATTCCTATTAATAGATCTTCAATCTTAATCAATGAAATCAATTCCCTAAGAGTCTTTCCATTTGAGTCTCCACTTTTATTTTTATGTTTTTAGTCTTTACTTTTATCTTTATCATTGAGTTTTGCTCCCTAAATAAAATTGAACAAAAGTATTCACGGTACTTAATTTGCTAGAAAACCAATCCAGAGGACGACACTCGTTTTACACGAAAACACTATATTATTACTTAACCCGTACACTTGCGGTAAGAAAATTGTACATCAGCGCCCAAGAAATGGACAGCGTCGTGACGCTGTCTTCACAACGTCTCGACGCTGTGCCATTTTCCAGATTTTCCAACTGCGGTTTGGACTTCTTTTTGGGCCTTCTCTTCATTTCTTTTTGGGTTTTTTCTTCATGATTGATCTCTTTGACTCCCCTTTTGGTCCAAGCTTGGAATTTGGGCTTGATTGGCTTCATTTTGGGCATTTTTTCCCCAAAATCCAGAACTTTGCTCCTAAGGATCAAATAACAAAATACATTAAATATTTTCACTAAAAACACGATTAAAACACAAAAAAGCCTAATAAATTGGGACTAAAATAGCGTCATTTCTACTCGCTATCAGTTGTTAAATAGTTTGTTTCTCATTTTTGTTATTTCTGGTGTATAGTTTGGCTAAATATACAGCCTTGTTATCAATGGAACATCATGCAAAGTTTTATGCCTATCCTAATCTTAATATGGTATCAGTTGTAAAATTTTTCCTTCTTTGAGCTTTGAGAGTTTTCCCCTTGCATCCTCTCATGGCTGATCCTAATAACTCTTCTTCCTCCACAATCCATTCTACCAATCAATCTGTCATAGAACAGTATGAAAATCCATATTTTCTTCATCATTCTGATGGCACCAACCTTTTTCTCGTTTCTGAACCTTTAACTAAATCAAATTACACTTCCTGGTGTAATGCTATGATCATCGGTCTCACTGTGAAGAACAAATTGGGGTTCGTGGATGGTTCCATCACTCAGCCAAGCAGTGAATTGAAACGTTCTTGGATTATTTGCAACGGAGTGGTAACTGCGTGGATCTTGAACTCTCTTTCAAAAGAAATTGCGGCCAGTGTCAATTTTGTTGAAACCGCCAGTGATATTTGGCTTGATCTTCAGCAGAGATATCAAAGGAAGAATCGTCCTCGTATCTTCCAACTTCACCGTGAGATTTCTAACCTTGTTCAAGATCAAGATTCTATCACCACATATTTTTCCAAGCTCAAGACGTGGAATGAACTTGCGTCCTATCGGCCTGTTTGTAATGTGGCAAATGTTCGTGTGAAGGAGTTCGAAAGCTTGCTTAATACTTTCAAACAGAGTATGTTATGGCATTCCTTATGGGTCTGAATGAATCGTTCAGTCAAATTTGTACTCAATTGCTTCTCATGGAGCTTGAACCAACAATTCAACGAGCATTCTCCTTAGTAGCAGAAGGAGTGGAACAAAGAGTTTCTTCAACGCCGTCGACAACTAACTCTGCTAATTTGGTAAATTCCTCGACTGCTCTTCTCGTTAATAGTTCTTCTACTTCTCGAAATTTGTCGAACTCTACTAAGAAGAAAGAAAGGTCGTTTTGTACTCATTGCAATGTTCAAGGACATACTATGGATCGTTGTTACAAGATCCATGGATACCCCCTAGGTATCACAATCAGAAGACCCATTCCAGTTCATCGAAGTAAGAAACCACTTCTTCTGGTGATTCATTGTCTGCTCTAACTACTGAGCGATGCCAGGGTTTATTGACTACTCTCCAAAGTCACCTTACTAAAATGGCTTCTTCTGGTACTTCTGATACTTCATCATCTTCTCATGTAGCAGGTATTGATCCAATTTCTCATGATTTTTCTTCTGCATCATGGGTACTTGATTCAGGAGCATCCACACATATTTGCTACATTAGAGATTTTTCACTTGTTTGACACCAGTTCAAAATAAGTCTGTTACTTTGCCTAATCAAACTCGGATTTCAGTTGATTTTGTTGGAGATATCCAGCTGAACAATCATATATTGCTCAAGAATGTGATGTTTATACCGTCTTTTACCTTTAATTTGATATCTATCAGTGTGCTAACTACTAATTAGCCTCTTATTGTCAAGTTTGTTGAGAATTCATGTTTTCTCCAGGACAAGTTCTCTTTGAAGACGATTGGGAAGGCTGACACTACAAAAAATTATACTTGTAATGTCGGATGAAAAAAAGTGCATAGGGCTTTTAATGTAGGACAAAAAAATGCACGAAGCTTTTAATGTCGGACGGGTGAAAACGCGTGTTTTTTTACATGTATTGAGGTTTTAATGTCAGTCTGTGGCCTTTAAAAAAAACAATCAGCTTTTTCTCTCCCCAACATTTCCCACTCTCTCTCCCAGAAAAAAATTTAGCTTGTTGGGTCTTCACCTCCAAACCCTTCCCCACTCTCTCGATGGCGGTATGTGTATTTATTTTCATCCTTCTTCTTCCTTTCGCCTACATCTTTCGTAGGTCTTCGTTCATTTCGTTCATTCGTTCAACTTGCCCTAATTTTTATGATTGTGTGGATTGGAGTTTTTAGATCTTACATTTTTTCGTCCGATAAGTTCTCCGCCTTCTTCCTCAAATTGATCTACCTGTCAGTTGATAAGTTTTTTTTTTTATGGATTTTGGTTTTGGATTGTGGTGTTCAGTTTTTTATGGATTTTGGTTTTGGATTGGAGTTTTGAAATTGTTTGTTTACTGTTATTAAATTGTTACGAAAATAGTTGTTTGTCCGCGATAATTTCTTTACTTTTTGTTTTGGATTGGAGTTTTGAAATTGTTTGTTTGTTTGATTGAAGAGTTGGACGTCAGTTGTTCTCGTACAAGGAATTGGAGTACAGTTCGTCGACGCTTGCATCCACCATTAGCAACCTTTTTCCTACTCTCACTTTCATCTTGCCTAGTCTCTTTCGGTATCTTCTTCTTCCTCCTTTCTTTTTCTTTTTTGTTCTTTGTTTCTGCTGATAAGTTTTTGTTCTAATAACTCATTGAAATTTTAAGTGTAAAATATATTTTTGAACTTTATAGATTTTTAATTTTGTACTCAGTATTGTTTATTAAAAAAGTTTAGAAATCTTTTGAAATATAATGTGCTAAAATTGTAATTTAACGTTTTTCCTTCTCTTTTTCTGTTTTGAGTTTTTGTGGCCTCATATTCATCATCCTGTTCTTTTCCTTAGGTCGTGGGTTCGTTGGTTTCTTCTATTGTGATCACAAAACTTATTCTCAACCGGTGAGTGCTTTCGAATCAGTGCCAAAGCAGAGTCATGGTGATTGGTCCTGTTCTTGTGTGATTTTTTTTTTGTAGGACTTTCGTTCTTTTTATTATTTTTTTTTTTGATTTTTAGTGTAAAGAGAGAAAAATATGTTTGTTCATTTCCCTATCAATTTCATCAAATTCTTTGTATTGTCCTGTCACATTCGTTGATTCTCCAACTTTGTCAAGTGAATTAGTGTTGAAAGAAGAAAGATACATATGGAGCAAAACAAAGTAAGATATGACGATGAGAAAAAAAAATCCCGAAATTAATGATTAAAAAATTTTTTAAAAAAAAAGAAAAAAAATTGAATCTGACATCTTAGGTTGATTACCTTTTTAGTGTTTCTATAGATGCTAAAAGTTTAGTGCTGGGTTGGTATCTGCTGCTTGTTAGAGTAAAAATAGAAAAACTACTATGGAATTTGGAGGCCATCAATATCTGGTATTGATTGTCATGTTCATTAGCATGTGAGCTTGTTTCAAGAAAAGTGTTTGAACATGTTTTTACCAATTCTTGGCACAGTATGAGGTGTTTTGATATCTGTGAAAGATCATGGCTCAAGTCCTAGAGGGAATAAAGCATTTCTGAGCTACTGTAGCAAACTGTTGTCGATGTTGTTTGTCGTCTAGCAAGCTGGATGAGTGTGTCTTGGTATTATTCTCATTTCTGTTTCTCTATTTATGGAGTGTTTCTTTTTGTAAAGATAGTGAATCATTTTTTATCATTTGACAATTTATCATATTCCCATGTACTTCCTTAATTATCACATTCTATCATCTTCATTTCAAGGTACAATACGCTATTCTTTCAATTACATGGAAAATAGACACACAACAAATCTGAGTGGTTGTTATAGCTTGAAATTGTGAATGTACATGGGAGGAGAGACTTGGATGAAGGAAAATGAGTTACAACATTTGAGTACAATAGAGGTAGACAAAATTGTGAATGTGGATAAAGGGCATCGGTTTCGAAATTGTTTGTGTTAGGTTATAAGTTTAGTTGAGTTGGGGGTTGAGAAATACTTAGTTATGCTTTGAAATTGTTTGTGAGTTTATGCTATGCTTTAAAATTGTTTGTGAGTTAATTTTAGCTACTAAGAATTATTTATAAGAAGTATTGTTCTTTTGTATTGTCTTTGCTTCTAATACCTTAAGATATTGGACAAGTTAATACTCCATTACTTCCCTAATTCAACTTATAAAATCAACAGCGAATTCCAATAGAAAAATACCAATTTCGACAAGCTTTTTTTAACAACTCTGCAATAGTGGCACTTATGTAGAAAGGTCAGAAAATATTGGAATTCAAACAACAGTATAGTTACAAAGTTTAAAATAAGCATACCCATGAAACCAACCGGATATGTCTTGTCTGTCCTCACTTTCCCATCAACCAAAACATGTCGTTGCATTAAAATGGCATTTACCTCACGGTATGTGAGAGCATATTTAAGTCGGTTTCGCAAGATAAGGATCAAGGGGAGGCATTCCCTTGATTTATGAGGTCCAGATGAAGGTTTGGGGGCCTACAAAGAGATTTAAGAGGCAAACTAAAGATCAGAAACAAGTGTGAGGCATAAGCACTAGTCGAATACATTTCATAGGGAAGGGGAAATTTTAGAGACTTTTCAAGTTTTGGATGATCGGGGAAATCAAGGTTTGTTCTAAAGCTTAACAATGTCTTATGCATCCTTTCAGATGGAATAGCTGGAACTTTTTTGCCTGTGATATAGATGAAAATCTTATCAAGGAAACTGGTATTTTTCTTTCTTCCTGTCCTTCCGCCATTTGTGTTCTCATTACTAAACATCTATCTCTTTTATCATCCGTGTTGAGAAAAGATAAAGTCAAAGACATTCTGGCTACTAAGTGATTTGAAAATTTTGCAGTTGGCGTACTTAAATTCATTGTTCATGTCCTTCTGGGATGATCTTTTGTTTATGTTTTTTTCCCCTTCAATTTAGTTGATGTGTGAGAAGTATTTATAGTCTCTCTTCTTCTACATACGTACAACTAGTTGCATTCAATTGTTGTTTATAAAGGTTTATTCTTTTTGGATTTTCTTGTTTTATAGGATTTCATGTTAAAAGACACAATCTTTTGCGGTGTATTTGATGGTCAGGGACCTTACGATCGTTTTGTTGCTCGAATAGTGAGGGATACATTGCCTATAAAGTTGTTGTCTCCTCAGTTGTGTACTTATTTTGTTTTTTAATTTTACTTTTTCTTTGTAAATTGGACCATGGATGTGATTTGGGATGGATGGAAAGTTTCATGTATTATACACACTATTATATTTTAATAATGGAATCCATGTTCGTTGAGTTAGTTATTGTGTAAAAATACTTTTGGGATTTTATTTTGTGTATATGTTGAAATTCTATTTTTTTTACAGGTTTTTACAAAATAAAGAAATGGTATTGTTGGTTAGCTACATGTGCAACCAACAATTTTTTTTTATTTAATGTTAGACACTTTTAATGTCGGACACTTTTAATGTCGCACATTTAATGTCAGACACTCTTAATGTCACAGCTT
Source organism: Luffa acutangula (assembly GCA_036850905.1). Taxonomy (NCBI): domain Eukaryota; kingdom Viridiplantae; phylum Streptophyta; class Magnoliopsida; order Cucurbitales; family Cucurbitaceae; genus Luffa; species Luffa acutangula. The sequence continues at coordinate 24,453,360 of CM072087.1, read as the reverse complement.
TTAATGTCGGGCATTGCCCAACATTAAAAGTGACCGAAATTAAAAGTGACTTTTACTGTCGGTTGAATATTGGTTGACTGACATTAAAATGCCATTTTTAATGTCGGGCAATGACTGGCATTAAAAGTACACTTTTAATGTCGGACAGAGCTTTTAATGTCGGTCATTGCCCGACATTAAAAGCAATCGAGGCTTTTAATGTCGGGCAATGCCTTTAATGTCGGTGTTTTTAATGTCGGTCAGTGACCGACATTAAAAGCCAAATTTGTTGTAGTGTGACTTTTGGCAAGGACTATTTCTGTTGAGAGTTAATGTTCCTAAGAATTCTTTGTCTACTACTACTACATTTTGCAACTCTGTATCTTGGCATGATAGACTTGGTCATCCCTCCCCCAAACACCTTACTGCTTTAAAAGATTTGTTGCATTCTAGGACTATTAAACCTATTTCAAGTGATCCATGTTTAATATGTCCCCTTGCTAAGCAATGGAGGTTATCATTTCAATCAAATAATTGTTTGACTGATAAGGTGTTTGATTTGTTGCATTGTGATATATGAGGCCCCTACAAGACTTCTACTCATGTTGGTTACCGTTATTTCCTTACTATTGTAGACGATCATTCTCGTTACACATGGGTATTTTTTATGAAACAGAAGTCAGAAGCCTTAGGAATCATCCCTCGCTTCTTTAAACTTGTAGAAACTCAATACTCTACGTCTATTAAACAGTTTCGATCAGATAATGCCCCCGAGTTAGCTTTTAGCTTTATAGAGTTTTTTTTTTTTTTTGCCTCTAAAGGAGTTATTCATCAATATTCTTGTGTTGCAAGGCCTGAACAGAACTTTATAGTCGAACGGAAACACCAACATTTGTTCAATGTTACCTGTGCTTTGCTGTTTCAGTCACGGGTTCCTGTACAATTTTGGGGAGAATGTGTTCTTACGACCCGTTTTCTGATTAACCGAACTCTTTCTCCTTTACTGAAATGGGATAATCCATTCTTTCGACTACACCAGAAGCAAGCTGACTATTCTCAACTCAGAGTCTTTGGTTGTCTTTGTTTTGCTTCAACATTACAAAACAATCGTTCCAAGCTCCTTCCTCAAGCACTTCTAGCCGTGTTTCTTAGTTATCCACCTGGAATCAAAGGTTTTCGGGTGTATGATATTAAATCCAAGAAAATTTTTATCTCACGGGATGTTGTGTTTCATGAACATCTATTTCCTTTTCACACAATTACTCATCAAGATGATGCTGTTAATGTTTTTCCTGATTTGGTCCTGCCATTATCTTTTGATTATTCTGGTATAGGACCTACGGATGCTTCTACTGCCAATTCTCAACATACTAATGATGCTTCTCTTGAAGATAATGTTGTGTCTGCTCAAGATATACCTGATGGTTATATCAATACAGATGTTTCACAAGCTGTTATTCCTGATGTAGCAGAAAATCTCCCTGAAGCTTCTAATACCATTGACAGTTCTAATGATGATAGAACTTGTGCCCCTCGACGATCAAATAGGCAATCTAAAATGTCTTCTTATCTCAAAGATTACCATTGTAGTCTCTTATATTCTACTAATTTGCAAAAGGCTTCCGTTATGCATCCTCTGGATAGTTGTTTGTCTTATGACAACTTATCTCCCAAATATAGACATTTTGTTCTTAATGTCTCTACTGACTATGAACCAGCCTTTTATCATCAAGCTGTGCCTTTTCCTCACTGGCGTGATGCAATGATAATTGAATTACAGGCTATGGAAACCAACCGTACGTGGTCTGTTGTTCCACTTCCCAATGGAAATCATTCCATTGTGATGTGAACCAAGCTACATCTATTGTCATGCCTCAAGGTCCAATTACAAGGTCGAGAGCCAAGAAGCTACAACAAGCATTAATCACATATATTCAAGCTATGGTGAGCTCGACAAAGGACGTTCAAGGAGATGTTGGACTATTTCCCTACACTATTTCCAAAGTTGAGATTCAAGATGGAGACACGTTAAATGCATTTTGACTTGCATTTAATGAACTATAGTTGGCTTTATGGAACTTAAGTTTAAACTACTCCAAGTGAAGCTTCAATTAACATGGGAGGTTACAAACAACTCAAAGCTGACCAAAGGAGCTCAATTCTCAGATTTATGGCCCTCCATTATGTAATTTTTCAGTTTTCAAGTCTTTTTCATAACTTATAGGTTACATTTGAGTAGTGGTTGATTATGGGCTTTAATATTGTGGAGGTTACACTCTTAAATATGTCATTTAAGCTGAATTTAGGTTATATTTTGAAGGCTATAAAAATCCATCTTGGATGTAACACAAACCAGAATGTTTTGAGTGAAATATATTGAGTTTTCTCTTAGCTTTGTGTTGAGCTGAGTTTTTTTACAAATTGTGCAATTTCTTGTGTTTAGATCTTGCATGCTAGAGTCATCCAAGTGGTGTTGATCAAACCTCTTGTGGAGTGAATTGAATCACGAGTTTAGAAACAAGTTTTCTTTACTCTTGATCTTGATCATCAAGGTAATCTGTTTCAAAACATTTCCTTGGGTTGGTTCCATATTGTTCTTTGAGGTTTTCAGATTTGAGATCTAAAGGTCTTGTTTTTTTTAGCAAGGTTGTTAGATCCATTTCTTGGGGGTTTCATAACATTTTGTATCAGAGCATTAGGCTCTTTGATCGGACATAGGTTTCCTTGCGTTTATCTCTTTGTTCTATTTGTTCTTTTTCTTCAGTTTTCGTAAATTTGGGCATGTTATTCTGCTGTCTTAAAAAAGAAAAAAAAAATATCATTTTCGTTCTTCATTTCATGTTCTTGTCTTCTAAAAATTTTTAGATTGAAGTCTGATATACAACTTTTCCTTCTTTGAGAACTTCTAAATCGGTTTGCTTCAGGGTGATTTAGGCATATTTTTAAAATCTGTCAAAGGAAATTTGTACAACCCGAGAGCAAATTCTTGCTGACTTCTTTGTATTCATTGTTTGAAAGCATGTTGATCTGAATGTTCTAATGTTAATACACTCCTCTTAGATTCAGATTTGACCGTTTAAAGTTCCAACATATCAGTTACATCCAGAATTCAAACAAAAGAAAACCGTTGGGCATTAAATGTGGCAGTTACAATTGGGCTTATTCAATACTCTTTTGTTGCTGTTATATTTAACTCCTATCTGTTACTAAGGCTGAATTAACACCATTATTCATCATTTGGCCGGAGTTAACATCATCTTTATCAATTTTTCAATTCAACTTAGTAACTACTTTGCATACCATTTCAATTCTGTCCAACTTTGTTTCTCTTTGTTCTAAGTTTGTTTCTTTCTTCCCTAATCATATTCCAATAATTTATTTCTTAAACTTGTTTCTTTGTTGTTATTCGGATTGCTCCTTTAATACCTTTGATTGTGTTCTAAGTGTGTGGACTAATACTTGAATTGCACTGCTTAGCTCTTCAACTTTGCTAGACTCAATACCAATCTGTTTTGAAGTGTGATTTGTGTGTGAAGGTGTGATTGTAAGGGAGTGGTACATTGTTTTGAGTGTTGAGTGTTAAACACGAGTGGTCTTCATTAACTAGTGAAACGTGTGAGGGAGCGCTTGTGAGGTCCATTATTATTTTTTTTGTCACTTAACTTTGTTTTGTAGTATGGCAAATCATGAGAATGATCCTAACATTACTAAAGCACGGATGAGAGAGGCACAACAAGGAACCATGGAAAGAATGATTCATGGTATAGAAGAGTTGTCCGAACGCATGGGAAGGTTGGAGGCTCAGTACCAACCTCGTGAGAGAATTCCACCACCTCGTATTGACAATAGTCGAGAGGATGACCATGAGGGTGATGGTTCCGATCAACCAGATGATGACCAAGTTACCTTGGTAGCGGTTCTAAGAGGAAGACAAAGACGTGCTGGTTGTGGCATGGAAAGAGGGCGTGGTCGTGGACGAGGACATCATATTTTCCAACAACGAGTTCCTCAATATGAGGGAGTTGATCGAAATGTGGGTAACATCAAATTGAAGTTTCCAAAGTTTTATGGCAAAACCAATCCGGAGGAATACCTTGAATGGGAGAAGTCAATGGAGTCCGTATTCAATTGCCATAATTTTAGTGATGAAAAGAAGGTAATATTATGTGTTGCTCAATTTAAACAATATGCTCAAACATGGTGGGATAAGTTGATGTCAAGTAGGAGAAGAAATCTTGATTGCCCAAGTAGGAGAAGAAATCTTGATCGATGATTGGTACAAGTTCAAGGAGTCCATGAGGTAACGTTTTGTTCCAAAACATTTTCAATGGAACATGGCGCAAAAGCTTCAAGCAATGAAACAAGGAAGTAAGTCTGTGGAGGATTATTACAAGGAGATGGATACGTTGATGGATCGACTTGATATAAATGAGGACATGGAGAATCTCATGGCACGATTTCTTAATGGGCTAAACACGAAGATTGCAGACAAGGTTGATCTACAACCTTATTTTGACATTGAAGAGATGCTGCATATTGTAATCAAAATTGAGAGGCAACTCCAACGAAAGTCTCGACGGCATTCTTCTAAACACTTTTCCAAATCTAGCTCATCATGGAAAAGGTATAGTAAGAGTATTGATTTTAAGCCTAGAAACCGAGAGGGGTATGAGAAACCTAAAGAGAAGTTTGAAAAGGGGGAGAGTTCCAAGAAGAGGAAAGAGAAGGTAGATGAATCTAATGTGCGAAATAGGGATTTGAAGTGCTGGAAATGTCAATGGGTAGGTCATTATAGTAGAGATTGCCCAAATATGAGAACAATGATCCTTAGAGAGGGAGAGTTTGTGACGGAGGATGAAGAGGAAGATGAGGTCATAGAGGAAGGAAAAGTAGAGTGTGAAAGTGATGAGTTTAGTGAAGAGGATCCTGCTTATATGTCCTTAGTCACTAGGAGAGCTTTAAACACCCAAATTAAGGAGGATAGTCTAGACCAAAGGGAGAACTTATTTCACACTAGGTGCCTTGTTCAATCTGTACCTTGTAGTGTGGTTATCAATAGTGGTAGTTGTACCAATGTTGTGAGTTACATTCTGGTCAAGAGACTTAATTTAGAGACCAAACCCCATCCTAGACCATATAGGCTTCAATGGTTGAATGATTGTGGGGAGGTAAGGGTAAGTAGGCAAGCTCTTGTTTCTTTCACCATTGGGAGGTATCCTGATGATGTTTTGTGTGATGTTGTATGGGCATGCTGGGGATTTATTGTTGGGGAGATCTTGGCAATTTGATCGTCGGGTAGTCTATGATGGGTATACTAATTGTTACTATTTTACTCATAATGAGAGAAAAACTACTCTTGTACCTTTGTCTCCAACATATGTGTATATTGATCAATGTAAACTTGAAAAGAAAAGGCAAGAGGTCGATGCAAAAGCAAAAAGTTCAAAAGAAATGAAAGAAAAAGAATTGAGAGAAAAAAACGAGTTGAGTGAAAAGCAAGTGAGTAGCAATCGACCTAGAGAGAAAAATGAGAGAAAAGCCAAAATAGTGAGCTTGTATATTAGATCAAGTGAGGCTAGGAATGTTTTGCTCTCTAACCGGACCATTCTTGTACTTTTGTACAAAGGGTCTTGTTTTCTTACTAACGAGCTTAACCCTTCTTTGCCTAGTGTTTTTGTTACACTTTTGCAGGAGTTTGAAGATTTATTTCCCGAGGAGATGCCAAGTGGTTTCCCACCACTTAGAGGAATTGAGCACAAGATTGACTTCATTCCGGGAGCGACCATTCCAAATCATCCAACATATAGGACTAATCCAAAGGAGGCTGAAGAAATACAAAGGCAAGTAAGTGAACTCCTTGATAAAGGATATGTGCGTGAGAGTTTGAGTCCATGTTCTATTCCGGTTATTCTTGTGCCTAAGAAAGATGGATCATGGCGGATGTGTGTTGATTGTAGGGCTATAAACATGATAACTATTAAGTATATGCATCAAATTCCTATATTAGATTATATGCTTGACGAGTTGCATGGATGTAGTCTATTTACTAAAATTGATTTGAAATCAGGTTATCATCAAATTCGCATGCATATTGGTGATGAATGGAAAAGCGCTTTCAAATCTAAGTATGGCCTTTATGAGTGGTTAGTTATGCCTTTTTGATTGACTAATGCACCTAGTACATTCATGAGGTTAACGAATCATGTCTTGCGTGAATTAGGGAAGTTTGTGGTTGTGTATTTTGATGACATACTTGTTTATTCTAAATCCATAGATGAGCATGTTGAGCATGTACGTTCTGTTTTGATTACTTTGAGAAAAGAATGATTGTATGAAAATTTAAAGAAATGTAGCTTTTGTATGGAAAAAGTTAATTTTCTCAGATTTTTCGTTTCATCTAATGGTGTTGAGGTTGACGAGGAGAAGGTAAAGGCTACACGAGATTGGCCTACACCTAAAAGTGTAAGTGAGGTAAGAAGTTTTCATGGTCTTGCAGGATTTTATCGTAGGTTCATAAAGGATTTTAGTACTATTGCTTCACCTTTGTATGAACTTGTTAAAAAAAAATGTTTATTTTGAATGGGGAAAAGACCAAGAACTTACTTTTAATACTTTGAAAGACAAATTGAGTTCTGCTCCATTACTGGCATTACCTAATTTTGACTTAACTTTTGAAATTGAATGTGATGCTAGTGGTGTTGGAATATGAGCTGCTTTAATGCAAAATCAAAGACCTTTAATGTTCTTTAGTGAAAAATTGAATGGTGCTTCTTTGAAGTATCCGACTTATGACAAAGAACTTTATGCTTTGGTTCGTGCATTACAAACTTGGCAACATTATCTTTGGCCTAAAGAGTTTGTTATTCATACTGATCATGAGAGTTTAAGACACTTGAGAGGTCAAGATAAGCTCAATCGTCGCCATGCTAAATGGGTGGAGTTCATCGAGTCATTTCTTTATGTCATTAAGTATAAACAAGGTAAGGAGAATGTTGTTGCAGATGCTTTGTCTCGAAGGTATGCTCTTTTTAATCGATTGAATGATAAGTTTTTGGATTTTGAGCATATAAAGTCTTTGTATCATCATGATGTGTTCTTTGCTCATTTTGTTGAATCTTGTGAAAAATGACTTGTTGTGGATGACTACATGTTGTTTGATGGATTTTTGTTTAGAAAAGGGAAACTTTGCATACCATCTTGTTCCATTCGTGAGTTACTTATAAGGGAAGCTCATGGAGGTGGCTTAATGGCTCATTTTGGAGTTTCTAAAACTTATGATATGCTTGCTGAACACTTTTACTGACCTAAAATGAGACATGATGTTAATAAAGTGTGTGCACGATGCATAGCATGTAAACAAGCTAAGTCTAGGCTTCAACCCCATGGTTTGTATTCACCTTTGCCCATTCCTAATGGTCCTTGGATTGATATATCAATGGGTTTTGTTTTAGGCTTACCTAAAACTAGGAAAGGTAGGGATAGCATCTTTGTTGTGGTTGATAGATTTAGTAAAATGGCTCATTTTATTCCTTGTCACAAAACTGATGATGCAGAGCATATTGCTGACTTATTTTTTAGGGAGGTTGGGAGATTGCATGGTATTCCTAAAAGCCTAGTAAGTGATCATGATGTTAAATTTTTAAGTCACTTTTGGATTGTTTTGTGGGGTAAATAGGGAACTAAGCTAGTGTATTCAACTACTTGTCATCCACAAACGGACGGACAAACTGAGGTTGTTAATCGGACCATGACTACAATGCTTAGAGCTATTATCGACAAGAATCTTAAGACTTGGGAGGATTGTTTGCCATTCATACAATTTGCATATAATATGGCTATACATAGCACTACTAAATGCACTCATTTTGAAATTGTTTATGGCTTTAATCCTCTAACTCCTATTGATTTATTACCTATGCCCCTAATGAGTTTGTGAGTTTTGATGCCAATGCAAAGGTTGACTTTGTTCATAAGCTGCACAAAAAAGTGAAAGAGAACATTGAGAAGCATAATTCCAAGGTTGCTTCAAGAATTAATAAGGGACGCAAGCTTCTAGTCTTCAAACCTGGAGATTGGGTTTGGGTGCATTTTCAAAAAGAAAGGTTTCCTACACAAAGAAGATCAAAACTTTTGCCCTGAGGAGATGGTCCTTTCCAAGTTCTTGAGCGCATCAATGACAATGCTTATAAAATTAATTTACCAGGTGAGTATGGTTCAAGTGGGTTTACAAAATTAAACACAAGTCTGATGGATCCATTGGAAGATACAAAGCTAGCCTAGTAGCGAAAGGATACACTCAACAAGAGGGAATCGATTACATAAAGACCATAACCCCCATTGCAAAGCTCGTTAATGTGAAGTGGGTTTTGTTTTAGGCTTACCTAAAACTAGGAAAGGTAGGGATAGCATCTTTGTTGTGGTTGATAGATTTAGTAAAATGACTCATTTTATTCCTTGTCACAAAACTGATGATGCAAAGCATATTGCTGACTTATTTTTTAGGGAGGTTGTGAGATTGCATGGTATTCCTAAAAGCATAGTAAGTGATCGTGATGTTAAATTTTTAAGTCACTTTTGGAGTGTTTTGTGGGGTAAATTGGGAACTAAGCTAGTGCATTCAACTACTTGTCATCCACAAACGGACGGACAAACTGAGGTTGTTAATCGGACCATGACTACAATGCTTAGAGCTATTATCGACAAGAATCTTAAGACTTGGGAAGATTGTTTGCCATTCATACAATTTGCATATAATATGGCTATACATAGCACTACTAAATGCACTCCTTTTGAAATTGTTTATGGCTTTAATCCTCTAACTCCTATTGATTTATTACCTATGCCCCCTAATGAGTTTGTGAGTTTTGATGCCAATGCAAAGGTTGACTTTGTTCATGAGCTGCAAAAAAAAGTGAAAGAGAACATTGAGAAGCATAATTCCAAGGTTGCTTCAAGAATTAATAAGGGACGCAAGCTTCTAATCTTCAAACCTGGAGATTGGGTTTGGGTGCATTTTCGAAAAGAAAGGTTTCCTACACAAAGAAGATCAAAACTTTTGCCCTGAGGAGATGGTCTTTTCCAAGTTCTTGAGCGCATCAATGACAATGCTTATAAAATTAATTTACCAGGTGAGTATGGTGCAAGTGGGTGTACAAAATTAAACACAGGTCTGATGGATCCATTGAAAGATACAAAGCTCGCCTAGTAACGAAAGGATACACTCAGCAAGAGGGGATCGATTACATAAAGACCTTAACCCCCCGTTGCAAAGCTCGTTACTGTTTAGGTACTTCTTTCAATAGTTGTGTCTTTGAATTGGTTCTTAATACAATTAGATGTGAACAATGCGTTTCTTCATGGGGAGCTTCATGAAGACGTGTATATGGATATTTCGCTTGGATATAAACATGGAGTGAAACATACTGGTAATGAACGGTTGGTTTGCAAGCTTCACAAGTCCATTACGGACTAAAACAAGCATCTAGGCAGTGGTTTGATGAGTTTACATCTGCCTCTTGTTGCTTGGTTTCCAACAATCTAAGAGTATACTCTCTTTTTACCAGAGGCATAGGAGTCAATTTTATAGCCCTTCTTGTTTATATCGATGACATAATCATAACTGGGCCATCTGAAAATATTATTGCTGATCTGAAGAAACATTTGAATGATGCCGTCAAGCTCAAAGATCTGGGATCCCTACTCTATTTTTTAGGCCTAAAACTTGCTCGTTCGTCTAAGGGAATTAAGTTGTCCCAACGCAACTATGTCTTACGATTTCTAGAAAACACAGGTTTTTTAGCCTCTAAACCTTCTAATTTGCCTATGGATAATGCTGTTAAACTTCAGATCGATCATGGTGAATTGTTAAACGACTCTACTGTGTATCGATGGCTCATAGGTCGATTGTTGTATCTGATCATTTCTCGCCCAGACATCACGTTTGTTGTTCATAAGTTGAGCCAATTTGTCGCTCATCCTAGAAGTTCACATCTTTCCGCTGCTCATTATCTTTTGCGTTACTTAAAGGGCTCTCGGGACAAGGGATTTTCTTCCCTTCTTCATCTAATTTTCAGTTATGTGCCTTCATGGATATAAATTGGGCTTCTTGCCCAGATAGTCGTAAATCCACAACTGGATTTTGTATCTTCTTAGGGGACTCTTTGGTGTCATTGAAGGCTAAGAAACAACATACTTGTTGGGTTTTATGCCCTAAAACTCATAGATAGTGAATGTAAACAAATTGTATACTTGTTTCAATAAATTGTTATTGAGTTTCCACAATTAAGCGTTATTGTTAAATATTGCACACTTTGACCCAAATCCAATAAACTAAGATCCAAGGTTGCTTACACGTGACTTGAAGTAGTATGTAGGGACATACGGGGATCAGTGTTCAAGTAACAACATAAAAGGTCTATAATACAGGGATAAAGCTGGGTACCTTATCCTGGTAACACTATGTGATACGCCCACTTTCTATTTCATACAGACGTATTGATCCAAGGCGTCCATGTAGGAGACATGCGAGCAGGGGTATCTTATGCAATGAGTTTGCATAAGACCGAACCACGAAATAGTAAACCACAAGATGTAACACCGTTAACTAGTTAGGTTACTGTTTTCAAGAGGATGACCTAGGTAACTCAGTCTTAATCCTGAGTGTGTCATGAACTCCTTCTCACGAGGGATTGTCCTTTGATTAATATGGGTGAGAGTGGCCTGCACGCCGACTCAATAAGCCTACCTTCTTGGGGACGAGACCGAGTGGGGGGCTGGGGACATGACAACACAAGATGAATTCACTCATTCCCACTTCTAGGAGAAGTAGATGAGTGTTCCCTTAAGTGGTGACTCCGGGACTTGAACAAAGGGATCCCGCCCTCTCACTGGCCTGAAAGGGACTTTCTGTTTAATGGTTGGACCATAAACATGTTGTTCATTAGAGGAGCGCTGGTACTTAAGGAGACAGATGTAACACAGGGGTAAAACGGTAATTTGACCTAGTCGTGATTACGAAGACTCGTGAAGGATTGACTTACTGGTATAGGTCTATATCCGTGGACACAGAAATGTTCTACAGTGAGAAGAGTTCAGTTGTGGGTCTTTAGTGGAATGACCCACAGTTAATGAATATTGGTTAACCTGATTAATGAGTTTAATCGATTAACCTCATATCATTGGAGCTTCTGATCTATAGGACCATTAGGTCCCCCTGCTAGCTCGTAAAGAGTAATTAGGAACAATTATATATTGAGAGAATTTGAATATAGTTCAAATTCATATTGGGAATTAAGTTAATTGTATGAGATACAAATTAATATAATGTATAAGGATACATTAAAATGTAAAGTCTAATTTGAAATTAAACTTTATTATTATGAGAGAAATAAATATTTGAAGAAGTTCAAATATTAATATGAATTTGATTCATATTAAATTTATAGGATATAAGAGAATTGGAAGGAGTTCCAATTTTAATATGAATTTGATTCATATTATAGAATTAATTAATTAAAGGCCTGAAATTAAATATATGATATTTAATTGGGTAATTAATTAATTAACTAATAGAAGGTCGGAAATTAAATATATGATATTTAATTGGTGATTAATTAATTTAAAGAATTAATTAATTGGAAATTAATCAATTATGGAAATGATTAATCACTTATGGAAGTAATTAATCATTTATGGAAATGATTTAATCACTTATGGAAGTGATCAATCATTTATGGAAAAGATTAATCAATTATGGAATTGATTGGTTATGGAATTGATTGATTATTGAAAAGATTAAATCAGTTATGAAAATAATTAATTTTAAATGAATATTTTATTCATGACCTTCTTCCTATAAATAGAACACTAACCTTAGGGTTTAGGTACTACAACATATGGCCACCATAAGACCCTCTCATATTCTCTCAACTCAAGAACTCTAGGGAGAATTTTCTCTATAGAGTTTTTCCCATTCAAGATTAGGCAGTCCCACAACTACGTTCCTAATCTCAGAGTTATAGCGGGGAAGATCAAATGGTGGTGTTCTTCGTTGTTGCAGAGCAATCAAGAATCATTCTTGATTTTCAGAGATGTCAACAGAGGTTTGCTTCTCTTTTCTTTATTATAGATTTAAATCTAAATTTTGTATGCTTAGCCTTAAGTTGCTATAGAATTTGTTCTATGATTTTTTTCAATGTAATGATATTTTTTGGATACACAAAATTAACTACGAATTGGTCCCAATTACGCTTCCGCTTTATCTGAATTCGGGAATTCCAAATCCTTTCAATTGGTATCAGAGCCGATCGTAGATTTATTTTCGTTTCTCTAAAATTAGCATTGGTTCAATGGTGGGTATTTTAATTTCATATATGTGATATTTGGTTTAATTTACAAAATTTATTATTTAGGCATATTTGTTGGGATTTGATTTATACTTTTGATTAGATCAATTGTAAATGCCAAAAAGGAAATGATTTGAAGACCAAGATATGTCTTGGATTTAAATTATTGTAATTTAAATTGCTTTTAATTTGTTAGGATATGCCAAATATGCCGGTCAATTTTGGTAGTTTTAATTTAATTATGTATGTGATGTATGTATTAAATTAATTGATTGTTGCATAAAGTATGTCATTTAGTTTAAAATCCCACCACAGGTTAAGTATATTCATGCATATTTATTATTATAAATGTTATAATGTGTGAAATATGTATGAATTTTATTTTCATGAGTATTAAATATAAATTGTTATGATTAAATGCATGAAAATGGAGAAGCATTGAGCATGAAATTACTTTAGTAAAAAAATATAAAAAGTTATATTTATGAAAGTGTTATGTTAATGTATGAAAATGTGAAAGCTCATTTTAATTTTCTTGGGTAATTAATTTAAGAGTTAGATTAATTGAAGAAAATTAATTTGCATTGAGCATGAAATTACTTAGTTTAAAAATATAAGAGTTATATTTATTTAAATAAGTAATTACCATGCTTAATTAATTTTAATTATATATTAATAATAAATGTTATATCAATGTATGAAAATGGTAATGCTTAATTTTAATTTTCTTGTATACTTAATTTAAGAGTTAGGTTAATTAAAACTAAATTAAATTGCATTGAGCATGACATTGTCTTAGATTAATATAATTGTTATATTTTTCATATGTCATGTATGCTTGTATATGGTTTATAAATTAATTAGAATTCGATTGTTAATTTATGTCACCATAGTAGCATGTTATAGGGTTAATTCATTAAAATTTATAAGTGTATAGAACTAATGAATAGAAACTGTTAATCTATAACAAAGAATTGCATGCAAACATAGGATCTTAGGATAAATGGATTAATTTTACAATGTTTAAAATTAATTAAACCTAAAATCACATTTCTAATAGGATTAGAATTATTCTTACTTAGAATTAAAATTAGTTGTAATTGACTAAGTAGGAAAAACATTGCTATGATTATAAGGGAACTCCACCGATAAAGTTCTGTCTAAGGCTGTAGGTATTTAAGTTGACGGTTTACAGAACACCTCCTACCTGGGAACTGACCCGGAATACCAGAGTTGAATTAATCATAGTTAAATGTTAGCATGCAATGTCACTAGGTTTGTTAAAAGTATTTAATACACCTAGATCTTTAGAGTAAAGACCTTACATTACTGTGGTTATAAGGGAACTCTCTCGGTAAAGTTCTGTCTAAGGCTGGGGGTACTTAAGATGATTGTTTACGGAACACCTCCTACCTGGGAACTGACCCAAACCTTGAGTTGAATTAATCATAGTAATGTTGACTTGCAATGTTGGGTTTATTAAAAGAAGTTTAATTCACCTAAAACATTGCGGCTGAATCCTTTCGATAATTGTTATAATAGGATCAAACTTAGATATATTGACTTAGCAGAATTTTATCTAAGTTAAACAACCCTAAATTAACCTTAGGACATTTTCGGTGGGAGGAAAATTACAAAATGAGATTTAAATCAAGTTTTGCTCCTACGTCCCTATATTCACAACATGAGGTTCATGCTCGGCTTTGAGTCGCCTTAGGAGCGGCCTCCCTTCGGAAAGTGTTTGCATTAATCAATAACAAGGTGAATGGAAAAAATGTCTAAAGTAAGTGGGAGCGGGACACGTGTCAACGTATCCCTCGATCTTCGCCCCTAGTTCACACCGTGAGAGTCCTATGATCCGCCTGCAGGTTGTCCTGGCGCAACCATCCCTTCGGAGGGCCTGATCATAAGATTTGGAACACCGTGAACTCCTGAATAGGATAGGGTCACTTAGGCTAATCACCAACAATTGTCTTTCCCTTCGGTAGCCTGTTGTTGCGTGCCTCTGAAATCTGAAAGTGGGAGGGTTACACGTATGGGGATGAGTTAAATGTGTTAGATTATTTGTAATGGGTTAGTGCAATTAATATTACAAGATATTTGTTACTTCAGCAATTATATAATAATTTTATGCGTATTGTCTTAAGTCATTTTATAAATAACGGTAATACAACAAGCTTAAACGAAAAATTGTGGTAAATAATTCTAGGATTATTTTTAACTGGGGAATGTCTTCATGCCCCATATGTTTAAATCATTAAGAATTGTTCTTGATGAATATGACATAGAACTCTACTTAGCAAAAGAGAACTTGTTCAAGACCGTAATTTTCATTTACCTGTCTTGAAAACGTGATCAGTGAAGAATAGTGATTCTCCCTGAATACTTGATTCAAGAGCCACAAATCACGTGTGTTCTTCTTTTAAAGGAATAAGTTCCTGGGAACAACTTGTTGCTTGTCTAATAACTCTCAAAGTTAGAATTAGAGAGGTTATTTTGGCTATAGCAGTGGGGAACATTAAGTTATTTTTCTCAGTGGGAGAAAATACATATTATTAGATAATGTGTATGTAATTCCTAAGATAAAAAAAATGATTTCTGTGTCTTATTTGTTGGAACAATGTTACTCTTTACCTTTCTCTGCTTACGCAGTTTTATTTCAAGAAAGGGAGTTGACATTTGTTTAGCTTTACTGGAAAGTAACCTAAATGTTGTAAGACTAATCAAGAGTAAAGCAGTCATGAACACTGAGTTGTTTAAGACTGCTACTACTAAATGTGAAAATAGGCAAAGGATTTCTCCTAAAGGAAAATACCTTTTTTTGGTTTTAAGGTAGACGATATTAATCTCAATTTGATTGGGAGATTGGTCAAGAGTGAACTTCTAAGTGAGTTAGAAGATGACTCTCTACTACCTTGTAAGTCATGCCTGATGGGCAACATGACTGATAGGTCTTTTACTGGAAAAGATCTAAGAGCCAAAGAGCCCTTGGAGCTTGTACATTTAGATCTTTGTGGTCCAATATGTTAAAAGCGGTGGGAGGGCATGAATAATTCATCTATAGATAATTATTCAAGGTATGAGTATCTCAACCTAATGCAACTTAAGTCTAAAGCTCTTGAGAAATTCAAAGGGCTTGGAACTAAGTTGGAAACTTGTTAGGTGAGATGATAAAAACACTTCGATCTGGTCGAGGTGTAGAGTATGTGGGACTTGAGATTCCAAGACTATTTAATAGAACATGGAATTACATCCCAACAATCAACCCATGGTACACCTAAAAAGAACTGTGTATCAGATAGGAGAAATAGAACCCTATTGGACATGGTTCGATTCATTATGAGCTATGCTCATTTGCCTTACTCGTTTTGGGGCAATGTAGTGTTGATTGCAGTATGTATTTTGAACAACGTTCCATAAACAAAATGTTTCTGAAACATTTTTATTGATTTGTGGATAAGGCGTAAAAGTGATTTACGTTATTTTTGGGGACATTGTTCAAAAGTATACCTATTCGTAGGCTACCCCATGGAAACGAGAGATGTGGATATTTCTTCAATCCACAAGAGAATAAAGAATTTGTACTGACAAATGTTACATTCTCAGAAGAAGACCACATGAGAAATAATAAGCCACAAACTAAGGTCGTTTTAAGTAAATTAACTGATGAAGCTACAAAAATATCAACAAGAGTTGTTGATAAGTCAACAAGGGTTGTTGATAATGCTGGACCTTTTAACAAGAGTTTTTGATAGGGTCAATACAATTGGTTAGTTACATTTATCTCAAGAGTTGAGAGTGCCTGGATGTAGTGGGAGAGTTGTTCTACAACCTGATCGTTACATGGGCTTAATAGAAGCCCAGATCATCAGACCTGATGATGGCATTGAGGATCCACTGTCTTAAAGCAAGGCAATGAATAATATTAACTAGGACTAGTGGATTAAAGTCATGCACCTGGAAATGAAATCTATGTGTTTCAATTCTATCTGGGACCTTGTAGATCAACCTTATGGGGTAAAACCTATAGGTTGCAAATGGATCTATAAGAGAAAACGAGACATTAAAAGTATCTACATGTCTCAACCAGAATAGTTCATTTATCAAGATCAAAAGCAAAAGGGTTTGCAAGCTTAAGTGATCCATTCATGGATTGACCTAAGCAATTCGATCTTGGAATATAAGATTTGATACTGTGATCAAATCTCCTGGCTTTGATAAGAACATTGATGAATCTTGTCTTAACAAGAATATCGTCAATAGTTCAGTAGCTTTATTAGTGTTGTAAATGATTGATATCCTAATCATTGGGAATGATGTAGGTTATTTTACTGACTAGTAAAAGGAGCTAGCAGCTCAATTTCCAAATGAAAATTTTGGAGAAGCTGAGTTTGTTCTTAGGATCCAAATTGTTAGGAACCGTAAGAACAAAAAGCTAGTCTTGTCTCAAATATTTTATATCTACAAAATGTTAGTTAGATATAAGATGCAGAATTCCAATAAGGGTTCTCTACCTTTCAGACATAGAATTCTTTTGTCTAAGAAATTGTTTTCTAAGACACCTCAAGAGGTTGAGGGCATGAGACGAATGCCCTATATGCAGTAGGGATTGTCAGTAAGTATGATCAATCTAATCCAAGATTCGATCACTGGAAAACCGTTAATAATATCCTCAAGAATATGAGGAGAAAGAGGAACTATATGCTCGTGTATGAGACTAAGGATTTGATCCTTACAGGATACACTAACGCGAATTTTAAGACTGATAAGGATTTAGGGAAATCTACATCAGTATCTGTGGTCACTCTTTACGATGGAGCTATAGTATGACATAGTTACAGTCTTGACCGTATAGGCCGAAAACATAACTGCTTGTGAAGCAGCGATAGAGACTATATGACTTAGGAAGTTCTTGATTGATTTGGAATGTGTTCAAAATGTAAACTTGCTCATCACACTTTATAGTGATAGAGTTGTGTTGTGGCAAATTCAAAAGAACATCGCAGCCCAAGACAAGCAGCAGATTAAATTGAATGAAATATTGCTGATTCATTTACAAAGACTCTCTCGGCTAAAGTGTTTGAGGGTCATCTAGAAGGTCTAGATCTACGAGTAATGTACAAAGATGAAATCTAGGGAAAGTGGGAGAAATGTAATGGGTATAGTGATGCCCTAGTTTAGTGTATTTGTACATTGTATATGTTTTATACATGTATTTATACACCTGCTGCTGTATAGATTATTGTACATCCCCCTAAATAAGAGTTTTAGTTCAAGTGGGAGTTTGTTGGGTTTTATGCCCTAAAACTCGTAGATAGTGAATGTAAACAAATTGTATACATGTTTCAATAAATTGTTATTGAGTTTCTACAATTAAGTGTTATTGTTAAATATTGCACAATTTAACCCAAATCCAATAAACTAAGATCCAAGGTTGTTTACACGTGACTTGAACTAGTATGTGGGGACATACAGTGATCGGTGTTCAAGTAACAACCTAAAAGGTCTATAGTACAAGGATAAGGCTGGGTACCTTATCCTGTTAACACTATGTGATATGACCCGCTTTGTATTCGATACAAGAGTATTGATCCAAGGCGTCCATGTAGAAGACATGCGAGCAGGGGTATCCTATGCAATGAGTTTGCATAAGACCGAACCACGAAATAGTAAACCACTAGATGTAACACTGTTAACTAGTTAGGTTACTGTTTCAATAAGATGACCTAGGTAACTCAGTTTTAATCCTGAGTGTGTTATGAACTCCTTCTCACGAGGGATTGTCCTTTGATTAATATGGGTGAGAGTAGCCTGCACGCCGACTCAATAAGCCTACCTTCTTGGGAACGAGACCAAGTGGGGGGCTGGGGACTTGACAACACAAGATGGAATTCACTCATTCTCACTTCTAGGAGAAGTAAATGAGTGTTCCCTTAAGTGGTGACTCCGGCACTTGAACAAAGGGATCCCGCCCTCTCACTGGCCTGAGAGGGACTTTCTGTTTAATGATTGGACCATAAACAGGTTGTTCATTACAGGAGCAATGGTATTTAAGGAGACAGATGTATGATAGCTAGCAGAAATGTCGTTATTTTAGTCCTAAAATATTAAGCTTTTTAGTGCTTTAATGGTGTTTTTATTGAAGATATTTAATATATTTTGTTATTTGGTCTTTAGGAGCAAAATTGTGGATTTTGGTGAAAAAAATGCCCAAAAAGAAGCCATTCAAACCCAATTTCCATACATGGGTAAAGGGGGAAGCCATGAAGGTCAACCACGAAGAAAAGGCCCAAAAGAAATGAAGAGAGACCCAAATTCAAGCCCAAAATCATGCCAGAAATTTCTGGAATTCGCCTAGCGTCGAGACGCTGTAGGGACAGCGTCGTGACACTGATCCCATTTCTTGGCCGGCAAGTCGATGACGTCACAGCGTCGTGACGCTACCCCATTCCCGAGCCTATAAATAGCGCCCCTTGGATCCATTTTTTATCATCAATCACCATTTCCTTCATTCTTTCCTTGCTTTCTTTGTCTCCTTTGGAGCCTCTCTCAAGGCTTTCTAGCCTTTTTGAGAGTTCTTTTAGTGGGAAAAAATTGGGGAATTTTGGGGAGCATTCCAGGAGGTTCAAGGTGTGCTCGGAGGGACTCCAAGCGTCAGCGAAGGGGTCTTCGAAGGTCAATTGCTTCCCTTTTATTATGCTCATAATTATGCTTTCCATTGTAAATTTTGTGGATATTTTAGCTATGTATAGCTAAACCCCAATTTGGGGTCTTGAAATGAAATGATAGTCAAAATGTTGTTATAATTGCCTATCTTTTGCCCTTTTTACTAATTATTTGTATGAATGTGCTTAATGTTGTATGCAATCTGGCCAATTGTATATTGATCTGATTCTTAATGAAGACTCGTCGGAGAGAAGTTAGGATAGATCATAATCCATGCAACTAGTTTAATTGCCCGTCGTGACAACGAGATTAGTTGATTAAATTAGATTCCTAAAATGAATCAGAGCGTAATTATTAATGATTTTTAATGGCGCTAAGGACACTTAGGTTGTTAAAATGAATTAATTACCATTAGGGGAGACCGACAGGAGAACCTAGGTGATTAACGAAGATTCTAGGATTATGATTAGTTGGGCATCGAGATAGGATAATTATAATAATTGTTTAGCTAATAATTGATTTTCAAGACCCCACTTCCAATAAAAAAAAAAAATCTTTCTCCATATTTTATTTTTCTTGATTGATCAAATTGATTTCTTTAATTGTTTGGATTTTTAAATTCTCTTTAATTGCATGTTTTGGTCCCTAGATATTATTTCTCCCAAAGTATTTTTAGTGTTCAAAGAATTTTTGCTTGCTTAATTTTCATTTCGCCTCCCTGTGGATTCAATACTCGGAATTCTTCCGTTTACTATTACTTGTGACGACCCATGCGCTTTCGGTAATTGCCTAACAATGTAACACAGGGGTAAAACAGTAATTTCACCCAACCGTGATTACGAACACTCGTGAAGGATTGACTTACCGGTATAGGTCTATATCCGTGGACACAGAAATGTTCTACAGTGAGAAGAGTTCAGTTGTGGGTCTGTAGTGGAATGACCCACAATTAATGAATATTAGTTAACCTGATTAATAAGTTTAATCGGTTAACCTCATATCATTGGAGCTTCTAATCTGTAGGTTCATTAGGTCCCCTTCTAGCTCGTAAAGAGTAATTAGGAACAATTATATCTTGAGAGAATTTGAATATTGTTCAAATTCATATTGGGAATTAAGTTAATTGTATGAGATACAAATTAATACAATGTATAATGATACATTAAAATGTAAAGTCTAATTAGAAATTAAACTTTATTATTATGAGAGAAATAAGTATTTGAAGAAGTTCAAATATTAATATGAATTTGATTCATATTAAATTTATAGGATATAAGAGAATTGGAAGGAGTTTCAATTTTAATATGAATTTGATTCATATTTTAGAATTAATTAATTGAAGGCCTGAAATTAAATATATGATATTTAATTGGGTAATTAATTAATTAACTAATAGAAGGTCGGAAATTAAATATATGATATTTAATTGGTGATTAATTAATTTAAAGAATTAATTAATTAGAAATTAATCAATTATGGAAATGATTAATCACTTATGGAAGTAATTAATCATTTATGGAAATGATTTAATCACTTATGGACATGATTTAATCACTTATGGAAGTGATCAATCATTTATGGAAAAGATTAATCAATTATGGAATTGATTGGTTATGGAATTGATTGATCATGGAAAAGATTAAATCAGTTATGAAAATAATTGATTTTAAATGAATATTTTATTTATGGTCTTCCTCCTATAAATAGAACACTAACCTTAGGGTTTAGGTACTACAACATATGGCCACCGTAAGGCCCTCTCATATTCTCTCAACTCAAGAACTCTAGGGAGAATTTTCTCTCTAGAGTTTTTCCCATTCAAGATTAGGCAGTCCCACAACTACGTTCCTAATCTCAGAGTTATAGCGGGGAAGATCAAATGGTGGTGTTCTTCGTTGTTGCAGAGCAATCAAAATTCATTCTTGATTTTTCAGAGACGTCAACAGAGGTTTGCTTCTCTTTTCTTTATTATAGATTTAGATCTAAATTTTGTATGTTTAGCCTTAAGTTTCTATAGAATTTGTTCTATGATTTTTGCCAATGTAATGATATTTTTTGGATAAACAAAATTAACTACGAATTGGTCCCAATTACGCTTCCGTTTCCGCTTCATCGGAATTAGGGAATTCCAAATCCTTTCAATACTATTTCAAGGTCATCTGCTGAGGCTGAACACAGAGCTTTGGCCACCACTACAAGTGAACTTGTTTGGCTTCTTCAGCTTCTACAAGAATTCCAAATCTTTTCGCCTGCGCCTGTTGTAATATTCTGCGATAATCAGTCCGCAATTCATATTGCTACAAATCCTGTTTTTCATGAGAGGACCAAACATATAGAGATAGATTGCCATTTTGTCCGAGACAGAATAGTCAAAGGAGAAGTCAAGTTGTTGCCCATCTGTTCCAGTTTACAGCTTGCTGATATTTTTACTAAGGTTCTTCCTCATTCCATTTTTTATGTATTACTTTCTAAGATGAGAATTCTCAATATACTAAGCCCATCTTGAGGGGGGAGTATTAAGATAGTTAATTAGTTTCCCTTATTTGTGTTTAGTTTGTTAAATTAATTAGTTTCATTCTTTTATGTTAGGTTGTTAAATAGTTTGTTTCTCATTTTTGTTATTTCTGGTGTATAGTTTGGCTATATATACAACCTTGTTATCAATGGAACATCATGCAAAGTTTTATGTCTCTCCTAGTCTTAATAATTTTTAACAAGTCAAAAGACTTTTGATTTTAGAGGACAAACTCCCATGTTGATACCATTTGAAAATGGTCGAAGGACGTGCCCTACGATCTCATTTGCCCTTCAAATTATGCATTTTACACTTGCAAACTTGTTACATGGATTTACAATCGATAGACCATTAGAAGAACTGCTTCACATGGAAGAGAGTATTGGATTGACCAGTGTTAGAAAAGCTCCGCTCGAAGTTGTTTTAACTCCATGCCTACCCGCCTAAGTTTATGGGTAATTCACAATCAATTTTTGCAACAGAAGTGAAACTATTTCAAATTTAAAAATGTGGAGGATATCCGAAAAACTAGTAATATATTAAGACATGAATTTTATGGTGCTTTAATGCTAACAACTGTTACTATATAGTGGTTTTTCTTTTTCTGAGTTTTATGGTGCTTTAATTTTGTACGTATTGCTAAATATTCAAATAGCAGAGACTGAAAATCTAAAACTAAAGAAAATGAGTCTGAGATGCTATAGAGTACTACATTAATAGTGAAAGCTTTGATAAATAATTATAAACAAAATAGTTACGTAGGGCTCGTTTGATAACGTTCTTGTTTCTCATTATTTCAAAAACAGACGTGTTTGATAACTCATACTTGTTTCTTGTTTCTAAATTTCTAGAAACATTTCTAAAAAAGAGGCAAAATTTGAGAAACTACAAAAAGGTGTTTCTCAAACTCAGTTTCTGTTTTTTTTTTAATCTTTCATGCATGTATCTATCTCTCTCTCTCATTCCTACACCAATCTTTTCTCGCCACCGCCGACCTCCAACTATCGGCCATCGCTGACCTCCGTCGACCTCTGACTACCAACTGCTACTGACCTCTGCGACCGCTTGCCACCGTTGACCTTCGACTACCAATTGCCATCGACAAGCTACCACCGTGGACCTCTGGCTACCGGCCACCGTCAATCTCTGACTTCCAGTTATAACATGCAAAAAGGTTATCATTTTCCTATTATTTTTAGGGGAAAAATACACTTTTGGTCCCTGAGGTTTGGGTTAAGTGACAGTTGGGTCCCTGAGTTTTCAAACTCAACAAAAATACCCCTGAGGTTTGAGATAAGTAGCATTTTGGTCCCTGCCGTCAATTTTTCCGTTAAATCTTAACAGTTGCTGACGTGGCACTATTATTTTAATAAAAAGATTATTTTTCTAATTTTTTAAATAAAATAGTAATAAATTAAATAAAAAAATATTTTTAATTATTATTTTTATTTCTTTTTCCCTCTCTCTCTTCCTCCTCTTCTTATTCCTCTTCTTCTTCCTCTTCTAATCCATCATCTTCCTCTCCTACTTCTTCTACCACCGGCTGCCGCCCGTCGCCGGCGCCGGCGACATTTTTTTTTTTTAATCTTTTCTTCTCTTTCTCTTCCCTTTCCCTTCTCTTCTTCCTTCCTTCTTCTGTTTTTTTTTATAAACGGAGAATGTAACGACGAGGGAGGTCCCTCCCTCCCTCCCCGTTACAGATCTGTAACGGCGAGGGAGGGAGGTTTCCGGCGCCGGAGTCGCGAGAGGGAGGTCCCTCCCGCGACTCCGGCGCCGGAAACGTGGGAGGGAGGTCCCTCCCTCCCTCGTCGTTACATTCTCCGTTTATAAAAAAAAAACAGAAGAAGGAAGGAAGAAGAGAAAGGAAAAGGAAGAGAAAGAGAAGAAAAGATAAAAAAAAAAAAAAGTCGCCGGTCGCCAGCGCCGGCCGGCTTTCTCCGGTGCTGGCGATGGGCGGTGGCCGGTGGTAGAAGAAGTAGGAGAGGAAGATGATGGATTAGAAGAGGAAGAAGAAGAGGAAGAAGAAGAGGAGGAAGAGAGAGAGGGAGAAAGAAATAAAAATAATAATTAAAAATAAT
Source organism: Luffa acutangula (assembly GCA_036850905.1). Lineage (NCBI taxonomy): Eukaryota > Viridiplantae > Streptophyta > Magnoliopsida > Cucurbitales > Cucurbitaceae > Luffa > Luffa acutangula. The sequence goes on along the minus strand of CM072087.1, from coordinate 24,429,778 downwards.
TTTTTATTTAATTTATTACTATTTTATTTAAAAAATTAGAAAAATAATTTTTTTATTAAAATAATAGTGCCACGTCAGCAACTGTTAAGATTTAACGGAAAAATTGACGGCAGGGACCAAAATGCTACTTATCTCAAACCTCAGGGGTATTTTTGTTGAGTTTGAAAACTCAGGGACCCAACTGTCACTTCACCCAAACCTCAGGGACTAAAAGTGTATTTTTCCCTATTTTTAGCTAGTTTTGCGCTTAAATTATGAGCTTTAATGTCTTTTTATGTCGATTTTGTAGAAAACCGAAAACCATGAATTTTATGAATTTCAAGACCTAAATGAAGACTTTGGGCCGTAAATGGAGAAAAGAAAAAAAGATATTTGAAAGGGATGCCCAAAAAGCCCAAAAGAAATGAAGAATGAGGCAAAAATCTCCATATAGAGCTTCTAGAAGGCCTAGTGTCGAGACGCTAGGACTAGAGCGTCTCGACGCTTGGCTGGCAGTGGAGAAAGATCTGGAATCGCAACAGTGTCCCGATGCTGTCCGCGTAGCGTCACGACGCTGCGTCAACTTCTGCGCCAAGAAAAGTATGATGTCAGAAAGCCTCCGTCCAGCACCTATAAATAGCCCCCTCTCCCAAGGTTCAAATCATCCCATTTTTGGGGAGCTTTCCCCTAGCCTAATAGAGAGAAAAAGTGAGAAGAATTATGGAGAAAAATGTTGGAATTGAACGAGATTCCAAGGCTCAAGATTCGAGATAACCGTAGCGAAAGCTTGAGATCAACGTATCGGTTATTTCTTCCTTACTTCTTTATAATGCCTTATTGTAATTTGAGTTAGGCATATAGATCAAGATCACTTGGGCACAATTATTTCCATTTGTGAGTAGATCTTGAGACCTAGGGCCGTTATTCTACCTAATTGGATATTGTAGGTTAATTCATTAGAAATTGTAACGAAATTCTTTATCTTTCATCTATGTAATTCATTCTTAGTGCTTTTAATCTCGTTATCATGGATTAATTGATGTGTTGGTCCAAATTGATACTCGACAGAGAGAAATTAGATTAGATCCAAATTGCATGGCTAACGATTGCATGGAGCACGAGAGTGAAAGAAAATTGTTAGAAATTGATAATGAAGTTGCTTAATGCCATACTATGATTAACTAAGGAGATAGACACATGAATTAGTTATGATAGTATGAGATGTGGAGGAGCTTGAAAGAGAAATCCGCTTAAAATTACTTCTAGATTTATGGAATTAAAGATTAGTAAGTACATTCTTCTAATTAATTGGGCCACATATCCAAAAAGCTAGATAGAACCCTAGGTCAAGTCCCCTTAATAGGAGATTTTCTTTCATTGCATGATTTCTCTAGTTTCTTGTTAATTCTTAATTCTTGAGAGTTGATCTTCTAAATAAAATTAAATCACGATGGTTCTTGGTAATTAATGGAATTAATTCAATTTCCCTGAGGATTCGATACTCGAAATACTTTCCGTTTTAATATTACTTGGGCAACCGTACGCTTGCGGAAAATTCCACAACAACCAGTCGTCGCCGACCTCTGTCGACTAACCGCCACTGTGGACCTCTGACTACCGACTACTGTCGATCTTTGACTACCGGTCACCACTGACCTCCACCAACCAGTCGCCACCATTAACCTCCGACTACCGACCACAGCTGACTGACTGCTACTGTCGACCTCCGACTATTGGTTGTCGCTGACCTCTATCGACCTCCAACTACCGGTCGCTGTCGACCTCGACTACCGATCTTCACCGACCTCCACCGACTACTAGCCACCACCGTCAACCTACGACTATAAGCCTCCACCGATTGACATTCGACTATCAGCCGCCATCGTCGACCTCCGACTCTGGTTGCTACTCACCTCCGTCGACCGACCACCACAATCAACCTTCGGCTAATGACCATCGCCGACCTCCCCTGACTGCCCTCTGTCGACCTTCGACTACCAGCCATCGTCGATCGACCTCTGCCGACCAACTGCTACTGTCGACCTACGATTATCGACCGACCGCCACCGTCGACCTCCGACTAGCGACCTCCGCCGACTAACCACCAATGTCGACTTCCAACTACCGGCTGCCACTGTCGACCTCTATCTATCAGGCGACGCCAACCTTTGACAATCGGCCGCTGCCGTCGACCTCCGACTACCGTTGCCGTCGACTTATGCCAACCTTCACTAACCGACCTCCACCGACCGACCGCTACCGTTGACCTCCAACACCAGGCTTCCGTCGACCTCCGTCGATCGGTCGCTACTGTCGGCCTCCGCAAACCGGCCGCCACCGTCAACCTCCGACTACCGACCACCGTCGACCTCCCTCAACCAACCGCCACCGACAACATCTGACTATAATTTTAATGTATGTTACATATAATTTTTATATTATATTGACCAAATTTTATTTCAACCAAAAATCAAGAAACGATAAACAGTTACCAAACACATATTTGTTTATGTTTTTTTTTTGTAAAGAAACAAGAAACATACATAGTTATCAAATATGTTTCTATTTTTAGGTCTTAAAAACAAGAATCACGAAACAGGAAACAAGAAATAAGAAACGAGAAACGAGAACGTTATCAAACGTGCCCTTAACGTCTCATCTATTCGAAAAAGGTTGTTACATAAGTGACAATTTTTTTTTTTTTTTTTTGAAATAAGTGACAATAATTAGATTGTGTTAGCTAGGTTAAGTAATTTTATAATATGATTCATGTAATTACTCCATTCGATAACTATTTGATTTTTGAAAATTATGCATGTGTGTATTTTTTTTATTTTTTTATTTTTTGCAATTTCTTTATGAGGATAGTTTTCATCTTTTGGAATTTCTAGCCAGCTCAATTCAAAAAAACAAAAACAAGTTTTTAAAAACTACTTTTTTAGGCTCCATTTGATAACTATTTGGTTTTTGTTTTTTTATTTTTGAAAATTATGTTTGTTTTCTCTCAATTTCTTTACAATGGTTTTCATTTTTATGAAAGACACATTTGAATTTATAGCCAAATTTAAAAAATAAACACAAGTTTTTTAAAGTTACTTTTTTTAGTTTTCAAATTTTGACTTGGTTTTTTAAAATATGGGAAGAAGGTAAATAATAAAACAAAGAAACTTATAGATAGAAACTTATAGACAGATTTTAGAAGAAATTCCAAGGGATGATGCTCAATCCATCTATCTGCTGCCTCTGCAAAAGTAATGAGGAGTCCTTAGACCACCTTTTAGTTCATTGTAATTGGGCATATGAATTTCGCTCTCGCATCTACCAAGCTGTCAGTATTCAATCGTCGACCCCACTTCATGTGGAATTTCTTTGCTTTGAAGCTTTTGTCACCCTTTTTCACTCTCAAAAGGATGTAGTTAGAATCAACATTTTTGTAGCGACCCTCTAGAATTTGTGGGAGAAAAACAATCGGTTCAAGACAAGTACTCCCCGTAACTTTGTGCAACTCTGGGACGATTCTTTATCGCTAGCGGCTTTTTGGTCTACCAAATCTAAATTTTTCATGAATTATGATTCGACTGTTGGAAATATAATCATTAAATCTCAATTCATGATTATTCAAGAATACATAAATATCATTCAACAAGAACAACCATGAAAAGAGTTATAATACGATCTAAGCATGGAAGCAAGCCAAAATAAAATTAATTAGAGATGTATAAATACCTGGATCCATGAAATACTCTATTGTAGAACGTGTGTGGTTTAGGTCATCCTCAACTATGCAACTTAGACCTTGAATTGGCAGTTCTCTCTATCAGATGGGGAATAGGAGACTAAAGAGGCATGGTGTATTGGGGACCATAACCTTGTATTTATAAGTTGATCCTAGGGTTTCCCATAATCCCCTAGGATCAAGCAGGCTGGTTTTTTGCTCAGCAGGCCACACCTCTTTATGAGAAGTCATGGGCCCATAATCAAGACCACATAATATGCCCATTGAATAGCCCAAATATAATTGTTATTTAATTTGTTACCCACGTATGAATTAATTATTAAAATTAATTCCGACAATCTCCCACTTGGGTAACAATTTCCTTATTAACAATTATCAATTTATCCTTTACTGCACAACTTAATGCTATTCTAAAATAAACTTCCCTTTAATCACAATCCAGTCCATTTTGTATACCAATGAGGAACCAAAGCTTTTCTTTTTTCACAGATCAAGTGTGGAAGAGCAGCATGGAAAATATACTTAGTCTTCAATGATCACCTCACAAAATATGCTCAATGACACGGATCGAGTGTGGAAGAGCAGCATGGAAATTACATGTAATGTGATCTAAACATGTCTATTCCCAACTGGTCCAACTTTATTCTTTAGAGAGATCAAACTTTACTCTTTCTATGCTTAGGTTAAACTACAGTTAGAAAGAAAGTAATTCAGAGTAACAAAAGATAATTCATCTTCCTTATTCTGCAGAAAACAAAATTGTGTCTACTTTAAGAAAGCACAAACTCCCACTCAACTGATATACCATAATTTTCACACATGTATGAGCATTATGCTCCAAAAATATTGTATGAAAGTTCTTAATGAGCGGATCCGCTATGATGGAGTTGTATTCCACTAGACACGAAGAAAAACTCTGAATTTTCTTCATCAACTAAAGCTTATAATTCTTCTATAAAAGCTTTTGTTGCAAGCTTTAGTTGCTATATGAATAACAAATTCTTGTCAAGACAACCTAATGACAAGATTTAAAATTTTTTGAGTTTATTGCCACACAAAAATGCTATGAACAAAAACTAGTGAACAACCTCGAAATGGGATCTTGTTGGCAACTCATATTATCAAAATCAATTTGACTTATGATCTCTAATTTTATTTGATTTTGATAAGTGAGCATGTATCCTTTTTGTTAAGAACCTTAAAACTCTTAGATCCAATTAAGAGTTATCAAAATTACTACAAAAATGGCCTTTAATGACAGACAGAAAAAAGGACGTGGAGCCTTTAATGACAGACAAAAAATGTGTGCCACTTTTAATGTCAGACGCATGTTTTTTCGAAATTTCGGACTTTTAATGTCGGTCATTGCTGAAATTAAAAAGTCACTTTTAATGTTGGGCATTGCCCGACATAAAAGCCCGATTTTTTTTTTTTTGTTTAGGGTTTCTAGTTCCACGCCTCCTTTTTTTTCACTTTGAGCGTTTCTCTCCTAGTGCTCCCACGCGACCACACCTCTGTCTTTCACTTTCATGCAAAATGCCATTCCTCATGTCGGTCGCCACTTCCCACGTCGGTCGTCGCTCCTTCCTTTCACTTTCAGCCTTTCACTTTGATTCGAGGTAGTACATAACTGTCATTGAACCACCATCGCTCGCAACTTTCCCTTCGTTCGAAACAAAGAGGCAGTTGTTGGTGTTAAAATCACACATGCGAAAGCAATTTTGGATCTTAGGCACACAATTTGATCAATTTAATCCTAGAAGGAGATGTTGGGTTTTATGCCCTAAAACTCGTAGATAGTAAATGAAACAAATTAATCGATCTCAATAAAGTGTTATTTGAGTAATTCAGTAATTTGGTTATTGAATAATCGAGTTTGCATTAATAAACCCTAAATCCAATAAACTAAGATCCACTGTTGTTTAAATGAAACTTGGACTAGTATGTGGGGACATATGGGGATCAGTGTCCAAGTAACAATCTAAAAGGTCTATAGTATAGAGATAAGGTTGGGTACCTTATCCTGGTGACACTATGTGATACGACCCACCTTGTATTCGATACAGATGCAATGATCCAAAGCATCCATGTAGGAGACATGTGAGTGGGGGTATCCTATGCAATGAGTTTGCATAAGACCAGACCGCGAAATAGTAACCACTAGATGTAACGCCGTTAACTAGTTTAGGTTTCTATTTCAATAGGATGACCTAGGTACCTCAATCTCAATCCTAAGTCTGTTATGAACCCCTTTCAAGAGGGATTGTCCTTAGATTTGTATGGGTGAGACTGGCCAGTTCGCCGACTCAATAATCCTACCATTTCAAGGGCAAGACCGAATGGGGGCTGGGAACATAACAGTACAAGATGGAATTCACTCCTTCCCCTATTGGGGTAAGTAGATGTGTGTTCCCTCAAGGGCTGATTTCAGGGCTTGAACAAAGGCGCGCAGTATTCTCCTAGCCTGAGAGGAACTCCTGTTTAGTGGTTGAACCCTAAACAACTTGTTCATTAGAGGAATCAGTAGTACTTAAGGAACCAGAGGTAACCCAGGGGTAAAACGGTAATTTGACCCAGCTGGTGTTACGAACACACGTGAAGGATTGACTTACTGCTTGGTCCATATCCATGGACACAGAAATATTCTACAGTGAGAAGAGTGCAGTTGTGGGTCTTTAGTGAAGTGACCCATAGTTAACGAATGTTGACTAAACTTGGTCAATGAGTTTGGCCAATTAGTCTCGTATCGTTGGAGCTTCTGATCTGTAGGTCCATTAGGTCCCACTGGTAGCTCGTAAAGAGACTTGAGACAATGAAGTATAAATTGTAAATTGAAAGTGTTCAATTTACTTGAGGAATCGTATAATGTATATTGATGCATTTTAATATAAAGTTTATGAAACTTTATAATATAATTTTTGAATTAATTTCAAAAATTAATTCTTGGGAGAAAATATATGAAGGAGTTCAAATAAATTTAATATGAATTGGATTCATATTAATTTTCATTTTAATAAAATCCCGAAGATTAAATATATGATATTTAATTGGGTAAATTAATTAATTATGGAATTAATTAATTATTTATTAAAATTAGAGACCTTTTCCTATTAGGAAAGAAAATATTTGAAAGAGTTCAAATAAATTTAATATGAATTGGATTCATATTAATTCTAATTTTAATAAAATCCCTAACATAAATATATGATATATAATTATGGAAATTAATTAACTATGGAATTAATTAATTATTTATTAAAATTAGGGATCTTTTCCTATTAGGAAAAAAAGTCTTGGCCTTTACCTATAAATAGGACCCCTGAGGTGGGGTGAAAGACATCCCATTCATTCTCCTTCTCTTAGAGAATTCCCCTCAAGGCTTCCTCTAGACTCCCACCAGTCTCCTGCCTCTAGAAGTCTCAGAGTCATACCAGTGTAGCCATAGTGGTGGTGTTCACACTAGTTCGTGATTAATTCACATGCAGTTGGTGAATTTAATCTGAGTCGTCAACGACAGTAAGTAATTTGTTACTTTATAAATTAGATTTAGATCTAATATTTTTGTATGCTTAGCCTTAATATATATGTAGAATAGTTCTAATATTATTGCCAATGTATTGGTATTTTAGATTAAACAAAATTAATTACGAATCGGTCCCAATCACGCTTCCGCTTTACGGAATTATGGAATTCCAATCCTTCAGGCATGCTGTCCATAAGAACAAAAACAGAGTAATCAGGTACCTACCTCTTGGAGCTCCCAATTCGTATAGTTCGATGCTTTATAATTCACACGAACGACTTTTGAACTACCATTTGAGCTTTGGAAAGGGCATAAAGCTAGTTTACATCATTTCATAATTTTGGGTTGTCCTGCACATGTGTTAGTAGCAAACCCAAAGAAGGATTCACGTTCAAAATTATGTCTATTCGTAGGCTACCCAAAAGAAACAAGAGGTGGATACTTCTTTGATCCAAAAGAAAATAAAGTGTTTGTATCGAAAAATGCTACTTTCTTGGAAGAAGACCACGTTAAAGAACACATACCACGCAGTAAAATTGTGTTAAGTGAACTTTCTGGTAAAGCTACAAATGAATCAACAAAGAGTTGTTGATGAGGCTGGACCTTCAACAAGAGTTGTTGATGAGCCCAGTTCAGAGGTTGGACCTTCAACAAGAGTTGTTGATGAGCCCAGTACATTTGGTCAAGCTCATCCTTCTCAAGAGTTGAGAATGCCTCGACGTAGTGGGAGAGTTGTTATTCAACCTGAACGCTATCTGGGTTTAGCAGAAACTCCAACTGTCATACCTAATGATGGGGTTAATGATCCATTGACCTTTAGACAGACAATGAATGATGTGGATCATGACTAGTGGGTCAAAGCTATGGACCTAAAGATGGAGTCTATGTACTTCAATCAAGTTTGGGATCTTGTAGACCTACCTGAAGGGGTTAAACCCATAGGGTGCAAATGGATCTACAAGAGAAAACGAGACGCAACTGGGAAAGTACAGACTTTCAAAGCTCGACTTGTGGCAAAGAGTTATACCCAAAAGGAGGGGGTGGACTATGAGGAAACCTTCTCCCCAGTTGCCATGTTAAAGTCAATAAGAATTCTCTTGTCCATTGCCACCTTTTATGATTATGATATTTGGCAAATGGACGTCAAGACTACCTTTCTGAATGAAAATCTTGATGAGAACATCTTGATGTCTCAACCAGAGGGGTTCGTTGCTCAAGGTCAGGAGCAAAAAGTTTGCAAGCTTAGACGATCCATTTATGGGTTGAAGCAAGCTTCCAGATCTTGGAATATAAAGTTTGACACTGCTGTCAAATCTTATGGCTTTGACCAGAACGTTGATGAGTCTTGTGTTTACAAAAGGATTATCAACAGTTCAGTAGCTTTTCTAATGTTGTATGTAGATGATATTCTTCTCAATGGGAATGATGTAGAATATCTAGCTGACATTAAAAAATGGCTATCGACTGAGTTCCAAATGAAAGATTTGGGTGAAGCTCAGTATGTTCTAGGGATTCAAATTATTAGGAATCGTAAGAACAGAACGTTAGCCCTGTCTCAAGCATCATATATAGACAAGATGTTGTCTAGATATAAGATGCAGAATTCCAAGAGGGGTTTACTACCCTTCAGTTATGGAGTTCATTTGTCTAAGGAACAGTGTCCTAAGACACCTCAAGAAATTGAGGATATGAGACGCATCCCTTATGCTTTAGCTGTGGGTAGTCTTATGTACGTCATGTTGTGTACTAGGCCTGACATTTGCTATGCAGTTGGGATAGTCAGCAGGTACCAGTCCAATCCAGGGTTAGACCACTGGACTGCAGTTAAAAACATCCTCAAGTATCTTCGAAGAACGAGGGACTATCAGCTTGTGTATGGCTCTAAGGATTTGATCCTTACAGGATACACAGACTCTGACTTTTAGACTGATAAGGATTCTAGGAAATCCACATTAGGGTCAGTATTTACCCTCAACGGGGGAGCTGTAGTCTGGCGTAGCATCAAGCAAGGATGCATTGCAGACTCCACCATGGAGGCCGAATATGTCGCTGCTTGTGAAGCAGCTAAGGAGGCTGTATGGCTACGGAAGTTCTTGATGGATTTGGAAGTTGTTCCAAATATGAACTTGCCAATCACCCTTTACTGTGATAATAGTGGTGCAGTGGCAAGTTCTAAAAAACCTCGCAGTCACAAAAGAGGCAAGCACATAGAGCGAAAATAGCATCTCATTAGAGAGATCGTGCAATGAGAGGAAGTGATCGTCATGAAGGTAGCCTCTGAGCACAATATTGCTGATCCATTTACGAAGGCTCTCACGGCTAAAGTGTTCGAGTGTCATCTAGAGGGTCTAGGTCTGCGAGATATGTACATAGAATAATCTAGGGCAAGTAGGAGAAGTGTAATGGGTATTGAGAATGCCCTAGTTTATTGTATTTATCTGTATTTGTACTTTTCATGTATTATACATTATTAATACAAACTACTATTCCTACTTCAATGATTATTCATTGAATTTTGATTGTTGATGTACATTGCCCACTAGAGTTTTAGTTCAAGTGGGAGTTGTTGGGTTTTATGCCCTAAAACTCGTAGATTGTAAATGAAACAAATTAATCGATCTCAATAAAGTGTAATTTAAGTAATTCAGTAATTTGGTTATTGAATAATCGAGTTTGCATTAATAAACCCTAAATCGAATAAACTAAGATCCAAGGTTGTTTAAATGAAACTTGAACTAGTATGTGGGGACATACGGGGATCAGTGTCCAAGTAACAACCTAAAAGGTCAATAGTATAGGGATAAGGCTGGGTACCTTATCCTGGTGACACTATGTGATACGACCCACCTTGTATTCGATACAGATGCAATGATCCAAAGCATCCATGTAGGAGACATGCGGGTGGGGGTATCCTATGCAATGAGTTTGCATAAGACCGGACTGCAAAATAGTAACCACTAGATGTAACACCGTTAACTAGTTTAGGTTTCTATTTCAATAGGATGACCTAGGTAACTCAATCTCAATCCTGAGTCTGTTATGAACCCCTTTCAGGAGGGATTGTCCTTAGATTTGTATGGGTGAGAGTGGTCAGTTCGCCGACTCAATAATCCTACGATTTCAGGGGCAAGACCGAATGGGGGCTAGGAACATAACAGTACAAGATGAAATTCACTCATTCCCCTATTGGGGTAAGTAGATGTGTGTTCCCTTAAGGGCTGATTTCAGGGCTTGAACAAAGGTGCGCCGTCTTCTCCTAGCCCGAGAGGAACTCCTGTTTAGTGGTTGGACCCTAAACAACTTGTTCATTAGAGGAATCAGTAGTACTTAAGGAACCAGAGGTAACCCAGGGGTAAAACGGTAATTTGACCCAGCTGGTGTTACGAACACACGTGAAGGATTGACTTACTGCTTGGTCCATATCCATGGACACAGAAATATTCTACAGTGAGAAGAATGCAGCTGTGGGTCTTTAGTGGAGTGACCCACAATTAACGAATGTTGACTAAACTTGGTCAATGAGTTTGGCCAATTAGTCTCGTATCGTTGGAGCTTCTGATCTGTAGGTCCATTAGGTCCCACTGGTAGCTCGTAAAGAGACTTGAGACAATTAAGTATAAATTGTAAATTGAAAGTGTTCAATTTACTTGAGGAATCGTATAATGTATATTGATGCATTTTAATATAAAGTTTATGAAACTTTATAATATAATTTTTGAATTAATTTCAAAAATTAATTCTAGGGAGAAAATATATGAAGGAGTTCAAATAAATTTAATATGAATTGGATTCATATTAATTTTCATTTTAATAAAATCCCCAAGATTAAATATATGATATTTAATTGAGTAAATTAATTAATTATGGAATTAATTATTTATTTATTAAAATTAGAGACCTTTTCCTATTAGGAAAGAAAATATTTGAAAGAGTTCAAATAAATTTAATATGAATTGGATTCATATTAATTTTAATTTTAATAAAATCCCTAATATTAAATATATGATATTTAATTAGGGAAATTAATTAATTATGGAATTAATTAATTATTTATTAAAATTAGAGACCTTTTCCGATTAGGAAAAGGTTTTCTTTTTCCTATTAGGAAAAAGGTGTTGGCCTTTACCTATAAATAGGACCCCTGAGGTTGGGTGAAAGGCATCCCATTCATTCTCCTTCTCTTAGAGAATTCCCCTCAAGGCTTCCTCTAGACTCCCACCAGTCTCCTGCCTCTAGAAGTCTTAGAGTCATACCGGTGTAGCCATAGTGGTGGTGTTCACACTAGTTCATGATTAATTCACTTGCAGTTGGTGAATTTAATCTGAGTCGTCAACGAGAGTAAGTAATTTGTTACTTTATAAATTAGATTTAGATCTAATATTTTTGTATGCTTAGCCTTAATATATATTTAGAATAGTTATAATATTATTGTCAATGTATTGGTATTTTAGATTAAACAAAATTAATTACGAATCGGTCCCAATCACGCTTCCGCTTTACGGAATTATGGAATTCCAATCCTTCAGGCATGCTGTCCATAAGAACAAAAACAGAGTAATCAGGTACCTACCTCTTGGAGCTCCCAATTCGTATAGTTCGATGCTTTATAATTCACACGAACGACTTTTGAACTACCACTTGGATTTTCTCTATTATCCTCAGGCATTGGAACGGATTGTGGGATCCTCAATTGACAGGATTTGGAAAGGAAAGTTTATGGGTTCATGCAAGCTTGAGAGTATGAACATGGAAGTTATTGGGAGAATTTTGGCAGCAATTTAGGTTGAAGAAATCCACTAATTTTCATCAGCTCATCCTCTATTTATAGAGAAAAATCATGCAGAAGAATTACACAAAAAATTTTCAAAAAAGAGGGATCATTTTGAGTCATAAGATTAGGTGGTGCAATAAGGCTAATTACAAGTATTAGTCATTTAAGCACCACCTCCAAAACTTGTTAACTTTTGAATTTCTTTTAAATTAAAAATTTGCAAATAAAAACCTGAACAATCCCACTTTCTTTTATTATTTTTATTTTAATTTACATATCATTTATTTAATTAAAATTAAATTATTTAATTTAATATTTCATATTAAATTAATACCATTTGTACAATCTTGGTCTCTTTCTCCCAACGAAATTTCTCGAACATGAATCCTTATTCACATGTTTAATATTTAAATCATATTTAAATATATAACTCTCATTTTAATTAAACTAATATGTCGTTAAATATCGTATATAACAGACTTTTGTATCATTTTCCGAATTTGAACGTTTCAAATATTAACCTATCATATTGTTCCAAGTTTTATTCTGATTGAGCTAGTAGAGGGACCTAATAGACATACAAATCCTGGGCTCCAACGAAATGATGACAACCGGTTAATCTCATTAACCTAGTCATTCATCGTTCGTTAGCTTCCGGGACACCCCACTATAGCCCGTAGCTGAACTCCCTTCACTGTAGATATATTTCTTGTCCACTTTAAATAACCATGATTAGTAAGTCGACCCTTCACCGGTTGTTCGTAACTAGAGCTAGGTCAAATGTCCGTTTTACTCCTATAGTTATATCTTGTTCCTTAAGTTTCACTAATCCTCTAATGGACAACTAGTTCGTGATACAATCACTGAACCAAGTCCCTCTCAAGGTTATGAGAGGGCGGGGCCCCTTGTTCAAGACTTGGAGTCAGCACTTAAGGGAACAACCTTTACTAACCCTAAAATGGGTAGTAGTGAATTCCGTCATGCAAAGCTATGTCCCCAGCTACCCATTTAGTTTTATCCCCAAAATGGAAGGCTTATTGAGTCGGTGATGTTTTGCCACTCTCACCCATGCAAATCAAAGGACAATCCTAAATAAACAGGAGTTCATAGTTAGCTCATGATTAAGATAGAGTTACCTAGGTAACATGTATGAGATGTTCAGTTTCAATAGTAAACGGTGTTGTAAAGTGAAAGTGACTTATTGTTGCCTTGTGCAAAGTGATTCTAAATATGCAAGAAAAACTCACAAACACACGAGCAAGTGCACACGATCAACAGCAAGTGATATTGATTTTAAGCATCTTGATTACTTGTTGTGTTTAATATCATTTTGTGCCCGCCTGGCCAGCCGGTATGAATAACTTCTCTTAGTTTCAGGGATGATTTAAGGGATGTGTGGCTTGTAATCACACTAGACTATTATGTGTTGATGAACGCTAGTGACTGAGTTAGGGATAGCCAATTGCCTAGTGCTTGATCGGTAAAACGTCATTGGAGTTGAAACCCATTCCAAAAAATCTAGAATTCTGGGAGGATTCTGTTGATAAGACTGCGAGAGTTGCCTTGTCAATGCAATTGCTAGAGCATCTTTTCAACAATTACAGAAGTCTTAACCAACGCCTATTTCCAATCTGTCTTCTTTATCCGTTTACATTTCCGCTCTGTTATTTCTTTTGTTCCAACATTATTTCAAAACCCAATCATTTTAACAATCTTGAAATCACTAGAAGGCTATACACAATAGGTAAAGTGAGACTGTTCAAAATCTCGTGGATACGATAAATTACTTATCACTTGCTACAGACTATGTGCACTTGCATAGTATTCTAGAGTTAAGTTGCATGATATTTTTAACCACTCTGGAAGGCAACAACAGTGGTTTCATCCACGACACAACAATTGTTTCTTATTTCCTTCCTAGGAAAATATCTTTCAAAACAAGAAAAGAAAACTAAAAAACAAACAGACAAGGCGAGAAGTTGGACATTTCAATAAGTGAATATCTACTTTTGGCACTGTAGTGTTAACTATTGGAGCCACGTCTTTGAAAATATGGATATTTTTCTTCCTCTTTCCTATTTTTTCATCTAAATTTTAGCCAATAAAACAACAAACCATTACCACTCTCTAAGGTTCCATGGAAAAAAAACACAAACAACCCACTAATGGAAGCATGGTTTTTAGTTGATAGCGAGCATAACTAGCTATCTTTCCCTATTTATTTCAGCTAGTCTTTGATGATTTATTAGCCATTTTATTACATTTAATTGTTTATTTTGTAGGAAAGCGTCGATTAGAGCTAAAACGTGGAATTGGAGTTAATCGGGTGTTCGAGACGTGAAAAGATTCCAAAGAACCAGAAAGATTCAAGCAACAAGGAGCCAAGAGAGGGCAATCTTCCTATTAGCGTCGAGACGCCACTCTTGGAGCGTCTTGACGCTGCTTTTCCTTAATTAAAATAGGCGACAGACTCACAGCGTCGAGACGCTGTGATAAGAGCGTCGAGACGCTCTCGATTTTTCCATAACCAAAACGCGCGTTAAAGAGGCAGTGTCTCAACGCTATCGGTAGAATTTCATATATATATTTCTTTTCATGCTACGGATTCGGGGAGGCCAAATTGAGAGAATTGAACCCTAATTTCGACTAGAGACCTACTGTGGGAGCTGAAGCAAGGACGAGGATCGGGAATCTCACTTGGTGGTGTGGATATCGAGACGGGGACGTGTCGGGATCGAAGACATTAAGTGTTTCCTTTCCTTTTACTTCTCTCTAGCTACATTTTATGGCTTTTTCATGTTTAGTTGAACTTGTAATGACATGTATGAGTACCTAAACTTGTAGCTTAGGGATTGATGTAGTTGATTTAGTTTATGGATTGATTTATGGTTTAAGTTGTGCAATGGTTATTATGTTTGTAATCTTGATTTAATGCTTTCAATTAATTGGACATTAATTGGATGATCTAAGTGTTAATTCTTGCTCGGGAGAGGGGATTTAGTATAGACTTATTCAAGATTGCATGACTAAAGTTTATCTTCTAATTTCGTGACGGTTTTTAGATTAACTTTAGAATTGGTCAAAAGATCTCATTGCCTTGCATGTTAATAAACTTAGATAGGGATATCAAGTTGATTAATTTGCATGAGAATCAATTATACTAGGGAGAGGTAGTTGTGATTAAAGGGTCTTAGGCTCATAATTCTATTGTGCATGATAACTTATTCCTAAAATCAATCATAGACTAAAATTGGCGAAATCAATTCCCTAAGTGTTCTTTCAATTGCATCTCCATTGTTTGTTATTTGCTTGTTTTGATTTAGTTTTCATATCATTCACTCACTACATTGTGTTCCCTAAATAAAATTGAGAAAGATAATTCATAATACTTGATTTAGCTTAAAAATCCAATCCAGAGGACGACACTCGTTTATACGAACACTTTATTATTACATGACCCGTGCGCTTGCGATAAGGAAAATTCCACATCATCAGTCACTGGAATAATGACGGGTGTTGCGATCTTGTTTTTCTATGCTCTCTTTCGGGTTTTATCTCGTAGCTTCTTCACTTCTAAGCGGAAGAAACTACAGCCGCCTGTAGCCAATGGTGTCTGGCCAGTGATCGGCCATCTCCATCTTCTAGTTGGGTCTTAACCAGCACACAAAATTGACTCGAACAAGCATTACTGAAACTAGCTTGACATAAGTGTTTGTATACACAAGTTATTACAAAGATTTTTTAAAAATTTTGCTTCCAAATTTTTCTCTCAAAATGGTTTATTTTCTTTCTCATTTTGTAATAAGTCATTTTTAGTGGTTGCCAAACACTAGAATTTTATTCAAAGTGTTCTTTTTTTTCAAAATTAAACACTTGAAAATTAAAACCAAATTCACCCTAAATCTATGTAAACATTCACCCATTGTTAAGGGATAAATCAAAAAATAATAAAAATATAATTAACCAATTTTAAAAACATAATAAAAAAACTGAGATTAATACATCGTTTTTTAGCACATCACTTTCAATGATGTCGATATGTCCGAGTGGTTAAGGAGATAGACTCGAAATCTATTGGGCTTTGCCTGCGCAGGTTCAAATCCTGCTGTCGACGTTTTTTTTACAAGTGTACGAGTCAAGTTTCATATAGTGATTCGTGAAATATGAGTGTCATCCTCTGGATTGGTTTTCTAGTTAATTAACCGAATACTTTTGCTCAATTTTATTTAGAGATCTAAACAAGATGGCAAGATTGAATTAAACTAACAAAGCAATAATAGAATGGAAATTCAAATAGGAAAGATTCTAAGGGAGTTGATTTCATCAATTGAGATTTAGGTTTTGAAGGTGTTAATATCTAACATGCGGAAGCAATTTTGGATATTAGGCACATAATTACATCAATTTGATCACATAAAACATGTTGTTCATAATTTCAAAAATAGAGTTTTGAGTACCAACCTTTGTGTAGCTCAAAATTGGACTGAATCCTTGGTTGTTTCTTCATACCAATTGATCATGAACCACCACAAGTGTCTTCCTTGCTATTCTCAGGCCTTGGAACAGATTGTGGGTTCCTCTAGTGACGGAATCTGTTAAGGAATGAGCTTGGGTTTCAAGCTTTGATGAGTTTTAAGCTTATGGGTTTGAGAAGCCAAATTGGTAGCATAACACTAAGCATTTCAAGTGAGTTTCTTTAGCAAATCTTCCTCTATTTAAAGAGGAATTCATGCACTCTTGAAGCCCCGAAATTAGACAAAAAGAAAAGTTTCAATTAGAGTGAGATTTGGTGGCTAATTGAGGAGGAGTGCATGGGTTTAGTCACCATGCACTGCACCTCCTAAAATTAATTTCTTTTTGAATTTTCTAATTCAAATTGAAATTAGTTTTAGTTAATTAATTTAATTAATAATATGAAATTCTAATTTAATTTTGAATTTCAATTTTAAAATTAATTCATAATTAATTAATTAATTATATTAATTTATATTAATTTAATATCCGATATTAAATTAACATTTTGTAACCAATCCTAACCATTCTCGAAATGTAATTTCACAAACATGAATCCCTATTCATGTGCTCGATATTTAAATCATATCTAAATATGTCTAACTCTCAAATTTGGGTTTAACTGAGAATTAAACAAACATGACGGTAATATCCAATATGACCAATATAATCCCTAAATTGAATTTGAGCAATTCAATTCTTTCCATCATATTGTTCTAAGATTTTTTCCTCTACGAGCTAGCAAAGGGACCTAATAGACCTACAGATCATGTGCTCCAAAGATTCCAGGTTTAACCGATTAAACTCATTAACCTAGTTAATCAACATTCGTTAACTAATGGGTCACTCCACTGTAGCCTAGTAGTTACACTCCCCTCACTGTAGATATGTTTTTGTCCACTCAATATAATTTTGATTAGTAAGTCGACCATTCACAAGTTGGTCGTAACTATAAATAGATCAAAATGTTTGTTTTACCCCTATAACACTTCTTTATTCCTTAAGTCCCACTGATACTCTAATGAACAATTGGTTTGTGATATAATCATCAAACCGAGTCCCTCTCGGGCCAATGAGAGGGTGGGGCCCCTTGTTCAAGTCCTGGACTCCGTACTTAAGAGAACAACCTTTCTACTATCCCTAATACGGGTAGGATTGAATTCCATCTTGCAGAATGATAACGCTCATTTATGTGTGTTATTTAGCCTTAGGAACCTAGATAATTGTTTGGAAAACAAGGACTTTTTGTTTAAATTCTTATCATTTTGAGTCATTTTAGCAAAAGTTGTAGAACCATGACGAAAATCTTAGAATTATAGAATTTAAGCTTAAAAGGTACATAAAGAGAATATTTTTGTAAGAATTTATCCAAGTTAAACTTTTGTGCAGAAGACTTTGCGAGGAGGATGCGCCCGCAAGAGGAGATTAAAGGTAGCGGAGCAAAAGAAGTTAAAGCTGAAGAATTGCACCTGCATCTGCACTTAAGGATGTGGGATA
Organism: Luffa acutangula; assembly: GCA_036850905.1. NCBI lineage: Eukaryota > Viridiplantae > Streptophyta > Magnoliopsida > Cucurbitales > Cucurbitaceae > Luffa > Luffa acutangula. The sequence continues at coordinate 24,411,760 of CM072087.1, read as the reverse complement.
TGCGATCCAAATGCACTCGCAAGCCATATAAGGAAAGTAGCCCCATGCTGAAGACAGACTTGTCAAAGCTGTGAAAATGAAGAATTGCATCGAAGATGCGATCGCAATTAGGCTTTCTGATAGAATATCGAGATTCATGGGATCTTCAAAGATTAGTCCGAAAATCCCCAATTTGGTATCAAATCTTCGACGATTGTGGATTCTTACCTTCCAAGGCCTTCTCACACTGATCTCGGAAGCCAATCTTACCTTCCAAGGTCTATAAAAGAGGACCAAGATGCAAGAAGAAAGAGAGCTTGGAGTTTTCGTCCTTAGGATAAATTATTTTTAGTTTTTCTCTTCTCATCTTGTAACTGTTGGGTTTTATGCCCTAAAACTCGTAGATAGTAAATGAAACAAATTAATCGATCTCAATAAAGCGTTATTTGAGTGGTTTAATAATTTGGTTATTGAATAATCGAGTTTGCATTAATAAACTCTAAATCCAATAAACTAAGATCCAAGGTTGTTTAAATAAAACTTGGACTAGTATGTGGAGACATACAAGGATCGGTGTCCAAGTAACAACCTAAAAGGTCTACAGTATAGGGATAAGATTGGGTACCTTATCCTGGTGACACTATGTGATATTGCCCACCTTGTATTCAATACAGATGCAATGATCCAAAGCATCCATGTAGAAGACATGCGGGTGGTGGTATCCTATGCAATGAGTTTGCATAAGACCGGACCGCGAAATAGTAACCACTAGATGTAACGTCGTTAATTAGTTTAGGTTTCTATTTCAATAGGATAACCTAGGTAACTCAATCTCAATCCTGATTCTGTTATGAACCTCTTTCAGGAGGGATTGTCCTTAGATTTGTATGAGTGAGAGTGGCCAATTCGTGGACTCAATAATCCTACCATTTCAGGGGCAAGACCGAATGGGGATTGGGAACATAACAGTACAAGATGGAATTCACTATTTCCCCTATTGGAGTAAGTAGATGTGTGTTCCCTTAAGGGCTACTTACAGGCTTGAACAAAGACGTGTCGTCCTCTCCTGGCCGAGAGGAACTCCTGTTTAGTGGTTAGACCCTAAATAACTTGTTCATTAGAGTGATCAGTGGTACTTAAGGAACCAGAGGTAACCCAGGGGTAAAACAGTAAGTTGACCCAGCTAGTGTTTCGAACACACGTGAAAGATTGAATTACTGCATTGGTCGATATCCATGGACACAGAAATATTCTACAGAAAGAAGAGTGCAGCTGTGGGTCTTTAGTGGAGTGACCCATAGTTAACGAATGTTGACTAAACTTAGTTAATGAGTTTAGCCAATTAGTATCGTATCGTTAGAGCTTCTAGTCTGTAGGTCCATTAGGTCCCACTGGTAGCTCGTAAAGAGACTTGAGACAATTAAGTATAAATTGTAAATTGAAAGTGTTCAATTTATTTAGGGAAATCATATAATGTATATTCATACATTATTATATAAAGTTTATGAAACTTTATAATACAATTTGGAATTAATTTAAAAATTAATTCTTGAGAGAAAATATTTGACAGAGTTCAAATAATTAATATGAATTGGATTCATATTAATATAAATAATTTAATAAAATCACTAAGATTAAAAATGTGATATTTAATTGGGTAAAAGATTAATTAATTATGGAATTAATTAATTATTTATTAAAATTAGATATGAATAAGATAATAGATTTGATCTTATTCATGATCTTTTTCCTATCAGGAAAAGGTCTTGACCTTTCTCCTATAAATAGGACCCCTGGGGTGGGGTGAAAGGCATCCCATTCATTCTCATACTCTCAGAGAATTCCCCTGAAGGCTCCCTCTAGACTCCCACCAGTCTCCTGCCTCTAGAAGTCTCAAAGTCATACCGATGTAGCCATAGTGGTGGTGTTCGCAGTAGTTCGTGATTGTTTCACAAGCAGTTGGTGAATTTAATCTGAGTCGTCAACGAGAGTAAGTAATTTGTTACTATATAAATTAGATTTAGATGTAATGAGTTGTTGTATGTTTAGCCTTAATATAAATTTAAAATAGTTCTAAGATTATTGTCAATGAATTGATATTTTAGATTAAACAAAATTAATTACGAATCGGTCCCAATCACGCTTCCGCTTTACGGAATTACGGAATTCCAATCATTTAGTAACCACTCTGAGTTTCGGGTCTTTCAGCCTCTGACAGCTCTTCCATTCGAAAGAAGAAGAAGAGAAAGGTTTGTCTCTCCTTGAAAAAGGGCAAGAGTAAGCTAGATAGAGAGGGAGAGATCCTTAATAGAGTCTTGTCTTTACTTTTGTTTAGCACTCTTTTATTTCCAGCAGTTTGTTATCGTTTTCATTTACTTTTATGTTGTAAGTTAAGTTTTGTACTTAGTTCATTCTTTAATATTAATTTTAGTTATCTTTTCTCTATGTCAAGTTTTCTTTCTTTTATGTTTTGCAATTTATTTCTAGTCATGAGCTAAACTTCTATTTGGGGGGTTCAATTATGTGGATTCCTTGAGTAGAAGAAAGCCTCACCTATGCAAAAGCAACTTTGCTCCCTCTAGCATTGTTTGATTTTGTTGAAATGAAAGTTTATTGTTAGCTTACACTAATCACTTAGGTTAGCATAGTTTGTATTTAGCTGATGGCCGAAAGGTTGGAGTTAAAGACGTGGGTTCGCCAAATAATAGTGGATAAGATCTTGGAAATAGGAGTTTGATTTCTTGCATACTAGAAATAGGACTGGAACCACTAGGGTTTTAAGAGTAATGAGCGCTATTCATATAAGTTTCAACTAGCTCTACAAATAGATGTCTAGTTGGCTTATTCTTCTAAAGGCACCTACAGTCGAGTTGAATAGAAGTTGAACTTAACTAATAGTCTAGTTGTCAGGGCAGTTGCGAGCGCAACTAAGAGAGGCTATCTGCACCATGTCTATGTTGGTAACATAGATAGTGTTTCTCAGCCGTCTGCAATTTATTTGCGGGCGCATAGGTGGGTGTAGCCTAAAGCTCAAGGTTGAACCTATTTAAATTCTCCTGTTTATCTCATAGATTTTATCTTTCTTTATTTTCTTGCACAATTTACTTTTGTCTTAAAACCAAAACCTCAATCAACTATTTTTCTTGGTTACTGTTACCTTCTAGAGTGGGGTACAAATATGATAAAAAAAAAACTCTAGAATACTGTGCAAGCATACACAATCCGCAGCAAGTGATAAGTAATTTATCGTATCCACGAGGTTTTGACTAGCTCTCACTTTACCTATCTTGTATAACTTTTTAATGGTTTCAAGGTTATTAAATTGATTGATTTTGATAAAATGTTGAAGCAAAAGAAATTACAGAACAAAAAGTAAAGAGATAAAGCAAACAGATTGAAATTAGGCGTTGGTCAGGATTTCTGTAATGTTTTTAAAAGATGCTCCAACAATAATATTGATTAGGAAATTCTCTTGCAGTCTTATCAGTAGGATCCTCCCGGAACTCTGAATTTTTTGGAATGTGTTTCAACTCCAATGACGTTCTACCGATCAAGCATTAGGCAACTGGTCATCCCTAACTCAGTCACTGGCGTCCACCAACCCATAATGGTCTAATGTGATTAAATGTCACACACCTCTCAAATCATCCCTGAAACTAAGAGGTGATATTCATACCGGCTGGCCAGGCGGGCACAAAATAGAAGTAGACAACAAATAATCAAGGTGCTCAAATTAATTTATATTGCATAGAGTAATAAGCACAACAACTACATAGATCCTAACCAACACCTAAGTAAATTTAGTTCATGGGGTACAAAATAACACACGCTACAATCTGAGTATTTGCATCCATAACTACAAGAAATTACAAGAAAAGATTAATTCCCTTGAATAGATTCGTAGTTGATGGTCTTCTTGAAGTCTCCAATCGTTCCTCATTTATTCGGCTTCCAAAGATGGAAAGTAAGCCTCCACCAGTGGAATGAGACTTTCCTTTCTCGAAATTGCAATGTTTTGGACTTGAGACGACTACTTCCTTTTACGGAGTGAAGTCAACCCTAATTAGGTCAAATTTTACATGTGGAGGGCTCTCCAAGCTTCCTAGATCCGAGATTAATTCAGCTAACCCCACCCCATTTAATGAATCATGTGCGGCTCACGTGGCAGTTTTGCTCCCTGCTTTGCTGGATCACGGATTTTGCTCCCTCAAATCGCTCAGCATTATATTCTGTACAAAATAATTTTCAAAGCATCCATTCTTCTAAATGGGTTAAAACATATAATATTCATCTAAAAGCAACCCTATTTAACACAAATGACACACAAAACACTATAGAAAGAGTTATCATACCCCCAAACTTGAACTATTGCGCGTCTCGAGCAATACTAACTAACCTTCCCTTGAGAATTCAAAGCATTAGTCACAGCATAACTCAATCAAAACAGATATTCCAACACTACCTTCGACCTTTACCTGAGCATCCTACAAAACCAAGCACTGTTGCAGCAAAATAATTCTTTTAGTATTGAACAGATAATCACCACCTTTAACTCAATCCTAAGAACATACCAAAACTTAACCATATTATCAGACATATTTAAACACATTTTTAAGTGGTTTTATTTTTCTGTTCTTCAGACTTAAAGCAGCCCTATAGTCATAAACTCTTAAGCATGAGATGACCCACTTTATGGTACAGTATACCCTTTGATAAGTCCAATTTATTATACACTTAGAATCTCCCAATTTGCTTATCTTAGTTGAATTCCTTGCGAAAAAATGCTTTAAAATGAGTATAATATGTCTATAGGTCCTCACAGGAGCTTTGGAAGCAATTAGGAGCTTAAACGAATGAAATCGGAGCGTAATATGACTTTTCTGCCCTTGGAGCCGTCGTAGCGTCGAGACCCTGTCACCCTGTTCAAATAAGGAGAATACTTGGGCGTGAAGATGAAGTAACAGCGTCTCGACGCTGTGTTGATCTGTAGAATATTTTCCATATCTGAAGGTCTAGAGTCGCAACGCTGTGTCCTAGCGTCTCGATGCTAGGCAGTTTTCCAGAATCGAAATTTTCCTATTTTTGTTGGAGATTTTCTTTGTTCGAAGACCCAATTCATCACCAAATGACCACGAATTGAAGGCCAAGAATCATTATAAATAGAGGGCCTTGGTGTAGGTTTAGAATCATCCCTCAACACACAATTCACTACAACATTGTAGTCCATCTCTCTCCCCTTTTCCACCATTCTTCTTAGTTTTTAGTCTTTCTTGCTTTCCTTTATGTATTCAATGAATATTCTGTTGGGTTTTATGCCCTAAAACACGTAGATAGTAAATGTACATTTGACCGAACATTAATAAACGTGATGTATAATTCAATGTTTGTATTATATCTTGTCTTAATAACCCTAATCCAATAAACTAAACATCCAAGGCTAATAAAATGAGGCTTGAACTAGTATGTAGGGACATACGGGGATCAATGTTCAAGTTTTAGCCTAAAGGGTCTGTAGTATAGGGATAAGGCTGGGTTGAAGGGAATAAAAGTCCCCACGCAGCGGAAGCGCATCGATTGGACCTTACGCCGTATATTAATTAACATTAAAATACCGTTATGATAACTCAAACAAAACTTTAAACAACCTTTAAAGCCGCTGTAAAATCGGTTTAAACATGCTAAAATAAATCTAAATTTATTTTTAAAACTTTTCTAAAGAAAAGAGGAAGAACCGTTACAAACCTCCGTTGTAGACTTGACCGTTCTTCGCCAACGACGCTCCACGAACGAAAACACAGCAGCCGCTTTAAGTTTTTCTTCGCTGGAAATTCTTCTTTGATTGACACAATCACCACAGAGGTTACACCGGTATGTCTCTGAGTCTAGGAGGCAAAAGACTTGTGGGAGTTTTTCTCTAAGAGGGAGGCTAGAGAGAATTCTAGGTCTTGTCTTTCAAGAGTGTCAAGTGCCATGACCAATTAGGTCTAGTGTTCTATTTATAGAAGAGAGGCCATGAATAAAATATTCAATTAAATCAATCTTTTCCATAATTGATTCAATCTTTATTCTTTAATTAATCAATCATGATTAATCAATTCCATAATTGATTAATCTTTTCCACAAATGACTAATTACTTCCATAAGTGATTAGATCATTTCCTTAAATGATTAATCACTTCCTTAAGTGATTAATTATTTCCATAATTGATTAATTCTCGGTTAATGAATTCTTTAATTAATTAACCACCAATTAAATATCACATATTTAATTCCCGGCCTAGAATTAATTAATTTTGCCCAAACACATTTTAGGCCTTAAATTAATTAATTCATTATTTTGAACTCTTTCAAACTTCCATAAATTTATATTTGAACTTTTCAAATATTAATTTCTCTCATAATAATATATCAATATATATTATATTTGTTTCCCTTAATAAATTGAACATTTTCAATTTACTTTTATTACTTAGTTGCCTCAAATTACTTTACGAGCTACCAGTGGGACCTAATGGACCTGCAGATCAGAAGCTCCAACGATGTGAGATTAATTGGTCAAACTCATTAACCACATTAATCAATATTCGTTAACTGTGTGTACATTCCACTATAGACTCACAGTTGCACTCTTCTCACTGCAGACATATTTTCTGTGTCCACGGATCTAGACCAATATCGACTAGTTAGTCCTTCACGAGTGTCCGTAACACCAGCTGGGTCAAATTACCGTTTTACCCCTGGGTTACCTCTATTTCCTTAAGTACCAATTCTCCTCTAATGAACAATCTGTTTGTGGTCCAACCATCAAATAGAAAACCCTCTCGTGCCATTGAGAGGGTAGGGCCCTTTGTTCAAGACTCGGAGTAACCACTTAAGGGAACACTCATCTGCTTCTCTAAAGTCGGGAAGGAGTGAATTCCATCTTGTATGATTATGTTCCCAGCTCCCCATTCGGTCTTGTCCCCAAAGTGGTAGGCTTATTGAGTCGGCGTATTGGCCACTCTCACCCATACAAATCAAAGGACAATCTCTCATGAGCAGGAGTCCATAATCAACTCAGGACTAAGACTAAGTTGTCTAGGTCGTCCTAGTGAAATAGAAAACCAACTAGTTAACGGTGTTATAACCAGTGGTTACTATTTCGCGGTCCAGTCTTATGCAAACTCATTGCATAGGATACCCCCACTCGCATGTCTCCTACACGAACGCGTTGGATCGCAACGTTTGTATCAAATACAAAGTGGGTCGTATCCATAGTGTCACCAGGATAAGGCACCCAGTCTTATCCCTATACTATAGACCCTTTAGGCTGTTTCTTGAACAATGATCCCATATGTCGCTACATATAGTTCAAGACTCATATTACAGCCTTGGATGTCTAGTTTATTGGATTAGGGTTATTATTAGGCAAAGACAAATATAAAATAACTAATAACAATTAATGGAAAAATATATCGATATTATTTCATTAATATCCGGTCAACGGTTACATTCACTATCTACGAGTTTTAGGGCATAAAACCCAACAAACTCCCACTTGAACTAAAACACTAGTTAGTGGGATGTAAATGCAATAATCTAAAGCTGGAAATGTCATGTATATTAATACAATGAACTAGGGCATCCTTATACCCATTATACATTTCTCCCACTTGCCCTAGATTAGATGGCATACATATCTCGTAGACCTAGACCTTCTAGATGACCCTCAAACACTTTAGCCGTGAGAGCCTTCGTAAATGGATCAGCGATGTTGTGCTCCGAGGCGATCTTAGTGACGATCACATCTCCTCGTTGCACAATCTCCCGTATCAGGTAATACTTCCTCTCGATGTGTTTACCTCGTTTGTGGCTTCGAGGTTCTTTTGAGTTGGCTACAGCCCCACTATTATCACAGTATAGGTGTGTTCTCTTAAGTGGTGTCTCCGGGTCTTGAACAATGGGCCCTACCCTCTTTGTGGCACGAGAGGGATTTCTGTTTGTTGGTTGGACCTCAAACAGGTTGTTCATTAGAGGAGCACTGGTACTTAAGGACCAAGAGGTAGCCAAGGGGTAAAACGGTAATTTGACCTAGTTGGGGTACTGATAACTGCCCAAAAGGTTTTAGGCCTCATTTATATAAGGATTTGTGTGTCTTTAATGCTTAATAGGGTTGGTTTTATAGAGATATTACATGATTTAACCCATTTGGAAGAATGGAAGCTTTGGAAATCACTTTGTGCAGATTATGCTACTGAGCGACTGGAATGAGCAAATTCTATGCTGCAGCAAAACTGGGAGCAGAAACTGTCACATCACAGCTCGTTAGCCAACTTCATGAACCGACTTCTATTGAGATATTTTCAGGATAAAGGATCAAGGAGAGCCTTACACGTGTCCTAGTTGACCTAATTCAAGCCTCTCATCCTTCTATAAAAGGAAGTAGCCGTCAAAATCAAATGCATTCCATGTTTTCCCTTGGAAGTCGAATAGTGTAGAGATTGGAGATTATCAAGTACACCACCATCCGCAAGCTGATTAGGGAGTTTATTTTCCTTCTTAAATTGTGGTTATGGACATGCTTACTCAGATTGTAATTCGTATTCCTATGCCTGTTATGAACTAAGTAGCTTAAGGTGTTGGTTAGGAATAATGTGATTACTGTGCTTCATCTCTAGTAATAAATTGACTATTGCATTTTTGTTAATTGTTGTGCTTATTCTTATTTTATGCCCGCCTGGCCAGCCGGTATGGATAGCTCTCTCTAGTTTCAGGGATGATTTAGCGAGTGTGTGGCAATTCTCCACATTATGATCATTGTGTATTGGTGAACGCTAGTGACTGAGCTAGGGATAGCCAGTTGCCTAGTGCCTGATCGGTCGCACTTCATTGGGGTTGAAACACATCCCAAAAGATCCGGAGTTCCGGGAGGAATCCGCTAATAATACTGCGGGAAATGCATGATCAATAATATTGCTAGAGCATATTTTATAACAATCACTAAAGCCTAACCAGCGTCTGTCTTTAATCTGTCTATCTATTTGTTTACTCATTGTTCTGTCATTTATTTTGCTTCAGCATAATTCCGATAAAACCCAATCATTTTATTATTCTTGAAACCATTAGAGAAGTTGCACAAAATAGGTAAAGTGGAGATTTATTCAGACCTTGGATTGATAATATTACTTGCTGCAGACTGTGTATACTTGCACAGGAATTCTAGAGTATTTTATACTACATTTTTACTCACTCTAGGAACCCAACAAGTTTTTGGCGCCGTTGCCGGGGACTTGAATAAGTTTTTATCTGATCTATTTTGTGTATGTGTTTTAGTGGTTTGGTGCTAGAACTTTTTGATTGTTTCTTTTGTTTTTGCAGGTGTGATTTTGGTGCATGAGCGATCCGCCTGGGGTACGGTTTGAGCTTGATCCAGAAATTGAAAGGACATTTAGGAACAGAAGGAGGGAGCAGCGCAGAAACCAGATGGAGAACGCCCTGCAACTTCCGCAGGTTCCTGAAGGCCAAGTAGCAGTGAACCCCCAGCAGAATCCGTTGCTGCAGCAAAATCCACTGTTTGAGCAAAATGAGCAGCGAAATAATCAGGCTGAGAATCCTATCTTGATAGCGAACGATAGGACCAAAGCCATTCGAGCATATGCTGTCCCGATGTTTAATGAGTTGAATCCAGGGATTGCACGTCCCCAAATCCAAGCGGCGAATTTTGAAATGAAACCGGTAATGTTTCAGATGTTGCAACCCGTGGGGCAATTCCATGGTTTGTCATCTGAAGACCCTCATTTACATCTTAAGTCTTTTCTAGGAGTTAGTGATTCTTTTGTAATTCAAGGAGTACCGAGAGATGCTCTTAGATTAACTTTGTTCCCGTATTCTCTTAGAGATGGAGAAAAGTCATGGTTAAACTCTTTTGCTCCAGGATCAATTAGGACATGGGATGAGTTAGCTGAAAAATTTTTGAGTAAATATTTCCCACCTAATAGAAATGCTAAATTAAGGAGTGAAATAGTAGGGTTTAGGCAACTTGAAGATGAGACTTTTAGTGAGGCTTGGGAGAGGTTTAAGGAGCTTTTGCGAAAGTGTCCCCACCATGGGTTACCTCATTGTATTCAAATGGAAACATTTTACAATGGTTTGAATGGAGTAACCCAAGGTATGGTCGATGCTTCGGCTGGAGGGGCCCTTTTGGCAAAAACTTTTGATGAAGCTTATGAAATTTTAGAAAGAATATCTATTAATAGTTGTCAGTGGTCGGATGTTAGAGGCACAAATAAAAAGGTTAAGAGTGTGCTAGAGGTTGATGGTGTGTCCACCATTAGGGCCGATCTTGCTATGATTGCTAACGCTCTTAAGAATGTGACAGTGATTAGTCATTAGCAGCCACCAGCTATGGAGCCTGCAGCAGTGGTGAACCAAGTCACGGACGAAGCATGTGTCTATTGCGGTGAAGACCACAACTATGAGTTTTGCCCCAGCAATCCAGCTTCTGTGTTTTTTGTAGGTAATCAGAGGAACAACCCTTATTCTAACTTCTATAATCCAGGTTGGCACAACCACCCCAACTTCTCATGGGGAGGTCAAGGAAATAACATGCAAGCGCAACAAAAGGTGAACCAGCCAGGATTTGCTAAAACGCAGGTAATGCCCCAACAAAATAAGTCGGCTTTGCCCCAGCAAAATTCGGGAAATTCTCTCGAGGCAATGATGAAAGAATTTATGGCTCGCACAGACGTCGCAATTCAAAGTAATCAAGCTTTGATGAGGGCCCTGGAATTGCAAGTGGGTCAGCTAGCTAATGAGCTAAAGGCGAGGCCTCAAGGGAACTTCCTTCGGATACTGAACACCCTCGAAGGGAAGGTAAGGAGCAGGTAAAGGCAGTAACTCTTAGGAGTGGTAAGCCATTAGAAGAGTCTAGAAAGACCCAGGATTTAAATAGTAATAGTGATAATAATATTGTTGTTGAGAAAGAGTTGGAGTCTGGTCAGGGTGCTGGAGGCAGCAAAGAAAATGCTGGAGCATCTGGTTCTGTGCCAGATGTAGAACCACCATATGTGCCGCCCCCACCTTATGTACCACCTCTACCTTTTCCACAAAGGCAAAAGCCTAAGAATCAGGATGGTCAATTTAAAAAGTTTTTAGAGATTCTTAAGCAGTTGCATATAAATATCCCTTTAGTAGAAGCTATAGAGCAAATGCCTAATTATGCTAAATTTCTTAAGGATATTTTGACTAAAAAGAAAAGGTTAGGTGAGTTTGAAACTGTATCTCTTACTGAGGAGTGTAGTGCTATTCTTAAGAATGGTCTACCCCCCAAGGCTAAGGATCCAGGGTCATTTACCATCCCTGTGTCTATAGGTGGAAAGGAGTTAGGTAGAGCACTCTGTGATTTAGGTGCGAGCATTAACCTTATGCCTCTTTCGGTCTATCGGAAGTTAGGTATTGGTGAAGCTAGACCTACCACAGTTACACTCCAATTAGCTGATAGGTCTATCACATATCCAGAGGGTAAAATTGAGGATGTCTTAGTAAAAGTTGATAAATTCATATTTCCTGTTGATTTTATTATTTTAAACTATGAGGCCGATAAAGATGTCCCAATTATTCTAGGTCGTCCATTTTTGGCTACAAGTAGGGCATTAATAGATGTTCAAAAAGGAGAATTAACAATGAGAGTCTGTAATGAGGAAGTAAAATTTAATGTCTTTAAAGCCATGAAATATCCAGACGAGATGGAGGATTGCTCCTTCATCAGGATTCTGGAGAGCACAGTTATTGAGACAGCAATACAGGATTCGGCTGATAAGCATTCGGAAAAGCATGGAGAGGTTAGTATAGAAGATTTTGAGTTTTGTTCTTTAGATAGAAAAAATGAAAAAGAATTGTTTAGGTGTGAGGATATTTTTGAGTCTTTAGATTTAGATCAAAGAAAGACTCCCCCAATTAAGCCATCCCTAATTGAGGCACCCACTTTAGATTTGAAACCTTTACCGGATCATCTAAAGTATGTGTATCTTGGGGAAAGAGAGACGTTGCCCATTATTGTTGCATCAGATTTAATGTCGGAGCATGAGGAGGCCTTAATAAAATTGTTGCAGCAATACCGCAAAGCTATAGGTTGGACATTGGCTGATATTCAAGGGATTAGCCCATCTTTTTGTATGCACAAAATCACTCTAGAGGAGGGATCCTTTAGGAGTATTGAGCAACAAAGAAGGCTTAACCCTGCAATGAAAGAGGTTGTTAAAAAAGAGGTAATTAAATGGTTGGATGCTGGGATCATTTATCCAATTGCCGATAGCAATTGGGTAAGCCCTGTCCAATGTGTTCCTAAGAAAGGAGGTGTCACTGTGGTGAGCAATAAAAATAATGAGTTGATCCCCACAAGGACAGTAACTGGCTGGAGGGTTTGTATGGATTACAGAAGGCTTAATAAAGCCACCCGAAAGGATCATTTCCCTCTACCATTTATCGACCAGATGTTGGATTGATTGGCTGGTCAGGCCTATTACTGTTTCTTGGATGGTTATTCTGGGTATAACCAGATTACTATTGCTCCTGAAGATCAGGAGAAAACCACTTTCACCTGCCCTTATGGGACATTCGCTTTTAGGATAATGCCTTTCGGCCTTTGCAATGCTCCAGCAACATTTTAGCGGTGTATGCTAGCAATTTTTTCTGATATGATTGAGTCCACTGTTGAAGTCTTTATGGACGATTTTTCAGTGTTTGGAGGGTCTTTTCAGAGTTGTTTAGATAATTTAGGAAAGGTATTAAAAAGATGTGAGGATACCCATCTAGTACTTAATTGGGAGAAGTGCCACTTCATGGTGAAGGAGGGCATAGTGTTAGGTCATAGGATTTCTAAAAATGGTCTAGAAGTTGATAGAGCAAAAGTTGAGGTTATTGAAAGACTAGAGCCATCGAATTCAGTGAAGGGAATTCGGAGTTTTTTAGGACATGCTGGATTTTATAGGAGGTTCATAAAAGATTTTTCCAAAATCAGTAAACCTCTTTGTAACTTATTGTGCACTGATCATGTTTTTGACTTTAATGCAGATTGTAGGAAGGCTTTTGAAACATTAAAGGCTGCTTTAATCTCAGCACCCATTCTCTGCGCGCCTTATTGGAATTTGCCATTCGAGGTAATGTGTGATGCGAGTGATGCTGCGGTAGGAGCGATGCTGGGGCAAAAGCAGGGCAAATTTATTCATCCTATATATTATGCAAGCAAGGTTTTAAATGAAGCACATGACAACTACACAACTACTGAAAAGGAGTTGTTAGCTATTGTGTTTGCTTTTGAGAAATTTCGGCCATATTTGGTTGGATCTAAAGTCACGGTGTTCACGGATCATGCAACAATAAGGTATTCAATGTCTAAGAAAGATGCAAAGCCTAGATTAATTTGTTGGATTTTATTACTGCAGGAGTTCGACTTGGAGATAAAAGATAAGAAGGGATCAGAGAATGTCGTTGCAGATCATTTATCTCGTCTTGATCCATCATCATCTTTGCTGGAGCAATCTTCCATTTCCGATTCTTTTCCAGATGAGCAGCTTTTTGCTGTTCAGGTAAAGGTAGTCAGGGATGTCCCTTGGTATGCTGATATTGCCAACTTTTTAGTAAAGGGAGTCACCCCTATTGATATGGATTGGAGGCAGAAGAAAAAGTTTAAGCATGATGCGAAATTTTTCTTTTGGGATGAGTCGTTTATGTATAAGCAATGCTCTGACGGTATTATTCGTAGGTGTGTTTCAGGTGCTGAAGCAAAGGAAATCCTGGAGCAATGTCACTCTTCGTCGTATGGAGGCCATTTCAGTGGTCAGAGGACGGCTATGAGGATTTTTCATTGCGGATTTTTCTGGCCTACGTTATTTAAGGATGCCCATTGGTTCTACAAGCAATGTGACGCTTGCCAAAGGAGAGGAAATTTGGGGCCTAGAGATGAAATGCCTCTTACTTATATTTTAGAAGTTGAATTATTTGATGTATGGGGTATTGACTTTATGGGGCCATTTCCCCCTTCTAATGGCAATGTTTTTATCTTATTGGCAGTTGATTATGTGTCCAAGTGGGTGGAGGCCATCGCATGCCATCAGAGTGATGCCAAGACAGTAGCAAGGTTTCTTCAATCGCACATCTTTGCGCGGTTTGGGACGCCTAGGGCTCTAGTGAGTGATGAGGGTACACATTTTGTTAATAATATCTTAACTAAGCTTTTAGCTAAGTATGGGATTAAGCATAGAATAGCTACCCCTTATCACCCACAAGCAAATGGTCAGGTTGAAATTAGTAATAGGGAAATTAAAGCTATTCTAGAGAAAGTAGTCCATCCATCTAGAAAGGATTGGTCCTTTAGGTTGGATGAGGCTCTTTGGGCATATAGGACAGCTTATAAGACTCCTCTAGGTATGTCTCCCTATAGCTTAGTATATGGGAAAGCTTGCCATTTACCATTAGAGCTAGAGCATAAGACGTTTTGGGCTTTGAAAAAGTTAAATTTTGATCTAAGTCGTGCAGGAGCAATAAGAATGCTGCAGCTTAATGAGTTAGAGGAATTTCGCCAATTTTCTTATGAGAATGCGAAGATGTATAAGGAAAAGACTAAGTTGTGGCATGACAAAAAAATTAAATCTAAGGAGTTTGTAAAGGGTCAAAAAGTTTTGCTTTATAATTCTAGATTAAAATTATTTCCTGGAAAATTAAAATCTAAATGGTCAAGACCGTTTATTGTGATTGAGGTTTTCTCCAATGGAGCAATTACTTTGCAGGATGGAAAAGATGGGAGAGTATTCAAGGTGAATGGACAGCGTGTGAAGAATTATTGGGGTGAGGAATTTCAGTCGAAATATCCTTCCCTACGATTGGTTGATGATTGAGAGAGCAGGACTTTTGCGGGAGCATTTCACAGAGCAAAATTTTGAGCTCCCATGATTTGAATTGATTTTATTTTCCGTTAATTTGATTTTATTTTTCGGTTAGGTTAGATTTCATTTTGCATGAGTTGTTAGATTTTATCTTTTAAGCATTTTTGTTGGTAGATTAGATTTGAGTTATTTTTTTATTTGATTTGATTTTCGGGTTCTTTATTTAAATTATCTTTGGATTATCTTTTAGTTAGTTCGATTTTATTTTATCTAGATTTTATTTTCAGTTATTTGAATTCTAGTTTTAATTAATAGAGATTTTCTCTAATATATTCGGCTTCTTTTGAAAATAAAAGATTGGGATACTTGGTTTAAAGAAAAAAAATCTTTGATTTTTCTGTTTTTGAAATTCGACTTCCGTATCTAAAATTCTTCCGGAACAGCAGATTGTCGCGACAAGGATTTTGCTGAAGCAACATGCCGAGTTAAAAAGGTTTCCGTTGGAATTTATTATTGTTACCGTTGGATTTAGCTTTGAATTCTCGCAGGTAAATGTGCGTGCGCCATCTGATGAGGCCACGTGTCGCAGAGTAATTATCCGAGGGTTTCAATGATGACAGCACGTTGATTTTACCATGGGCGTTTGGAATCCGAAATTTTACCGTTGGTAATTTTTGACTTTCAGGTTTGCATTTTTAAATTTACAACGGTAATATTAGTTATGGCAGGGCAAATCTTTTCGGTTAGGATTCTTGTTTGCTGGAGCCTTATTTATTCGCAAACGCTGGTAAGCTTCTCCCACTTCGTCTTCTTGATCAAATCTTCGTGGGAGTGTTATTCTTTCTTTCTTCGCATTCTCTGTCAAAACCCCTTTACACCTCCAATGGCTAAAACAAGAGCTCGAAAAGAGAGAGAAAGTGAAGAGGAAGAGGTGTCGGTTACATCGGAAGTTCAGAAAGTAAAAACTAAGAAAAAGAGAACGCCAGAAGAGAAGGAGGCTAAGCGAAGAAGAAGGCAGCAAAGAGTTGAAGAACAAGAAAGAGCGAGAGAGGAGGAGGTTGTGGCAAAAGAAGATGAAAACCCAAAAGAATCTGACAAACCGAATCAAGAAACAGAGGCTGAAGGTGAGCATACCAAAGAGACAACACCGGAGCCGGTGCAGGAGGCCCATGTTGAAATCATTATGCCTGAACCGCCCAAGCGTCGCCGCATCAAAAGGAAGGCGGGTCGCGTGAGGATGGTTCGGAACACTTCATCACCTCCGACGTCGGACTCTGAGGAAGAAAGAAGGGAAGCTGAGAATAAGGAAAAAGAAGAAGAGGCAAGAAAGGAAGAGGAAGAGCGTTTGCGCATCCAGAGAGAAAGCAGGGGCAAAGAAATTGCCGAAGCATCAGGAGAAATTGAGGAGCCGAGGGCGCCATTCATACGCTTCGTCAACGATCTTGCCCGAGCAAAATACCAGGAGGTGCTGAAACGGGACTTCTTGTTCGAACGTGGATTTGGCAATGATTTACCTAGGTTTTTGGAGGCTGGAATAGTGAACCTCGGTTGGAGGCAATTTTGTGCGAAGCCAGAACCTGTGAATGCCAACATTGTTCGAGAATTTTACGCCAATCTTGACGTAAAGAATGATTTTGAGGTCATCGTTCGAGGAGTGCCTGTACAGTGGAGCCCTGAGGTCATCAATGAAATGTTCGATCTCCAAGATTTTCCGCATGTCGTTTTTAATGAGATGGTGGCTGCACCATCTAGTGACCAACTGAGTGCGGTTGTCCGGGAGGTAGGCATTGAGGGGGCCCAGTGGAGGGTGTCGCAGACAAGGAAGCATACATTTCAAGCTGCTTATTTGAATAGTGAAGCCAACACCTGGATGGGTTTCATCAGGCTACGCTTGCTGCCGATAACACACGACTCCACAGTATCTCGGGACAGGGTATTGCTTGCTTTTGCCATTTTGCGCTCGATGAGTATTGATGTAGGAAAAATTATTTCTTCTGAGATTGTTGATTGCTGGAAAAAGAAGGTGGGGAAGCTGTTCTTTCCGAACACGATTACGATGTTATGCAGCAGGGCAGGAGTGCCCACGGTTCCAGAAGATATGATCATGACTGATAAGGGAATCATTGACACACCTAATCTGGTGCGGCTTCAGCGTATGCAAGAGGTTCGCCAGGGTGGGCTTGTGTATGGCGTTAATCAAATCCTAGAGCAACTGTCAGTGTTGACCAGTAGGTTAGAGTTTGCTGAAAGGCAAGCTCAGACCTACTGGACTTATGCTAAAAGGAGAGATGATGCGCTCAGGGGGGCCTTGCAGACCAATTTTTCAACGCCATATCCGGCCTTCCCAGTGTTTCCCGATGATTTGTTTAATCTTTGGATACCACCCCTGCCTGTTGAACGAGAAGAGGATGTTGATGAGGAGCAGGGTCAGGAAGAGTGATTGATCGAATGACCTGGAGCAGGCATTATTTTTGTTTTCTCATTTTTGTTTGCTCGCGCATAATTGACCCTGCTCATTGTTATAACTGCTTGTCTTTCTTTTTAATTTTCTGCTTCTTTGACAAAAATATATATCTGCTTTGTAATATTTTTATGATTTTAATGAAATTTCTGATTGTTTCTATTCCATGAGTGCTGACTGACTCTAACTTAACTATTTTCTTCTGAATTTTTGAAGCTTGGACTGATTACGCTTAGTTAGATCAAGGTATTCTGATCTCCAGAAACCTTTTGCTTGAGCATTTCTTCTAGCCTGGACTGTTGTTGCGACAAGAAGATTTTTGACGGTAGTATTGACTTATATGATCCGCTTTAAGATTAATCTAAGTCCCATGTTTAGTTTAAAAATTCAGATAGAAAAATTTAAGTTTGGGGGTATAATTGCTTAATTAATGATTCATTGAGGACAATGAATAATTCAAGTTTGGGGGACTTTTTGCTACTCCAATTATGTTGCTCGAGCATTCCTCTCCTTCAAATTAAAATTTTCTAGGTTATTGAGTAACCGGGGACATTTGTGATACCCACAGTTTGTCTTGGCGTCAAAAGATGACCTAGGAAATATGAAAAAAATGAGAAATAGTAAGAAAAATTATTTGCTGAAAAAAATTATTATTATTTGTTGAAGATTTTGCTGAAAAAAATTGACAGAGCAAAAGTTTTGAGGGATGAATGATGATCCAGCAGTTTTCTGTCTCCCATAACTTAGGTGAGCTTCATCATAAAATGTCGCCATTCTGAGGGGCAAGAGATGGAATAACTAAGGATTTTTTAGCTTTATAATGAGTATTGAGCCTAGTTGGTGATGAGCTTGAGGCAAGGGTATACTGCACCATAAAGTGGGTCATCTCATGCTTAAGAGCTTATGACTGTAAGGTTGCTTTAAGTCTGATAAATAATGTTATAAACCCCTTTAAAAATATGTTTTGAAATGTCTGATAATAGAGCTAGGCTGTGGTGAGTTCTTAGAATTAAGTTGAAAAGTGGTGATTATTCGTCCCTGTTGAAGGAATCATTTTGTTGCAGCAGAGCTTGGTTTTACAGAGTGCTCAGGTAAAGGTTAAAGGTAGTGTTGGACTGTCTGGTTTGATTAAGCTAATTCTTTGTCTAATGTTTTTAAATTCTTGAAGGAAGGTTGGTTAGTATTGCTCGGGACGCGCAATAGTTCAAGTTTGGGGGTATGATAACTGCCCAAAAGGTAGTTATTTAAGCCTCATTTATATAACGATTTGTGTGTCTTTAATGCTTAATAGGGTTGGTTTTAGAGAGATATTACATGATTTAACCCATTTGGAAGAATGGAAGCTTTGGAAATCACTTTGTGCAGATTATGCTGCTGAGCGACTGGAAGGAGCAAATTCTATGCTGCAGCAAAACTGGGAGCAGAAACTGCCACATCACAGCTCGTTAGCCAACTTCATGAACCGACTTCTATTGAGATATTTTTGGGATAAAGGATCAAGGAGAGCCTTACACGTGTCCTAGTTGACCTAATTCAAGCCTCTCATCCTTCTATAAAAGGAAGTAGCCGTCAAAGTCAAATGCATTCCATGTTTTCCCTTGGAAGCCGAATAGTGTAGAGATTGGAGATTATCAAGTACACCACCATCCGCAAGCTGATTAGGGAGTTTATTTTCCTTCTTAAATTGTGGTTATGGACATGCTTACTCAGATTGTAATTCGTATTCCTATGCCTGTTATGAACTAAGTAGCTTAAGGTGTTGGTTAGGAATAATGTGATTACTGTGCTTCATCTCTAGTAATAAATTGACTATTGCATTTTTGTTAATTGTTGTGCTTATTCTTATTTTATGCCCGCCTGGCCAGCCGGTATGGATAGCTCTCTCTAGTTTCAGGGATGATTTAGAGAGTGTGTGGCAATTCTCCACATTACGATCATTGTGTATTGGTGAACGCCAGTGACTGAGCTAGGGATAGCGAGTTGCCTAGTGCCTGATCGGTCGCACTTCATTGGGGTTGAAACACATCCCAAAAGATCCGGAGTTCCGGGAGGAATCCGCTAATAATACTGCGGGATATGAATGATCAATAATATTGCTAGAGCATATTTTATAACAATCACTAAAGCCTAACCAGCGCCTGTCTTTAATCTGTCTATCTATTTGTTTACTCATTGTTCTGTTATTTATTTTGCTTCAGCATAATTCCGATAAAACCCAATCATTTTATTATTCTTGAAACCATTAGAGAAATTGCACAAAATAGGTAAAGTGGAGATTTATTCAGACCTTGGATTGATAATATTACTTGCTGCAGACTGTGTATACTTGCACAGGAATTCTAGAGTATTTTATACTACATTTTTACTCACTCTAGGAACCCAACAGGTACGAAAACACGTGAAGGGCTAACTTGCTGTTGACGGTCGATATCCGTGGACACAGAAATATATCTACAGTGAGAAGAGTGCAACTGTGGTTCTTTAGTGGAGTGAAACACAGTTAACGAATATTGATTAAATTGGTTAATGAGTTTAGCTAATTAATCTCATATCGTTGGAGCTTCTGATCTGTAGGTCTATTAGGTCCCACCCGTAGCTCTTTAGGGGCGTTGAGGTAAAATTCTAAAGGGGTTTAGAACATTCGAAAGTGTTCGAATGTTAAGTTTATTTATGAATTGGATTCATAATAAAAACTATAGGTTATAATTAATGCACATTTGATGTACATTACAACTATAGTTTATGAGAGAGAAATATAATTGAGTATATGATATTTAATTATAATATTAGTTAATTGATGAATTAATTAATATTGTTTGGTTTTAATTTAATTTGATTTAATTTGATTTAATTACTTTATATTAAAACTATAGGAAATGTGGGAGGATGACATAAATGTGATTTATGGATTTCTTAATTAATTATTATTGATATAATGATTGATCTAATAATTAATATTTTCTCATCAGTTAAAAATAACTGATGAGAATTAATCCTACCCACTCATGCTGCAGTACACACGATGTGGAGTAAGATGAAGAGTTTTTTTTTTAGTAACTGAGTTATGCAGTTAGGGTTTAATCCTAATTTTGGCCTCTGAGATCTCTAACTCTCTCACAGTCGTGTATCTCTCTCTCTCTCAGAAGTTTTGCTCTGTGTTTTTTTTTCTCTCTAGTGAATACAGAGAACTCCTCCCCAAAACTCCTAGATTTTGCTTGGTTCCCACAAACCTCTCAACTCCATTCTCTAAGAGAATATTGGTGTATCTTTTTTGGTGGTGTTCACAAGAGTTTTTGCAGCGAAAAAGGAGACCTATAGTTGCTGGAATTTTCTGCTAACAACAAGGGAAAAGGCGAAACACATCAAGAACGTCACACAAAGTAAGTGTTCTGGATCTAGGATCGATAGGGTCCAATTCTAGATTAGATCTAGAATTTTTTTATCCATGTTCAGCATGTTTTATGTCTATTTTTCAGCATGGTTTAAATTAGTTTAATTGCTATAAAATAATTGTTTGCGAATTGTATTGGTATTTTTTAATCTAAAGAAAATACAGTGTGATTTTGTGATCGTTTTTGCTGCCAAGGGCTTTCATCCCTTCATATTCAAGCTTGCTTTGGCTCCATGAGAGGCTAGATTCTTCATTCATGTAACCGGGGTGTCAAAGAGTAAGTTCAAGTTCATTTAATGAAATTTCTTGTTTGAATTATCAAAGCATGTTTATGTGATTTTTGTTCTTTTTCTATAAGTTTAGATTGTGGTAGAAAAGATTGATAACCTTGACTGCGCCCTCTCTAAATTTACTTCCTAAATCTAAGTAGCAAAAATGTTAACGTTTTGATTATACGCATGCGTCCCTAGAACTAAATGATTTAATCAATTGTAATCGTGGTTTGTTGCCCGTTGCATGTGAATTAATTCTGGTAGATCCCAATGCAGTTTAGATTAGTTAATAGGCATATTAATTAATTTAAACTAGAATCAAACTTAGCGTTTGCATGTTTGAGATAGTTGGATCATGGTTCTCGGTTTGTTGTCGGAATACGCCGGACTTAAACTTGTTTTGACTTATTAGTGAAATTAATGATTTAATTGAATTGAACTTACCATGACTAACCCGGTTGCATGATCTTTGAGGTATTGATTTCTTTCTTTAATTCTCTTACTTTCCTTTTGCAATATTTTCCATGATTAGTTTTCTTTTCCTGTTTACTTTCTTTCCAAATATAAACCCTCCCCCCCCCCTTTTTGGTTACCTAAAACAATTAAGGAATTAAAGATTTGTTTGCATAGACTCCCTGTGATCGACCCCGGCCGCTACTGCTACAAGTTAGCTTTAGAGGTTGAGGATTATAAATTTATTTTATAAGAGACCTCGACAATCTCTTCTATCACCCTTGCCTCAAGCTTATCACCAACTAGGCTAAATACTCATTGCTAAGCTAAAAAATCCATAGTTATTCTATCCCTTTCTTCTCAGAATGACGACATTTTATGATGAAGCTCACCTAAGCTCTGGGAGACAGAAAAACTGCTAGACTAACATTCATCCTTCAAAACTTTTGCTCCATGAATTTTCTCAACAAAATTTTCACAATTCTTTCTCTTTTCAGCAAATAATTTTTCATTTTTTTCAATATTCTCTAGGTCATCTTTTGACGCAAAGACAAACTGTGGGTGTCACAAATGTCCATGGTTACTCAACAACCTAGAAAAATAATTATGAAGGAGAGGAATGCTCGAGCAAAACGAGCGAAGTAGCTAAAAGTCCCCCAAACTTGAATTATTCATTGTCCCCAATGAATTAATAACATGATAGTTACCCCCAAACTTAATTCTTTTTCTATATGAATTTTAGACTAAGCGTGAGACTAAGATTAAGCTTAAGGTGGATCAAATAAGTCAATACTACCTCAGAATCTTCTTGTCGCAGCAATGACAAGGCTAGAAGAAATGCTCAAGCAAAAGGTTTCTGGAGATCAGAACATCTTGATCTAATTAAGCTAACTAGTCAAAGCTTGAAAAATTCAGAAGAAAATGGTTAAGTTAGGAATGCTCAGCGTGCTATAGAACAAAAAATAATTCGAAAATTTCATTTAAAAACAGAAAAAGATTTACATCAAGTAGATAATTTTGTGGCCTAGAAATAGAAAATAAAAACAAGCAGAAACAGAAAAACAGACATATAAAAAAAACTGAGGTCAGGAATACGCGAGCAGAAAAAATATTCAAACAAAAATTATGCTCACCCAACTTCTCTTTCTTCATCAATCCTCCTGACCCTGATTGTCCTCCTCTTCTTCCTCTCGTTCAACTGGCGGGGGTGGGATCCAGGGGTTAAACAAGTCATCGGGGAAAACTGGGAAGGTCGGATATGGTTTTGAAAATTTTTTCTGTAGTGCCCTCCTTAGGGTGGCATCCCTTCTCTTAGCATAGGTCCAGTAGGTCTGAGCTTGCCTTTCAGCATACTCCTACCTATTGGCCAAAAGTTGAAGTTGCTCTAGAATTTGATGGATGCCACATACCAGCCCCCTTTCCGAGCTTCTTGAGTCCGTTGAAGCCTTGCTAGGTTGGGCGTATCAATTATTCCCTTATCCAATAAAATCACATCTTTTGCGCTCTCTGGAACCCCTGCTCTCTTACATAGCATTGAAATTGTGTTAGGGAAGAATAATTTTCCAACCTTCTTACGCCAACACCCAAAAATTTCACCAGCAATGATCTTACCTACGTCGATGCTAAGAGACCTTAGTATTGCAAAAGTTAAAAGAACTCTCTCCGGAGAGGCTGTGGAGTCGTGTGTTGTTGGAAGCAACCTCTGCCTGATAAATCTCATCCAAGTATTGGCTTCCTTCTTCAAATAAGCAGCCTAAAATATCCTCTTTTCGGTCTTCGAGAGTCGCCACTGTGCTCCTTCTATTCCTACTTCCCGAACAACAGCATTTAACTACTCGTTAGATGGGGCTGTCGCCATCTCATTAAAACCAGAATCCTGAAGGTTGTACATGTTGGGTTTTAAGCCCTAAAACTCGTAGATACTAAATGAAACAAATTAATCGATCTCAATAAAGCATTATTTGAGTATTCAATAATTTGGTTATTAAATAATCGAGTTTGCATTAATAAACCCTAAATCCAATAAACTAAGATCCAAGGTTGTTTAAATGAAACATGGACTAGTATGTGGGGACATACGGGGATCGGTGTCCAAGTAACAACCTAAAAGGTCTATAGTATAGGGATAAGGCTGGGTACCTTATCCTGGTGACACTATGTGATACGACCCACCTTGTATTTGATACATATGCAATGATCCAAAGCATCCATGTAGGAGACATGCGGGTGGGGGTATCCTATGCAATGAGTTTGCATAAGACCGGACTGCGAAATAGTAACCACTAGATGTAACGTCGTTAACTAGTTTAGGTTTCTATTTCAATAGAATGACCTAGGTAACTCAATCTCAATCCTGAGTCTGTTATGAACCCCTTTCAGGAGGGATTGTCCTTAGATTTGTATGGGTGAGAGTGGTCAGTTTTCCAACTCAATAAGCCTACCATTTCAGGGGCAAGACCGAATGTGGGTTGGGAACATAACAGTACAAGGTGGAATTCACTCCTTCCCCCTATTGGGGTAAGTAGATGTGTGTTCCCTTAAGGGTTGATTCTGGGACTTGAACAAAGGCGCGCCGTCCTCTCCTGGCCCGAGAGGAACACCTGTTTAGTGGTTGGACCCTAAACAACTTATTCATTAGAGGGATCAGCAGTACTTAAGGAACCAAAGGTAACCCAGAGGTAAAACGGTAATTTGACCCAGCTGGTATTACGAACACACGTGAATGATTGACTTATTGCATTGGTCAATATCCGTGGACACATAAATATTCTACAGTGAGAAGAGTGCAGTTGTGGGTCTTTAGTGGAGTGACCCACAGTTAACGAATGTTGACTAACTTGGTTAATGAGTTTGGCCAATTAGTCTCGTATCGTTGGAGATCCTGATCTATAGGTCCATTAGGTCCCACTGGTAGCTCGTAAAGAGAATTGAGGCAATTAAGTATAAATTGTAAATTGAAAAAATGTACAATTTATTTGGGGAATCGTATAATGTATATTGATGCATTATAATATAAAGTTTATGAAACTTTATAATATAATTTTTGAATTAATTTCAAAAATTAATTCTTGAGATGAAATATTTGAAACAGTTCAAATAAATTTAATATGAATTGGATTCATATTAATTTTAATAAAATCTCTAAGATTAAATATATGATATTTAATTGGGTAATTAATTATTTATTTATTAAAATTAGAGACATTTTCCTATTAGGAAAGAAAATATTTGAAGGAGTTCAAATAAATTTAATATGAACTGGATTCATATTAATTTTAATTTTAATAAAATCCCTAAGATTAAATATATGATATTTAATTTGGAAATTAATTAATTAAGGAATTAATTATTTATTTATTAAAATTAGAGACCTTTTTCCTATGAGGAAAAATTCTTCATTTTCCTATTAGGAAAAAGGTCTTGGCATTTACTATATATAGGACCCATGGGGTGGGGTGAAAGGCATTCCATTCATTCTCCTACTCTCAGAGAATTCCCCTCAAGGCTTCCTCTAGACTCCCACCAGTCTCCTGCCTCTAGAAGTCTTAGAGTCATACCGGTGTAGCCATAGTGGTGGTGTTCGCACTAGTTCGTGATTAATTCACAAGCAGTTGGTGAATTTAATCTGAGTCGTCAACGAGAGTAAGTAATTTTTTACTATATAAATTAGATTTAGATCTAATATTTTTGTTTGCTTAGCCTTAATATAAATCTAGAATAGTTCTAAGTTTATTGCCAATGTATTGGTATTTTAGATTAAACAAAATTAATTACGAATCGGTCCCAATCACGCTTCCGCTTTACGGAATTACGAAATTCAAATCCTGCAATTGGTATCAGAGCCGATCGTAGATCTAATTTTCTTTCTCTAAAATTTACATTGGCTATTGGTAGGATTGATTAATGCATAATGTATGTATGGTTTGCATTGAACTGTTTAGGTTAATTTTATGGCCATAGATTTTACTGTTTTTTATGTGATTTGATCATGTAAGGGCCCGGTGTTTCGGGTATTTTATGTAAAATCGAGTCCTTTGTAAGTCTGGATCTAGATTAAGTTTTTTATGAGATAAAAAACGTTGAATTCACGGTGAGAAGAAGTTGCAGCATCGCGAGGCTATCACGATGTGCGGAATGAAGACATGTTTCAGGTGGTTCAAGGGAACTGGTGGTCTGGTTCGCATGGTCCATCTGGGCTTGGACCGATTTGGTCCAGTTCAGCTGGAATTTGGCTCGGTTCGTGGTTTTCGTGGCTGGTTCGAAGTGGTTCGGGTCGGTTCGGGCGGTCTAGACCAGTATTTGGAGTTGCAAAAGGATTTTTAGGATAGAATTTAGCTATAATTATGTAATTTATGCTTTATTTTATCCTAGGGGCCAAAATTAACCGGTTCAATTGTTATTTATTTGCTTTATGGATGTCATATAACTTAAATTCCCACCATAGGTTAAGCAAGTTTTCATGCATATTTATGTTATAATTGTTATAATGTATGGTAATTATTCATGAATTAATTTCATGAGTTATTTAATATAATCGTTATATTAAATATATGAAATTGGTGAAGCATGATGCATGACATTAATTTAGCTAAATATAATTGTTATATTTTATTAATATAGCATGCATGCTTAGGATTATTTTCATGAGAATTAATATAATTAGTTATATTATGAATGAAAATAATCAATATATATCAATGCTTGTTTTCATGTATGATTTAATATAAAATGTTATATTAATTAAATGAAAATGGAATAGCTTTGAGCATGACATTAATTAGATTAATATAAGATTAATAGCATTGAACATGCTTAATCCCATATCTCTTGCAATGCCTTTGTCCTTATCCTCATTATTTTTCTTCTCAGTTTCATCTTCTACAGTCTTCTTCTCGACCTTTTCTTGATTTTCAAGTTATTTTTCCAATTCAGTCGAAGAAGGAGATGGAGTGTCGGTCTGAATCCTTTGAATCCACTCTGCTTTCTGTTTGCAACGGCGACGGCGCGACGGATCCTGCACTATCTCTTCCAAGACCACTTGGACCACTGTTTCATTATTACCTTGCTCTCGCAAATCTGTTGCTGCTTTTTCTTGACTTTCTTGCTCTGTTTCAACTACCTTCTTAGGACCTTTTTCTTTTTCAGAATCCTTCGGTTCTTCCTCAACGACTACTTCTTCTGCAATGTCCTCGATGACCTTTTGCAGAACATCAGAAACTTCAGCCTCTTGCATTCTTTTTATCCGCTTGGCTTCTCTTTCTATAGGCGTTCTTTTCTTCTTTGCCTTTTTCTTCGGAGCTTCAGGCATAGTAGGCACATTCTCCTCCACTTCTCTCTCTTTCTTCCCTCTTGTTTTTTCCATTTAGAATAGAAATTTTCTTTGCACTCGCAAAAACAGGAAGAGAGCAGAAAGAAAGCACGATGGAAAGAAGAAAAATGAAAAGAGAAGTGTACTAGGCTTTGATTTAAATGGAGCTCCAGCATTTGAAATCCTAGCCGAATTAAATTCCTTCATTAATCGAAATATTACCATTTAACTGCATGTAATCATGAAAAATAATTTCTATAAATGGTAAAAATTAATCGCTTGGTAAATGCTTGATGTGCTGTCCATCGGCCAGAACGTTAGATCTCCCATGCTCGACACGTGGAAGCACCAGATGGCCACGCGTTTTACCTGCCCACTGAAAATTTAAAATCCAAACGGTAAAATATTTATTTCTTTAACCAAATCCGTAATATTCTGATGATAAGTTTGTTCTAACCAAAATATTGCAAAAACAAACTGAGCAACAAAAGATTTCCTTCTAGAAGAATCTTTTTTACACGGGAAAATTCAAATCAAATTTTAAACTGCCAAAATCAAATCAAATCTTATTATTTTTAGTCGAATAAATCAGGAAATATGTTATTTAAAAACCTAATCGAAACATAAATTTAAATAAAGAAAATACCAACTGAAATTAAATCTAAACAAAACTAATCCGATTAAATTAAAAATTAAATTGGCCAAATTAAAAACAAATGCGAAAATAAAATCTACGAAAATACCAACGAATTAAAATAAATCAGATAAAATTGAAATCAATAAAATCTAATTCAAATTAATTCAAACCAGAATAAAATAAAATCCACGAGATAAAATAAAATCGCAACAAACACTGGGAGCTTAAAAATATTGCAATATGAAATGCTCCCATAAAACTCTCGCTCTCTCATTCATCGACCAATTTTAAGGAAAGATATTTCGAACGAAATTCCTCACCCCAATAATGCTTCACTCGCTGTCCATTAACCTTGAACACTCACCTATCTTTTTCATCTCTCAAAGTAATTGCCCCATTAGGAAAAACTTCAATCACAACAAACGGCCCCGGTCATTTAGATTTTAATTTTCCAGGAAACAATTTCAATCTAGAGTTGTAAAGCAAGACTCTCTGACCCTTAACAAATTCTTTAGGTTTTATCTTCTTATCATGCCACCGCTTAGTCTTTTCTTTATACATTTTCGCATTTTCATAAGAAAACTGACGAAACTCTTCTAACTCATTAAGCAACATCATTCTTATTGCCCCTGCACGACTTAAATCAAAATTCAATTTCTTTAAAACCCAAAACGTTTTATGCTCAAGCTCTAACGGTAAATGACAAGTCTTTCCATACACTAACCTATAGGGAGACATACCTAGATGAGTCTTATAGGTTGTCCTATAAGCCGAAAGAGCCTCATCTAACCGAAAAGACCAATCTTTCCTAGATGGATGGACTACTTTCTCTAAAATAGATTTAATTTCCCTATTACTAACTTCAGCTTGACCATTTGTTTGCGGGTGATAAGGGGTAGCTATCCTATGCTTAATCCCATATTTAGCTAAAAGTTTAGTTAAAACATTATTCACAAAGTGTGTACCCTCATCACTCACTACAGCTCTAGGTGTCCCAAACCGCGCAAAAATGTGCGATTGAAGAAACCTTGATACCGTCTTAGCGTCATTCTGATGGCATGCAATGGCCTCCACCCATTTGGACACGTAGTCAACTGCCAATAAGATAAAAACAATACCGTTAGAAGGGGGAAATAGCCTCATAAAGTCAATACCCCATACATCGAATAATTCAAACTCTAAAATATAAGTAAGAAGCATTTCATCTCTAGGTCCTAAATTTCCTCTCCTTTGGCAAGCATCACATTGCTTGTAAGAACCAATGGACATTGCAAGATCCTCATAGTTGTCCTCTGATCGCTGAAATGACCTCCATACGACGAAGAGTGACATTGCTCCAGGATTTCCTTTGCTTCATCACCTGAAACACATCTTCGAATAATACCATCAGAACACTGCTTATACATAAATGGTTCATCCCAATAAAATAATTTTGAATCATGCTTAAACCTTTGCACCTGCCTCAAATCCATATCAATAGGAGTTACCCCTTTTACCAAAAAGTTGGCTATATCAGCATACCAAAGAGTATTATTCACTACATTGACCTCAACAACAAAAAGTGGTTCATATGGAAATGAATCTGAAATGGCAGATTGCTCTGGCAAAGATGTTGTTGGATCAAGACGAGATAAATGATCTGCAATAACGTTCTCTAATCCTCTCTTATCCTTTATCTCCAAGTCAAATTCCTACAATAACAAAACCCAACGAATCAATCTAGGTTTTGCATCTTTCTTAGACATTAAGTACCTTATTGTTGCATGATCTGTAAAAATCGTGACTTTGGACCCAACAAAAATGGACGAAATTTTCAAAGGCAAACACAATCGCTAACAACTCCTTTTCAGTAGTTGTATAGTTGATTTGTGTCTCATTCAAAATTCTACTTGCATAATAAATAGGATGGATAAATTTACCCTGCTTTTGCCCCAACATTGCACCTACTGCAACATCACTCACATCACACATTACCTTAAATGGTAAATTCCAATTAGGTGCACAGAGAATGGGGGCTGAGATTAAAGCAACCTTTAAAGTCTCAAAAGCCTTCCTACAATCTACATTAAAGTCAAAAACACTATCAACACACAACAAATTACAAAGAGGTTTACTAATTTTTGAAAAATCCTTTATGAACATTCTATAAAATTCTGCATGACCTAAAATACTCTGAATCCCTTTAACTGAATTCAGCGGTTCTAACTTCTCAATAACCTTTATTTTTGTTCGATCAACTTCTAGACCTTTCTTTGAAATCTTATGACCTAACACAATGCCCTCCTTCACCATGAAGTGACATTTCTCTCAATTAAGAACTAGATGGGTATCCTCACATCTCTTTAACACTTTGCCTAAATTATTCAAACAATGCTGAAAAGACCCTCCAAAAGCTGAAAATCGTCCATAAATACTTCAATAGTGGACTCAATCATATCAGAAAAAATTGCTAACATACACCGCTAAAATGTTACTGGAGCATTGCAAAGGCCAAAAGGCATTTGCCTAAAAGCAAACGCCCCATAAGGGCAGGTGAAAGTGGTTTTTTCTTGATCCTCAAGAGTAATGGTAATCTGGTTGTACCTAGAATAACCATCTAAGAAACAGTAGTAAGCCTAACCAGCCAACCTATCCAACATCTGATGAATAAATGGTAGAGAAAAATGGTCCTTAGGGGTGGCTTTGTTAAGCCTCCTAAAATCCATGCAAACCCTTCAGCCAATTACTATCCTGATTGGGATAAACTCATTGTCTTTCTTAGTCTCACTACCGTAACACCTCATTTCTTAGGAACACATTGGACAGGGCTTACCCAATTGCTATCTGCAATTGGATAGATAATCCCAGCATCCAACCATTTAATCACCTCCTTTTTAACAACTTCTTTCATTGCAGGGTTAAGCCTTCTCTGCTGCTCAAAACATCTAAAGGATCCCTCCTCTAGAGTGATTTTGTCCATACAAAAAGAAAGGTTAATTCCCTAAATGTCAACCAATGTCCAACCTATTGCTTTGCGATATTGCTGCAGCAACTTTATCAAGGTCTCTTCATCCTCCAGCGTTAAATCTGATGCAACAATAATGGGCAACGTCCCACCTTCCCCAAGATACACGTACTTTAGATGATTGATAACTGTCCAAAAGGTAGTTATTTAGGCCTCATTTCTATAGGGAATTGTGTGTCTTTTGTGCTTAATAGGGTTGGTTTTAGAAATATATTACATGTTTTAACCCATTTGGAAGAATGGAAGCTTTGGAGATTATTTTGTGTAGAATATGTTGCTGGGCGATTGGAGGGAGCAAATTCTGTGCTGCAGCAAAGGTGGGAGCAAAACTGCCACGTCACAGCTCGTTAGCCAAATTAACAAACTGAATTCTGTTCAACTATTCTCGGGATAAAGGAGCAAGGAGAGCTATCCACGTGTCTAGGTCAACCTAATTCAAGCCTCCTATCCTTCTATAAAAGGAAATTGCCACCCAAGTCAAAATAATTCCACTTTTGGGGAAGAGACCATTCTCATTTCCATCTTGGGAGCCGAATAGAGGAAAGATTGGAGACCATCAAGAAATCCATCATTCGCAAGTTGATTGAGGAGATTAATATTTTCTTTTATTATCTTGTGATTATGGATATGCTTACTCAGATTGTAACGTGTGTTTCCATGCATTTTATGAACTAAGTAGCTTTAGGCGTTGGTTAGGAAACAATGTGATTGTCGTGCTTAATTCTAGTAATAAATATTGATTAATGCATCTTGATTAATTGTTGAGTTCATTTCTATTTTTTGCCCCCCTGGCCAGCCGGTATGAATACCTCTCTCTAGTTTCAGGGATGATTTAGGGAGTGTGTGGCATTTAATCACACTAGATCATTGTGTATTGGTGAACGCTAGTGACTGAGCTAGGGATAGCCAGTTGCCTAGTGCTTGATCGGTAGTACTTCATTGGGGTTGAAACACATTCCAAAAGATCCGGAGTTTCGGGAGGAATCTACTAATAAGACTGCGAGAGTTTTGCATGATCAATAATATTGCTAGAGCATCTTTTAAAACAATTACTAAATCCTGACCAGCGCCTGTTTCTAATTTGTCTGCCTATTTGTTTATTTTATGTTCTATCATTTCTTTTGCTTCAGCATTATTCTTATAAAAACCAATCATTTTTACCATCTTTGAAACCATTAAAGAGTTATACAAAATAGATAAAGTGAAAGCTAGTTCAGGTCTTGGATTGATAATACTTATTACTTGCTGCGGACTGTGTATAGTGGCACAGAGTCTATAGTCTAATTATATCTTATTTCTTATTTCATTTTTACTCACTCTAGGAACCCAACAAGTTTTTGGCGTCGTTGCTAGGGGCTTGAATAAGTTTTTATCTGATCTGTTTTGTGTATGTGTTTTAGTGGTTTGGTGCTGGAACTTTTGATTGTTTATTTTGTTTTTGCAGGTGTGAGTTTGGTGCATGAGCGATCTGCCTGGGGTAAGGTTCGAGCTTGATCCTGAAATCGAGAGGACATTCAGGAGAAGAAGGAGAGAGCAGTGCAGAAACCAGAACCAAATGGACAACGTGTCGCGTCTTCCGCAGGGTCTTGAAGATCCAGCGAACCCCCAGCATAATCGTTTGTTGCAGCAAAATCAGTCGTTGGAGCTATAAACCCGAGACTTTCTTTGGGATCATTTCCTCTTGTATTGTGGAAGTTGAATTAAAAGAAGTTGTTGGGAATGACTAGCATATTTGCTTGTATATTTTGGTTTTTCCATGTTTTTCATTATGTTTGTCCCACATGGAAAGATTTGGAATTGGGAGGAGTGTTTTTATACAATCAATCTTCCCTACTCTTGTAAAAGTGGTTAAAGGTGGTGCCTAAACCTCTTCCTACAAGCGAGCGCCGCCGCCGGTCGGACGGGCGGGTTCGGGTAATCGCGCCTGCGCGCAATAAAGAGAGGGGGTTTTATACCTTTTTGCCAAAATATTTTTTAATCATTCTCGATATCCCACGTGTCGGCAGCGTCTACGTCCACGTGTCAATTCGGCGTCCACACACTCCAGCAGTTGACCAGTCTGTTCGTTGACCGAGTTTGGTGCCTTTTTGCGTGCCTTTGACCGAGGAGTTGTTATGCGTGGACTCCTCCATGGCTGACACGTGGCAGCTGGACCCTGTTTTGTGGAAGACGGTTATTTTTGAAGCCTATAAAAGAAACTTCTGAGCATAGTGGAAAGTATCGAATTCATTTTCATTCTTCCTACTTTCTCTTCTGATTCCAATCCTTCTCTCTCGAGTGCACGAACGAGGAGGATGTTGTGTTAACCTTGGGGAGCAACCGGCAATAACGATTTAGCACCGTGGTCGTACCGAAATTGCTTTCAAGACAGTGGTTATCTCCACGACACAATAATTGTTTTTCCATTTTCGACCTACAGTTGTTACTCATTGTTGAAGGAAAATGGCAAGCTTTTAGTTCAAGTTGTTTTTTTAATAACTTTGGAGTTTATTTAAAGAAAAGGAAAATGAAAAGAGAAGAACAAAAAAAGAAAAGGAAAAGGAAAAGGAAGAAAAAAAAGGAAAGGAAAGGGAATGGGAAATGACAGCAAGAAATGCACCAACGACAAGATACCTTATCATCCCATCTTCAGTCCATTTTTCCATCATTTTCCATCCAAAATTCCAGAGCACTTGAGGGAGAGAGTGAAGGAGGAAGAAGAAGAAGATTTTCGTGGTTTTGAGGTTGAAGAAGATAGCAAAAAGCTCATGCAAAGCCAGCCATTGCAGAATCTGGGTGTAATCTGTCAATCTCTGATTTTTTTATTCGGTTTGAGCTACACAGAAGGAACTAAGAGGTGAGGTTTGATTTTCTTGAACATTACTTCATTTTCTAGCAAATTGTATGAAGGAAGCTTGAGCTAAATCGTATGAGAAGTTACTGGTTTTTGGAATGGAAAACAGAGCACAGGATTTTCGAGCAAAGCAGGAGGATCTCTGGTTTCCTCTGGTGTTTCGAGCATTCTGGGGTGTACAAGTTGAATCAGAAGCTCGATTTGGTATGGATGGAAAGCTTATTCCATTTCCTACAACTTTTATGAAGACTTCGTGAGCCAAAAATGACTTGAAGTAGGTTTAATTTCAGGAGAAAGATAAAGGGTAGCAGAGAACCTCGAATCTGTGTTGT
The DNA here is from genome assembly GCA_036850905.1 of Luffa acutangula. Taxonomy (NCBI): domain Eukaryota; kingdom Viridiplantae; phylum Streptophyta; class Magnoliopsida; order Cucurbitales; family Cucurbitaceae; genus Luffa; species Luffa acutangula. The sequence continues at coordinate 24,378,229 of CM072087.1, read as the reverse complement.
CTGAGTTTGGGGCATTTCTGGACGAATTGGTTAGGAATCTCGTTTTCATTTCTTCATGCAAGTTGTATAGTGTTCGAAAATGAAGAGTTTGGTGTAAATTAAATTAATTTTGGTTAGGTATTGAGGAAGTTATGAGTGTTGAAAGTTGTGGTGTTGAATCTGGAAAATCTGGAAAAGTAGAATGTGAAGTGAGATTTCTTATTCAATTGTTTAGAAATTCGTGAGCATGGAAGGACAAAGCTAATTATGGTTCTAATGCTCGGTGTTGGTTGTTTGACAGGCCAAGAGGAAATAGGTTGGGTCTACAAACCAGGAAACTAGCTAAGACTGTGAGTGACAAAATGAATTTCGGAAATTGTTTCCAACGGTTTTTCATGTTTAGATGTTTTACATGCTTTTCTATGAATGATACATGGTTTTTATGAATGGTTTCAAGCTTAAGTTATGAGCTTAAATTTTCTAATGAGGTTTATAAATGAGCACGTGATTATTGAGTTTCTGAAAAATAGTTGAAACGACATCTTTTTAAGCCAAGCATGTATTAGCAAGAATTATTTAAAGATTTTCAGTTTTTTTCCTCGAGCAAGCTGAGTAAACTTGAGTTTTACGAAAGATAACGATAAGCAGGCATGTTTTAATGTTTTCATATGATTTTCTGAGATTTTTATTGACTACATGACTAAGATATTGAGCCCGAGGCTATATGGTACCATGTGCACACAGGTTATATTCCATTGTTGACGTTGAGTGTACTCCGTGACAACGATGTTGTCGTGAGTGCTGGGCGGGCCCCACTACATCGTAGGACTAGTAAACGTTGGTTGTACTGGGCGTGCCCTACACAACGTAGATTGATCATGTTAGTTAAAACGATTGATGCACTTGATATGCCTTGCTAGATATTTAATAACGTACTTGCGAGTTATTTGAGAAAGCTTTTTATCGATACACGTTTATGCTAAATGCTTGATTGAACAGATTTATACGTTTAAAGGTTTATCACGTGTTTTGACTTTCGGATTTAGAGTTTTAAAGTTAGTCACTCACTGGGCTTCATAGCTCACTCTTTCAAAATGTTTTTCCTCTTTTCAAGTAGAGATCGAGCTCCCGGTGCCTGATACACTGCCAACGTCTGCTGAAAGTTCCAGATCAAGCTCCAGTTACGTGGGTGGAGTTGTATATTGAGCCTGCCCATATTGTAAATGTTTTGTAAGGATTGGCTAATTTAGTCCTAGAGGTCGTGGTTGTATAAACCCTGGTTGTATATGCTTTTAGTTGTGATACCTATATCAGGTTATTTTCCAAACCGAGTATGCCAGGGCTACACCCCGTGTATGTTGGATGGATTTCAGGGATTCCGCTGTGTTGTGTTTCATATAGAATATTTTATATCTAAGATTAGTATGTTTATCAGGTTGAACGTTTCAGGAGGGCCAACAGGTATCGTTAGAGGAGGACGATGTCCGTTGGCTTCACGCCATCTTCCGGACTAAGCTAGCAGGTGGTCTGGGAGGGGGTGTGACAGGAGCAAAATGAGCAGCAACATAATCAGGTTGAAAACCCTATCTTTGTAGCAAATGATAGGGCCAGAGCAATTCGAGCGTATGCTTTCCCAATGTTTGATGAGCTAAATCCAGGGATTGCACGTCCTCAAATTCAAGCGACAAATTTTGAAATGAAACCGGTAATGTTTCAGATGTTGCAAACTGTGGGTCAATTCCATGGTTTGTCATCTGAAGACCCTCATTTACATCTTAAGTCTTTTCTAGGAGTTAGTGATTCTTTTGTAATTCAAGGAGTGTCTAGAGATGCTCTTAGATTAACTTTGTTCTCATATTCTCTTAGAGATGGAACAAAGGCATGGTTAAATTCTTTTGCTCCAGGATCAATTAGGACATGGAATGAGTTAGCTGAAAAAGTTTTGAGTAAATATTTCCCACCAAATAGAAATGCTAAATTAAGGAGTGAAATAGTAGGGTTTAGGCAACTTGAAGATGAGACTTTTAGTGAGGCTTGGGAGAGGTTTAAGGAGCTTTTGCGAAAGTGTCCCCACCATGGTTTACCTCATTGTATTCAAGTGGAAACATTTTACAATGGGTTAAACAGAGCAACCCAAGGTATGGTTGATGCTTCGGCTAGAGGGGCCCTTTTGGCAAAAACTTTTAATGAAGCCCATGAAATTTTAGAAAGAATATCTACTAATAGTTGTCAGTGGTCAAATGTTAGAGGCACAAATAAAAAGGTTAAGAGTGTGTTAGAGGTTGATGGTGTGTCCACCATTAGGGTTGATATTGCAATGATTGTTAACGCACTTAAGAATGTGACAGTGATTAGTCATCAGCAGCCACCAGCTGTGGAGCCTGCTGTATTGGTACACCAAGTCCTAGAGGAAGCATGTGTCTATTGTGGTGAAGATCACAACTTCGAGTTTTGCCCCAGCAACCCAGCTTCTGTGTTTTTTATAGGTAATCAGAGGAATAACCATTATTCTAACTTTTATAATCCAGGTTGGTGCAACCACCCGAACTTCTTATGGGGAGGACAAGGAGGTAATGTGCAAGCACAACAAAAGGTGAACCAGTCGGGATTTGCTAAAGCGCAGGTATTGCCCCAGCAAAATAAGCAGGCTTTGCCCCAGCAAAATTCGGGGAGTTTTCTTGAGGCAATGATGAAAGAATATATGGCTCGTACAGATGCTTCAATTCAAAGTAATCAAGCTTCAATGAGAGCCCTGAAATTGTAAGTGGGTCAGCTAGCTAATGAGCTGAAGGCAAGACCTCAAGGGATACTTCCTTCAGATACTGAACACCCTAGAAGGGAAGGTAAGGAGCAGGTAAAGGCAGTGACTCTTAGGAGTGGTAAGCCACTGGAAGAAAGAATAGAGCCTAGTAAAACCCAAGTTATTGGAAAAAATGGGGATAAAATGTTGTTGTTGAGAAAGAGTTGGAGTCTGGTCAGGGTGCTGGAGGCAGCAATAAAGATGTTGGAGCATCTAGTTTTGTTCCAGATGTGGAACCACCTTACGTGCCGCCCCCACCTTATGTACCACCTCTACCTTTTCCACAAAGGCAAAGGCCTAAACCAGGATGGTCAATTTAAAAAGTTTTTAGAGATTCTTAAGCAATTGCATATAAATATCCCTTTAGTAGAAGCTATTGAGCAAATGCCTAATTATGCTAAATTTCTTAAGGATATTTTAACTAAAAAGAAGAGGTTAGGTGAGTTTGAAACTGTATCTCTTACTGAGGAATGTAGTGTTATTCTTAAGAATGGGCTACCACCCAAGGCTAAAAATCCAGGATCATTTACTATACATGTATCCATAGGTGGAAAAGAGTTAGGTAGAGCACTCTGTGATTTAGGTGCAAGCATTAACCTTATGCCTCTTTCGGTCTATCGAAAGTTAGGTATTGGTGAAGCTAGGCCTACCACAGTCACACTTCAACTAGCCGATTGGTCTATCACATATCCAGAGGGAAAAATTGAGGATGTCTTAGTGAAAGTGGATAAATTCATATTTCCTGTTGATTTTATTATTTTAGACTATGAGGCTGATAAAGATGTCCCAATTATTTTAGGTCGTCCATTTTTGGCTATTGGTAGGGCATTAATAGATGTTCAAAAAGGGGATATAACAATGAGAGTCTGTAATGAGGAAGTGAAATGTAATGTATTTAAGGCCATGAAGTATCCAGACGAAATGGAAGATTGCTCTTTCATTAGGATTCTGGAGTACACAATTGTTGAGACAGCAATACAGGATTCGGCTAGCAAGCACTTGGAGGATCATGGAGAGGTTAGTGTCGAGGATTTAGAAGTTCGTTCTTTAGAAAGAAAAAAATGAAAAAGAGTTGTTTAGGTGTGAGAATGTTTTAGTCTTTAGATTTAGATCAAATGAAGGCTCCTCCTATTAAGTCATCCCTAATTAAGGCACCCACTTTAGATTTGAAGCCCTTGTCGGATCATCTAAAGTATGTGTATCTTGGGGAAGGTGAGACGTTGCCCATTATTGTTGCATCAGATTTAATGTCAAAGCATGAAGAGGCCTTAATAAAATTGTTGCAGCAATACCGCAAAGCTATCGGTTGGACATTGGCTGACATTCAGGGAATTAGCCCATCTTTTTGTATGCACAAAATCACTCTAGAGGAGGGATCCTTTAGGAGTATTGAGCAACAAAGAAGGTTTAACCCTGCAATGAAAGAGGTTGTTAAAAAGGAGGTGATTAAATGGTTGGAAGTTTGCATCATTTATCCAATTGCAGACAGCAATTGGGTGAGCCCAGTCCAATGTGTTCCTAAGAAAGGAGGTGTCACTGTGGTAAGCAATAAAGATAATGAGTTGATCCCAACCAGGACAGTAATTGGTTGGACAGTTTGCATGGATTACAAGAGGCTTAATAAAGCTACCCGTAAGGACCATTTCCCTCTACCATTTATTGACCAGATGTTGGATAGATTGGCTGGTCAGGTCTACTAATGTTTCTTAGATGGTTATTCTGGGTATAACCAGATTACCATTGCTCCTGAGGATCAGGAAAAAACCACCTTCACCTGCCCTTATGGGACGTTAGCTTTTAGGCGAATGCCTTTTGGCCTTTACAATGCTCCAGCAACATTTCAGCGGTGTATGTTAGCAATTTTTTCTGATATGATTGAGTCCACTGTTGAGGTGTTTATGGACGATTTTTCAGTTTTTGGAGGGTATTTTCAGAGTTGTTTCGATAATTTAGGTAAGGTGTTAAAAAGATGTGAGGATACCCATCTAGTTCTTAATTGGGAGAAATGTCACTTCATGGTGAAGGAGAGCATAGTGTTAGGCCATAGGATTTCTAAGAATGGTCTAGAAGTTGATAGAGCAAAATTTGAGGTTATTGAAAGATTAGAACCACCGAATTCAGTGAAAGGAATTCGGAGTTTATAAGGTCATGCTGGATTTTATAGGAGGTTCATAAAGGATTTTTTAAAAATCAGTAAACCTCTTTGCAACTTATTGTGCACTGATCATGTTTTTGACATTAATGCAGATTGTAGGAAGGCTTTTGAAACTTTAAAATATGTTTTAATCTCAGCACCCATTCTTTGTGCACCTAATTGGAATTTACCATTTGAGGTAATGTGTGATGCGAGTGATGCTGCAGTAGGTGCTATGTTGGGGCAAAAGCAGGGCGAATTTATCCATCCTATATATTATGCAAGCAACGTTTTAAATGAGGCACAAGTCAACTATACAACTACTGAAAATGAGTTGTTAGCTGTTGTATTCGCTTTTGAGAAATTCTGGCCATATTTGGTTGGATCCAAAGTCACAGTGTTCACGGATCATGCAGCAATAAGGTATTTAATGTCTAAAAAAGATGCAAAGCCTAGACTAATTCGTTGGGTTTTATTGTTGCAGGAATTCGACTTGGAGATAAAGGATAAGAAGGGATCAGAGATTGTCATTGCAGATCATTTATCTCGTCTTGATCCATCATCATCTTTGCTGAAGCAATCTGCCATTTCAGATGCTTTTCCAGATGAACAGCTTTTTGCTGTGGAGGTAAAGGTAGTCAGGGATGCCCCTTGGTATGTTGATATTGCCAACTTTTTGGTAAAGGGGGTCACTCCTATTGACATGGATTGGAGGCAGAAGAAAAAGTTTAAGCATGATGCAAAGTTTTTCCATTGGGATGAGTCGTATATGTATAAGAGATGCTCGGACGGTATTATTCGTAGGTGTGTTTCAGGTGATGAAGCAAAGGAAATCCAGGAGCAATGTCACTCTTCGCCGTATGGAGGTCATTTCAGCGGTCAGAGGACAACTATGAGGATTTTGCATTGTGGATTTTTCTGGCCTAACTTATTTAAGGATGCACATTGGTTCTACAAGCAATGTGATGCTTGCCAAAGGAGAGAAAATTTGGGTCCCAGAGATGAAATGCCTCTTACTTACATTTTAGAAGTTGAATTATTTGATGTATGGGGTATTGACTTTATGGGGCCATTTTCCCCTTCTAATGGCAATGTTTTTATCTTATTGGCAGTTGATTACGTGTCCAAGTGGGTGGAGGCCATCGCATGCCATCAGAGTGATGCCAAGACAGTAGCAAGGTTTCTTCAATTACACATCTTTGCGCTGTTTGGGACACCTAGAGCTCTAGTGAGTGATGAGGGTACACATTTTGTTAATAATATCTTAACTAAGTTGTTAGCTAAGTATGAGATTAAGCATATGATAGCTACCCCTTATCACCCACAAGCAAATGGTCAAGCTAAGATAAGCAATAGAGAAATTAAATCTATTCTAGAAAAAGTAGTCCATCCATCTAGAAAGGATTGGTCTTTTAGGTTAGATGAGGCTCTTTGGGCTTATAGGACAACCTATAAGACTCCTCTAGGGATGTCACCCTATAGGTTAGTATATGGGAAAGCTTGTCATTTACCATTAGAGCTTGAGCATAAAACGTTTTGGGCTTTGAAAAAATTAAATTTTGATCTAAGTCGTACAGGAGCAATTAGAATGTTGCAGCTTAATGAATTGGAGGAATTTCACCAATTTTCGTATGAGAATTCGAAAATGTATAAAGAAAAGACTAAGTTGTGGCATGACAAGAAAATTAAATCTAAAGAGTTTGTCAAATGTCAGAAAGTTTTGCTTTATAATTCTAGATTAAAATTATTTTATGGGAAGCTAAAATCTAAATGGTCATGGCCATTTATTGTGATTGAGGTTTTCCCCCATGGAGCAATTACTTTGCAGGATGAAAAAGATGGGAGAGTGTTCAAAGTAAATGGACAGTGTGTGAAACATTATTGGGAAGAGAAGTTTCAGTCAAAATATCCTTCCCTAAAGTTGGTTGATGATTGAGAGAGCAGGATTTTTGCGAGAGCATTTCGCAGAGCATTATTTTGAGCTCCCAGTATTTGTTGTGGTTTTGTTTTTTCGCTGATTTGATTTGATTTTAATTTGAATTCTTGTAGATTTAGGTTGTTTAAATTTTTCATGATTTATTTTAAGTCTGTTGTTATTTTTAATTTAGTGGAATTTATTTTTGTTTAGATTTTATCTATTTCGCTTTGAATTTTATTTGATTTTGTTGGATTTTATTTTCGGTTTATTTATTTATTTAAATGAGTTATCTTTTAATTAGTTAGCTTTTATTAGATTTTAGTTTAGATTAATTTCGATTATTTAAATTCTGTTTGGAGTAGGTTTAATAAAGATTTTCCTAATTAATTCGGCTTCGAAAATAAAAAGGAAGGATTAGATTTGATTTGATCGGTTAAATTTAAATTTGAATTTAAATTTTACATTTGAAGTCTGTACCCAAGATTCTTCAGGATTTGTTTTGCTCAGTCGGTTGTTACGGCAACTTTATGGCTGAAGCAAATCTCTCGTTCGAATGGGAAGGGATTTCTAGTGAAATAAATACTTTTACCGTTTGGATTTTGTGGGCAGGTAAAATTGCAGGTGTTGTCTGATGGAGCCACGTGTCATGCAGAGAAGATCCAAGGGTTTTGTCGGTGGACAGCACATAATTATTTACTGTGGGCGATTTGAATTCACGATTTTACCGTTTGATGGATTTCGATTTTTCAGGTTGCATGCGATTAAACGGTAATATAATTTAATGCGGCGCAAATCCTTTCAGTTGAGATTTGATTTTTGCTGAAGCCTTATTTATTTGAAGACGGTGGTAAGTTTCTTTTCACTTCACCTTCGCATTTAATTCCTTTACTGCTCGTATTTCTTCTTCTTCTTCCTTTGTTGCTCCTCTTTGTAAAACCCTTGAGTCTTCCATGGCGAAAACAAGAGCAAGGAAAGAAAGAGAGAATGAGGAGGAAGAGGTACCGATTACCCCTGAGGTACAGAAAGTAAAGGCGAAGAAGAAAAAGACCCCAGAGGAGAAAGAAGCCAAAAGAAGAAGGAGACAACAGAGGGCTGCAGAACAAGAAGAGGTTCAGGAGGCGGCAGAGGATGTTGCCACTATAGTGGAGGAAGGAAATCCAAAAGAACCTGAAGTGAAAAACCCAGTGGCGGTCGGACCGATAGTAGCGGATACAGAAAGAATGCAAGAAGAAAATACTGAGGAGAATCAAGAAAATCAGGCTGGCGAGGTGCAAGAAGGACAGACGGAGGTTGCGCCTGAGGAGGGTAATGAACAAGAGCAAGAGGCTCGTGTTGAGGTCAACATGCCAGAAGCACCGAAACGACGCCGCATAAAGTGAAAGGCTAGGGGCGTCCAGGTGATTCGAACTGATACCCCATCACCACCGTCGTCGGATTCTGAGAAAGAGAAGGAAGAACGAGAGAAAAAAGGAAGCTGAGGACAGAGAGAGAATAAGCAGCAGAAGAAACTTTGAGGAAGCTTAAAGAAGATAGAGGCAAAGGAATTGTTGAAGCATCGAATGAACCTTTAGAGGAAGCAAGAGAAGGACCTTTCATCTGCTTCATCAATGAGCTTGCTCGTGCAAATTACCAAGAGATGCTACGAATGGATTTCTTATTCGAAAGAGGGTTTGGTGACGATCTCCCCCATTTCTTAAGAGCAGGAATCACAAATCTTGGGTGGAGTCAGTTCTATGCGAAACCGGACCCAGTGAATTCGAATATTGTTCGAGAATTCTATGTGAATATTGATAATGCATAGGGATTTCATGCCATAGTTCGAGGAGTATCTGTTGACTGGAGCCCAGGGGTTATCAACTCGTTATTCAACCTTCAAGACTTCCCACACGCGAGCTTTAATAAGATGGTCGTGGCACCGTCCAGTGATCAGTTAAATGCGGCGGTCCGAGAGGTTGGAATTGAAAAGGCTCAATGGAGGCTATCGAAGATGGAAAAACACACGTTTCAAGCTGCTTATCTAAAGAGTGAAGCCAATACTTGGTTGGGCTTCATCAAGCTGCGTTTGCTTCCGACTACGCATGATTCAATAGTGTCTCGCGACCGAGTGATTCTGATATTCGCTATTCTTCGATCCCTGAGTATTGATGTTGGAAAAATTATTTCAAATGAGATTCTAAGTAGTTGGCGCAAGAAGGTGAGGAAGCTGTTTTTCCCGAACACAATCACTATGTTATGCAGCAGGGCAGGAGTGCCCACGATTCCAGAGGATGTGATTCTACTTGACAAGGGAATCATCGATACGCCTAATCTGGCTCGGCTTCAGCATACGCAAGAGGCTCGCTAGGGTGGGCTAGTGTGTGGTATTCATCAGATCCTAGAGCAACTGGCACTATCGGCCAGTAGGCAAGAGTTTGCTGAAAGGCAAGCTCAAACCTATTGGACCTATGCTAAAAGGAGAGATGACACGCTCAAGAGGGCCTTGCAATCCAATTTCTCCAAACCATATCAGGCCTTCTCGGCGTTTCCCGATGATTTATTTAACCCCTGGATTCCGCCCCCACCTGTTGAACGAGAAGAAGATGATGATGAAGAGCAGGGTCAGGAAGATTGGTGGATGAGATGATCTTCAGCGAGCGTTTCTTTTGTTCTTATATTTTTGTTTGCTCGTGCATATCTGACCCCGCTTGCTGTTATGTTTGCTTGTTTCTTTTTAATTTCTCTGCTTCTAAAAAATATATCTGCTTTTGTAATTTCTTTTCATGTTTTTAATAAAATTTCCTAGTTGTTTCTGTTCTATGAGCACTGAGTAACTCTAACTTAACTAATTTTCTTCTGAATTTTTGAAGCTTGGACTGGTTAAGCTTAATTAGATCAAGGTATTCTGATCTCCAGAAACCTTTTGCTTGAGCATTTCTTCTAGCCTGGTCTGTTGCTGCGGCAAAGAAAATTCTGAGGTAGTGTTGATTTATATGATCCACTTTAAGCTTAGTTCTAGTCCCACGCTCAGTTTAAAATTCAGATAGAAAAATTTAAGTTTGGGGGTATAATTGCAAAATAAATTATTCATTGGGGACAATGAATAATTCAAGTTTGGGGGACTTTTTGCTACTCCAATTGTTTTGCTCGAGCATTCCTCTCCTTCGGTTAAAAATTTGATAGGTTATTTAGTAACCGGGGACATTTGTGATACCCACAGTTTGTCTTCGCGTCAAAAGATGACCTAGGAAATGTTGGAAAATTAATTGCTGAAAAAAATCGATTGTTGAAAATTTTGCTGAAAAAATTCAGGGAGCAAAAGTTTTGAAGGATGAATGATAATCCAGCAGTTTTCTGTCTCCCAAAACTTAGGTGAACTTCATCATAAAATGTTGTCATTCTGAGGGGCAAGAGATAGAATAACTAAGGATTTTTTAGCTTTATAATGAGTATTTTAGCCTAGTTGTTTTGAAAACATGCCTAGTGGAGCATGATGAGTTTGCTTGGATACTTGATTTAGGAGCAACTAATCATGTTTGCTCTTCTTTTCAGGAAAATAATTCCTTTCAGCAGCTGGAAGATGGTGAAATGACGCTCAAGGTCGGAACGGGAGACGTCATTTCATCCAAAGCAGTGGGAGTTGCGAAGTTATTTTTGTTTGGTTTTATGCCCTAAAACTCGTAGATAGTGAATGTAACGATTGACCGAGTATTAATGAAATAATATTGATGTATTTTTCAATTAAGTGTTATTTGTTATATTATGTTTCTTTTTGCCTAAATAACCCTAATCCAATAAACTAGACACCCTAAGCTGAAGTATGAGTCTTGAACTATATATGGAGACATACGGGGATCACTATTCAAGATACAGCCTAAAGGGTCTATAGTATAAGGATAAGACTGGGTGCCTTATCCTAGTGACACTATGGATACGACCCACTTTGTATTTGATACAAATGTCATGATCCAATGATAGCGAGCATAGCTAGCTATCTTTAATTATTTAATTTAGCTAGTCTTTTATGATTTCTGGGCCATTTCATTGTGCTTTAATGTTTATTTTGTAGGAAAAGGTTGATTGGAGCTAAAATGCAATAGTGGAAGTAATCGGGTGCTCGAGACGCGAAAAGATGCAAAGGAAGGAAAAGAATCAAATGGAAAAAAAGTCAAAATTCGGTCAAAAAGTGACTAGCGTCGAGACGCTAGCCCTTAGGCGTCTCGACGCTAGCATTCCTTATTCGGATAGGCGCGAAATCGTCGCAGCGTCGAGACGCTGCGACCTTAGCGTCTCGAAGCTACCGTAATTTCCTTTCCAGAACGCGCGTGTTTAGAGGCAGCGTCTCGACGCTACGATGAAATTTCAGAATAAATAGTTCTTTTCGGCTAGGTTTTTGGGGGAACCAATTTTGGGACTTCTTGGAGCCGTAAACAGAGAAAAATCAGAGGAATTCAAGGCTGAAGCAAAGGGGAAAATTCGGAAATCAACCCATTGTTCGTGGGGATCGTGACGGGGACATTCGGTCTCGGCCTACAACGAGTTTAATTCTTCTTTCCCTCACTTTAGTTAGATTTTTATGGCTTTTACATGTTTAGTTGAGCTTGTAATCTTAATCATGAATAGCTAAACTTGTAAGCTTAGGGATTGATGTAGTTGATTGTGTTTATGGATTGATTTATGGTTTAAGTTGTGCAATGTTATTATGTTTGTAATCTTGATTTAATGCTTTCAATTAATTGGCCATTAGTTGGATGATTTAAGTTTCGAATCTAGCTCGGGAGAGGGGATTTGATTTAGACTTACTCAAGATTGCATGACTAAAGTTTAGTTTCTAATTCGTGACGGTTTTAGATTAACTTTAGAATTGGTTAAAAGATCTCATTGCCTTGCATGATTAATAAACTTAGATAGGGATATCAAGTTGGTTAATTTGCATGAGAAACAATTATACTCGGGAGAGGTAGTTGTGATTAAAGGGTCGTTGGCTCATAATTCCATTGTGCATAATAACTTATTCCTTAAAATCAATCCTAGACTAAATCGGTGAAATCAATTCCCTAAGTAGTTTTCCCAATTGAAATTCCACACTTTTTACTTGCTTTGAATTAGTTTTCATATCATTCACTCATTACTTTTTGATCCCTAAATAAAATTGAGCAAGATAATTCACAATACTTGATTTGCTTAAAAATCCAATCTAGGAGGACGTCCCTCATTTATACGAACTCTTTATTATTACTTGACTCGTGCGCTTGCGGTTAGGAAAAGTCCACATCATCCAACGCGTTCATGTAGGAGACATGTGAGTGGGGGTATCCTATATAATGAGTTTGCATAAGACCAGACCGCGAAATAGTAACCACTGGTTATAACACCGTTAACTAGTTAGGTTTCTATTTCACTAGGACGACCTAGACAACTTAGTCTTAATCCTGAGTTGGTTATGGACTCCTGCTCATGAGGGATTGTCCTTTGATTTGTATGGGTGAGAGTGGTCAATACGCCGACTCAATAAGCCTATCATTTTGGGGACAATACCAAGTGGGGAGCTGGGAACATGAGCACACAAGATGGAATTCACTCATTCCCGACTTTAGGGAAGTAGATGAGTGTTTCCTTAAGTGGTGTCTTCGAGTCTTGAACAAAGGATCCTACCTTCTCAATGGCACGAGAGGGTTTTCTATTTGATGGTTGGACCACAATCAGGTTGTTCATTAGAGGAGAACTGGTATTTAAGGACATAGAAGTAACCCAAGGGTAAAACGGTAATTTGACCCAGCTGGTGTTATGGACATTCGTGAAGGACTAACTCGTCGTTATTTGTCTATATCCGTGGACACAAAAATATGTTTCCAATGAGAAGAGTGCAACTATGAGTCTATAGTGGAATGTACACACAGTTAACGAATAATGATTAATTTCGTTAATGAGTTTAACCAATTAATCTCATATCGTTGGAACTTCTGATATGCAGGTTCATTAGGTCCCACTGGTAACTCATAAAGTATTTTGAGGCAACTAAGTAATAAATGTAAATTGAAAGTGTTCAATTTGCTAAGGGAAACAATATAATGTATGTTGATACATTATTATGAGAGAAATAAATATTTGAAGAAATTTAAATATTAATATAAATTTGATTCATATTAAATTTATAGGATATAATAGAATTTGAAAGAGTTCAAATACGAATTAATTAATTTAAAGCCTAAAATTAAATTGGACAATTAATTAATTCAAGGTCGGAAATTAAATATATGATATTTAATTAGTGATTAATTAATTAAAAATTAATTAATTGGAAATTAATCAATTATGGAAATGATTAATCACTTATGGAAGTAATTAATCAATTGTGGAAATGATTAATCACTTATGGAAGTAATTAATCAATTGTGGAAATGATTAATCACTTATGGAAGTAATTAATCATTTATGAAAAAGATTAATCAATTATGGAATTGATTGGTCATAGAATTGATTAATTGTGAAAAAAATTAAATCAGTTATGGAAATAATTGATTTTATGTGAATATTTTATTCATGGCATTTCTCCTATAAATAGAAAAGTAGACCTAAAGGTTTGGGTGTCCAATGCTCATATTCACAATACAAGACTAATTGTATTTTCTCAAGCCTCCCTCTTAGAGAAAGACTCCCGCCAGTCCATTGCCTCCTAGACTTAGAGACATACCGGTGTAACCTCATTGGTAGTGTGTTTTGGAGAAGAAAAATTTCAGCGAAGATTTCTTGGGTTGCTGCGTTTTCTACACAAGAACGAAGTTGGTGAAAATCGTTCAAGTCTACAACGAAGGTTTGTGACGATTTCTCTTTTCCTTTAGAAAAGCATGTAAAATAAAATAGTTTTATTTTTTTTCAGCATGTTTATAATAGTTTTACAGCAACTTTAATGCATGATTAAAGTAGCGTTTTGTCTTTTCGTATTGGTATTTTAAAGTTAATTAATATACCATGTGAGATCCTTTCGATGCGCTTCAGCTGCGCTGGGGCCTTCGTCCCTACAATTTTTTAGAAATAGATACTTACTTTTAGAAAGTTTGTTAATTGTTCCTAAGATTAAGAGGAACTTAATTTATATTCATGTTTGATTGAACAATCGTATACAGTTTCTTTTAATATGAATGAAGCGTTTATTTATAAAAATGGTGTACTTATTTGTTCAGCCAAATTAGAAAATAACTTATACGTTTTAAGACCAACTGAAACCAAAACGCTTTTAAATCACAAATTATTTAAAACTGCAGAAACTCAAAGAAAAAGGCAAAGAATTTCTAAGTAGTAACACCTATCTTTGGCATTTGAGACTTGGTCACATAAACATCGATAGGACCGGTCGTTTGGTAAAGAATGGACTTCTAAATGAATTAGAAAAATATTCACTACCTCCTTGTGAATCATGTCTTGAAGGAAAAATGACCAAAAGACCTTTTACAATAAAAGGTTGTAGGGCTAAAGAACCCCTAGAGTTAATACATACAGATCTCTATGGTCCAAAGAACGTAAAAACTCGATGAGGGTACGAATACTTCATCTCATTTATAGATGATTATTCAAGGTATGGTTACGTATACCTAATGGAGCATAAGTCTGAGGCCCTTGAAAAGTTCAAGGAGTTTAAGGCTAAAGTAGAAAACCTGTTAGGTAAAACTATTAAAACACTTCGATCTGATCGAGGTGGAGAGTATATGGATTTAAGATTCCAAGACTACATGATAGAACATGGAATTCAGTCCCAACTTTCAACCCCTGGTACACCCACTACTAGAAAAACAGTGTTACTTGACATTTGAGTTTTTTAATTAGTTGACATTTTTAAGAAAAAATGTCAAGACTTATGTAATTTTAACAAAAAAATGTCAAGACTTATGTAATTGTAACAAAAAAAACGTCAAGAAAAATACAAAAACACGAAGTCTTATGAATTTTTTCAGATTTTTTCACACTAAGGAAGACTTGATATTTCTAAAATGTCAAGAATTATGAGATTTCTTTTAATTTAATATAGGGTCAAAATCAAATTAGGGCTTTTTTATCAGATTTTTCTCGCGCACCTCACCCCTTCGCGAACCTCCAGCCGCTTCACATCTCTGTTCTCGTGCGAAGTACTGTCGTCGACATCTCTCCCTCATCCCTCACATTCTACGTTTCATTCACTGTCGGCAAGTAGCTTTCTCCCTCCCCCGCTCCCTCTGTCTTTGTGTTTCACACTACCAATGAGGAAGATCTATCCCTCCCCCTTTTCCATCTTCTGCTCTCTGCCAAACCAAGCTCTCCATCGTCGTCACTGTCGCCCAGCTCTCCATTGTCATCAAGACGTTTTCCATCGTCGTCGTCGCTCAGCACCCCAACCATCGTCATCTTCGTCTCTGTCACCATTTGAGGTTTAAAATTTTTATTTGAACAATGGATGTAAACTTCGCTGAACCGTTTTAATTTATTGGGCTTTCTCTGATTCTTCTTCTTCTCTCTTTGACTTCGATTTTCTTTTTCCAAAACACAAGATCAAGTTCCCTCTGCAAGTCAGATTTTTTCCCTCTGTATTGCCTTAGGTTCATTGATTTGAGATAATGGTTTTGTTGCATGTGTTCTTCATGCCACAAAATAGAAAAATAGTTTAATGTCGCCGCAAATTACCCATCGATTTCGTTGAATTCATTAGAAGTAGAGTGAAATTTGTTAACAAGTGTTTGA
Source organism: Luffa acutangula (assembly GCA_036850905.1). NCBI lineage: Eukaryota > Viridiplantae > Streptophyta > Magnoliopsida > Cucurbitales > Cucurbitaceae > Luffa > Luffa acutangula. The sequence goes on along the minus strand of CM072087.1, from coordinate 24,362,710 downwards.
AGCACTATGAAATAGTTTCTTATTCATCAATTTATTTGGTCTTTGTTTAGTTTAGAGTATATGGGCTACCAATGTCTAAATAATAGAAAGATTATACCAAATTGAATGTTTAGTTTTTATCGATTATGTCTCTTGGTTTTGTGGTATTTTTCTTTGAAAATTAATAGATTGATCTTTTCTAATTTGGTATTCAATTATGTCATTCCTTATTCAATTTTTTTAAACATTTATTGGGCTGAAAGACATTTGTTTGATATTCTCCTCAGTTTTGAAATAATGTCTTGGTTTGGCTTTGTTCCCACATCTGAATTTTGCACTAAAAGAGTACATAATTAATTCTCTTATATTGGCCTTTCGGGTGCATTTTCATTTTCATTTTTGAATTGTTGAATTCATATTAAGTTGTACTCATTTTAGTTTGTATTGTATCATATCAATTTAAATCTAGATTTTGAACTACAGTTGCAGACCAAGTGTCGATTATTAAAGCCATTGATTAAATATAAAGTTTCAATAATTGAATGTGATCCTAAGTGGAAAGTAATTAATCATCGTTTTCTTTTTTTGTTTCCATTATGGTTTTCTCTATTATTTAGGTTCAACTAAAATCTTATTTTATTGTTTGCTAGCACCAATCGAAAACCAACACTTCAAGTTGGTCAATAGGTGAGTGGTTCTGAATTTTATTTATTTGAATTTATTTATTAAGTTTAATCTTCACTCTAAAACACAGTTTGATCTTATTGTTATCTATCTCTTATCTCATTTTCAAAAGAAAGAAGACAAGAAAATATGTATGAGAGATTTTTCAATCTTTATTCAAATATAAACCATCTAAAGGATTTCAAATAAGCAAGAAGATAAAGATAGAAAGTTGAAAAGAAATCCTAGGAAGATAAGAAACAAATATTTGTTGCTCTTTCTTAACTATTTTAATTCTTGTTCTTTCATAGATATACAATCTTAGGTGCCTAAGAATGAGGCAAGTTACCAAAAATCTAAGAAAACAGAGGCTCAAATTTGTTCGAAAGTATAGTTGAATCACAAGCCCCAATCGAAAATTTTTTAAGAAGGTTGACAAGTGAAAAAGGTACATCGTCGTCAAATATAGAGAGGAATCCAGAACAATCAAATGACAATTAAAAGGTAATATTTATAAGATGCTCTTCTTAAAACTCAAACTTTTTGTAAAGTGATGAGATTAGATTAAGTGTTGGAGTTATATGCTATCCTGTAGTTGTGGTAATCGTATAATTGAAGTGTTGTGACGACTATCCTGCAGTTATGGTAGTCATAGCTTAGTTGTTTGTGTTGAGAAGTTGTTATGTTCTTGTGTTTAGTTTTTCTTAATAGGTTGTTATGTTCTTACATTTAGTTCTTTTGAGCATGAGATTACTTAAGATGAATGATTAGATCACGTAAAGTAGTTTAGTTTCCCTTGCTTTCCATTGAGTTGCGTTTATGAGGTTCACTATGTTGTTGCACTTAGTTATTTTAAGGAGTTTAGTTGTTTTGGTTAATAAGCTGAGTTTAGTTCTTTTAATAAGTTCGGTTGTTAATTTGTGTTTATAAGTTTTGTTGTTATGCTTATATGTATTTTAATCTGTTGTGCCATTATTTGTGTTCATTATTTTCCTTAAGTACAATTCCTCATGTTCAACATTTTCCACTAAGTTATTGTGTTTATGAGGGTCGATGCCTTGTTGCACTTAGTTGTTTTAACTAGTTTAGTTGTTGATGTTGATAAGTTTAGTTGTTTCATTATAAAACTTTTGATGATTTGAGATAAGTGGAAAAGTTTAGAGTTTTGTGCTTAGGAGGGTCACGTAAAGTGTCATATTTTCCATTAAGTTATTGTGCTTAGGAGGGTCAATATGTTGTTGCACTTAGTTGTTTTAACGAGTTTGTTTGTTTCTATTGATATGTTTATTTTCCATTGTGTTGTTAGGTTGAGTTGTTTCATTGCAAAACGTTTCCATGATTTGGTTGTTTTAACGTTTCAATGTTTGGTTGGGACTTAAACGTTTCAAGTGAACTCTTTATTTTATGCTCTTATTACAATACCAGGTTAATATGGTGTTTCTCCAGCTTTTCGGTTGCTCTTTAAATGGCTCTTCCCGATAAAGCTAAAGTCCAGTGGATTAATATCATTCAGGCTCCAAGGTGAACTTCTATTTTCCTATAAAGCTAAAGTCCAGTGGATTTGTGATTAGATTCATTAGAAAAATCAATTTGCTTCCAAGGTGAACTTCTAATTTCCTTTTAGATTTCCATCAGCTTGCTTTCAAGTTTAGAATGTTTTTAGTTCATGAACCTGATTAATTGTTGTAGTACTTTGACTATCCTGCAGCTATGGTAGTCATAATTTAAAATTAGAATGAAGGTAGAAAGTATTGAAGTTCAATTATTTGTTTATGTTGACTTGGTATAACTTGAGTGTTATATGTGACTATCCTGCAGCTATGGTACTCATAGTTTAGTCATTTGTGTTCATGATAGGCGTATTTGTCATAGTTTAGTCATTTGTTATTTATGTTTTAATTTTTGCCATTAATGTTAATTGATAAATCTTTCGAGGCTTTTCTCCATGTAGCTGTTGAAGAAGGCAAAGATATTTTTGTAGTTTAACATATATTGGAAGATGTGAATTCTTAATGTTACATGGGCTTGCATCCTAACTTGAACTTCCCCATTGACGGTCAGGATGAACACTATGAATTTATTGGTGTTTTTGAGGTAATTTTATTCTTTTTCCTTCTTTGTTTCTATGAATCATTGATGCGCAATTTGCTTACCGCAAGTGTACGGGTCAAGTAATAATATAGTGTTTTCGTGATTAAACGAGTGTCGTCCTCTGGATTGGTTTTCTAGCAAATTAAGTACCGTGAATAATCTTGTCCAATTTTATTTAGGGAGCAAAACTCAATGATAAAAGATAAATCTAAAGACAAAAAGCATAAAATAAAGGTGGAGACTCAAATGGAAAGACTCTTAGGGAATTGATTTCATTGATTAAGATTGAGGATAAATTAAGGGGATGAATTTAGCATGCAATTATTCTACAAGCCAAGGAAACTTTTATCACGATTATCTCTCCCGAGTATAATTGATTCTCATGCAAATAACTAACTTGATATCCCTATCTAAGTTCATTAACATGCAAGGCATTATTCGGTTCGGTCCTTGTTATACTTCTAAAGTAATTCTAAATCTCGTCACAAACTTAGAATTTCTACTTTAGTCATGCGATTAAACAACGTAAGTCTTAAGCCAAATCCTCTCTCCCAAGTTAGATTCAACACTCAAATCATTCAATTAGTGATCAAGTAATTGAAAGCATTACACAAAATTGCAAGAATAAAATAAATGCACATTCATCCAAAAATCAATCCAACAACCTAAAAACAACTACATCAAACCCTAAGACAAAAACCTAGCAATTCATAGTCTTTAAACCACAAACACTAATTGAAAGAAAAGCCATAAAAACTACAAGAGTTCTCGCTTGATTCACGCTCCTTGACCTTGCCTTTAGCTCCCACAAAAGGTCTCTAGTCGAAATTAGGGCTAAAATCTCACCAATTGGACTCCTTTTGGCCGTAGCATGTGTAGACACCGTATTTGGTCCGGCTTGATTTTCAGTAATAATGTTTGACGTTTTCCAATATTTGGTGGTCAATTTGTTTTTTCTTGTATGTCAGCAAGAGCATAGCTCAATTGGCATAAGGTTGTATTGATAATCACAAGGTCTGTGGTTCAAACCCCCTTTTTCACATATTTTTATCAAAAATTCGTTTTTTTTTTATTTTTTTTTATTTTTTTATTTTTATTTTATTTTATTTTATTTATTTTTTTTTTTTTTGGTCTTCCCCATTCCTATTCAAGGGGAAACTTACCTATTCAAAAGCTTTTCCATGGCTCTCATTTTTTTTATTTTTTTATTTTTTTTCTTTTTACCACCATTTTCTCATCCATCCTCCCCCTAATTTAGTAACCCTTCAAGTATAAAAAGGGGGGGGGAGATGGAGGATGAAAAAAGACAAGAAGAATGAGAGGAAGTTTAGAGTAAAGTGAGCTTGAGAGAGTTTAGGCATTTGAGAGAGTTTAGGCATTTGAGCTAGAGTTTAGCTTAGAGAGTGATAGAAAAGGAGAGAAAAAAAGAGAAGAAGTTTAGAGTAAAAGTGAGCTTGAGAGAGTTTAGGCATTTGAGCAAGAGTTTAGCTTAGAGAGTGATAGAAAAAGAGAGAAAAGAAAGTGGAAGAGGAAAAGAGGAAAAAAAAAAGGGGAGGAAGGAGTATACGGGGAGAGAAAACATTGGGTAAGAAAGAAGGAAAAAAGAAGAAAGAGAGAAGTAAAAAAGGTGGGGTTTTGTTTTTCTATTTCCTTTGTTTTTGTTTTTTTTTTTTTTTTTGTTAATATTTTCATTATTATTATTATTATTATTATTATTATCATCATTATCATTGTCATTTTTAATTTCTCTCTCATTTTAGTTCACTTTTGCACTTTGCCAACTTCATTTTTTTAAACTTTCTAATTCATTTGTTTTTTCCTTTCATTCTCCAAATTTCTTTAATCTAATCTTTAATTCTGCTTGGTCAATCTCAATTATTGTTATTGTTTTGATTTTCTTTTGAAAGGGATTATGGGAACTGAGTAATGTGTCTTCGTGGAGTTCAACTCCCGTGTAGGCGTATGAAAATTCTCATTTTCCCTAAAAAGAATTCACTCTTTGAATGATTTTCTTCTTTTACATCTATTTGTTTTTTTTTTCTTTTTTAATAAACACAATCATGTATCGCCCATATTTCCTTTAATTAAAAGAGAAATTAGGCATGATTTATATTAAATTGGATATCCAACTCATAATGTTTAATCCTTACTTTATTTCTAAAGTTAAGGTAAAAACAAATGAGACATCTTGTGTTTATTATTGCATTTTGGGTTTATATTTTCATATTTATCATTCTTTTTAAGAAAAATAAAAATAAAGGACTGTTTTTATTCATTTAATTGGACAATTTAAGATATTGTGGTAATCGTTTTCTTAAACGGGTGTTGTAGGGTGCTAATACCTTCCCTACACTCAAACGACTCCCGAACCTAATTTCTGGTTTTCTAAGACCGGTTTTTTGTTTTAAAGGTGACCAATCACACCTTCAATGATTGGTGGCGACTCCAACTTTCTTCTTAAAAACCCAAGAAAGGATGTCGGCCGCTCCGCGTCGCGATGACGTTGCGACAGCTTGGCGACTCCACTGGGGACTTTTGAGGGTCAAGCCATGAATATTTTTATTGTCCTTTGAATTGAATTTTTCTTTAGGTCCTTTTGTTATTGTTTTGTTATTTATTTATTTTGTTTTCCTTACTTTATAATATTATTTGTTTGGCATATTGTTATTCACTTGTCTATTACCATTTTTTTAATGTTGTAATTATTTTATCTTAGTTATGTCATTCATTTGCATGTCATCGTATTGTTACCATTTTTTTTATGTTGTAATTGTTATGTCATTCATTTGTATGTCATCTTATTAATCATGCATTTCACACACTTTCACTAGCCTTCTACCCGGGCTCTACCTTAGGACTAGACTCGGAGACTGAGTAGTGTGACCTTCGTGGAATTTCGATTCCCGTGCAGGCACATGAAATTCTCCACTCAAGCCTACTACATCGTTAAATCGGTGGGTAAGCTTGGGGACCTTTTCTAGGATGCCTTAGAGTTAAACTCCACTTATATAGTTCTAGGATTTGACTTATTACATGCATTATTGTCAAATTTTATTTATTTATTTATTTATTTTTCCTCTTTCCCTTGTATCTTATATCAATTTTCAATTTTCACTCATTGAAAATATCCTTTAAAATCTCGTTTAATGTAGTTAAGAAAATTGTGCAAATTAAATTAACAAGATTTTTCGAATATTTACATTGGCAGAAACTAAAGTATGAGTAAAATAAAATCACCCCCTCCAATACAAGAAATGAGTATAGAAGATCAAGCAACAGTACGTCAATGGTCAGAAAATGTACAACAAATCCACGGAGATTCTTTAGTAGAAGATGCTATGTCTCAATTTAAGGATGTCAGTTTTCCAGAAAGTCGATTAGAAACAGTGAAACATGCTTCGAAAAAATTAACTGTAGATAGAAAGGCTAAATTTACAAGCAAATATGGCCATCTAGCTCAGCTCATGTATGTACAAGTTAATTATTTTGTATTAAAAGCTTTGATTCGACATTGGGATCCAGCCTACAGATGTTTCACATTTGGCTCAATTGACATGACTCCTACAATAGAGGAATATCAATCTCTTCTGCATATGCCAACACGAACAGAGGTTGAAGTTTATTCTTACGATCAAGAGCTTACAATGAAAAGAGCATTATCTACTTTTTTGGGCAAGATTCGTACGAGCGACATTGAGAAAAAAGTAAAGATAAAAGGAGAGAACACATGCCTACCCCTGGACTACATCCTTACTCTTCAACAAAAATTTGCAAATGAAGACAAGGAGTTAACTTTACTGGCATTGTGTATCTTTAATGTTGTTTTGTTTCCTATAGTATGTGGATATGTTGAGGAACGTGTGGTCAAGTTGTTTGCTAAGATAGAAATAGGAGTTGATCCCATTATTCCTGTATTGGCAGAAACTTTTCGTTCATTGAATTATTGCAGAACAAAAGGAACAGGAAGATTTATAGGGTGTGCACCATTATTGTACATTTGGGTCCTTAGTCATGTGAAGTGTCCACCCGAATTCAAATGTCCAGAGATCAAATTTTCAAGTTCCTGGAATAAGCTGTGAAATCCCATTTCAGAGTTCGTGCAATCAGGTTAGAGTTCATCCTCCCCTGAAAGGAGCGCTTGGGAAGCCTTTTTCTCCAAACTAAAGGTAGAAGATGTAATGTGGAGAGCCCCTTGGATGTCAACTAGGCCAATGATCTATAAATGTGGTAAATTTCAAAGTTTACCTCTTTTGGGTCCTTGGGGATGTATAGCCTATGCTCCTTTATTGGTAGTACGCCAAATTTGGGTCCGACAATTCATCCCTGCTACGCATGAGTTGAAGGATTTCGAATTTGCTTATGATAAAGGCTTCTGTAAAGATAGAATTCAGAAAATTGTGAAAGCATGGAAAATGATCACTAAAATCCAGAGTGGTCAGTTTCATGATGATACCACGGAGGCGTACAAAACATGGCATGCAAACAGAGCTAAAACCGTGCTTGTGTCACCAAACATGAAAACCAAGATAAAACTTAATGCAAAGGTGATACCAGATCAACAGACAGAACAAGCAGCACGCGAAAAAGAATGTGATGAATTGAGAAAAGCGAATTCATCATTGGTTCAAGAAAATGAAAGGCTGCAATTGGAGGTAAAGAAAGGTTTGTTGCGCAATGTTGAACTAGAAAAAGAGTTAAACCGATTAAAGGGCAGTGTCAGCAAACAAGAACAGTTAGAAAAAGAAATTTCAGCATTAGACACAGAGGCCTGCGACCTAAACAGAAGAATGCATCGATTAAGAAGGGATAAGGAAGTCTCCCAAGCAACTCTCAAGTCAAGGAATGACCAAGTTTTGAAGCAACAATCTGAGATTGCGTCACTTCATGAGTTGATGAAAGAGCTCGAAGATTGCATTAGTTTGAGGAACCAAACGATTACTGAGGTAGAAGAAAAGAATGGAACACTATGTCGAACAATTGACGACCTACAATTAACGCTCAAGATTAGAGAAGATCAACTAGGGGAGCTCATCAACGACAACAAGGGTCTAAGAGAGTCCGTTCAGTCACTTAATGTTCGCCTCGGTAAGTATCAGGATGCCACTGATAGATTAATGAAAGACTATACCTATTTAAAGGAGCAGTACGACAGATTAAGCGATGATTTTGGGTTTGCGAGACAGAACCACGTGACACTACGAAGTAAAGCGGAACATATGCTCACTCAGATTAGGAGAGTCACTCGAAGGGCAGATGAACTAGCAGAAGATGCACGTACTCTCTCTAAAGTCATAGCACCTACACAGCCGAATAGCAAGAATGTGCTCAAGTTTCTGGGAAAACTTCGTATAAGTTTAGAATATTGGGGGCAATTTTATTAACTCTTTACTTTAGTTTATGTTTTATTTAGATAGTTGAAATATCTTGTAATTCAATTCTGCACAAATTTTGTTGCTACATTGTTTTATCATTTTCCAATTTAATATCAAAGCCATTTTTTTTCTTCTCTTCTATCACCTTTTTTTTTGTTTCGTTTTGTCTTTCTCTTTTCTTACACTAAAATCTCTTTTCATTAAAAATATAAACAGAATCATAAGATAGCTCGGTCACCTCGAATCCACCGCACCTACGTCACAAGATACAGGACAAGGATCATGGAAGAGCAGAGTACTGAGATGGAGAAAACAAGGAAAGATATTGAGGAGTTACGAGAAAAAATGGATGTCATTCTTGTCGCCCTGGAAAGAGGCAAAATAATACCTGATATTGCTCAGACCAGCAATACAATGAACGACCCTCCAATCCGGCAATCAACAGAGGGTACTACTCCAAAATATCATCCATTGTACAATATTCCAATAGAGCAGCACCCATTTCCATTTTTCAAGAATGAGCAAGTGCCTGTACACAATCAACCTGGATTTTCACTACCCATAGAGGTACCTCCCAAGGTGACCATTACAGTTCCCAATTTAGATGATCCTGAAATCAGAAAAGAGCTAACGGGAGGTGAGAAAGCCTCTTCTAGTGAAAAGCTTGAAGTCCTGGAGGAAAGATTAAGGGCAGTAGAAGGAACAGATGTCATCGGAAATATAGATGCGACCAAGCTATGCTTGGTACCAGATGTAATCCTCCCTCCAAAATTCAAGGTGCCCGAGTTTGAAAAGTATGATGGAGCATCCTGTCCTAAAAACCATCTCATCATGTATTGCAGGAAGATGGCAGCATACGTTCAAAATGACAAACTGTTAATTCACTGCTTCCAGGACAGTCTTACTGGTCCAGCATCTCGATGGTATATGCAGTTAGACAGAACTCATATATGTTCATGGAAGAATCTAGCCGATTCATTTTTAAAGCAATATAAGCACAACATAGATATGGCTCCTGACCGCCTAGACCTCCAGAGGATGGAAAAGAATAGCACAGAAAGATTTAAAGAGTATGCCCAAAGGTGGAGGGATACTGCTGCACAGGTGCAACCACCTTTAGCCGATAAGGAGCTGTCGACCATGTTTATTAATACTCTCAAATCTCCTTTCTATGATAAGATGATTGGGAGTGCCTCTACCAATTTCTCTGACATAATGACAATTGGAGAGAGAATCGAGTACGGAATTAAGCATGGAAAGATAACTGATACGGCTGAATCATCAACAACGAAAAAGGGGGTTCCATCGAAGAAAAAAGAAGGAGAAGTTCAGATGATTGGTTTCAATTCAAGACAACCATACCCTAATGTCGGAGTGCCACAATATCACTATCCACCTCCATATGTTTACCCTCAACCCTATATCAATAATACGTCAGCCCAATACTCATCACCTTACGTCCAAAATCCTCGTCCTACTCAAGGCTACCAGCCTTGGAATCAACAGAACGCTCCTTATGTCCAAGGACACCAAAACAATAAAGGCGTCCGTAGACAGACTCATTTTGATCCGATTCCGATGACATATACCGAACTTCTACCCCAACTCTTCCAGAATAATCAGCTGTCACCTATGCCAATGGACCCAGTAAAGCCACCTTACCCAAAGTGGTATGAGCCAAATGTCCGTTGCGACTACCATGCAGGAGCAATTGGACATTCCACTGAAAACTGTACTGCACTCAAGCATATGGTGCAAGCATTGATCAAGGCAGGATGGTTGAACTTTAAGAAAGAAAATGGTCCAGATGTCAACAACAATCCTCTGCCAAACCATCAGAATGCACAAGTAAATGCGATAGAGGTTCATGGAGCTGATTTGAGAAAGAATGCTGAGAGCATAGTGACTCCCATGGGAGAACTATTCGAAATATTATTGAGTAATGGATACATTGGAGTAGAACGCCTCCAATTAGATTTGGGTGTCAGAGCATATGATGACAGTTTGATGTGTTCTTATCACACTGGGGCAAAAGGGCATTCTATCGACCAATGTCCTCATTTTTTTTCTGAAAGTCCAGGAGTTGTTAGATTCACATTTTTTAACAGTTTCTCAAAAGATGGTTCAGCTCCCTCAGTATGGGGAAGTTGATATTATAGAAGAATGCTCAAGGTTGTCTCTCAAGCCAAAACCGTTAACAATTTCTTATCGCGAGAAGCCCAGTACCCCAAATTCCAAGCCAAGACCGATTACCATCCAGATTCCGACTCCCTTTGAATATAAAAGTTCAAAAGCAGTACCTTGGAACTATGAATATAAGGTAACTGTTGGTTCTGAACCCCTCCCAATCCATAATATTAGTGGGATAGGAGGTCTAACACGAAGCGGGAAGTGCTATACACCAGAAGACCTATTGAAACCCAAGGGTAAAGAAAAAGGAAAAGCCAAGATCACTGAAGATATCAAGGAAAAAACAGAAGAGCCCATTGCAGTGAAAAACCTGGATGTTAAACAACCAGCATCTGAAGAGGACATCCAAGAATTTTTGAAGTTGGTTAAACAAAGTGATTATAAAGTGGTTGAACAGTTAGGTCGAACCCCTGCAAAGATTTCCATACTGGCTTTGTTATTGGCTTCAGATACACATCGTAAGACTTTGTTGGACATATTGAATCAAACTTATGTTCCGCAGGATATTACAGTGGACAACTTGGATAACATCGTTGGAAACATAACTGCATCCAGTTCAGTAACTTTCACAGATGATGAGTTACCACCAGAAGGCACCGGACACACTAAAGCCTTGTACATTACAGTTAAGTGCAAAAATTTTGCTGTGGCAAAAGTTCTAGTTGATAATGGTTCCTCCTTGAACATAATGCCTAAATCCACATTGGAGAAATTGCCTGTTGATATGTCTCATGTAAGGCCAAGCACTATGATCGTACGGGCTTTTGATGGGGCACGTAGTGAAGTTGTTGGAGACATAGAAGTGCCCATCCAGATAGGTCCATGCACCTTCGATATAACCTTTCAGGTCATGAACATTAATTCGGCCTACAGCTTCTTGTTAGGGTGTCCCTGGATTCACTCAGCTGGAGTGGTCCCATCATCATTACATCAAAAACTTAAATTTGTGGTCGACCGCAAACTAGTAATCATATCTAGGCAAGAGGATATCTTAGTGTCAAGACCCTCTTCAATGCCCTACATAGAAGCAGCAGAAGAGGTTTTTGAGTCATCATTTCAAGCTTTTGAGATTGCAAATGCCACAACTTTATACGGAGAGATAGGGAAAATGGAGCTGCAACTTTCAAAACTCTCCTTAACGGGAAGCAACCAAAGCCTCGAAAATTTGTTGAATATGTCGAAAAATATGAAGAGGTTTGGTTTGGGATATAAACCAAGCAAAAAAGATATGATTAAAGCACACAGGCAGGAGAAAGAAAAACGACTGGCTAGATTGGAGAACCGTGAGCCGAAGTATCAAATGAATATCATTCCTCATCTTCATAATACCTTCATCTTTGCTGGAATAATTCATCCGGAATCTCAAGACCCTGCAGTCATGGCTATAATCGAACAGAAAAAAGAAGACGGTCCCTTGGTTTATCTGTGTCCAGAAGACTTTGAACTCAATAATTGGATTCTAATGGAGCTACCATCATTTGTTAATGAGATATCAAAGTAATTTTTAAACTTTTTGTTTGTTTTTTGTTTTGATGATTTATGTGTTCTATGTCAATATTTCATTTGTTAATGAAGAAGCATTTTTTTTCCTTTCTTTCCTATCATTCAATGAATCTCTCTTGTGTCTACTTCTTTTAGCATTGATTTCATTTATTCAATTCCTTCATTTATCTTCTTTCATCACACTGAATAATCCCTCTCTTAAACAGCGAAATTGGGATTGAAAGCGTTAATGATCTTAAATACGAACTTGATTCTCCTACATACGATGTTGAGTCCGATGAGAGAACAAGTGGTAATGAGGAAGATTTAGAACTTACTCCTGAATTGTTGAGAATGATTGAAGAAGAAGAGAGGATATTGGGACCACATGAAGAGTTGATAGAGACGATTAACTTGGGATCTCAAGTAGAGGTTAAAGAAGTTAAAATCGGGACCAACATGTCTGCTGAAAGCCGTCAAGTGTTAATAACCTTGCTTCATGAATACATTGATGTTTTTGCCTGGTCTTATCAAGATATGCCTGGTTTAGACACAAGTATTGTGGTGCATCATTTGCCACTTAAGCCTGAATGCAAGCCAGTGAGACAGAAGTTACGCAAGATGAAGCCAGACATGTTAATCAAAATAAAAGAGGAAGTCATGAAACAAATTGATGCAGGATTCTTAACAGTTGCTAATTATCCAGAATGGGTAGCTAACATTGTGCCAGTACCTAAAAAAAATGGACAGGTCCGAATGTGTGTTGATTATAGAGATTTGAATCGAGCAAGCCCAAAGGATAACTTCCCACTTCCTCATATTGATGTATTGGTAGATAATACAGCTGGATTCTCAACTTTTTCCTTTATGGATGGATTCTCAGGTTACAATCAAATCAAAATGGCACCTGAAGATCAAGAGAAAACTACATTCATCACATTATGGGGAACCTTTTATTATAAGGTCATGCCGTTCGGATTGAAAAATGCTGGGGCAACCTACCAACGGGCCATGGTTACTCTCTTCCATGACCTAATGCATAAGGAGATCGAAGTGTATGTTGATGACATGATTGCTAAGTCAAAACTAGGGGAAGAGCATGCAACCATTCTCCGAAAGTTATTCGAGCGATTGAGGAAATTCAAGTTGAAACTGAATCCGAGTAAATGCACATTTGGGGTCACTTCTGGCAAGTTGTTGGGTTTCGTCGTAAGCCATGAGGGAATTAGAGTTGACCCAGACAAAGTCAAAGCCATTCTAGAAATGCCACCACCACGTACTCAAAAAGAAGTTAGAGGTTTCTTGGAAAGATTGAATTATATTGCAAGATTCATATCACATCTTACAGCAACATGTGAACCAATCTTCAAAGTACTTCGTAAGAACAATACATGCATATGGAATGACGACTGTCAAAAAGCATTTGAAAAGATCAAGCAATACCTACAAAACCCTCATGTTCTTGTACCTCCAACTCCAAATCGTCCACTTATCCTATATCTTACAGTGACGGAAAATTCAATGGGGTGTGTACTGGGACAGCATGACAGTTCAGGCAGAAAAGAGCAAGCCATATATTATTTAAGCAAAAAGTTCACTGATTGCGAAACCAGATATTCTCTTTTAGAAAGAACTTGTTGTGCTCTAGTTTGGGTCGCTCGTCGTTTGAGACCATATATGTTGTACTACACAACATGGCTTATCTCAAAGATGGATCCTATCAAATACATCTTTGAAAAGCCGTCTTTGTCTGGTAGAATTGCTAGATGGCAGGTTCTTTTATCCGAGTATCATATTGTCTATGTTACGCGAAAGTCAATAAAAGGAAGTGCACTAGCCGATCATTTGGCCGAGCAACCTATAGACGATTATGAACCAATGAAATTTGATTTCCCTGATGAATTTGTCTCCACTATAATGGTGGAAAAAGAAATATCAGACTTGGAAACATGGACCATGTTGTTTGATGGGGCCTCCAATGAGTTAGGTCATGGGATAGGTGTTGTATTAATATCGTCTGAAGGAAAGTTGTTCCCTCTCACCGCCAAACTAAGTTTTGATTGTACTCATAATATGGCTGAATATGAAGCTTGTTCTATGGGTATCCAAACTGCATTGGATATGAAGATAAAGAAACTTCGAGTCTTGGGAGATTCTATGTTGGTGATTCACCAATTGAGAGGAGAATGGGAAACAAGAGACACTAAGCTACTGCCTTATAAAAAGCTTATATTAGATTTGTCTCATAAATTTGAAGAAATCACTTTTGACTATTTACCAAGGGAGAGTAATCAGATAGCAGACGCCTTGGCTACGCTTGCAGTCATGTTCAACATAGACCCCAATCATGAGGTACAACCTATTAAGATGGGAAGGGTAGATGTTTCAACCTCCTGCATGAATATAGAAGAAGAGTTTGATGACAAGCCGTGGTTTCAAGACATCAAACATTATTTGAAATGTGGAACCTATCCTCTGAATGCCTCAGAAAATCACAAGCGCACACTTAGAAAGTTAGCAATGAAGTTCTTCCTAAATGGAGAAATACTTTACAAAAGAAATCATGATATGGTACTTCCAAGGTGTGTAGATACAAATGAAGCCAACACGATTATGAAAGAAATTCATGAGGGAATTTGCGGCACCCATGCAAATGGACACATGATGGCCAGACAGGCATTAAGGGCTGGCTATTACTGGTTAACCATGGAAGCTGACTGTATCAAATATGCCTGAAAATGCCACAAATGTCAGATTTACGCAGATAAAGCTCATGCTCCAGCATCTCAGTTGCACGTTATGACGACACCATGGCCCTTTTCCATGTGGGGAATGGACGTTATAGGCCCTATTGACCCAAAAGCCTCAAACGGACATCGATTCATCTTGGTGGCAATAGATTATTTTACCAAATGGGTAGAAGCAATGTCCTATCGAGAGGTGACGAAAGGAGTTGTGATCAAATTCATCAAGAAGGAGATTATATGTCGCTATGGTCTTCCTGAGACCATAGTATCTGATAATGCACGAAATCTGAACAATAAATTGATGACTGAGTTATGTGAGCAATTCAAGATCAAGAATGTCAACTCAACTCCGTATAGACCAAAGATGAATGGAGCAGTGGAAGCTGCCAATAAAAACATAAAAAGGATTGTGCAAAAAATGACGGTGACGTATAAAGATTGGCATGAAATGCTTCCTTTTGCATTACATGGATATCGCACATCGGTTCGCACTTCAACTGGGGCAACACCATTTTCATTAGTTTATGGTATGGAAGTTGTTCTTCCCATTGAAGTGGAAATACCATCATTAAAGGTCCTCATGGAGACTAATTTAGAAGAGGCTGAATGGATCCAAAACCGCTATGAGCAGCTCAACTTTGTTGAAGAAAAGAGATTGACAGCATTGTGCAGAGGTCAACTTTACCAAAGACGAATGATGAAAGCCTATGATAAGAAAGTGTGTCCTAGAGTATTCAGAGAAGGGGATTTAGTCTTAAAACGAATTCTTCCTTTTCTAAAAGATCACCGAGGCAAGTGGACCCCAAACTATGAAGGACCATTCGTGGTGAAGAAAGCTTTCTCTGGAGGAGCTTTAGTCTTGACTAACATGGATGGTAATGAGCTGCCAAGTCCAGTTAATTCAGATCAAGTTTGAAGATATTACGCATAGGCTACTTGTGTATCAAAGGATTCGGCAAAGTTGCGGGAATTCAACAAGTGTCTAGGAGAATTACGCTTCAATTTCTATATCATGTTTAAGATGTTACTTTTGTCTCAAGTTCTAGAACCTTAACATTGACACATATGTCTATTGAATTTTAGTCATAAATCAAAGCTCCCTTCTCGAAGCATGGCATATCTTGTCCATTTTTCTCCCCCACTCTCCATAATATTTCCTCAACTATGAATGTTTGGCATGTTTACCTTTATTATCATTACAATTGAATAAACAAAAAGTTACATAAACGCGATATTTCAAATCAATGGTGGTAACTTAAACGATTCGATGTGAAATACATATGTCCAAACAAAGAATCCAAAGGCAATATTTTTCCAAGAGCACCGTGATCATGAAGGTTGATGGAATGTCATCATGGAGGACAAAACCGTCATTTCAACATGACAAAGTCTTGAACTGGGGCAAAACGATTATGTTTGTCTTCTCAAACTGGGGCAAAACCATCCTTATTACAGGAGCAAAGTCGTTATGGATACATTTTTTGTCATCAAACAAAGAACAAGTTGTTTAGCGAGTTCATGATCCAATTAAGGTCTATTACCAAGGGTGACGTGAATGGGGTGCCCGAGCTATCAAATATCTTTTAAAGAAATTTGTATCATAGTTTTCGAATAGTGCTAAATCTTCATCCCATGCATTCAAGCATTCAAGTTTAGCGTGCATTGCAAAGAAAATTTATTTTTCGGTTAAATCGAACCCGACTATTCAGTCGAGGTCGAAGCCTGTGTCAATCCAGGTCCATTTCTAGGTTTTTTTTTCTCTTTCGATTAAATCAAACCCGACTATTCAGCCGAGGTCGAAGCATGTGTCAATCCAGGTCCGTTTTTAGTTTTTCTCTCTGTTAAATCGAACCCGACTATTCAGTCGAGGTCTAAGCCTGTGTCAATCCAGGTCCATTTTCATTTTTTCTTTCGGTTAAATGGAACCCGACTATTCAGTCAAGGTCGAAGCCTGTGTCAATCCAGGTCTGTTTTCAATTTTTATCTCGGTTAAATCGAACCCGACTATTCAGTCGAGGTCGAAGCCTGTGTCAATCCAGGTCTGTTTTAAGTTTTTCTCTCTATTAAATCGAACCCGACTATTCAGACGAGGTCGAAGCCTGTGTCAATCCAGGTCTGTTTTCAATTTTTATCTCGGTTAAATCGAACCCGACTATTCAGTCGAGGTCGAAGCCTGTGTCAATCCAGGTCTGTTTTAAGTTTTTCTCCCTGTTAAATCGAACCCGACTATTCAGTCGAGGTCGAAGCCTCTGTCAATCCAGGTCCATTTTCATTTTTTTCTTTCGGTTAAATCGAACCTGACTATTCAGTCGAGGTCGAAGTCTGTGTCAATCCAGGTCCGTTTTTAATTTTTATCTTGGTTAAATCAAACTCGACTATTTAGTCGAGGTCGAAGCCTGTGTCAATCTAGGTCCGTTTTCAATTTTTATCTCGGTTAAATCGAACCCGACTATTCAGTCGAGGTCGAAGCGTGTCAATCAAGGTCCGTTTTAAGTTTTTCTCTCGGTTGAACCAAACCTGACTATTGAATTGTGGTCGATACCTGATTCAAATTCTTACCAAACAAATTCGCCTCCCCAGTACTTAGTCTCTTTCCTTTGTCTACCCTTTCAATCCTTCAAGGATACACAAAGGGGGGCAAACTGTAGACACCGTATTTGGTCTGGCTTGATTTTCAGTAATAATGTTTGAAGTTTTCCAATATTTGGTGGTCAATTTGTTTTTTCTTGTATGTCAACAAGAGCATAGCTCAATTGGCATAAGGTTGTATTGATAATCACAAGGTTAGCTCAATTGGCATAAGGTTGTATTGATAATCACAAAGTTTGTGGTTCAAACCCCCTTTTTCACATATTTTTATCAAAAATTCGTTTTTTTTATTTTTTATTTTATTTTTTTATTTTTTTTTTAATTTTTTTTTTGGTCTTCCCCATTCCTATTCAAGGGGAAACTTACCTATTCAAAAGTTTTTCCATGGCTCTCATTTTTTTTATTTTTTTATTTTTTTTCTTTTTACCACCATTTTCTCATCCATCCTCCCCCTAATTTAGTAACCCTTCAAGTATAAAAAGGGGGGGAGATGGAGGATGAAAAAAGACAAGAAGAATGAGAGGAAGTTTAGAGTAAAGTGAGCTTGAGAGAGTTTAGGCATTTGAGAGAGTTTAGGCATTTGAGCTAGAGTTTAGCTTAGAGAGTGATAGAAAAGGAGAGAAAAAAAGAGAAGAAGTTTAGAGTAAAAGTGAGCTTGAGAGAGTTTAGGCATTTGAGCAATAGTTTAGCTTAGAGAGTGATAGAAAAAGAGAGAAAAGAAAGTGGAAGAGGAAAAGAGGAAAAAAAAAAAGGGGGAGGAAGGAGTATACGGGGAGAGAAAACATTGGGTAAGAAAGAAGGAAAAAAGAAGAAAGAGAGAAGTAAAAAAGGTGGGGTTTTGTTTTTCTATTTCTTTTTTTTTTTTTTTTTTTTGTTATGATTATTATTATCATCATTATCATTATCATTTTTAATTTCTCTCTCATTTTAGTTCACTTTTGCACTTTGCCAACTTCATTTTTTTAAACTTTCTAATTCATTTGTTTTTTCCTTTCATTCTCCAAATTGCTTTAATATAATCTTTAATTCTGCTTGGTCAATCTCAATTATTGTTATTGTTTTGATTTTCTTTTGAAAGGGATTATGGGAACTGAGTAATGTGTCTTCGTGGAGTTCAACTCTCGTGTAGGCTTATGAAAATTCTCATTTTCCCTAAAAAGAATTCACTCTTTGAATGATTTTCTTCTTTTACATCTATTTGTTTTTTTTTTTTTTTAATAAACACAATCATGTATCGCCCATATTTCCTTTAATTAAAAGAGAAATTAGGCATGATTTATATTAAATTGGATATCCAACTCATAATGTTTAATCCTTACTTTATTTCTAAAGTTAAGGTAAAAACAAATGAGACATATTGTGTTTATTATTGCATTTTGGGTTTATATTTTCATATTTATCATTCTTTTTAAGAAAAATAAAAATAAAGGACTGTTTTTATTCATTTAATTGGACAATTTAAGATACTGTGGTAATCGTTTTCTTAAACGGGTGTTGTAGGGTGCTAATACCTTCCCTACACTCAAACGACTCCCGAACCTAATTTCTGGTTTTCTAAGACTGGTTTTTTGTTTTAAAGGTGACCAATCACACCTTCAATGATTGGTGGCGACTCCAACTTTCTTCTTAAAAACCCAAGAAAGGATGTCGGCCGCTCCGCGTCGCGATGACGTTGCGACAGCATGAAAAGATGAATTTATAGAAAATCTGGCGACAGCGTCGAGACGCTATGAACTGCGTTGCGACGATGTCGCGATATCGCGTTTTTGGAAAATTTGTCGATAGCGTCGCGACGCTATGATTTTTTTTTTTTTTTAAGATTGAAGACTCCATTTGACTCCAATTGCTGAATTAAGCTTCAAACACATACTTCCTACAAATAAAACATAAAAATGCATAAATTTGGGCAAATAATTGTAAAAGACTAGCTTAATTAATCAGAGAAAAATAGCTAGCTATGCTCGCTATCAATCATTTGAACATGTTTGTAGTTCGTTAGGGGGCTTCTTCCACCTCACTCTGGAGGATGCAAATTTTATGTGATATTTATTTTGGGACAAACTGCTTTTTGAAAAATTTGTGGTCGAATTGAGCTTTTTTAGAAGAGTTAGACTAACTTTGTGTCTCTGTTACTCAATGTTGTTGTTGTATTAGGGACAAAGTAGTGTTATTAGACAAAAAATGAGGTGGTTTAGTACTAGCTAAAGTGCTTCCATGAGTTGATTATGAAATGTAATTTTGGTTATATCTGTAGAACTTCAAGGGATAAGGCTGCAGAATATTACAAAGTACAAAGGTGATCTCAACTTAATTATCTTGCTTACATTATCTCCAAATGCACCTCAACTATACTTCGAAGTTTTCTTCTTGCAATTATTTTTATGAAATATATATTGTTTGCTTCACCATTCCATTTTATTTAAGAGATTACAATTTTGAGGAATATCAAGTTCATATTCTATTACTTTTTTTTTCACTTTGTTGTTTGTGTTAGATTTTTTTTTCTCTCTCATGTGCCTAGTTTTGAGTTTAATGTTGTCAAGTTTGAATCATTATATTTTGGATTGGACTATTCTACTCTTTAATTCAAGTGTTGTAAGTTTTATATGTGTAATAGCAGTATATAGTTTTGTGCATAATCTAATTCTTTGAGAACTTTCTACTATCTCATTTATGGTTTCATTGTGAATGGCAGAGGTTGATATTGTTTCACACTTTGTGCACCCTTTATATTTGTTAAAAATGCCTATGAACAGCATTGAAACCGTATCTTTTCTTTTGGGATTTTTTTTTTTTTTTTAACCATTTGGTTTAGAATGGAACTGAATCCAAACTTCAATGTGGAAATAAGAGAAGATGGAACTTGGAACTTAGACACCTTGTTTGATAAATGTTTGGGGAATTGTGCTAAATGGCTACAAAAAAAAAGCATTCTTGATTTTTGGCTACGGAAGTTTGGATTTTGCAGGCATGGCTACCAACATTTTAGGGAACTGTTTACTGGATTATTTTGGACGTTTTTACCCTTGTATTTACGGTTATTTACAGACGTCGTTTACGTCATTTTCGAGGACAAAGATGTGTTTTGGATGGTCAACGAATTTCAAAACAGTACATATAGGGGGTGTTGTGTAGTCGTTGACATCCCGAGTGTCAATACTGGTATACACCCCGTGGGGACAGTTTCAAAGGGAGTAAACTAATCCCTAAAATTTTGGGATTTTAGTATCTGTTTGTTGCAAATATAAGGGGAGGGAAACCAAACCGTTACCTATTTCAATTTTTTTTTGGTACAGTCGTCGCGTAGGGGGAGAAACGACCGAGCATGCAAGAGATGGTTGTCGACGCAGCGGATGAAGGTCGTTGGCACGGCGGAGATGGTTCGTCGGCGTGGTATGAGAGGTAGGTAGTGTTATTCACTTTGTTTGGCGGTGGGAAATGGTGTGGAATGGAGGGTTCGGGGGTGTGGAATGCTCTCAAATGGTGTGGAATGCTTTCAAGGGTTTCTACTTTTGGAGGAAGAAGATGGACGGGTGGGCTGCTGCATGAAGGCTATTCTGGTGGTGAGGGTGGGCGGTGACATGACGTTTTTACCCCTTGTATTTACGGTTATTTACAGACTCCGTTTACGTCATTTCCGAGGACAGAGATGTGTTTTGGATGGTGAACGAATTTCAAAACAGTACATACAGGGGGTGCTGTGTAGTCGTTGACATCCCGAGTGTCAATACTGGTATACACCCCGTGGGGACAGTTTCAAAGGGAGTAAACTAAATCCCTAAAATCTAGGGATTTTAGTATCTGTTTGTTGCAAATATAAGGGGAGGGAAACGAAACCGTTACCTATTTCAATTTTTTTGGTACAGTCGTCGCGTAGGGAGAGAAACGACCGAGCATGCAAGAGATGGTTGTCGACGCGGCGAATGAAGGTCGTTGGCACGGCGGAGATGGTTCGTCGGCGTGGTGTGAGAGGTAGGTAGTGATATTCACTCTGTTTGGCGGTGAGAAATGGTGTGGAATGGAGAGTTCGGGGGTGTGGAATGCTCTCAAGGGGTGTGGAATGCTCTCAAGGGTTTCTACTTTTGGAGGAAGAAGATGGACGGGTGGGCTGCTGCATGAAGGCTATTCCGGTGGTGAGGGTGGGCGGTGACATGACGTTTTTACCCCTTGTATTTACGGTTATTTACAGACGTCGTTTACGTCATTTCCGAGGACAGAGATGTGTTTTGCAGTATTTAATTGCAAGTATTCATTTTGGTGGTGAGGGTGGGAGGTATCTTCTTTTTAGCTTATTCATTTTTTAGGGAAAATTAGTATGTCTTCCGGGTTGCTGGTGTTCTTATTTTTTTGGGTTTTTAATTGCTGATATTCTTGGGTGCAGGTAGTATGTCTTCGGATTGAGAGGACATTTTTTCCAATCAATGCATCCTGAAGGTATTTCTCTCTACTGAGGGAGGTTGAACTTTGTTATCCTTCCCCAATAAAGGTATTGACTCCTTTTTTCCGGGTAGCAACCTTTTCTGGGGTGCAAATTTTTTTAGTAGTAACACCTACTACTAGTTTTGTTTTTCAAACTAGTTTTGTTTCTTGGATTTTTTATTTTTCAAACTTCCTAAAATGTCTCAAACTTTTTTTAGGGGTATATTTTATCTCTCCTAAACTCTGGTTTTGATTTTAAACGTTAAGAATACGTTAGACAGTTTGTTGGGGGCATATTTGTCTTTTACAAATATGGATTTATTGATCATTAAATCGTTTAGCCATCTATTTAATTTTTAAACGTTTGTAGCTATATTTCAAGCCACCTATTTATTTTTAGCCATATTTCTTGTTGCCCCTAAATGTTTTGGATTGAAATTAACTCTAAATAGCGTTCATTGGTTTGGATTGGTTGATTTGAAACTACGAATATGTGAAAATTTCGTATAAAGATAGCTTGATCTGCATTCAATGAGACGTATCAAAAAATTTTCTGTAGTTGCCATTGATATATTTGAATCTTCAAGTTCTCAAGATCCTCTCTGAAGCACTTATATATTATTTAGGCTAATTTGATGAGTATAGTTGTTTGTGTTAATTTGACGAGTTTAGTTGTTTATGTTCTCTTGAGTATATGTTATTCGTACCACAAATCTTAAATCTATTGTTTATATTATTTGCATTGCTTCTTATGTGTCAGATTTGTTCCTATGCATCAATGGCTTCAAAGTGCAAATTGCACCACATTTGATCAAACTTCAAAGAGTTATGTGGGCTTTTTCTTTCTTTCTTTCTTTCTTTCTGCAATGTGGGGCAATATTGTACTTGATAAACACCAGAGTATGGGTTGATAGGTCTTGTAATTTTTGGAATTGTTCATATGGGTTGATAGTTGTAATTTTGGAATTGCTCATATGGAGGTTTGATACTTTTGTAATGTTGAAGATATGAATTTTATTGAAGTTATTGGCAGAAATTTGGTTGATGAATCTTGAATGTATATTTGTTTATTTGGTTGATGAATATATCAAATTGTTTGAATGCAATGCAGGAGATTCAAGATAATAGGGAACAACTATTATAATTGAAAAAAAAATCACAAACATGACATATAAAATGTGTCAAAAACTTATTATATTGATATTTTTGAAATGTCAAGATAAAGTATCGTTTGACATGTTAGATTTGTCAAGTTTTAACAAAAATGATATTTAATAAATGTCAAGAAATCTATATACATGACGCTTCAGAAATGTCAATGTTGTTAATATTCTTGACGTTTAAAAGATATCAAGGAAAGAATATCTTGACGCTTTTCGTTCGTCACATTTTCGATGTATTCTTGACAGTGGTTCTCTCGATGCTTTTAAAAGCGTCAAGAGTATTAAAATTTGACATTCCAAAAGCGTCAAGTAATAAAGTTTTTATTTTAGTACCTCAACAGAATGGTGCATCATAAAGGAGAAATAGAACCTATCAGACATGGTTCGTTCAATGATGAGCTATGCTTAGTTGCCTAGCTCGTTTTGGGGGTATGCAGTAGAGAATGCAGAACACATCCTGAACAACGTTCCATCGAAAAGTGTTTCTAAAACACCTTTCAAACTATGGAGGGGGCGTACACCTAGTTATTAAATGGGTTAAAAGTAGTCTATTTATTCCAAATATGTCCATTTTTTTTCAAAATGTACATTATTGTCATCCCACACTAGATATGAAAATAGGAAAGGAAGCGCATTTATGCATTTGCTCCTATAGGATAATGTGCAATTAAAAACAAAAAAAAAAAAAAAAAAAAAAAAAAGGAAAAAACTGATGGATTGATTTGAATTTTTTTCCTCAACCCGCGCATTTTCTATTTTTTTTATTATTATTATTCTGATATGAACCCATTGAACAAGAAAAAACAACATACCTACAAAAAAGATGGATTACAAACTACGAAATGGAACTCAAAATATACAAAATACAAAAAAAATAAAATCGAAAACAATTAAAATGAAACAAATGAACAAAATAAAAAATTGAAACAAAAAAGGCATGTTTTTTTTTTAAAAAAAAAATCAATTAATAATTTAAGACTTACCAAAATTGAAATCCGACCGCTAAATTAAAAAAAAAAATCAATAATTATTAGAATATCATAATTAAATAAGGACATTTGGGGAAGAATAAAAATCTATTTAATGCATGAAATCTTACCATTGATAATTTTAAAAGATTTAGACATATTTGAAATTAAAGGGTTAAATGAGTCTACCCACTATAATTTTTTATTCTGATATCCACATTTGATACGAGGTTTCTGTGGCATGTCATGGGAATAAAGCATTCATAGACATCATTTATGTTCATAGACAAGGGTTTTCTATGTCCTTGCAGAAGTATGGATTTCTCTTTGTCCATCTCTTCTTTTCTATTTGTATGTTCAATTTTATTTTGAATATAGTTAATTAATTATATTGACACTAAATAAAAAAATATATATAATATAATAAATTATTTAATTAGATTAAATAAATGATAATTTGTAAAGAGTTTCAAGTTTTTCTTAAATAATACTTAGTCCAAATTTATAAATACTGAAATTATAATTAATTAGTTAATATTATCAAAAATATATTTAATTGTTGAATTTAAATTATTTAAATGAATTTAGTATAAAAATCTATTTTTCAATAATTATAATTAATTACTTATCGATTATTACTTTTTTTGATTTCATTATAATAAATAAATAATCATATTATTATTAAAATATTTATCTAATTAATTTTAATGTATATAAATATATTAAATAATTGTAATTAAGGATATTTATTAAAAAATTAATTGAATAATTTTAATTAGTTAAATTACACCCTTTATTCAATTAAAATTATTTCTGATTATTAATTCATTAATTTTTATTAATATTTTGACTAAATTTTGATTATTTTATTGATTAATTTATTAAAATTACATAAGGTTTATATAATTAATTCTTTCTAAAAGACAAATACAGATATAATTGGTTATCATAAAATTATGATGACATTCTCATGCACAACCAAACATAGTTATCTTTGATTTTCAGCCATCTTATTCTAAGAGGTAATTTAGCTTTACAAAGTCCTAAAAAAAAGTAATCTTAAATCTCTTTACTCACCTTATTGAGCAATTAAATTACCCATTTTACTAATATATTTGGATACATGACCATGCCACATGGACATGTCACTCATAAAAAATAGAATTTTTCTGATGAACATATTGAAATTGATGTGTCAAGTACCGTTTAATAAATCAACTTTTAACAAATTTTAACAAATTTTTAGCAAAAAGATCTAATTGAGAACATCAGGAGATTAAAGACCAGAATGGATACCATCTTTTATATTCAAGCTAATATTAATTCATGAACCACCACACAGAAATAATGACAAACCATAAGAGGTTAAAAGAAACCTGGTATCAAAAAGAATACATTAGACGTCATTTCATTTGATTGTACCTCGTAAATGAACATAAGAAAATTAAGTGGCTCAAGCAGATATTTCCGGTCACAAGTGACAGTAAAAAATCAAAAAAAAGAATCAAAATCAATCAGAGCATTGTTTACCACATAATACTCAGTCGGGAATTACAAGTAAATGGAAAATCACTACAATAGTCTGTGTGTTCTTGCTCAAATATACATTTCTCAACTTTCTTCTTATAATCATCAGGCATGTCCCCTAATTTTGTACAAAACAAAAAATAACATAATACAACGACACGTCAATGGAACAATTATGGTTGAAAAACTTAGAATAGAGGAGTTCAAAGATAAAGGAATTGAAGTACACTCATATGATAGTATAAAAATAAATAATAGATTTAACTCATAATAATTCTGATATGCTAAATTTCAATATTGTGTAAAGGGCTCTTGCAACACTAACAGCGGAGTGCCATTAAATGATTGAATGGAAGATTGAAGATTCAGAGACACCATATATTTCGCTTGTCCTCTGCTTTATATATATATATAGACACCCCAACAGCTCCCATTTCCAAAAAAACATAGAAACAGAGATAAGAAGAAAAGGGAAAACCAAAAAACAAAGAAAAAAATGGAATGTAAATTGAAAGATCATCATAATGCACTTGTGGGAACAATGAATACATTGAAAGAGAATGATGGCTTTTGATTTTTATAGTGAGCCAGTAGACATTATCAGAAGCAAGTAAATTGGGGAAATGGGGGGAGGGGGAGGAATACCAACTTTCTTTTTCTATGAAACAAAGCAATACAGGAGGGAGCAGATCAGGTCAGAGCATGGTTCCTTTTTTTAAAGAATTACCAGGGAAACAACATGCTGACCAGTCTACTATCCTTCCTTACAGGAACTTACATCTGTATCCAACATCATTTCATTGCATCTGTCTTGGCTGTCTCCAGATCTAAACTACAAACAACCATTAATATAAGAATTATAACACTGCCTTTTTTTTTTAACAAAATTATAACACTGATCATATATAACCAAATACACAAGCACCAAAAAAAAAAATGTAGACTTAAGCTTAATATTTTCCTATTTTGCAGATTGCTGCTGTTACCAAGACTTACTCAAAAGTCTCTAATTTGAAAGATGTGAAATTAAGGCGATATTCATTTTCAATAGAATCTTATTTCTGTGTTAATTACGCGTGTGGGTTCAATTCCTTCGATTTTTGTGAGCATTTCTAAACAACTCAATTCAAATATCTGGAAAGAAAAATCGTGAAAAGAACATTTTCCTTTATGGGCTAATAAAAGTTAAAACGGCTAAAAAAATGGCCCCATTGATTGTGTTAAGATATCTATGCAATATAGAAAAATTTAATCAGCTGAGAGAATAGAGGAATCTTAAATGAAATACAAAATTTCCAAACCAATAACTCGAGGAGCCAGCTCAGCTCATGCTGAACACTAAAGCCAAGTCTATAGAAAGCTTAAACAATAAAAATCACTTCCAATTAGCAGACAGAAGCCATCAAGGACATAACTAGAACTTCAAATTAGCTTAAACAACTAGAGACTGATGTGCTAAACCAAAACACAGCGTAGTCAATAGGAAATCACTTGGTGAAGAAAAGAACTAAAACTGAATATGGAGAAGGATGAAAAAATGGATTTACCTGTATCGAAGTCTCAGCGTCTAATTCGAGGCTTGCAGCAGAACTCAGCAAGTAGGGCTACATGATCAGAAGACCATTCTGGAGAGGGTAGTGCCGTGTTTTTCCTCAAGCTTTCCTCATCCAGGAGCTCTAATAAAGACTCGACTGTTAAGGAGTCCACTGTAAACAAAAAGGAAAAATATGTACTTATAGCCTTGCCTTGATTATTAGAAATTGGAAGGCTATTTGTGTTAGTTCTCTTGTTTGGGGAGGGGTTCTCTCTCCTCCTTGCCCTTAAGCTGTCATCCTTTTTTTCAATATGAATATATATTTCTCATTCAATGGTGAAATAAATTAGAGATTTTATTTGGAGTGGTGGTGTCTACCAGCACAGATGCAATTTAGTCAAATGAGATTGGACAGCTTTATCAACCTCCCTTGGTGGCTTGGAAGTGGCCTCCCTCGTTCATTGAAACACGTCTTTACTCACCAACTGGTTATGGAGGTTTACTTGAAAGGAAAATTCTGTGGAAGAAGGTTATTTCTAGTGCTTGTGGTGTTTCCCCACATGGGTGGATGCCGGTAGATCTTAAGAAGAAAGGAAACAGGTCGTGGGTGGATATTGCAAAGAACTACCCATTTTTTGCTTGGTTTGCAAGCTTTAAGGTGGGCCATGGAAATCATATTCGTTTGTGGGAAGACATTTGGACTGATCAAGCTCTCCTGAAGATTAATTTCACTAATATCTACGTTATCTCTAACCTAAAATAAGCCTGTACTTCTGATTGTTGGGAGAACGTTACCTAAATGTGGAATATAAGCCTTAGAAGAGGTTTGTTCAATAGAGAGTTACACAATTGGGCAGCCCTCGTGGAAAAGCTTAGTTTGGTGCATTTGGGGGACTATGCGAACTGAATTCATTTATCCTTAGAGGCATCTGGATATTGATCTAGCAAATCAGCTTTTAAAACTCTCTCTACTAGTTCTACCAAGGTTAATACAACCTTGACTAGCCACACATTGAAGAAGCATAAAAGTCCAAAGAAAGTTAAAAATTTCCTCTGGTTTTTGGTGTATAGAACCCTAAACATTGGTGATAGACTTCAAAGAAAATTTAGGGACTGGTCCCTCTTGCCCTCAAGATGTAGGTTGTGCTTGAAAAAGGAGGAGCACTGGACCACTTGTTCATCCATTGTGATTTTTCCATCCGTTTGTGGGACTACTTGGCTGGTTTGTTAAGGATCTCTTTCTGCATCCCTAAGAACGTGAATGATTGGCTTATGGAATGGCTAAATGCTTGAAGTTTGAAAAGGAAAGCTAAGGAAGGTGGTTGGGAGTTGTGCCTTTAGAGCTCTTTTGTGGCACTTGTGGGAGGAAAGGAATGTTAGAGCATTTGAAGATAAGTTTTTATGTTTTGATTCTTTTTGTAACGTTGTAAAAAAAACAGCATCTTGGTGGATTTCTTTATCCACAAAATTCTTTGATTATCCAATGACTGAAAGACTCTTTTTGTGTAGTTTGGGTTGGGGGGAGTAGGAGGTGACCTCAAGCCCAGCCCTTGGGCTGTTATTGTTGCTTTTTTTTGAACATATTCCTTTTGACGTTTCTTATCAAAAGAAGGAAAAAAAAAAAAAAGGAAAACTATATGATGAAAAAACAGGAAATTACTTTTAAAGGCGTGTGTCAATAGAAAAAGGGTAGTAAATTAATTAACAAAGAGCCAACCATACTTGGTATGGAACAGCTTACCAGTATAAAATATGTAGTCTAGAGTGCCAATGAAATCTCTAGTACAATTTGTAAACAAGGGTTCATTCGTTGCTGGGTCAATTCTCTTCCTTTGGTTCTCTGATCCAATACCAGCACCCGTTCTTGGAAAGGATGAATAAGCACTAACCTGTAACAGTTTTCAGAAAATCAGAATGAGGCAATAAGCCTTTTAAAAGAGGAATGTGTGAATCTAGCTCCGAGTTAACTTTTAAGTATTCGACCCTATTAAAAATAAAAAATTTAAAGAAAAGAAAAACGAAAAGGGAAATGGGGAAGAAAAAAACCTAGATTTTCAAACAGCATTTAAGGAAAAATATTACCAGTTGAAGCTTATGAACCAGCTTGCTGGGTGGACGAAATAAATTGAGAGGATCAACTGACAGATCTGGATGTGATGGCTCTACCTTCCCCATTGCAAGAAGAGAATGAGGAGCACTGTAATAAATTTTGTAGTAAAATTGAGCCGCGAATATAGATCATTCTTAGAGAGAAAAATCATCAGTGCTGCAGACAAACCTTCCAGGAACTGAATTAAAATCCCCACAAACCAACATTGGAATGTCAGCACTAACAGCTATTTTCTCCAGTCCTTTTAGAAGTGTAGACACCTGATTTCCAATAAATAGTTAGAGCAAGTTTCTTTCTTCCCTTTTTTTTCTTTTTTTTTTTTTTTTTCCTTTTTCTTTTCTTTGCGTGTGTGAGTGTAGGTGGTAGTGGGTGGGGGAAGCACCTGCCACAGCTTGACATCTTTTAAATCCTGATGGTCGTTAACATGCGTATTGGCCTGAAGAGAGGATTCCACCAAAAAAATTCTATTTTTAAGAAACATATAAAAATAAGCCTATGAGAGTGGTAGAGTATCAAACAGGGGCATGCTATTACCGGTTAATAGAAAAGTTGCATTCAGCAAATGATTGAAGTTAAAGATTATAAACCTCTATAAGAAACAACATCCAATTACAAAGTACTCTCCAAATTATTAGGTTAACTATAGCAGGAAAAATATAAAAATAAGCCACAGAGAAAATCAAAAGGATAAAGAAGGAATGCTGAAATCTAGGTTATCTAAATTGAGAATGCAGAAACAAAACAATGGATTTTTTCTTCATTGTTGAAGATTGCATTGTTCTTTTCAAGCTATATACATCAGAAGAAAGCTCTCAAACAAGTTGTACCTAAAGGATTGTCCTCTGCTTCTGAAGGGATGGCAGCCAAGAACCAAAAGGAGAAGCTAGGACACTTCAAGCTACATGATGTATACCAAATTCCCAAGATACTTGTTGAACATATATTAGACTCTTTTGAAGATCAATAAGCATGAGTTTGATGCTAGTTGAACAAATGGAATACAGGCCCGACATTTGTTAGACATGAGTCCAACATAATCGCACATAAAAAAAGACCACTTGGGGACCCTCACTTGCACCACGGTGTTTTTTTTATTTTTTATCAGTTTGTTGGACACTAGAACTGAAGTCTTCAAATTTTTATTATTTATTTATTTACTTTGAAAAAATTAGTGAATGTAAAAATAAGCAAAAACAATAAATTTAAGGGTGAAAAATAACAATTTTATCTATTTAAGCATATAAATGTATAAATGACTTCAAATTTTCTTTTCTACAAGATTTTAAATCATTTAGAAAAGTAATGTGTTGATTAAGATGTTTAAAAAGTCATAAGCCCATACAGGTCCAAAATTTATTCTCACAACTACACATTACTCAGTTGTATCACCTGATACCCAGTCATTTCATTACCAGGTAACACTCCCATCCTTGGCTATTTCTTCTGGTTTTTCTTCCTCGCTTCATCATCAAACTTTCTATAGATACCCTCATCCTTTTTGTTGAATTATATTCTCTTTCTCTACAACCTTCAGTTCATGACATGTATGTTTTTAAAGATAAGCTTCACTGCATTGGGTTCTACGATGAATGAACTAATTGAGCCTCTTCAAAACAGATTTCTGTCAAAGTTGCAACTGAAAAAAATACTTTTTTCGTCCCTGAGTTCTCAAAATGAACCTTTATAGCCCCTAAGTTTTGAGAAATAGGTTTAAAAGGTCCCTAAGTTTTTTTTTATGTAAAGACCAGCTTTCATTGAGTATGAATGAAAAGAATACAGGGGCATACAAAAAAAACAAGCCCACCAAAAGAGGTTCCCCTAGATAAAGGGACCTCAATCAAACAAAATCAGACCGATCGAATAATTACAAAACAATTTCGAAACCGAGGCCCAAAGAAAAACATGGAACTTGGAAAGGGACCAGATATCACTCGGGCTCCTATCCAACCCCCTAAATACTCTGTTATGGAACCTGCCATATTAACACACACATCCCAACCTACCATAAAAATCTCCTCTGTCATGGAACCTCGGATGGAGGAGGAACTTCTCAATCAACTCTCTAAGTTCCACAAAACTCGTCAACTGCAAGCCAAACGAATCAAAGAAACAAGCCCAAACATGACGAGCAAAGTCACAATCCCAGAATAAGTGGTCCAAATCTTCCTCTGCTTTCCGACACTGGATGCAACAAAACGGACCCACCAAAGGATTTTTCCTTCTCAACAGCCGGGCGAAAATATTAACTCTCCCATGGATGGTTTGCCAAATAAAAAATCTAATCTTTTTCGGAACTTTCACCTTCCACAAGATAGAAAAAACAGTACCACTATGGGGAGAGGGATCCAACAACGAACAGACGAAAGATTTACACGAGAACCCCTCAAAAGGCTTGAGGCTCCAACAACGACTATCCCTTCTCCCCAACCTAAACTCAAACTCCTTGATCAAAGAGAGAAGAGTCGTGACTTCCATCGCTTCCCTATTGGACAAAGCACGACGAAACCCAAACAAAGGCGAAGGCAAGCTCCCAGAATGAAACAAGACATCAGAATAGAACAATTTTTCATGGACGAAAGATGATAAAGGCGGGGGAACTACAACTTTTTTCCTACTTCTATAATCCTCAATAGCCTCGTTAGCTATAAGAGTCTAATCGAGAATTTGTCTCCCTGAGATGAAAGCCCCCTGGGCCTCTGATATGGTCTGAGGGGAGGACTTTTTTCAATTTGTTAGCTAGGACTTTAGCAATTATCTTGTAAACACGTGTGACAAGACTGATGGGTCTGAAGTCCTTGACTCTAACCGCCTTATCTTTCTTCGAGATCAAGCGCACAAAGGTCTCGTTTAGGGAGCTATCCAAAATACCTCTTTCGAAGAATTCCTTAAACACCCTAAGAAAATCTCCCTTGATGATGTCCCAATTCTCCTAGAGGCTGGAAGAAACCCATAGAGAATCCACAGGTCTCGGGGATTTATTTTTATCACTATCAAAGATCGCTTTCTTGATTTCCTCCAAGGCAAATGGGGAATCCAACTCTCTCTTATCGACCTCAGAGATAGGACTCCACTCCAACCCTTCCACAAAGGGCTTGGGCTCCACTTGTGGGTCATACAAATTGGTGAAAAAAGTAAGAATTTCCTCCACTATCTCATTGTCACCCTTCACTCTTTCCCCCTATCATTCTCCAACGTTTCTATGAGATTCTTACTTTTTCTACCATTCACCCCCGATGAAAGTAAGCCGAGTTGCAATCACCTTCCTTAGCCCACACCATATTGGCATTTTGCCTCCAGCTCGATGAAAGTAAGCCAAGTTGTTAGGTACCAACTTTGTCTTCGACGCTAACAATATAATAAGAAAACGGGCACAATTAGTGTGCCTTATATGAACCAGGCACAACCTTACTTGAACAGGATCTGTTCTATAGGTACACCTGGGTCCTTGGGTTCTAAAAACAATGAACCAGACTAGCCAATTTGAGAGGGGTAGCTTCTCTTTCTAAACATATGATACTATAAGTACATCATTCCTATTCTATACAAAATATGTACCTCTTCCCCCAGTCACTTCCAAAAATATATACGCACTAAGCTTACATCATTACTAACTATACATACAAAATCATACCATACCAAGTTGACAAACATCCAGAAGTCAAATTTCCCCATTTCCCTTTCCAAATATTAACATTTACTATTGGAGGCACCAAACAAATATCAGAGGATTTGGGAAGACTCCAATTGGTTGGCAGGTAACAAACAGAAAACAAATTTTGCAGCAAAAAGAATTCAGATGTATTCTTTTTTCATCTGAATTCTTTTCCCATAAGGCACTCATTACTTGAGGAAGTGTATCATCACCCAATGGAACAATTGATCAATAAAAGTCAAAGAAATCTTACCACACAGAGAAGCTGCCTTTTCCCCAGATTATCAGCTCCCTGATTACCAAATTTTGCTTCAAGAACCACTATCAATGCAACGTTGTCCTACATAGATAATATAGTTAATAATGGCTAGAACAAACACAAAGTATTACGCAAGAAACAAAACACCAATCACAGATTTAATTCATTAAATAACCTGGGAACAAGCAGTCTACCTTAGCTAATCGGGTTAAAGTACTCTTCTTTTGTGAACTGGGAACTTGAGCATCAGTCAAAGACTGGGCAGCCTTATTAAACTCAACCTGCATGCATGCGTGAAGCTCTTTAAAACATGAAATAAACATAAAAATTGGAAACCAAACAGATAAGAAGCTTGCAAAACCTCATATTTCTTGACATGTGCAAATCTATCTCTACGGAAAAATGTTGCACAACCATCAATTGTTTGTGTGTTTCCACTGTAAACCTAAATGACACAACAGTAAGGATCGTAAGAGGACCAAAGAGAAAAGGGCAAGGAAGATAGATGAAGCCAAAAAAAAACAAAAACCAAAAGAGAAAAAGTAGGAAGCTTTTTTTTTTTTTTAGTAAAAAGCTAACTTTCATTGAGAAAAAATGAAAGAATACAAGGACATACAAAAAAAAAAATGGCCCACAAAAGGGAGTCCAATTAAGGGAAGGGACCCCAATCAAGCAAAATGAGACTTAACAGATGATTAATTATCATGGGTTGGCCTAGTGGTCAATAAGGGTCATAGAAAAAATAAATGACTTAAATGGAATGGGTTCAATCCATGATGGTCACCTACCTAGGATTTAATATCCTAGGTGTTTCATGGCAACCAAAAATAGTAGGGTCAACGGTTGTCCCGTGAGAATAGTCGAGGTGCACGCATGTTGGTCCGGACACTCACGGATATCAAAGAAAAAAAGAACAGTTAACGGATAATTACAAAATAACTTCATAATCAAAGCCCAAAGAGATACATGGAACCTAGGTAAGGACCAAGCATCACTCGGACTCCTCCCTCTAGACACTATTATTTCTTTCAACCCAAAGACTCCAAAACTGAGAAAAAGTAGGAAGTTGAAAGTAATAAAGAAATTACAACATAATAACCTCATTTGTCTTTCTCTTATACAGAGCTTGATAGCCATGTTTGTCCAGTTCGGGTGCAAAAAAATCCTCAAAATGATTGCTTTGAACCTGTGAAAGAAAATAATTTATTTTACCATAGGTAGCATCCACATAATCCCATGAGATCCTTGTTTCAGAATTTCATATATTCTTGAAAACGGAGGTGATTCTAACAAGTTCCATGAAGTAAACCGTGACAGTGATACACCTCAAAATAGGATGAAAACGGGGAGGGATTTATCACCATGGGTTTCAAGAAACAATAGATTTTGCCATCCCAACACAACATGAGAGAGGAGTTCTCTTTTGAGTGCCAGTAAACAAAACCTACTTGGTTTTCAAAAACGTACCAAGTATGCCCCACCATACCTCCTGAAGACAAACAATATCTGCATGATACCCAACTATTTCTCGTAACAAATTCTGTCTACGGTATGGCCAGGAAAGAGCCCATGAAGGACAATAGCTGTATGATTCACTTGTCGCATACACATCAGCAAGAATGTTGTATGAGAGCACAGTGAAAGAGCCTGAAGATGAAGCACGACCATCAGAATCCAAATGCCCAATCACATCAACACCACTAACAGGGACTAAACAGCGCGGACTGGGGGATGGAGCTGGAATCACACGAGAAGTTAGTAAAGTGTTGACTGGTCCAGAAGGCAATTTTGCCTCTGCGTCCACCACAACACACTCAAACTTGAGGACATGGCCAATATCATCAACTGATGGTGTGTATGTTTTAGATCGTCCAACTTCAAACCAAGTCTCTCCACCACTCCTTTGCGTAGTGGATGAAGGATAAAAAGGAGTTGAACCGTTGGTCAAGCTAGTACTTGATACTGCACTAGAAAAGCTAGCATTGATCACTCCAGAACCCGGGTTATTGTAGCGTCCAAATAACTCTTCATCCTCATTTCCATTATCATTTACAGCACTTGTAGCACGATCATGTAGCAAACGGTGATGCTGCCATGCATCCGAGAAACACTTAGTTGAGCAATGATAACTTTTAGCAACAGGTATTTTTGCCTTAACACAGCCTAAGCATTGCAAGGTTGCTTGCACAGAAGGATGTACACTACATATGGCAACCTTTCGATCACTTTGTACACGGTACCTGCAACAGAAAAGAATTGCAGAACAAAAATAATGAAAATGCAAGAAATATATTACTTCTTTCAATAGGAAACAACAACAAAAAAAATGCACGAAACCTATGAACGTATGCTAAAGAAAGGATAGCCTATCCAATCCAATCTGATATGAACCAAGATGTCTTGTGTTATACCAAAAATGGATTCAAACATAAATTGCATTAAATGAAGTCAAATGTCATTAAAGTTGAGGTCAAATAGCATTGAAGGAACTCAAGTTGCATCTAATGAACTGAACTACCTCTCAAGTTCATTTAGTGCAAGTCAAGCACCAATGATTAAACCAACACTTCAAGCTACTTCAAGTAAAGCTTCATTTATACTTTGGGAGGTTACAAGACATAGTTTGTTGATGGGATTTTCAATTCTCGGATTTAAGGGAGTTTCCATGTAATTTTCAGTTTTTAAGTTTTGTTATCAATGTTTTAGGTTACATTTAGTTAATGGCTGATTATGGTCATAATGTTGGGATGTTACAACTCTTGAAATGACCATAGGTTACTCTAGAGTTTCATTTTTAGGCTATAAAAAGCCATGTATGTTGTATGTGCAAATCAGACTTGGAAATGTAGTAAAAGGAGCTTTTAAGCTTTTCCTTTAGCCTGGAGCTAAGTTTCTTTGCAATTCTAAGTAGTTTAGGTTGCATGCTGAGAATCATTCAAGCTTGACTTGATCAATCATACTTGTGGAGTGATTCGAATCTCAAACAAGGTTTCTTGCCTTGAGATATTTGATCGACCAGGTAATCCGGTTTTTACTTTCCTTGGGTTGATTTTCAAATCGGTTTTGGGGTTTTCAGATTTAAGATCTAAAGGTCATGCTTTTCAGCTAGGTTGTTAGATCCATTTCTTGGGAGTTTTTTAACACAATCCAATCCCTTATTAGAGATCAAGTTCTTTAGTTCCAATTCATCCCACTCATTCAATAGCCTTAGGAGTTAGGGAAGGGGCAAGCAATAGAAAGGTTATTCAACCAAATGAGGGTTGATATGAGGGTTATTTAGCTCTAAAAACCAAGCTTATTGTTTAGAAAGCTGTAATATGTCCTTTTGAGTGAACTAAAGTAAAAACAAGATTAACATGTGTTTGAATCCTTGATTTTGTAAATATTAGTAAAAATGTGTGAAAAGAATCATTTTTGTCAAGAAATTTTAAAGGTTTTGTGCAAAAGCTATAAAGAGGACCCATATGCATCGGCATTTGAAGAAGAAAGCACGAAAAGTCTAAGTGCAAAACAACCAAGAAATGCACTCCAACTGGAGCCACAAATCTCCCGGAAGATTGAAGATGAAAAATGAGTCACAAATGCAGCTGCAACTGAAACTAATTGACAGAATATCCCTAGATTTTTGACAGATCTTCAAAGATTTTCCAACAAATCTATTTAAATCAAGGGATTATGTCGGATATGGCTTCTCACACTGAATTCGGTAGCTAACCCTAACCCTAGAGGTCTATAAAAGGCGACTCAAGCTCCCACAATCAACAACTCTAGATTTCTACTTAAATTTCACAGTAGATCGTTGCTCTTAATTTCCAACCGCCACTCCAAGTTCCCTACGCTCCATTCAACCTCTGTGAGACACTCCATTTGAAAGAAGAAGAGCGTAAACACTTGTCTCTTCTTGAAAAAGGTTGAACAAGTTAGATAGAGAGAAAAGGGCTAGGTATTATTCCTTTTGTTTCTACTTCTTGTAATCGTTTAGCTTCTAGATTTATTTTTTGTTTTCCATTTAAGTTTAGTTGTATTTCTTCTATCAGTATTTTATCAATCTCTTTACCTTCTGTTTTTTTTTTTTCATTTTCAGTGAAAGACCCAAATCCTCCTACCTTATTTTTGGTTACCTTTGGTTACAAAGGTTTAAAAGATCCTTCTTTCAAAATTGACTTTTTGTTTACCTCATTCCCCTGGAATCGATACTTGGAGTGCTCTCCATTTAACTACTTGAGAAGACAGTGCATACTTGCACTTCAATTTGATTGGGCATCTAATCCTTTTCATTTTTTATGCTTTCAGAAACATGGATTGCCCCAATTAGCATTTGGTAGGTTAAAAATGAAAATTGTTTATGAAAACTACCAATTTTCCTGAAGGTTGATTGTTTGAACAGAGAGGTAGATATTGACGAATTCAAGGTGAATACCAAAACAAGACTAAAAAACATGGAGATAAGAGCACGTTAGATATTATGCATTGCCTTGAGTTCAGCACATCAGATATTATGTATTATAAATTGAAATACAAAAAAAACAAATAATATTAAAAATAGCATACAAAATTAAAAGTAGCACTATAAAATATCTCCACACATTAAGATATGATAACTGTTTTATATATGAAAATTCGATCAAATGTTTAATCTGTAATGCATTTAGTTTTAAAAATTTCTAAATACGTTAACAAAATCCAAATTTATAAATTCTAAAATTAGGATCCCATTTTTAGATCCACTACAAAACAAGTTTTCAAAAATAGTGAAAAACGCAACTCCTATTTCAATTAAATTTATTGTTTCCAAATCCTTATTTTCCAATCACAAACCAAATAGACCCTGTGTTTACGAGATGATAACACAAACTAGCTTCCTCTCCCACCCCTTGAAAATCAAAGCCAAACCACCCTATTGACATGGTACCCTAAAGAGATCAAGTTCTGTAGTTTATTTTTTATTTCAAATACCCCACAAAACAACAAAGAAGCTAGTTTGCCACAGAATTTTGCCCTTCTTCGTAAAAGTGGGATTCAAGAGCACCTCCTCCAACATCAATCTACCATCTCTATCCTAGGGCCCACACACACCCCAAACAAGATCCTCCAACGACTTCAAAGAAACTGCACAAATTGCTGATCCCACATAAAATGATGAAGGTCCTCTTCAGCCCCCCCCCCCCCCCCATTAGAGAATGTACCATTGCAGTAAGGGAACAACACAAAGGAAGAATGCTTTGGACACAATCCAAGGTATTAGCTGTTCCATGTAAAACCTACCCCACAAAAACCTTAACCTTCTTTGAAATTTTAACCTTCCAAGTCTACTAATGGACAAAACCTTAACCTTCTCTTTTTTTTTTTTTTTTTTTAATGAATAACCAACTTTTATTGAGAATGAATGAAAGAATACAAGGGCATACAAAAAAAGGGGATCCAATTAGAGGAAGGGACCCCAATCAAGTAAAATAATGCCTAACGAATAATTACAAAAAAGTTTTAACACCAAAGCCAAAGGGATACATGGAATCTAAAGAGTGACCATATATCCTTTGGATCCTTCTCCAACCCCCTAAGCACTCTATTATTTCTTTCCCTCCACAAAGCCCATAACACAGCACATAACCCAGCTTGCCACAAGAATCTCCCTTTCTCACGAAAAGGTGGATGGAGGAGGAACTCCTCGATCATCTCCCTAACATTCATATAACTTTGCGGTTGCACCTCAAAGCATCATAGAACAACTCCCACACCACGCGCATATAGTCACACGTCCAAATAATGTGATCCAGGTCTTCCTCCGCCTTCCTACAAAGAATGCAACAAAACGGGCCCAGGGCATACTTCTCGAGAGCCTATCGGAGGTTACTCTACCATGGATAACTTGCCAAATAAAGAACCTAATCTTACTCGGCACTTTCACCTTCCACACACGAGGAAAAATCGACTCACCATGATTGGAAGGGTTCATCAACCAACAAAAGAAAGAGCTACAAGAATAACCCTCCAAAGGACTGGGGCTCCAACATCTACTATCTCTCCTCCCCTCCCTAAACTGAAACCCCTCGATCAACAAAAGAAGTGTCATGACATCCGTCGTTTCCCTATCGGATAAAGCACGATGGAACCCAAAAGAGACGGAAGGAAAGCTCCCCAAATGAGATAAGACATCCACCACCAAACGATTTCTCATGGAAGACAAATGATACAGACGAGGAAACCTAAAGCAGAGGGGTTTATCCCCCACCCACTTATCCTCCCAAAAGAACGTGTTCCTCCCATCCCCCACCTCACAATGAACGAGACTCGAGAAAGAGGGGAGCTCTAGAATAATGTCTTTCCATGGGTTTCTGAAAGTGCTTCTAACCCCATCCGATAACCTCCATGGGGTAAGGACCGTATTTGCTTGCAATGATCTTGTGCCATAAGGATGAAGATACAAGGGAAAAGCGCCAAAGTCATTTAGCTAACAGGGCTTTGTTGCAAACCTTGAGATTCCCTAATCCCAAACCCCCCTAGAAACCGATTTACCCACCATATCCCAACTCACCAGAGGTCCTCACCATAAGAGTATGGTGAAGATTCAAGAGCTTAGCTAACAAGGCTTTGTTGTGAACCTTAACCTTCTCTCTTAATATTGCAATCTCTCCCCCGCACCAAAGGTCCTCACAATAAGAAGCATAAATAGAACGTAGTTTCTCCCAAAGATATCTTCTTTCTTTGTAATCCGTTGGGCCATAAATATTAGACATCCAAAACAATTTATGATCCATCAAAGACACCTTTTAAGTTCAAAGAATAGCCACCTTTTATAACTTCTAGAACAATAATCGTGCTTTCATCCCACACGTCAATAAAGCCCCATGACTTCCAATTGAATCAACTGACAGGTCAACCAATACCTTTAGAGCTCCAACCTGATTTGACCAACCGTTTTTTAATCTTCTCCAACTTGATTTTGTTGTTGAATGAACTTCTTCAAAGACAGTCTTTTGGTGGAATCCCCCATCCCTATCCATGATAATATCTTCATCAAACCTTAAAAGAAATTGTTTTTTTTTATAAGAAACAATTTCATTGATGTATGAAATTTACAAAAAGGATGTGAAATCTATGGAGATTACAAAAGGCTTTCCCAGTTGATATGGAGGGAAGCATATGTATAAGAAGAAAAAAGCTTGGACAATTTACACACACCAAGAGATAGCATAATAGATAACCTTAAAAGAAATTGTATTCAAAGGATAAGTTAGAATATCATATACTTGAAGACCGCACTGTTGGACATAAGAATCAAAAGAATCTTTCTCATTAGATAGCTTTGAAGGGGAAGTATCAGATTACTTCTTCTCCAAGGCAATAACTTCTGGCCTACTAATCTCTTTAGAATCTGAGGATTTACAATCTTGAAATAGAAAGGCAATATCTCCTTCAATAGGTTCTGCAAATGGTGCTAATTCTCATGATTCGATGCTTAAGAAAATTCCCCAAAAATCCATTGATATCCGAGTCCTAATATGATTCCTCTATATCGAAATGATTATCTTTGCACAAAGGACTATTGGTTGAATTAATATCCCTTAGGTACAATTCAACAAAGTAGGATGATTCTGAGAGGAAACTTCAGGAGGAGGAAGATTGAAAGAAGAACACCGAATACACCTTACAAAAGGAGTTTTTAATCCTCCGAACACTCAATGATTAATCTTCAATGGAACTTGAATCATCCATATCTGGAGGGATTGAAGAACTCTTCAAGAAGTTGCCATTGTTGAGTTGACACCCTTATTGAATACATCATTTAATATTGTCGGTGCAAGGAGGGGTTGATCAGATTTGACTTAGTTGTTGAGGGCCCAATGGAGTATTACAAATAGGTATGATTATAGGGGCACCAAAAGGGCAGTAGTAAATAAATCCTTCACATACAGGCTCTCGTCATTAATACCCACATCCCTTGGCATAATTAGTTCTCCATTTCTTTGGACTTGTGGAAACGCATCATTATTGCCATTGAGAAAACCGAAGGAATCATTAATAGTATCATTAATATCTTCAAACCCGAACAAAGCCAACTTCTCCCAGTTGATTTTTAAACCTGAACACCATTCAAAAAATTCAATAGTTTGAATAAGAGTATTGAACATGTCATCATCATTCTTACCAAAAAGAACAGTGCCATCTTCGAATTGAAGAATGGGAACATAAACCCTGTTTTTGCCTATAATAAAGCCCTCGAATAAACCAATGGAATGAATCATCTGAATTAAAGCACAACGACTTCACTTACTAGAAGAAACAAAAAAGGAAAAAGAGGATCTCCTCGCCTTAGTCCATGAGAGGCACTGATTCGACCCCAATGACGATCGTTAATAAAAGATGAAAATTTTGTATCTCAAGTGCAGCCTTGAATCCACGTATCCACTTTATGTCAAAGCCTTGAATAATCACAATCCCATTTTTCAATAATCAAATGAAGATCACCATAAAGATGTCATTTACCACTAAAGTCTAACAACTTCAAAAATTAAAAAAAAAAAAAAAACCTCTTCATCTACATTAATCAACGCCTTACCTGTCATGAAGGGGTTGATCAAGACCAAAGTTCGAATAAGTTCTTGTAAAGTGGCCTTGATATCCTTGCAATTGTAGTGTTCAAACAGTTTAGAACCCACCAAAATTTTACAAAAATCCAAATGAACTACTTCCTGGTTTTTTCTTACCCAGCAAGAATAAGGAGAAGGAATTATCTCTTTCTTTGAACTCATCTGCGCTTCCACATTCTTCCTTAAACATTCACATAACTTTCAGGAGGAGCATCATTTTCAACAATTAGAGAACCTGAAGGCTTCTCATGAGAGAAAATCACTTAAAATCTCCCAAAAGACAACTCAACCTTTTTTGTCGAAATTCATAGGAACTTGAAGAATTTTTCTACCTCCAGAAGGTGGCCACACGAAGCATTCAAGAAACCAATCTGATAAAAATCTTCCCTTTACCAAACAAATAGTTCCACTATCATCACGAACTTGTTTAAAGAAATTCAAATGCACCGAAAGTTGTAGAACATCAACGGTCACACTTTCAACCTAACACAAATGGGAAAATGAGAGAGGGAGGGAATTAGCTTAGTCTTCATATCTTCAACAAGAAACTTATCTTCTTTAAACCAAATGTAGAAATACCTATTGTTACACTTCGAGGAGAATAGATCAAAGAAAACTATAAAGAGAATTTATCTTTATGAACAAATCCATTGAAGATGAAAACTTTAGGCCTATGAAGCACGGACACATGAAAATAGGGGAAGAATCTGTGTCGGACACGGATACGTCCGAACACTCGCAAATTTGCGTGTCCTATTTTTTTTTTTTTTAATTATGGACACGCT
Source organism: Luffa acutangula (assembly GCA_036850905.1). Classification (NCBI taxonomy): domain Eukaryota; kingdom Viridiplantae; phylum Streptophyta; class Magnoliopsida; order Cucurbitales; family Cucurbitaceae; genus Luffa; species Luffa acutangula. The sequence goes on along the minus strand of CM072087.1, from coordinate 24,320,589 downwards.
TGGATATGGCTGGGACACAGCTGGGGAATGAAAAACTTAGGTAATTTTTGGGCCCAAATGTCTAAAGCCCAAAGTAATTAAAAAATATATATCAAAGAAATAGAAAAAAACCAATCTATTGCCCTAATTCATTCGACAAACCAGCCAGCGAGCCCATCACCTCACTCACGACAGATGCAACCTTCATCGACAGCCAACCTCCATGCAATCGCCGCAATCGCCGCCACCGTTGTCAGACTCTTCCCACCGACGACCTCCACACAATTAGAACTTTTTTTTAAAATAACTTAAGCTAAACCTTAGTATCAAATTTTTGAGTTCTAATTTTTTTAAAAAAAAAGTATCCTCAACGTGTCTGTATCCTAGTTTTTCAGAAATTGACATATCGCCTCCTGTCGTGTCCAAATTCAAAACCAAAGAGAAGCGGAAGACAACCAAAGGCTGAGGAAGAAAAATAAAGTGAAGAGGGGAGGAGAGAGGAGAAAGCATTTTCGTGTGTGTGGGGGGGGGGTCAGTCCAAGTTTTTTTTTTTTTATATCCGTGAGTGTCCGGGCCAGCTTACCCGCACCTCGACTAATCTCACGGGACAACCGTCTGACCCTACTACATTTGGTTGCCAAGGAAACTCGTAGGATATTAAATATCCTAGGTTAGGTGGCCACCATGGATTGAACCCATTCCCTCTAAGCCCTTTATTTTTTCTATGGCCCTTATTGACCATTAGGGCCAACCCATGATGGTTGGATCATGTCCAAATTAATCCCATTCTTTCTAAAACCTTAAATTTTTTTATGAAGAGAACTTTCATTGGGAAGAAACAAAAGAATATAAGAGAACAATAAAAATAAATAAACAATTCAAAAAAAAATAAATAAAAGCGAAGGCAAAAGGTCCAAAAAAAAAGGGACAAAACCTAGAAAAACAAATTCCAGAAACAGGCTCCAATTCAAAAGAATGAGAAATAAAGGACTATGGGGCTCCAATTCAAAAGAGTGAGAAACGAGAGGTAATTGCTAAAATCGTTAGTAATAGACACCCAAAAGGAATCATTGAACCTAGCCATGGCCCAAACATCCTCCTCAGAACTTACATAAAATCCTTCTATTTTTCTCCAGCCAAAAATTCCTTGAATTTCTTCTTTCTCCAGCCAAAAATTCCTTGAAATTGCGAAGAAAGAAGTCTACCAAGAAATGCCCCTCCACCATGAAAGGGGATGGAATAAGACCTCCTCAGACCTCCTCCATCATAAAAGTACACGAACTGTTATGAGCCATCTAAACACCAAACGTCCCTAAAAAATTATGGTTCATCATACCAATAAATATCACACTCAAAAAATAATAGAGCTCACTATTTTCTCCCAATCTAAAGCCCCTAAACCAGTACAAGTTGCTCCCAACTATCCTAACTCAAACTCCCCTGTATGAGTGACATGCCCTTCATCTTTGAGGATACCACGAATGTTCCACCAAAGGTCCCTCATATAGCTTAAATCCTTTTCTTGTAGGAAAAAGGAAATGTCCACCATTTTGTCTATATAAAGAACCAAATTAACATTCATACTAAGAATATTGTATAACACTAACACAAGGATGAAAAAAAGATTACGAAATCTATCCATTGAGACTTAGCCACTTTGAACAATCTGGGAAATGTAAGTTGAGGAGGATCACTTTAGCCAAAGAGCTTTCTAAGAGGGGTTTTATCCATTTTGCCAACCTTAGTTTTATACCATTTATCAGCCATTAAAGCAATTCCCGGAATGCTAATCAACGGCCCTTTAGGGGGTGTTTGGCCCATGGAGTTGGGTAGAATTAATGACTCCACTCAACTCCTTGTTTGGCCTCAGGATAAACAACATCCAATGGTAAGGCCCACAAACTTATTAACTAATTACACCACTCTATTGTGGGTCCCACAAACTTATTAACTCCTACTCCAACACTTTACTGTGGACCCTACAAACTTATTAACTCCTACTCCAACTTCTAGCACAAAACAACCCCAGATTTCATAATTCCAACCCCTTGGGCCAAACACCCCATTTAAATTGAGGGAAGCTTTAGGCTTGGGCCACCAATCTTCCTAACTTGTGTTTACTGGCTAACACAAATCTCCACAGAGCTTCATTCTCTGTCAAACCCCCCCCCCCCCGACCAAGAGGGCATGACTTAACAAGATTACAGATACCAATGCCTCCCAAAGAAACTGGCAAAGGCACCAGGCAGTCACATCCCACCTAATAAAGTTAGGCACACCTTCATCTTTACATCCTCTCCAAAGGAAATTTATGATCAATCATTACAAAATCTTGATGATTTGTTTAGGGCATCTAGAGAAGTAATACGGGCAGTAAAGAGGAATACTTGGTAACTCTGATCAATACTTGGAGCCCCTTTATCTAATGGGGTTTCCCTCTTTTTTTTGTGGGCTGGTTGTTTTGGTCGCCCTTGTATTCTTTCATTTTTTTCTCAATGAAAGCATGGTTTTTCATAAAAAAAATAATAATAATAATAAAAAAAAAAAAAATTGACATAAAGAAGATATACAATCTAAATTCTTTTATCTTTCAATACTCCACTCGAAATTATCATAAGCTTTAGGAACCTAGCAGGACATGAACTGTCACAGTGATCCTAGTTTAATTATAGACGAGCTTCATAGTCCCAATTTTAATCAAGAATATGTTGGGTATTGAAGCATTTCCATTTGATGTTCACCAAGAAATATTCACCCTTAACTTTATGTAAGTATTAGAAAAGAGAAAAGATGGCCGAGAAAAGATACAATATATGCACGGGTATATGGTGTTCGTTGAGAAATAAAGAATCACAAACACCGTTTGAATGTGAATGGTAAGAAAAGAAAATGGGCAAGGCACGTTGAAGCACTAAAACAAAGCTATACACACAAAAAGATACTAGCACGAGTACAAAACTCGAAACCGAATCGTAAACAGAGCATGCAACCCGCTAAATATGTCATAGAAGCCTCGAGTGAGAGAACGTCGCAGCAAAACAACCTCCTAGCGTACTCAAAATTGAAATATCCAAAACCAAAGACAACCCAAAATGCAAAACCCTCAAACAAAAAATGATCCGAAATGGGGCCTACCACTTGTATTTCAGAAAATAGCCGTCAACCGGAGCCGACTCGGGCACATCGTCAGTAGTGACGGTGGTGTCTGGACGGCGGAGGAGCACGTAGGGCGTGAGTTCGCAGCCTACAATGGGGATATCAGAGGGAAGGTGCACTCGTAGCACGATCAGCATGCTTTATTGTTGGTCAAACGTCGCAAAAGGGTAACCCTATACACCAATTGATCAAATACAGTGAGAAAAAGGCAGATACTTGGCGGATCCGCCATTAATACTTCTTCACACGAATACTCGCCAGCCTTTGGAAGGCAAAATCAAACCCTGTAATCAAAGAATTCCAAGAATTTAAAGGCAACCCAGGTCGCAGATCTCGAAATAACATCCAAGTTCCAAACCCCGAAAGGAAATTGAAACGAAGAGTGAGAGAATATTGGAAGTAGAATTCGAAATTGTGTGCTGGGAATTGAAGGGAAGGGATAAAGTGCATAGAAAAGGGGGGAAATGGATCGAATTTTAGGGTTTTATACAGAGGAAGTGGAAGTATTTTTTCGGTACATTTTTCAGGTTCATTCATATGTTATTATGTTGATTGATGAGAGAGAGAGAGAGAGGGGGGATTTTAGTTGCAAAGATTTTTTCTTTTTTCTTTTCTTTTTTTTTCTGTCAACTCTTTGCAATTTGGATTATCAGTTTTCGTTTGCATTTCTTCTCCGATATTTCTTTTAACAGAATTTCCCCCTTTTTTTGGTTCTTTATCTTTATTTTTCAGTTACTGTTTTTTTAGTTTTCTTAATCGAAAATAAAGAGATGGGAGTTCCAACCTAGATTTAGGCTATTTGGATGGGTTTTGCGAGCCATAAAAATGACTAGGTGGGAATTTTAATGGTTTTTTTTTAAGGGAATTTTAATGGTTTTTATGTTTGCTAAAACTAATTATTATGTGTATGTTTGATAACTAATTCGTTTTTTGTTTTTAGTTTTTAAAAAATAGATGTGTTATAAAAAAAAAAAAAAAAAAATCAAAGACGCATTTCCATTTTTTTATATTTTCCCACTCTTCACTGTGTGCTTCTACCTTCCCTTCTTCTCCATTCTATGAACTCTCATTTTCTTCTTTAAAAAAAAAAAAAAAAAAAAAAAAAAACTTATTTTCATCTTTGTTGCAAGATTTCTTGTTGAACTTTTGCATTATTGTTGTTTGGTGCCTTGTGAATCCATCTACGTTCGTTTTTTAGGTGAATTGATAACTTGCTTTCGCATCCAAATCTAAATTAAAAGAAGTTGGAAAAGAGATGAGACGCGCCAATATAGTGCACAAAATCAAAGAAATGTGATAGATATGCATGAGTAGAGTAAATCCTTGATGTGATGAGATAGCGCAACTAATTTTTCTTGTCTAACGCATATCTTGTAGATTGTTATCTTGCCCAAGTTACCTTTTGACACAAGCACTAGAGCTATCATATGAAGAGTACAATTGCAAGTTGTCTGAAACAGACGCTGACATGTGGCAGTCCAATGAACTGGCACGAAGAAGTGTGGAACACGCAAGCAGTTGCTTGGTGAAGTCAGCCTCCCTGAGCCTATAAATATGACCCATCTGTTCAAAAGAAGGGTGTGGAGAAGAGAGGAGATCAGACAGAGATCCATCTAGTTTTGGCACAAGCACTTATCTTTTTTTTTTTTTTTTTTTTTTGAGAAAAATATCGATTAATTAATAAGAGCCAAAAGGCAACAGTCCAACAAAAAAATCATCTAACCATCGAGGAATACACTCATTTCTCCACCACATTTCTTCAACTTCCACAAGCAGAAGGGAAGAGCGACCAAAAAAACCAGTAAAATTGCCATGAACAGCACATGCCCTAGCAAGCCAATGGGCTTCTGCATTGCTCAACCTCAAGCATTTAGAGATGGAGAAGTTGTCTCCTATATCTAATTCACAGATGGCAGAGGTAATCAGGGATAGCTCCGAGAGATCGATCGCCTCGTCAGAGATGGCCCTAACTACAGAAGATGCGTTTGTCTCTACCACCAAAGGGGGCTTGAAACCACTGCAGTAGCTGGAGCACCAATTAAGATAAGCTTTTGCCCCCTCTAGAATTGCATTCACTTCAAGGTTCTTAGTGTGATTTAAACGGAAATTAAAATGTAAGAAAGCATTTAACAAGTCATTTTAACAATCATTCAAACTTAACCAGCCAAAACTCCTCCTCACCACATGTTGTGAGTGACTACCAGTAACTAGAACAGAAAAAAAAACTTAAATTGAAAACAAAAAAAAAACAGAAAATACGAAACACAAACAGATTATAGATCTGTGATAGTGTGATTTTTCTACCTGTGAGTGACTACCGGCAGTGAGAACTTGAGATTAAATGGAATCTCGACACGGGTTCAACGGCGGCGGCGGACTTGAGATTAAATGGAACTTGAGATTTGAGAACTTGAGAAAATACGAAACAGATTACGGAACCTCGACGGTTACGGACCTCGACGGCAACGACGACAACATCAGTTAGCACGAGGAAGAGGAACGACATGAAGGAGGAAATGGAACCTTGACACGAGTTCAACGGCGACGGTGGACCTCGACGGCGACTGGGAAGACTGATGGCTGAGGTCTGAAGGCTGAGAGAGACGGAGAACTGAGAAATGCGGCAATGTGAGAGAGACGAATACGAGAGATCAGAGAATGAGGGAACATGGAAGAGGCGTGCGGTGCGACAATGTTAGGGTTTTTTGTTTCAGATGATTTAGGGTTTATTATATATATATATATATATATATATATATATATATATATAAATATATATAAATATATATATATAAAAGGTAGGTTCTGGTTGACCCGAACAGAAAAAAATTCCAACCTGCGAACTGAACCGAAATTTCGGGTTATTGAAATTTTGACCCAACCCAAACTGAAAAAAAATCTAACCCAACCCAACCCTTACGGTTTGGGTTGGGTAGTCCGGGTTCGTTGGGTTGTCGGGTTTTTTGAACACCCCTAGTGATTAGTCATAAAGCACCACCTCCAAAAATTACCAAATTTTTTAATTTCTTTTAAATTCAAAATTTGTAATTTTAAATATAAAATCTGAATAATCTCACTCAATTATAATTTTATTTTAATTTAAATAAAACTTATTTAATTTAAAATAAAATCATTTAATTTAATATCTTATATTAAATTAATACCACTTGTGCAATCTTGGTTTTTTCTCCCAACGAAATTTCTGGAACATGAATCTTTATTCATGTGTTTAATATTTAAATCATATTTAAATATATCCAACTCTCATTTTAAGTTTAATATGTAATTAAACTAATATGTCGTTAAATATCGCATATAACCGACTTTTGTATCCTTTTCCGATTTTGAACGTTTCAAATATTAACCTATCATATTGTTCCAAGTTTTATTCCTATTGAGCTAGTAGAGGGACCTAATGGACCTACAAGTCGTGGGCTCCAACGAAATGATGATAACCGGTTAATCTCATAAACCTAGTCATTCATCGTTCGTTAGCTTCCAGAGCACTCCACTATAGTCCGTAGTGTTGGGTTTTATGTCCTAAAACTCGTAGATAGTAAATGTACTTTTGACCGAACATTAATAAAAGTGATGAATTATTCATTTAATCTATGTTTGTATTATATCTTGTCTTATTAACCCTAATCCAATAAACTAAACATCCAAGGCTAATAGAATGAGACTTGAATTAGTATGTAGGGACATACGGGGATCGTTGTTCAAGTTTTAGCCTAAAGGGTCTGTAGTATAGGGATAAGGTTGGATACCTTATCTTGGTGACACTATGGATACGACCCGCTTTGTATATTGATACAAATGTAATGATCCAACAAGTTCATGTAGTTGACATGCGAGTGGGGGTATCCTGTGCAATGAGTTTGCACAAAGACCAGACCGCGAAATAGTTAACTACTAACTCTAACACCGTTAGTTAGCTCGATTTCTATTTCACTAGGATGACCTAGGCAATTTGGCCTTAATCCTGAGCGGATTATGGACCCCTGTCCATGAGGGATTGTCCTTTGATTTGTACGGGTGAGAGTGGCCTGCACGCCGACTCAATATGCCTACCATTTTGGGGACAAGACCGAGTGGAGAGCTGGGAACATAGTTTTACAAGATGGAATTCACTCTTTCCCAGTTTTAGGGTAAGTAGAGGTGTGTTCCCTTAAGTGGTGTCTATGAGTCTTGAACAATGGGCCCTACTCTCTCTATGGCACGAGAGGGACTTTTGTTTGTTGGTTGGACCTCAAACAGGTTGTTCATTAGAGGAGCACTGGTACTTAAGGATGAAGAGGTAGCCTAGGGGTAAAACGGTAATTTGACCTAGCTGGGGTACGAACACACGTGAAGGGCTAACTTTCTGTTGATGGTTGATATCCGTGGACACAGAAATATATCTGCAGTGAGAAGAGTGCAGTTGTGGTTCTTTAGTGGAGTGAACCACAATTAACGAATATTGATTAACTTGGTTAATGAGTTTAGCCAATTAATCTCACATCGTTGGAGCTTCTGATCTGTAGGTCCATTAGGTCCCACAGGTAGCTCATTAAGGGCGTTGAGGTAAATTTCTAAGGGAGAATTGAATATTCGAAGGGGTTTGAATATTAAGATAAAATATGAATTTGATTTATATTTTAAAACTATAGGTTATAATTAATGCACATTAGATGTACATTAATACTATAGTTTATTTGGAGAGAGATATAATTAAATATGAGATATTTAATTATAATATTAATTAATATATTAATTAGTTATTATATTAATTAATAATTAGTTTTAATTATTTTAATCAAATTTGATTTAATTTAATTTTATTAAAACAATAGGTTATGTGGAATTATTATAAAGGGTTTATGTGATTATTAAATTAAATGTTAATTTAATTAATTAAATTAATTTAATATTATTATTAAATTAATTATTCCATCACAAATATATATAAATAATACTTCATTGAAGCAAGTCAAATGTTACATTTACTATCCACGAGTTTTAGGGCATAAAACCCAACATATTTGATACAGATGCATTGATCCAAAGCATCCATGTAGGAGACATGCGAGTGGGGGTATCCTATGCAATGAGTTTGCATAAGACCAGACCGCAAAATAGTAACCACTAGATGTAACGTTGTTAACTAGCTTAGGTTTCTATTTCAATAGGATGACCTAAGTAACTCAATTTAAATCATGAGTATGTTATGAACCCCTTTTCAGGAAGGATTGTCCTTAGATTTGTATGGGTGAGAGTGGTCAGTTCGCCGGCTCAATAAGCCTACCATTTCAGGGGCAAGACCGAGTGGGGGTTGGGAACATAACATTACAAGATGGAATTCACTCATTCCCCTATTGGGGTAAGCAGATGTGTGTTCCCTTAAGGGTTGATTCCGGGTCTTGAACAAGGGCCCCTGTCCTCTCCTGGCCCAAGAGGAACTGATGTTTATTGGTTGGATCATAGATTGTTCATTAGAGGTTTTAGTGGTACTTAAGGATCCAAAGGTAACCCAGGGGTAAAATGGTAATTTGACCTTACTGGCGTTACGAATACTCGTGAAGGATTGACTTACCGATTTGGTAGATATCCGTGAACACAAAAATATTCTACAGTGAGAAGTGTGTAGTTGTGGGTCTTTAGTGGAGTGACCCACAGTTAGCGAATGTTTACTAACTTGGTTAATGACTTTAGTCAATCAGTCTCGTATTGTTGGAGCTTCTAATCTGGAGGTCCATTAGGTCCACCTTGTTGGGTTTTATGCCCTAAAACTCGTAGATAGTAAATGAAACAAATTAATTGATCTCAATAAAGCATTATTTGAGTGATTCAGTAATTTGGTTATTGAATAATCGAGTTTGAATTAATAAACCCTAAATCCAATAAACTAATATCCAAGGTTGTTTAAATGAAACTTGGACTAATATGTGGGGACATACGGGGATCAGTGTTCAAGTAACAATCTAAATGGTCTATAGTATAGGGATAAGGTTGGGTACCTTATCCTAGTTACACTATGTGATACGACTCACTGTGTATTCGATACAGATGCATTGATCCAAAGCATCCATGTAGGAGACATGTAAGTGGGGGTATCCTATACAATAAGTTTGCAGAAGACCAAACTGCGAAATAGTAATCACTAGATGTAACACCGTTGACTAGTTTAGGTTTTTATTTCAATAGGATGACCTAAGTAACTCAATCTCAATCCTAAGTCTGTTATGAACCCCTCTTCAGGAGGTATTATCCTTAGATTTGTATGGGTGAGAGTGGTCAGTTCGCCGACTCAATAAACCTACCATTCCAGGGGCAAAACCGAGTAGGGGTTGGGAACATTAGTGATGCGCAAATTTGCTTACCGCAAGTGTACGAGTCAAGTAATAATATAGTGTTTTCGTGTAAAACGAGTGTCGTCCTCTGAATTGGTTTTCTAGCAAATTAAGTATCGCGAATACTTTTGTTCAATTTTATTTAGGGAGCAAAACTCAATGATAAAGATAAATCTAAAAACTAAAAGCATAAAAATAAAAGTGGAGACTCAAATGGAAAGATTCTTAGGGAATTGAATTCATTGTTGAGATTGAGGATTAATTAATGGGATGAATTTAGCATGCAATTATTCTACCAAGTCTAGGAACCTTTTATCACAACTATCTCTCCCAAGCATAATTGATTCTCATGCATGCAACCAACTTGATATCCCTATCTAAGTTCATTAACATGCAAGGCTTTGAGTTTAGTTCTTCAAACAACTTCTAAAGTTATTCCAAATCCCATCACAAACTTAGAATTTCTACTTTAGTCATGCAATTAAATAAAGTAAGTCTTAGGCCAAATTCCCTCTCCCGAGCAAGATTCAACACTCAAATCATTCAACTAGTGATCAAGTAATTGAAAGTATTTAACCATAATTGCATAGGTAAAATAAATGAATATTCATACCACAAATTAATCCAACAAACTAAAACAACTACATCAATCCCTAAGACAAACAACTAACAATTCATAGTCTTTAAACTACCAACACTAATTGCAAGAAAAGCCATAAAAACTACAAGAGGTAAGGGAAAAAGAAAGGAAAACTCGAATTTGTCGAAACCGGCACGTCCCCGTCACGATCTCCACGTCTTCTCACTTGATTCCCGCTCCTTGGCCTTGCTTTAGCTCCCACTAAAGGTCTCTAGTCGAAATTAGGGTTAAAATCTAACCAATTGGACTCCCAAAATCCGTAGCTGAAAAGAGGAATTTATAGAAAATCTGTGGATAACGACGCTATTTTTTTTTTTTTTTTTTTTTTTTAAGGATTGAACTCCATTTGACTCCAATTGTTGAATTAAGCTTCAAACACATACTTCCTACAAATAAAACATAAAGGGGCTGTTTGGGGCGCTGAATTGGTTATAATATCTGGTGGTTATAATAATCTGGCAATTATAATAATCTGGGGGTTATAATAATCTGTGTTTGGGGTGCAGATTATTATAGTCTGGGATAAAATAATCTGTGTTTGGGGTGCATATTATTTTAATCTGGGATAAAATAATCTGTGTTTGGAGTGTTGATCTGTTTTAACATGAGGTTCTGAATCAAATGTTCAAACTGACTGTTTTCTTTTTCTAGTTTTTTTATGATATACAACATTTTGATTTGATTTAGGGTTATGCTTTTTTTTTTGTTACAAAGCAAAAAAGTTTAGGTTTTGATATAGAAAAATCATATTAGTTAACTTTTAGTATTGCCAAAATAAAAATTGTAAATGTTTAGTTCAAAAATCATATTAGTTTTTTTTTTTATCAATAAAATCATTTGAAATAAACTTGAGTGTGGTAAATATAATTTCGTTTGAATGTTTTTTTTTTAAGTTGATTAACCTTTGATGTTGTCAACGACTTTTCCGGCAACCTTTGATGTTTTTTTTCTTTATTTTTTTTTTATATTTTTCAAAATGAAATTGAGAAGAAATATGGAAAAAAAAAATTGGTGGCCAGAAAAGTCATCGGCGATCGCCGGAAAAGTCGTCGGCGGTCGTCGGAAAATTCGTCGGAAACTTCGCCGGTTGACGGCGGCCGGCGATCGTCAGAAAAGTCAAGGAGTCGCATGGATGAAGTGAGGAGATAGTTACTGTAGTGGGTTGAATAATGGTTACTGTAGAAAATGGATAAAATAATCGGGGGTTAAAAGAACCCACCTCACCAATTATTTTTTTTGGTGCCCCAAACATTGAATAGGTTATAATAAGGGGGTTATTATAACCTATTCAGTGCCCCAAACACCCCAAAAAATGCATAAATTTGGGCAAATAATTGTAAAAGACTAACTTAATTAATTAGAGAAAAATAGCTAGCTATGCTCGCTATCAAATACCTCAAAACTTAAGCTTTTGCTAGTACTCAAGCAAACTAAAAATCAAGCATACAGTGGAAGAATGGATGCAACAAACATGACTCAATCCTCAAGGCTCAAAAGTCAATAGTCAAGCAACCAAGAGACATGCACATAAGGACCAATGGGGGAGGCAAATTAAAAATTTTCCAAAATTAACTTGCGCAAGCGAGATCTAACTTAACGAGATCAGACTCTACTAGCCCGGGATTGATTTATTAAACTCTCAACTCATCTTCCCTCTACACTGGCACTAAGGATTCACTAATGAGTCAATGGAATAAATTAGTTTGTTTTCATCCATACTTAGGTGCTTAATATTGAAAATTAAATCAAGCATTTATATGTGGCACTAGCTTTCACACACCTATTGCAGGGACCCTTAACCTGAGTTTTCTCTGGTTGGCCTAACTGATCACAACAAGGGTAGCTCTTTTTGCCTAAATCTTTATTACTCATTGCATTGCTCGCATAAGTCATGACTTTTTTTCTTTTTTCAAATTGTAACAACAAGAATGATTTTTCTTTATGAGCATGATAAACATATATTCTTTTCTTTCCTCCTAAGCAAGACCAAACATGCTAATTTGCAAAAAATTAACTCTTTAGCTCTTCCCTACACCTATCGAGGTGACAACAAGCATATGAACCTAATAATTCGCTCCTAAGCATTCAAATCAAAATCTAGCCAAGACAAATACTCTACTCATGCAAGACATCTCCTAGAAAAAGTTTAAAAAATCTCCCTTTTTGGGCACTCATGCTTACAACTCATCGAAAGCTTGAAAATTGACAAGAAAGCCTATCCTAGGACATCATAGCCATGCAAAAATAGCATCCAGAAAACAACCATATGCTCAATTCAAAGAAAGCTCAAAACTATAGCCCGAACTCAGATGCTCAAGGGCTCCACAAACATGATAATCCACCCCCAAACTTAAAGCATGCATTGTCCTCAATGTATAAAGAAAATAAAGCATAATCAATCATGAGAACAATAAAAGAGTAGGAGGAGTGAACGATACTGCCCTGGAATGATGACCTTTTAATGAATGCTTGACAAAGACAAGAGCACGGGAACTCCTACAAAACAAAAACAACAAGACATAAAAAACAATAACAAAGTAACTTGGGTTGCCTCCCATAAGCGCTTGTTTATCGTCTCTAGCTCGACGTGCTCGTGTAGTTTGTCAAGGCACATAAAAATTCTCGTATTTCTTTGGACCCTTATTTCTTGAATCAATAAAACTCACTATTGCTAGCAAGCTTACCAGTTTGTCATGGGCCCTTGAAATAGAATTATTTTTGGTATTTTTGACTAAAATAAACATAAAAGGAGAAAGATCAAAATAAAGAGACTCTGACTCTAAGACTGACTCGTGAGAATAGAAAAGGAATAATCAAAATATACAAAGGATGGAGAAGATAAAACAGACGAAGGCTTTTCAACCTCAAACTCTACCTCCTGAACTTCCTCTGACACTACAAGCTCATTTTCTTTTTCTTCCTCACAAACATGTTCTTGATAGGTGCTACAACTCTCCAATTCTTCCCCACTATTCATGCAACTCACCCCTAACTGCTCATCCTTAGCAAGATCGAAAGAACTAAGCTCATGAATGGGTGCCAATGAATCATCGGCCACATGACTCACTAGACAACCTATGGAAGTGGATCCCACCTCACTAACTTCCTGTGGAGTTTGAAGTCCTCTTATGATTTCATCAAATTTTAGACTCCTCGCTCTAGACTCCTCAATATAATTTTGAACTATACTTTCCAAGGAAGACTTTTCTTTTAAAGGGGTAAAACTTGAAGATGAAAAATTGGAATATGGTGTTGAATAAAAAACCATTCAATTAAAGCAACAATGATAATTAGGCTTCTAATCAAATAATAACCCAACAAGAACAAATGACAAAGACTTAAACAAAAAAGAAAAGAAAAAAAAAAACAAAGAAAACTAAATAGAAAAGGAAAACAAAAACAAATAAGGAAATAAAACAAATAAGGAAAAAAAAATCAAACAAATAAGGAATGAAAAATAAAAAATGACAAAAACAAATTAGAAAACTACCAAATAAGGAAAAATTAATCTACAAAGGATAAAACTAAAAAGTAAATTCTATCTATGGAAAATTCAAACAAATATGGAAAAATCCAAATATGGAAAACAAAAACAATAAAGGAAAAAAAATACAATCTACCTAAAAACAAAAATAACAAAAATAACAAAAATAATAAAAAAATAAAATACAATCTAATTAAGGAAAACAAAAACAAATAAGGAAAAAAAATGCAATCAACCTAGAAAAGTAAAAATACACCCTAAATTAAGACCGAACCATTTTTTCACAATATTAATCTAACTAAATGTGCCAATCCCCGGCAACGGTGCCAAAAACTTGATGTGGAATTTTCCTACCGCAAGCGCACTGGTCAAGTAATAATATAGTGTTTTCGTGTAAAACGAGTGTCGTCCTCTGGATTGGTTTTCTAGCAAATTAAGTATCGCGAATACTTTGGTCAAAGGAGCGGAGGTGGTGTAACGCCCCGGGATTTTATAACCTATCCTAGCGACATTACTAACATTTAACCCAAGGTAACCGAGTGCTCCGAAAATTTCGGCAGCATAACGACATACGTTGGACCAATCCAAAATTTTACTACACCTGCTGAACAAGAAAAAACACTTCTATATACAAGTTATCAAATGACTCCACCAACTACAACTCGGCAGAACATACAAAGAATCAACAGCCAGCAGTAAGCAACCACAACCAATCCAGGAACACAAATGAAACAGATCTTATAACGCTAACTCGATCCAAACAAGCTTAATGTTTAACCACTGAAAGAGAAGGTGGAGTTCTTTAGAACAAACACAACTAACTCTAGAACTCAACAAGAGCAATTCAGAAACTAAACCCACCAGGACAACAGCTGCCCAACAAAAATTAAGACATTTCCATTCTATTCAAGATAAACATCAAGCTATCCAACTTGGAAGAAAAAGGAGAACAACACATCTAGCTAAAGTCTTTCCTCATATGCCTCCCCCGCATCACCATGGTCCACGCAGTCCTCATAACCTACAAAGTCTGGTAGTTGGGGGGAGAGAGAGGGGAGGGGGTCAGTACACTAAGGTACTGGTAAGCAACTCCTACCTGAGAAGCCATCAAACAACAAACAACAAACAACATGCTTTTCATGCGCAAACAACATGCTTTTAAAAGCGGTAAACATAATATCATGCTCAACAGCTAGTAAAACAAATGTCTCTTCTAAGCCTTAGCTCATGCATCTTTCTATATGCAACATGCTAACCACTCAAGCTCCATGAGCACACTCAACGCTCATATTTAGCCCTCACATGGCTCTTACACGTGATTTCCGCGTCACGCCCCGCAAAACTCTCCAAGACTGACCCTTCGAGTTGTACCGACCCCTGACCATTTATACCCAGGGCCTCGACACTTCTCTACAGAGCTCGGCATTCGACCCTTGACCATTTATACCCAAGGCCTCGAACTGTGCATCGACCCTTGACCATTTACACCCAAGGCCTCGATGACTAAGCAACGTATTGACCCTTGACCATTTATACCCAAGGCCTCAATACTTGCCTCGAGACTCATCACACCGACCCTTGACCATTTATACCCAAGGCCTCGATGCTCCTCTTTATCTAACATTGGCATATCGACCCTCGACCATTTATACCCGAGGCATCGACATCCAATAGTGATGTATCAGTCCTCGACCATTTATACCCGAGACCCTGATAATCACTTACTTTCCTCAAAACAATATCAGTCTTCGACCTATTATACCCGAGACCCTGATATCTCAATCACAATGCTAGTCCTCTTTAAAACCCATGGTGACATGTCACCCTTCGACCATTTGTACCCGAGGTGCACTGACATTCACCCAACTTGCCCTTTTCACATTTTAGGTCCCTCACCTACATCTCACATCTACTAGAATGCATAAGCCCTGCAACATGCTTCTAGACTCATGAATCGTGCCCACCAAGCATTCACATGACCACATCTCTCAACTCATGCTTGACTCTCGAATGCAAAACCGAACCAACACGCCTTACATCAGGCCAACATGCAACAACAATTCATGCTTTACAACCAGTCATTAAGCAACAAAAGTCATGTTTTCAACGATAACATATATGTTTACATATACTCAGAGAACAAGAAACGTGAGAACAGTTATAAAGCGAGAAATCAAATAGCATGCAACACACAGTCAAACAGACTTCAGCAAGTAGGAACTACTTACCGGAAACTCTAACGCTCCTAAACGATCCTAAAGGACTAACGGAAACAACCGGAAGAGCCTAAAGAGCTCCAAATACAAGCAACAATTACCAAAGATTAGAAAACAACTTAGAGCACCTAATAAACTTGAGGAAAGGACCTAGGGATGCTGGAATTTACCGTTCAGCGTCCGAAAGACCTCGAACACGTGCTGTCCAGCAAGCAAAGAGGTTTAAAACCGCTTGCTTAGAGGCGCTAAGCACTGGGTGTTCAAGTTTAAGGCTCGACGGATGATGGGTCACCAAACAGGGATGATTTCGAACCCACAATGGCTCCGAACAGCGCTGGAAAAACAAGAAACCAATCACGACCCTAAATTATAAGGCCGAACAAGAGTGGGTAATCCAAATTTGAATTCGAATAAGCATGGGTCACGACGAAAACTTACCAATCACGCTAAAGGACACCGCAATGAACCAGAACGGGGTCGAACACCACTGGACAGAAGCGAAATCGGCTGGAACGAGGACGATGGGACTCCGAATTGCTAGGCACGCGAGATCTAACCAAAACGAACCTAGAGGAACTTAGATCCAACCTTAAATCACAAGGAAAGGAAAGAAAAAGGCTTACCCACGACTCTCTAAGGTTGAAACGCGGAAGAGACGGTGCTACGAGCTGCTATCCGCGCAAGATGAGGTTTCTTGCTAAAAAACAGCGCGAAAAAAAGGACCCACGCGGCTGCGACACTAAACGGCGGCGACAGCGACCCACCGTGCTGCAGTGGTGACGACACGTCGAGGAGGCAGCGGCACTCGAGCAGAACGACGACGCAGAGAGGGAGAGAGATCTGCGAGAGAGAGATTCGCGAACTTGAACTTCCGTGGGTCAAAGCCTTCTGTCGCGGGACTACTAGCGAACACCACAAGAATTCGAGGAAGGGATTTGATGAAAACCCACGATCGCGACACCTGATACGCACGCACAGATGAAGAAAAGAGAGGGAAACGACGGCTGAACGTGCAACGACGGCTCACGAGAGGGAGGGAGACGTCGGAGAAGAAGCCCACGGGTGGCTGGCGGCGCAAGAAGAAGAAGCTGAAGGAGAAGGGGGGCTGGCGGCTAACTTCACACAAGAAGGAGGGAAAAAGAAATGCTTTTCTTTTAGGGTTTTCTTTTCTTTTTTTCCTCTTTTCCTTTTATTGAAATAAAAACCCTTTTCCTAAACTTGAAATAAAACTTGGACCAAAGAAAGCCCAATTTAAAAAGGAATTAGGACTATCTAAGATTCGATTTCAAAAAGCCAATTTGGATTTTAATCCAAATCTTAGCTCCTAAAGAATTCGGGATTAAAACTGATTAGGAAGAGTTTGGGTCTTTTGATATTTAAAATAAATATCAAATATTAAACCTCTAAGTTTAGGAAATTTAAAGATTTAATTAAAAATCTCTTTCCCCTAAATTTTAGAAATTTAGTTTAACGACCCAAGGCCAAAGTTAAATTCTAATTTTCCCAAATTAGAATAAGAACGCCCAATACATTCCAAAACGGCTCGAATTTGAAACGCAGGGTGTTACAGGTGGTGAGATTCAGGACCACCGACCTGTTTGTAGATTATAGGGCGTGGCACACGTTCCTCTACGCCAAGTTGATGCTTGTGGCGCATTTAAGCGACGTTACCAAGAGTCGTGTCGTTCTTCTTTTCGCTATCGCCACAGGTCGTTCGGTGAATGTTGGCCAAGTCATCCATCAGTCCATGCGCCGCATCCGTCGTCGTAGCACGACAGTAGGGCTCGGGCACCCTTCACTGATCACAACCCTTTGCCAAGCTGCTGGTGTCGTGTGGGACGCCCAGGAGGAGTTGGTCCACCCCGGGGCGATTATCGACAAGAATTTCATCAGTCGCTACCGAGGACTTGGACCACAGGGTGCATAACCAACTCTCCCCATCCCCGTAGAGCCAGAGCATCATGAGAAGCCTACAGAGCCTGAGCAGCAGGAGCAGGAGGCTCCACATCCCACCATCGAGGAGCAGCTGCAGCAGCTGTGCATGGAGTTCCAGAGCCACCGACTGGAGTTCCAGACTCTCCAGCAGGGGTTCCAGAGCCATCAGTAGGAGCTCCAGAGTCAGCAGCGCGAGCACCAGAGAGATAGACGTAGAGATCGTCGTCATTTCCTCTACACGACGAGCATGCATGCCCACACCTATCAGTGTCAGGTGGCTATTAGTACGGGTCAGCCTTTACCGCCACCCTTACCACCGTACGAGTCGCCTGAGGACGAGGACGAGTGATACTCTGCCGCTTTCCCTATACACACGGTTGTTTCTTTCCTCTTCATGTCTATTTTTCATTGTATTTGTTCTCATATTGGTTTGTATTTCTTATTATTTTACATTGAGGACAATGTAATTTTTAAGTTTGGGGGTGGAAAGTTTACTTTTGGTCTGTAATTATTATTTTGTTATATCTCCTTTGACCATTTTAGGATTATCAGGTGTGTTATTGTGATTGTATTCAGGTTATCATGTTGGTTCTTATTGTATTCAGGGTATCAAGTTGTTGGATCAAATTTTTTATTTCCATTGAGATCTGGGTTGATTGTGTTATCTGTCTGATTTGTTTTATGTGAGCGTGTTGTTTTGATTATGACAGCCGATGAGGATACCTAATTTCAGAAATCAGGTAAGTTATTCTATGCATCAATAATTAAAGACAGGACTCAAGACAGGTTGATTTTATTTCATGAATCTTTTGCACCATTTGAGCACGTAGTCTCCTGTCTTAGTTTGGCGAGCTTAGAATAGAGTTATGGGATCTAGATCTTGTTGTCACCTTGAAAGGTTTAGGGACTGATTTGATGGTTAATCTGCATGATAGTTAGTAATGTTATACTTAGGAGAAAATGATGCCATATCTTGCATGTTAGTGAAAAGAAAAAAGAAAAAAAAAAACAAAATGAAAATGAATGAAAAAAAAAAAGAAAAATGATGAGTTGAATAAAGAAAAAAATTGAATTGAGGTCAAAAAGAGCTACCCCTGTTGTGATCAGTTAGGCCAACCAGAGAAAACTCAGGTTAAGGGTCCCTGCAATAGGTGTGTGAAAGCTAGTGACCACCATTGTTGATTGTGAAAAAGCTCAAAGTTTGGGGGTTGTGTACCCCATTTAGGCACCCTAGTGGCATATTACCATCTTGAGTGTAGAGAGGCTTGATGATTGGGACTTAGGACCAGAATAGGGGGAAAACGAGCGAAAGGCTGCATAAAACTGTTCCGAGCTTAAAGGACTGAGATAGGGAGGACTAGTCACACACACTCGTGAGAGATGAATGAAATAAATGAGGCTTATCATGAAGAATGTGTTTAACCATTAATGTTTCAGTGTGATTTATCTGTGATTTTGGATTCCTGAGGCAAGAGTCATTAGCAACACTCCCTCAAGTATTTTTGTTGA
This sequence comes from Luffa acutangula, assembly GCA_036850905.1. Lineage (NCBI taxonomy): Eukaryota > Viridiplantae > Streptophyta > Magnoliopsida > Cucurbitales > Cucurbitaceae > Luffa > Luffa acutangula. The sequence continues at coordinate 24,301,341 of CM072087.1, read as the reverse complement.
CAGATTATTTTGATTCTTACTTTGCTCGGGACTAGCAAATGCTTAAGTTTGGGGGTATTTGATAGCGCAATTTATTGTGCTATATTTTAGATTATTTTATCGTTAGTCTTGAGTATTATTTGGGCATTTTTACCTCTATTTGGTTTTGTTTTGTAGGAATCAAGCATTTCAATGAAAATCGACGTTTTTGAGCACTACCGGTAATTTAGGAGCGAAAGAATAAGTTCGGGCCAAGAAAATAGAAAAAGAAGAGCAAATTATAGGCCCAGCATTGAGACGCTAGCCTTTGGAGCGTCTCAATGCTGGGCGCAAATCAGAATATGCGCGAAATGGAGGCAGCGTCTCGACGCTACCTCCACAGCGTCTCGACTCTGCAAGCTTTCTGAAAATAACTAGGGCGTACATTGACACAGCGTCGAGACGCTATGTCGACAGCGTCTCGACGCTGTCACGCAGATTTGCCCCTATTTATAGTTTGCGATGCCATCTAATTTGGGGAGCCATTTTGGAGAGAGAAACACGACTTCTAGAGAGAGAAAACACACAGAATTGGGCAGAAACTTTTGGAGCTTGATTTCGAGAGCTTGGATCGGGAGGATCGTGACGGGAATGCACGGGAATCATAACTAGCGAGTTTAATCTTTCTCCCTTAATTCTCGTACTGATTTTTAGCATGTATTGGACTAATTTTGATTGTATTTTGAGAGACATGAGTAGCTAGATTTCGTTTCTTAGGGGCTTGATGTAGCCATTAGTTTGTATGAATTAATTTACGGCTTTTTAGGACGTTTCGTAACGCGATTTATTTATGCAATTGTATGATTAATGCTTATAATATCTTGATCACGGATTGTATGTTGTTGTTTCTAAACTAATCGCTCGGGAGAGGGTAGTTTAGATTAGACTCTCAATTGCATGACTTAGGTAATTCTTTAATCGGGTGATTCGGGATTGCTTGAGAGGCCGTTAATAGGATTGATCTTATTGCTTATGCTTGTTGTTGAAATTAGATAGGGATATCAATTTCTTAATTTGCATAAAGAATTAATTGCACTCGGGAGAGGCTTTTAAGTACTGAAAATCCTTGGTTTATGAACTTGTTACGAATTTGTTCCTAATTATTCTTTAAATAAATTCATGCATCTAATAGGTGAAATCAATTCCCTAAGGCCTTTCTCCATTTAGTTTCCATATTTTATTGCTTTGAATAGTTTTTCATTGATTTGCATATCTCTCGTTTATTTTCTCTAAATAAAATTGGGCAAATATACCTTTAGTAATTAGGGGAACTAGAAAACCAATCTAGAGGACGACATTCGATTTTAAATCACTATATTGTAACTTGGCCCGTACACTTGCGGTAAGCAATCTACGAACAGGTCGGTGGTCCTGAATCCCCGGCAACAGTGCCAAAAACTTGATGCGCAAATTTGCTTACCGCAAGTGTACGAGTCAAGTAATAATATAGTGTTTTCGTGTAAAACGAGTGTCGTCCTCTGGATTGGTTTTCTAGCAAATTAAGTATCGCGAATACTTTTGTTCGATTTTATTTAGGGAGCAAAACTCAATGATAAAGATAAATCTAAAAACTAAAAGTATAAAAATAAAAGTGGAGACTCAAATGGAAAGATTCTTAGGGAATTGAATTCATTGTTGAGATTGAGGATTAATTAATGGGATGAATTTAGCATGCAATTATTCTACCAAGTCTAGGAACCTTTTATCACAACTATCTCACCCGAGCATAATTGATTCTCATGCATGCAACCAACTTGATATCCCTATCTAAGTTCATTAACATGCAAGGCTTTGAGTTTAGTTCTTCAAACAACTTCTAAAGTTATTCCAAATCCCATCACAAACTTAGAATTTCTACTTTAGTCATGCAATTAAATAAAGTAAGTCTTAGGCCAAATCCCCTCTCCCGAGCAAGATTCAACACTCAAATCATTCAACTAGTGATCAAGTAATTGAAAGCATTTAACCATAATTGCATAGGTAAAATAAATGAATATTCATACCACAAATTAATCCAACAAACTAAAACAACTACATCAATCCCTCAGACTGACTAACAATTCATAGTCTTTAAACTACCAACACTAATTGTAAGAAAAACCATAAAAACTACAAGAGGTAAGGGAAAAAGAAAGGAAAACTCGAATTTTTCGAAACCGGCACGTCCCCGTCACGATCTCCACGTCTTCTCACTTGGTTCCCGCTCCTTGGCCTTGCTTTAGCTCCCACTAAAGGTCTCTAGTCGAAATTAGGGCTAAAATCTAACCAATTGGACTCCCCAAATCCGTAGCTGAAAAGAGGAATTTATAGAAAATCTGCGGATAGCGTCGCGACGCTATTTTTTTTTTTTTTTTAAGGATTGAACTCCATTTGACTCCAATTGCTGAATTAAGCTTCAAACACATACTTCCTACAAATAAAACATAAAAATGCATAAATTTGGGCAAATAATTGTAAAAGACTAACTTAATTAATTAGAAAAAATAGCTAGCTATGCTCGCTATCAATTAGAAGTACAAGATTGGAATTCACTCCTTCCCCTATAGGAGTAAGTAGATGTGTGCTCCCTTAAGGGTTGATTCCAAGGCTTGAACAATAGCACGGTGTCCTCTCCTGGCCCGAGAGGAATTTCTGTTTAGTGGTTTGACCCTAAACAAGTTATTCATTAGAGGGATCGGTGGTATTTAAGGATCTAGAGGTAACCCAGGGGTAAAACGGTAATTTGACCTAGCTAGCGTTACGAACACTCGTGAATAATTGACTTACTGTATTGGTTGATATTCGTGGACACAAAAATATTCTATAGTGAGAAGAGTGCAACTGTGGGTCTTTAGTAGAGTGACCCACAGTTAACGAATATTGATTAATTTGGTTAATGAGTTTAGCCAATTAATCTCATATCGTTGGAGCTTCTGATCTGTAGGTCCATTAAGTCCCACTGGTAGCTCGTAAAGGGTATTGAGGTAAATAATGTAATTTGAAATGTTCAAATTTACTAAGGAAAATAATATAATGTATGGTGATACATTATAATATAAAGTTTATATTATTTTAATTAAACTTTATAATATAAATTTATTTTGAGTTTGATTCAAAATTAATTTATGGGAGAATTAAATATTTGAAGGAGTTCAAATATTAAATTTAATATGAATTGGATTAATATTAAAACTATAGGTTATAATTAATGTGCATTAGATGTACATTAAAACCATAGTATATGAGAGAAATATATAATTGGTTTTGATTCAATTATTGGATTAAATTAAATATGTGATATTTAATTATTAATTAATTAATTTAATTTAATTTAGTTAAATTTGATTTAATTAAATTGATTAAATTAAAACTATAGGTTATGTGAGGGATATTCGTTTAAATATGATTTAAATGAATTAATTATTTAAGCTTCATTTAATTAATTATTATTAATTTAATTTGATTTTTAATTATTTTAAAATGATATCAGGTAAGTGGTTACTTGATACGTGCCTTTTGCTCCACGCGTCCCTCTTGATAACCAACCTGCACGATATGGAAGTTATGAACGACCTGTTCTCTCTCCCTCTTTGACGTGTAGAGCATGGGTGGAAGAGATTGATTCTGTTCTCAGAAAACGCCTCTCTTAGAAAAATACTCTCCCAAGAAAAGTTTCCAAAATTCGAGAGGATCCCACTATCTTTCTTCCTCTAATTCCCTATGAGAATACCTGTGAATGCTTCTTTGGTGGTGCCCAATTGGATTGTTCATCGTTCGTGAGTTTGTGGCCATTGGAGGGAGTTTGCTTGTCGTAGATAGGATCTACAACAGGTTGGTTTTGATCTTTCTTCTAGATCTAATTAGATTATAATTTGCATGTTTAATCTACTGTTAAATTTAGAGAATAGTTCTGTAAATTTATTTTTGCCGATGTATGGATTTTTCCAAAACAATTTTAATGGCGAAAAGGTCTGATATGTTTTCGCTGCCAAGGATTTTTATTCCTTCACACCTGCTAGCTCGTAAAAGGTTCTGAGGTTAAATAGTCTTGAATAGAATTTGAAGTATGTTCAAATTCGTTAAGTGAATTTTAGATAATTAATATAATGTATAGAGATACATTATGATATAAGTTTAATTAGTGAATTAAACTTTATAATATGAAATTAATTTTGGATGTGATTCAAAATTAATTAATGAGAGAATTAAATATTTAAACGAGTTCAAATATTAAAATATAAATTAGATTCATATTGAAACTATAGGTGATATTTAATGTGAATGAGATTTATATTAAAACTATAGTATATGAGAGAATTATTTGAATATGATTCAAATGGTAAATTAATTAAATATTTGATATTTAATTAATGAATTAATTAATTAGAGAGACATATTTGAATTTGATTCAAATATAATATTAATTAGTTTAATTTAATTTGATTAAATATGATTTAATCAAATTAATACTATCGTTGATATTTAATGTACATTGCCAACAAAAGCTTAGCTCAACATATTGAATATGTTGAAACTTGGTTTCCATTCTAATTGGGTGAAGTTGATTATGGAATGTGTTCAGTCTCCAAATTACTCCATTTTGCTGAATGGTAATCCCACTGGTTTGATAAAACCAATGCAGGGTCTTCGTCAGGGTGATCCTTTGTCTCGGTATTTATTCCTGCTTGTATCTAAAGTTTTATCTTCTCTTATTTTAGGAGTCATGTCTAGACAAAATATTTCTGGTTTTAAACCAGGGAAATTATGCCCAGAAATTTCTCACATTTTCTTTGTTGATGACAGTCTAGTCTTCGGTATAGCATCTATCGAGCGAGTGTGGGTTTTAAGAAATATTTTGACTCAATACGAGAAGGCATCTGGTCAGATGATTAGTTTTGACAAGTCGACGTTCTTTTCTCCGAATGTGTCTTACGATGCTAGATCGATGCTTGTTGGTATATTGGGTATGCCTATGGTGGATTCTCTTGGGAGATACTTAGGAGTCCCATCTGCCTTCAGCACGCGTAGGAGGGATGATTTTAAAGATATAAGACAACATGTGTGGCAGACTCTTCAGGGATGGAAAGGTAAGCTTTTCTCTTTGGGAGGCAAGGAAGTCTTAATTAAAAGTATAACACAATCTATTCCAACGTATATCATGAGTTGTTTTCGTCTTCCCAAATCTCTGTGTGATGATCTACATTCTATGATGGCTGGATTTTGGTGGGGGTCAACGGAGATAAAACGAAAGATTCATTGGAAGAAATGGTCTCAGGTTTATCTTCCCAAAGAGCTTGGGGGTTCAAATTTTCGGGACTTGGAACTTTTCAATAAAGCGTTATTAGCAAAGCAGGTGTGGAGGCTTTACAAGAATCCAACATTATTGGCTTCTAAGGTGATTAAAGGGAGATATGCTAATCAAATGTCGTTGTTACTTGCTCCAATTAAATCTAACTGTTATTTTTTTTGGCGAGGCTTTGTATGAGCACGAGACCTTTTACAGAATGGTATTCGGAAACGAATTGGAAATGGCAAAACCACTTTGTTCTTTACCGATCCTTGGCTTCCAAAGGAGAGTACTTTCAAACCCATTCCAATTCACGACGGTGTTTGTCAGGAAAATACCTTAGTTTTTTATTTCATAACTCCTTCTATGGGATGAAATTTGTCTAAATTAAGATTTGTGATTATTCAGGAAGATGTGAATATCATTGAATCTATCCCAATTAGCTCATCTCATGTTGAAGACCAATGGATTTGGCACTACTGTTCGACTGGCATATACACCATGCGTAGTGGTTATAAGCTTGCTAGAATTTTATTTGTTGACCACGTGTCTGCTAGTAATAGTGATCAACGTGTGTGGTGGAACACTCTAGAAATTGAAATTCCACACAAAGTCAAGATTTTTATTTGGAAGGCTTTCCATGGATGTCTTCCAACTGCTTATGATCTTTGGAAGCGTGGTGTAGATCTTTCCCCTTTATGCAAAATTTGCAAATCTAAATGGGAAACTATTGACCACGCTTTGTGTGGGTGTGGAAGGTCCAAAAAGGTATGTGATAATATGTTTCAGTGTGTGGATGCCCAAATTCCACTTGGTAATAACTTTCCGGATAGAATTATTTGGCTTGCGAAGCATCTTGATAGGGAGGAGTTTGAGCAAACTTGTATTACTTTCTGGTCTTTGTGGAATGATAGAAATAGTCACAATCACAATGTACCTCTCATGGATCTTTCAAAACGTTGTGAATGGATTTGTGATTATTGGGAAGAGACAACTGTTGTGCATAAGGTCACAAAAGTAAATAAGATGAGGGTCGAAGAGTTAACGGTTGAGGAAAATCGGGAGGAGTGTGTGGGCATAAACGGCGGTGTTGTCAGTCTGTACACCGATGCTGTTATGCGTCCGTGCGTGAAAGGAGCGAGGTTTGGTATTGTCATTTTGGGACCGAGTGGGAGTTTAACAGTTGCAATGGAATTCTTCGACCCTTCAACGTTGACACCTTTGGCAGTGGATGTGAACGTTATAATTAATGGAGTTAGGTTGCTACAACGTTTGCAGGTATCGAATGCAACTGTGTATTCGGATTCAGATAATGCGATTAAGATGATTCGTAATGAAATCCAAATCACGTCTGAGGGGTATCATTGGATAATTCAAATTTGAATGTTGTCTGAAGAATTTGGAGCCTTATCTTTTTACCATGTGTCTCGAGAAGATAACAAGAGGGCGAATTTTCTAGCAAAACACGCCTTAGAGCGACAGAACTCCATGCTTTGGTTAGGAAATTTTCCATTTGAGATAGTTTCAATGAGTGATTTTGCTCATTGCAATTATAATGTTCGGTTTTCTTGCTCGTGTTAATGAAATGTTATCGTTTTATTCAAAAAAGGGAGTTATTTAGGTCTTAGTTCTATATTGTTTTGTGTGTCATTTGTGCTAAATAGGGTTGTTTTTAGATGAATATTATATGTTTTAACCCATTTGGAAGAATGGATGCCTTGGAAGTTATTTTGTGAATAATATATTGCTGAGCGACTTAAGGGAGCAAAATCTGTGATCTAACAAAGCAGGGAGCAAAACTGCCACGTCATAGCTCGTAATCCATTTTAATGAACTAAAGTTAGTTAAGCAATTTTCGGATCTAAGAAGCTTTGAGAGTCTGCCACGTGTACAAATTGACCTAATTAGGGCTTGTTATCACTCTATGAAAGGGAACAGCCGTCTCAAGTAAAAAACATTCCATCCTTGGAGAAGGAAAGTCCTATTCCATTCGTGGAGGCTTACTTCCCATCTTTGGGAGCCGAATAGAGGAGGAAAGATTGGAGACTTCAAGAAGACCATCAATTACGAATTTGACCAAGGGAATTAATCTTTTCTTGTAATTATGGATGCACATACTCAGATTGTAGCGAGTGTTATCATGAGCTTTATGAACTAAATTTGCTTTGGTGTTGGTTAGGAGTCATGTAATTGTCGTGCTTATTTCTCTATGCAATATATGTTGATTTGAGCATCTTGATTATTTGTTGTGCACATTTTTATTTTGTGTATGCCTGGCCAGTCGGTATGAATACCACTTCTTAGTTTCAGGGATGATTTGAGAAGAGTGTGACATTTAATCACACTAGATCATTGTGTATTGGTGAACGCCAGTGACTGAGTTAGGGATAACTAGTTGCCTAGTGCTTGATCGGTAGCACGTCATTGGAGTTGAAACACATTCCAAAAAACCCATAGTTCCCGGAGGATCCTGCTAATAAGATTGCAAGAGTTTTGCCTAATCAATAATATTGCTAGAGTATCTTTTAAAACAATTACTGAATCCTGATCAACGCCTGTTTCCAATCTGTCTGCTTTATTTGTTTACTTTTTGTTCTGTCATTTCTTTTGCTTCAGTATTTTACCAAAAATCAATCATTGTAACCACTTTTGAAACATTAAAGATATATACAAAATAGATAAAGTGAGAGCTATTCAGCCCCGTGGATACGATAAATTACTTATCACTTGCTGCGGATTGTGTATGCTTGCACAATGTTCTAGATTCTATTTTTACTATATTTTTACCCACTCTGGAAACCCAACAAGTTTTTGGTGTCGTTGTCGGGGACTTGAATAAGTTTTTATCTGATCTGTTTTGTGTATGTGTTTTAGTGGATTGGTGCTAAAACCTTTTTTTATTGTTTCTTTTGTTTTTGCAGGTGTGAGTTTGGTGCATGAGCGATCCGCCTGGGGTGAGGTTCGAGCTTGACCCAAAAATTGAAAGGACATTCAGGAGAAGAAGTAGAGAACAGCGTAGAAATCAAAATCCAATGGCTGACGTGCCGCGTCTCCCGAAAGTTCCAGAAGATCCAGTGAACCCCAGCAGAATCGTGTGTTGCAGCAAAATCCACCGCTGGAGCAAAATAGACAACAAAATAATCAGGCTGAGAATCCTATCTTGGTAGCGAACGATAGGGCCAGAGCCATGAGAGCATATGCTTTTCCGATGTTTGATGAGTTAAATCCAGGAATTGCACTTCCTCAAATTGAGGCAGCAAATTTTGAAATGAAACCGGTAAAGTTTCAGATGTTGCAAATCGTGGGTCAGTTCCATGGCGTGTCTAAAGATGCCCTTAGATTAACTTTGTTCCCATATTCTCTTAGACACGGAGCAAAGGCATGGTTAAATTCTTTTGCTCCAGGATGAATTAGGACATGGAATGAGTTAGCGGAAAAAATTCTCAGTAAGTACTTTCCACCAACTAGGAATGCCAAATTGAGGAGTGAGATAGTGGGATTTAGGCAACTTGAAGATTAAACTTTTAGTGAGGCTTGGGAGAGGTTTAAGGAGCTTTTGCGAAAGTGTCCCCACCATGGTTTACCTCATTGTATCCAAATGGAAACATTTTACAATAGGTTAAATATAGTACTCAAGGTATGGTCGATGTTTCAGCTGGAGGGGCCCTTTTGGCAAAAACCTTTAATGAAGCCCATGAAATTTTAGAAAGAATATCAACTAATAGTTGTCAATGGACAGATGTTAGAGGCTCAAATAAAAAAGTTAAGAGTGTGTTAGAGGTTGATGGTGTGTTTACCATTAGGGCTGATATTGCAATGTTAGCTAACACTTTTAAAAATGTGACAGTGGTTAGTCATCAACAGCCGCCAGCTGTGGAGTCTGCTACAGTGGTTAGCCAAGTTGCAGAGGAATCATGTGTCTATTGTGGTGAAGAGCACAACTACGAGTTTTGCCCCATCAATCCAGCTTCTGTGTTTTTTTTTTTAGGTAATCAAAGGAATGGCCCTTATTCTAACTTTTATAATCCAGGTTGGCGCAACCACCCCAACTTTGCATGGGGAGGGCAAAGAAGCAACTCGCAAGCAAAGGAAAAGGTGAACCAGTCAGGATTTGCTAAATCACAGGTATTGCCCCAGAAAAAAAGCAGGCATTGCCCCAGCAAAAAAAGCAGGCGTTGCCCCAACAAAATCCAGAGAGTTCTCTTGAGGTAATGATGAAAGAATATATGTCGCATACAGATGCCACAATTCAAAGTAATCAAGCTTCAATGAGAGCCCTGGAATTGCAAGTAGGCCAGCTAGCTAATGAGCTGAAGGCAAGGCCTCAAGGGAAACTTCCTTCAGATACTGAACACCCTAGAAGGAAAGGTAAGGAGTGGGTACAGGCAGTGACTCTAAGGAGTGGTAAGCCACTAGAAGAGAGAAAAGAGCCTAATAAACCTCAGGATGTAGAGACAAGTAGTAATGAAAATGTTGTTGTTGAAAAAGAGTTGGAGTCTGGTAAAGGAGCTAGAGGCAACAATAAAAATGTTGGAGCATCTGGTTCTGTTCCAGATGTGGAACCACCTTATGTGCCGCCCCCACCTTATGTACCACCTCTACCTTTTCCACAAAGGCAGAGGCCTAAGAATTAGGATGGTCAATTTAAGAAGTTTTTAGAGATTCTTAAGCAATTGCATATAAATATCTCTTTAGTAGAAGCTATTGAGCAAATGCCTAATTATGCTAAGTTTCTTAAGGATATTTTAACTAAAAAGAAGAGGTTAGGTGAGTTTGAAACTGTATTTCTTATTGAAGAATGTAGTGTTATTCTTAAGAATGGGCTACCAACCAAGGCTAAGGTTCCAGGGTCATTTATTATTCTTGTTTCAATAGGTGGAAAAGAGTTAGGTAGAGCACTTTGTGATTTAGGCGCAAGCATCAACCTTATGCCTCTTTTGGTCTATCGAAAGTTGGGTGTTGGTGAAGCTAGGCCTACCACAGTCACACTTCAATTAGCTGATAGGTCTATCACTTATCCAGAGGGTAAAATTGAGGATGTCTTAGTGAAAGTAGATAAATTCATATTTCATGTTGATTTTATTATCTTAGATTATGAGGCAGATAAAGATGTCCCAATTATTCTTGGTCGTCCATTTTTTGCTACTGGTAGGGCATTAATAGATGTTCAAAAAGGGGAGTTAACAATGAGAGTGTATAACAAGGAAGTGAAGTTTAATGTTTGTAAGGTCATGAAGTATCTAGACGAAATGGAAGATTGTTCTTTCATTAGGATTCTGGAGAACACAATTGTTGAGACATCAATGGAGGATTTGACAAAAGAGCATTTGGAAGATCATGGAGAGATTAATATATAGGATTTAGAAGTTTATTCGTTAGAAAGAAAAATTAAAAAAGAAGTGTCTAGGTGTGAGGATGTTTTTGAGTCTTTAGATTTCGATGAAAGAAAGGCTCATCCTATTAAGTCATCCCTGATTGAGGCACCCACTTTAGAATTGAAGCCCTTGCCGGATCATATAAAGTATGTATATCTTAGGGAGGGCAAGACGTTGCCCATTATTGTTGCATCAAATTTAATGTCGAGTGATGAAGATGTCTTAATAAAGTTGCTACAACAGTATCACAAAACAATAGGTTGGACATTGGCTGACATTCAGGGAATTATCCCGTCTTTCTGTATGCATAAAATCACTCTAGAGGAGGGATCCTTTAGGAGTATTGAGCAATAGAAGAGGCTTAACCCTGCAATGAAAGAGGTTGTTAAGAAGGAGGTGATCAAATGGTTGGATGTTGGGATTATCTATCCAATTGCCGATAGCAATTGGGTAAGCCTTGTCCAATGTGTTCCTAAGAAAGGAGGTGTCACGATGGTGACTAATAAGGACAATGAGTTGATCCCAACCAGGACAGTAACTGGCTGGAGGGTTTGCATGGATTACAGGAGGCTTAACAAAGCCACCCGTAAAGACCACTTCCCTCTACCATTTATCAACCAGATGTTGGATAGATTGGCTGGTCAAGCCTACTATTGTTTCTTAGATGGTTACTCTGGGTATAACTAGATTACCATTGCTCATGAGGATCAGGAAAAAACCACTTTCACCTGCCCATATGGAATGTTTGCCTTTAGGCGAATGCCTTTTGGCCTGTGCAATGCTCCAACAACATTTCAAAGGTGTATGTTAACAATTTTTTCTGATATGATTGAGTCCACTGTTGAGATATTTATGGACGATTTTTCAGTTTTTGGAGGGTCTTTTCAGCATTGTTTGGATAATTTAGGTAAGGTGTTAAAGAGATGTGAGGATACTCATCTAGTCATTAATTGGGAGAAATGCCACTTCATGGTGAAGGAGGGCATATTGTTAGGTCATAAGATTTCAAGGAAAGGTCTAGAAGTTGATCGAGCAAAAATAGAGGTTATTGAGAGATTAGAACCACCAAACTCAATTAAAGGGATTCAAATTTTTTTAGGTCATGCTGGATTTTATAGAAGGTTCATAAAAGATTTTTCCAAAATTAGTAAACCTCTTTGTAACTTGTCGTGTACTGATCATGTTTTTTACTTTAATGCAGATTGTAGGAAGGCTTTCGAAACTTAAAGGTTGCTTTATTCTCAGCCCCCATTCTTTGTGCACCTAACTGGAGTTTACCATTTGAGGTAATGTGTGATGCGAGTGATGTTGCAGTAGGTGCCATGCTGGGGCAAAAGCAGGGCAAATTCATTCATCCTATATATATTATGCAAGCAGGGTTTTGAATGAGGCACAAATCAACTATACAACTATTGAGAAGCAGTTGTTAGTGGTTGTGTTTGCCTTTAAGAAATTCTACCCATATTTGGTTGGGTCCAAAGTCATGGTTTTCACAGACCATGCAACAATAAGGTACTTAATGGCTAAGAAAGATGCAAAGCCTATACTGATTCATTGGGTTTTATTATTACAGGAATTCGACTTGGAGGTAAAGGACAAGAAGGGATCATAAAATGTCATTGCAGATCATTTGTCTCGTCTTGATCCAACGTCTTTTTTGTTGAAGCAATTTTCCATTTCAAACTCATTTCCAGATGAACAGCTCTTTGTTCTTGAGGTAAAGGTGGTCAAAGATATCCCTTGGTATGCTGATATTGCCAACTTTTTGGTAAAATGAGTCACTCCTATTGATATGAATTAGAGGCAAATGAAAAAATTTAAGCATGATGTGAAATTTTTCTATTGGGATGAGCCATTTATGTATAATCAATGCTCTGATGGTATTATTCGAAGGTGTGTTTCAGGTGATGAAGCAAGGGAAATCCTGGAGCAATGTCATTCTTTGCTGTATGGAGGTCATTTCACCAAACAAAGGACAACTATGAGGATTTTGCAATGTGGATTCTTCTAGCCTTCCTTATTTAAGGATGCCCATTTGTTCTACAAGCAGTGTGATGCTTGCCAAAGGAGAGGAAATTTAGGGCCTAGAGATGAAATGCCTCTTACTTACATTTTGGAATTAGAACTATTTGATGTATGAGTATTGATTTTATGGGGTCATTTCCCCTTCTAATGGTAATGTTTTTATCTTATTGGCAATTGATTACGTGTCCAAGTGGGTGGAGGCCATTACATGCCATCAGAATGATGCCAAGACAGTGTCAAGGTTTCTTCAATCGCACATTTTTGCGCAGTTTGGGATACCTAGAGCTCTAGTGAGTGATGATGGTACACACTTTGTTAATAATGTTTTAACTAAGCTATTGGCTAAGTATGGAATTAAGCATAGGATAGCTACCCCTTATCACCCACAAGCTTGGTCAATCTAAAATTAGTAATAGGGAAATTAAATCTATCATAGAGAAAGTAGTCCATCCATCTAGGAAAGATTGATCTTTTCGGTTAGATGAAGCTCTTTGGGCTTATAGGATAGCCTATAAGACTCCTCTAGGTATGTCTCCCTATAGGTTAGTGTATGGAAAAGCTTGCCATCTACCATTAGAGCTTGAGCATAAAACATTTTGGGCTTTAAAGAAATTGAATTTTGATCTGAGTCGTGCAGGTCCAATAAGAATGCTGCAGCTTAATGAATTAGAGGAATTTCGCCAATTCTCTTATGAGAATGCGAAAATGTATAAAGAAAAGACTAAGTAGTGGCATGATAAGAAAATTAAGCCTAAAGAATTTGTTAAGGGTCAAAGAGTCTTGCTTTATAATTCTAGATTAAAATTGTTTCCTGGAAAATTGAAATCTAAATGGTCAGGGCCATTTGTTGTGATTGAAGTTTTTCCTCATGGAGCAGTTACTTTGAGAGATGAAAAAGATGGGAGAATATTCAAGGTTAATGGACAGCGAGTGAAGCATTATTGGGGAGAGGAATTCCAGTCAAAATATCATTCCCTAAAGTTGGTTGATGAATAAGCAAGCGAGAGTTTTGCTGGAGCATTTCATATTACAATATTTTTTTTGCCCCCAGTGGTTGTTGCGATTTTATTTTTTTCGGTGTGATTCAGTTTTATTTTAATTCAAATTATTTTGAGTTATTTGGTATGTTTGAATTTCATCTGATTTATTTTGATTCGTTGGTATTTTAATTTCCATAGATTTTATTTTTGGTATATTTATTTTTTTTTTCGGTTAATTTATTTTTAATCTGGTTAGTTTAGATTTTATTTTAGTATGTATTTTTTTATTATTTATGTATCTGTTTAGATTAGGTTTTAAAATAATTTCCTGATTTATTCGGTTGAAGATAAGATAAAATTAGATTTGATTTTGGCGGTTTGAATTTGAATTTTCCCGTATAAAAGATTCTTCTAGAAGGAGATTTTGTTGCACGGTTTGTTTTTGCAATCTTTTGGTGAGAGCGAATGCATCATCGAAATATTACGAGATTTGGTTAAGAATTAAATATTTTACTGTTGGGATCTAAATTTTCTATGGGCAGGTTAAACGCGTGGGAATCTGGTGTTTCCACGTGTCGTACAGGGGTGATCCAACGATCTAGCCGTGGGACAACACATCATGCGATTACCTGACGATTTATTTTTACCGTTTTTTTGGAATTTAATCTACCACGATTACATGCAAAATAAACGGTAATATTATTTAATTGGAGCAGATCTTTTCGGTTAGGATCATTAGTGCTGGAGCCCTATTTAATCAAATCCATGCTACGTTTTCCTTCACTTCATCTTCGTCTACCATTTATTCTCTACTTCAGTTTTTCTTTCGTTTTTCTTTCATTTCTGTGAGTGAAAATACGCTGTAAGATTGAGATGGCTAAGACTAGGGGAAGAAGGGAAATAGATAATGAGGAAGAAGAGGTGCCAGTTACCTCTGAGGCATCGAAGATAAAGGCGAAGAAAAGGAAAACGCTGGAAGAAAGAGAGGCTAAGCGAAGAAGACGACAACAGAGGGCTGAAGTTGAAGAAGTTGTAAGGAAAGTAGTGGAAGATGTTGCTGATGTTGTGGTTGAGGATGAAAACCCAAAGGAACCTTAGGAAAAAGATCCTGAGTAGAGTGAGCTGATTATTGAGAATCCTCAAGAAGTTCAAGAGAAGCAAGCGGAGGATACACAAGGAAAAGGAAATGGATAGGAGGTTCAAGAGCAGGAAGCTCAGGTTGAAGTAATTATACTGGAAGTTCTGCGTCGTCGCCGACGATAGCAGAAGGCCGACCGAATCAAGGTAATACAAATAGATACTCCTTCACCGTTGACGACTGAATGTGAAAAAGAAAACTCGGAAAGAGAAAAGAAAGAGAAAAAAGGGTTAGAAGACCAGGTAAGAGAGGAAACTGAAAAAAAGGCAGAAGAAGAAATTTTAGCGAAGCAAAGAGAAGACAAGGGCAAAGGAGTTGCTGAAGCCCCGACAGAGACAGAGGAGGTTGATCCTAAGGAAAAATTATTTCAAGTGAAATTTATGATTGCTGGCGGAAAAGGGTAGGGAAACTGTTTTTCCCGAACACAATAACTATGTTGTGTCAAAGAGCAGGGGTTCCTATGAATGCAGACGATGTCACTTTAATGGACAAGGGAATAATAGACACGTCGAACCTGGAAAGGCTTCAAAGGACTCAAGTAGCACGACAAGGCGGTTTGGTGTGCGACATCCATCAAATGCAAGAGCATTTGCAAATGCATTACAGTCGGATGGAGTTTGCCGAAACGCAGTTCCAAACCTTCTGGAATTATGTGAAGCGAAGGGATGCCGCGTTGAGGAGGGTCTTGCAATCTAATTTTCCTAAGCCTTATCCAGCCTTCCCAGTGTTCCCTGATGATCTATTGAACCCCTAGATTCCACCGCCGCCAATAGAAAGAGAAGGAGATGAGGAGGAGGACCTTGGTCAGGAGGATTGGCGAAGAAGTAGTTGAGCGAGCTTTATTTTTTAGAAAATATTTTTGTTGCTCGCGTAATCCTGACTGCAATCTTTTGTTTGTTTCTGTTTTCTTGTTTTTATTTTTTTGCTGCTAGGTCAAAAATATATCTGCCGATGTAAATTTTTCTTTTTTCTATGCTTTTAATGAAATTTCCAATAGTTGTTTCTGTTTTATGGCACTGAGCATTCCTAACTTAACTATTTTCTTCTGAATTTTTCAAGCTTGGACTAGTTAGCTTAATTAGATCAAGGTAGTCCGATCTCCAGAAACCTTTTGCTTGAGCATTTCTTCTAGCCTGATCATCGCTGCGGCAAGAAGATTCTGCGATAGTGTTGACTTATGTGATCCACTTTAAGCTTAATTCTAGTCACATGCTTAGTTTAAAACTCAGATAGAAAAAATTAAGTTTGGGGATATAATTTTTCATGCTAATAATTCATTGGGGACAATGAATAATTCAAGTTTGGGGGACTTATTAGTGAAAATTTTGCTGAAAATTCACAGAGCAAAAGTTTTGAAGGATGAATGATAATCTAGCAGTTTTTGTCTCCTAGGGGCTTAGGTGAGATTCATCATAAAATGTCGCCAATCTGAGAAGGAAGAGATAGAATAATTAAGGATTTTTAGCTTAACAATGAATATTTAGCCTAGTTGGTGATGAGTTTGAGGCAAGGGTATACTGCACCATAAAGTGGGTCATCCCATGCTTAAGAGCTTATGACTGTAGGGCTGCTTTAAGTCTGAAAAGAAAATATATAAACCCCTTGAAAATGTGTTTTAACATGTTTGATAATAAGAGCTAGGCTGTGGCAAGTTCTTAGGATTGAGTCAAAAGGTGGTGATCATTTGTCCATGTCGGAAGAATTATTTTACTGCAACAGTACTTGGTTTTGCAGAATGCTTAGGTAAAGGTTGAAGGTAGAGTTGGATTATCTGTTTTGATTAAGTTGTACTTTGTCTGATGTTTTGAATTCTTAAGGGAAGGTTAGTTAGTATTGCTCGCGACGCGCAATAGTTCAAGTTTGGGGTATGATAACTCTCCAAAAGGGAGTTATTTAGGCCTTAGTTCTATATTGTTTTGTGTGTCATTTGTGCTAAATAGGGTTGTTTTTAGATGAATATTATATGCTTTAACCCATTTGGAAGAATGGATGCCTTGGAAGTTATTTTGTGCAGAATATATTGTTGAGCGACTTGAGGGAGCAAAATGCGTGATCCAGCAAAGTAGGGAGCAAAACTACCACGTCACAACTCGTAATCCATTTTAATGAACTGAAGTTAGTTAAGCTATTTTCGGATCTAAGAAGCTTTGAGAGCCTGCCACGTGTACACAAATTAACCTAATTAGGGCTTGCTAAAAGGGAAGAGTCGTCTCAAGTCAAAAACATTCCATCCTTGGAGAAGAAAAATCCTATTCCATTTGTGGAGGCTTACTTCCCATCCTTGGGAGCCAAATAGAGGAGGAAAGATTGGAGACTTTCAAGAAGACCATCAATTACGGATTTTACCAAGGGAATTAATCTTTTCTTGTAATTTCTTGTAATTATGGATGCACATACTCAGATTGTAGGGTGTGTTATCTTGAGCTTTATGAACTAAATTTGCTTAGGTGTTGGTTAGGAGTCATGTAATTTCCGTGCTTATTTCTCGATGCAATATATATTGATTTGAGCATCTTGATTATTTGTTGTGCCCGTCTGGCCAGCCGGTATGAATACCACTTCTTAGTTTCAGGGATGATTTGAGAAGTGTGTGGCATTTAATCACACTAGATCATTGTGTATTGGTGAACGCCAGTGACTGAGTTAGGGATAACCAGTTGCCTAGTGCTTGATCGGTAGCACGTCATTGGAGTTGAAACACATTCCAAAAAATCCAGCCGGGAGGATCCTGCTAATAAGACTGCAAGAGTTTTACCTAATCAATAAATATTGCTAGAGTATCTTTTAAAACAATTACTGAATCCTGATCAACGCCTGTTTCCAATCTGTCTGCTTTATTTGTTTACTTTCTGTTTTGTCATATCTTTTGCTTCAACATTTTACCAAAAATCAATCATTTTAACCACTTTTGAACCATTAAAGAGATATACAAAATAGATAAAGTGAGAGCTATTCAGTCCTGTGGATACGATAAATTACTTATCACTTGTTGGGGATTGTGTATGCTTGCACAGTGTTCTAGAGTCTATTTTTACTATATTTTTACCCACTCTGGAAATCCAACAATATACCATTAACATTTATGGTGTCATTCAAGGCATTTACATATAATTAGACATGCTAAAAACAACAAATTAATTTAATTAGTTTCCTTGCATTAACCCATTACATAAAAAATATTATTAATCCAATCAATTTAGCAAAAGTAATGATGGACCCATAATAAAATCATTTATTTTGCAACGGTACTTCAGAGGTTTAGAGCAACAACTACCGTAAGGTAGTCAGCTACTCCTCCCATGAATTGAGAAAATCTTAGTCAATCCCTATTACCAGAATAACTCATATTGTAATAGTTCTTAGCTACCATTTTTCGGTCTAGAAATCATTAACACCTTAACACCCGTAAGTGTTACCCTCCATTTTCAGATCTCAGAGGTTGGCCCCAATAATGTTACTGAAGGAAAAGTCAAAGTTGGAAATGTACCTAAGAAACCCTATCCATTTCTAGAGTCTGCGTTGTTCCGACTCCCATGATCAAGCCTTTCGTAGGGTGATCGCTCCCAGGGCGACTCGCAGGCAGATCATGAGAATCTCACGGTGCAACCTAATGGAGGAGACCGTAGGATACGTTGACACGTGTCCTGCTCCCACTTACTATAAAATACTCCCTCATTCACCTTGTTGTTGATCCATGCAAACACCATCCGTAGGGGGTCACTCCCAGTGTGACTTGAGGCCAAGCATGGATCTCACGGTGTGAACTCTTGAGGACGTGAGAGCAAAAGTTGATTTAAGAAAATCTCGTTTTGACATATTTTCTCCCACTAAATATTTTTAGAATTTTAGGGTCTAATTACTTAGGTAAATTCAGGTTAAGTGAATCTATCTAAGTCTATGCATTTATATAACCCATATATATAGGTCTTTATTCTAATGTCTAGGTGAATTAAACTCATTTAATTACTTAGTGACATTGCATGCTAACATTAAACTATGATTAATTCAACTCAGGTTCCGGGTCAGTTTCCAGGAAGGAGGTGTTCTGTAAATCGTCAACTTACGTACCCCAAGCCTAAACAGAACTTCACCGAGAGAGTTCCCTTATAACCATAGCAATGTTTTTCCTACTTAGTTCATTAAAACTATTTTAATACTAAGTAAGAAAAAAAAATCTAATCCTATTAGAATTAAAGTGAGCTTAGGTCTAATTAATTTTAAACATTTTAAAATTAATTCAATTTTAACCTAAGATCCTATGTTTGCATGCAACTCTTTGTTATAGGTTGACGTTTTCTAATCATTTTATAACTATACCAAGTTTTAATGATTAGCCCTATAACATGCTTTTATGGTATTGAATAAAATAACAATCCTATTCTAATTATTTTACACCATATTCTAAGCTGCATGACATTCAATTAATATAACTATTATATTAATCTAAATGGTGTCATGCTACATGCAATCCAGTTTCCATTAATTAACATATCACATACACTAATTAATCATCCATTAAATTGCATCCATATGACACTAATTAATATAACTCTTATATCAAGCTAAATTAATGTCATGCTCAATGCTTTTCCATCTTCATTTTATTAATATAACACTTATACTAAATAAACATGAAAATCATGCAATGATATTATTTTCATCCATAAAATAACACTTATATTATAACTCATGAAAATATAATTTAGCAAACATGCTACTGTTGGGTTTTATGCCCTAAAACTCGTAGATGGTGAATGTAAACAAATTTTATACTTGTGTTTAATAAAATGTTATTTAGTTTCTGCAATAAAATGTTATTGTTAAATATTGCACTATTTGACCCAAATCCAATAAACTAAGATCCAAGGTTATTTGTATGTAACTTGAACTAGTATGTGGGGACATACGGGGATCGATGTTCAAGTAACAACCTAAAAGGTCTATAGTACAACGATAAAACTGGGTACCTTATCCTGGTAACACTATGTGATATGGCCCGCTTTGTATTTAATACAGACGTATTGATCCAAAGCGTCCATGTAGTAGACATGCGAGTGGGGGTATCCTATGCAATGAGTTTGCATAAGACCAGACCATGAAATAGTAACTGCTAGCTTTAACATCGTTAACTAGTTAGGTTTCTATTTCACTAGGATGACCTAGGCAACTTAGTCTAAATCCTGAGTGGATTATGGACTCTTGTTCACGAGAGATTTTCCTTTGATTTGTGTGGGTGAGAGTGGCCAGTACGCCGACTCAATAAGCCTATCATTTTGGGGACAAGACCGAGTAGGGAGCTGGGAACATAATCACACAAGATGGAATTCACTCCTTCCCGACTTTTGAGGAAGTAGATGAGTGTTCCCTTAAGTGGTGTCTCCGGGTCTTGAACAAAGGGCCCTACCCTCTCACTGGCCCGAGAGGAGTTTCTGTTTGATGGTTGGACCACAAACAGGTTGTTCATTAGAGGAGCACTGGTACTTAAGGAGGTAGAGGTAACTCAAGGGTAAAACGATAATTTGACCCAGCTGGAGTTACGAACACTCGTGAAGGACTAACTTGTCGTTATTGGTCGATATCCGTGGACACAAAAATATTTTACAGTGAGAAGAGTGCAACTGTGGGTCTTGAGTGGAGTGACCCACAGTTAACGAATGAAAACTAACTTGGTTAATGAGTTTAAGCCGATTAGTCTCGTATGTTTGGAGCTTCTGATCTGTAGGTCCATTAGGTCTCAATGGTAGCTCGTAAAGAGGCTTGAAACAATTAAATATAAATTGAAAATGTTTAATTTATCTGGGGAATCGAATAATGTATGTTGATGCATTATAATATAAAGTTTATGAAACTTTATAATATAATTTTTGAATTAATTTCAAAAATTAATTCTTGAGAGAAAATATTTGAAAGAGTTCAAATAAATTTAATATGAATTGGATTCATATTAATTTTAATTTTAATAAAATCCCTAAGATTAAATATATGATATTTAATTGGGTAATTAATTAATTATTTATTAAAACTAGAGACATTTTCCTATTAGGAAAAGGTCTTCTTTTTCCTATTAGGAAAAATGTCTTGGCCTTTACTATATATAGGACCCCTAGGGAGGGGTGAAAGACATCCCATTGTCTCTCCTTCTCTCAAAGATCTCCCAAAAGACTCCCACAAGTCTCCTGCTTCAAGAAGTCTTAGAGATATATCGGTGTAGCCGATTGGTGGTGTTCGCACAGGAGGGTTGCTGCGTTTTCATTCTTATTGGCAAGAAAAGGCAAATTGATCAAGGTTTTCTACAAAAGTAAGTTTTCTATGAAATCTTTAATCACTAGGATCAATCTAGTTGATCATTTAACATGTTTACAACCTACATACAACCCATTAAATATAGATTTATTGTTGTAATATTTTGCAAATTTTATTGATATTTCAATTAGAATCTAAGACTCTGAGTAGGTTCGGTAATTCTTTCCGCTGTGTGGGGCTTTTATCCCTTCAGCTACATTAATTAAATATAACTCTTATATTTAGCTAAATTAATGTCATGCATCATGCTACTCCAATTTCATATATTTAATATAACAATTATATTAAATTACTCATGAAATTAAATCATACATATTTACCATACATTATAACTCATATAATATAAATATGCATGATACATGCTTAACCTATGGTGGGATTTTAATCTATATGACATTCATAAAGCATTAAATAGCTAAATAGACCGGTATTTTGGCACCCTAGAGCAAAAATAATGAAAATTACATTAAATTATCATCATCTAGCCCTAAACCGTCATGATTTTTGTCTGAACCACCTCGAACCCCTAAGAACAGCTCAGAACCGGACCGATGAACCACATCAAAATCGTCTAAATCGGACTCAATTCACTTGAATCAGACCAGAATCTCCATGAACCAGACCGAACCATGTCGAACCGAACCAATAACCGCTTGAACTGGACCGTCAACCACCCAGACCGCCCACGTCTCGCTTCACGTTCACGATTCACGAACTTCCGCTAGCGTCGAGACGTTGAAGATCAAGTCTCAATGTTGGCCCAAAATCGTTTCTCACTCCACGTTTGCCAGCGTCTCGATGCTGGCTCGATTTTTCGATGCGTGTTCTTCAGCGTCGAGACGCTATGCCTCGGGTTTGCTTCTGGTTGCTCGTTCCAGCCGCCGTAAATTGCCAAATTGTTCTTGATTCAAGCAGCAAACAACAATTTGAAGCCTAAATTCTAAACACGGACTTACATGACTCAATTTACAACGATTTTCCCCAAAAAAATGGGCCCTTACATTGATCAAATCAAAGAATTTGCAAATCTAAGGCTAAATTACCTAAACAGTTTATTAGCAACAATTTCACATCCACAATGCAAAATTACCCACCAAAAACCAATGCAAATTTCATGATAACGAAATTAAACAATGATCGAGTTTGATACCAATTCAAGGAATGAAAATCCTTTGAGCGAAAACGTGTATCAGATTGAAACATTGCTAATTGGGCAAAGAAGAAATACCAGTACATTGGCCATTAATTTGCAAAACGTTTCTGGAAAAATAAACCTAGATTAAGCATGCTGAAGTGGTTACTCTAATCGACATTAGAGATTTGAAACTTACTTGTTGAAGACCGTTCTATTGGGTTTTATGCCCGAAGACTCGTAGATAGTAAATGTACTTTCAACCGAACATTAATAAAATGATGTATTATTCATTTATTTATGTTTGTATTATGTTATCTTGTCTTATTAACCCTAATCCAATAAACTAAACATCCTAGGCTAATAGAATAAGGCTTGAACTATTATGTAGGGACACACGGGGATTAATGTTCAAGATTTAGCCTAAAGGGTCTGTAGTATAGGGATAAGGCTAGGTACTTTATCCTGGTGACACTATGGATACGACCCGCTTTGTATTTTGATACAAACGCAATGATCCAACGCGTTCATATAGTTGACATGCGAGTGGGGGTATCCTGTGCAATGAGTTTGCACAAAGACCGGACTGCGAAATAGTTAACCACTAACTCTAACACCGTTAGTTAGCTCGATTTCTATTTCACTAGGATGACCTAGGCAACTTGGCCTTAATCCTGAGTGGATTATGGACTCCTGTCCATGAGGGATTGTCCTTTGATTTGTACGAGTGAGAGTGGCCTGCACGTCGACTCAATAACCCTACCATTTTTGGGACAAGACCGAGTGGGGAGTTGGGAACATAGTCACACAAGATGGAATTCACTCCTTCCCGTCTTTAGGGTAAGTAGAGGTGTGTTCCCTTAAGTGGTGTCTCTGGGTCTTGAACAATAGGCCCTACCCTCTTTATGGCACGAGAGGGACTTCTGTTTGTTGGTTGGACCTCAAACAGGTTGTTCATTAGAGGAACACTGATACTTAAGGATGAAGAGGTAGCCCAAGTGATAAGGAAATAAGTGATGAACAAGCTCAATCAATTACTATGGTGAAAAGTTGCATCCTTTCAAGCTTAACAAAGGCACCATTTCATAACCAAAAGGTACAATGAATCTAAAAATCTAGATTCATCCATCATATTTTATGCATTATGTACCTATTTAATTCATGTATCTATATTTATGATGGTTCATGTATGGATTTGAAAGGTTGGGATTGAATCTAGACTACATAGATGAAGGGTTGTATCCTTTCATGGTGTCTTTTCAATTAGTATAAATATGGATGTAATTTGTCATTTGACAACAAGTTGAAGTTGAATTTGAATGAAATTTCAGATTGAGTTTAGTCTCTCTCAAGCTTTTATGCTTTCTTTGTGTTCTTGTGTTTAGAATGCATGTCTAGGACTTTCAATCTAGTCTGATCAATTAGATTGTGAAGAGTTCGAGATCTTGAAGTTAGGAACGAGTTCTCCTTTCTTCTTGATCTTTGATCATCATTTTGAGCCAAATCTGTTTAACTTTCTTGGGGTTGTCTATCATTTTGTTAAATGGGGTTATTCTTATTATCATTGTGGGGGTTCACCTGAAAGAAGGGGAGTTCTCAAACGTAATTGAGATAGTTCCTTTTATCACCAAGGGTAAAACGGTAATTTGACCTACCTGGGGTACGAACACACGTGAAGGGCTGACTTGCTGTTAAAGGTCAATATCCGTGGACACAGAAACATATCTGCAGTGAGAAGAGTGCAGCTATGGTTCTATAGTGAAGTGAACAACAGTTAACGAACATTGATTAACTTGGTTAATGAGTTTAACCAATTAATCTCACATCGTTGGAGCTTCTGATCTGTAGGTCCATTAGGTCCCACTGGTAGCTCTATTAGGGCGTTGAGGTAAATTTCTAAGGGATAATTGATTATTCGAAGTGGTTCGAATGTTAAATTAAAATATGAATTTGATTCATATTAAAACTATAGGTTATAATTAATGCACATTTGATGCACGTTAATATTATAGTTTATATGAGAGAAAAATAATTAGAGATATGATATTTAATTATTGAATGAATTAATATTTTATTTTAATTTAGTTTAATTAAATTTGATTTAATTAAATTGCATTAAAACTATAGGGTATGTGGGATAATTATATAAATGGGTTTTATATAATTAATAATTAGATTAATGGTTAATTTAATTATATAATTAATAATTTGTAATTATTAATTATAGATAATTCTCATTCAGTTGATAACGGGAGAGTTTTAGTCGTTCCACTTTCCTAAAATTGTTCCATGCAATTGAGAGGCTATTTTTAGGGTTTAGTTATATTTTTACTAACTGAACCTCAATTGATTTTTTACGATTGGAAAAGGCTTCTCACGAAAATCTCTCTCTCTCACATTCAGTCCTTCCGCGTTTTTCTCCAAGAAACACAGAGACTAAAATTCTCTCCAAAACAACCCTTAGAAATCACGCTCCCACAAGCTCCCAACGCATATCCTTCAAGAGGATACCGGTGCAATCTTTTGGTGGTGTTCGTGATATTTTTCCAGAAAGAAAATGTGGGTTTTTGCTGCTATTTTGGGTGGATAACCAAGAGAATTTGGCGAAACGATCAAGAACTTCATCTACGGTAAGTGTTTCTTGATCTTGGATCATTAGGATCCATTTTAGATTAGATCTAGAGGATTTTATGATGAATTTTGCATGCTTTATACATGTTGTACAGTAGCCTAAATTTATTTTACTGCTGTGATTTTATTCCCAACATATCGGTATTTTAATCTAAATTAAAATCTGAGTTAAGGTTCTGAACGTTTCCGCTGCGCTAGGGCTTTTATTCCTGCACGTTATTCACAACAAGTCATCCCTGAAAGAAAATATAACTCTTATATTTTTAAACTAAAGTAATTTCATGCTCATTGCAAATTAATTTCCCGTAATTAATCTAACTCTTAAATTAATTAGCTAAGAAAATTAAAATAAGAATTTCCATTTTCATACATTAATATAACACTTCATATTAATTGCTCATGAAAATAAATAAAACATACAAATTACTTTCATAAATATAACTCTTATATTTTTTACTAAAGTTATTGCATGCTCAATGATTCTCAATTTTCATCCATTTAACATGACAATTTATATTAAATACTCATGAAAATAAATTCATACATATTACATAATTATAACATTTATAATAATAAATATGCATGAACATGTTTAACCTATGGTGGGATTATAAACTATATGACATTCATAAAGCAATTAAATAGCTAAGTAGACGGATTTTGGAATCCTAGGACTCAAAATAATAGAAAATTTACATTAATCAATTTATTAAAGTCCTATCCTACCGTGAACCATCTCAAAACAACCTTGAACCGCATCCAAACTCTTCGAACCGGCGAAAAATTGGGCTGAATCGCATTGAACTAGCTTCAATTTAGCTTGAACCGACCCAAAATAGCTTGAACCATGATGAACCGCGTCGAACCAGCTCAAAAATCCCTTGAACCAGCCTGAACAACGCTAAACCGGTCCAAAAAACGCTCAGACCACACGAACCAAGTCAAAACCTAGCTAAACCGGTCAACTTTCGCCTAGATTGCTGAACCGGTCAAAACTCAATAAAAAACCCTTGAACCAAGTTGAACCACGTGAAACCGTCGAACCGGACTGCAACAATTAACCACCCACGAAATGATATGCAACCGTACGCACGTCCACGCGAAAAAAAAATGACCCATGAACTCTGAAGAACAGCCCATGAACGCGCGGCAACGACCTAAAAATGCTTCCCAACTGATGCACAAAATAATGCCCACCTGACGCACGACACACGTCCACCTCCCGCTGGCCACACGCGAAAACAACTCCAGCCGCACGCGTTCGAGCCCCAACGGTTGCAAGTTCCTTTTGTTTATTATGTTCGTGTGATTTCTTCCGTTTTCGTGAATTTCTACCGGCATCAAGACTCCATTTGAACAGTGTCTCGATGTTGGCTCTCGACTTTTCACAATTTCTTTGATTTCCAACGCTGCACTCATCTGTTTTGGCCCAAAATTGTATCGATTTTCATTAAAATTCATACAGAACCAACAACATGGACTTACAACAAAAAATTTGCAACAAAACGTCCAAAACAACAGGCCCTTACATCGATCGAATCAATGAAAATTGCAAATCTAAATGCCAAAAACCCAAAACATCTACCTACAAAATTCATACATCGAATGCATAAATCTAATCCCACCAATCAACCAATGAAAATTTTATAAAAAAAAATTAAAATTACGATGAGATCTGATACCAATTGAAGGATTAGAATTCCCAATTCTGTTAAAGCGGAAGCGCAATTGGATTGTTTGTAATTAATTTTGTTTCACAAAATACCAATACATTGGCAACATTCAGAACAATTCAGAATTATCTAAGCTAAGCGCACTCACTGTCGTCTGACGACTATGAATTCTTCAAGAACCCCTTCTTGAATTCCAGGGACCAAAAAATGAAATCTTGGGACACCACCACAAGATTGCCCTGCTATCCTCTGAGCTTGGAAACGTGGTTGTGGGACCACGATCTTGAGTATGGGAAGAAATACAGAGAAGAAAATTTTCCTTCTCTGTAATGTGTGTTCAGAGAGAATTGGAGAGTGAGAGAGTGTTAGAGAGATCTTCTTGAAGCCAATCCCAAGAGAGTGGAAAATGAGCCTCGACTCAAAAGACCCCCTTCAGGCGTTAACTTATTATGTAAGGGAAATTGAGATCCAATTATCAAATGGCAATTGGTTATTTAATTAATTCAACACAATCCAATTAATTAAACATTAATTAATTAACCATATAATTAATTAATAATGTAATTAAATATCTCATATTTAATTACTTATGCATTAAATCATATTAAATGCACATTCCTCACATAAGCTATAGTTTTAATTAAAATTAATTAAATCTCATTTAATTAAATTAATTAAACTATAAAATAAGAATAATTAAATATCACATATTTAATTAATCAAATGATTCAAATGTGCATCTCTCTTATAATCTATACTTTTAATATGAATCAAATTGAAATTAAAATTAATCTATAGATTTAATTTAATTAAATCACATTTAAATAAATTAAATTGAAAAAATCAATTAATTAATTAAATTAATTAAATATCTACCATATTTAATTAATTACATATTAGAATCATATTCTAATATATCTCTCATATATTATAGTTTAATTAATTCACATTTAATTAAACTAAATTGAATAATTTATTTATTAAATACCATATATTTAATTAAATATATATTTTAACTCTTTGAATATATTATTCTCTCATTTATTAAAGTTTAATCACAAATTAAACTTTATATTATAATGTATCACTATACATTATATTAATTGTATCTCATACAATTAACTTGATTCCCAAGATGAATTTGAACTGTTCAAATTCTTTCAAGGTAAATTGTTTTCAATTACTCTTTATGAGCTAGTAGGGAGATCTAATGGACGTATAGATCAAAAGCTCCAATGATATGAGGTTAACTGACTAAACTCATTAATCGAGTTAACCAATATTCATTAACTGTGGGTCACTCCACTAAAGATCCACAGTTGCACTCTTCTCACTGTAGAATATTTCTGTGTCCACGGATATTGACTAATAACAGTAAGTCAATCCTTCACTGAGTGTTCATAACTACAGTTGGGTCAAATTACCGTTTTACCCCTGAGTTACCTCTGTCTCCTTGAGTACCAATGCTCCTCTAATGAACAACCTGTTTATGGTCCAACTATTAAACAGAAAGTCCCTCTTGAGCCAGTGAAAGGGCAGGATCCCTTTGTTCAAGACCCGGAGTCACCACTTAAGGGAACACTCATCTACTTCTCTTAGAAGTGGGATGGAGTGAATTCCATCTTATGTTGTCATGTCTCCAGCCCCCCACTCGGTCTCGTCCCCAAGAAGGTAGGCTTATTGAGTCGACGTGCAAGCCACTCTCACCCGTACTTATCAAAGGACAATCCCTCGTGAGAAGGAGTTCATGACACACTCAGGATTAAGACTGAGTTACCTGGTTCATCTTATTGTAACAGCAACCTAACTAGTTAACGATGTTACATCTAGTGGTTTACTATTTCATGGTCTGGTCTTTTGCAAACTCATTGCATAGGATACCCCCGCTCGCATCTCTCCTACATGGATGTCTTGGATCAATATGTTTGTATTGAATACAAAGCGGGTCATATCACATAGTGTTACCAGGATAAGGTACCCAACCTTATCCCTGTACTATAGACCTTTTAGATTGTTACTTGAACACTAATCCTCGTATGTCCTCACATACTAGTTCAAGTTACATATAAACAACCTTGGGTCTTAGTTTATTGGATTTGGGTTATATTATGCAATTCTCAACTTAATATTATCAATAACACTTTATTGTATAAGATTCCTCAATAACACTTTATTGACACAAGTATACAATTCGATAACATTCACTATCAACAAGTTTTAGGACATAAAACCCAACAGTAATGTTATGTCCTCAGCCCCCTGATGCAGTGTAGACTGAAGGTGGAGGTAGGAATAAGATGGAAAATAATAATTAAAGATGAATTCAGTCAAACTAAGTGCAAGTATACACTATCGCATGTAGTAATAAAAACTCTTGAAGTATTCCAAAAGTATAGATCCCACAGGGACTAATTTAAACACAAATTTGAATAAGAAATTACTCTTAAATTGCGAAGTAAGTAACCAAGATAAAAATAATTAATGTTGGGGTTTTTGGAAAAATAATAAAGCAAATGATAAAATAATAAACAAACAATAATAAAAACGAGGAATTCCGTAAAGCTTCAACCCAAGGGTGAATAACTCTAATAATAGCGTGTTTAACCTAAGTCTAAATATGCATTGGGTCAGATTTAACTCCTATTTGGCCTTGCTCCCAAGAACGGTTAGAAGACTAAGCGAGTACCGTTATGCACATTTTTGTGACTCGGCTCTGACATAGATGATTCACGCATGCAACCTATAACCCTATAGTTTTTAGGGGTGTTTGTCGATCAGTCGGAGTCGGTTTTAGCACAAAATCGACGCCGAAAATCGACTATTCGGTTTCGGTCGGTCGAAAGTTTTTTTTTGTTTTTTTTAACTATGTACAAACCGACCGACCTCCGTCGACTCGGTCGATCGATTTTGATCGGTTCTTTTGCCAGAAATTGAGCGTGGACGTCGCATGGCTAAAACACGGAACTAACGGAAAGGGAGAAGACAGTGACAAATAGAGATGCCAAGTATTCGAGCCGCTTGTTTGCACTGATCAAGGTGAGTGGGCGAAAAACAATGGAAAATGAAAGAAATGAATGATAGAGATGAAAGGAAAAAAAATGAGAAATAGAGAAGAAAAAAATGAAAGAACTAAAAAGAGAGTACTGGTACAAGAGAGAAATGGTAGAGATGAAGGAAAATGAAAGAGATGAAGGAAGAAAGGATAGGAAATGATGCAAAAGGGGAGAGAGAAGAAAAAAAACGTTGGAAAGGTAAGAAACAATTAAAGAGGAGAGAGAGCACATGAATCAAGGAATTAATAAAGGAAAAAGTAAAAAAAGTACCTTTTGTTTACATGAATCAAGACAAGCCTAAAACCCATTGATTTGAAATTTTTGATGATGTGCTTCCCAATATGGCAGAAATTCGAATTTTTTTTTGTTTATTATATTAACGGTCGGTCGGTCGGTTTTTAGATTTTTTATTGGGCCGACCGTTTATGTTAGAAAACCGACCGACCGCTGTCGGTTCGGTCGGTCGGGTCGGTTTTCGGTGTAAATTTGAACACCCCTAATAGTTGTTATGAACGACCATCCCCTATAACAGCAAGTATACTCTCTTGAGCATTTTCTCCTATATCACCTTTATGATAACCAATATTATTTAACCCTTTTGGTACCAAACTCACATAGCATGCTAAGTCTAAGTGATCAAGTTAAACTCAACAAGATTAAAATGATAATCAATAAAGTATGACATGCATTATTAGAAGTACAAGAAATAATGAAAAGAATAAGGTGCTGGAAAATATTGTGCAGTAGCTAAAACTAGGGTTTTGTCAATTTATCCAATCCCTCTAGAGTTCTCACAACACTCTACTTTCCCTTTACAAGGTGGAAATAGGATGAAATCTCTACAAACACAAAGGTTTGATGTCTAACTAAGGTTAGAACTTAGTCTTCTAGCAAGGACCTCGGGCATCACGACTCAAGGGCGTCTACTAGGGTTTTGTCACCACCCTCTTATTCCCACTGAGTTCTACTTATGGTTCCTCTCGATTTCTAGTCTTTTATAGAGTGGGAAGTGGTTGTAGTCACGAAATTCATGTTAGCAGATAGCCCATTTAGTTTCGGAGTCAAAACAGTCGGTTAGGTGCGTGAAAAGCTCGTTCAAAACGACCCGCGACGGACTCGGACTTTTTTGTTTCTGCCTAGAAATGCGGTTGCATTTCATTTTGCCTTGGGTTGCATTTATGCTGTTTGCCCTGTTTTCCTTTGTTTTTCTGCAGCACGTAAAACTAAGTTAAATTCATACCAAAATGAGTTCATTTAAGCACAAATATGCATAATTTAACACACATGACTCTCAAAGACTCAACTTACCAACTTTTACACTTTTTAGGCTCGAGAATAGTAAATTGACCAAAAACATACAAGTTTTTACAATAAATAAGCTAAGAATAAGGGGCAAAATATGTATATTTTTTACACTTATCATACCCCCAAACTTAACTCATTGTCTGTCCTCAAGCAATAGCAAATCAAAATGTTAGAGATAAACAATATGAAATCAGGTAAACATGCTTCTCAAGACAGTTTTCTAAAAAGTTAGCCTTTCAAGAGAGGTTTCTACTCTAGTGCCAGTCACAACTCCTGAGTCCCCTAGGCATAAGGATTTCAAATTTTCTTTTTCAAAGAAAAACTCCACGAAGGCAAAGGTAACCTTGCTTCTTCTTTGTATTGTTTGTTTTTGCTAAAGTTTAAGTTTCATTGTTAGCTTAAATTTTGATTCGGTATATGTATGTTCGATTTTGATGGATCTCAATTGATTCCTCGTTACTGTTCAGAAGATAAGTAATAGGTAGGGATGACAGGATTTGAACCCGTGACATTTTGTACCCAAAACAAACGCGCTACCAAGCTGCGCTACATCCCTTTCAATTGGTCTACAGTGTCATTGTAGAGAATCCCTGTCTTGTTTTCCACATTTTTGATTTGATTAATTAAGTTAGCATTGTTTGTGTTCAGTTGGTGGCCGAAAGGTTGGAGTTGATGCGCGGGTTCACAAAAACAATATTGGAAAAGATTCTAGAAATAGGACTTTGTTTCTTGCAAATCTAGAGGAGGTTCTTGCTTTCTTAAATTGTAAAAGTGTTTTCAACTAGTCACCACTCTCCCTTGGGTTCTGATAAGACTAATTTGTTATACACTTAGAATCTCCCAATTTGCTTATCTTAGTTGAATTCCTTGCGAAAAATACTTTAAAATGAGTATAATATGTCTTTAGGTCCTCACCGGAGCTTTGGAAGCAATTTGGGGCTTAAACGAGCGAAACCAGAGCATAAAATGATGATTTTTCCCCTGGAGCCTCATCAACGTCGAGAAGCTCGTCCTTAGAGTCGAGACGCTTGCCCACAGCAATGCAATGCTAGGGCAATCCGAGAGATATTTTCCAAAATTGAAGGGACAGCGTCGCGACGCTAGGCAGTTTTCCAGAATCGATTTTTTCCCAATTTGGCTGGAATTTTTCCTTGTTTGGAGACCCAATTCAGTATCATTCTACCACAAATTCAAGGCCAAGAAACACTATAAATAGAGGGCCTTGGTGTAGGTTTAGAATTATCCCTCAATACAATATTGTAGCCACTTTTCTCTTTACTTTTCTAGAGTTCTTTTAAGTTTTCTTAGTCCATGGGTCGGTTGATCGAGCCTCGAGCTTGGAGGTGCTTGTCTATGGCCAACTAAGATTGGATCGTTGTAATTGGGACCTCGGTTTGTAAATTTGATTCAATTTTATGAGATTTCTATTCTTAATTACTTAGGCCCCGTTTGATAACCATTTCAGTTTTTGGTTTTTGGTTTTTCTGTTTTTGGTTTTCTGTTTTTTAAAAACACAAACCATATATGTTTGATAACTGTTTTTTGTTTTCTGTTTTTAAAAAACAGAAAACCAACCTTGTTTGATAACTGTTTTTGGTTTTCAGTTTTTTAAAAATTAGAAAGATGAAAAGATGTTTTAGAGAGAGAAAAATGTGGGAGACGTTGAAAAAAAAATTTAGAGACACAAATATAAATGTTTTCGAGATAAGTTTTTTTTTTTTTTTTTTTTTTTTTTTTTTTTTTTTTTTTTTTTTTGAAATACAAGAAAAGTTAAACATAGAAAATTTAGAGAGATGAAAGAAAATATTTAGAGAAAGAATATTAGTTAGACTCGAGAAAACAAGTAAGAGTAAAAGCGATAAATTTTATATTAAAAAAATTTAAAAAAAATCGAGAGATAATAAGGTTAAGAGTAAAAGATATGCTAAAGAAATAACGATAAATTAGAAAAATAAATAAAAGTTGTAGCGGTAGAAAATTTTGGTGACTTTTTTTTTTCAAAAGAAAAATTAGAACGTGTTAATTAAGAAGAGAAAAATTATTGATAAGTTTTTAGAAATAGACAAGATATAAAGAAAAAAAAAGTTTTGAGAGAGAAAATTTTAGAGAGAGAAAAATAAATTTTATAGAGTAAAAAACGTTTTAGAGAAAAAAAAAATAGAGAAAGGAATTTGTTGGAGAAAGATAGGTAAAAGAGAAGAAAAGTGAGCATTAGAAGAAAAATGAGTTTTTGAAAAACAGAAATCTGTTTTTAAAAACTACTTTATTTGGTTTTTGAAATTTACTTATAATTTCAAAAACATTTTTAAAAAACAGAAAACAAAAAACAGAAATGGTTATCAAACACCCCTGTTTTTTAAAAATGAAAAACAAAAACAGAAAACAGAAAACGAAATGGTTATCAAACGACCCCTTAGTTAATTGTCTTTGTGATTTTAGTTCTTTGCATACAAATTTAGATTGTGGTAGGAAAGATTGACAACCTTGACCGTGCCCTGTCTAAATTTAATGCACATTTAATTTAATTATGTGCATTTGAATCATATTTTAATGCACATCCCTCACATAAACCATGGTTTTAATTAAATTAAATTAAATTAATTAAATTAACTAATTAATTAATTCAACGATTAATTAAACATCACATATTTAATTAACCAAACTTTTTAATCATATTCAAATGTACATCCCTCTTATAACCTATAGTTTAATACGAATCCAATTCACATTAAAATTAATCTATAGATTTAATTTAATTAAATCATATTTAACTAAATTAAATTAAACAATTAATTAATTCAAAATTAATTAATTTAATTAAATATCACATATTTAATTAATTATATATTAGAATCATATTCTAATATCTCTCTCATATACTATAGTTTAATTCAATTAAATAATGTTTAATTAAATTAATTAAATTGATTAATTAATTAATTTTTTTATTGACTAATTAAATATCATATATTTAATTAATTATATATTTGAACACCTTCAAATATAGTACTCTCTCAATTTTACAAAGTTTGATTAAACTTTATATTAAATGTATCACACCATACATTATATTAATTGTATCTCATACAATTAACTTAATTTCCCATAATGAATTTGAACTATTCAAATTCTTTTCAAGAATAATTGTTCCTAATTATAATTTACGAGCTAGTAGGGGGACACTGCTCGAGTGCAAGTATACACTATCAAGTAATAAAGTGGAAAGAATTCTGGATATCGTACCCAAGGGAGATGATGACTAGTTAGAGTAAACACAAGATTATGTAAAAATGGGAACCTCCTCTAAATTTGCAACCACAGAGATGGTAGCTAGAAAAATATAGTTTGGAAGGTGTTTTGATTGAGAACAAAAGTAAAGATAAGCAAATAAATGAAAACAGTAGAAACTCTATGAGATAAAAAGGAGAAATTCAAATAACATCAACTTTTAGCATCAGATTGCGCCCACCTATGCACCTGCAATTTACTTAGGCATTACAGTCGGTTGAGAAACATTATCTATGTTGCCCACATAGACATGATGCAGATAGCATCTCTCAGTTGCGGACGCAATTATCCTAACAACTAGATTGTGAGTTAAGTCCAACTTCTATTCAACTCCGCTGTAGGTGCCTTTAGAAGACTAAGCCAACTAGACATCTATTTCTAGGGCTAGTTGAAACTTAGATAAATAATGCTCACGACTCTTAAAACCTTCGTGGTTCCAGTCTTATTTCTAGGATGCAAGAAAACAAAGTCCTATTTCTAGGATCTTTTCCACTATTGTTTTTGCGAACCCATGCATTCAACTCCAACCTTTCGACCATCAGCTAAATACAAACTATGCTAACCTAAGTGGCCAGTTTAAGCTAACAATAAACTTTAAATTTCAGCATGAACAAACAATGCTAAGAGAAAGTAAGGTTGCTTTTGCATATGTGGGTTTTATTCTACTCAAAGTATCCACATATTTGAACCCCAAAGTAGAAGCTTAGCTCATAATTGAAAGTAAAATGCAAGACATAAAAGAAAGAAAACTCAACATATAAAAGCAACTTGAATTCATATTAAATAAAGAATTAAGTACAAGAATTTAACTTACAATTGAAAAGTGGAGGAAAAACAAGAGCAACACTGCTGGAAATAAAAAAAATGTAAAACAGAAAATAAAAAAAGTAACAAGACTGCTACGGATTTTCCCCTCTCTATCTAGCTTGCTCTTGTCCTTTTTCACGGGGAGACAAGCCCTTCTCTTCTACTTCTTTCGAATGGAAGAGCCGACAGAGGCTAGAAAATTTGGAACTCGAAATGGTTACTAGATGAGAAGAGAGAAAAATAAAATCTATCCTAAGGATGAAAATTCCAAGCTCTCCTTGCCTCTTGCATCTTGGTCCCCTTTTATAGACCTTGGAAGGTGAGGTTGGCTGCCGAGATCAGTTTGTGAAGGCCTTGGAAGGTAAGAATCCACTGTTGGGTTTTATGCCCTAAAACTCGTAGATAGTGAATGTAACCGTTGACCGGATATTAATGAAATAATATTGATATATTTTTCCATTAATTGTTATTAGTTATTTTATATTTGTCTTTGCCTAATAATAACCCTAATCCAATAAACTAGACATCCAAGGCTGTAATATGAGTCTTGAACTATATGTAGCGACATATGGGATCATTGTTCAAGAAACAGCCTAAAGGGTCTATAGTATAGGGATAAGACTGGGTGCCTTATCCTGGTGACACTATGGATACGGCCCACTTTGTATTATGATACAAACGCTGCGATCCAACGCGTTCGTGTAGGAGACATGCGAGTGGGGGTATCCTATGCAATGAGTTTGCATAAGACCGGACCGCGAAATAGTAACCACTAGTTATAACACCGTTAACTAGTGGGTTTTCTATTTCACTAGGACGACCGAGACAACTTAGTCTTAATCCTGAGTTGATTATGGACTCCTGCTCATGAGAGACTGTCCTTTGATTTGTATGGGTGAGAGTGGCCAATACGCCGACTCAATAAGCCTACCACTTTGGGGACAAGATCGAATGGGGAGCTGGGAACATAATCGTACAAGATGGAATTCACTCCTTCCCGACTTTAGGGAAGCAGATGAGTGTTCCCTTAAGTGGTTACTCCGAGTCTTGAACAAAGGGCCCTACCCTCTCAATGGCACGAGAGGGTTTTCTGTTTAATGGTTGGACCATAAACAGATTGTTCATTAGAGGAGAATTGGTACTTAAGGAAATAGAGGTGACCCAGGGGTAAAACGGTAATTTTGACCCAGCTGGTGTTACGGACACTCGTGAAGGACTAACTAGTCGATATTGGTCTAAGTTCCGTGGACACAGAAAATATGTCTGCAGTGAGAAGAGTGCAACTGTGAGTCTATAGTGGAATGTACACACAGTTAACGAATATTGATTATTGTGGTTAATGAGTTTAACCAATTAATCTCACATCGTTGGAGCTTCTGATCTGCAGGTCCATAAGGTCCCACTGGTAGCTCGTAAAGTAATTTGAGGCAACTAAGTAATTAAATTGAAAATGTTCAATTTACTGAGGGAAATAAATATAATATATATTGATATATTATTATGAGAGAAATTAATATTTGAAGAAGTTCAAATATAAATTTATGGAAGATGAAAGAATTAATTAATTTAAGTCCTAAAAGTGTTTGGGCAAAATTAATTAATTCAAGGCCGGAAATTAAATATGTGATATTTAATTGGTGGTTAATTAATTAAAGAATTCATTAACCATGAATTAATCAATTATGTAAATAATTAATCACTTAAGGAAGTGATTAATCATTTATGGGAATGATCTAATTACTTATGGAAGAAATTAGTCGTTTATGGAAAAGATTAATCAATTGGGGAATTGATTGATCATGATTGATTAATTAAGGAATAAAGATTGAATCAATTTTGGAAAAGATTGATTTTATTGAATATTTTATTCATGGCCTCTCTTCTATAAATAGAACACTAGACCTAATTGGTCATGACACTTGACATTCTTGAAAGACAAGACCTAGAATTCTCTCTAGCCTCCCTCTTAGAGAAAGACTCCCACAAGTCTTTGGCCTCCTAGACTTAGAGACATACCGGTGTAACCTCTGTGGTTATTGTGTCAATCAAAGAAGAATTTCCAGCGAAGAATACCTTGAAGCGGCTGCTGCGTTTTCGTTCGTGGAGCTTCGTTGGCGAAGAACGGTCAAGTCTACAACGGAGGTTTGTAACGGTTCTTCCTCTTTTTTTTAGAAAAGTTTTAAAAATAAATTTAGATTTATTTTAGCATGTTTAAACCGATTTTACAGCGGCTTTAAAGTTAGTTTAAAGTTTTGTTTGAGTTATCGTAACGGTATTTTAATGTTAATTAATATACGGCGTAAGGTCCAATCGATGCGCTTCCGCTGCGTTGGGACTTTTATTCCCTTCAATCGGCATCAGAGCCATCGCTGTCCCTATTAATTAATTTTAAAAGTTGCGATAGGCTCTAATAGGTGGGATTTATGCATATTGTATGTTCGGTTTGCATTGAACTGTTTGGGTTAATTTTATGGCCATAGATTTTATTTTTATGTGATTTTGATCATGTAAGGCCCGGTGTTTCGGGTATTTTATGTAAAATCGAGTCCTATGTAAGTCCGGGTCTAGAATAGGTTTTTATGAGATGAAAATCGGAGTAATCGTCGCTGAAATCGAGGCCGAAATCGGAAAAATCGTTGCTGTTTTGCCCAGAATTTGCCTCCAGACGCAACAGCGTCGGGACGCTCCTTCAACAGCGTCTCGACGCTGTCTCGATACCGAAGGCGCTCGGTAAGGAAAGCACACAGCGTCGGGACGCTACCTCAACAGCGTCTCGACGCTGTCTCGATTACGCAGGCGCCAGATATGGAAAACGCACAGCGTCGGGACGCTAATCTACACAGCGTCTCGACGCTGTCACGATGGAGGCGCGACCTAGGGTTTCAACAGGCGCGGTTCAAGCGAGGCCGGTCCGGTTCGGACCGGTTCGGCTGGGCTGGGACCTATTTGGTCCGGTTCAGCCAATTTTTGGCATGGTTCGTGATTTTGGAGGCCGGTTCGAGGTGGTTCGGGGCGGTTCGTGCTGTCTAGGCCAATTCCGGAGCTGTACATGGATTTTTTTAGGATAGAATTTAGCTAAATTAATGTAATTTAATGCTTTATTTTATCCTAGGGGCCAAAATTAACCGGTTCAATTGCTATTTATATGCTTTATGGATGTCATATAGATTATTTAATCCCACCTTAGGTTATAAACATGCTCATGCATTTTTTATATATTATAAATTGTTATAATGTATGTTTAAATGCATGGATTTGTTTTCATATTTTTAATATAAGTGTATATTAATTATATGAAAAATTGGAAAGCATGAAGCATGTCATTACTTAAATTAAATATAAATAGTTATGTTTAATGTGATGAATGAAGCATGCTTGGTTGATTTTCTTGATTGGCTTATAATTGTTATAATAAAAGAAAATCAAAATTGCATGAAGCATGAAACATCCATAGTTATTAATATAATTGTTATATTATTCATGCAATTGATGTGGCTTAATTATTCAATTTGAATGAGATTGTTGAATGAATTAAACCCTAGATTCTTGATTATAGGATTAATCATTAAAATTTGAAATAGTTCTTTAATATTAATGATTAGAAACCGTCAATCTATAATCAAGATTTGCATGCAAACATAAGATCATAGGATAAATTGGATTAATTTTAAATTGTTTAAAATTAATTAGACCTAGATCGATTTCTAATAGGATTAGAATCTTTTCTTACTTAGAATTAAAAATAGTTTTAATTTACTAAGTAGGAAAAACATTACTATGATTATAAGGGAACTCCACCGGTA
This sequence comes from Luffa acutangula, assembly GCA_036850905.1. Taxonomy (NCBI): domain Eukaryota; kingdom Viridiplantae; phylum Streptophyta; class Magnoliopsida; order Cucurbitales; family Cucurbitaceae; genus Luffa; species Luffa acutangula. The sequence continues at coordinate 24,262,544 of CM072087.1, read as the reverse complement.
ATGTTCTGTCTAAGGCTGGAGGTATTTAAGTTGACGGTTTACGGAACACCTCCTACCTGGGAACTGACCTGGAATACCGGAGTTGAATTAATCATAGTTAAATGTTAGCATGCAATGTCACTAGGTTTATTAAAAGTGTTTAATGCACCTAGATCTTTAGAGTAAAGACCTTACATTACTGAGGTTATAAGGGAACTCTCTCGGTAAAGTTCTGTCTAAGGCTGGGGGTATTTAAGTTGACGGTTTACGGAACACCTCCTACCTGGGAACTAACCGGATTGAGTTGAATTAACCATAGTAATGTTGACTTGCAATGTTGGGTTTATTAAAAGAAGTTTAATTCACCCAAAAGATTGCAGTTGAATCCTTTCCATAATTGTTATAATAGGATCAGACTTAGATAGATTGACTTAGCCGAATACTATCTAAGTTAAACAACCCTATATTAACCTTAGGACATTTTCAGTGGGAGGAAAATTACAAAACGAGATTTAAATCAAGTTTTGCTCCTACGTCCCTATATTCACAACGTGAGATTCATGCTCGGCTTCGAGTCGCCCTAGGAGCGGCCTCCCTTCGGAAAGTGTTTGCATGGATCAATATCAAGGTGAATGGGAAAAATGTCTAGAGTAAGTGGGAGCAGGACACGTGTCAACGTATCCCTCGGTCTCCGCCCATAGTTCACACCGTGAGAGTCCTATGATCCGCCTGCAGGTTGCCCTGGCGCATCCATCCCTTCGGAGGGCCTGGTCATAGGATTCGGAACATCGTGAACTCCTGAAAAGGATAGGAGCTCTTAGGCTAATCACCAACAGTTGTCTTTCCCTTCGGTAGCCTGTTGGTGCGTGCCTCTGAGATCTGAAAGTGGGAGGGTTACACTTACGAGGATGAGTTAAAAGTGTTAACAAATCCTTGACCGAACAACGGTGGCTAATGTCTATAGGAATATGAGTTATTCTGGAATTAGAATTAGCTGAGAGGTGTCTCATTTCAAAGGAGGAGTACCTGATCACCCTTCGGTGGCTGATATTCTAAACCTCTGAAACGTCGTTGCAAAACTAAATCAATAGTTTTAGGGTTCTGTGATTGTCTGTTTTGCTAAATTGATTGGATTGTGTGCAATTGTTTGCTTGTATGATGGGTTAAGGCAAAGATAACTAATACGGTCATTGTTTGTTTAAATTTCAAGCAATGTCTTCCTCAATTGTCTCTCTGCTTAAAAATGAGAAATTAACCGGCGAAAATTATGCTACGTGGAAGTCGAACTTGAATACGATTCTTGTTGTCGATGATCTGCGGTTCGTCTTAACGGAGGATTGTCCTCCAGCCCCTGCTCGTAATGCATCCCAGGCAGTTAAGGATGCTTATGACCGCTGGACAAAGGCCAATGATAAGACTCGCGTCTATATCTTAGCCAGCTTATCTGAAGTTTTGGCTAAAAGGCATGAGGGCATGGTAACAGCGAGGGAGATTATGAACTCTCTCCAGGAGATGTTTGGACAACCGTCCTACCAACTCCACCATGACGCTCTCAAATACGTTTATAGCTGTCGCATGAAAGAGGGCACGTCTGTTCGGGAGCATGTCCTGGATATGATGGTCCAATTCAACGTGGCAGAGGCAAACGGGGCGGTCATAGATGAGCGTAGTCAGGTTGCATTCATCTTAGAATCTCTTCCGAAGAGTTTTCTGCAGTTTAGAAGCAATGCAATGATGAATAAAATAACATTCAACCTGACTAGCCTCCTTAATGAGCTACAGCTCTATCAGTCTCTTCTTAAGAACAAGGGACAGATAGAAGGAGAGGCAAACGTTGTTCACTCCAAAAGAAAGTTCGAGAAGGGTTCATCCTCTGGAACTAAATCTGTAGCCACTTCTTCAAAGAAAACTCAGAAGAAGAAAGGAAACAAGGGGAAAGCTCCCAGTACTGCTGCCAAAAGCAAGGGAAAAGCCAAAGCTGTGGCAGACAAGGGCAAATGTTTTCACTGCAATGTAGATGGACATTGGAAGAGAAACTGCCCAAAGTACCTTGCTGAGAAAAAGAAGGAAAAGGAAGGTAAATTTGATTTACTTGTTTTAGAAACATGCCTGGTAGAACATGATGAGTTTACCTGGATACTTGATTCAGGAGCAACTAATCATGTTTGCTCTTCTTTTCAGGAAAATAGTTCCTTTCGGCAGTTGAACGATGGAGAAATGACACTCAGGGTCGGAACTGGAGAAGTCATTTCAGCTAAAGCAGTGGGAGCTGCGAAGTTATTTTTTAGAAATAGATTCTTACTTTTAGAAAGTTTGTTAATCGTTCCCAAGATTAAGAGGAACTTAATTTCTATTTCATGTTTGATTGAACAATCGTATACAGTTACTTTTGATATGAATGAAGCGTTCATTTATAAAAATGGTATACTCATTTGTTCAGCAAAATTGGAAAATAACTTGTATGTTTTAAGACCAACCGAAAACAAAGCACTTTTAAATCACGAATTATTTAAAACTGCTGAAACTCAAAGTAAAAGGCGAAAGATTTCTCCATCAAGTAACAATACTCATCTTTGGCATCTTAGACTTGGTCATATAAACATCGATAGGATCGGTCGTTTGGTAAAGAATGGACTTCTAAGCAAGTTAGAAGATGATTCACTACCACCTTGTGAATCTTGTCTCGAGGGAAAAATGACCAAAAGACCCTTTACTGGAAAAGGTTACAGAGCCAAAGAACCCTTAGAGTTAAATACATTCGGATCTATGTGGTCCAATGAATGTAAAAGCTCGAGGAGGGTACGAATATTTCATCTCATTTATAGATGATTATTCAAGATATGGTTACTTATACCTAATGGGACATAAGTCTGAAGCCCTTGAAAAGTTTAAGGAGTTTAAGGCTGAAGTTGAAAAACTATTAGGTAAATCTATTAAAATACTTCGATCTGATCGAGGAGGGGAGTATATGGATCAAAGATTCCAGGATTATATGATAGAACATGGAATCCAATCTCAACTCTCAGCCCCTGGTACACCTCAGCAGAATGGTGTATCAGAAAGGAGAAATAGAACCTTGTTAGACATGGTTCGATCAATGATGAGCTATGCTCAATTGCCTAACTCGTTTTGGGGATATGCAGTAGAGACTGCAGTATACATCTTGAACAATGTTCCTTCGAAAAGTGTTTCTGAAACACCTTTCGAGTTATGGAAGGGGCGTAAACCTAGTTTGCATCACTTTCGCATCTGGGGTTGTCCAGCACACGTGCTTGTGACGAATCCTAAGAAACTGGAACCTCGTTCAAAACTGTGCCAATTTGTTGGTTACCCTAAAGAAACGAGAGGTGGTTATTTCTACGACCCACAAGAAAATAAGGTGATTGTATCGACAAACGCCACTTTCTTAGAGGAAGACCACATGAGAGATCATAAACCACGAAGCAAAATAATATTAGGAGAAGCTACTGAAGAATCATCAAGAGTTGTTGATGAAGTTGGACCTTCAACAAGGGTTGATGAAGGAACTAGTTCTTCAGATCCATCCCGTCCATCTCAAACGTTGGGAATGCCTCGACGCAGTGGGAGGGTTGTGTTACAACCTGATCGCTACTTGGGTTTAACTGAAACTCAGGTTGTCATACCTAATGATGGCATTGAGGATCCATTGTCCTATCGACAGGCAATGAATGACGAAGATAAGGATGAATGGGTCAAAGCCATGAACCTGGAAATGGAGTCAATGTACTCCAATTCTGTATGGGAACTTGCAGATCTACCAAATGGGGTAAAACCCATAGGGTGCAAATGGATCTATAAGAGAAAAAGAGATGCAGCTGGAAAGGTACAGACCTTCAAAGCTAGACTAGTGGCAAAGGGTTATACCCAAAAGGAGGGGGTTGACTATGAGGAAACCTTTTCTCCTGTAGCCATGTTAAAGTCCATAAGAATTCTTTTATCCATTGCCACATATTATGACTATGAAATATGGCAAATGGACGTCAAGACTGCCTTTCTGAATGGTAATCTTGAAGAGAATATCTTTATGTCTCAACCCGAAGGGTTCATAGCCCAAGGTCAGGAACAAAAGGTTTGTAAGCTAAATCGATCCATTTATGGATTGAAACAAGCATCCAGATCATGGAACATTAGATTTGATACTGCAATCAAATCTTTTGGCTTTGACCAAAACGTTGATGAGCCTTGTGTATACAAGAAAGTCAACAAAAGGAAAGTAGCTTTTCTAATACTTTATGTAGACGATATCCTACTCATTGGGAATGATGTAGGATACCTCACTGACATTAAGAAATGGCTAGCTGCCCAATTCCAAATGAAAGATCTGGGAGAGGCTCAATATGTTCTGGGAATCCAAATCATTAGGGATCGTAAGAACAAAACGCTAGCTCTGTCTCAAGCAACGTATATTGACAAAATGTTGTCTCGATATTCGATGCAAAACTCCAAGAAGGGACTCCTACCCTTCAGACATGGGGTACACCTGTCTAAGGAACAATCTCCTAAGACACCTCAAGAAGTTGAGAACATGAGACACATTCCCTACGCCTCAGCTGTGGGCAGCTTAATGTATGCCATGCTCTGCACTAGGCCTGACATATGTTATGCAGTGGGAGTAGTCAGTAGGTATCAGTCTAATCCAGGGTTGGACCACTGGGGAGCGGTTAAGAATATCCTCAAGTATCTTCGGAGAACGAGGGACTACATGCTTGTGTATGGAGCTAAGGATTTGATTCTTACTGGATACACTGACTCTGACTTTCAAGCTGATAAGGATTCTAGGAAATCCACATCAGGGTCAGTATTCACCCTCAATGGAGGAGCAGTAGTGTGGAGAAGCATCAAACAAGGATGCATAGCAGACTCAACCATGGAGGCTGAGTATGTAGCAGCTTGCGAAGCAGCTAAGGAGGCAGTATGGCTCAGAAAGTTCTTGACTGATTTGGAAGTAGTTCCGAATATGAACGTGCCCATAACACTATACTGTGACAACAGTGGGGCTGTAGCCAACTCAAAAGAACCTCGTAGCCACAAACGGGGTAAACACATCGAGAGGAAGTATCACCTGATACGGGAGATTGTGCAAAGAGGAGATGTGATTGTCACTAAGATCGCCTCGGAGCACAACATCGCTGATCCATTTACAAAGGCTCTCACGGCTAAAGTGTTTGAGGGTCATCTAGAAGGTCTAGGTCTACGAGATATGTATGCCATCTAATCTAGGGCAAGTGGGAGAAATGTATAATGGGTATAAGGATGCCCTAGTTCATTGTATTTCCAGCTTTAGATTATTGCATTTACATCCCACTAACTAGTGTTTTAGTTCAAGTGGGAGTTTGTTGGGTTTTATGCCCTAAAACTCGTAGATAGTGAATGTAACCGTTGACCGGATATTAATGAAATAATATTGATATATTTTTCCATTAATTGTTATTAGTTATTTTATATTTGTCTTTGCCTAATAATAACCCTAATCCAATAAACTAGACATCCAAGGCTGTAATATGAGTCTTGAACTATATGTAGCGACATATGGGATCATTGTTCAAGAAACAGCCTAAAGGGTCTATAGTATAGGGATAAGACTGGGTGCCTTATCCTGGTGACACTATGGATACGGCCCACTTTGTATTATGATACAAACGCTGCGATCCAACGCGTTCGTGTAGGAGACATGCGAGTGGGGGTATCCTATGCAATGAGTTTGCATAAGACCGGACCGCGAAATAGTAACCACTAGTTATAACACCGTTAACTAGTTGGTTTTCTATTTCACTAGGACGACCGAGACAACTTAGTCTTAATCCTGAGTTGATTATGGACTCCTGCTCATGAGAGACTGTCCTTTGATTTGTATGGGTGAGAGTGGCCAATACGCCGACTCAATAAGCCTACCACTTTGGGGACAAGATCGAATGGGGAGCTGGGAACATAATCGTACAAGATGGAATTCACTCCTTCCCGACTTTAGGGAAGCAGATGAGTGTTCCCTTAAGTGGTTACTCCGAGTCTTGAACAAAGGGCCCTACCCTCTCAATGGCACGAGAGGGTTTTCTGTTTAATGGTTGGACTATAAACAGATTGTTCATTAGAGGAGAATTGGTACTTAAGGAAATAGAGGTGACCCAGGGGTAAAACGGTAATTTTGACCCAGCTGGTGTTACGGACACTCGTGAAGGACTAACTAGTCGATATTGGTCTAAGTTCCGTGGACACAGAAAATATGTCTGCAGTGAGAAGAGTGCAACTGTGAGTCTATAGTGGAATGTACACACAGTTAACGAATATTGATTATTGTGGTTAATGAGTTTAACCAATTAATCTCACATCGTTGGAGCTTCTGATCTGCAGGTCCATAAGGTCCCACTGGTAGCTCGTAAAGTAATTTGAGGCAACTAAGTAATTAAATTGAAAATGTTCAATTTACTGAGGGAAATAAATATAATATATATTGATATATTATTATGAGAGAAATTAATATTTGAAGAAGTTCAAATATAAATTTATGGAAGATGAAAGAATTAATTAATTTAAGTCCTAAAAGTGTTTGGGCAAAATTAATTAATTCAAGGCCGGAAATTAAATATGTGATATTTAATTGGTGGTTAATTAATTAAAGAATTCATTAACCATGAATTAATCAATTATGTAAATAATTAATCACTTAAGGAAGTGATTAATCATTTATGGGAATGATCTAATTACTTATGGAAGAAATTAGTCGTTTATGGAAAAGATTAATCAATTGGGGAATTGATTGATCATGATTGATTAATTAAGGAATAAAGATTGAATCAATTTTGGAAAAGATTGATTTTATTGAATATTTTATTCATGGCCTCTCTTCTATAAATAGAACACTAGACCTAATTGGTCATGACACTTGACATTCTTGAAAGACAAGACCTAGAATTCTCTCTAGCCTCCCTCTTAGAGAAAGACTCCCACAAGTCTTTGGCCTCCTAGACTTAGAGACATACCGGTGTAACCTCTGTGGTTATTGTGTCAATCAAAGAAGAATTTCCAGCGAAGAATACCTTGAAGCGGCTGCTGCGTTTTCGTTCGTGGAGCTTCGTTGGCGAAGAACGGTCAAGTCTACAACAGAGGTTTGTAACGGTTCTTCCTCTTTTTTTTAGAAAAGTTTTAAAAATAAATTTAGATTTATTTTAGCATGTTTAAACCGATTTTACAGCGGCTTTAAAGTTAGTTTAAAGTTTTGTTTGAGTTATCGTAACGATATTTTAATGTTAATTAATATACGGCGTAAGGTCCAATCGATGCGCTTCCGCTGCGTTGGGACTTTTATTCCCTTCATCCACAATCTTCGAAGATTTGATACCAGATTGGAGATTTTCGGACGATTCTGTGAAGATCCTGCGAATCTCGGTATTCTGTCGGAAAGCCTAGTTGCGGCCACATATCGCGCAATTCCTTCTGTGTGTTGCTTTGACAATTATGTTTTCAGCTGGGGTTACTTTCCTTATATGGCTTGCGGGCGCATTTTGGTCACATGTCTTACATCCTTAGATCCAGTTGCAGGTGCAAATCTTCAACATCACTTCTTTTGCTCCACTAACCTTTAATCTCCTCTTGCGAGCATAGCTTCCTCGCAAAGTCCTCTGCACAAAAACATTAACTTGGATAAATTTTTACAAAAATAATCTCTTTTTGTACACTTTAAGCTTAAATTCTATATTTCTAAAATTTTCCTCATGATTCTACAACTTTTGCTAAATTGACTTGAAAAGATAAGATTTTAAATACAAAGTCCTTGCTTTCCAAACAATAACCTTGGTTTTTAAGGCTAAATAACGCACATAAATGAGCGTTATCAGGGACCTAATGGACTTACATATCAGAAGCTCCAATGATATGAGGTTAACTAACTAAACTCATTAATCAAGTTAACCAATATTCAATTAACTGTGGGTCACTCCACTAAAGACCCACAATTGCACTCTTCTCAATGTAGAATGTTTTTGTGTCCATGGATATTGACCAGTAACAGTAAGTCAATCCTTCACGAGTGTTTGTAACTACAGTTGGGTCAAATTATCGTTTTACCCCTGAGTTACCTCTATATTCTTAAGTACCAGTGATCCTCTAATGAACAATTTGTTTATTGTCCAACCAATAAACAAAATTCCCTCTCGGGCCAGTGAGAGGGTGGGATCCCTTTGTTCAAGTCTCAAAGTCACCACTTAAGGGAACACTCATCTACTTACCCTAAAAGCGGGAAGAAGTGAATATCATCTTGTGTTATTATGTTCCCAGCCCCCTGATAACACTCATTTATGTGTGTTATTTAGCCTTAAAAACTTAGGTTATTGTTTGGAAAGCAAGGACTTTGTGCTTAAAATCATATCTTTTTGAGTAAAATTAGCAAAAGTCTTTGAGTCATATTAAAAATCTTAGAAATATAGAATTTATGCTTAAAATGTACAAAAAAAGATAGCTCTTACAAGAATTTATCCAAATTAAATGTTTTTTTTGTGCAGAGGGCTTTGCAAGGAAAATGCGCCCGCAATTGGAGAAAAAGAGTTAGCGAAGCAAAAGAGTCAAAGTTGAAGATTTGCGCCCACATTTGGTCCTAAAGATGTGGAGATTGCATTTGAAATGCGCCCTCAAACTTATAAGGAAAGTAGTCCCAGTTGAAGACAGAAGTATCAAGACAGTGCATAGAAGATTTTGCACGCGACTTTGCGGCCGCTACTAGGCTTTCCGACAGAATTCCGAGATTCACGGGATCTTCATAAAATCATTCGAAAATCCCAAGTCTAGTATCAAATCTCCTAGTATCGTGGTTTTTTACCTTCAAGGGCTCTCTCATACTAATCTCGACAACCAACCCTACCTTCCAAGGTCTATATAAGGCGACCAAGGTGCAAGGAGCAAAGAGAACTCAGAAATTCATCCTTAGGATAGGTTTTTAGTTTTTCTTTCTTCTCATCTTGTAACCACTCCGAGTTCCAGATCTTCCAGCCTTTGTCAGCAGACCATTCAAAAGAAGAAGAAGAGAAAGGTTTGTCTCCCCTTGAAAAAGGTTAAGAGCAAGCTAGATAGAGTGGGGAAAGATCCTTAGTTGAGTCTTGTGTCTTATTTTCTGTTTAGTCTTTTGTTTAAGCTGCTATACTTTTCTATTTTAATTCAATTTTCAGTTGTAAGTTCTTTATTCTTAAATGTGGAATGTAGAAAGTGGAAAGTTCATGGTGGAATGTGGAAATTTGTAAATTAATTTTATTCATTTTTTAATTATAAAATTCTTTATATTATTTTAATATGTTTATTAATCTTCTCAAATTTCATAACCATAAAATAAATGGTCCATTGTAATATACATTTTGCCTTCTCTATAAATATGTTCATGCATCTGTGAAGACACTCATTGCTAAGTAGGAAAATGATTGTTTTCTTTATGTGTCAAATGGATTGATTCAAGGAAAATCTCAATATATTAATTTTAATTTTTGTTCCATTTATTTTATTTTAAAATTTAAATTGTTGTATTGTGTTGCATTTTGTCAAATTGTTTTTTTTTTTTAAATCTTTGTTATTGTTCCACCATTTAGATTTATAATAGTTTATTTAAATTTTATTTTAAGCTATTCTTTTCTTTATAACATTTTAAACTATTAGTGATAATACATTGTCGTAAAATTGCAGGTATAATGAGAAATATGCTAATACATGATCTGTTATATTTTCAAAATAATTGGAGTTGCAAATCAAATGTTATTCATAAAATTTTTGTTCAAAAGTATCAAATTAAGAAATGAGAACATTTTTTGTTCAATATTTTTGTTCAACTCATTATCATGATGAACAGGTAATTCTAGATTTCTTATTTTTTTTTAATGGTTATCATGTTGCGACATTTTTTTCCTTGAATAAACATGTAATTTAATAACAACAATATTAATAATATCGTAATAACTTAGAGATATGTATGTATTTGATTTTTTTTTGCAAACCCATTAAAACTAATATTATATTATTAAAAAAAAGGGAAAAATACATTTTTGGTCCCTGAGGTTTGGATTAGGTTTCATTTTGGTCCCTAAGGTTTCAAACTCAACATTTTCACCCCTGAGGTTTGCATTTCATTACACTATTGGTCCCTCCATCCAAATTTCCGTTAAGTACTAACTGTAGGATGACGTGGCACCTATTTTTTTATTAAAAAATATATTTTTTTAATTTTTTAAAAATAAAATTATATTAAAATAATACAAATATAATTTTTTTATTCTTCCTTTCTCTTCTTCTTTTTCTTTCTTTCTTTATTCTTCTTCTTCTTGTGCAGCCACCGGAGTCCAGCCACCAACCCACCGGCCACCCTCTGCTGCCGCCGCGCTTCGTCGCCGGCCGACATGTTGCTACCGTCGCGCTTCGTCGCTGGCCGACATGCTGCTACCGCCAGAAATTTTTTTCCTCCACCGCCACCATCGCGCTTCGTTCTCCTTACTCGTCGGCCCGAACAGCAAAAGACCCACGTTTTTTTTCTCTCTCTTGGTCACGAACCCGAGCCTGAAGCAGATCAGCAACTTCGTCGTCGTTCGCCTGAAGTCGTCGCGCCGATTCCATCTTAAAACTCAGATCTGGAACGAAACCCATGGATTTTTCTTTATTTGCCCTCGTTTGATCTCTCTGGTTCGAGCCCAAATCTGAAACTCAGCTTGAAACTCAGATCTGGAGGTTGTTGGAGCGCGAATCTCGTGGATCTTGCGTGGGCGAATCCGAGTTGCTGGAGTGTGGAGCGCAAATCCGAGTTTCTGGAGTGTGGGTACTAGTCGGAGATCGCCGCTAGAGGTTTTCGGAGATCTTGTGAGTCACTTCTCCGGCCGTCGAGTTTTGGAGATCTTGTGGTTTTTAGAGATCCGAGTTTCTGGAACGGTAAAGAGAGGGAGAGAGAAAGAAAGAAGAAAAAAAATCTCCGGCGGCCGACGACGACGGCGGCGGCGGTCAGTGCCGGCAGCTATGGTGATGGTGGCTTTGGTGATAGTTTAGGGTTTGAAGAAGGAGAAAAGAGGTAGAAGAAAGGAAGAAAGAAGAAAGAAATTTTAAAAAATAATAATAATAATATTTTATTTATTTTTATTTTGAAAAATTAAAAAGAATTTTTTTTAATAAAAAAATAATGACACGTCATCAATCCGTTAGTATTTAACGGAAAAATGGATGGAGGGACTAAAATGAAACGAAATCCAAACCTCAGGGACTAAATTGTCGAGTTTGAAAACTTAGGGACCAAAATGAAACCTAACCCAAACCTCAGGGACTAAAAGTGTATTTTTCCCTAAAAAAAATTAACATTACTTTATATATTTAGTTAATATAAATGCAAAACATAGCCAAACAAAAATAAATGTTTGCTTATTATTTGTATATTTATCTTAATGTGTTGAGATATTATTATACTTAATTATTATACTTAAAAATAGAATAAATACAAACAATTGCACTCTCTTCAAATTCTACAATAAGTGGAGGAATCCAGAAAGTATGAAGTGAGAGAAAACAAAGAGTATGATCTCAATTCACACTCCACTACATATAATTAAATCTATTAAACAAAGTACCGGGTGATTAAATAAAAAATACAAAAGGTTCCAAGAAAAAAAAAGAAATTCAAGGAATTAAATTTGATTGAAATCACATCTCATTTGAATACAAATTAAAAAAAAGATATACATTGACCTTGACATACTTATCAAATATCATTTTAATGAAAAGAGAGAATATATAAATTGTAATCCAGCATTTTGAAACATATATTTTACTACAAAAATATTTACATTCAAATATGTATTCATGAAAACTAAATGAACCATTAAAAAAGAACTATATCAACTCTCTCTCTATATATAAGCAAACGATGGGGAAAAAATTAAGAAAAAAAAATCTATAATATATTAAAAAACAACAATCCATGAAAAACTTTTTGGACTGTTATACCCCTTGAAATTCATAATAATTACCAAAAAAACACCTCCACGGGACCACGTTTTAACCCTATCATGGTTGTTCTTAAATTCCTTTTTTGGATTGTTATACCCCTCGAAATCCATAATAATTACCAAAAAAGACCTCCACGTTTTAACCCTATCATAGTTGTTCTGAAATTCCATTTAATGTATTAAACTCTTCATTCTTGGTTTTCCGTTTATCTTTCGGATTGGTTTTTTCATTTTCCTTTCATCATAGTGGTTATTTGATTTCATTAAATCTCCTTTGTAGTTCTTAAATTTCATTAAAACTCATTATTACATATTTCATTCACACACATTAAAACCTACGAATTATTTCCTTAATTGTTTCAATATTAATCATTGACTCTTTAAATTCCAAATGTTACAAAACAAATAAAGTATAAATAGACACGATTTGATTGTGAGATCCAAATCTCAAATCTATATTGCTACTTCTAAATTCCATATCTTTGTATAAATAGACACGATTTGATTGTGAGATCCAAATCTCAAATCTATATTGCCACTTCTAAATTCCATATCTAAGCATTGGTGAACTTATCCAAAAAGATGATAGAAGCAAAAGAGGTCAACATGGATGACATTATCAAAGGATAAGTAAGTGACCTATATTGTTCTTTCCTTGGAAGAATGGTAAAGATACACAACAAAGATAATCCATGGTTTGAAAAATGCAACTCATGCAATGAAAGATTATTTTCGATAGACTACAAGCCAACAACATATTGTATAAAATGTGAGAATGAAAATTCTACATTTACAAGAAAATATGTGTTGAGAATGCTTGTATTTGATGGTGAAGAAGAAAGCTACATAACTCTTTTTTATGCTGCTGATTACATAGTTGGATGCAATGCAACCGAATATTTCAATGATCTCAAGGTATATGTTGAAATTTTACTTACATTTAAAAAAAACTAATATTACTATTTTTTTTGCAGGATAAGAAAAAAGAAAAAAGTAAGCATTTTTAGAATTTGGTGGTAGCAGAAGATAAGAAATACTACTTCTTAATCAGAATGGACAAAGCATGAAAGAGTGATCGTGCACGTAAACAAATAGTTGTTCAAGAAATTTGCAGTGTCCTTTTGATGGCTGGCAAAAGACACAAAGAAGGTGAAGAAAAGAGAGCGATTGAAACAGAAGAGAACAAAAAACGAGCAAAAATAACATAAATGAATTAAATGTTTTTGTCTCAAGAAGCTTACTTTACATGTTTTCAATTCTCATATTGATATCCATTTTAGGGAATTCAACCCCACCATTTTAGGGCAACTCCCCATGACTCCTTAACTTTAGGCTCAAGACTCTCCCTCCCTCTCCTATTTTAGGTCTTGTAAGTTGTAACCATCCCTATTGTACTAGTATAAATAGGGAGGTTCATGAAGGGTTAAACACAACTCAATTGAATGCAATTCATTTGCTCTATTCTCCCTACCTTTGCTCTCTCTATTTCTCTAAGTGTTCTTAGTGTTCTTCACGTTTTATAACACGTTATCAACACGATTCTCTTCCATTTTTGTTCAGTTGAAGGTAGAGTTCATTTTACTTTCCATTATTGGTTGCACTTGTCTTTTGTACGTTTCACATATACAGTGTACATGTATTATAAATACTTCGTATATACACTGTGTATTGAACGTTGACAACATATGTTTTATCCAAGATTATCATATTATTTGTTATTATGCATACTATATGTGATTAGTAAGTATCATATTTATGTATGATGATATTAACATTTGAATCATTTTTCTTGTTCATGATTCTACATTTGTCAATGATATCTATGTTAATTACATTATCCACATAATTGAAATGTTGATAGTATGCTTATATCCTTATTATTTCTGTAATAATCCATAATGCTTAATGTATATTCAATGAACATGATGCACATATATACCCTGTATATATCTCAATTTCAAATCATGCATGTGCATTTACTAAACTTTCCCACTTTTCTAATGTATATTACCCTCATTAGTTTATGTATTATTTGTTTGGTATAACTTTCACATGATCCTCTGTAGATTTTATATCATGTGCATTTAGTATATATACAGAGTATTTGCTATACTGTCACAACTTTATATACATAATATGTTATATATCTTTTACAAATATTCAAATATGGTGTTTACCAACAATTTTTTATTTGGGTTCCATACGTATGTTTGAACATATTTTTGTTTGTGTTGATTAACTTTTGAAATTTATAATAGACACATGTATTAGTTCAAATTTTCCTATGACAAAGTTTGCAAGACTTGTATACTAGTTAGTTGTTCTTCCTAAAGTAAATTTTGATGTTATGCACACGAAGTTGCATAAAAATGCTCATTTTGATTTAATGCACCTGAAGTTACATCGTTTTCAAACCAAGAATTTATCATGATTAAATGCACCTGTAGTTACATAAGTTTAATGCTCACTTTAATTAAATGCACTTGTAGTTGCATAATTTTAATCAATAAGTGATTTTAAACAAGTGAACATATGTTAAGAATAATGTTTCTTTCTTCTCAATTATAGATTATGCTCCTGTAGTAGCAATATTGAGAAAGAAAATTTTAAATATGTGATGAGCAAACATCATGTCTTATTGAGATTAAATCAATCAAATGAGCATTTGATGAAAAATCATGAATTTCAACCAATTGTTTCAATATCATTCCCTGAAGTGAATATTGTAATATCGAATAATTGTTGTCAATGTCGAGATCTTGATTAATAATAAAGGAAGAAGCAATTACTCACCTAGTGGTGGTCGCGGAAAGAAAAGTTTCATATTTTAGATAAGATATAAAAGATGCATTAGTTTTGTACCTGTTGTACGAAAATGAGAACCATGTGTGAAAGCAAACTTTGCAATCTCCTGAAGAGATGATTAATCTTTGAAATATGAGATAAATGTTGTAAATCTTATTAAATCTCTTGAAGAGAAAATGAACATCATTAAATGAGCAACAAATGTTATATTAGATTATATGAATATCATTTCATTTAATGTTTAATTTATGATTATTTATTAAGTTCAATTTTATGTTCAATTTCTTATTCTGGGGCTCACTATGTGTTATTTTATTGAGAAATTTTGGTAGGTAGACCGTTTTGGAGACATATTTTCACTTATGTCCAAAATTTTCGATATTTACAAGATTAGATTTTCGGATATATTTTCTTACCTTTATACCCTTGTTCTTATCCTTTATTCTCAAATAATATTAAAAATGATAATAATATATTCCATATATAGCCAACCGAATATGCTTCATTTTAGGAAGGTTAGTTTTCACCAAATCCCCTAAATTAAGGAATGTTCCATAATCGTGGTTTACTCTCTTTCATTCTCCGTTTATCCTTCGTTTTCGTTTTATTTCTCGTCTCTTCCCATTTATTTTCTTCTTTTTTCCAGCAGCATCTTCTCTCACTTTCTGTTGTCCATTGTCGGCAGTTTTCATATTTTTTTCCCTCCTCTGTTTCTGTGGTTTTGGACGGAACTTTGCTTGTTCGTGGTATTTTTTTCAGTGGTTTCCCTGCTGTATTTAAGTTTTTTCGGTAGGTTTCCGACAATCTGTGTTCAGTTTTTAGTTTCGTTTTCCAGTCGTTTGAACATGGGTACGTTTTCAGTTTTTATATTTTATATATTCCAGGGGACATATCGTTTTAGTCCATGTAAGTTTCGTATACAGTATACATTATAAACACGTTTTTATATGG
Source organism: Luffa acutangula (assembly GCA_036850905.1). NCBI lineage: Eukaryota > Viridiplantae > Streptophyta > Magnoliopsida > Cucurbitales > Cucurbitaceae > Luffa > Luffa acutangula. The sequence continues at coordinate 24,246,834 of CM072087.1, read as the reverse complement.
CTACGTTTTAAGCTTTTATATTTTATATATTAGGGGGATATATCGTTTTAGTCCAGGTAAGTTTCGTATATATTTCGTACACATTATAAACATTTTTTTATGGCTACATTTTAAATTTTAATATTTAATATATTCCAAGGAATATCTCATTTTCAGTCAATATAATAATTAAAAAAAAAGTAAATAAGGAAACGTTTCCTTCCAAATATGATTTTCAAGGATGCATTTTTTTTTTTAAAAAAATTCTCTCTCTCATCATAACTGCACCTCAAAAAAAGGAAACTCTCTAACTTTTACCCAAAAAGAAATAGTTCGTGATGATTTTTTTTTTAAAAAAATACTTCCTCACTTCTCATAACCGCACCTAAAAAAAAAAGGAAAAAATATCTCCGATCGTGCAAATCACAACGCATACATGAACGAGATTATTTCCTATATAAAATATAAAATAATTATATAGTACAGGGTTTATATAATATATATGTATATATATATATATATATATATATATATATATATATATATATAGTCCTTCAAGTCGCACGTTGCTTTCTACCACATCGTTTTAAACGAAGTTTTACCATAACCTCTAATTTCTTGGAACTGGTATGTAATTGATTCATTTATGGAATCATGTATAGCCATTGGTTTAGTTGGTCCATAGTAATCTATACTCTTATGACATGAGTAGTTTTTGAAAAAGTCTTAGCAATAATTCAATTTATTTAAACCCATATTTTATTGTATATATTGGATCAATAACATTTTTTTGTATGAGTGCAATATTGATTTCTCTCTATATAGATATTTTCTATATATCTATCTATCTATATATATATATATATATATGAACTGGTATATATATGTATCGGCCTTTATACAGTATATTTCTATTCATTATTAACTATCCCTAAATATATATATAATATTTAGAAATGATATAAATATACAGTAGAACTATCACTCAATTGATTGTAGAATGTAATAATTCTCCAAATAATAAATATATATCATGCATTATAATATATAATCAATATACATAATCTATTATATATTATATATTCATCATTTTGTATTCAATTCATAAGTAAAATGCCAAAATGATAAATATATACCAAACTGTATATTATATCATAAATATATACTTATAATTATATTATATAAACCTTATTAGTTTTTTATAGATAATAAATCGTGGGTTTTTTCTTTTCATTCACTCTCTCTCACGGCAAAAATCATGGGTTTTTTCTCCCGATTGCATGCCCTTTCCTTTTCCGTTCATTCTCTCTCACCTACTGGTCTAAAAAATGTAATTTGAAAGGAAACTATTTGTTTCATTTTTTGGTTTTATTTTATTTATTTATTCTTTAAATAGTCAGTAGTGTATATGAGGGCTGAATCATAAAACGGTCATGATTTTTATGAAAAAATTTGAGACATTAGGCCTTTTATGTAAAAAATGGGAAACTTGGACATTTATGAAATATAGGGTCCATATTTGGGCTATCTATGTACTTTTCCCTATTTTATTTTCCTGAAGAAACATGAATATTTCACATATTTTGGTTGACTCCATGATGAACAATGAAGATGTATGTTTGGCAGATAGCGCAACAACACACTATCCTTAAAAGTAGGAAATATTTTTCAGAATTGACAATGCTAGAAGCAAAAGTCAATACAATATCAGGTCCTGCAGACTTGATTGAAGGTTTTGAAAAAGCGAATATTATTTTGCCTAGAGGAATAAAATTTACAATTGATAATGCTTTGTTCTCTAGTAAATCAAAAAGAAACCTACTGATTTTTAAAGATATACGTGCTAACGATTATCATATAGAGACTGATAAGAAGAACAATATAGAGTATCTTTATATTATATCTACTGTCTCACATGAGAAACGTATATTAGAAAAGTTGCCTGCCTTTTCTTCTGGATTATATTACACGCATATTCGTGTTATTGAAACATATGCAGCAATGGACTTGAAGTTCAATGATCCAGATGTATTTTCTGTTTGGCATGATTGATTGGGTCATCCTGGGTCAATAATGATGAGAAAGATTATTGAAAACTCACATGGACATCCATTGAAGAACCAGAAAATTTTTCAATCTAATGAATTGTCATGTGCTGCTTGCTCTCAAGGAAAATTAATTATTAGACCCTCACCAGCTAAAATTGGGACTGAATCCCCCGCATTTCTAGAACGAATTCATGGTGATGTATGCGGACCTATAAATCCACCAAGTGGACCATTTAGATATTTTATGGTTCTAATTGATGAATCCAGTAGATGGTCACATGTGTGTTTATTATCAAGTCGAAACCTTGCATTTGCAAGATTACTTGCTCAAATAAATAAGTTAAGTGCACAATTTCCTGATTATGTAATCAAGAACATTCATCTTCATAATGCTGGTGAGTTTACATCCCAATCATATAATAATTATTGTATGTCAGTTGGGATAAGTGTTGAACATTCTGTAGCTCATGTTCATACACAAAATGGTCTAGCTTAATCATTTATAAAACGTCTGCAATTAATTGCTAGACCGATGCTAATGAGAGCAAGACTTCCAATATCTGTATGGGGTCATGCAATTTTACATGCTGCATCCCTTATACGCATTAGACCAGCAGCCTATCATAAATACTCTCCAATACAATTAGCTTATGGCCAGCAGCCAAATATATCTCACTTACGAACTTTTGGAAGTGCAGTATATGTTCCAATTGCTCCACCAAAACGTACTAAGATGGGTCCTCAAATGAGGCTAGGAATATATGTTGGATTTGATTCCCCATCAATTATTAGATATCTTGTGAAGGGAATAAAAGTCCCCACGCAGCGGAAGCGCATCGTTTGGACCTTACGCCGTATATTAATTAACAATAAAATATCGTTACGATAACTCAAACAAAACTTTAAACATACTTTAAAGCCGCTGTAAAATCGGTTTAAACATGCTAAAAATAAATCTAAATTTATTTTTAATACTTTTCTAAAGAAAAGGGGAAGAACCGTCACATACCTTCGATGTAGACTTGACCGTTCTTCGCCAACAACGCTCCAATGAACGAAAACGCAGCAGCCTTCTCGCCTCTTGATCGCTGGAATTTTCTTCTTTTAATGACACAATAACCACAGAGGTTACACCGGTATATCTCTAAGTCTAGGAGGCAAAAGACTTGTGGGAGTCTTTCTCTAAGAGGGAGGCTAGAGAGAATTCTAGGTCTTGTCTTTCAAGAGTGTCAAGTGTCATGACCAATTAGGTCTAGTGTTCTATTTATAGAAGAGAGGCCATGAATAAAATATTCAATTAAATCAATCTTTCCCAAAATTGATTCAATCTTATTCCTTAATTAATCAATCATGATCAATCAATTCCCCAATTGATTAATCTTTTCCACAAATGACTAATTACTTCCATAAGTGATTAGATCATTCCCATAAATGATTAATCACTTCCTTAAGTGATTAATTATTTACATAATTGATTAATTTATGGTTAATGAATTCTTTAATTAATTAACCACCAATTAAATATCACATATTTAATTTCCGGCCTTGAATTAATTAATTTTGCCCAAACACATTTTAGGACTTAAATTAATAAATTTATTATTTGAACGCTTTCAATCTTCCATAAATTTATATTTGAACTTCTTCAAATATTAATTTCTCTCATAATAATATATCAATATATATTATATTTGTTTCCCTTAGTAAATTGAACATTTTCAATTTACATTTATTACTTAGTTGCCTCAAATTACTTTACGAGCTACCAGTGGGACCTAATGGACCTGCAGATCAGAACCTCCAACGATGTGAGATTAATTGGTTAAACTCATTAACCACATTAATCAATATTCGTTAACTGTGTGTACATTCCACTATAGACTCACAGTTGCACTCTTCTCACTGCAGACATATTTTCTGTGTCCACGGATCTAGACCAATATCGACTAGTTAGTCCTTCACGAGTGTCCGTAACACCAGCTGGGTCAAATTACCATTTTACCCCTGGGTTACCTCTATTTCCTTAAGTACCAATTCTCCTCTAATGAACAACCTGTTTGTGGTCCAACCATCAAACAGAAAACCCTCTCGTGCCATTGAGAGGGTAGGGCCCTTTGTTCAAGACTCGGAGTAACCACTTAAGGGAACACTCATCTGCTTCCCTAAAGTCGGGAATGAGTGAATTCCATCTTGTACAATTATGTTCCCAGCTCCCCATTCGGTCTTGTCCCCAAAGTGGTAGGCTTATTGAGTCGGCGTATTGGCCACTCTCACCCATACAAATCAAAGGACAATCTCTCATGAGCAGGAGTCCATAATCAACTCAGGATTAAAACTAAGTTGTCTCAGTCGTCCTAGTGAAATAGAAAACCAACTAGTTAACGGTGTTATAACCAGTGGTTACTATTTCGCGGTCCGGTCTTATGCAAACTCATTGCATAGGATACCCCCACTCGCATGTCTCCTACACGAACGCGTTGGATCACAGCGTTTGTATCAAATACAAAGTGGACCGTATCCATAGTGTCACCAGGATAAGGCACCCAGTCTTATCCCTATACTATAGACCCTTTAGGCTGTTTCTTGAACAATGATCCCATATGTCGCTACATATAGTTCAAGACTCATATTACAGCCTTGGATGTCTAGTTTATTGGATTAGGGTTATTATTAGGCAAAGACATATATAAAATAACTAATAACAATTAATGGAAAAATATATCAATATTATTTCATTAATATCCGGTCAATGGTTACATTCACTATCTACGAGTTTTAGGGCATAAAACCCAACATCTTGAACCCCTGACGGGTGATGTATTTACTACACGATTTGCTGATTGTCATTTTAATGAGACAAATTTTCCAATATTAGGGGGAGAGATTAAGAAGTTGGAAAATGAAATTACAAGGAATGCAGCGTCATTGTCTCATTTAGATCCTCGTACAAATCAATGTGAACTAGAAGTTCAAAAGATAATTCATTTGCAATATATTGCAAATCAAATGGCAGATGCATTTACAGATGTTAAGAAAGTGACCAAGTCACATATACCAGCCGCAAATACACCATCGAAAATCGATATCCCTACGCAGCAAGTTATCATAACTAATGATTCTGCGACACGACAGAAGTGTGGTAGACCAATGGGTTCCAAAGATAAAAATCCTCGGAAAAGAAAAGTAGTCAATAATCAAAATGACTTAATTGATAATGTGGATATTCCAGAAGAAATCTCGGATGTGACTACTCATGAGAATATCGAAGAAGGGGAAATACCTGAGGATAATAATGAAATTGTGATAAATTATATAATGAATGGAAAAAGATGGAACCGGAGCAATATAGTTATTGATAACATTTTTGCGTATAATGTTGCTTATGACATCATTTCTGAAAATGATGATTATGAACCAAAATCTGTCGAAGAATGTCGACATAGAAAGGATTGGCTTAAGTGGAAAGAAGCAATCCAAACAGAATTAAACTCACTTTCAAAACGTGAGGTTTTTGGACCAGTAGTTCAGACACCAGAAGATGTCAAACCTGTGGGATACATATGGGTAAGAAAAAGAAATGAAAAGTGTAACGCCCCGTGTTTCGAAATCGAGCCGTTTTGGAATTTATTCGGCGATCTTATTCTAATTTGGAAAATTAGAATAAGTTTAGCCTTGGGTCGTTAAACTAAATTTCTAAAATTTAGGGGAAAGAGATTTTTAATTAAATCTTTAACTTCCTAAAGTTAGAGGTTTAATATTTGATATTTATTTTAAATATCGAAAGACCCAAACTCTTCCTAAACAGTTTAAATCCTGAATTCTTTAGGAGCTAAGATTTGGATTAAAATTCAAATTGACATTTTAAAGTCGAATCTTAGATAATCCCAATTCCTTTTTAAATTGGGTCTTCAATTCTTAGGGTTTTATTTAAGGAAAAGAGAAAAGAAAAAGGAAGAAAACCCTAAAAGCATCTCTTTCTCCCTCGCTTCTTCGTGTAGCCGCTCAGCACCCCCTTTAGCGTTGCGTGTGTTCCAGCCTCTCCTCGCGATTTTCTTCAGCCGGCAGCAAGACCCACCGTCTCTCCTTCTTTCGTGCGTTCGTCCGCCGACTGCAAGACTCGCGAGGTCCTCGTCTCTCACCGTGCGTCGCTTGCTGAAGCTGTGGGTGGTCTGCACCGAACTCTTTCTCTCTCTCCCTCCCCTGTTCTGACGCCAACAACAACAGATCCGTGACCCCTGCGTCCGCGAGCGTCGACCAGCACCCACAGTCTCGGTTTTGCACCTTCAACTCGCGTGTAAGGTCTCTTTCTCTCTCGATTCTCTTTCAAGATCCTCAAGCAGCGAGTTTAATCCTTTGTTCCTCTTGTTTTCGGCTGGGCTAGTGAGTAGTGGCTGGAGTCTTCGTCGTTCTGGCGTGTTGTGCGCGTTCGGGCTGATTTAAAGTCCGTTTCAGCGTGTTTGGACTCTTTCGGTAAGTCTTGATCGTGACCCATGCTTATTTGAATTCGAATTAAGAATACCCACTCACTAATTAGTTTTGCATTGCTGAATGAAGTTTGTTTCATTACTGTCCAGAGCTGAATTGGGACTAAAAGTTGGTGTTCAGTGAATACCCATAACCCGAACGGCCTTAAATTGGGTTACCCGTAACTTGTTGGTTGGAGACCTTGGTTGTTGGGTTAATTCGAACACTAATCAACAAGCAGTAAAACTCGTTTGGTGGATTTCGGTAAGTTTCCACGCCTTTTAACCCTTGCAATTCAATTTTGTTGGCTCTTGAATAGCCTTTAATCCATGGGTGTGCTTTTAAGTTGCATTAGGACCCAATTCGAACCCCGGGCAGCGCGTGTTCAAAGAGCTTTGGTGCTGGTTGTCAAATTCCAGCAAGCTTTTGGACTCATTAGTGTGGTTTGGTAAGTTTCTCTACCTTATTAGCCTTGTTAGAACTCTTGTTAGGCTCTGCTAATTAGTCCCTGTTGCTGGAAGTTGTTACTTGTAGCTTAGGATCAAGTAGAGCTGACTCGAGTTATTTTCTAGCGAGGACTCATCCTGTTTGATGGAGCTTTAGAGGTAGGCATGGTCTTAAGGCCCCTTCAAGCATGTTTAAGTGCCTTAGTTTAATTCTTAATGTTTGAGTGTTGTTGGTGTAGGATTCGAACTTGTTCCGAGTTGTCGAACTTGCCGTCGAACTTGAATCTAAGTTTGGTGTTGGTGAGAAATTCTTATTTAAGCATTCCTTAGCATGAACTAAGTTGTTGAGCTTAATTCTAACCCTTAAGCTTTAATCTATCGATTTAGGAGCTTTTCTAGTTTTTTGGAGCTCTTTGTTTGGTTATAGGAGCGCTCGTGAGCTTTAAGTAAGTAGTTCTTACTTGCTAAAGTCTGTTTGACTGTGTGTTGCATGCTGAATGTTTTCTTGCCTTATAACTGTTCTCTTGTTCATGTTCTTTGAATATATATATGTATGTATATGATTCTGTGGAAAAGCATGAATTGTTGTTGCGTGATGAATGGTTGCAAGCATGTTGGTTCTATTTGCGTTTCTGAGTCAAGCATGAGTTAAGAGATGTGGTCACATGTGTAATGCTTAGTGGGCATGATTCATGAGTCTAGAAGCATGTTGCAGGGCATATGCATTCTAGTGGATGTGAGATATAGGTCAGGGACCTAAAGTGTGAAAGAAAGGAAAGTTGGGTGAGTGTCAGTGCACCTCGGGTACAAATGGTCGAGGGGTGGCACGTCACCATTGGTTAAGAGGAGCATCGAGGCCTTGGGTACAAATGGTCAAGGGTCGGTGTGATGAGTCTAGAAAGCAAGTGTTGGGCGCCTGGGGAAGGGCCAATACTTTGCTAAGTCATCGGTGCGCCTTGGGTACAAATGGTCAAGGGGCGATGCACAGTTTGAGGCCTTGGGTACAAATGGTCAAGGGTTGAACGCCGAGCTCCGTAGAGAGCATTGTGGCCCTGGGTACAAATGGTCAGGGGACAGTGCGACTCGAGGGATCAGTCTTGGAGAGCCATGTGAGGGCTAAATATGAGCGTTGAGTGAGCTCGTGGAGCTTGTGTGGTTAGCGAGTTGCATAGAGAAAAGCATGAGATATGGCTTAGAAGAGTCATTTGTTTTACTAGCTTTTGAGCATGATATTCTGCTTTTAACAGTATGTTGCTTGCGCATGAAAAGCACGTTGTTTGTTGTTTGTTGTTTGCTGTTTGATGGCTTCTCAGGTAGGGGCTGCTTACCAGTACCTTAGTGTACTGACCCCCTCCTCTCTCCCCCCAACTACCAGATTTTGCAGGTTATGATGACTGCGTGGACCGTGGTGATGCGGAGGAGGCTTATGAGGAGGAACCATAGCTTGTAGCTTGTTCTTGCCCATTTATTTCTCTTGGTTTAGTTAGGGTAGATGTGCTTGTCGCTTTTGAAAGATGATGGATTTGGTTAATTCTGATTTACTTTTGTTAGTCTCTAGGTTTAGTTGCATTGTTTTTAATGAACCCTATTATTTCATTCAGTTATTGATCAATAAGTTGAATTCAAGTGATTAATGTTATAAGCTCCGTTAAAGTTATGTTTCTGATTAGTCAGTAGTTGTCGATGCGAGGCCTGTCAGGCTGTTAGTTTCTGTGAAACTCTGTTGTATTGTAGTTGATGAAGTTGTTGAATAATGTTGTTTAGAAGTGTTTTATGCATAACAGGTTAAAGTAAAAAATTTGGGTTAGTTCAATGTACGTCGTTATGCTGCCGAAATTTTCGGTGCTCACGGTTAGTTCTGGCTTAGGAGTTAGTAATGTCTCTAGGATAGTTATTGGAAATCCTGGGGCGTTACAAAAAGAATGAGGTCACAAGATATAAAGCGATACTTCTTGCACAAGGATTCTCGCAAAGGCCTGGTATTGATTATGAGGAGACATATTCTCCTGTGGTGGATGCAATAACATTGAGATATTTGATTGGCCTGACTATGTATAAAAAGCTTGACATGCATCTTATGGATGTAATTACAACATATTTATATGGATCTCTTGAAAATGATATTTATATAAAAATCCTTGAAGGATTAAACATACCGAAGTCATATAATTTAAATCCTAGAGAATTATATTCGATCAAATTACAGAGATCTTTATATGGATTAAAACAATCAGGACGAATGTGGTATAATCGCCTGAGTGAATATTTATTGAAAGAAGGGTATCAAAATAACCCGATTTGTCCATGTGTTTTTATAAAGAAATCACAGTTAGGATTTGCTATCATTACTGTATATGTTGATGATTTAAATATAATTGGAACTCTTGAAGAGCTTCTAAAGGCAATAGAATATCTTAAGAAAGAATTTGAGATGAAAGATCTCGGGAAAACAAAGTTTTGCCTTGGCTTACAAATTGAGCATCTAGTAGATGAAATATTTATTCATCAATTAACTTATACAGAAAAAATATTAAAGAGATTTTACATGGACAAAGCACATCCATTGAACATTCCAATGGTAGTTCGTTCACTCGATGTAAAGAAAGACATCTTCCGACCTCGAGAAGATAATGAAGAACTTCTTGGTCCAGAAGTACCATATCTTAGTGGAATTGGTGCACTTATGTATCTTGCTAATAATACATGACCTGATATAACATTTTTCAGTAAATTTATTAGTTAGATATAGTTCTTCTCCAACAAAAAGACATTGGAATGGAGTTAAGCATATCCTCCGTTATCTTCGAGAGACAATTGATATGGGTTTATTTTATTCTAATAAATCAAAGTTTGATCTAGTTGGTTATGCAGATGCAGGTTATTTATCTGACCCACATAAAGCTAGATCTCAAACAGGTTATTTATTTACATTTGGAGGAACTGCTGTATCGTGGCGATCTATGAAGCAGACAATAACAACTACTTCCTCAAACCATGTCGAGATCCTCGCAATTCATGAGGCTAGTCGAGAATGTGTATGGTTAAGATCAATGACTCAACACATTTGTGAAACATGTGGATTGTCCTCTAACAAAGATTGTCCAACAACATTATATGAAGACAATACAACATGTATAGCCCAAATCAAAGGAGGATACATTAAAGGAGATAGAACGAAGCATATCTCACCAAAGCTCTTCTACACTCATGATCTTGAAGAAAATGGCGATATCACTGTTCAACAAATTTATTCAAAAGACAACTTGGCAGACTTATTTACGAAGGCATTACCTACTGCAACATTTGAGAAGTTGGTGCACAACATTGGAATGTGACGACTCGGAGATCTCAAATGATGTTTTCATGAGGGGGAGCAAACATACTGCACTCTCTTTCCCTTCGCTATGATTTTTCCCACTGGGTTTTCCTAGCAAGGTTTTTAATGAGGCAGTAATTAATTTATATAAATATAATGTACTCTTTTTCCTTCACTGGGGTTTTTCCCATTGGATTTTTCCTAGTAAGGTTTTAATGATGCATATATTTCATATACAATGGATATCTAAGGGGGAGTGTTACAAATACACTGTATATTTAATTATAGGGAAAAATACACTTTTGGTCCCTGAGGTTTGGGTTAAGTGACATTTGGGTCCCTGAGTTTTCAAACTCAACAAAAATACCCCTGAGGTTTGAGATAAGGAGCACTTTGGTCCCTGCCGTCAAATTTTCTGTTAACTTTTAACGGTTGCTGACGTGGCACTATTATTTTAATATAAAAAATTATTTTTGTTTTATTTTTAAATAAAAAATATTTAAAAATTAAAAAATTAATATTTAATTATTTTTTTATTCTTTCTCTCTTTCTCTCTCATCTTCTTCTTCTCCATCTTCCTTCTTCTCCATCTTCTCCCTTCTCCTTCTTCTTCTTCCTAAGTCCGACGACCGGCGACCACCACACGCCGCCGCCGCGCCGGCCGCCGGCCGCCGGCGACTGAATTTTTTTTTTCTTCTTTCTTCTTTCTTCTTCTTCCTTTTTTTCTTCTTCTCTTCTTTTTCTTCAATGTTTTTTTTTAAAAAAAATAGAAAAGGGAGGGAGGAGGGACCTCCCTCCTCCTCCATTTCTGGCCGGAAACGGAGGAGGAGGGAGGCCCCTCCTCCCTCCCCGTCCACCGGAAAAGGAGGAGGAGGGAGGCCCCTCCTCCCTCTCCGTCCAGATCTGGACGGGGAGGGAGGTGGGGCCTCCCTCCTCCTCCGTTTCCGGGCCTCCCTCCAGATCTGGACGGGGAGGGAGGAGGGAGGTCCCTCCTCCCTCCCTTTTCTATTTTTTTTTTTAAAAAAAATATTGAAGAAAAAGAAGAGAAGAAGAAAGAAGGGAAGAAGAAGAAAGAAGAAAGAAGAAAAAAAAAAAAAAAATCAGTCGCCGGCGGCGGCGGCGGCGTGTGGTGGCCGCCGGTCGCTGGACTTAGGAAGAAGAAGAAGGAGGAGGGAGAAGATGGAGAAGAAGGAAGATGGAGAAGAAGAAGATGAGAGAGAAAGAGAGAAAGAATAAAAAAAATAATTAAATATTAATTTTTTAATTTTTTAATATTTTTTATTTAAAAAATAAAACAAAAATAATTTTTTATATTAAAATAATAGTGCCACGTCAGCAACCGTTAAAAGTTAACAGAAACTTTGACGGCAGGGACCAAAGTGCTCCTTATCTCAAACCTCAGGGGTATTTTTGTTGAGTTTGAAAACTCAGGGACCCAAGTGTCACTTAACCCAAACCTCATGGACCAAAAATGTATTTTTCCCTTAATTATAGATATCCATTTTAGGGAATTCAACCCCACCATTTTAGGGCAACTCCCCATGACTCCTTAACTTTAGGCTCAAGACTCTCCCTCCCTCTCCTATTTTAGGTCTTGTAAGTTGTAACCATCCCTATTGTACTAGTATAAATAGGGAGGTTCATGAAGGGTTAAACACAACTCAATTGAATGCAATTCAATTGCTCTCTTCTCCCTACCTTTGCTCTCTCTATTTCTCTAAGTGTTCTTAGTGTTCTTGTTATTGTTCTTCACGTTTTATAACAATGTTTCATTTATAATAAAATCATATACATACAATTTGGAAAAATAAACAAAGCATTGAACGATTAAAATCATTTTACACTTCTACGAGAATTGAATGAAAAACATTGAACAAAATATCGGAAAAAATAATGAATATGTAAAATTTATTTGAGCATATGTACTAAGACATTCAAAATTGTATTTAAAAAGAGACTAATAAACAAAATGAAAATTGGTGAACTATTTGTTTTTTTTAGTAATCATATATGAAAACCTATAAAACAAACAAAACGAAAATAAAATGAAGAATATATTTTTTTTTTAGAAGGATGAAGAATATGATATGTACACATAAACAAAAAGAAATAATATGGAATATGGACAATTTTACAAAAGGTCACCTTTACTAAGAATGAAAAATGGTATAGGAAAATTAATAATAATTCCTAAAAAAAAAAGAGAATTAATAATATATTTTGTAAAAGAAAAAATAAACATAGTTCTGATTTTAGTTAGATATAAGTTGCAATTCAGTTTACCATCATTGTATTATTGAACTTACAACATAAATCATTATGTTTATGTCTAAGGAAAAAAACATTATGTTTTTAAAATGTCATTAAACACATAGAATATAAATCAAAAGAAATAATTAGTACAATCAAATAATGAACTTAGAGACAGTTAAAGTTGTAAGCAAAACATATCATCCACCAAATAATTAGAAGAATAAATGGAGAGCCAAGATTGAGAGGTAGACGAAAGAGAAGAGGAGGAGAGAAAACCGAAGGGAAGATGAGGGGATAGAGAGGAAAATGAAAGAGAAGATGAGGGGATCGAAAATAGAGGAGAAAATGAGGATGAATTAAATTATAGAGGGTTTTTTCATGGCTTTGTAGATGGTCTTAGTACCCACAAAATTGTTTCCAAAAATAAGGTGTGCCAAGGATTTTCCAAAAGAAGACACAGTTACCTTATGTGTGTAAAAAAAATAAATAAAATTACTACCATCGTTGTCAAATTATTATGTTTCCAAAAATAGGCATCAAAATATTTACATAATATATCGTTGTCAAAATATATAAAAACCCAAATCTAAACTAAGTAAAATAACAAATTATTGTAGATAGTGAATGTTAAACGAATTATACATACTTATTCGATAAAGGCGTTATCGAGATTAATTCAGTAAAGTTATTACTGAATAAAGTAAATTGCACATATAATAACCCAAATCCAATAAACTAAGATCCATGGTTATAGGATGAATACTTGAGCTTTATGTAGAGACATAAAAAATGGATCAAGCTTGAGTAATAGCCAAAACGGTCTATAGTATAGGGATAGGGTTGGGTACCTTATTCTGGAGACACTATGAGACGCGACCCACTTTATAGATAGTATAGACGATGTGATCCTAAATCGTCCATGTAGAGACATGCGAGTGGGGGCGTCCTATGCAATGAGTTTGCATAAGACCAGGACCGAGAAATAAGTCGCTCTCGCTTTATAACACCGTTTACTAACGAGACTGACTATTTCATGTGATGACTTAGGTAACTCATCTTAATCCTGAGCTAACTATGAACTCCTGTTTATTCGGGCTTATCCTTAGATCTGCATAGGTGAGAGTGGCTCAGTATCGCCGACTCAATAAGCCTCCCATTTCAGGGATAGGAACGGGTAGATAGCTGGGGACATAGTCGTGCAAGAAGGAATTCACTCCTACCCGAATTAGGGATAGTAGAGAGGTTGTTCCCTTAAGTGCTGACTCCGGGGCTTGAACAAAGGGATCCCGCCTTCTCATTGGCCCGAGAGGGACTCGGTTTTATGGTTGGACCATAAACCAATTGTTCATTAGAGGATCAATGGGACTTAAGAAACTAGAAGTACTATAGGGGTGAAACGGCTTTTTGACCTAGCTATAGCTACGAACAACCTGTGAAGGATCGACTTACTAATCATGGTTAAATCAAGTGGACGGAAATATATCTATAGTTAGGGGAGTGCAACTATCGGGCTATAGTGGAGTGTCCCGGTAGTTAACGAATGTTGGCTAACTTGGATAATGAGATTAGTCGGTTAGCCTGGAATCGTTGGAGCCCATGATCTATAGGTCCATTAGGTCCCCCTACTAGCTCATATCGGAACAAAACCTAGAACAAAAAGATAGGAAGCTTTGAATCGTTCAAAATCAGGAAAACGGGTATTATCGTATAATTTAATTATGAGTTAAATTAGAAAATGAGAGATGGAGTATTTAAAAGTGTTTTTGTAACGCCCCGCATTTTCAGGTGTGAATAATTCTGTTGAATTTCTATTCTAATTCGGAGTTTAGTTCCTGTTGGACTGCTTTAAGTTATTTATTTTTGGTGGTTGCTTGGAGTGGGTAATTTGTATTTGGGCCAAGAAATTCTTTTTTCCTTCGTGATTTTAATTTTAAGAATGTGGCCTAATCCTTATAGAGTTCTAAGAGTCGATTTGGGCTTGAAGGGCCTTAATTGAGTCTTTAAATGTGAGGGAAGGTTATATTTTTAATTCTAGTTTTAAGTAAAAGAGGAAAAAAAAAGGGAACCCTAAAAACATCTCTTTTCCCTCTCTTGTTCTTAGTCAGCAGCCGCCTCCCCCTCAAAATCTCGTTCTCTTCTTCTTCGTGAAGCCTTTAAGCCGCCTAGCCCCTTCTTTTTTCGTTTTCTTCTTCTCCAGCCACCAGCCGCAGGTCTTCTCCTCCACGCAAGCAGTCGACCTCGCGCGTCTCTCCCTCCGCGCGTCTCTCTCTCTCGCTCGCTCGTTCTTCCTTGCGCTAGGTCGTGAGCCGTCCTCCCCAGCAGCCGCGTTCCTTCGTGCGTGGAGTTGCAGCCGTGGGATCTCCTCAGTCGATCTCTCTCTCTCCCGTGTTTTGACGCCAACAGCAACAGGTCCGTGACCCCTGCATCCGCGAGCGCCAGCCAGCACCCACAGCTTCGATTTTTCTCCTTCGAACTCGCGTGTAAGGTCTCTCTCACGATTCTCTTTCAAGTTCCTCAAGCAGCGAGTTTAATCCTCTGTTTTCTCTTATTTTCGGCTGGGCTAGTGAGTAGAAGCTGGAATCTTCTTTGTTCTGGTGTTTAGGCGCGTTCGGGCTGATGTAAAGATCGTTTCGGCGTGCTTAGGCTCTTTCGGTAAGCTCTCAACATTACCCATGCTTTATAAACCTCAAATTTAGATTACCCACTCTTGTTCGACCTTAGAATGGAGCGGTTGGTTTGATTTCTTGATTTTCCAATGCTGTGCAGTGCCGTCTTGGGTTCGAAATCATTCTTGCCTTGTGACCCATCATCCGTTTAGCCTTAAACTTGAACACCCAGTGCTTAGGGTCTCTAAGCAAGTGGTTTTAAACCTCTTCGCTTGCTGGACAACACGTGTTCGAGGTCTTTCGGACGCTGAACGGTAAATTCCAGCATCCCTAGATCCTTTCCTCAAGTTTATTAGGTGCTCTAAGTTGTTTTCTAACCCATGGTAATCGTTGCTTGTAGTTTGAGCTCTTTAGGCTCTTCCGGTTGTTTCCATTAGTCCTTTAGGATTGTTTAGGAGCGTTTGAGCTTCCGGTAAGTAGTTCTTACTTGATGTTGCCTGTTTGATTGTGTGATGCATGCTGAGTGTTTTCTCGCTTTAAAACTGTTCTCATGATTGCTATTTCTTTGAATATACGTATATATATGAATCGTTGGAAAGCATGACTGTTGTTGCATGTTGAATGGATGTAAAGCATGATTGGTTCTGTTTTGCGTCAGTGAGTTAAGCATGGGTTAAGAGATGTGGTCACATGTATAATGCTTGGTGGGCATGATTCATGAGTCTAGAAGCATGTTGCAGGGCATATGCATTCTAGTGGATGTGAGATATAGGTCAGGGACCTAAACTGTGAAAGAAAAGGAAGTTGGGTGAGTGTCAGTGCACCTCGGGTACAAATGGTCGAGGGGTGGCACGTCACCATTGGTTAAGAGGAGCATCGAGGCCTTGGGTACAAATGGTCAAGAGTCGGTGTGATGAGTCTAGAAAGCATGTGTTGGGTGCCTGGGGAAGGGCCAATGCTTTGTTAAGTCATCGGTGCGCCTTGGGTACAAATGGTCAAGGGGCGATGCACAGTTTGAGGCCTTGGGTACAAATGGTCAAGGGTCGAACGTCGAGCTCCGTAGAGAGCATTGTGGCCCTGGGTACAAATGGTCAGGGGACAATGCTACTCGAAGGATCAGTCTTGGAGAGCCATGTGAGGGCTAAATATGAGCGTTGAGTGAGCTCGTGGAGCTTGTGTGATTAGCGAGTTGCATAGAGAAATGCATGAGTTGTGGCTTAGAAGAGTCATATGTTTTACTAGCTTTTGAGCATGATATTATGTTTACTGCTTTTAACAGTATGATGCTTGCGCATGAAAAGCATGTTGTTTGTTGCTTGCTGTTTGATGGCTTTTCAGGTAGGGGCTGCTTACCAGTACCTTAGTGTACTGACCCCCTCCTCTCTCCCCCCACTACCAGACTTTGCAGGTTATGACGACTGCGCGGACCATGGTGATGCGGAGGAGACCTACGAGGAGGAACCGTAGCTTGTAGTTTGATCTTGTCCAATTATTTCTTTTGGCTTAGTTAGGGTAGATGTGCTTGTCGCTTTTGAAGGATGTTGGACTTGGTTAAATCTTATTTACTTATGTTAGTCCCTAGGATTAGTTGCATTGTCTTATTGAACTCTATTATTTCATTCAGTGAACGACCAATAAGTTGAATTAAATTGATTAATGTCGTAAGTTCCGCTTAAGCTATGTTCTGAGTCGTTATTAGTTGTGATGTGAGGCCTGTCTGGTTGCTAGTTTCTGCGAGGCCCTGTTGTGTTGTAGTTGATGGAGTTAGTAATGTCGCTGGGTTAGCTTCTAAAATCCTGTGGCGTTACAGTTGGTATCAGAGCGGAGTTGTTCCTGTAGACTGGCCTAGGAAATCTAGGTTGTTTGGATGTTTAGGGTTATGGTTTTCCTCGTTCTCCTCTCCATCACCAGGTACGTTGGTCTTGTTATATTATTGTTATGTTGTTGTGTACTGAGCTATCTGTTGGTGTGACTATCTTTGACTTACTTGATTTGTTGCGTAATTGCCGTTGCTTGCTTTAAATTTCTTTTGTGTGATTTGGTTACATTATCTGTGCATGTTGTTTTCCTATGTTGCTTGTTATATAGTAGCTAGGTTTAGGATGCTCCCTTTAGGTGGTTAGATAGCTTGCCTTGATGCGTGATGATTGCATGATTTTAGGGTTAGGTTGCCGCCTAGTTTTTAGGTTAAAGCTGTAATTCTGGTTGCTATCTGTTCTTGACCTTAGCACCGTCTTTCCAGTCGATGGCTCGTGGTCGTGGTCGTGGTCGTGGACGTGGACCTAGAATCCCATCTGATGAGCAAGGAAATCTAGCTAGTGATGTCAACGCTCAGCAGGAAGTTGATCCTCCGATTCCCCCTGTTCAGCACGGAGACGACCTTCCACCTCCCCCTCCTCCTCCAGCCCCTCCTGCGGCTCCCATGTTGATCACCCCGGAAGCCCTCCAGACCATGTTCGACAACATGGCCCAGAGAAATGTTAGGCCACCGCGGAATCCTAATTGGGCACCTGGGAACGCAGATGAATCCCAGTTCATTAGAGACTTCAAGCGGTATGGGCCTCCCTCGTTTGACGGGAAGTCCGAGAATCCCTTGGCAGCAGAGCGTTGGGTCGCTGGATTAGAGGCACTATTTGACCTCATGAACTGCAATGATTCCCAGAAAATTAGAGGAGCGGTCTTCATGCTAAAGGATGACGCTCGCATATGGTGGCAGTCTGTGTCAGCCGCCGAGGACCATGCCAATCAACCGATGTCTTGGGAAAGGTTCAAAGACCTGTTGTACGATTACTACTTCCCGGAGACCGTTAAAGATGATAAAGAAGCTGAGTTCCTCCATCTGACCCAGGGAAGTATGACAGTTGTGCAGTATGAAAGAAAGTTCACTGTATTGTCTCGTTTCGCTCCCGACCTCGTCAGCGCTCCGGAAAGGAAGATCAAGAGGTTCATAAAAGGCCTCCGTGAGGAAATTCGTGGTTTTGTGGCCCTGAGCAGACCCACAACCTTCGCTGAAGCGCTCACAGGCGCACTGATCATGGATAAAAATGTGGCGAGGAAGATGCAGCCTCGTTGGGGAGAAGCTTCATCGTCAGGAGTTAAGAGGAAGCCTCCTCCCATGCCCGCGCGTCCGCCGGCTAAGGCCCCTCGTCAGCAGCAGCAGCAGAGGCCAGTTCCTGTCCTTCCTTTGTGCGCTACATGCAATAGGCGCCATTCCGGTCAATGTTGGACAGGTAATAAGGTCTGTTTTAATTGCGGTAAAGAAGGGCATTATGCCAGGCAGTGTCCTGCTAAGGGTGAAGCAAATGCTGAGAAGCCAGCCCTTAAGGCCCCGCCAGTGCAAGCTCAAGGTGGGAATCAGAGGGCGCGTGTCTTTGCCCTCACGAAAGAAGAAGCAGATGCTGAGGATGCCGTGGTTACAGGTACGCTCACTTTAACCTTATCTTGTGTGTGATGGCGTGGTTGTGAATCTTATTCTTGTCACTTGTTGCTTCAGGAACTATTTTGGTTCTGGGTGTCCCCGCCTTTGTTTTGTTTGATTCGGGGTCAAGCCATTCATTTATTTCTTCAGTGTTTGTTAGCCAAGCAAATCTTGAGTTAGAACCGTTAGGTTATCTTCTTTCGGTATCTACACCCTCCGACTCTGTTTTGCTTGCTCAGCAAGTAGTCAAGTTCGAAGTAGTCTCGGTTGCGGGTCAGACCCTTGAAGCGAGATTAATTCAATTAGATATGCACGATTTTGATGTGATTCTAGGCATGGACTGGTTGGCAAGTAATAACGCCACCATTCATTGTGCTAAGAAGGAAGTGCATCTCAAGTTGCCTTCGGGCCAAGGGTTCAAGTTTAAAGGATCGAAGAACGGAAGTCCTAAGGTAGTTTCTGCCTTGAAAGCCAAGCATCTTCTGCAGCATGGAGCTTGGGCTTATTTGGCGAGTGTGGTGGATGTTTCTAAAGAATCGCCTAGTTTGGACTCCGTCCCTATCGTGAAAGGGTTCCCAGATGTCTTTCCAGAAGATCTCCCTGGGCTACCTCCAGCTCGAGAAGTGGACTTCTGTATAGACCTTCTTCCTGGGACAGCACCGTTGTCTAAGGCACCTTATAGGATGGCACCAGCTGAGCTCAAGGAGCTCAAAGTGCAGCTTGAGGAGCTGTTGGATAAGGGGTTTATTCGTCCCAGTGTTTCCCCTTGGGGTGCTCCGGTCTTGTTCGTCAGGAAGAAAGACGGTTCAATGAGGCTTTGCATTGACTATCGGGAGTTAAACAAGGTGACTGTGAAGAACAGATACCCCCTCCCTCGTATTGATGATCTCTTCGATCAGCTTCAGGGAGCTAGGGTGTTCTCGAAGATCGATTTGCGTTCGGTTTACCATCAGCTGAGGATTAAGGAGGCCGATATCCCTAAGACTGCCTTCAGGACCAGGTATGGCCATTATGAATTCACTGTAATGTCGTTTGGACTTACCAATGCTCCTGTAGCCTTCATGGATCTTATGAATCGTGTGTTCAAAAGCTTCCTGGACTCGTTCGTGATAGTCTTTATCGATGACATCTTGATCTATTCTAAGAGCAAGAGTCAGCACGAGCAACACCTCAGGCAGGTTCTGGAAGCATTGAGGAGCAAAGAACTCTACGCTAAATTCTCAAAGTGCGAGTTTTGGTTGGATGAAGTTGCCTTTCTCGGCCATGTGGTTACCAAGAATGGTATTGCAGTTGATCAGTCTAAAGTGGAAGCAGTGCGTAGTTGGCCCAGACCCAACACAGTGACCGAAATTCGCAGTTTCCTTGGGTTGGCAGGCTACTACCGAAAGTTTGTCCAAGATTTCTCCAGCCTTGCAACACCATTGACTCAGTTGACTCGCAAGAATGCAGCCTTCTCCTGGAGCGAGGATTGTGAAGAGAGCTTCCAGGAGTTGAAGGATCGGTTGACCACTGCCCCAGTGCTAACCATCCCTGACGATTCGGGGGGAATGGTGGTGTACAGTGATGCTTCAAGGAAGGGATTGGGTTGTGTGCTCAAGCAACATGGAAAAGTAATTGCCTATGCCTCGCGTCAGCTTAAGGGGCATGAGCTTAACTACCCCACGCACGATTTGGAGCTTGCAGCAGTGGTGTTTGCCTTGAAAATCTGGAGGCACTATCTGTATGGAGAAAGGATTCAGATTTTCACCGATCATCAGAGTGTGAAGTACTTCTTCACCTAGAAGGAGCTTAACCTAAGGCAGAGGCGATGGTTGGAGTTGGTCAAGGACTATGATTGCGAGATCAGCTATCATCCTGGAAAAGCAAATGTCGTGGCAGATGCTCTTAGCAGGAGAGCAGCAAGCGTGGCGACCCTGGTTTCTTCCAAAAGCCCTTTGCTAGCTGAGTTGGATCGGTCAGAGATTGAAGTGGCCGTGTCGGATGTTTCAGCTTTGTTGGCTCAGTTATCAGTGGTTCCTAGCTTAAGGCAGCGGATCGCGGATGCTCAGCAAGAAGATCCAGAGTTAGTCAAGCACCTGGGTAAGGTAGGTCAAGGAGATTTTACCCTTGCTAGTGACTCGGCCTTACTGTTCCAAGGAAGGTTGTGTGTGCCTAAGGACGACTCGTTGAAGCAGTTGTTGCTGGAAGAGGCTCACAACACCCCTTTCTCGGTTCATCCTGGCGGTACTAAAATGTACAAAGACCTCAAGATGCATTACTGGTGGCATGACATGAAGAAAGAGATTGCTCAGTTTGTTAGCAAGTGCTTGACGTGTCAGCAGGTGAAAGCCTTGAGGCAAATGCCGTCTGGATTGTTGCAACCTTTGGAGATTCCTATTTGGAAGTGGGAGAATGTTGCTATGGATTTCGTGGTTGGGTTGCCGAGATCCGTGAAAGGCAACACGGTGATTTGGGTGGTGATTGATCGTTTGACCAAGTCTGCCCATTTTATTTCGGGTAAAGCCACTTATTCTGTGGAAAAGTGGGCGGAGTTGCACCTCAAGGAGATAGTGAGGCTTCACGGTGTGCCAGTATCGATAGTATCTGACAGAGACCCTCGCTTCACATCTACCTTTTGGCGTAGTTTGCAAAAGGCGCTTGGTACTCGGTTAGACTTCAGTACTGCTTTCCATCCCCAGACCGATGGCCAAACTGAGCGTTTGAATCAGGTTTTAGAGGATATGCTCAGAGCCTGCGTGTTGGATTTCAGAGGCAGCTGGGAAAGTCATTTATATCTGATAGAGTTCGCCTACAACAACAGCTACCAGTCTACCATTGGCATGGCTCCTTATGAGGCTCTGTATGGTAAAAAGTGCAGGTCGCCCGTTCATTGGGATGAGGTCGGTGAAAAGGCTTTATTAGGGCCAGAGATGGTTCAGATGACTAACGATGCTGTCCAGAGAATAAGGGCAAGAATGCAGGTTGCTCAAAGTAGGCAGAAAAGCTATGCAGATACTGGGCGCAAAGAACTAGAGTTCAGTGTTGGTGATCATGTGTTCTTGCGAGTGGCGCCAATGAAAGGAGTTCTTCGTTTTGGCAAGAAGGGGAAGCTTAGCCCCAGGTTCATTGGGCCTTATGAGATATTGGAACGTGTTGGCCCTGTCGCCTACAGGTTGGCATTGCCTCCAGCCATGTCTGCAGTGCATAATGTGTTTCATGTGGCTATGCTAAGGAAGTATGTCCACGACCCTGCTCATGTGTTGAAACCAGAACCATTATCGCTTAATGAGGATTTGACATATGAGGAGAAACCTATCAGGATTTTGGCCAGGGAGGCAAGAGTCTTGAGAAACAGGACTATTGACTTGGTAAAGGTATTGTGGAAGAATCGCCGAATGAAGGAAGCGACCTGGGAAAGGGAAGCTGAGGTTCGAGCCAATTATCCAGAACTCTTCGAGCAGCAAACTTTCGAGGACGAAAGTTCTTAAGGTGGGGAGATTGTAACGCCCCGCATTTTCAGCTGCGAATAATTCTGTTGAATTTCTATTCTAATTCGGAGTTTAGTTCCTGTTGGACTGCTTTAAGTTATTTATTTTTGGTGGTTGCTTGGAGTGGGTAATTTGTATTTGGGCCAAGAAATTCTTTTTTCCTTCGTGATTTTAATTTTAAGAATGTGGCCTAATCCTTATAGAGTTCTAAGAGTCGATTTGGGCTTGAAGGGCCTTAATTGAGTCTTTAAATGTGAGGGAAGGTTATATTTTTAATTCTAGTTTTAAGTAAAAGAGGAAAAAAAAGGGAACCCTAAAAACATCTCTTTTCCCTCTCTTGTTCTTAGTCAGCAGCCGCCTCCCCCTCAAAATCTCGTTCTCTTCTTCTTCGTGAAGCCTTTAAGCCGCCTAGCCCCTTCTTTTTCGTTTTCTTCTTTTCCAGCCACCAGCCGCAGGTCTTCTCCTCCACGCAAGCAGTCGACCTCGCGCGTCTCTCCCTCCGCGCGTCTCTCTCTCTCGCTCGCTCGTTCTTCCTTGCGCTAGGCCGTGAGCCGTTCTCCCCAGCAGCCACGTTCCTTCGTGCGTGGAGTTGCAGCCGTGGGATCTCCCCAGTCGATCTCTCTCTCTCCCGTGTTCTGACGCCAATAGCAACAGGTCCGTGACCCCTGCATCCGCGAGCGCCGGCCAGCACCCACAACTTCGGTTTTTCTCCTTCAAATCGCGTGTAAGGTCTCTCTCACGATTCTCTTTCAAGTTCCTCAAGCAGCGAGTTTAATCTTCTGTTTTCTCTTATTTTCGGCTGGGCTAGTGAGTAGAAGCTGGAATCTTCTTTGTTCTGGTGTTTAGGCACGTTCGGGCTGATGTAAAGATCGTTTCGGCGTGCTTAGGCTCTTTCGGTAAGCTCTCAGCATTACCCATGCTTTATAAACCTCAAATTTAGATTACCCACTCTTGTTCGACCTTAGAATGGAGCGGTTGGTTTGATTTCTTGATTTTCCAATGCTGTGCAGTGTCGTCTTGGGTTCGAAATCATTCTTGCCTTGTGACCCATCATCCGTTGAGCCTTAAACTTGAACACCCAGTGCTTAGGGTCTCTAAGCAAGTGGTTTTAAACCTCTTCGCTTGCTGGACAACACGTGTTCGAGGTCTTTCGGACGCTGAACGGTAAATTCCAGCATCCCTAGATCCTTTCCTCAAGTTTATTAGGTGCTCTAAGTTGTTTTCTAACCCATGGTAATCGTTGCTTGTAGTTTGAGCTCTTTAGGCTCTTCCGGTTGTTTCCATTAGTCTTTTAGGATTGTTTAGGAGCGTTTGAGCTTCTGGTAAGTAGTTCTTACTTGATGTTGCCTGTTTGATTGTGTGATGCATGCTGAGTGTTTTCTCGCTTTAAAACTGTTCTCATGATTGCTATTTCTTTGAATATACGTATATATATGAATCGTTGGAAAGCATGACTGTTGTTGCATGTTGAATGGATGTAAAGCATGATTGGTTCTGTTTTGCGTCAGTGAGCTAAGCATGGGTTAAGAGATGTGGTCACATGTATAATGCTTGGTGGGCATGATTCATGAGTCTAGAAGCATGTTGCAGAGCATATGCATTCTAGTGGATGTGAGATATAGGTCAGGGAGCTAAAGTGTGAAAGAAAAGGAAGTTGGGTGAGTGTCAGTGCACCTCAGGTACAAATGGTCGAGGGGTGGCACGTCACCATTGGTTAAGAGGAGCATCGAGGCCTTGGGTACAAATGGTCAAGAGTCGGTGTGATGAGTCTAGAAAGCATGTGTTGGGTGCCTGGGGAAGGGCCAATGCTTTGTTAAGTCATCGGTGCGCCTTGGGTACAAATGGTCAAGGGGCGATGCACAGTTTGAGGCCTTGGGTACAAATGGTCAAGGGTCGAACGTCGAGCTCCGTAGAGAGCATTGTGGCCCTGGGTACAAATGGTCAGGGGACAGTGCGACTCGAAGGATCAGTCTTGGAGAGCCATGTGAGGGCTAAATATGAGCGTTGAGTGAGCTCGTGGAGCTTGTGTGATTAGCGAGTTGCATAGAGAAATGCATGAGTTGTGGCTTAGAAGAGTCATATGTTTTACTAGCTTTTGAGCATGATATTTTGTTTACTGCTTTTAACAGTATGATGCTTGCGCATGAAAAGCATGTTGTTTGATGCTTGTTGTTTGATGGCTTCTCAGGTAGGGGCTGCTTACCAGTACCTTAGTGTACTGACCCCCTCCTCTCTCCCCCCACTACCAGACTTTGCAGGTTATGACGACTGCGCGGACCATGGTGATGCAGAGGAGACCTACGAGGAGGAACCATAGCTTGTAGTTTGATCTTGTCCAATTATTTCTTTTGGCTTAGTTAGGGTAGATGTGCTTGTCGCTTTTGAAGGATGTTGGACTTGGTTAAATCTTATTTACTTATGTTAGTCCCTAGGATTAGTTGCATTGTCTTAATGAACTCTATTATTTCATTCAGTGAACGACCAATAAGTTGAATTAAATTGATTAATGTCCTAAGTTCCGCTTAAGCTATGTTCTGAGTCGTTATTAGTTGTGATGTGAGGCCTGTCTGGTTGCTAGTTTCTGCGAGGCCCTGTTGTGTTGTAGTTGATGGAGTTTGTTGAATAATGTTACTTAGAAGTGTTTCTTTTGCTTAACAGGTTAAGTAAAAATTTTGGGTTAGTCCAATGTACGTCGTTATGCTGCCGAAATTTTCGGTGCTCACGGTTTGTTTTGGTCTAGGAGTTAGTAATGTCGCTGGGTTAGCTTCTAAGATCCTGGGGCGTTACAGTTTTGAATACCATATATATGTATTAGGAATCATATATAATTCATGGCACTAAGTGATAAAGATTAATTGGATTAATCATGTAAAAATTAATTGGAATTGTACCAATTAATTGCCTAGAAATTAATTTCAATTTTGAATTGAAATAAGAATGAATTGCAAGCTGAAAATTGAGAATTTAGATTCAATTTTAAGTGGATTTAGTGGCATTCCCACTCATGCATGTTGATGCATAGTGGAAAACAACACAACCATGCACTAGTTGCATATGTTGTGAATTAAACACCTAGAATCCACTTTGAGTTGCAATTTCACCATGTGTCTAGTGTCATGAGGCTTCTCTTTGCATGGAAGATGTCTATATAAGGAGTATGAATCAGATTCAAAGGAAGGAGAGCCATTTTCCATATTGTTATGCTGCTGGATTTTGGTCTCAAACTCTCTCATCTCCATAAATCTCTCTAGTGCTTGAACTTTCAAGCATTCCCTTCCCATTCCCTATCTCTATAGACTCCCACAAGTCGTTCTTGGCCCGAAGAATAGTAGGGAAGATACTAGAGGTGGTCCACACACCGTTCGTGATCAAAGGAAACAAAGGGAGTTATTGAATCGGTCTCCAAAAGGTTGGTAAAAATTCTGCTCTCTCCTTACAGTATTTGGACAACATGTTTTCATTTTCTAAAATTGATGTAGTTAAGTGCCTCCGATCCTAAAATTGCTTCCGCATGTGTTATATGAACACCTTCAATTATAAATCCTAAAAATAATATATAAAAGATTTTTTTAACAATAATATATAAAAGAAATTAAGTAATGGTTGTTTATAGAAATAATTACATTTTTAAAGGCCTTAATATCGATAATCACACATTTTCAAAAAAAAAAATAAAAATCTTTCTAAAACTAAACTTAAGTAAGATACGATCTCTTGATTAAAATTCTTTTTCTTTTTTTTTTTTTTAAAATTCTCTTGATTAAAATTCTTTTTCCAAATTTTCAACCAAACAATTAAGAAATATGTCATTTAAATTTAAACTTTCAAATGCCCTAAATATAAAGAATCAATTTTTTAAAAGGTTCTTTTTAAAAAACTAAACCCTTGATGTTAATGGAGTCTCAAATAACTGTTTAGTTTAAAAAAATTTAAAATCGGATAAAACAAAATCTTCAAAGTTAGGAAATGTCATTGGAACATTTTAGTCCTAACCTTTTGGAAATTTTTAAAATCTAAACGCAAAGAAGGAAAAAATATAAAGATAGTGAAAAAAAAATCTACTCGTTGTAAATATACCTGGTATATATTAGATATCCATATTACTCCATTAGCTTTAGTCAACCCATAATTGTAGCTATTCTTCCACATGACTCTCCCTCTCCCTTAGGAATAGCCATGAGACACTTTCTCTCTTTTATTTTAAGTATTTTGAAGTGTAACATACCCCATTGCATTAGTATAAATAGGGGTTGTATGAAGTATGGAAAACACACACTTGAATGAAAATGCATTTGCTCTCTTTTCTCCCTATTTTGCTCTCTCAATTTCTCTCTTAGTTGTTTTATTGCTCTTCACGTTTTATAACACGTTATCAGCACGAGTCTCTGTCATTTTTATTCAGTTGAAGGTAGGGTTCATTTTTATTGGTTGCAAATGTTTTCGGTACGTTTCACATATAGTATATATGTATTATATATACCTCGTATATACACTGTGTATTGAACGTTGACAACATATGTTCTATGCAATATTAACATATTATTTTTTATTATGCATACTATATGTGATTAGTAAGTATCATATTTATGTATGATGATATTAACATTTGAATCATTTTTATTGTTTATGATTCTATATTTAACAATGATATTTATGTTAATTACATTATCCAAATAATTGAAATGTTGATAGTATGCTTATATCCTTATTATTTCTGTAAAAATCTAGAATTTTTAATGCATATTCAATGAACATGATGCACATATATACCTTGTATATATCTCAATTTTGAATCATGTGCATCTTCTGAAATTTCTCACTTTGCTACTGTATATTAATCTCGTTAGTTCATGTATTCTTTGTTCTATATAATTTTCACATGATCCTCCCTATATTTTATATCATGTGCATTTAATATATATAAAGTATATATTTGATATACTATCATAGATCCTTTATGTACAGAACATGTTATATATGTTGTAATATATCTTATATAAATATTGCAATATGTTGTTTACCTATAGTTTTTTTAGAATGCATATATGAGATATTTTCTTTGTGTAATGATTAGAGTTGAGTCTCTTAATATCAAAGACAATATATGATTTTTCACGAATATTCAATATTAAAATTTATTTGGCTACCATATATACATTTGAATATTTTTGTTTATGTTGATTAACTTTTGAAATTCATGGTAGACACATGCATTAGTTTAAATTCTCCTATGACAAAGTTTGCAAGACTTATATAGTAGTTAATTGTTCTTTCTAAAGTTAATTTTGATGTTATGCACACGAAGTTGTATAAAAATGCTTATTTTGATTTAATGCACCTGAAATTGCATCATTTCAAATCAAGAAGTAATCAAGAAGTACTTGTGATTAAATGCACTTGTAGTTGCATAATTTTAAATTAAGAATTGCTCATGATTAAATGCACCTGTAGTTGCAGAAGTTTAAATTAAGAATTGCTCAATTTAATTAAATGCACTTGTAGTTGCATAATTTTAATCAATAAGTGATTTTAAACAAGTGAGCATATGTTAAGAATAATGTTATTTATCTTTCTTTTCAATTATAGAATATACTTCTGTAGTAGCAGTATTGAGAAAAAAGTTAAATATTGTGATGAGCAAACACCATGTCTTCTTGAGATTAAAGCAATCAAATGAGCATTTGATGAAAAAAATCATGAATCTCAACCAATCGTTTCAATATCATTCCCTGAAGTGAATATTGTAATATCGAATAATTATGGTCAATGTCGAGATCATGATCAATAATCAATAATAAAGGAAGAAGTAATTACTCATCCAGTGTTTATCGTGAACCATTTGAAAAACCACACATATCTGGTTACTAAAAGAAATGTTTAATATTTTAGAGCATTAATTTTTTACCTGTTGTACGAAAATTGAAACCATGTGTGAAAACAAACTTTGTAAATCTCCTGAAGAGATAATTAATCTTGAACATATGAAATAGATGTAACAAATCTCATTAAATCTCCTAAAGAGAAAATGAACATCATTAAATGAGCAACAAATATTATATTAGATTATGTGAATATCGTTTTATTAATGTTTATTTATTAAGTTCGATTTTATATTCAATTTCTTTTTCTGGAGCTCACTATGTGTTATTTTATTTTCTTGAAGAAACATGAATATTTCACATATTTTGGTTGACTCCAAGATGAACAATGAAGATTTATGCTTGGCAGATAGCGCAACAACACACACTATCCTTAAAAATACAAAATATTTTTCAGAATTAACAATGCTAGAAGCAAAAATCAATACAATATCAGGTCTTGCAGACTTGATTGAAGGTTTTGGAAAAGCAAATATTATTTTGCCTAGAAGAACAAAATTTACAATTGATAATGCTTTATTCTCTAGTAAATAAAAAAGAAACCTATTGAGTTTTAAAGATATACGTGCTAATGGTTATCATATAGACACTGTTGAGAAAAATAATATAGAATATCTTTATATTATATCTACTGTCTCACATGAAAAACATATATTAGAAATGTTGCTTGCTTTTTCTTCTAGATTATATTACACATATTCGTGTTATTGAAACATATGCAATAATGAACCTGAAGTTCAATGATCCAGATATATTTTCTATTTGGCATGATCGATTAGGTCATCCTAGGTCAATAATGATGAGAAAGATTATTGAAAACTCACATGGACATCCATTGAAGAACCATAAGATTCTTCAATCTAATGAATTGTCATGTGTTGCTTGCTCTCAAGGAAAATTAATTATTAGACTCTCACCAACTAAAATTGGGATTGAATCCCCCACATTTTCAGAACGAATTCATGGTGACATATGCAAACCTATAAATCCACAAAGTGGACCATTTAGATATTTTATGGTTCTAATTGATGCATCCAGTAGATGGTCACATGTGTGTTTATTATCAAGTCGAAACCTTGCATTTGCAAGATTACTTGCTCAAATAATTAAGTTAAGAGCACAATTTCCTGATTGTGTAATTAAGAAAATTCGTCTTGATAATGCTGGTGAGTTTACATCCCAATCATTTAATAATTATTGTATGTCAATTGGGATAAGTGGTGAACATATTGTCGCTTATGTTCATACACAAAATGGTCTAGTTGAATCATTTATAAAACGTCTGCAATTAATTGCTAGACCAATGCTTATGAAAGCAAGGCTTCCAATATCTGTATGGGGTCATGCAATTTTACATGATGCATCACTTATACGCATTAGGCCAGCAGTGTAGCAGCCAGTCTTTTCAAAAAAAAAAAAAAAAGAAAAGAAAAAGGGGAGTGGGCATTGCCCGGTCAAAGGGGAAGTGGGGGGAAAATTTCCCCCCACATTTTCGGTCAATTGACCAATTAAAAAAAAAAAAAAGAAAATCTTAACTCTCTCTCCCTCTCACGATCACTCTCTCTCTCTGCTCCACCTCTCTCTCTCGGCAATCCCTCTCTCTCCCTCCCTCACGGTGATCTCTCTCTCCCTCGCTCCCTCTCAGCCGCCGCAAGCCGACGCCGCCGCCGCCTCCACCGTCGCTCGCGCCGCACGCCGCTGCGAATCGCCGCCGCTGGTAACGTCTCTTTCTCTCTCTCTCTCTCGTCTCTTTCTCCCTCGATCTCTCTCTCTCTCTCTCTCTCTCTCTCTCTCAGCCACTCTCTCTCTGGACAGCAAGCTGTGGTTCTGTTTGGGTAAGCTTTAGTTGTTAATTTTACCCCAAATGTAATGGGTTCTTAGTTGAATGCTTGGTTAGAGCCCATAGTTAATTAAGAGTTCATTTCCTTGTTGTAGCTTGCTTAAGAACCTTGGAGTTAAGGAATTTCTTGGAGGTTAATCGAGTATCTCCTTCACTAAGGTAAGTAGCTAGTTGGATTCAAATTCTATGTCTTAGACTAATTGACCATTGTTTGTTAATTGGGAATTTAAAGTGGATAGTTGGATTGAAGTTCCATTTTTAAACCAAGTTGGTCCTTAAGCTTAAGTAAAGTGTGTTGGGTTAACTTTTGAAGCATGATGAGCATGTTGAGATTGCCATTATTTGGGCATTAAATGAGTAGCGTGGATTATGGAATAATTGGAGTTTGGGCTAAGTGTTCTTTGTTTGTGTTGAGGCTGTGAATTTCATGTTTTATTTAGTTAGCCATGAACTGAAATGCTTGGGATTAATATATATGTAGCCGTTGGACTTAGTTCTATGCTTTGGCTTAATTTTCTTTGAAAACTTAATATGTTAGCATGGATAAGATTTGAGCCTTGAGTTTTGATTGTGGAATCATGATAAGCTTCATTATAAGACATGCTGATAGCACGAGGCTCTTAAAGTTAACCTAGCATCTCTTGGTTTATTTTAAAGCATGTTTGGCTTGGATGGCTATGTGTTTCTCTGGATTTTATTTGTGATATTGGGGATTGGGTTAAATGTCTGTTGGAGTTTGGATTGAAGTATGGATGCGACATCTGACCCGTTGTGACTATAGAAGTGCATTATATTGTTTCCAGGTGTATAAAAAATTTGGGTTCCCTCTGCGTGTGCCGTTATGCTGCCGAATTTTCGGTAGCCTCATGACAGCTTGGGAATCATATCTACCTTGAGGGAAAGGATTAGGAAAGAGAAAGGAATAGGCTGGTGCCTGAGTCGAGGGTCGTGTCAATTAGACACCTAGGACTGAGATGTAATAGACTGAAATGAGGGGCTTAATGGGCGGGACTTGGCTTCGCAGTCTAGGTGCCATTTACTAACTGTGGAAGTAAATTCCTGACTTAAACCCATGAACGCCCCACCAGTGAAATGGTAGCTTAAAGCGTTACGCGCCCATTAGTGCCTTGAGGGATGAGACTTAGCTCCTCTGACTGGGTGCCATCTACCATCAGTAGGAGTAGAGACCTCCCAAAACTCCCACATGTGCACTACCAGTGAGTTGGCAAACTTTCATATATATACAGGTGTACTAATTGAACACGAGACCCGAACTGCCGATAAATGAAATGAAATGAAATGAAATGAATGAGATTGAGATGACCTAACCCTTAGGCCCTTAACTCGAATAAGATATTAAAGCGTTTATTGCTGCGAGTGTCTTGAAGTATGGCTACTTACTGAGTATTTTCTTAAATACTCATTCTTTTCCCTTACATACAATTGCAGGTAGAGGTAAAAGTGTATAGCACGCGTGACGGAGAGCTGCTGAGCCATGGATCTCCTTTTAGTATAGTCTTCCGCATTTTACGTTTTGAAATTCCCCTTTTGAGCTTGTATTGCGAATGATTCAAGATTTATTCCGCTTTAAGTTCTGTTTGAATAACTAAATGTTTCGTTTGTTCTGTTTTAACTGGGATCCCAGATTGAAAAGTTTTCGCAAATTTCTATGTATGTTTTCTTTAAACGTTATTTCCACGCTATTCTTAGAAGTAGAATGAAATGCATGTAGTAACGGCCTTAGGATCTAGGCATGAAAAGTAGGGTCGTTACAAGCAGCCTATCATAAATACTCTCCAATATAATTAGCTTATGACCAGCAGTCAAATATATCTCACTTACGAACTTTTGGAAGTGCAGTTTATGTTCCAATTTCTCTACCAAAACGTATTAAGATGGGTCCTCAAAGGAGGCTAGGAATATATGTTGGATTTGATTTCTCATCAATTATTAGATATCTTGAACCCCTGACGGGTGATGTATTTATTGCACGATTTGTTGATTGTCATTTTAATGAGACAACTTTTCCAACATTAGGGGGAGAGATTAAGAAGTTGAAAAATGAAATTACATAGAATGCATCATCATTGTCTCATTTAGATCCCCGTACAGATCAATGTGAACTAGAAGTTCAAAAGATAATTCATTTGCAAAATATTGCAAATCAAATGTCTGATGCATTTACAGATGCTAAGAAAATGACCAAGTCACATATACTAGCTGCAAATACACCATCGAAAATTGATATCCCGATGCAGCAAGTTTTCATAACTAATGATTCTACGACACGCCAAAAGCGTGGTAGACCAATGGGTTCCAAAGATAAAAATCCTCGAAAAAGAAAAGTAGTCAATAATCAAAATGACTTAATTGATAATATGGATATTCCATAAGAAATCCCGAATGTGACTACTCATAAGAATATCGAAGAAGGTGAAATACCCGAGGATAATAATGAAATTTCGATAAATTATGTAATGAATGGAAAAAGATGGAACCAGAACAATATAGTTGTTGATAACATTTTTGCGTATAATGTTGCTTACGACATCATTTCTGAAAATGATGATTATGAACCAAAATCTGTCGAAGAATGTCAACATAGAAAGGATTGGCTTAAGTGGAAAGAAGCAATCCAAACAGAATTAAACTCACTCTCAAAACGTGAGATTTTTGGATCAGTAGTCTAGACACCAGAAGATGTCAAACCTGTGGGATACAAATGGGTATTTGTAAAAAAAGAAATGAAAAGAATGAGGTCATGAGATATAAAGCGAGACTTGTTGCACAAGGATTCTCACAAAGACCTGGTATTGATTATGAGGAGACATATTCTCCTATGGTGGATGCAATAACATTGAGATATTTAATTGGTCTGACTGTGTATAAAAAGCTTGACATGCATATTATGGATGTAGTTACAACATATTTATATGGATCTCTTGATAATGATATTTATATGAAAATCCCTGAAGGATTTAAAATACCAGAGTCATATAATTCAAATCCTAGAGAATTATATTCGATCAAATTATAGAGATCTTTATATGGATTAAAACAATCAGGACGAATATGGTATAATCGCCCGAGTGAATATTTATTGAAATAAGGGTATCAAAACAACACAATTTGTCCATGTGTTTTTATAAAGAAATCACAGTCAGGATTTGCTATCATTACTGTATATGTTGATAATTTGAATATAATTGGAACTCCTGAAGAGCTTCCAAAGACAATAGAATATCTTAAGAAAAAATTTGAGATGAAAGATCTCGGGAAAACAAAGTTTTGCCTTGGCTTACAAATTGATCATCTAGCTGATGAAATATTTATTTAATCAACTTATACAGAAAAAATCTTACAGAGATTTTACATGGACAAAGCACATCCATTAAATATTTCAATGGTAGTTCTTCCGACCTCGAGAAGATAATGAAGAGCTTCTTGGTCCAAAAGTACCATATCTTAGTGCAATTAGTGCACTTATGTATCTTGCTAATAATACACGACCCAATATAACATTTTCAGTAAATTTATTAGCTAGATATAATTCCTCTTCACCAAAAAGACGTTGAAATGGACACTGGCGGATCCAGGAATTTCACATAGGGGGGCACAATATTCATAATAACAAAAAAAATTATAATGAAATTTTAAAAATTATGCATATTTTCATAAATGAATTAATTTAATGCATAATACATTACAATTTTATAATGACTTTGTTGTTGTTATTCTTTTATAATATCTCTGTATTTTGATTTCGAATTAAGTATACATAAATATTAATAAAAATAATAATAAAAAACACAATATCAATTATGTAAAAAGTAAATGATAAATCGATAAAGTTGAAATTCAATCCAAACATAGTTTACTTTTTTTAAATATAAAGAGGTTGCATGTACATTCATAAGTTTAGTTATTATATATAATTTTTAACCTAATTACTAGTTTTGGACTTTTAATTAAACTCATCAAATAAGGAAAAATTGGAATTATGTTTGAATGCAAGGGAAATTTTATCCTAAATCCTAAAAAAAAAAAAAAGAATGCAAGGGAAATTCGCAGGTTCAGCCGAGGAAAATTCGAAAAAAAATATTTGCACCCCGTGTGGTTTGAAACCTAGCCCTAAAAGAATACAAGATGCCCCACTACCAACAAGCCAAACATCAATTTTGATTTTAAGTATGCTTTTTATATATTAATATTATAAACGTTCTCTTATATTATATTAAAAATATAAGACGGGATAATTTGAGGGGGGCACGTGCCCCCCTGGCCCTTTCATGGATCTGCCCCTGGGAATGAAGTTAAGCATATCCTTCGTTGTCTTCGAAGGACAATTGATATGAGTTTATTTTATTCTAATAAATTAAATTTTGATCTAGTTGGTTATGAAGATGCAGGTTATTTATCTGACCCACATAAAGCTAGATCTCAAACAGATTATTTATTTACATTTGGAGGAACTGCTATATCATGGTGATCTATGAGCAGACAATAACGGCTACTTCCTCAAACCATACTAAGATCCTGGAAATTCATGAGGCTAGTCGAGAATGTGTATGTCTGAGATCAATGACTCAACACATTTGTGAAACATGCAGATTGTCCTCTAACAAAGATTGTCCAACAACGTTATATGAAGACAATACAACAAGTATAGCCCAAATCAAAGGAGGATACATTAAAGGAGATAGAACGAAACACATCTCACCAAAGCTCTTCTACAATCATGATCTTGAAGAAAATGGTGATATCACTGTTCAACAAATTTCTTCAAAAGACAATTTGGTAACTTATTTATGAAGGCATTACCTACTGCAACCTTTGAAAAGTTGGTGCACAACATTGGAATGCGACAACTCAAAGATCTCAAATGATGTTTTCATGAGGGGGAGTAAATATACTACACTCTTTTTTCCTTCGCTATGGTTTTTCCCACTGGGTTTTCCTAGCAAGGTTTTTAATGAGACAGTTGTTAATGTATATAATGTAAGGATAAAAGCCCTACATAGCGGATGACTTATCAGAGGATCCTACCCAATTAAATATTTGACAAGACTACCGATACGACGACAAATAATTTACAACAATAAAATACACATTAAAAGCTGTAAAACTAGTCATAAAACATGTTGTTTTTGTAAAATAAGCTTAGATCTACACTAGAGAATGATCCTAGTGATCATAGGAACAAATAGTACTTACTACAGTTTGAAGTCTTGATCGAAAACGTTTATTTCTCGCCTTTTGATCAGAAAAACAGCAACCCAAAAAGGTCTCCTTTGCTGGAAATAAATCCACAAACACTACCACACTTGAACCACAGGTATTCTCAAAGAGGTCTTGGTTGAGCTTTCTTGTGGGAGAAGAATTTTTACTAAGGAAGGAAGAGGAAAGATCTCTAGAATTCTCTCTGGGATTTGCACACCAAAAAATCGAATGAGAGTGTGAGAGAAAAAGGCCAAAACGTTTTTTCCTTATCGATAGGGAGAGGGAGTCTTTTTCAGGAACTGAACGCACGATCAGGTAATCAGTTACCTGATATTTTAATTTTAAATTTAATTAAAATTAAAAAACAGTTTTAATTTAATTAATCAAATTAATATAATCTAATTTAAATCATATTTAATTAGATTATTCATTTAATGATTTTTTGTAACGCCCCAGGATTTTTAAACTAAACCTACCGACATTACTAACTCTCAACCCAAACTAACCGAATGCACTGAAAAGTTTGGCAGCATAACGACATACATAGGACTAACCCAAAATTTTTGTTTTAACCTGCTAAACATAAAACACACTTCTGAATAACATTCAACCCACAACTACACTCCACAACTCCACAGATTCACAACAGAAACCCATCCTCCACAATGAAGCGAGTCAGATCTCGCATTCACAACTAACTTCAGAAACATAAACTTACTAGGTAAAAGCATGCAACTCGATTGCTAGAACAACTTAACTTAATTTAAATGGAGTTCAAACTCAAAAGACACTGACTTCACATAACTGAACTGAATTCTCAATATAGAACAACTAGACAAGCTCTTAAATGAAACAAACATACACACTATCTTATCCAACTGAAGAAGAGTAAAACAACTTTAACAACCAAACTAGAAAAGCAGATATCTAGATAACAGAAACGCCTAGGCCAGCGGAGTCACTCCTCGTGTGCCTCCTCGTCAGCACCACCAGGCTCATAATATTCGTCAACACTTGCATCATCTAAAAATGTTTGGGGGAGAAAGGGGGAGGGGGTCAGTACAACCACGATACTGGTAAGCAGCTCACACCCGGTGGGCCATCAAGCATCAAACGACAAAATCAACATGCTAGGCACACGCATCCAACATACTCTTAAGCAATAAACACATAATCATGCTCCATAAAACGATAACTCATCAACAAAACTCATGTTAACTCAAAAGAATGACTCATGTAAACACACGACATGCTATGCAACCCACATGGATTCTGCACCATGCTCGCTTTCTTAGCACATGATTTACGCGTCATGCCACGCACCAATGCACATGAATTCCGTGCCATGCAACGCAACTTAACACGTGATTTCCGCGTCACGCTCCGCACCAAAACATGATTTCTGCGTCATGTAACGCACTCACACCCAGCACATGAATTACGCGCCATGTGCAGCGCACACTCGCACGTCGTTTACGCGTCATGCTCCGCACTCACAACCCACACGTGATTTACGCGTCACGCTCCGCAGCAATAACATGATTTCCGCGTCATGTAGCGCAATCTTAACACGTGACTTCCGCGTCACGTAACGCACACACAGCCCAACTCACCTCTCTATGAGCATACAAGACTATGCAACTTTGACTCTTATGCAGCAACATAGCCAGAATCAATGAACATGCTTAACAGGAATCAACAGATCATCATGCTTTTCAATCAACCAAAACAAACTGCTTAACACATGAATCAAATTACATAACAAACAACGAGGCATACTAGGAAAGCGATAAACAACAAACATGCTCATGCAGTCAAACAGACTCAACGAGTAGAAACTACTTACCAAAAGCTTACGAGCGCTCCTTAAGAACTCTTTAAACAACTCAAAGATCAAGATGAACTCCTAAACAACAAAGATAATTCTAAAAATAAGAACAACTTACTGAAAGCTTAAGACATGCTAGAAAAGCCTAAATCAACTGAGGAAAGTCTATTTCCTTACCGTATAACCACTCAAAATTCCCCAAATTAAAAACCCAAA
This sequence comes from Luffa acutangula, assembly GCA_036850905.1. Classification (NCBI taxonomy): domain Eukaryota; kingdom Viridiplantae; phylum Streptophyta; class Magnoliopsida; order Cucurbitales; family Cucurbitaceae; genus Luffa; species Luffa acutangula. The sequence goes on along the minus strand of CM072087.1, from coordinate 24,209,854 downwards.
GCCTTTAGACCATGGGCAACCATGTCTAAGGCACAGCGGGCAATGGGTATTTACCGAAGGGCTATATTTAAGGCTTTTCAGTTGTTGGACAGCAAGCAAAAGACAAGAACTTGCATTATAAGAACTCTTAGAGGTTGGGCAACGCTACTCAGACTTAGGCAATTGATAGAAGATATTTTAGCATGTTTTTTAAATCACAAACAGCAAGCAAAAACTCCTAAATTCATGATTTAAGAACCCACAAGGGTTGGGGCAACACTTTAAGGGCCTAAACAACTAATGGGCATCGATTAAGCATGCTTTTAAACCAAAAACAGCAGCGATTACTACCCAAACGAACTCCATACCATGCTAGACGGGTTATACTAACCTCGAACAACGTGTTAGAATACTCCTTGGACAATGGGTATTCCAGTTTTAAGTGATTCGAACTCAATCGAACACTTTTACGGCGCTGCAGATCAGAATTTTCAACATTAAACTAACTTCAGCACTTTGGGAATGAGTGAATTTTCAGCACTTAAACAACTTGGGCATTCTAATATTGAAGTCGAGTAAGCATGGGTAAGCTAAATTTGAGGTTAACAAACCATGGGCAACGACGAAAACTTACCGAAAACACTAAGCGACGCCGAAACACCCAAGAACGCCGCTGAACAGAAGTAAAAACGTGAGAGAACGAGCTCCAAGGTGCTGCCTCACGAGATCTAACCAAAATCGAGCCAAGAGACACTTAGATCGGCTTTAAATCACAAGGATAGGGAAGGGAAGCGGCTTACCCACGAGCTTTTAAGGCTGAAAACGCACAAAGGGGAAGGGAGGGATTCACGCGCGGAGAGAGAGAGAGATGCCGACGGAGAGGATGGGCGGCGACTGCGCGAGCTCCGACGACAGCTGCGGCGGCGCTACAACACGGAGAGAAAGGAAGAAGGTTGCGCGCGGGCTAGGGTGTTGGCCGGCGACGCGAACACGAAGAGAAGAGGAGAGGGAGAATCGCACACGCGGGGGAGGGCTGCTGAACTCACGAAAAAAAAAAGGAGGGAGGAAGAGAGAAAAAAAAGAGAATGGGCTAGGGTTTTTTTTTTCCTTCTTGAATTTCCTTTTCTTTCTTTTTCTTTTAAATAAACCCTTAAGAAATAAAACCCATTTAAAATAGGAATCATATCCCATCTAGGAATTTATTTAAAAACTTAAACTCCTGAAAGATTCGGGAAAGAAAATAACCCAACTGATTTGGGATTCGGGTCTTTTGATATTTAAAATAAATATCAAATATTAAATTTCCAAACTTTAGGAAATTAAAGATTTAATTAAAAATCTCTTTTCCTTAAATTATAGAAGTTTAAATTAACGACCCAAGGCTAAGCTTAAATTCTAATTTTCCAAATTAGAATAAGAACGTTCAACAGATCCCAAAAGGGTCCGATTTCAAAACGCGGGGCGTTACATTATTAAATGAACTTCCCTCTTTTACCCTATAGTTTTAATATCATTTAATTAAACTAATTTAAAACTTATAATTAATTAATCATAAAATTGAATATCACATATTCAATTATTTTTCTCTCACATATACTATAGTATTAATGTGTATTCAATGAGCATTAATTTTAACCTATAGTTTTAATATGAATCTAATTCATATTAAATATTCCTTAGTAAATTTACCTCAACACCTTATATGAGCAACCTGTGGGACCTTATGGACCTACAGTTCAGAAGCTCCAACGATATGAGATTAATTTATTAAACTCATTAATCAATTAACCAATATTCGTTAACTGTTGTTCACTCAGCTAAAGAACCACAGTTGCACTCTTCTGACTGCAGATATATTTTTGTGTCCATGGGTATTGACCAATAACAGCAAGTCAGTCCTTCACGTGTGTTCGTAACCCCAACTAGGTCAAATTACCGTTTTACCCCTGGGTTACCTCTATATCCTTAAGTCCACAGTGCTCCTCTAATGAACAACTTGTTTGAGGTCCAACCTACAAACAGAAATCCCTTTCGTGCCATAGAGAGGGTAGGGCCCTTTGTTCAAGACCCGAAGACACCACTTAAGGGAACACACCTTTACTTACCATGATATCGGGAATGAGTGAATTCCATCTTATGTGATTATGTTCCCAGCTCCCCACTCGATCTTGTCCCCAAAATGGTAGGTTTATTGAGTCGACGTGTAGGCCACTCTCACCCATACAAATCAAAGGACAACCCCTCGTAAAAAGGAGTCCATAACCCACTCAGGATTGAGACTAAGTTGCCTAGGTCATCCTGGTGAAATAGAAACCTAACTAGTCAACAGTGTTACAACTAGTGGTTAACTATTTCGCAGTCCGATCTTATGCAAACTTCATTGCACAGGATACCCCCACTCGCATGTCCCCTATATGAATCTTTGGATCATTTCGTTTGTATCACAATACAAGGTGGGTCGTATCCATAGTGTCACCAGGATAAGGTACCTAGGCTTATCCCTAGACTATAGACCTTTTAGGCTGTATCTTGAACATTGATCACCATATGTCCCCACATACTAGTTCAAGTCTCATACTAACAACCTAGGATGCTCAATTTATTGGATTAGAGTTATTTAGGCAAAATATACGCAATACAAACAATAATAAATGAATAATACATGAATTATCATTTTATTAATGTTCGGTCAAATGTTCACATTTACTATCCACGAGTTTTAGGGCATAAAACCCAACATATAAATATAATGTACTCTTTTTCCTTCACTAGGGTTTTTCCTAGTAAGATTTTAACGAGGTATGTATTTTATATATAATGAATATCTAAGGGGGAGTGTTGTAAATATACCTGGTATATATTAGATATCCATATTACTCCATTAGCTTTAATCAACCCATAATTGTAGATATTCTTCCCCATGACTCTCCCTCTCCCTTATTAATAGCCATGAGACTCTCCCTCTCCCTTATTAATAGCCATGAGACTCTCCCTCTCTTCTATTTTAAGTATTTTGAGGTGTAACCTACCGCATTGTATTAGTATAAATAGGGGTTGTATGAAGTATGAAAAATACACACATGAATGAAAAGACATTTGCTCTATTTTTTCCCTACTTTGCTCTCTCAATTTCTCTCTTAGTTGTTCTATTGCTCTTCACGTTTTATAGCACTCTTAATATTTTGATGGTTAATTATAGAAACAATGCAAATTAATTTCAATCCTAAATATAGACAATCCCGTTAAAAGAAACGTAAGCTTACAAAATTGAACCCTTAAAAATAGGAGTACATTTGGATCATAAAATAATTATAATATACCGGTTCAAATTTGTGTTTAAAATTTTCAACCAAAAAATTAGGAAATGTGATTTCAAAACTTTAAGATCCCAAATATAGACAATCATATATATTTTTTTATTTTAAAATGTAGCCTTTTTAAAAACTAAACATTTCACATTTATGAGAGGGAAAATAACTATGTAATTTAAATAAAATTTTAAAAATCTGAGTAAAACAAAACCTCCACGAGTATAACCAAGTAAGGATAAGATCCCATGGTCATATATAATCAATTATATTTTAAAAAAAAATTAAGTTTTTAAAAATCAAATATCCTTTGTGTTAATAGACTGACTAATAATCACGTAATTCACAAAATTAAAAAATTAAGAGTAAAATAAAATCTACAGGTTGAATTTTTTGTTTTAATTTTTTTTTTTAAAAAACTAAGAAATTTCATTTTGTATTGATTTCAAATTTAAATTTAAATAAATATAGAAGGAAAAAAAAAAACCAACATACAATCACATTGAAGAAAAATCTAAATCAGTAAGGGATATACCCTAATATTTGGTTGCCTAATTATGAAAACAATCTAATTTAATTTCATGCCCATAAATATAAACCATCACATTAAAAAAAAAAAAAAGTTTATAAAACTAAACCTTTTTAAAAAAAAGTTATATCATGAAACAATTGTAATCAACAGATTGTTTTGTTTTGTTTTTTTTTTTTTTTAATTCAACTTAAAAATTAGGAAATGTTATTTTAAATTATCAAGAAATCAAATATAGACAATCAGAAACTAAAAAAAAAGTTTTGTAAGAAGAAAAAACCTTGTAAAATAACTATGTAATTCAAAAATGAAAGAATAATCTGGATTAAAATAAGATCTCGCCAACTAAGCAGAAGATAAGATCTACACGTTGATCTCTTTTTTATTTTCCAAATTTCAAACCAAAAAAAAAATTCCATTTAAAATTTTTAAGGGTCTAAATATAATTAATCACAATAAAAAATGTTTATAATTTGATTTTAATTCGTAAATATACCCAATCACAATTTTTTTTAAAAAAAAATGTTAAGAATTTAAAACTAAACCATTCAAATATGGGAGCAAATTTATATTATGAAATAATTGTATTAGGTAGGGTCGAATTTATGTTGGAAATTAACAATAAAAAAACTTGAAATTATTAATTGAAACTTTGAACACAACTTTTAAAAAAAATGATAGTTTCTAAAAATGAAACTCTTTCACGTTAATGAAATGGTAAATAAATCTTCTAAACAAATGGTAAATACATGTGCATTTCAATAATCATTAAAAAAAACATACTAAAATAAAATCTAGAGATTTGAAACTTTTACTTAATTTACCAACAAAAATTAGGAAATGTGCTACTAAAAAAAATTAGGAAATGTGATTTAATGATGATTTGAGATTTGAAAAAAAAAACTATTGAATTCAATTTTAAAACTTTTTTTTTTCTTTTTACAATAATGTCATTTTAAAATTTCGTCATGTCAATATGAAAAAAAAAAAAAAAGTGTTTAACCTCTTGGAAAAATGGAAAAATCAGAAAATAATTTACTCTTTATATTTTGGTAACTATTTATAAAAATAATATAATTTCTAAAGTCATAAATATAAAAAAATCAAAGTTTTTGTTATAGGAACTGAAAAAAAAAATCTTTTAAATGGTATTAGAAATGTAAACCTAAATATACTTTTTATATAGATAATGTATCATACTTAGAAAACAAAGAAATAGTGTATATGAGTAATTTAGCAATGAGAGAAACAAAATAATTCTTAATTAACCTAGATAACAGAATTTTGAGCACAAAATTTACTTAATGCTTTAGTTATGACAATATACAATTAAAGATGATGTAATAAAAGAAAATTAAAAAGGACAAATCAATGATGAATCCTATTATGAATTACAAATTATATGATGTAGGTCTACTGAGTCGTAACAAAAAAAATTGCCCTTACATTAATATATAATGTGTTTGAGATATGTAATTCATCATTCACATGAAACCTCATGCTATTATTAATTGACATAGAAATTTTTAAAAATATCCCAAAAAAATTCGCTCAGTAGATAATACGTCAGTTACCATCTCGAAAATCAATGGTTTGATCTCTCACTCATGCAATTAATTTATTGAACATTTAAAATGCAAAACATTTTTTTATACATTAAATTTGGTTTCTGTAATTTGTTCTTTCTTTTACTTTAGTCCATTATTCATATTAAAAAAAAAATTATCACATCATATTAATCTGATTTACTAATTAATAAATACCGAAAAAAATAATTTTGGGAGAACATTTTTTAAAGTATTATATGTATTTGAAACTTTCTATGAAGATGCATTTTACATAGTAGTTTATTAATTTGTATATATTTTAATATTAGGAAAATATGGATGGTGATAGAAAAAGGAAAACATATGTCCCACTTTCTCAAGAAGAAAGAAGAAGAACAATTGATCGGTCTATACAATCAAAGAAAAAAAAAGAAAACTTGGACAAGGAAACAATCATCATACTAAAAGAAAGAATGATCTAGAGAGGGGCGCTGAAATCGTTCCTATTGGATCGTGCGTGGCAGCTGGGTGAAAGCGGAGCCAACAAGTTCAGTTGAACAGTGTAACGAGTCTAAGGTTACAGAAGCGTTCGCCAACTTTGATAGAAAACCACAATGATTCCAAACTGAACTTCCCTCGGCCTTCGCCACTTCAAACGACCCCTCTCTCTTCACATGGTTCACGAACCCACTGTTGGGAATGACTTTGATATTTACTTGGATATTTTGGCCTTTTGGTGTTTTACTTTATATTTGTCCCACATGGAAAGATTTGGAGTTGGGAAGAGTGTTTTTATACAATCACTCTTCCTTACTCTTATAAAAGTGGTTAAGGATGGTACCTAGACCTCTTCCTACACGAGCTTGCCACTGTCGTCAATCGATTGGATGAATGGGTTTGGGTAATCGCGCTTGAGTGTAATGAAGAGACGGGTTTTATTCTTTGGCCAAAATATTTTTTTATTTTATTTTATTTTTCCTACAGCCCACGTGTCACGGTATTGTTGCGTCCACGTGTCTGGTTCGGTTCACAGTCCGATTTTGGTTCATCGTTGGTCTGGCTCGTCCACGCTGAAGCTATCCGTTCATTGACTGTAAATTTTGTATTTGTTGACCGCTTGTTCCGCTCGTTGACCGTCAAATCCGCCCGCGTGGACTACTCCGATGGTGACACGTGGCAGTCGCTTACCTCATTTTGTGGGAAAGTTGTTGTCAATTGGCCTATATAAGTACCTTCTGAGCAGAGTGGAAGATCATCGCTTTTCATTCGATCTTTCTTCATTTCCTTCATTCCAATCCTTTTCTCTTGAGTGCACGAATGAGGAGGGTGTTGTTTTAACCTTGGGGAGATACCTGCGTAAACGATTTAGCGCCGTGATCGTGCTGAAATTGCTTTCAAGGCAGTGGTTCCATCCACGACACAACAATTGTTTCTCCCATTTTCTTCTACAAGTTGAAAGCAATTTAAAGTTGTCCATCAAATCCGGTAAGGTGCTTCCAGATCTATCCAAGCTAGAACCTCTGGATGGTTCTAACTATCGTCGTTGGTCTAAGAAGCTGCTCATTTTCTTCGAACAACTAGAGGTCGACTACATTCTGACCATCGCTTATGCGGAAAAAATGAGCAACACCTGCCACTGATCTGTAAAAATCTAAGGAGGTCCAGCCTGATCCACACAGTTCTAAGGAGGTTCTAACAGTTCCTCAAAAATCAAAGGGCGGTGTTGACATTGATCCAGAAAAATTCAAGAAAGACAACAAGACGGTTCGCGATCATCTTCTCAATCACATGAATGATTTATTGTTCGACTTGTTCGTTGTTCACAAGTCATCTAAGGTAATATGGGACACTCTGGAGTCTAGATATGGTAGCGATGATGCAGGCAGGAAAAAATATGTGGTCAGAAAGTGGTTGCAGTTCCAAATGGTGGATGACAAAACAGTGATGGACCAGGTTCACGAGTATGAGAATATGGTGGCAAACATTCTGATCGAGGGTATGAAGATGTGCGAGATTCTTCAGGCGAATGTCCTGCTCGAGAAATTTCCTTCTTCATGGAGCAACTATCGGAACCATTTAAAGCACAAGAAGAAGGACCCGGCGTTACAAGAACTGATCAAACCACATGCGAACTAAAGAAGCCAATAGGCAAAAGGATAAGTTGCAATCTAAGTCTTTTAATTTAGTTAATGCTAATTTAGTTGAATCTTCTGTTGCATCAAAAGGTAGGTTTAAAAATAAAAATAAAGACAAATCCTCGCAGAAGAAGAACCGAGAAGGAGAAGTCCAAGCTGATATGTTATGTCTACGGAAAACCAGGGCACAAATCCTATCAGTGCAACCAGAGGAAAGGGAAACCAAATCGGAAGCCTGGTGGTGCACAAGCTAACGTTGTTGAAGCAGACGATATCATTGTTGCAATGGTGGTGGAGGCTAACTTGGTGGAAAATAAATCAGACTGGATTCTTGACACTGGCGCCTCAAGACACTTCTGCTCAAACCAAAGTCTGTTCCACGAGTTCTATGACACTGTTGGCGGAGAATGTGTATACATGGGGAACTCAGCCATAGCTGGAGTTCTTGGGAAATGGAAGGTTCTCTTGAAACTTACTTCTGGAAAACTTTATCTCTAAATGATGTGTTGTATGTCCCTTCATTGCGTAGGAATCTAGTGTCTGGAAGTCTGTTGAACAGGGCAGGACTTAGAATTGTGTTTGAAGCTGACAAAGTTGTAAAAATGGTGACTTTGTTGGTAAGGGGTATTTAGTCGATGGTCTTTTTGTTTTAAATAGTGTCACTATTTCTACTGAAATGAATGAAAGTACGTCTCGTTCTGCTTATATTGTTGAATCTGTTGATGTGTGGCGTGGTAGACTAGGTCATGTGAATATTGCATCAATTAAAAGGCTTAAAAATTTTCATCTTCTTAATGTATCTGAGACACCTGAAAATAGTAGATGCTCTGTATGTGTAGAGACAAAATTTGAAAAAAAAAAAAAAAACTCTTTAAGCCTGTTACAACGAGATGTACTGAACTACTTTAATAATTCACTCTGATCTAGCTGATTTCAAAAACACTACTAGCAAAGGTGGCAAAAACTATTATATATCTTTTATCGATGACTTCGATACACAAAAATATATTTTCTGAAATCAAAAGATGAAGCTAGTAGCATGTTTAGGAAATACAAAGCAGAAATAGAAAACCAACTAGATAAAAAGATTAAAAGGTTAAGTTCCGATAGGGGAGGTGAATACAGTGATAAGTCTCTCAAGGAGTTTTGTCAATCAAATGGGATTATCCTTGAGAGTACTGCACCATATTCCCCTAAAAAAAATGGCATAGCGGAACGTAAAAATAGATCATTAAAGGAAATGATGAATGCTATGTTATTAAGTTCTGGATTGCCTAACAGTATGTGGGGGGGGAGCTGTGCTTTCTGCCTGATTCATTCTTAACAGGGTTCATCACAAAAAACTAGATAAGACACCATACGAACTCTGGAAAGGATATTTACTGAACCTGCGCTATCTGAAGGTATGGGGGTGCTTATAGCTAAAGTTGCATATCCGGTATTCAAGAAACCTACGATAGGATCTAAAGCCTTTGATTGTGTGTTTATTAGGTATGCTCATAATAACGCTGCATATAGGTTTATGTGTTTGGATGATAATTCAATTTGTGAATATAGAGCTGTTGAATTTTTCGAACATATTTTTCCTCTAATTAAGACAGTTAATGAGTCAGATAATATCTCATGATCTAGTCAGGTGTCTATTTGTCCTCCATCTACTGTTGATATTATGCATGAATCTGAACCTAGGAGAAGTAAGAGAAAAAGAACTCAGAAAGATTTTGGATCAGATTTTTTAACTGTTTTTCTTGTTGAAAACTTAGATAAAATAAACGATCAATATGCATGCATGTATCTAATAGATGAGGATCCGAAAACCTACCAAGAAGGCTTAAAATCAGTAGATTCTAGTTTCTAGAAAGAGGCAATTAAAAGTGAACTGGATTCTTTAATTATGAATCAAACTTGGAACTTGGTAGATTTACCTAAGGGAAATAAACCTATTAGGTGTAAGTTATCTTTGTCTTAACCCATCACACAAGCAATACAAACAATTGCACAAATCCAATCAATTTTGCAAACAATCAACCAAAGAACCCTAATAAACTATTGATTATGTTTAGCAACGATGTTTTAGAGGTTTAGAGGAACAACCACCGAAGGGTGATCAGCTACTTCTCCTCTAAAATGAGACACTTCTCAGTCAACTCTAATTCCAGAATAACTCATATTCCCATAGATGTTAACCATCGTTGTTCGGTCAAGGACTTGTTAACAAATTAACTTATCCCCTTAAGTGTAACCCCTCCCACTTTCAGATCTCAGAGGCATGAACCAACAGGCTACCGTTAGGAAAGACAACTGTTGATACTTAGCCTAAGTGACCCTATCCTATTCAGGAGTGCACGGTATTACGAATCTTATGATCATGCCCTCCGGAGGGGTGGTTGCTCCAGGGCAACACGCAGGCGGATCATAAGACTCTCACAGTGTGACCTAGGGATGGAGATCGAAGGATACGTTGACACGTGTCCCGCTTCCACTTACTATGGACACTTTCCCCATTCACCTTGTTATTGACCCATGCAAACACTTTTCGAAGGGAGGCCGCGCTTAAAACGATATGAAGCCGAGCATGGATCTCACATTGTGAATATAGGGACATGGGAGCAAAACACGATTTAAATCAAGTTTTGAAATTTTCCACCCACTAAAGTGACCTATCGTATATTTTAGGGTTTATTAAACTTAGATAAATCCGACTAAGTCAATCTATCTAAGTCTAATCCTATTATAACTATTATAATAAGATCTTTTGTCTGATGTCTAGGTGAATTAAACATTTTTTTATTAACCTAGTGACCATTATCTAACATTAAACTATGATTAGTTCAACTTCGATGTTCCAAGTCAGTTCCCAGGTAGGAGGTGTTCCGTAAACCGTTAACTTAAATACCCCCAACCTTAGACAAAACATCACTAGTAAAGTTCCCTTATAATCATAGTAATGTTGGTCCTACTTAGTTAATTAAAACTATTTTAAACTAAATAAGAAAATATTCTAATCCTATTAGAATGTGACCTTAGGTCTAATTAATTTTAACTCATTAAAATCAATCAAATTAACCTATGGTCCTATGTGTGCATGCATTTCTTGATTATAGATTGACAGTTTTTAATCATTAATTTTCAACTATTCAAATTTTAATGATTAGCCCTATAATCATGCATACTATAGTTTAATTTAATTAACAGTCATATTCTAATTAATAAATTAAGCTATAAAATTTAATTTGCATTGCATGAATCTAATATAACAATTATATTAAAATTATGGATGTTTCATGCTCAATGCAACTTTGATTTCCTTATTAATAAATATAACAATTATATTATTGCCAATCAAGGTAAATCATAGTAGCATACTGCAAACAACTTATTAAATATAACTTATTATATTTAACTAAGTAATTTAATGCATCATGCTTTTCCCTTTTCATGAATTTAACATAACTCATATATATTAAATACTCATGAAAATAAACCATGCATTTCAAACCATATATTATAATCTAATTATAACATACATTAAATGCATGAGCATGCTTTATAACATAAGGTGGGATTTCTAATATTATATGACATCCATAAAACATATAAAACAGCATATGAACCGGTTAATTGGCCCCTAGGATAAAATTAAAGCTTAAATTACAATAATAAAGCAAAATTCTATCCTATTACAACCTTTTGCAGCTCCGAACCGGACCAAAACTGCTCCAAACGTGCCAAAACCATCCAAACCGGGTCAAAACCACTCAAAATTGGGTTAAAACCTCTTGAACCAACTAGAAAACCACTGAACAAGTCAAAACCGCCGCCCAGTCAACGAACCAGTCAATAAACCGGCCAAAAGTCAAAGAACCGCTTGAACTGCGGGCGAACCATTGAGCCAGTCAACTAACAGCCGAACAGCGTGCAAAAGTGGTTGAACCGGACCGTCCTTGTGAACCGACCATCTGAGCCGCGTGCATCTGCGAACTGCGCCTACTGATGCCAGCGACGCGAGCGCTGACGTCAGCCCTCGTCTGAAATGCGCAATTTCGCGTTTTTTTCCTGCGATTTCCAGCCACCATTTTTTGCGATTCCAGCCGTTGTTCTTCACCGTTTTCCACCATTTTTGGCCAAATTTGGTCCCAATCTTCATCGTTTTTCAGGCTATACTAGACTCGAACTTACAGAGACTTGAAATTTACAATTTAATGCCATAAAATGCAAGGGCCTTTACATTTGATCGAATAAAAAATTTGTAAATCTAAGGCCAAATTAACCTCCAGTTCATAGCAAATTTAACATTCATAATGCAAAATTAAATCCCACCATCCAAGCCAATCGCAAATTCCTAATCGATATGGCTCTGATACCAATTGAAGGGTTAAAATCCCTAACGCAGCGGAAACCATCAGAGGACCAAATATATTTAAACATCAATTGAAATACTAATATGACGAAAACAAATAAATTACAGCAAACTTAATCTAATTTAATCATGTTGTAAAGGGCTATAAACATGCTTAATTTGAAATATAATTACCTAGATCTAATCTAAGACTAATCCCTAACATCCTAAGGAATAGAGAGACTTACTAGCGATGTCGTTCTTGATCGTTTTTGCCAAATTCCACCACTTTACTGAAAATTCCAGCACCACGAACTCCTTGCTTTGATTTCACCACGAAAACCACCAAAAAGGAAACACTGGTATTCTATTGAGGCTTACCGTTGAAGTTTCTTGTGGGAGAAAACAATTTACTAAGGATTGAAAAACAAAAGTTCTCTCTGGAATTCTTTTTCTCAGACGTAAGAGAGTGAGGGAGAAGATCAAAATCATCTTTGCATATCAATAGGGGAAGAGAGAATTGAAGAACCACTTGTGCCCCACGATCAGGTAACTGACACAGTTACCTGATATTTTGTTTTTTAATAAAATTAAAAACCAAAATTAATTTTAATTTAATTAATAATAATAATAATATTAATTAAATTAACATTAACCAATTTAAATCAAATTTAAATTATGTTAATTACAAAAATGAATTTCTCTCCTTTTAACCCTATTGTTTTAATATCAATTAATTAAATCGAATTTAATTAAACTAAATTAAAACTTATCATTAATTAATCATATAATTGAATATCACATATTCAATTATTATCTCTCACATATACTATAGTTTTAATGTCCATCCAATGCACATTAATTTTAACCTAGAGTTTTAATATGAATCCAATTCATATTAAATATCCTTAGTAAATTTACCTCAACGCCTTACACGAGCTACCGGTGGGACCTAATGGACCTACAGATCAGAAGCTCCAACGATATGAGATTAATTGGCTAAACTCATTAACCAAGTTAATCAATATTCGTTAACTATGGTTCACTCCACTGTAGAACCACAGCTGCACTCTTCTCACTGCAGATATGTTTCTGTGTCCACGGATATCAACCAATAACAGCAAGTTAGTCCTTCACATGTGTCCATAACCCCAGCTAGGTCAAATTACCGTTTTATCCCTAGGTTACCTCTTCATCCTTAAGTCTCAGTGCTCCTCTAATGAACAACCTATTTGAGGTCCAACCAACAAACAGAAGTCTCTCTCGTGTCATAGAGAGGGCAGGGCGCATTGTTCAAGACCCGAAGACACCATTTAAGGGAACACACCTATACTTACTCTAGAGTCGGGAATGAGTGAATTCCATCTTGTGTGATTATGTTCCCAGCTCCCCACTCGGTCTTGTCCCCAAAATGGTAGGCTTATTGAGTTCGGCTTGCAGGCCACTCTCACTCATACAAATCAAAGGATAATCCCTCGTGAACAGAAGTCCACAACCCACTCAGGATTGAGACAATGTTGCCTAGGTCATCCTAGTGAAATAGAAACCTAACTAGTCAACGGTATTACAGCTAGTGGTTAACTATTTCGCGGTTCGGCCTTATACAAAGTCATTGCATAGGATACCCCCACTCGCATGTCCACTACACGAATGTGTTGGATCATTGCGTTTATATCATAATACAAAGAGGGTCGTATCCATAGTGTCACCAGGATAAGGTACCCAGCCTTATCCCTATACTATAGACCCTTTAGGTTGTATCTTGAACAGTGATCCCCGTATGTTCCCACATACTAGTTCAAGTCTCATACTAATAGCCTATGAAGTTTAGTTTATTGGATTAGGGTTATTTAGACAAGATTACTCAATACAAACAAAATAAATTAATAATACATCATTTTATTAATGTTCGGTCAAATGTTACATTTACTATCTTCGAGTTTTAGGGCATAAAACCCAACATATAGCTCTCGAGCTTGCAAGGCAAGAGGTGAAATGGCTGAGAAGTTTGCTTCAAGACGTACCATGGGAGGGAGAAAAAATGGAGATTGGCGTCGGGAACTTCAGTTCAGCGACATCGATTGGAGGTTAAATGATGACTGAGTTCAACCTTCACGCGAAAAAAGAAAATGGATGCTTCAATAATGCAGTGATGGTCGGCGTCTGAGTGGCATGAGAAAGAAAATGGAAGCTTAAGTGGTGGCAACGATGAGAGCTTGAACGAGATAAAAATGGGTTAAGGTTGAGAGAAAGAGATGGAGATGGAGACGTTGAGAGAGAGAAAAGAAGAAGGGTTGGCGGCTGGCTTATCTTCATGTGAGAAAAAAAAAAAGAAAACTAGGGTTAGAAGGCAAACTTAATGAATGGTATGAGCTAATGGGCTGTGAGTTTTAAAAACGGGCTGGAGAAGTGGGTTGTGAGTTTAAACTTCAATCATTAAATTGGGCTATGGTTAAATATATTATATTTAGTAATAGTTCGGTTCGGTTCGGTTTTTTCAGTTTTTTTAAAGTGTGAACCGAGAACCGAACCGATGACATCAATTTTCTGTATTTATGAATCGAGGAACTGATTTTTTTATTAAAAAAAAATCTAACCGAACCAGTCAGTTCAATTCGGTCTGATTCGTCAATTCAGCTTGGTTTTTGCACACCTCTACTTTCAACTATATTTTTATGATACCATGAATGAAATTCAAAATCGAATTGAAAGATTAGGAGTTGTTGGGTTGAATGAAAGAATTACCGAGAAAATAGTAGAAATTTTAAGAGTCAATCCATATGCTCAATTTTTCTGAAGCCTACAAGATCTCCAATCAATTGAAGACGCTCATATTCATATAGCTACAGATGTACAAGTAGACCAACGTGTCTATAACTTAGCTACAATGGATCAAGTAGCTGCTATTTGGATTGAAGGAAACAATAACAACATTCCATTCAAAAGAGACATTGTAGTGCATGCACATTCTGGAAGACGGATACAACATTATTTTAGTTGTTATGACCCACTACGATATCCTTTACTTTTTTCATATGGAGAGGCTAGCTGGCATCAGGACATCAAAAGAAATGTTAGGGGAAATGATGGCGATGGTATCTACAAGAATTTGACAGAAGGAACATCCAACATTGTTCAAATTGATAGCATAGAAGACATTATCAACCGTGAAAATCAAGGTTAGTTTATTTTACCATTATAATTTTAGTAACAAATGTTCTTCAAAATTTATGAAGATTTAAATTATTCATAATATAAGATTCTTCTTTTAAATTTCATAGGAATCAAGGACGATCGTCTAAGGTTTCATGTAGGAAATATTATTGCTACAAGCTACAAATACGTCCATCAACTCCATCAATATTGCTTCAAGTCAGTCGTCTTTTCTAACAATATGTTGTCGTATAAAGCTCGAAACAACAAGACTTGATTTTTACAAGACACAACAATCACACATTCGATCTGAGCTATACAAGGCATTGTTGACATTGTAAATGCAGGAGAAACAAGGGGCGATAAAGTTGGAAAACGCATCGTTCTTCCTTCAACATTTATCGGAGGTCCAAGAGATATGCGACGTTGATATTTAGATTCCATGACATTAGTACAACATTCTGGAAAGCCAGATCTTTTCATAACATTGACATGCAATTCTGATTGGAAAGGAAAATAACTAATGGAAGGGCAAATTGCTCAAGATAGGTCAGATCTAACGTCAAGGGTCTTTGGAGGAAAGTTAATGGACTCAAAAGACCAAATTGTGAATAGAGAAAATTTTTGGAAAAGTGGCAGCTTTTGTATATGTAATTGAATTTAAAAAACAAGGCCTTCCACATATGCATATTCTGGTCATCTTCAAAAATGGTTACAAGATCACCAATGCTGACAAGTATGATGACTATGTTTAGGCAGAAATTCCAAATAGCCAAACAAATCCTACTCTTCACAGTGTTGTTTTAAAGCACATGCTCCATGACCCATGCAGAGAAAATAATAAAACATGTCTTTGCATGATCAATAGAAAATGTAAATTCCATTATCCAAGACAATTTTGTGAAAAGACAATGCAAGGAAAAGATGCATGTCCAATATATCGAAGGAGAGATGACGGAAAATAGGTATTTATGATAATAGCATTTATTTAATGTTTTATGTTTAATTGATCATATATATATATTATTGTACTTCATTTAGTAAAATTAATATTTCAATCATATTTTAAAATTAATATTAAATTTCCAAAATTTGAAGGTAACTCTAAGGAAGAAGACTTTTGATAATCGATGGGTGGTCCCTTATAATCCGTACCTAATTTTGAGATACAATTGTCACATCAATGTAGAAATATGTTCAGGATTGAAAGCTGTTAAATATTTGTATAAGTATATCTACAAGGGACATGATAGAGCAGCAGTATATATATCGCATGATAGTGATAGTAAAGGTATCGATGAGATAAAATGTTACCAAGATGCAAGATGGGTATCTTCACAAGAAAGCCTTATGGAGAATTTATGATTTTTGGTTGAATGAAATATCTCCTCCGGTGATAAACTTACAGCTTCACCTACCAAATAGGCAATGCGTTTCTTATTGGGAAAACCAGAATTTGAAGAAACTAATCCATTGGGATCATGTTTCTAAGACTATGCTAACAGAATTCTTTTGTATGTGTCAAATAAATGGAACTGTACGTAATTTTTTATACAAAAAAATTCCAGAGCATTATGTATGGGATAAACAGTTGCGAATATGGAAGGAAATAAAAAAATGAGTGGTTATATCACGCATGGTAGGAGCAAACCCAAGAGAAGGAGAAAGATATTACTTGTGCTTACTGCTCAACCATGTTAGGGGACCAACATCATTTGAGTATTTATTGATTGTCAATGGAAAAAAAATGTAAACATTTTAAGGGGCAACACAAGAAAGAGGACTTTTAGAGTCTGACCAAAGTGTGCTAGCATGTTTAGATGAAGCAGTATCATTTGAGATGTCATTCTCTTTTAGAATACTTTTTGCTACGTTGTTAATATTGTGAACCTATTGATGTGCGAAAATTGTGGGAGGATTATTTTGAAGCATTATCAGCCGATTATAGAAAAGATGAGCCAGAAAATGTGGATTATCAAATGCAATGTACTTTACGAGATGTGAAAATATTCTTGGAGCCAATGGGCAAGGAAATCACCATTTATGATTTACCAGAAATCAAAGATAACTCAATATGTGAAAATATGGGATATATGAAAGATATATTGGATGAGCAATCAATTGAAGTCCTAAAAGAAGATATTCAAGTGTCATTAAATAAAGTTGAATGAAGAACAAAAAATTGCATTTCATACAATAATTGATAGAATCATCAATAATAAAACTGGGGTATTCTTTGTTGATGGGTCAAGAGGAACAGGAAAAACATTTTTATATCGTGCATTGCTAGCTACTATGAGGTCAAGAAGAATGATAGCAATTGCAACAGCAACATCAGGTGTTGCTACTTCAATTATGCCAGGAGGATGAAATGATCACTCTCGATTTAATATACCACTACAAGCAAATGAATCGTCCATATGCAATATCTTTAAGTAGAGTAATAGAGCACAGTTGATTAGACAAGCAAAACTCATTAAATGGGATGAAACACCAATGGCAAAAAAGTCAACTATAGAAGATGTTGATAGAACGTTTAAGGATATAATGAAAAATTTAGAACCATTTGGAGGAAAGGTTGTTGTATTTGGAGGAGATTTTCGACAAGTACTTCTCGTTGTTCCACAAGCAACAAGACAACGAACTATTAATGAAAGCTTGGTGAAGTCATACCTTTGGAAGCAAATGGAAAAAATACATTTGACAAAAAATATGAGGGCTCACAATGACCATCAATTTGCAGAATATCTATTAAAGATTGGCAATGGAACAGAACCATCAATAGTTGAAGACTATATTTGCCTACCAGAAGATATTGTCCTGACAGATGAAGCTGATGACGATGCAGTATTTAAATTAAATATTGTTTATCCTGATCTCACAAAAAATGCAACTTCGGTAGAATATTTAACAAAAAGGGCAATTTTATCAACCACAAATGAGTATGTTGATGAGATCAACAATAAGATGGTTCACCTGTTTCCTGGAAAAATAGAGGAATTCATGAGTTTTGATGAGGCAATTGATGACACGCATAATTACTATCAGGAGGAATTCCTCAATTCATTATTGCCCAATGGTGTTCCTCCACACAAGTTGATACTAAAAAAAAATTGTCTCATTATTCTTTTAAGAAACTTTGACCCATCCAATGGTCTATGTAATGAGACTAGAATGGTTTGTCGAGAATTTCGCAAAAACATCATTTATGCAGAAATCACAGTTGGGCAACATGTAGAAAAACATGTCTTCCTTCCACGTATACCAATGAGTCCAGCAAATGATGAAGGATATCTATTCAAGTTCAAAAGAAAGCAATTTCCAATTCGAATTTGCTTTGCCATGACTATTAATAAGGCTCAAGGACAAACAATCCCTAATGTGGGAATTTATCTTCCTCAACGTGTTTTCTCGCATGGACAACTATATGTGGCACTTTCTAGAGGGATATCTGCAGCAACAACAAAGGTCTTGGTAAAATCAAAGGATCATTTGACCAAAAACATTGTATATAAAGAAGTTTTACTTTGTAAGATAATGTCATTAAGTTTCATTTATTTATTTTTTCTGCAATGTTTCAAGATGTTTATTTTTTTAATAGAATTGTTTCAAGATGTTACTTATTGTATTGCATTTTAAACTAATTATCGTAAAACTTTTCCTACCATTTGCTTAATTTGACTTTTACCAATAAATTAGTCTATATTACAAAATGTATGTTATAATTTCATAAAAATATTATTCTATGTTATCAATTTAACCAAGATCACTATCACTATTAACAAAAAGTGACAATAGAAAATAAATAAAAATCTAACAAAAAAACAACCTAATTTAATTCAATTAATTATTGTTCGAACAAATTAACATGTGACCTATTAAAAAAAGATTATTCAATAACATAGAACAAATTTCCTTCCTTATTTTGTAAATTAATTATACTTTTTTAAAAATTCAACATTATTCTAAAATAATTTTAATTAAGAAAAATTACACGTGCATTGCACGTGGTGTAAAACTAGTAAATAATAAATCCTTAAAACTAACCAAATCGGAGGGTGAGGTAAGAAGAGATTTATGCTCTGTTTGACATCCATAATTGAATGGAAATGATTTTAAATTCCAGGATTTAAAAAAACGAAAATGATTTTAAAATCCTAATCTTGTTTGGAACCCAATGGATTTTTAATGGATTTTAAATCAGTAAAAATAACATTTCTTGTTTGGAAGTTTGAAAGAAATGAAAAGAAAACAATAATTTTACAATTACACCCTTATAATTATAATTATTATTAAAAAGAATTAATATCCCTATTTTTTCTATGTATTTATTAGGTATTTTAAAAAGAATAAAAGTTAAATAAATATAAAAATCGAAATCCAAGTTAAAAAGTAATAAAAAAATTTAAAAAAAAAAAACAAGTTAACGTAATAAATCAACCAACCAAATCATTTTTTCTATGTATTTATTACGTATTCATTTTGTTTTCATCAATTCAACCAAATCAGAAGGGTAAAATTGGAATGTGATTTATTTTCATTCAAAATCCTGCCAAATCCGACCTATTTTGGACGGAAAATATTTTGAGGCAAAACAAGATTTCAAATCAGATTGGATTTCAAATTCTATTTTTTTTGGTTCTAACCAAACACTGGAAATGATTTTAAATCCATTTTGATTTTAAATCCTCCCAAATCATAGCGTTCCAAACAGAGGGTTAAAGAGAAAAAGACTACTTGGTGACAGAGTGAGACAGGTGATACACTAAAGGCAATACAACAACTAAGAATTAACGAAGACTAAAAGTGAAATAAGAAAATGTTAGAGTTACTTTTTCATAGTTTTTTTATTAAAAAAAAAATGAAAGCTTAAAACAAAGATTTACTAAATATTTCTAAAATTGTGTTCGGCTACTATCCAATCTAATTAAATTTTATTTTTAAAAAATAGAAAGTTAAGTGAGAGAATGTATGGAAAGATAGAATATATATATATATATATATTTGTATCTATAAAAGTGGCTATAGTGGAGAAACATTCTCTTCCCATTTTGCCCTTTCATTTTTTCATTCATTTAAATTGTTCTTTTAAAAAGATAAATAAGAATTAAAATGATGAATCAATTGTGGTTTATGAATAATTATTAGGAGGGTGAGTGAATTGAATCATGGAAAAACTCATTAGACTTCTCGATAAGAATTAAAATGAATCAATTGTGGTTATTGTAGACATCGTATTTGGTCCGGCTTGATTTTTAGTAATAATGTTTGAAGTTTTTCAATATTTGGTAGTCAATTTGTTTTTTGGTATGCCAACAATAGCATAGCTCAATTGGCGTGACGATGTAATAATGACCACGAGGTTTAAGGGTCAAATGTCCCTTCCCACCTATATTATCAAAATTTTGTTTTTTTTTTTTTCCTCTTTCTCGTTGGTCTTCCCCCATTCATTTTCTCTCTCCCATTTCTTCTCCAACTTCCCACTCTCTCCCCTATTCTTTCTCCCTCTCCCCTATTCTTTCTCCCTCTTTCCTTTTCTTCTCCAACTCCCCACTCTTTCCACCATTTCCTCATCCATTTTCCTCCCCAAGTTAGTAAAGTCTTTAAGTATAAAAGGGGGATGGAGGATGGAAAGAGACAAGGAAAAGGAAGAGTTTGACAACAAAAAGAGAGGAAAGTGAAGTGAGTTGGAGAGTGAAGAAATTTGGAGAAAAAGCTTAGAGAGAGAAAGTGAAGAAATTGTAGAGAGAGAGGTGAGTTTGAGAGAAGAAAGTTGAGATTTGAGAAGAATTTTTACCCAAACTCCTCCTCCGCCATCGTCGTCGCCGCCGTTGAAGACTCGTGCCGCCGTCGCCCGTCCTAGCCGTGAGAAGCTCCTTTGCAACAAAAGAAAAAAAAAACAAAAAAAAAAGAAGAAGGAGCGGGAAAGAGTGAGGAAGAAGAAGGGGTTGGGGGAGAGAGAAAAGGTAGTGGGTCTCACATTTTAAATTCTTTATTCTTTTCACTTCTGTCTCTTATTATTTGTCTTATTATTATTATTATTACCATTATTATTATTCCTCTTAAAACAAGAAAAGAAAATGATTATTTTTTTTAGAGAAATTATGCAAGATAACCCATCTTCCAACCATATATTTCAAAAATGTCCAAAATATAGATATTTTACAAGAGTAGAAATTTCGTGATTTTTAGGACCATTATACCCATGCTTTAATATATCTCTCCTCAATAATTATGGTGGTTTAATTCTGATTTCTTTTATTATTTTCTACCTTTACAAATTATTATGTTGCATGATTTTCTCCCCAATTTTAGGCTAACAATAATTACTCAACTTTGTCCATCTTTTTTTCTTTTTTTTTTAGAATTACGTTGTCCATTTTTTTCAGGCCATCAATAAAAAAATTATATTAAGAATATATTTTTATTTTAATATTAAAGTTTACACCAAATTTTTTTCTTATTTTATTTTATAATTTAATTTTAGTAGATTCTTAATTTTAGCAAAATAACTGCATGGAATTTTAATTATTATCTCCACTCATAACTTCCACAACCAACTATCTTTTTTAACCTCATATATATATGAGATTTATTCAAAATAACCCGAGAATGGACTTTGTGAATAATTTCATTTTTTATTTTTCATAGTTATACCATAATATATATGAGTTATTTTGAGTTAACGATTATTTGAGCAAATATGCAGTTTATTTTGAGTTAACGATTATTTGAGAAAATATACTCTGATTAATATACAATTTATAATAGTTTAGTATTTATGTCTGGTTATCATATATTCTCGGAAAAAAAAATGTCGATATTTGTTTATAATTTCATATATACCTTATATAATTTCATATATACTTAATATATACCATGTATGTGTGTATATATATTAAGGTATATTTGGTTGCTTTTTTTTTTTTTTTTTTTTGAAACAAGGTATATTTGGTTGCTTCGAGTTGGAGTTCATTCACATAAGGTATATTTAGATTTGTTATGTGGTTTATAAAATATATACCGTTTGTTTTCTTCTTTGGTTATTGGGTCATTGTTTACTTAGTTGTGGGTTTATAGATATCATTCAGGTTCTTAGTTGTGTCATTGAGTTTATATAATATATAATATGGTTTATATATATATATATATATATAATCATCTCTGTTATTAGGATATCGTTAACTTAGTTACGTTATTGGGTTATTGTGCTGGTTTATATAATTTATCAGATGGTTTATATACAACAAAATGATGAACTCAACTTCAATCAAATTAGGGAGCAACTTTCCTACCTGAATAATAATCAATATAATTATTAATCTCATTCCAACAACCACCATACACCATTCATATGTGAATGATAAAAAAAATAATAAGGTTTATATATTATACATCTAAGTATATATTTATAGATAAAATATATTGCATGACCTATATTTATAATTATGAAAATTCAGTTATGAACTTTATAAACCATGTCTACTATATAGGGAGGTTTATATAATGTAAATCTAAGTATATATTTATGATACAATATACAGTTTGATATATATTTATCATTCTGGCATTTTACTTATGAATTAAATACAATATATATTATATAATAGACTCTGTATATTGATTATATATTATAATGCATGATATATATTTATTATTCGAAGAAATATTACATTCTACAATCAATTGAGTGATAGTTCTAAAAACCCACTTGTTGTATCATACCCTACAGATAGTTATTATATATTTAGAGATAGTTAACAATGAATAGAAACATATTGAACATACGATACATATATATATCAGTTCATATATATATATGTACAAAAATATATATTATATAAACGCTATACTATATAATTATTCTATCTTTTATATAGGAAATAACCTCGTTCATATATGCATTGTCGTTTGCATGATTAAAGGAGATACATTTTCCTTTTTTGGGGTGCGATTATGAGGAGTGAGAAAGTAATTTTTTTATTAAAAAAATCATCAACAAAACGTAAGAATTTTTGGATAAAAGTTGCTAGATTTGATGGGAGAGTTTCCTTTTTTTGAGGTGTGGTTATGAGGAGAGAGAAGTTTTTTTTTTCAATCCATCATTAAAACCGTAATTTGAAGGAAGCAATCGTGTTTCCTTATTTACTTTTTTTTTTATTTAATATGTAGAAGTTTCTATGAGGGTTAAAACGTAAAAGGACCTTGACTTTTATGGAAAAAAATGGGGTCAGCAAACCTTTTATAAAATAAATGGGAAAGTTAGACATTTACAAAATATGAGGCCTATATTTAGGCTATTTATGTACTTATTTTGTTTTTTTTTTTTTTTTTTATGTATCCAAACTTTTCCATTTTTCATTTTGGCTATGAATTTGAGTTTTCAAATCAATTGCAATTTATTTTATTTCATTTATTTATTTATTATTTTTTTCCCTTTCCATTTTCCCTCTTTTCTAAATTAAAGTCTTTAATTGGATGTAATTTGGTTCTAATTTGAATAAAATTTCAATTTTTTTCTTTGATGATTTAATTTGATGTTTTCAAATTGGATTTCCATTTCCCTTCATTTTCCAAACAAGTTTCAAATTGATTTTAGATTAAACAAAATGGAAAGAGAGAAAAGAAAGAGCATAGATTATTGAAATTTTTGGCCCAAAGTTTTAAAATTAGCCTAAGGTTTTGTTTTGAAATTAACTTCAACTTACTTTAAAATTAATTTCGTAGTTAATTTTTTTTTCTCTCAATATTGGATTTCATCTAGTAAAGCCAAAGTTTGAATTGAAAATTTGAATTGGAGGTCAATTTTGTTTTAATTTGGTTTTAAATTAAATTTTCAAAAGGCCTTCAAAGTATTAAATCATTTTTTTCTTTCTTCTTCTTAAATGGTTTTTTACCATTCATCATTGTTAATTTACATTTTTTTCGTTGAAATGTAAATTAATAAATATGAGACAAAATAATTCATGTAGAGCCTATGACGGAGTTGAAATAATTTTCAAATTCTTGAGATGAAAGATTTTCTTTAATTAGGAAATTTTTACATGATAATAAAGTCATGAGTTAACCCCACTCGCAAAATTAAATCCTTACTTTATTTAAAGATAAGGTGAAATTAGTGAGACAATTAATTTTCAATTTTCATTTTTTTTTCAAATTTTATTTGTTTATTTTCGTTAAGACACAAACCTTTTGTTTAATGAATTCGAGTAATAAAATAAAATGTTTTCAAACGGGTGTTGTAGGGTGTTAACACCTTCCCTACACACAACTGACCCCCGAACCTAATTTTTGGTTTTCAAAGACCGATTTTTCTTTAAAACGGGTGACCAATCACACCCCAAGATGATTGGTGGCGACTCCAAACCTCTCACCTCGAAAGAGACCCTTAGGAAAGGATGTCGGCCGCTCCGCATCGCAATGACGTTGCGACAGCTTGACGACTCCACTGGGGATTTTTCTTAAGAAGGTCAAGGCCGTTTTCTTTTTTTTTTTATATTATTCGATTCATTTTGTTATTTATTCATTTATTTATTGTGGTCCTTCTTATTTTCCGCATAGTTATTGTTGGAGTGACTTGTGTGCGTATATTTTATGCTTTAATGAATGTATTGTTAATTCATATTATATTGTCATGCATATATCACACACAACCACAGCTTTATACTCGGGCTTTACCTTTAGGATTAGGATCGAGGATGTAGTAGTGTCGACCTTCGAAGGGACATAATTGCCCTCGTGTAGGCACATGAAAAATCCTCACTCAAGTTAGTTCATTTGTTATTTTATAACACTTGGTTTAATTTAGGGACCTTTTATCCATTAAGGTTAGAATTTCTCTACCTCACTTCATATTCATGTCATGATTTTGTATTGTCATCTTTAGTTTGAATAAAAGGGTAAAATAGGTTTCAAAGTCCACTCTTCTTAGTGTCACTTGTTTTTTCTTGTTTTTTCTTGTTTTGTTTGTTCTTCATTTTTTATTCTTTTAAAAAAAGCTTAGACTTGGTAAAAAAAAAAAGTTCTCTTTTAAAGGATTTAAGTTTTGTCAAAGAAAATTCTTAAAAAAAAAACTTAGACTTTGTAAAAAAAAAAAGTTCTCTTTTAAAGGATTTAAGTTTTGTCAAAGAAAATTCTTAAAAAAAAAGCTTAGACTTTGTAAAAAAAAGTTCTCTTTTAAAGGATTTAAGTTTTCTCAAAGAAAATTCTTTTAAAAAAAGCTTAGACTTTGTAAAAAAAAAAAAAAAAAAAAAAAAAGTTCTCTTTTAAAGGATTAAAGTTTTTGTCAAGGAAAAATTCTTTAAAAAAAGTTTAGCTTTGTTTTAAAAAAAAATGTTTCCTTTTCAAGAATTTAAGTTTTGTCAAGGAAAAAATCTTTAAAAAAGTTTAGCCTAATATTTTCTTTTCAAGGATTTTAAGTTTTGTCAAGAATTTTTTTTTTTTTTTTTTTTTTTTGAAAACTAAAATTTGAGCTTTGTTTAAAAAAAAAAGTTTTTTTTAAAAAAGAATTTAAGTTTTGTCAAGAATAGAAATTCTTTGAAAGCTAAAATTAAGACTTTACTTGAAATTCTAAAGAGTTTAAAGTTCTGTCAGAATAAAGTTCAAGTTTTGTTTACATGAAAATTTTCTTTTAAGAGTCTAAGTTTTTATTTATTTATTTTTCTTCAAAACAGAAATTTTCTTTTTTAGCTTAATTTTTGTTTTGAAATAGGGGTTTTCTTTTAAATAAAGAGTTAAATTTTGACAAGACATAAGTTTTTTTTATTGGTTAAAGAGTTTGTTTTTTTGCTTAAAAAGGGTTTTAAGAAATTGAAGTCTTGCCAAAACAAAAAACTTTCTTTAAGAAGGGAAAAACTTGTTTTCTAAAAAAAGTATTTCTATTGGAGAAGTAAATATTTCTACATTCTTTTCATTTTAGATTTTTACTCTTCATTTTCTCTTCTTTTGAATCTTTATTTTCTTTAAAAAGAATTTATCCCAAGGAGCGTTCTTTCCCCTTTCCATTTGAATTTTTTTTTCCTCTTCCTTTCTTCCTTTCTTATTCCATGTGAAGTCGTCTTTGGTATTTAGTTCATTCATGTCATTTAGTTTGGGTCATGCATCATGTTTTGGAATTAGTAGTATCGACCTTCGAGGGGATTGCGAATGCTCCCGTGTAGGCGCATGAAGGGTCTTCTCCCATTTTTCATGACATTAAAGTAGTTTTCTCACATTTTTTTAATTTCATTTCTTCATGGCATTATCTTACTTTTTTTTCAGATGAAGTAATGTCGACCTTCGAGGAGATTGTGAATGCTCCCGTGTAGGCGCATGAAAAATCTATTTTAGTTTAAAGTGGTAGTTAATTATTATTTCCTTACATTTTCTTTTTCTCCAAAAAGGGAACAAAATGAATGCCAACATACCCATAGAGTCGATACGATCATTTTCCTCTGAATATGATGAGCTGGGTACTGTGCTACAATGGGCAGAGCAGACACAACTAAAACATGGGGATAGTCTGCCTTTTAAAAGCCCATTTTCATCATCTTTCTCAGGTCAAGTTCAAGTCATTTCTAATGAGCTGGGGGAGTTGAAGGCCATCTGAGAAGGTTTAACACCGGAAAGAAGATTTATGTTCTCAAAGAGATACGACCATATTGCATACCTCATGTATATTCCAACTAACCGGTTCACCATCCAGGCTTTATTAGAATTCTAGGACCCGACCTACAAGTGTTTCGCATTCCAAGATTTTGACTTGGTCCCGACCATTGAGGAGTACCACACGATGCTGAACATTGAAGAAAAAGGTGGAGAAATGATCTACTGTTTCAACCCACAGTTAACTGCGAAGAGAACTTTATCCAAATTTCTAGTTGTACACCTGAAGGAAGTGCAAAAAAATGTGAAAGTGAAAGGGGTTAAAGAGTCTATATCTGCAGATTATCTAACAGAACTCGCGCGCAAACACATAAATGAAGAAAAGGGTCTGGTTCTGTTAGCTTTGTGCATCTACGGGATGGTCTTGTATCCCAGAGTTAAAGGATATGTGGATGGCGATGTTTTGAAACTATTCTTCAACATTGAGCAAGGGGTGGATCCAGCCATACCTCTTCTAGCGGAAACGGTTCAGGCGCTCAATTATTGTAAGTCCAACAAAGGCGGGAAGTTGAGATGTTGTGTGCCCTTACTCTATATTTGGGTGCATAACCATTTTAAAAATCAACTTCAGCAGCACGTGGAATCTAACAAGGGGTACAATTGCAGAATTTGGCACGGCCCCATGGAACTCAAGTTTTTCGAGGAAAGAAGCATGGGTGTCTTTCTTTTCGAATTCCAAATTAGAGCATGTGATTTGGAAGGCACATTGGATGCCCCTAAAAGCCTTAATCTACAGATGCGGGAGCTTCCACACAGTCCCTCTAGTAGGCCCTTAGGGATGCGTCCATTATGCTCCGTTGTTGGCCTTGCGGCAAAGTTGGTTTAAACAGTTCATACCAGCAACTCATGGTCTGCATAAATTAGAATTTTCCTACAGTTGCGAGGATTCTAACGAAAAGAAGCGACAAGTGCTGACTTCTTGGAGAACAGTTAGAAGGATAAATGGCAATAGTCATTCTGAGGGGGTTACTCCAGAATATTTGCAATGGCTCATTAAGAGGAGCAAGATCCCAATTACGACTCGTGATAATGTGGGAAAATCATCTAATAGAGCAGTAGATAAGCCTAACCAGCTAGTGACAAAGCGGAAGGAGTTAGTGGGAAGAAATCAAACATTGAAGCTAGAAAATGAAAAGTTACAGCAAATGTTTGATGAACCAGGTAACTCAAGCTAGTGGCAAACTTGAAGAAGTAGAGAGAGTTTCAAAAAACCGAGCCAAGCGAGAAAGAGATTATGATATCTTGGACCAGGAGAATAGAAGGTTGATTAAGGAGAATCATGCTCTGAGGAATGAAAATACTGCATTACGAAGGGCAACTCGTTCACAAGAGTACATGATCAAAGACCTTTCAAGAGGCAAATAGACTCTCTTAGAGTTAGTTGCGGAATTAAACGAAACCATCAACAAGCAGAAAACGCAACTTATCGAGTTTGAAGAAGCCAATATTGCTCTAAGGCGAACGCTGGACAATCTACGCGTAAATATGCAGGCTCAATCAGAAGAGTCTGAAGCTTTTAAAAGTTATTCAAGCTCGTTGGAACGTCAGCTCCAAGTATTTCAAAGGGCAAGCGAACAGTTGTCACTAGAGAGAGGACAACTAGAGGAAAAATACTCCTCATTAAGGGGAGATTATGCCATTATGAGAGATGACATGCAAATAATTCTTGGGAAAGTAAATCGAACCATGAACACTATCAAGATCATGGCTAGGAGAGCCCGAGGATTTGCAGAATGGGCAAGAGATCTGCGAGAGAATACATCACCTATGGCCTCTAATGCGGAGGAGTTGTTTGAGTTTTTAGGGATGATTCGTAGAGACCTTGGGTACTTTGGTCACTTTCATTAATGTTTCCTGTCACTCTGTTTTCCAATTCCCCAATTGTTTATTTTGTAGTATATTCATTTTTTTCCCTCAATAATAAAATTTCATTCATTCATGCATCTCATAATGTTCTTTCTTCTATTTATTTGTTTACTTACTCTAAGACTTTTCTTTTAAAAATAAAAACAGAACAATAAAATAGCTCATTCAACAAGAGTCTACCTCACTTACAACACTAGGCGTAGAACAAGGATTATGGAAGAAAAGGGTGAACAAGAGAAGACTAAGCGGTACATCGAGGAAATCAGGGAAAAGGTTGATGCAATCATTGCCGCTTTAGAAAAGGGCAAAATGATTGCAGATACGACTACACCAGACACTCCGATTGGAAACCCTCAAGCTGACCTACCATTTCCACCCAGTTTCGCTTCACATGTTCGTACGACAGCAGAAGCGTCCATGCCACAACATACTACCTATAACCCCTTATATGACATACCTGTTGGGCAATACCCTTTTCCACCATTTAAAGAAGGCCAAATCCCCCAAATTTCCATGGCTAGCCAAGCTGGTGCTTCTTATTTCAAGCCAAAATTTTCAAAAATACCTTTTGCGGTCCCTAACTTGGATGACCCAGAAGTAAAGAAGGAGTTAGTCGCGCCCTTTAATGAAAAACTTGAAGTTTTAGAGGAGAGGTTGAGGGCGGTTGAGGGCACTAGTGTTTTTGGGAACATGGATGCCACTCAATTATGCTTAGTTCCAGACGTTGTGATCCCACCAAAATTCAAACTTCCTAAATTTGAAAAATATGACGGGACGACATGCCCTAAAAGTCACATTGTTATGTACTGTAGGAAGATGGCAGCGCACGTTCATAATGATAAGTTGCTCATACATTGTTTTCAGGACAGCCTAAAAGGTCCAGTCGCTCGTTGGTATATGCAGCTGGATAGTTCATATGTTGTCACATGGAAGAACTTGGTTGATTCCTTCCTCAAACAGTACAAGCACAATATTGATTTGGATCCCGGTCGACTGGACTTATAGAGGATGGAAAAGAAGAGTACTGAAGACTTTAAGGATTATGCTCAAAGGTGGCGGGATACGGCAGCTCAGGTCCAACCCCCTTTAACAGATAAGGAGCTTTCTGTCATGTTCATCAATACCTTAAGGTCCCCATTCTATGAACATATGGTTGGAAGTGCGTCGACCAATTTCTCCGATATCATGACAATTGGGGAAAGAATTGAGTACGGGATCAAACATGGTAGAATAGCCAAAATCGTTGAATCCTCAGGCACAAAGAAAGGCAACAGTTCAAAGAAGAAGGAGGGAGAAGTACTGATGATAGGGAAAGTGGATAAGTCTCATCGACAAATCCACCAACCCATCGCACAATATCCTTCGAATTATTTACCTACATACAGATATTATTCACACCAGGTGAATAATGCTTCAGCGCAGTACTCCCCATTTTATGGCCAAAATACCCGACCCCAAATGAATCAAAATTTTTAGTCTCGTAGACAACAACAACCAGTCACTTCAGGTCAGCAAAATAATCGAGCACCTTATAAGCAGGCCCAATTTGATCTGATTCTGATGACATATACTGAGCTCTTGCCTCAGTTAATTCAGAATCATCAGTTGGCACCCAAGCCTGTTGCTCCACTGCAACCCCCTTATCCAAGATGGTATGACCCTAATGCAAGGTGTGATTACCATGCAGGTGATGTTGGACATTCTACAGAAAATTGCACTGCTGTGAAGTATAGGGTGCAAGAGCTCATTAAGGTCGGATGGTTAAATTTCAAAAAAGAGGAGGGACCCAATGTTGATAATAATCCTTTACCAAATCATCAGGTGAATGCAATAGATCAATATCAGGATATTATCAAGAAGATATATGTTGCAGAGATCATGACTCCTAAGGAGAAGCTTTGTGAGATTCTCCTCGTAAACAGATATGTGTCAATAGAGTATGCACACAAGGATCTTGTTCAAGAAGGATTCGATGATAATTTGACTTGCCTATTTCATGCTGGGGCAAAGAGGAATTCTTTGGAACAATGTCGTCATTTTCATAAGAGGGTCCAAGAACTGGTCGACTCAAAATTTCTTATGGTCACCCAAGCCCATCACCAGGAGGATGAAATAGACGCCGTGGAAGAATTGCTGCCTAAAGAAAGTTTGAATACATCTTTCAAACTGAAGCCACTCACGATCTATTACCATGAGAAGACTACTACTCATGATCCAAAGTCGATCACGATTCAGGTGTCGGCTCCTTTCAAGTACAAGAGTTCTAAGGCAGTACCATGGAGTTATGAGTACAAAGTAACTATTAACTCAGAAACGCCACCACTTCCATTTGACAACATTTCCGGAACGGGAGGCGTAACACGGAGTGGGAAATGCTACACTCCAAATCAGTTATTGAAGTGCTCAAAGAATACAATAGAAGAGAAAAATGAGAAAGTTGAAAGTAATACTGATAGCAATGTCAAGCCTAAAGAAACAACAGTGATGAAGAAATCAAGGGGCAAACAGACTGTGTCCGAAGAAGAAACTCAAGAATTTCTAAAGTTGGTTAAGCAAAGTGAATACAAAGTAGTGGAATAGCTAGCTCAGACGCCTGCTAAGATTTCCATATTATCTTTGTTGTTATCCTCTGATTCACATCGAGACACGATATTGGAAGCTCTGAATCAAGCATATGTTTTCAAGGACATCACTTCAGATGGTTTAGATGATATCGTGGGGAACATAACTGCTCACAACACCATAACTTTCATTGATGATGAGATACCGCACGAAGGCACATGACACACGAAGGCACTTCATATTTCAGTCAAGTGCAAGAACTTTTTAGTAGCAAAAGTCCGGGTGGATAATGGGTCTTCTTTGAACATAATGCCAAAATCAACACACAATGGGGCACGCAGTCAGGTGGTGGGTGACATTGAGATTCCAATACAAATCGGCCCATGCACATTTAACATAACCTTCCAAGTTATGGATATCCCCTCTGCTTACAGTTTCTTATTAGGGCGGCCTTGGATACATTCTGCAGGAGCTATCCCTGTAGGGGTTAAAGCCCCAACGCAAAGGAAAGAACAAGAAACCATACCGTGTTTTCTCAAGATCAAAATACCAATACAATTCGCAAAGGTTTTTATAGCAAGAAAAACACATATAAATCATGTTGTAAAACTATATAAAACATGCTATAAAGAACTCTATATACACTAGATGTAATCTATATTGGATCCTATTGATCCGGGATCAAGAATACTCACTTTCGAAGTCGTTCTCGATCGATTCGCCAATAAAATCTCGTCAAATCCGAAAATTCCAGCAGCAAGTACTCTTCTTTTGATGCTGCAAATCTCCTATGAACACCACCACGGAGTTACACCGATATTCTCCTTAGGATAGATGTTGAGCGGCTTGTGGGAACCAAAAAATTCTAAGATGATAGAGAGAATATTTGGCCTTTGTGTATTCTGGGAAACTCAGAGAACTCTAGAGAGAGAGAGGAATTTGCGTGAGTCTGAGAGGGAGAGTGATTCTTGGAACTTCCCCAAATGAATTACGGGAAAAAGATAAAACCACACACAAGAAACCGTCCCACTCCCTTAAAAAACTCCTGTTCACGCGTGTAAGGTTAGGGAAGTGGTTTGACTGATCAGTTTTTCAACTGATCAGTTAATTAATAATAGGTAATTAAATTAAATTAATATTTAATTTAATTACCACTACATAAAACACTTTTATGGGCATATTCCACTTAACCCAAAGTTTTAATATAACTTAATTAAATCAAACATTTAATTAAATTAAATCAAAAACAAAATTAATTAATTCACTAATTAATTAATAATACAATTGAATATCATATATTTAATTATAAACCTCTCATCTATACTACAGAATTAATGAGCATCCAATGGCCATTAATCATAACCTATAGTTTTAATATGAATCCAATTCATATTCTTTAAACTTAATATTCGAACTGTAACGACCCGACTTCTTAATAAGTCTTAAGGGGACCGTTACGACAATGCATGCTTTGGAGGCCTTTCTAAATAAAAATAATTTGAAACATGAACACTAATTTAGACAAAACTTTAAAGCAAAACTTTTATTCGGGATCCCTAATCTCAAATATTTTAAATAAGCTTAAATAATTTCTAAAACATAATTGTACAAGGCCTCTAAAAATCTGCTTAAAACAATTTACAAAAGTAAAACATGGTTCTTAACGCGGAATAAAAATAGATTATGAACTCGAGTCCTCCCATGGCCATCTATCGATTTCTCATCAATCGCCTTTCATCTGCCTTTGCCCTCACCTGAAAAAAATATATTTTTGAAAAAAATGAGTATTTTAAATACTCAGTAAGTGACCCTACTATTGAGGTTGGGTCACGCTTTAAAAACATTTTAAAAATAACAACAAATATAATTTTGGTGGCTCTAAACTTTATTTTTAAGCTTAGGATATACATCAATTTCATGCATATCCTAAAACACATTAATTTCATGTGTACTTCTAATGAGAGTGAAATGCATCACTTTCATACATATTCTAAACACATCAATTTCATATGTCTCCTACAGAGGCCGTCAATTTCACGAAACCTCGAGGGCGTCAATTTCACAATCCTCGACTTAGGTACATCAATTTCATGTCCCTAAGCCCTGCGTAGGCATCTCTGAGCGTACATCAATTTCATGTACACTAAATTACACTTATAAATCATTGAAACTAATTCCTTTAATGGAATTTTAGGAGACCACCAACTCAGCTATTTTAAACATTAGCAAATACGAACAATAATAATAATTTTCATGCTTTTCATAAACTCACACATAATTGAAATATGCTAACTTTCAAATCTCATGCTTTCAATAATTTTCATAAACTCATACATAATGAAAAATATGCATAATTCTCATGTTTTTAAACAATAATAGTAAATTTCAAGAACCACTCGTAAGCACGAAAACTTTAGAAAATTAACACGTGCTCCCAATTAAAGAGTTCAATAGTAAGCTCACTTACTTTAGCTTAAAATATCGCAAAATCAATCCTCTTCAAACTTCTTGATTCCAAAACTTTGGCAAGTCAAAGACGGGATCGCTTCGCAACCGCTAAAACTCTTAGACCCACTACTCCAACTCGCCGATAATGCCAAGAACTTGCCACTACGCGAAACGCCGGAAAAACCGAGGAAACGACCACCCACCACTACTGTTCGAGCGTCGCACCACCAAAAACCACTGAACCCACGCCTAGGAGCAGCTAAATGCCGGAGGTGAGTGTCGTCGACGTGCCGCCTGAAACTGAGGAATACTGCTGCTGCACGCCGTCACGATCTGTTGCAGAACACCCGCTGTCGACCTCTTGAGAAATCCAAACCCGAGCATCGCCAGAATCGGTAGTCGCCGCCGCTGCTTGTCAAAATCCATCGGAGAGTCACTACTTGAGGACTGTCACACGAAGTCGCCGACACTGCTGCTAAATACCATCGCCGAACTGCCATGGCTCCCGCCGTTCGCCGGAAACAAACAGAAGACGCCACCGGAATCGATCTGCTGAAGTGTAGCTGTCGGCTGCTAAACGAAGAGGAGAAGGCTGCTACTCGTGGAAGAGAAGGGAAGGATGAGGGAGATGAAGACACCTCGAGCTGCGTGCGGCTTGACTTCACTTTATAAGATTAGTTTAGGGTTTATTTAGGCTTCCAAGACATCCAAATTTTCAATTTTGCCATTCTAGCCCTAATTTTAAAATTCACCAAATTTCAAATCTTCAAATTTCCCTCCAATTCCAAATTAACCCAAATTAACTCCAAACTAATGAAAATTGAGATTTAACTTAAATTACGGGCGTTACAATCTTCCCTCCTTAAGAACTTTCGTCCTCGAAAGTTGTTGGTCCTAGAAGAGTTCTTAGACACTTGAATTCTTATCTCCTTTAAATACAACTGTGCCCAACATCTGTCAATCGATAGATAGCCGCATGAATACATCATTTTTCTTAACGAATAAAGCTGGTGCATTTCACGGCAAAAACACAAGGGTGCTAGAACATTTAACTCTTGCTTTTATGACTTGCGCTTTGTCAGCATTGAGATGGTCACTCTATAAATCCTTGGGAATGAGGGAGGTCCTCGACTCAAACTTCATGTTGAAATCTATGCCCCGGTTGCGTAGTAACCTTGAAAGGTCCAACTTGTGGTACCTAAATTTAGCACAATCTCTTTGTTTACTCCAAGCTAGCCCCCCCCCCTTTTTTTTTCTTCTCCTTTCAACCAAGATAATGCCTTCATTAGTTTCTGTATTAATCCGATCTCAAGATCAAATTCCCACAAACTTGCTAACGAGATCAACAATCTAACACTTCACTAAATAAGCCTCCAAGTTTCACTTCAATTGTTCTCTGACAATTATTGAAAATAATTAACTTTATTTTACAACTTCTTCCCTCTAGCTTTTGGTAAATTTAAGGCAAAAGATAATTAACCTGGGATCACAAGCAGAAGTCAAGGAGATTCAAATTGGCACTAATTTCTCTACAGAAACTCGCAAAAAGCTTATTGATTTGCTCACAGAATATGTTGATATTTTTGCTTGGTCCTATCAGGACATGCCTGGGCTAGACACAAATATTGTAATGCATCATTTACCACTCAAACTTGAGTGCAAACCAGTAAGGCAAAAGTTGCAAAAGATGAAGTCGGACATGTTAATCAAGAAAAAGAATGAAGTCAGGAAAAAAATTGATGCTGGATTTTTTACAGTGTCCAATTACCCTGAATGGGTTGCAAACATTGTTCCTATACCAAAGAAGAATGGGCAAGTTAGGATGTGTGTGGATTATAGGGATTTAAACAAAGCAAGCCCTAAAGATAATTTTCCACTCCCTCACATTGATGTGTTGGTAGATAACACTGCTGGTTTCTCTACCTTCTCTTGTATGGATGGTTTTTCAGGCTACAATCAAATAAAAATGGCACCTGAAGATCAGGAAAAAACTACATTTATTACATTGTGGGGAACAATCTGCTACAAAGTTATGTCATTTGGTTTGAAAAATGTTGGGGCCACCTACCAGCGAGCCATGGTTACTTTATTCCATGATTTGATGCACAAAGAGATTGAAGTGTATGTAGATGATATGTTTGCCAAGTCGAAAGAAGAGGAAGAACATACAACCGTTCTTCACAAGTTGTTTGATCGATTGAGAAAGTTTCAGCTCAAGCTCAATCCGAGCAAATGTATATTCGAGGCAACCTCTGGTAAATTGTTAGGATTTTTGGTTAGCCAAGAAGGTATCAAGGTCGACCCTGAATAAGTTAAGGCAATTCTGGAAATGTCGCCTCCGCACACAGAAAGAAGTTAGAGGATTTTTGGGTCGGATAAATTATATTGCCAGTTTCATAGCGCAATTGACCACAACATGTGAGCCTATTTTCAAGTTGCTTTGCAAAAACAATGATGGCATTTGGAATGAAGATTGTCAAACAGCATTTGATAAAATTAAGCAGTATTTACGAAATCCACCGATCCTCGTACCACCAGTGCCTGGACGTCCGCTCATTTTGTATCTCACTGTAACAGAAAATGCAATGGGATGTGTACTGGGGCAGCATGATGACTCTGGTAGGAAAGAGCGAGTTGTATTTATCTGTATTTGTACTTTTCATGTATTATACAGTATTAATACAAACTACTATTCCTACTTCAATGATTATTCATTCAATTTTGATTGTTGATGTACATTGCCCACTAGAGTTTTAGTTCAAGTGGGAGTTGTTGGGTTTTATGCCCTAAAACTCGTAGATAGTAAATGAAACAAATTAATCGATCTCAATAAAGTGTTATTTGAGTAATTCAGTAATTTGGTTATTGAATAATCAAGTTTGCATTAATAAACCCTAAATCCAATAAACTAAGATCCAAGGTTATTTAAATGAAACTTTGACTAGTATGTGGGGACATACGGGATCAGTGTCCAAGTAACAACCTAAAAGGTCTATAGTATAGGGATAAGGCTGGGTACCTTATCCTGGTGACACTATGTGATACGACCCACCTTGTATTCGATACAGATGCAATGATCCAAAGCATCCATGTAGGAGACATGCGGGTGGGGGTATCCTATGCAATGAGTTTGCATAAGACCGGACCACGAAATAGTAACCACTAGATGTAACGTCGTTAACTAGTTTAGGTTTCTATTTCAATAGGATGACCTAGGTAACTCAATCTCAATCCTGAGTCTGTTATGAACCCCTTTCAGGAGGGATTGTCCTTAGATTTGTATGGGTGAGAGTGGCCAGTTCGCCGACTCAATAATCCTACCATTTCAGGGGCAAGACTGAATGGGGGCTGGGAACATAATAGTACAAGATGGAATTCACTTCTTCCCCTATTGGGGTAAGTATATGTGTGTTCCCTTAAGGACTGATTTCGGGGCTTGAACAAAGGCGCGCCGTCCCGTACCGCGATCTCCCTCCCTCTCGGTTCTTCGTGTGGAGGCAGCGCCGTCCAGCCGCCGCCGCGTTCGCTCTCTGTTCATGGGTTTCGTGGTTCAAGTTTCCTTTTCCTTGTGTTTTCAGCAACAAAACCTCGTGGGTAAGTCTCATACTCCCTCATTTGGATTCGTTTGGGCCCGATCTAACTCATTCTTGTCCGTATTGATTAGATCTCGCCCGGACAGCAGTTCGAAGCCCCGTCGACCTCGTTTCAGTCAATTTTGCCTCTGTCCAGCAGCGTTTTTGGGTGTTTTCGGCATCGCTTGGCTACCCCGGTAAGTTTAAATGCTTACCCATGTTCAGTTAGTGCTTAGGATTAAATACCCATTCATTTAAGTGCTGGAGTTTAAGCTTTGATATTGAATTTCTAATCTGCAGCGCCGTGTTTGCTCAGTTCGTGAGTGTTTTGGCGTCAATTATCGTTCCCGGTAAGTTTAACCCTTACCCACTCATGTTTAGAGATTTAAGTAAGATGCCCATTAGCTTTAGGTGCTGGAAAAGTTAATTGTGGTTGATTTTCTGATCTGCAACGCCGTCTAAGTGTTCGATTAAGTTCGAAACACTTTAACTCGAGTACCCACTGCCCAAGGACCATTCTAGCACGTTGATAGAGGTTAGAATAACTCGCCTAGAGTGGAAACGGGTTCGTTTGGGTAAGTTTCCTTCCTGTCCTTTGGTTTTTAGCGTTGTAGTCTTCTACCCATTAGTTGTTTAAGCCCTAGAAGCATGTGTTGGTCGTTACCCATGGTTTATCTAGGCTTGTAGGTGTTGCTCAACCTTCATAAGTCCTAGAACATGTTTGAAAATGGGTTGTCGTTGTCGTTTTAGTTGGAAATCAAGTAGTTCTTCAATACCCATTAAGCCTCATTGCCTTTAAGTGTTTCCCGACCCTTTGTAGGTTTTTAAATCATGGTTTAAGTGAGCTTTTACTTGCTGTCTGTGGTTTAGAAGCATGGTTTATTGAGTTCATGTTGCTGTCCATAGCTTAAAAATCATGCTAAGCCAAGTCTCATTAGTTATCGAGGTCTTATGTGCATTGCCTAAGCTTTAGGAGTTCTTAGTTTGTCGTTCATGCATTTTAGGTGGTTGTTGCTTGCTGTCCAGTGGCTGTATAGCCTTAATATCGGCATCCAACAAGTACCCACCGCCCGTAGCGCCTTAGACGTGGTTGCCCATGGTTTAATGGCGTTGGGTTTTCAATTTGGGTTATGTTTAGATGTTGTCCAGCAAGGAAATTAACCGTTAATTGTTCAGTTTCGCCTTTAGCATCTTGTTTTAGGATGTTTTCCTTTAGTATAGACTTCCTTTAATGATTGGTAGTTTATTTGTAGCTGGAAGCTCGTTTTGGAGCAAGTTTGTGCAGTTCCAGCTAGCGTTGGTATTAAAAGCATTTGTAAGTAGTTTCTACCTGGTGGGGCCTATTTGTTGTTTGAGCTTGCTATTGCTTTACTCGCTTTGCTACTGCATAATGTGTTTATATGTTTGTAGCTCGCTTTGTGAACAAGCATGATGATTTTGTTAAATTCCTAAGCATGTTGCTTTGTCGATGCATAAGCATGTTGTTTGTTTAACCATGAGCATGAGATACTGTGGTTGATAACTATGCTGCATAAGAGTCGTGTCTGCATAGTGTGTGGTCATTGGGGAGAGGCGGAGCATGACGCGTAAATCATGTGCTGGGTGTGTGTGCGGAGCGTGACGCGGAAATCACGTGTGGGTGTGAGTGCGGAGCGTGACGCGGAAATCACGTGTGAGTGGCGCTGCGTATGGCGCGCTATAATACATGTGTTGGGTGGGTTTGCGGAGCGTGACGCGGAAATCACGTGTGGGATTGTGAGTACGGAGTGTGACGCGGAAATCACGTGTGAGTGTGCGGGCATGGCGCGGAAACCATGTGGGGGTGCATAGCATGATGCGTGGATTCATGTTGTCATCCCATTTTGCATGAAGCATGTGTTGGCATGGTTGTTTTCGTGTTTAAGAGCATGATGGGTTGTTATCGCTTTACAAGCATGTTGTGTGTGCTTAGCATGTTGTTGTGGTTGTTTGTCGTTTGGTGGCTCACCGGGTGTGAGCTACTTACCAGTACTGTGGTTGTACTGATACCCCTCCCCTTTCTTCCCCCCAACA
This sequence comes from Luffa acutangula, assembly GCA_036850905.1. NCBI lineage: Eukaryota > Viridiplantae > Streptophyta > Magnoliopsida > Cucurbitales > Cucurbitaceae > Luffa > Luffa acutangula. The sequence goes on along the minus strand of CM072087.1, from coordinate 24,170,721 downwards.
ATTTCAGATTATGCAGGTGATGAGCTGTAGGTGTCCGGTGATGTTGAGGAGGAGGCTCACGAGGAATGATCCTAGTAGCTGAATTTGTATCATTACTTTCCTATTGAGATAGGACTTAGATATGGATCGAGTCGGTTAGGTGGATTTAGTCTTATGTCTCTTTTGTAACATGTTTAAGCTTTAAATTATTTATTCATCTTTTCGCTTCCAGTTGCGCATAGTTTTTAAAAGTGGAGTTGTCTCTAAGAGGTTAAGTACATTTCCATTCTCGTTAAGGTTGTGGTTTCTGAAATTGGTTTCTGATGTGCTGAGGGAAAATGGAAGTGATATCTTGTGTTCAACAGGTGATTTAAAAATTTTGGTTTCGTCCTATGTATGTCATTACGCTGCCAAAATTTTCGGAGCTCTCGGTTAGTTTGAATAGGAGTTTAGTAATGTCACTAGGTTAGATAATAATAAAACCTGGGGCGTTACACTATCAGTGATAGAAAAGATTTCTATCAATGATAGGTATTTTTCTATCAATGATAGAAAGATTTTCTATCACTTCTATCTAAGTGATAGAAATCTTCTATCAATGATAGAAAAGTTTCTATCACTGATAGAAAAACTTTCTATAAGTGATAGAAACTTTTCTATCACCTTATAGAAACTTTTCTATCACTGATAGAAAAATCCAACATACAATAACGAAAGAACTAGCTTTCTATTAGTGATAGAAAAATCATGATAGAACACAACAACTACAAAAACATATAGAATGACAAAAATAACCAAACAACTAACAAAACAATATGATATCAGAACACCAACACTTATAGAAACTTTCTATCACTGATAAAACGTTTTCTGTCAGTGATAGAAAGTTTTCTATCACTAATAGATTCTATCAGTAATAGAAAGAAATTTTATCAGTGATAGAAAGATGAGCATAATAAACCAAATAAAGAAATTTACTTAAACAAGGTTTTCAATCATGTTGTTTAGTTTTCAATCTTCCATCAGTAACAAGTGATAGTAAGATGAACATTATGAACTGAAAAAAAAATTACTTGAACAAGGTTTTCAATCGTGTTGTTTGGTTTCTGGTAGAAAAGTTTCAATAGTGATAGAATATTTCTATCACTGATAGAAAGTTTTTCTACCACTGATAGAATCTATCAGTGAAAGAAAGATTTCTATCAGTGATAGAAAGTTTTCCTATCACTGATAGAAAGTTTTTGGGAAAAATACACTTTTGGTCCCTGAGGTTTGGGTTAAGCTACACTTTGGTCCCTGAGTTTTCAAACTCGACAATTTAGTCCCTGAGGTTTGAGATAAGGAGCAATTTGGTCCCTGCCGTCCAGTTTGTCGTTAAATACTAACGGACTGCTGATGTGGCACTATTATTTTAATTAAAAAAATTATTTTTTAAAATTTCAAAATAAAAATATATTAAAATAATATAAATATTATTTTTTTATTATTTAATTTCTCTCCCCCTTCTTTCTTCTTCGTTCTCTTCTTCTTCATGCTCTTCTTCTTCCCATTCACCAACCGGCACCGACCGACCACCGTCAACCGCCGACCACCGACGGTCGGCCGCCGGTGCAGGCGATTTCCTTTTTTTTTTTTTTATCCTTTTATTCTTCTTTTTTTTTCCTTTCCCCTCCTCTTTTCCTCTTTTCCTTTGTTTCTTCTTCCTCTTTCCCTACCCTTTTCTCCCTGCTTTTAGATTAAAAAAATATCGACACCCAAGATCATTGAGTTCGTGAGCTGCTATCGAGCTGGAACCGTCGAGGGACGCTCAGATCTGGAACCCAACGTCGATCGCTCAGATCTGAAACCCAACGCCAGTGCTCAGATCTGGAACCCAACGCCATTCGCTCAGATCTGTAACTCCACGTCGCCGTTAAGGTTGAACCGCACGTCCGATCAGGAACACCACGCCGTCATCGAGCTGGAATCGTGTTTGTGAGCTGAGTTCGTGAGTTAAGGCTGGAACACCACGTCTCCGTCGTCGTCGAGCTCAAACACCACACCACGCCGCCGTTCAGTTTTTTAGATCTGAAAGCAGTGAGAAAGGGGTATGGGAAAAGGAAGAAGAGATGAAGGAATGGAGGAAAAGAGAAGGGGAAAGGAAAAAAAAAAGAAGAAGAAAAATATTGAAAAAAACAGAAGAAAGAAACAAAAGGAGAAGAAGGGAAGAAGAAGAAAGAAGAAGAAAAAAAAATAAATTTCGGCAGCCGCCACCGCCGTTCGCCGGCAGTCGACGATGGTCAGGCGGCGGCCGGCCACCGGAGTTGAAGAAGAAGGAGATGGAGAAGGAAGAAGGAGATGAGGAAGGATGGGGAAGGAAGAAGATAAAGAAGAAAGAGAGAAAGAATTAAAAAATAATAATAAAATAATAATATTTATATTATTTTAATATATTTTTATTTTAAAATTTTAAAAAATAATTTTTTTAATTAAAATAATAGTGCCACGTCAGTAGTCCGTTAGTATTTAACAGCAAACTGGACTGCAGGGACCAAATTGCTCCTTATCTCAAACCTCATGGACTAAATTGTCGAGTTTGAAAACTCAGGGCCAAAGTGTAACTTAACTCAAACCTCAGGGACCAAAAGTGTATTTTTCCCAAAGTTTTTCTACCACTTATAGAATCTATCAGTGATAGAAATTTTTCCTATCACTCATAGAAAGTTTTTCTACCACTGATAAAATCTATCAGTGATAGAAAATTTTTCTATCACTGATAGATTCTATATATATATATTAAAAAAACAGACGAGGATGAAAAAGATGCGCTCCAGGGGCAATTTGGGAATATAAAAAATCATTTAAAATTTTTTCCATATTTGCAATTATTTTAAAATTTTTCTAAATTTGTCATTATTTATCCTAATTTTGCCACCCATTACAATTATCCTATTTAATTCGTGATTAATTAATTAATTGGAAATTAATCAATTATGAAAATGATTAATCACTTATGGAAGTAATTAATCATTTATGGAAATGATTTAATCACTTATGAAAGTGATCAATCATTTATGGAAAAGATTAATCAATTATGGAATTGATTGGTCATGAAATTGGTTGGTCATGGAATTGATTAATTATGGAAAAGATTAAATCAGTTATCGAAATAATTGATTTTAAATAAATATTTTATTCATGGTCTTTCTCCTATAAATAGAACACTAAACATAGGTGTCGCAACGTCATCGCAACGCGGAGCGGCCGACATCCTTTTTTGGGTTTGTAAGAAGAAAATTGGAGTCGCCACCAATCATTGAAGGTGTGATTGGTCACCTTTGAAATAAAATAAAAAACAGTCTTAGAAAACCAGAAATTAGGTTCGGGAGTCGTTTGAGTGTAGGGAAGATATTAGCACCCTACAACACCCGTTTAAGAAAACGATTACCACAGTATCTTAAATTGTCCAATTAAATGAATAAAAACAGTCCTTTATTTTTATTTTTCTTAAAAAGAATGATAAATATAAAAATATAAACCCAAAATGTAATAATAAACACAAGATGTCTCATTTGTTTTTACCTTAACTTTAGAAATAAAGTAAGGATTAAACATTATGAGTTGGATATCCAATTTAATATAAATCATGACCAATTTCTCTTTTAATTAAAGGAAATATTGGCGATACATGATTATGTTTATTAAAAATTCAAAAAAAAATCAAAAAAACAAATAGATGTAAAAGAAGAAAATCATTCAAAGAGTAAATTCTTTTTAGGGAAAATGAGAATTTTCATACGCCTGCACGGGAGTTGAACTCCACGAATGCACATTACTCAGTTTCCATAATCCTTTTTAAAAGAAAATTAATTTCAAAAACAATTATAAGAACAATAATTGAAATTGACCAAGAAGAATTAAAGATTGGATTAAAGCAAATTGGGGAATGAAAGAAGAAAAGAACAAGTAAACTTGAAAGTTGACAAAAAAAATGAACAAAAGGAAATGAAATTGGCAAAGTGTAAATGTGAAAAATAAAATGAGAGAGAAATTAGTAATGATAATAGTAAAATAAAGATTTAGTTAAAAATAAGAAAGAAAAAAAAATGAGGTTAGTGAAGTGCAAATGAAATAAAATGGGGGAAGGACTAATAATAATAATATTAATAGAAAAATAAAGATTTAATTTAACAAATAAGAAAGGAAAAAAAAAAAGGTCAGTAAAGTGAAATGAAATAAAATGGGGAAGGACTAATAATAATAATACTAATAGAAAAAAAAATAAAGATTTAATTTAACAAATAAGAAAGAAAGAAAAAAAAGGTTAGTAAAGTGCAAATGAAATAAAGTGGGGAAGGACTAATACTAATAATACTAATAAAAAAAATAAAGATTTAATTTAACAAATAAGAAAGAAAAAAAAAGGTTAGTAAAGTGCCAATGAAATAAAATGGGGAAGGACTAATAATAATAATACTAATAGAAAAAATAAAGATTTAATTTAACAAATAAGAAAGAAAAAAAAAAGTTAGTAAAGTGAAATGCAATCAAAATGGGGAAGGACTAATAATAATAATACTAATAGAAAAAAAAAGTTAGTAAAGTGAAATGAAATCAAAATGGGGAAGGACTAATAATAATAATACTAATAGAAAAAAAATTAATTTAACAAATAAGAAAGAAAAAAAAAAGGTTAGTAAAGTGCCAATGAAATAAAATTGGGAAGGACTAATAATAATAATACTAATAGAAAAAATAAAGATTAATTTTAAAAAAATGTGGAGCCCACCTTTTTTACTTTCTTCTTTGCCCTTCTTTCCTTCCTCCTTTCCCAATTCTTTCCCACGTAAGTTGTCTCATTCCCCTCTATTTTTCTCTTTTCCTCTTCCACTTTCTTTCCTCCCTTTCTCTCTCTCTAAAAATTTCTTCTCAAGACTCTCTAAATCACTCTTGCAAGCTCTCTAAACTCACTTCTTTTTTTACCAACTAAAGTCTATGCTCAATGCTTTTTCTTCTCTTCTCCCTCAAAAATTCTTCTAGCTAAGAAACTCCCTAAAATAAGCTCATGCCCAATGCCTTGTTGTGTCTCAAGCTCGCTTCTTTTTCCAAAACTCTTCTCATTCTTCTTGTGCCCTTCATCCTCCATCTCCCCCCTTTTTATACTTGAAGGGTTACTAATTTGGGGGGAAGATGGATGAGAAAATGGTGGAAAACAGGAAAAAAAAAATAAAAATAATAATAATAATAATAATATCCATGGAAAATGCTTCAAAATAGGAAAGCTTCCCTTGAATAGGAATGAGGAAGACCAAAAAAAATAACAAAAAAAATAATAATAATAAAATAAAAAAACGAATTTTTGATTAAAAAAAAAATATATATGTGAAAAAGGGGTTTGAACCAAAGACCTCGTGGTTATTAATACAACTTTATGCCAGTTGAGCTATGCTCTTGTTGGCATACCAAAAAAAAAAACAAATTGACCACCAAATATTGGAAAACTTCAAATATTATTATTGAAAATCAAGTCGGACCAAATACGGTGTCTACAGTTTGCCCCCCTTTGTGTATCCTTGAAGGATTGAAAGGGTAGACAAAGGAAAGAGACTAAGTACTGGGGAGGCGAAGATTTGTTTGGTAAGAATTTGAATTTAGAAAGGAAAATGAATTTGACTTAATCAGGTCTCGACCACAATTCAATAGTCAGGTTTGGTTCAACTGAGGACCTGGATTGACACAGGCTTCAACCTCAATTGAATAGTCGGGTTCGATTTAACTGAGAGAGAAACTGAAAACTGACCTGGATTGACACAGGCTTCGACCTCGACTGAAAAGTCGGGTTCGATTTAACCGAGAGAAAAAATTGAAAAAGGACCTGGATTGACACAGGCTTCGACCTCGACTGAAAAGTCAGGTTTGATTTAACCGAGAGAAAAAATTGAAAAAAGGACATGGATTGACACAAGCTTCGACCTCGACGGAATAGTCGGGTTCGATTTAACCGAATGAAAAATGGACCTGGATTGACACAGGCTTTTACCTTGACTGAATAGTCATGTTCGATTTGACCGAAAATAAATTTTCTTTGCAATGCACGCTAAACTTGAATGCATGGGATGCAGATTTAGCACTATTCGAAAACTATGATACAAATTTCTTTAAAAGATATTTGATAGCTCGGGCACCCCATTCACATCACCCTTGGTAATAGACCTTAATTGGATCATGAACTCACTAAACAACTTGCTCTTTGTTTGATGACCAAAAATGTATCCAGAACAACATTGCTCCTGTGATAATAATGGTTTTGCCCCAGTTGAGCAGACGAAAATAATGGTTTTGCCCTCAGTTTAAGACTTTGTCATGTTGAAATGACGGTTTTGTCCTCCCTGATGACATTCCACCAACCTTCATGATCACGACGCTCTTGGAAAAATATTGCCTTTTGATTCTTTCTTTGGACATATGTATTTCACATCGAATCGTTTAAGTTACCACCATTGATTTGAAATATCATGTTTATGTAACTTTTGTTTATTCAATTGTAATGATAATAAAGGTAAACATGCCAAACATTCATAGTTGAGGAAATATTATGGAGAGTGAGGGAGAAAAATGGACAAGATATGTCATGCTACGAGAAGGGAGCTTCGATTTATGACTAAAATTCAATAGACATATGTGTCAACGTTAAGGTTCTAGAACTTGAGACAAAAGTAACCTCTTAAACATGATATAGAAATTGAAGCGTAATTCTCCTAGACACTTGTTGAATCTGAATTAACTGGACTTGGCAGCTCATTACCATCCATGTTAGACAAGACTAAAGCTCCTCCAGAGAAAGCTATCTTCACCACGAATGGTCCTTCATAGTTTGGGGTCCACTTGCCTCAGTGATCTTTTAGAAAAGGAAGAATTCGTTTTAAGACTAAATCCCCTTCTCTGAATACTCTAGGACGCACTTTCTTATCATAGGCTTTCACCATTCGTCTTTGGTAAAGTTGACCTCTGCACAATGCTGTCAATCTCTTTTCTTCAACAAAGTTGAGCTGCTCATAGCGGTTTTGGACCCATTCAGCCTCTTCTAAATTAGTCTCCATGAGGACCCTTAATGATGGAATTTCCACTTCAATGGGAAGAACAACTTTCATACCATAAACTAATGAAAATGGTGTTGCCCAGTTGAAGTGTGAACCGATGTGCGATATCCATGTAATGCAAAAGGAAGCTTTTCATGCCAATCTTTATACGTCACCGTCATTTTTTGCACAATCCTTTTTATGTTTTTATTGGCAGCTTCCACTGCTCCATTCATCTTTGGCCTATACGGAGTTGAGTTGACATGTTTGATCTTGAATTGCTCACATAACTCAGTCATCAATTTATTGTTCAGATTTCGTGCATTATCAGATACTATGGTCTCAGGAAGACCATAACGACATATAATCTCCTTCTTGATGAACTTGATCACAACTCCTTTCGTCACCTCTCGATAGGACATTGCTTCTACCCATTTGGTAAAATAATCTATTGCCACCAAAATGAATCGATGTCCATTTGAGGCTTTTGGGTCAATAGGGCCTATAACATCTATTCCCCACATGGAAAACGGTCATGGTGTTGTCATAACGTGCAACTGAGATGCTGGAGCATGAGCTTTATCAGCGTAGATTTGACATTTGTGGCATTTTCTCGCATATTTGATACAGTTGGCTTCCATGGTTAACCAATAGTAGCCAGCCCTTAATGCTTGTCTAGCCATCATATGTCCATTTGCGTGGGTGCCGCAAATTCCCTCGTGAATTTCTTTCATAATCGTGTTGGCTTCTTTTGTATCTACACATCTCAAAAGTACCATGTCATAGTTTCTTTTGTAAAGTATCTCCCCATTTAGGAAAAATTTCACTTCTAATCTCCTTAGAGTTCGTTTGTCATTTTCTGATGCATTATGAGGATAGGTTCCGCATTTCAAATAATGTTTGATGTCTTGAAACCACGGCTTGTCATTAAACCCTTCTTCTATATTCATGCAGGAGGCTGGAACATCTACCCTTCCCATCTTAATAGGTTGTACCTCATGATTGAGGTCTATGTTGAACATGACTGCAAGCGTAGCCAAGGCGTATGCTATCTAATTACTCTCCCTTGGTAAATAGTCAAAAGTGATTTCTTCAAATTTATGAGACAAATCTAATATAAGCTTTTTATAAGGCAGTAGCTTAGTGTCTCTTGTTTCCCATTCTCCTCTCAATTGGTGAATCACCAGCATAGAATCTCCCAGGACTCGAAGTTTCTTTATCTTCATATCCAATGCAGTTTGGATACCCATAGAACAAGCTTCATATTCAGCCATATTATGAGTACAATCAAAAGTTAGTTTGGCGGTGAGAGGGAACAACTTTCCTTCAGGCGATATTAATACAACACCTATCCCATGACCTAACTCATTGGAGGCCCCATCAAACAACATGGTCCATGTTTCCAAGTCTGATATTTCTTTTTCCACCATTATAGTGGAGACAAATTCATCAGGGAAATCAAATTTCATTGGTTCATAATCTTTTATAGGTTGTTTGGCCAAATGATCGGCTAGTGCACTTCCTTTTATTGGCTTTCGAATAACATAGACAATATCATACTCGGATAAAAGAACCTGCCATCTAGCAATTCTACCAGACAAATACGGCTTTTCAAAGATGTATTTGATAGGATCCATCTTTGAGATAAGTCATGTTGTGTAGTACAACATATATGGTCTCAAACGACGAGCGGTCCAAGCTAGAGCACAACAAGTTCTTTCTAAAAGAGAATATCTGGTTTCGCAATCAGTGAACTTTTTGCTTAAATAATATATGGTTTGCTCTTTTCTGCCTGAACTGTCATGTTGTCCCAATACACAACCCATTGAATTTCCCGTCACTGTAAGATATAGGATAAGTAGACGATTTGGAGTTGGAGGTACAAGAACATGAAGGTTTTGTAGGTATTGCTTGATCTTTTCAAATGCTTTTTGACAGTCGTCATTCCATATGCTTGTATTGTTCTTACGAAGTAGCTTGAAGATTGGTTCACATGTTACTGTAAGATGTGATATGAATCTTGCTATATAATTCAATCTTCCCAAGAAACCTCTGACTTCTTTTTGAGTACGTGGTGGTGGCATTTCTAGAATGGCTTTGACTTTGTCTGGGTCAACTCCAATTCCCTCCTGGCTTACGATGAAACCCAACAACTTGCCAGAAGTGACCCCAAATGTGCATTTACTTGGATTCAGTTTCAACTTGAATTTTCTCAATCGCTCGAATAACTTTCGAAGAATGGTTGCATGTTCTTCCCTTGGTTTTGACTTAGCAATCATGTCATCAACATACACTTCGATCTCCTTATGCATTAGGTCATGGAAGAGAGTAACCATGGCCCGTTGGTAGGTTGCCCCAACATTTTTCAATCCGAACGGCATGACCTTATAACAAAAGGTTCCCCATAATGTGATGAATGTAGTTTTCTCTTGATCTTCAGGTGCCATTTTGATTTGATTGTAACCTGAGAATCCAACCATAAAGGAAAAAGTTGAGAATCCAGCTGTATTATCTACCAGTACATCAATATGAGGAAGTGGGAAGTTATCCTTTGGGCTTGCTCGATTCAAATCTCTATAATCAACACACATTCGGACCTGTCCATTCTTTTTAAGTACTGGCACAATGTTAGCTACCCATTCTGGATAATTAGCAACTGTTAAGAATCCTGCATCAATCTGTTTCATGACTTCCTCTTTTATTTTGATTAACATGTCTGGCTTCATCTTGCGTAACTTCTATCTCACTGGCTTGCATTCAGGCTTAAGTGGCAAATGTTGCACCACAATACTTGTGTCTAAACCAGGCATATCTTGATAAGACCAGGCAAAAACATCAATGTATTCATCAAGCAATGTTATTAACCCTTGACGGCTTTCAGCAGACATGTTGGTCCCGATTTTAACTTCTTTAATCTCTACTTGAGATCCCAAGTTAATCGTCTCTATCAACTCTTCATGTGGTCCCAATATCCTCTCTTCTTCTTCAATCATTCTCAACAATTCAGGAGTAAGTTCTAGATCTTCCTCATTACCACTTATTCTCTCATCGGACTCAACATCGTATGTAGGAGAATCAAGTTCGTATTTAAGATTATTAACGCTTTCAATCCCAATTTCGCTGTTTAAGAGAGGGATTATTCAGTGTGATGAAAGAAGATAAAAGGAATGAATGGAATAAATGAAATCAATGCTAAAAGAAGTAGACACAAGAGAGATTCATTGGATGATAGGAAAGAAAGAAAAAAATGCTTCTTCATTAACAAATGAAATATTGACATAGAACACATAAATCATCAAAACAAAAAACAAACAAAAAGTTTAAAAAATACTTTGATATCTCATTAACAAATGATGGTAGCTCCATTACAGTCCAATTATGGAGTTCAAAGTCTTCTGGACACAGATAAACCAAGAGACCAACTTCTTTCTTCTGTTCGATTATAGCCATGACTGCAGGGTCTTGAGATTCTCTGGATGAATTATTCCAGCAAAGATGAAGGTATCATGAAGATGAGGAATGATATTCATTTGATACTTCGACTCACGGTTCTCCAATCTAGCCAGTCGTTTTTCTTTCTCCTGCATGTGTGCTTTAATCATATCTTTTTTGCTTGGTTTATATCTCAAACCAAACCTCTTCATATTTTTCGACATATTCAACAAATTTTCGAGGCTTTGGTTGCTTCCTGTTAAGGAGAGCTTGGAAAGTTGCAGCTCCATTTTCCCCATCTCTCCATATAAAGTTGTGGCATTTGCAATCTCAAAAGCTTGAAATGATGACTCAAAAACCTCTTCTGTTACTTCTATGTAGGGCATTGTAGAGGGTCTTGACACTAAGATATCCTCTTGACCAGATATGATTACTAGTTTGCGGTCGACCACAAATTTAAGTTTTTGGTGTAATGATGATGGGACCACTCCAGCTGAATGAATCCAGGGACGCCCTAACAAGAAGCTGTAGGCCGAATTAATGTTCATAACCTGAAAGGTTATATCGAAGGTGCATGGACTTATCTGAATGGGCACTCTTATGTCTCCAACAACTTCACTACGTGCCCCATCAAAAGCTCGTACGATCATAGTGTTGGGTCTTACATGAGACATATCAACAGACAATTTCTCCAACATGGATTTAGGCATTATGTTCAAGGAGGAACCATTATCAACTAGAACTTTTGCCACAGCAAAATTTTTGCACTTAACTGTAATGTGCAAGGCTTTAGTGTGTATGCCTTCTGGTGGTAACTCATCATCTGTGAAAGTTACTAAACTAGATGCAGTTATGTTTCCAACGATGTTATCCAAGTTGTCCACCATAATATCCTGCAGAACATAAGTTTGATTCAATATGTCCAACAAGGTCTTACGATCCATATCTGAAGCCAATAACAAAGCCAGTATGGAAATCTTTGCAGGGGTTCGACCTAACTGTTCAACCACTTTATAATCACTTTGCTTAACCAACTTCAAAAATTCTTGGATGTCCTCTTCAGATGTTGGTTGTTTAACATCTAGGTTCTTCACTGCAATCGGTTTTTCTGTTTTTTCCTTGATATCTTCTATGATCTTGGCTTTCCCTTTTTCTTTACCCTTGGGTTTCAATAGGTCTTCCGGTGTATAACACTTCCCGCTTCGTGTTAGACCTCCTATCCCACTGATATTATGGATTGGAAGGGGTTCAGGACCAACAGTTACCTTATATTCATAGTTCCAAGGTACTGCTTTTGAACTTTTATATTCAAAGGGAGTCAGAATCTGGATGGTAATCGGTCTTGGCTTGGAATTTGGGGTACTGGGCTTCTCGCGATAAGAAATTGTTAACGGTTTTGGCTTGAGAAAAAACCTTGAGCATTCTTCTATAATATCGACTTCCCCATACTGAGGAAGCTAAACCATCTTTTGAGAAACTGTTAAAAAATGTGAATCTAACAACTCCTGGACCTTCAGACGAAAATGAGGACATTGGTCGATAGAATGCCCTTTTGCCCTAGTGTGATAAGAACACATCAAACTGTCATCGTATGTTCTGACACCCAAATCCGATTGGAAGCGCTCTACTCCAATGTATCCATTACTGAATAATATTTCGAATAGTTCTCCCATGGGAGTCACTATGCTCTCAACATTCTTTTTCAAATAAGCTCCATGAACCTCTATCGCATTTACTTGTGCATTCTGATGGTTTGGTAGAGGATTGTTGTTGACATCTGGACCATCTTCTTTCTTAAAGTTCAACCATCCTGCCTTGATCAATGCTTGCACCCTATGCTTGAGTGTAGTACAGTTTTCAGTGGAATGTCCAATTGCTCCTGCATGGTAGTCGCAATGGGCATTTGGGTCATACCACTTTGGGTAAGGTGGCTTTACTGGGTCCACTGGCATAGGTGCCAGCTGATTATTCTGGAAGAGTTGGGGTAGAAGTTTGGTATATGTCATCGGAATCGGATCAAAATGAGTATGTCTACGGACACCTTTATTGTTTTGGTGTCCTTGGACATAAGGAGTGTTCTGTTGATTTCGAGGCTGGTAGCCTTGAGTAGGACGAGGATTATGGACGTAAGGTGATGAGTATTGGGCTGACGTATTATTGATGGAGGGTTGAGGGTAAACATATGGAGGTGGATAGTGATATTGTGGGACCCCGACATTAGGATATGGTTGTCTTGAATTGAAACCAATCATCTGAACTTCTCCCTCTTTTTTCTTTGATGGAACCCCGTTTTTCGTTGTTGGTGATCCAGTCGTATCAGTTATCTTTCCATGTTTAATTTCGTACTCGATTCTCTCTCCAATTGTCATTATGTCAGAGAAATTGGTAGAGGCACTCCTAATCATCTTATCATAGAAAGGAGATTTGAGAGTATTAATAAACATGGTTGACAACTCCTTATCGGCTAAAGGTGGTTGCACCTGAGCAACAGTATCCCTCCACCTTTGGGCATCCTCTTTAAAGCTTTTTGTGCTCTTCTTTTCCATCCTCTGGAGGTCTAGGCGGTCAAGAGTCATATCTATGTTGTGCTTAAATTGCTTTAAAAATGAATCGGCTAGATTCTTCCATGAACATATATGAGTGTTGTCTAACTGCATATACCATCGAGATGCTGGAGCAGTAAGACTGTCCTGGAAGCAGTGAATTAACAGCTTGTCATTTTGAACGTATGCTACCATCTTCCTGCAATACATGATGAGATGGTTTTTAGGACAGGATGCTCCATCATACTTTTCAAACTCAGGCACCTTGAATTTTGGAGGGAGGATTACATCTGGTACCAAGCATAGCTTGGTCGCATCTATATTTCCGAAGACGTCTGTTCCTTCTACTGCCCTTAATCTTTCCTCCAGGACTTCAAGCTTTTCACTAGAAGAGACTTTCTCACCTCCCGTTAGCTCTTTTCTGATTTCAGGATCATCTAAATTGGGAACTGTAATGGTCACCTTGGGAGGTACCTCTGTGGGTAGTGAAAATCCAGGTTGATTGCGTACAGGCACTTGCTCATTCTTGAAGAATGGAAATGGGTGCTGCTCTACTGGAATATTGTACAATGGATGATATTTTGGAGTAGTACCCTCTGTTGATTGCCGGATTGGAGGGTCATTCATTGTATTGTTGGACTGAGCAATATCAGGTATTATTTTGCCTCTTTCCAGAGCGACAAGAATGGCATCCATTTTTTCTCGTAACTCCTCAATATCTTTCCTTGTTTTCTCCATCTCAGTACTTTGCTCTTCCATGATCCTTGTCCTGTATCTTGTGACGTAGGTGCGGTGGATTCGAGGTGACCGAGCTATCTTATGATTCTGTTTATATTTTTAATGAAAAGAGATTTTAGTGTAAGAAAAGAGAAAGACAAAACGAAACATTTGAAGAGGAAAAGAAAAATGAAAATAAAAATGGCCTTGATATTAAATTGGAAAATGATAAAACAATGTAGTAGCAAAATTTGTGCAAAATTGAATTACAAGATATTTCAACTATCTAAATAAAACATAAACTAAAGTAAAAAGTTAATAAAATTGCCCCCAATACTCTAAACTTATACGAAGTTTTCCCAGAAACTTGAGCACATTTTTGTTATTCGGTTGTGTAGGTGTTATGACTTTAGAGAGAGTATGTGCATCTTCTGCTAGTTCATCTGCCCTTCGAGTGGCTCTCCTAATATGAGTAAGCATATGTTATGCTTTACTTCGTAGTGTCGCGTGGTTTTGTCTCGCAAACCCAAAATCATCGCTTAATCTGTCGTACTGCTCCCTTAAATAGGTATAGTCTTTCATTAATCTGCCAGTGGCATCCTGATACTTACCGAGGCGAACATTGAGTGACTGAACGGACTCTCTTAGACCCTTGTTGTCATTAATGAGCTCCCCCAGTTGATCTTCTCTAATCTTGAGCGTTATTTGCAAGTTGTCAATGGTTCGACATAGCGTTCCATTCTTTTCTTCTACCTCAGTAATCGTTTGGTTCCTCAAACTAATGCAATCTTTGAGCTCTTTCATCAACTCATGGAGTGAGGCAATCTCAGATTTTTGCTTCAAAACTTGGTCATTCCTTGACTTGAGAGTTGCTTGGGAGACTTCATTATCCCTTCTTAATCGATGCATTCTTCTGTTCAGATCGCGGCCTCTGTGTCTAATGATGAAATTTCCTTTTCTAACTGTTCTTGTTTGCTGACACTGTCCTTTAATCGGTTTAACTCTTTTTCTAGTTCAACATTGCCAACAAACCTTGCTTTACCTCCAATTGTAGCCTTTCATTTTCTTGAACCAATGATGAATTCGTTTTTCTCAATTCATCACATTCCTTTTCGCGTGCTTCTTGTTCTGTCTGTTGATCTGGTATCACCTTTGCATTAAGTTTTGTCTTGGTTTTCATTTTTGGTGACACAAGCACGGTTTTAGCTCTGTTCGCATGCCATGTTTTGTACGCCTCTGTGGTATCATCATGAAACTGACCACTCTGGATTTTAGTGATCATTTTCCATGCTTTCACAATTTTCTGAATTCTATCTTTATAGAAGCCTTTATCATAAGCAAATTCGAAATCCTTCAACTCAAGCATAGCAGGGATGAATTGTCGGACCCAAATTTGGCGTACTACCAATAAAGGAGCATAGGCTATACATCCCCATGAGTTGATGTAAACTTTGAAATTTACCACATTTATAGATCATTGGCCTAGTTGACATCCAAGGAGCTTTCCACATTACATCTTCTACCTTTAGTTAAGAGAAAAAGGCTTCCCAAGCGCTCCTTTCAGGGGAGGATGAACTCCAACCTGATTGCACGAACTCTGAAATGGGATTTTGCAGCTTATTCCAAGAACTTGAAAATTTGATCTCTAGACATTTGAATTCTGGTGGACACTTCACATGACTAAGGACCCAAATGTACAATAATGGTGCACACCCTATAAATCTTCCTATTCCTTTTGTTCTGCAATAATTTAATGAACGAAAAGTTTCTACCAATACAGGAATAATGGGATCAACTCCTATTTCTATCTTAGCAAACAACTTGACCACGCGTTCCTCAACATATCCACATACTTTAGGAAACAAAACAACATTAAAGATACACAATGCCAGTAAAGTTAATTCCTTGTCTTTATTTGCAAATTTTGTTGAAGAGTAAGGATGTAGTCCAGGGGTAGGCATGTGTTTTCTCCTTTTATCTTTACTTGTTTCTCAATGTCGCTTGTACGAATCTTGCCCAAAAGAGTAGATAATGCTCTTTTCATTGTAAGCTCTTGATCGTAAGAATAAGCTTCAACCTTTGTTCGTGCTGGCATATGGAGAAGAGATTGATATTCCTCTATTGTAGGAGTCATGTCGATTGAGCCAAATGTGAAACATCTATAGGTTGGATCCCAATGTCGAACCAAAGCTTTTAATACATAATAATTGACTTGTACATACATGAGCTGAGCTAGATGACCATATTTGCTTGTAAATTTAGTCTATCTACAGTTAAACTTTCCCAAGCCCATTTTACTGTTTCTAATTGACTTTCTGGAAAAACTGACATCCTTAAATTGAGAAACAACATTTTCTACTAAAGAATCTCCGTGGATTTGTTGTACTTTTTCTGACCATTGTCGTACTGTTGCTTGATCTTCTATACCCATTTCTTGTATTGGAGGGGGTGATTTTATTTTACTCATACTTTAGTTTCTGCCAATGTAAATAATCGAAAAATCTTGTTAATTTAATTTGCACAATTTTCTTAACTACATTAAAAGAGATTTCAAAGGATATTTTCAATGAGCGAAAATTGAAAATTGTTATAGGATACAAGGGAAAGAAGAAAAATAAATAAATAAATAAACTTTGACAATAATGTATGTAATAAGTCAAATCCTAGAACTATATGAGTGGAGTTTAACTCTAAGGCATCCTAGAAAAGGTCCCCAAGCTTACCCACCGATTTAACGATGTAGTAGGCTTGAGTGGAGAATTTCATGCGCCTGCACGGGAATCGAAATTCCATGAAGGTCACATTACTCAGTCTCTGAGTCTAGTCCTAAGGTAGAGCCTGGGTAGGAGGCTAGTGAAAGTGTGTGAAATGAATGATTAATAAGATGACATGCAAATGAGTGACATAACTAAGATAAAGTACAATTACAACATAAAAAGATGGTAATAATAAGATGACATGCAAATGAATGACATAATTAAGATAAAGTACAATTACAACATAACAAGATGGTAATAGACAAGTGAATAATAATATGCCAAACAAATCATATTATAAAGTAAGGGAAAAATAAATAAATAAATAAATAAAAACAAAAATAATTACGAAGGGACCTAAAGTTCAATTAAAGGACAATAAAGATATCAATGGCTTGACCCTCAAAATCTCCAGCGGAGTCGCCAAGCTGTCGCAACGTCATCGCGACGCAGGGCGGCCGACATCCTTTTTTGGGTTTGTAAGAAGAAAATTGGAGTCGCCACCAATCATTGAAGGTGTGATTGGTCACCTTTGAAATAAAATAAAAACCAGTCTTAGAAAACCAGAAATTAGGTTCGGTAGTCGTTTGAGTGTAGGAAAGGTATTAGCACCCTACAACACCCGTTTAAGAAAACGATTACCACAGTATCTTAAATTGTCCAATTAAATGAATAAAAACAGTCCTTTATTTTTATTTTTCTTAAAAAGAATGATAAATATGAAAATATAAACCCAAAATGTAATAATAAACACAAGATGTCTCATTTGTTTTTACCTTAACTTTAGAAATAAAGTAAGGATTAAATATTATGAGTTGGATATCCAATTTAATATAAATCATGACTACTTTCTCTTTTAATTAAAGGAAATATGGGTGATACATGATTATGTTTATTAAAAATAAAAAAATTAAAAAAAAAACAAATAGATGTAAAAGAAGAAAATCATTCAAAGAGTAAATTCTTTTTAGGGAAAATGAAAATTTTCATATGCCTGCACGGGAGTTAAACTCCACGAAGGCACATTACTCAGTTCCCATAATCCCTTTTAAAAGAAAATTAATTTAAAAAACAATTATAATAACAATAATTGAAATTGACAAAGAAGAAATAAAGATTGGATTAAAGCAAATTGGGGAATGAAAGAAGAAAAGAACAAATAAACTTGAAAGTTGACAAAAAATGAACAAAAGGAAATGAAATTGGCAAAGTGTAAATGTGAAAAAAAAATGAGAGAGAAATTAGTAATGATAATAGTAAAATAAAGATTTAGTTAAAAATAAGAAAGAAAAAAAATGAGGCTAGTGAAGTGCAAATGAAATAAAATGGAGGAAGGACTAATAATAATAATACTAATAGAAAAATAAATTTTTATTTTAACAAATAAGAAAGGAAAAAAAAGGTTAGTAAAGTGAAATGAAATAAAATGGGGAAGGACTAATAATAATAATAATAATAGAAAAAAATAAAGATTTAATTTAACAAATAAGAAAAAAAAAAAGTTAGTAAAGTGCAAATGAAATAAAATGGGGAAGGACTAATAATAATAATACTAATAAAAAAATAAAGATTTAATTTAACAAATAAGAAAGAAAAAAAAAAAGGTTAGTAAAGTGTCAATGAAATAAAATGGGGAAGGACTAATAATAATAATACTAATAGAAAAAATAAAGATTTAATTTAACAAATAAGAAAGAAAAAAAAAAGGTTAGTAAAGTGCCAATGAAATAAAATTGGGAAGGACTAATAATAATAATACTAATAGAAAAAATAAAGATTAATTTTAAAAAAATGTGGAGCCCACCTTTTTTACTTTCTTCTTTGCCCTTCTTTCCTTCCTCCTTTCCTAATTCTTTCCCACGTAAGTTGCCTCATTCCCCTCTATTTTTCTCTTTTCCTCTTCCACTTTTTTTCCTCCCTTTCTCTCTCTCTAAAAATTTCTTCTCAAGACTCTCTAAATCACTATTGCAAGCTCTCTAAACTCACTTCTTTTTTTTCCCAACTAAAGTCTATGCTCAATGCTTTTTCTTCTCTTCTCCCTAAAAAATTCTTCTAGCTAAGAAACTCCCTAAACTAAGCTCATGCCCAATGCCTTGTTGTGTCTCAAGCTCGCTTCTTTTTCCAAAACTCTTCTCCTTCTTCTTGTGCCCTTCATCCTCCATCTCCCCCCTTTTTATACTTGAAGGGTTACTAATTTGGGGGAAGATGGATGAGAAAATGGTGGGAAAAAGGAAAAAAATAAAAATAATAAAAATAATAATATCCATGGAAAATGCTTCAAAATAGGAAAGCTTCCCCTTGAATAGGAATGGGGAAGACCAAAAAAAATTAACAAAAAAATAATAATAAAATAAAAAAACGAATTTTTGATAAAAATATGTGAAAATGGGGGTTTGAACCAAAGACCTCGTGGTTATCAATACAACTTTATGTCAGTTGAGCTATGCTCTTGTTGGCATACCAAAAAAAACAAATTGACCACCAAATATTGGAAAACTTCAACCATTATTAATGAAATTCAAGCCGGACCAAATACGGTGTCTACACTAGGGTTTAGGTACTACAACACAAGGCCACAATAATGCATTCTTGTATTCTCTCTAGCCTCCCTCTGATATTCTTTCAACCCAAGAACTCTAGGGAGAATTTTCTCTCTAGAGTTTTTCCCATTCAAGATTAGGTAGTCTCACAACTACGTTCCTAATCTTAGAGTCATAGCGGGGAAGATCAATTGGTGGTGTCCCAATTTTTGACGCTTGGTCCAAAATCAAGAAAGGTGTCCGTTGAAGTATTCAGAGTCGTCAACGACGGTATGTTTGCTTCTCCCCTTTAGATTTAGATCTAATAAATTTTGTATGCTTAGCCTTAAGTTTGTATAGAATTTGTTCTATGTTTTAACCAATGCAATAGTATTTTTGGATAAACAAAATTAACTACGAATCGGTCCCAATTACGCTTCCGCTTTAACGGAATTGGGGAATTCCAAGTCCTTACAGTCTTAACTAAGGACGGTCCTCAAGCCCATATGTCTAATTTATCTGAAATTGTTCATGATGAATATGACATAGACTGCTTAGCACATCTCAATGAAAATAAATTTGATTTATTGATTATTGAAACGTGTATAGTGGAAAATGATGATACAGCCTAGATCCTTGATTCAGGTGCCACTCATCACGTATGCTCTTCCTTTGAGGGAATGAGCTCCTGTCAACAGTTAGATGCTAGGAAAATGACTCTCAGAGTTGGGACTGGGGAGCTCATTTTAGCTAAAGCAGTGGGAGATATTAAAATTTTCTTCTCCATGGAACGTTATATGTTATTAGATAACGTATATATAGTTCCCAGAATAAAAAGAAATTTGATTTCTATTTCTTGTTTGCTAGAACAAGGGTATTCAGTGTCATTTTCTGTGAATGAAGCTTTCATTACTAAAAGGGGTGTTGATATATGTTCTGCAAAAATGGAGAACAATTTATATGTCTTAAGACCAATAGAGTCTAGGGCTATTTTGAACAATGAAATGTTTAAAACAGCTCAGATTCAACCAAAAAGGCAAGAAGTTTCTCAAAGTACCTATCTTTGGCACTTGAGACTTGGCCACATAAATCTCAATAGGATTGGGAGATTGGTTAAGAAAGGACTTTTAAGCCAGTTAGAAGATGGTACTTTACCTCCATTTGAGTCATGTCTCGAAGGTAAGATGACCAAACGACCTTTTACTAGAAAAGGTTACTGTGCCAAGGAGCCCTTAGAACTCGTACATACGGATCTTTGTGGTCCAATGAATGTAAGAGCTCGAGAAGGGTATGAATATTTCATCTCTTTTATAGATGATTATTCAAGGTATGATTATTTATACCTAATGAGTCATAAGTCTGAAGCCCTTGAAAAGTTCAAGGAGTACAAGACTGAAGTTGAGAACTTGTTAGGTAAGACCATTAAAACACTTCGATCTAATCGAGGTGGAGAGTATTTGGACTTAAAATTCCAAAACTATTTGATAGAACATGGAATATCGTCCCAACTCTCAGCACCAGGTACACCTCAACGGAATGGTGTATCTGAAAGGAGAAACAGAACCTTGTTAGACATGGTTTGATCTATGATGAGCTATGTTCAGTTGCCTAGTTCTTTTTGGGGTTATGTAGTAGAGATTGCAGTTTATATTTTGAATTTTGTTCCTCAAAGAGTGTTTCTGAAACACCATTTGAGCTTTGGAAAGGGCGTAAAGCTAGTTTACGTCATTTCAGAATTTGGGGTTGCCCTGCACATGTGTTAGTAGCAAACCCAAAGAAATTGGATTCATATTCAACATTATGCCTATTCGTAGGCTACCCAAAAGAAACAAGAGGTGGATACTTCTTTGATCCAAAAGAAAATAAAGTGTTTGTATCGACAAATGCTACTTTCTTGGAAGAAGACCACGTTAAAGAACACATACCACGCAGTAAAATTGTGTTAAGTGAACTTTCTGGTAAAGCTACAAATGAATCAACAAGAGTTGTTGATGAGGTTGGACCTTCAACAAGAGTTGTTGATGAGCCCAGTTCAGAGGTTGGACCTTCAACAAGAGTTATTGATGAGCCCAGTACATATGGTCAAGCCCATCCTTCTCAAGAGTTGAGAATGCCTCGACGTAGTGGGAGATTTGTTATTCAACCTGAACGCTATCTGGGTTTAGCAGAAACTCCAACTGTCATACCTGATGATGGGGTTGAGGATCCATTGACCTTTAGACAGGCAATCAATGATGTGGACCATGACCAGTGGGTCAAAGCTATGGACCTAGAGATGGAGTCTATGTACTTCAATCAAGTCTGGGATCTTGTAGACCTACCTGAAGGGGTTAAACCCATAGGGTGCAAATGGATCTACAAGAGAAAACGAGACGCAGCTGGGAAAGTATAGACTTTCAAAGCTCGACTTGTGGCAAAGGGTTATACCCAAAAGGAGGGGGTGGACTATGAGGAAACCTTCTCCCCAGTTGCCATGTTAAAGTCGATAATAATTCTCTTGTCCATTGCCACCTTTTATGATTATGAGATTTGGCAAATGGACGTCAAGACTACCTTTCTGAATGGCAATCTGATGAGAACATTTTTATGTCTCAACCAGAGGGGTTCGTTGCTCAAGGTCAGGAGCAAAAAGTTTGCAAGCTTAGACGATCCATTTATGGGTTGAAGCAAGCTTCCAGATCTTGGAATATAAAGTTTGACACTGCTGTCAAATCTTATGGCTTTGACCAGAACGTTGATGACCCTTGAGTTTACAAAAGGATTATCAACAGTTCAGTAGCTTTTCTAGTGTTGTATGTAGATGATATTCTTCTCATTGGGAATGATGTAGAATATCTAGCTGACATTAAAAAATGGCTATCGACTGAGTTCCAAATGAAAGATTTGGGTGAAGCTCAGTATGTTCTAGGGATTCAAATTATCAAGAATCGTAAGAACAGAACGTTAGCCCTGTCTCAAGCATCATATATAGACAAGATTTTGTCTAGATATAAGATGTAGAATTCCAAGAGGGGTTTACTACCCTTCATGCATGGAGTTCATTTGTCTAAGGAACAGTGTCTTAAGACACCTCAAGAAATTGAGGATATGAGACGCAACCCTTATGCTTCAGCTGTGGGCAGTCTTATGTACGCCATGTTGTGTACTAGGCTTGATATTTGCTATGCAGTTGGGATAGTCAGCAGCTATCAGTCCAATCCAAGGTTAGATCACTGGACTGCAGTTAAAAACATCCTCAAGTATCTTCGGAGAACGAGGGACTATCAGCTTGTGTATGGCTCTAAGGATTTGATCCTTACAGGATACACAGACTCTGACTTTCAGACTGATAAGGATTCTAAGAAATCCACATCGGGGTCAGTATTTACCCTCAATGGGGGAGTTGTAGTCTGGCGTAGCATCAAGCAATGATGCATTGCAGACTCCACCATGGAGGTCGAATATGTCGTTGCTTGTGAAGCAGCTAAGGAGGCTGTATGGCTACGAAAGTTCTTGATGGATTTGGAAGTTGTTCCAAATATGAACTTGCCAATCACCCTTTACTGTGATAATAGTGGTGTAGTGGCAAATTCTAAAGAACCTCACAGTCATAAAAGAGGCAAGCACATAGAGCGCAAATATCATCTCATCAGAGAGATCGTGCAACGAGGGGACGTGATCGTCACGAAGGTAGCCTCTGAGCACAATATTGCTGATCCATTTACGAAGGCTCTCACGGCTAAAGTGTTCGAGGGTCATCTAGAGGGTCTAGGTCTGCGAGATATGTACATAGAATAATCTAGGGCAAGTGGGAGAAATGTAATGGGTATTGTGAATGCCCTAGTTTATTGTATTTATCTGTATTTGTACTTTTCATGTATTATACAGTATTAATACAAACTACTATTCCTACTTCAATGATTATTCATTCAATTTTGATTGTTGATGTACATTTTGAAGGATTGAAATTCCTTTTGGCAGCGGAAGCAAACAAGACCATTCTCGAATTAAATTTCAATTTTAGAAAAACCAATACGTTGGCAACATAAACAGAAACAATTTCTAAAATTAAGCATGTGATCTAAATGAGTTTTAGATTCCAAGGAACTTACATAAATGCAGAAAACACACTGCACAATGCTCCAATTCGCGTTCTTCTTCCCCCAATGGACACCACCACCACGGATCACCCGTTATTCTCTTGGGATATCTTGAGATTGGTTTGTGGGAACCAAAACCGCCTTGGAAAGGGAAAATTCAGCAAAGGGATCGCTGGAATTTTTTAGAGAGGAAGAGAGGAAAGTCAGAGCTTTTTTTTTTCTCTGTATTGCGTGAATGAGAGAATTGAGAGTCTGTGGGGAGGGAGTTAAAACCCTACAAGATCTCAACCATTGGATCAAATCCAAATGATCTGGACCGTTTAATTATTATCAAATAATAATTAAATAATTAAATAATTAATAATTATTTAAATAATAATTAATTATAATTAATTTAATTAAACAAATTTTACTTAAATCAATTATAACATATAGTTTTAATTCAATTAAATCATATTCAATTGAATTAAATAGGTCATTCAATTAATTTAAATTAATTGATCCCACATTAATTAAATATCAAATATCTAATTAATTTTATAATTGAATCATATTCAATCTTATCTCTCTCATTTAACCTATAGTTTTAATGTGCATCAAAATGTACATCAATATAAACTATAGTTTTAATTTGATTAAATCATATTTAACCAAATTAAAATTAAATTAATTAATTCCCCAATTAATTAATTCATGAATTAATTAAATATCACATATTTAATTAAATTCATAATTCTCTCATTAATTAATTTTGAATCATATCCAAAATTAATTTTATTATAAAGTTTAATTCAATAATTAAACTTATGGTATAATGTATCTACATACATTACATTAATTGTATCAAAATACAATTAACTTAAATTCCCTTTAATATCAAGACTATATTATCTCAGAACCCGTCATGAGCTAGCAGGTGGACCTAATGGACCTACAGATCAGAAGCTCCAACGAAACGAGATTGATCAGCTAAACTCATTAACCGAGTCAATCAACATTCGTTAACTGTGGGTCACTCCACTAAAGACCCACAGCTGCACTCTTCTCACTGTAGAATATTTCTGTGTCCACGGATATCGACCAATGCAGTAAGTCAATCCTTCACGTGTGTTCGTAACACCAGCTGGGTCAAATTACCGTTTTACCCCTGGGTTACCTCTGGATCCTTAAGTACCACTGATCCCTCTAATGAACAATTTGTTTAGGGTCCAACTTCTAAACAAGAGTTCCTCTCGGGCCAGGAGAGGACGGCGCACCTTTGTTCAAGCCCCAGAATCAGCCCTTAAGGAAACACACATCTACTTGCCCCAATAGGGGAAGGAGTGAAATCCATCTTGTATTGTCATGTCCCAAGCCCCCCACTCGGTCTTGTCCTCAAGAAGGTAGGCTTATTGAGTCGGCGTGCTGGCAACTCTCACTCGTACTAATCAAAGGACAATCCCTCGTGAGAAGGAGTTCATGACACACTCAGGATTAACATCGAGTTACCTAGGTCATCCTATTGAAATAGTAACCTAACTAGTTAACGGTGTTACATCTAGTGGTTTACTATTTCGTGGTCCGGTCTTATGCAAACTCATTGCATAGGATACCCTCGTTCGCATGTCTCCTACATGGACGCCTTGGATCAATACGTCTGTATCGAATACAAAGCGGGTTGTATCACATAGTGTTACCAGGATAAGGTACCCAGCCTTATCCCTGTACTCTAGACCTTTTAGGTTATTACTTGAACACTGATCCCCGTACGTCCCCACATACTAGTCCAAGTCTCATGTAAACAACCTTGGATCTTAGTTTATTGGATTTGGGTCATATTGTGCAATTCTAGACTTAATATGACAATAACACTTTATTGCATAAACCTCAATAACACTTTATTGTTACAAGTGTATAATTCGTTAATCATTCACTATCTACGAGTTTTAGGACATAAAACCCAACACATTGCCCACTAGAGTTTTAGTTCAAGTGAGAGTTGTTGGGTTTTATGCCCTAAAACTCGTAGATAGTAAATGAAACAAATTAATCGATCTCAATAAAGTGTTATTTGAGTAATTTAGTAATTTGGTTATTGAATAATCGTGTTTGCATTAATAAACCCTAAATCCAATAAACTAAGATCCAAGGTTTTTAAATGAAACTTGGACTAGTATGTGGGGACATACGGGGATCAGTGTCCAAGTAACAACCTAAAAGGTCTATAGTATAGGGATAAGGTTGGGTACCTTATCCTGGTGACACTATGTGATACGGCCCACCTTGTATTCGATACAGATGCAATGATCCAAAGCATCCATGTAGGAGACATGCGGGTGGGGGTATCCTATGCAATGAGTTTGCATAAGACCGGACCGCAAAATAGTAACCACTAGATGTAACGTCGTTAACTAGTTTAGGTTTCTATTTCAATAGGATGACCTAGGTAACTCAATCTCAATCCTGAGTCTGTTATGAACCCCTTTCAGGAGGGATTGTCCTTAGATTTGTATGGGTGAGAGTGACCAGTTCACCGACTCAATAATCCTACCATTTCAAGAGCAAGACCGAATGGGGGCTGGGAACATAACAGTACAAGATAGAATTCACTCCTTCCCCTATTGGGGTAAGTAGATGTGTGTTCCCTTAAGGGCTGATTCTGGGGCTTGAACAAAGGCACGTTGTCCTCTCCTGGCCCGAGAGGAACTCCTATTTAGTGGTTGGACTCTAAACAACTTGTTCATTAGAGGAATCAGTGGTACTTAAGGAACCAAAGGTAACCCAGGGGTAAAACGGTAATTTGACTCATCTGGTGTTACGAACACACGTGAAGGATTGACTTACTGCTTGGTTGATATCCATGGACACAGAGATATTCTATAGTGAGAAGAGTGCAGCTGTGAGTCTTTAGTGGAGTGACCCACAGTTAACGAATGTTGACTAAACTTGGTCAATGAGTTTGGCCAATTAGTCTCGTATCGTTGGAGCTTATGATATGTAGGTCCATTAAGTCCCACTGGTAGCTCGTAAAGAGATTTGAGGCAATTAAGTATAAATTGTAAATTGAAAGTGTTCAATTTATTTGGGGAATTGTATAATGTATATTGATGCATTATAATATAAAGTTTATGAAACTTTATAATATAATTTTTAAATTAATTTCAAAAAATAATTCTTGAGATAAATTTATTTGAAAGAGTTCAAATAAATTTAATATGAATTGGATTCATATTAATTTTAATTTTAATAAAATCCCTAAGATTAAATATATGATATTTAATTGGGTAAATTAATTAATTATGGAATTAATTATTTATTTATTAAAATTTGAGACCTTTTCCTATTAGGAAAGAAAATATTTGAAAGAGTTCAAATAAATTTAATATGAATTGGATTCATATTAATTTTAATTTTAATAAAATCCCTAATATTAAATATATGATATTTAATTAGGGAAATTAATTAATTATGAAATTAACTAATTATTTATTAAAATTAGAGACTTTTTTCCTATTAGGAAAAGGTCTTCCTTTTCCTATTAGGAAAAAGATCTTGGCCTTTACTATATATAGGACCCTCGGGGTGGGGTGAAAGGTATCCCATTTATTCTCTTTCTCTCAGAGAATTCCCATCAAGGCTTCCTCTAGACTCCCACCAGTCTCCTACCTCTAGAAGTCTCAAAGTCATACCGGGGTAGCCATAGTGGTGGTGTTTACACTAGTTCGTGATTAATTCACATGCAGTTGGTGAATTTAATCTGAGTCGTCAACGGGACGTAATTTGTTACTTTATAAATTAGATTTAGATCTAATATTTTTGTATGTGTAGCCTTAATATATATTTAGAATAGTTCTAATATTATTGCCAATGTATTGGTATTTTAGATTAAACAAAATTAATTACGAATCGGTCCCAATCACGCTTTCGCTTTACGGAATTACGGAATTTCAATCCTTCAATAACAAGATTATCTCAATAGTTTGATCAAATTGCTTTTGATTATTCCCCAAGAGAAAATAATCGGATAGCAGATGCATTGGCTACTCTGGCAGTCATGTTCAATGTGGATTTCGATGAAGGGGTCCAACAGTTTAAAATCGAAAAGCGAGATGTTTCCGCCTCTTGCATGAATATTGAGAATGAGTCAGATGACAAGCCGTGGTTTCAAGACATCAAACAGTATCTGAAATGCGGAACCTATCCTCCTAATGTATCAGAAAATGACAAGCAAACACTGAGAAGATTGGCAGTGAAATTTTTCTTGAATGGGGAGATACTTTACAAAAGAAACTATGACATGGTTCTGTTAAGATGTGTGGACGCCATAGAGGCTAATTAGATTATGAAAGAAATTCATGAGGGAATTTGTGGTACCCATGCAAATGGGAATATGATGGCTAGACAAGTTTTGAGAGCTGGTTATTATTGGCTGACTATGGAAACGAATTGCATTAAGTATGCAAGAGAATGTCATAAATGTCAAATTTATGCAGACAAGACTCATGCTCCTTCATCCGAGTTACACATTTTAACTGCTCCTTGGCTTTTCTCTATGTGGGGAATGGATGTGATTGGACTCATTGATCCTAAAGCTTCAAATGGACATCGATTTATCTTGGTGGCCATAGACTACTTTACCAAATGGGTGGATGCAGCCTCTTATCGTGATGTGACAAAAGGGGTCGTGATCAAATTCATCAAGAAGGAGATTATTTGTCGATACGGCCTCCCTGAGACCCTAATATCAGATAACGCTAGAAACTTGAATAATAAGATGATGAGTGAGTTATGCGAGAAATTCAAGATTAAACATCTCAATTCCACCCCCTACAGACCAAAAATGAATGGAGTTGTTGAAGCTGCAAACAAAAACATAAAAAGAATTGTTGAAAAGATGACTGTAACGTACAAAGATTGGCATGAAATGCTTCCCTTCACATTACACGGCTATCGCACGTCAGTTCGTACATCAACTGGGGCAACACCTTTTTCCTTAGTATATGGTATGGAGGTTGTACTCCCAATTGAAGTGGAAATTCCATCACTAAGAGTTCTTATGGAAGCTAAATTGGAAGAGGCTGAATGGGTCCAGAATCGCTATGAACAGCTCAATTTCTTTGAAGAAAAGAGATTAACAGCATTGAGTAGAGGTCAGCTCTACCAAAGAAGGATGATGAGAGCATACGATAAGAAAGTTCGCCCAAGAAGATTCAGAGAGGGAGATCTTGTACTGAAAAGGATCCTTCCATTTCAAAAGGAACATCGAGGAAAATGGACTCCAAATTATGAAGGACCATTTGTAGTGAAAAAGGCTTTCTCTAGAGGGGCATTAATCTTAACCAATATGGATGGTTGTGAATTATCAAGCTCAGTCAATTCAGACTATGTTTGGAAGTATTATGCATAGATCGTCTAACTATCTTTCCCAAGAAGGCTAGACAAAGTTGTAGAGTATTTCAATAAGTGTTTTGGAAAGTTTCATTTCAGTCTCAGTATTTTGTTTAAAAAGTTGTTTTATCCCTCACCACCTCCACCCCTCAATTTGGAGATGTTTTCCATTGTGTACTTTATTGATTAATAAAGGATTTGTTTTCTCCATTTTGACCAGTATAGTTGTTATTTTTATGCCAATCACAAATGCAAATTATGCATGTTACATCTCAAGTTCGGGTATTTCATTATCCAACCTCTCTCCTCTCTTTCAAAAAAAGAAAAAAAAAAGAAAATGAGAAAAAGAAAAGGAAAGAAAATAGATGCTTTCACTATAATCGTTTGAGGAAAATTGGTCAATTCTTGACTATTTTACCCTTCTCATGGGAAGTATGTTTGTTATTATCAGTTATACTCTCAATCAACTGCAACCTTTATTTTGACCATCGTTCATGTGCAAAGTTTCATATTACCATTTCTCCCCAAACAAGGTTCCAATTATCACACTGGGGCAAAGCACCCCCTCGTGAAGTAAGAATTCGAAATTACTTACTACGAAACCTTGAGCCTAGCCCACCACGCGTGATTTTTGTGTTGGGTTTTATGTCCTAAAACTCGTAGATAGTGAATGATTAACGAATTATACACTTGTAACAATAAAGTGTTATTGAGGTTTATGCAATAAAGTGTTATTGTCATATTAAGTCTAGAATTGCACAATATGACCCAAATCCAATAAACTAAGATCCAAGATTGTTTACATGAGACTTGGACTAGTATGTGGGGACATACGGGGATCAGTGTTCAAGTAACAACCTAAAAGGTCTATAGTATAGGGATAAGGTTGGGTACCTTATCCAGGTAACACTATGTGATACGGCCCGCTTTGTATTCGATACAGACGTATTGATCCAAGGCGTCCATGTAGGAGACATGCGAGCGGGGGTATCCTATGCAATGAGTTTGCATAAGACCGGACCACGAAATAGTAAACCACTAGATGTAACACCGTTAACTAGTTAGGTTACTGTTTCAATAGGATGACCTAGGTAACTCGATCTTAATCCTGAGTGTGTCGTGAACTCCTTCTCACGAGGGATTGTCCTTTGATTAGTACGGGTGAGAGTGGCCAGCACACCGACTCAATAAGCCTACCTTCTTGGGGACAAGACCGAGTGGGGGGCTGGGGACATGACAATACAAGATGGAATTCACTCTTTCCCCTATTGGGGCAAGTAGATGTGTGTTCCCTTAAGGGCTGATTCTGGGACTTGAACAAAAGCGCGCTGTCCTCTCCTGGCCCGAGAGGAATTTCTGTTTAGTGGTTGGACCCTAAACAGGTTATTCATTAGAGGGATCAGTGGTACTTAAGGATCCAGAGGTAACCCAGGGGTAAAACGGTAATTTGACCCAGCTAGTGTTACGAACACACGTGAAGGATTGACTTACTGCATTGGTCGATATCCGTGGACACAGAAATATTCTACAGTGAGAAGAGTGAGGCTGTGGGTCTTTAGAGGAGTGACCCACAGTTAACGAATGTTGATTAACTCGGTTACTGAGTTTAGCTAATCAATCTCGTATCGTTGGAGCTTCTGATTTGTAGGTCCATTAGGTCCACCTGCTAGCTCATAACGGGTTCTGAGATAATATAGTCTTGATATTAAAGGGAATATAAGTTAATTGTATTTTGATGCAATTAATATAATGTATCGAGATACATTATAGTATAAGTTTAATTAATGAATTAAAATTTATAATAAAATTAATTTTGGATATGATTCAAAATTAATTAATGAGAGAATTATGAATTTAATTAAATATGTGATATTTAATTAATTCATGAATTAATTAATTTAATTTTAATTTTAATTTGGTTAAATGTGATTTAATCAAATTAAAACTATAGTTTATATTGATGTACATTTTGATGCACATTAAAACTATAGGTTAAATGAGAGAGATAAAATTGAATATGATTCAATTATAAAATTAATTAAATATTTGATATTTAATTAATGTGGCCTATTTAATTCAATTGAATATGATTTAATTGAATTAAAACTATATGTTATAATTGATTTAATTAAAGTTGGTTTAATTAATTATAGTATAATTAATTAGATAATTAATTATTATTTAAATAATTATTTATTATTTAATTTATTAATTATTATTTGATAATAATTAAACGGTCCAGATCATTTGGCTTAGATCCAATGGTTGAGATCTTGTAGGGTTTAACTCC
This sequence comes from Luffa acutangula, assembly GCA_036850905.1. Lineage (NCBI taxonomy): Eukaryota > Viridiplantae > Streptophyta > Magnoliopsida > Cucurbitales > Cucurbitaceae > Luffa > Luffa acutangula. Next base: position 24,139,981 of record CM072087.1, on the reverse strand, counting down.
CTCCCCACTTATCATGAAGTGGAGAGGGGTAACTGATCTGACCGCCGACTCTCTCATTTTCACGCAAGAATACAGAAAAGGGTTTTTTTTTCTCTCTGAACTCTCTAGTTTTCTCTCAAGAACAGCAAGCATATTGCTGATTTTTCCCTTCAAGACAAATTTTGGATCCAACCATCCCTATCTCAGTGATCCAAGAGATATAGCGGGTGTTCACTATTGGCTGTGTTGATTGGAAGATCAAGAATGAGAATCTAGGAGCATTGTGATGTGTTCTTCGGAATCCGATAAGTATTCTTGATCTTGAATATATTTACAACATGCTTAATCTTAGTAATTTAGAAATTGTTTCTAATTTTGATTTGCCAACGTACCGATTTTTCTATAATTAAAATTTAATTCGAGAAAGGTCTTGATTGTTTCCGCTGCCAAAGGGATTTTAACCCTTCATTTTGTGGTAGGCCAACATGAATTACTGATTCACAATTGAACCCTTTGCTAAACTCATTGTGTATAGTTGCGTTGAATCTCCATATTTGTCTACCCACTTGAGAGCCTTTTGCCAAGCCTATCACATCTAACCATGTGGCAAACATTTCAAAATATCCACTCAATATTACCAAGAGACCTTCAATAGTAATGAAATAGAGATTAAACTCTTACGATTTACTGCTTCATAATTAAGACTTGTAGTTCTTTGAGTATTCCTATATTTCAACTTTTTTAATCTACACTTTTCCTACCATTTCTATCGTTTGTCTTCTTTCCTTTTAGTGGAAGGTGACTCCCAGACTAAGGATGATAATCTTGGGAACTTGGACTTAGTAACTTGACAAATTGTCTCGAAGTCTCAAATTCTTTCATTGAGTTTTGCTTGAGAAATAACCCTATCATGGTACCGAGAAACATTGGCAAAGAAACAACATGGAGTGATTATTGAAGTCGCAAAGGACAGCTTACAGGTGGTTGATCTTCTACATGTGATTGCATTATATTTTGCCAGTCATGAAAAAATATATTTGGCCTAAAAAAGAAAGTTATGAAGAAGAAAAGAAAAAGAAAATAGGAAATGAAAAAATAAAAAGAAAAAAGGAAAAGTAAAAAGAAAAAGAAAAAGGAAAAGAAATGTACAAGGCCAAGATAATTCTTGAAATGCATGATTGGGGCTATCAATGTAAATCAAGAGGTCACACCTCCAAACGATTTGGAGATTTTCTTTGTCAATTATCATTTGGAGCAAGAATCTTCATTGCTACACTGGGGCAAATCTTTCATCATTATACTGGGGCAAAACCGTTATTATTAAATTGGGACAAGGGTCTTCACCACTATACTACAGTAAAGTCATTTTACCATTTATGTAAACTGTTTTAGACTGGGGTAAAGGCCAAGTTAAGAGAATCACACTTCTCTTATGAAGAATCACACTTCTCTTAGAAAGCTGAATCACATTTTCATAGAAGAATCACATTCAGAGAAAGGACAATCCTAGTAATGTGGGTTTTTCATCAAAGATTTCAAGCTGACTTAAAGAAAGAACGAGATATATGAGATAATCCCTTGAGGAGCTACTCCTTGTTCTCGTAGTGGTTGTCCAAAGAATTGGGGTCACCTTAACAAATATTTTCATTTGAACTATGTTCAATCTCTTATTGTTCAAGAGATTTCTTATGAAGGCATTTGAGACCTATGTTTTCTTCCTTCAGTCCTTTCTCTCTTTCTTTGTTCACTACCATTCTCATTTGTCTCTAAGCCAAATTCATCTTCTTGTATCGAACCTTTTTGTCCACTACAAGGCTAAGGTTATGAAGCGTTTGAATCAGGTAAGATGTTTAATGCTATGAATTACCATTGATAGTCCTCTAAACTAGCACATGAGACACTTCTAAAAAACCTACCATACCCGATATGATTGAGCAATGTATGGTTGACATATATGTTGCCTTTCAGATTGGGCAATCTTTGATTAACATACATGATCTCTTTAAGGTTGAGCAACTTTGATGGACACATACAATTTCTCTCGAGTGTTGAAAGCATAAAAAAAAAGAAAAAGAAAGGGAAAAGAAAAAAAAAGAAAAGAAAAAGGAAAAGAAAGAAAAAGATAGGCAATTAAGATCTGGAGATGTCTATTGTTATATACTTTGAAAGCTTCCTTGACTAATAAATCTTCATTTCATCTCATTAGATTCATGGGTATCTTAATGCCTTTATTGTCAATGCAATACCAATTGAAAGTGTTCGATGTCTGTGACATCTAAAACAATGACATTTATTCAGTAGACTTCGATAGAAGAGAATCTGAAGTGCAGAGGATTTAGTGGGAGGAACATTGGAAAACTCCACTCACAAGACGATTTAGTATGAGACGCTCGGAAGTCTTTAAATCAAGACCTCAAAGTGTTTTGGTTCATCGTCAGCAGAGTAGCCTAATTCACTTCGTCTATGTGTCTCAATCTATAAAGTCAGAACGCAAGAAATGAGTTATTTTATAGTTCTGGTTTTCAAAACTCACTAATTTTGAAGTTTGTATTTTTGAAACTTGTGCCCTACACATTCTCGTATTGCATAAATTTGCATCTCATGCATTTAAGCATACTCTACATTTTGAGATTTTGCAACTCTAAAGTAAAGTGTCAAAGCAAATTTGGTTGATTTTTTATGGTTCATTTATTTGGTTGGTTAAATCGAACCCTATTCTTGTTTAGAGGTCGAAGCCTGGTCAGAGCCAGGTCCATTTCATGTTTTATTTTGGTTGGTTAAATCAAACCATATTCTTGTTTAGAGGTCGAAGCCTGGTCAGAGTCAGGTCCATTTCATGTTTTAGTTTGGTTGGTTAAATCGAACCCTTCTAGCTAGTAGAGGTCGAAGCCTGGTCTGAGCCAGGTCAATTCCCCTTTTCTTTTGGTCAAATTGAACCCTATTCTTGCTTAGAGATCGAAGCCTAGTCAGAGATAGGTCCATTTCATGTTTTAGTTTGGTTGGTTAAATCGAACCCTGCTAGCTAGTAGAGGTCGAAGTCTGGTCTGAGCCAGGTTCATTCCCCTTTTCTTTTGGTTAAATCGATCCCTATTTTTGTTTAGAGGTGAAGCCTGGTCAGAGTCATGTCCATTTCTTTTCCTTTTGGTTAAATCGAACTTTATCTTTGAGTAGAGATGAAAGTCTGGTCAAAGTAAGGTTCATTTTCCTTTTCCAATTTTAGGCTATGCTTGGTTTAAGCAAGAAGCCATTTCCTTTTTTTAAACGAAAAATCTTCGCATTCCCAATACTTTGTCTTTTTCCTTTGTTTACCCTTTCAATCCTTCAAGGATACACAACGGGGGGGCAAACTGTAGACACCATATTTGGTCCGGCTTGATTTTTAGTAATAATATTTGAAGTTTTTCAATATTTGGTAGTCAATTTGTTTTTTAATATGCCAACAAAAGCATAGCTCAACTGGCGTAACGATGTATTGATGACCACGAGGTCTGGGGTTTGAATCCCCCTCCCCACATATTATTAAAAATTGTTTTTTGGTTTTCATTGTTATTTTATTTTATTTATTATTATTATTATTATTATTATTATTATTTTGTTGTTTTTATTTAATGTATTTATTTATTTTTTATTTTTTATTTTATTTTTAATTTTTTTATTATTTTTTTTTATTTTTTTCCTTCTCTTTTTCGTTGGTCTTCCCCATTCATTTTCTCTCTCCCATCTCTTCTCCAACTCCCCACTCTCTCTCCTATTCTTTCTCTCTCTCCCCTTTTCTTCTCCAACTCCCCACTCTTTCCACCATTTTCTCATCCATTTTCCTCCCCAAGTTAGTAAAGTCTTTAAGTATAAAAGGGGATGAAGGATGGAAAAGGACAAGGAAGGAAAAGGAAGAGTTTGACAACAAAAAGAGAGGAAAGTGAAGTGAGTTTGAGAGTGAAGAAATTTGGAGAAAAAGCTTAGAGAGAGAAAGTGAAGAAATTGTAGAGAGAGGGGTGAGTTTGAGAGAGGAAAGTTGAGATTTGAGAAGAATTTTTACCCAAACTCCTCCACCGCCGCCACCGTCAAAGACTCGTGTCGCCGCCGCCCATCCTAGCCGTGAGAATCTCCTTTGCAACAAAAGAAAAAAAAACAAAAAAAAAAAAAAGAAGAAGAAGAAGGAGCTGGAAAAAGTGAGGAAAAAGAAGAGGTTGGGGGAGAGAGAAAATGTAGTGGGTCCCACATTTTAAATTCTTTATTCTTTTCACTTCTCTCTTATTATTTGTCTTATTATTATTATTACCATTATTATTATTCCTTTTAAAACAAGAAAAGAAAATGGTTATTTTTTTTATGTATCCAAACTTTTCCATTTTTCATTTTGGCTATGAATTTGAGTTTTCAAATCAATTGCAATTTATTTTATTTCATTTATTTATTTATTATTTTTTCCCTTTCTTTTTTCTCTCTTTTCTAAATTAAAGTCTCTAATTGGATGTAGTTTGGTTCTAATTTGAATAAAATTTCAATTTTTTTTTCTTTGATGATTTAATTTGATGTTTTCAAATTGGATTTCAATTTCCCTTCATTTTCCAAACAAGTTTCAAATTGATTTTAGATTAAACAAAATGGAAAGAGGGAAAAGAAAAGGCATTGATTATTGAAATTTTTGGCCTAAAGTTTTAAAATTAGCCTAAGGTTTTGTTTTGAAATTAACTTCAATTTACTTTAAAATTAATTTCTTATTCAAATTTTTTTTTTCTCTCAATATTGGATTTCTTATAGTAAAGCCAAATTGAGTTTGATTTGAAAATTTGAATTGGAGGTCAATTTTGTTTTAATTTGGTTTTAAATTAAATTTTCAAAAAGCCTTCAAAGTATTAAATCATTTTTTTCTTTCTTCTTCTTAAATGGTTTTTTTACCATTCATCATTGTTACTTTACATTTTCTTCGTTGAAATGTAAATTAATAAATATGAGACAAAATAATTAGAGCCTATGACGCAGTTGAAATAATTTTCAAATTCTTGAGGTGAAAGATTTTCTTTAATTAGGAAATTTTTACATGATAATAAAGTCATAGGTTAACCTCACCCACAAAATTAAATCCTTACTTTATTTAAAGATAAGGTGAAATTAGTGAGACAATTAATTTTCAATTTTCATTTTTTTTCAAATTTTATTTGTTTATTTTCGTTAAAACACTGACCTTTTGTTTAATGAATTCGAGTAATAAAATAAAATGTTTTCAAATGGGTGTTGTAGGGTGTTAACACCTCCCTACACACAACTGACCCCCGAACCTAATTTTTGGTTTTCAAAGACCGATTTTTCTTTAAAACGGGTGACCAATCACACCCCAAGATGATTGGTGGCGACTCCAAACCTCTCACCTCGAAAGAGACTCTTAGGAAAGGACGTCGGCTGCTCCGCGTCACGATGACGTTGCGACAGTTATGAATAATTATTAGGGTGAGTGAATTGAATCATGGAAAAATCCATTAGACTTCCCAAACTATTCAACTTCATGATCCTCTCCCCTCTCTCCATCCTTTTGGTTTTCCTCCATCTATCTATTTATAAACATTTCTTCTCTCAAGTAGTTGACATGAGAAGTGTAGAGATTAGCAAGAGCATTGAAGTACAAAATTATGTGCAAAGGGAGAGTCTCAAGGGTATTTTTTTTTTTTTTCACTCTTGCTTCTCCTTTTGTTTTCCCATTTTTTAGTCACTTGTGTTTTTTTTCATCACTCTCCGAATTTTCGAACCTTATTTACGGGTACTTTCCACTATTTTTGTTGCAAACTAATTAATTTTTTATTAGTTTTTGTTATTACATTGAAGTTGTTCGGTTAGTCGATCAAGCTTGGAATTAATAGGGAATTGGATAATGGGTTGTGTTTCATGTCTGAATCATAACATCCAAATACAAAACCACGTCCCAATTTGCCGCAATGCTTCTTTTTTGTTGCTATTCATCTATTGTTATTAAAAGAATCATAATAAATTAGACAACTCCTCCATTCTTTCATTAGATAAGTTCTAATTCGTGTTTTTTGAGTGAAAAGAAAGGTATAGATGGAGAGTTGAAGAATTCCAATAGTGAGAGAATAGAAAATCAGTATAAGACCTCTAGGAGAGAGAGAGACTACAGCAACACGAACCGAAGAAAAAGTATGGTGGATGTGGCACGAGCAGAAGAAAGACGACTGCAGAGGCAACGGTGAATGGAAATAGAGGAAGACATGATGTGAGGAAGAAGTGGCGTGGAGCATAGATGAAAGGGTTAGGATCTTTCTCTTATTCTTTTTTTTATTATTATTATTTTACAAAATTAGATCAAGTTTTTTTTTTCTTAAAATCTTCAAAAAAAAAAAAAAGTGGATTGAACTTTTAAAATCAAAACAAAAAAAAAAGTGGGCTGATTAAAATAAATTAAGTTTAGATGAATTTTTTATTTCGAAGAAAATCCTTTGATTTTGTTTTAATTCATGATATTTTTTCTATTCAAATTCTAAATTTAATGAATTAATTTGTCTTTTTTAAAAGAATTAATTTTATCTTTGACAATGAATTGTTAGTTTTTAAATGTATTTACTATTATTATTTTATGAAACCACACTCTTCAAATTCTAATAAAATATATGGAATGTATATGGTGGTGATTATTTGTTGGTCCAAATTTCAAATCCAATTAATTGTTTTTTGTAAAAAAAATATTTTTTTACGATACATTTTTTTTTAGAATAAATGCACTTAAATTAAGAGGTAAAAGCAGGTACACCAACATTGTTTGTAATAATAACATCCAACCACCGGGGAAAAACATTTTTGTTGGGTTTAATGCCCTAAAACTTGTGGATAGTAAATGTAAACATTTGACCGAACATTAATAATATAATATTTCCTGTATTATTATTGTTTGTATTGTATCTTGCCTAAATAACTCTAATCCAATAAACAGAACATCCTAGGTTGTTAGTGTGAGACTTGAACTAGTATGTGGAGACATACGGGGATCGCTGTTCAAGTTACAGCCTAAAGGGTCTATAGTATAGGGATAAGGTTGGGTACCTTATTCTGTTGACACTATGGATATGGCCCACTTTGTATTATGATACAAACCCATTGATCTAACGCGTTCGTGTAGAGGACATGTGAGTGGGGGTATCCTGTGCAATGAGTTTGCATAAGACCGGACCACGAAATAGTTAACCACTAGCCGTAACACCGTTGACTAGATAGGTTTCTATTTCACTAGGATGACCTAGGCAACTTAGTCTCAATCCTGAGTGGATTATGGACTCCTGTTCACGAGGGATTGTCCTTTGATTTGTATGGGTGAGAGTGGCCTTCACGCCGACTCAATAAGCCTATCATTTTGGGGACAAGATCGAGTGAGGAGCTGGGAACATAATCACACAAGAAGGAATTCACTCCTTCCCGATATTAGGGTAAGTAGAGGTGTGTTCTCTTAAGTAGTGTCTCCGGGACTTGAACAAAGGGCCCTGCCCTCTCTATGGTACGAGAGGGACTTCTGTTTGTTGGTTGGACCTCAAACAGGTTGTTCATTAGAGGAGCACTGGGACTTAAGGATGTAGAGGTAACCCAGGGGTAAAATGGTAATCTGACCTAGCTGGGGTACGAACACATGTGAAGGACTAACTTGCTGGTATTGGTCAAAATCCGTGGACACAGAAATATATCTACAGTGAGAAGAGTACAATTGTGGTTCTATAGTGGAGTGAACCGCAGTTAACGAATATTGATTAACTTGGTTAATGAGTTTAGCCAATTAATCTCATGTCATTGGAGCTTCTGATCTGTAGGTCCATTAGGTCCCACCGGTAGCTCGTGTAAGGCATTAAGGTAAATTTACTAAAGGATATTTAAATATGAATTAAATTCATATTAGAACTATAGGTTAAAATTAATGTGCATTGAATGCACATTAAAACTATAGTTTATATGTGAGAGAAAATTGAATATGAGATGTTCAATTTAATAATTAATTAATTTAATTAAATTTTTTATTTAATTAAATTATATTAATTCCATTGGTTATGTAGAAAATGTATATTTATATGTGATATGAATGACATAATCAATTAAATCTTGTTTTAATTGATTTTAAATTTAATTAATTATATAATTGTTATTATATTAATTAAATTAAATTAATATTTTTTAATTTAATTATTAATTAAATTATAAGATTTGGTTTTAAACTGATTTGGTCAGTTATACAGAAACGTGGAGGAGTCCACGTTCACGCAATTTTCTATGCTAACCGAAAAATTCCACCTTATCGATAGGAATTAGTTCCTGGCATCGTTCGCTGATTGATTGGGTGTGTATTTTTTGGAAGAAAGTTTTTTTTTCCAGAGAGAATCCTCTCGATCTCTTTAGTAGATTAGCTCTCCCACCAGAAACCTTAAGAAAAGGCCTTAGTAGATTACTGGTGTTTCCAACTGGGTAGTGTTCGTGGAGAATTGTGAATCAAAGATCAAGGGACTGTTGCAAGTCTAAGAAGAAAACTCAGAGATTTGGTGAATTCGGTCGAGTCTTCAATCGGTAGTAAGTACCTAACGTCTCTTGATCATTAGGATCAATTCTTTAGATTAGATCTAAGTCTTTTTTATTGAAACCAGCATGTTAATAGCCTATTTTACAGTATGTTTTTAATTGCTGTAATTTGCCTCTGTATTGGTTTTTAAAACGATTTTAAAAACAGAGTTTGGTTCTGTAAATTCTTCCGCTGTGCAAGGGCTTTTATCCCTTCAATTTTCCCTCCAAAACCGATCACCACCCCTACAATCGGGGGAATAACCATCCCAAAACCAGACGAAGTCTCCATGGGAGAGGGCAGCTCTCGCGATCTCGTGCGCCAAGGAGTTCCTGAGGCAATGACATTTGGAGAATGAGACCCGCTCAGAATCTGCCCTCCCTAATAACTCTTCAACCACGCCCTCCATCTCGGAGAGGTCCTCTGAGGCACGGCTTAGCGCCCCAATGGCCTCGCTCGAATCCGATTCAACCACAAGGTTGAATCTCGACCGCTCCAGCTTGCTCACTGAAAGGTACGCTTCAAAACCTTCGAGGATTGCTCTGGCCTCCATGTATTTAATCGGCCACTTCTTGTCTATCTACTTGCAGCCTGCCGCAATCAAAGACCCTTCGAAGTCACGGATGGCCCATCCCAACCCGCCTTTTCCCAAAGACTCACTCCACGACGCGTCTGCATTCAGCTTCCAGCTGCTCGGATCCAGCGGCTCCCAATGGGGTGACTCGAGAGGTTCTTCGGCTTCAGATGCTCTGCTATATCCTTCCCACCTCCAGGTCTGGAGTTTAGATAACTATTTATGGAATTGCAAGTTTGTCTGAGGTCTGGAGGAGTTTGATTCTTGTTGCTTATGTTCCGAGTGTTCCAAATGGCCCATAGCACCAATATAGATTTAGTTAATTCTGCTTGATTGAGGCTTTTGCGCATATCATCCCAGCACTCCACCGTAGTCCAACCTGTCCTGCAAATGCGAGAGAACAAGTTAGAATTAGGGAGGATTTCTTTCCATACTTTCCTGGCAAACTTACACTCCCAAAATAGGTGTTTTGAATTCTCCTCCTTCGACCTGCACAAACAGCAGAGGACATTAGTATCCACTCCTTTTTTATAAATATTAGCTTTGGTTGGGAGAATGTCCTTAATGATTTTCCATGTTTTGATTTTGGCCCTCGGGATGCAGGGGGCCTTCCAGATCGATCTCCACAAGGCCGAATATGACTCAGGGTCCGAGACTAAGGCCTTAGGGGAGAGGCTTAAGTTCTGAGCCAAATGATAGGCGCTTTTCACCGAGAAAACTCCTTTAGGATCTGTGTTCCAGATAATAGAGTCTGCCAAGTTTTTTCCTTTCCTAAGTATATTGAGCACCTCTTCAACCTCATTGGGGGGAAACGCTGATCTAACCAAACTCTCCTCCCACTCCCCTTGAACATTAAGTAAATCTGATACTCTTTTGTTCTTCCATTCATCCTGAACCCCGATAGGGTATCTAGATCCTTTCTTGTTGAGCCAAGGATCTTGGCCAATGTAGATTCTTGTCTCATTCCCTATTCGCCATCTGTAACCTTCCTTGAATAGCGATCTTCCCCATAAGATACTTTTCCAGGCGTATGAGGGGTTGTTGATAGCTCTTAGAAATAAGAGCTATTGGTTCTCTTTTAGGCTTAAAAACTCTACCCTTTGATGTGTTTGAGCTTTGGTTTGTGCATGAAAATGAGTATTCTTTGATGAACATTTTTACATATCAGTAGGCCAAGCTTGAACTAAATTTGGTGCAGATTTCTTATGTTTTAAGCTGATTTTTCTGGTGTAGGGGCACTCAGGTTTTGCTGCAGCAACTGATTTCACAAGCAAAAGGCAGAAAGTCTGGGAAGTAAAATTTTGCACGTGCTAAATCCGTGAAAGCTCTCATTAATTGAGCTGGCAGCCATGTGAGCTGATTTGTCCCATCTCAGCCAATTGGGGAAGGTCCATGTGGATTTATGTGTCTAATCAGCCCTGAAATCAATAAAAAAAAAGATGGTATAAATGCTTCTTTTGCCCAAAAGAATGAGGGAGAAGTTGGAGAAGTTGACCTAGAAGTTGTTGCTGTCATTGAAGGGGAAAAAGACAAGGAGGCTGCTGTTTGGAAGAATTTCCAGCTTGGGAAAGCTGGAATCTCCTTTAGAAGCTTCTTCTCTTCACTCCTCTTCTTTTATTCTTCTTTCTCCTAGTGATTAGTTGGTATTTAAGGTTGTAATCATGACTGATATGGTTGTTGGCTGCTGTATTTTCATTATTTTCACCTTGAACATGAGCTAAATCCTCTTAGGTGAGGATTACGGTGCTTAAGCTTGAACTTGTTGTTTGTTTTTGTGGAACTTTATATATTGCAACTTAAAGCAAAGTGTTCTTCATGCTTAAAGCTGGAATTTCGTTTGGCCAACCATTTTCTAGCATTGTTATTTAGTGTTTGGGAAAACAATAGATAACCGACTACTTTGCTTTACCTTAGTCTTTAATGATCATGAAAATGAGTGGGTATTTAGGGATAAATAACCACCTAAGGCACTAAATCAGTTGAGCTAAAAAGAAGGGGTTAAATGGGAGTTTAATCACCTAAGCTAGAGGAGAATTGGAAGATTCCCGTAGAAAATTCTGTGTGAGTTGTAATTATAAAGTTCTGCTACAGCAAGCAGCTTGTGAGAGTAGACAGCCCCTAATCTGAACCTTACCGTCTCTGTGCTAATTTGCTGTTTTTATTGAATTCTACTTTAGTTCTTGTCATTTTAAGCTTTTTTACCATTTTAATCTCTTGCATTTAGTTAAGGAGAAATATTTGTTCCTCGGTTACATTGAATTTCATTAAAAATCAAGCTTAGAAGTTGTAAAATTCTATAAACCAATCCCTGTGGAGAACGATCTTAATTTACTTATCACTTGCTGCCATGATGTGTATACTTGCACGTTTTTAGCTAATTGTGAATATTTCTTGCATATTTAGAATCACATTGCACAAGGCAACAGTTGTTCCCTTCCTTGGCGTTGAGGAAGTCCCCATCTTTGAAATATTTTCCTCTAAGCACTCTAGTCAAGAGACTGTGGGGATTCCTTATAATTCTCCAACTATGCTTGGCAAGGAGCGCCTTGTTGAATAGGTTAATATCCCTGAAGCCCATTCCTCCCCTATCTTTGCTAGCGTACATCTTTTCCCAGCCCATCCAATGACACTTCTTCTTATTGGCTGCGCTTCCCCACCAAAATTTGGCGCAAAGACTATTTATCTCTTCGCAGATACCTATAGGAAGCTTAAAACAGCTCATGGTGTAATTAGGAATGGATTGGGCTATGGCCTTGATGAGGACTTCTTTACCCTCCAGGGAAAACAACTTCCCTTTCCAACCCTGTAGAGCTTTCCACACTCGTTCCCTCACTCTACTGAATAACTTCTTTTTGTCCCTGCCCGTTTGAGATGGGAGTCCTAGATAGTTTCCTAAAGAATGTGTTAGCTCAACTCCTAGCAGTTCGCTAATTTCAGTGGTTAGGACCTCCCCAACATTCTTGCTCATCATGCATGCGGACTTGTTTAGATTGACTTTTTGCCCTGATGCTTCCTCATATATGTCCAGCACCCTCTTGATTCTGACTGCTTCGCCTCTGGTAGCCCTAAAGAAAATTAAGTTGTCATCAGCAAAGAAAAGATGAGTTAGAGTAGGGCAGTGTTTGTTTAATCTAAAGCCAGACATGCGATTAAGAGAGACTTCCCTGTTAAGAAGCGTAGAGAGACCTTCAGCACAGATCAGAAAAAGGTAAGGAGAAAGCGGATCTCCTTGTCTAATCCCCCTTTTGGGGGCGAACTCTTCTTGAGGTATGCTGTTCAGGACCACAGAATACCTCACAGATTCCACGCAGTTCATAACTCTGTCGATCCATCTACTAGAAAAGCCCATGGAATCCATCATTTGCCTGAGGAAGAGCCATTCAATCCTGTCGTACGCCTTACTCATATCGAGCTTTAAGGCTGTTTGACCCGTTTTTCCTACTCTTTTAGAGTTTATAGAGTGAATGCACTCAAAGCCCAATATAACATTGTCATGAATCAGTCTACTAGGGACGAACGCGGCTTGTGTGGGCGAGATTATGTCTTCAAGAACCTTCTTCATTCTGTTGGCCACTGCCTTTGCAGTGATTTTATAAATAACATTGCAAAGGCTTATGGGTCTAAAGTCTTCCAGCTTAGTGGGGTTCTTCTTTGTAGGGATGAGGGTGATCCAAGTTTTGTTCAGGGGGCCTATATCCCGACCCTTGTTTAGAGCTTCCAAGCAGACTTTTGTAACTCTCGGACCAACGATGTCCCAATAAAATTGGTAAAACAGCACATGGGCGTCGTCTTCCCCCGGGGCTTTGTTGGGTCTCATTCCCTTTAAAGCTTGCTCAATCTCACCTTTGTTGAATGGGGCGTCGAGTCTTCTGCTTTGGACCTCAGATATCTTCTTGCTAATACCCTCAGTTGTTTCCTTGATGGCTTCTTTGTTTGTGGTTGAGGAAGAAAAAAGGTTAGAAAAGTATTCGGTGGCAGCCCTTCCCATCTCCTTCTCATCCGAGATCCACTCCCCCTCTTTGTTAAAAATTCCATCAATTGTGTTTTGCCTTTTCCTTTCACTGGCTTTAGAATGGAACCACTTCGTATTGCGGTCTCCCCACTTCAACCAATCTTCCCTCGATCTGAATTTCCAATACACCTCCTCTTCTTCTAACAGATTTTCGAGTTCACTTTCAGCCTTGTTAAGCTTTTCATCTTTGAGCACATCACTGCCCGCTAGAATCTCACTTATCTCTCTCTCTTTCCTAGAGATAGCCGACTTGATAGACCCTTGCAGCCTACCTTTGTTCCACCTCCACATTTTCATCAAACACTCCTGAAGGTTACAGCTGAATGATCGGATATCCGTTATAAGGGTAGCATTCCAGCTCGTTTCTAGAATCCTAGTGCACTCCTCAAACTCCACCCAAGTTCCTTCAAATTTAACTTTTTTGGTGGAGTATCTGCGGCTTTTCTCAATAGGCTTTTTCTCAAGGGAAGCCAAGATTGGCCTATGATCGGAGTTGTGCTTGCACAGGAGGGTGATGTTGATTCTTTTAAAAATGGTGTTAATATCGTTGGAAGCCAAAAATCTGTCCAGCCTCTCTTTCACCAACCTATTTCCCTTCACCTTTCTCTCCCATGTATACTGCCCATTATCACACCCCAGATCAGCAAGGTGACAGCCATCCAAAGCTTCTCTAAAAAGCATCATCTGAGAATGGCTTCTAGGCACCCCTCCGGACTTCTCGTCCTCCTCCAGGATTTCGTTGAAGTCCCCTCCAATGATCCAAGGAAGGTTGGAAGAGCTGCTTAGCTTATTCAAAAGATCCCAAGAGATCTTCCTTTTGCTAGTGGTCTGGTTACCGTAGAAGCCTGTGAATCTCCACCACTCTGATCCATCTTTAATCTTCGAGTCGATGTGGCATGCTGAAAAAGATCTGATTTGAAGGTTAATACCTTCCAACCAAAACATGGTTAGGCCACCACTTCTTCCTTCACTAGGAACTCCAAACCCATTGTCGAACTTAATGCTCCTTTTAACCTTCTCTACTTTATCGGTCCCGCACTTGGTTTCTGAAATGAAAATGATTTGGGGATTTTGTCTTCTGACCTCGTGGCGGAGAGCTCAGAGCGTCCGGGGGTTCCCCAACCCTCGGGTGTTCCAACATAGGATTTTCATGGCATCCGGCGGGGCTGGTCACCAGCCTCCATCGATATCCCTCCGATGTAATCGAAGTAACTTTGGATTGTAGCTCTCATTTTCTCTTCATTCTGTAACTCACTGTCTCCCTCAAGTCTCCTTTTCCCTTTTGTTCCTTGTCCTGCTGGGGGGCTTAGATGAGGATCAGTAGCGCTTGCTTCCGCCCTTGCCAGCCTCTTCCATTTTCTTGTGGTGGTCCCTTCCTGCTTTATGTCTTTCTCTTTCCCTTCTATTGATCCCCTGTTCCCTGTCCTATTCTCCCTGGAGTTCGGGGTTTTGCTGCTGATCAGATTTGCTTTGGATTCACGCTGGCCTATGCTTAGAAGTCCAATGACTTTATTTCCTTTGGATTCACGCTGGCCTATGCTGATGCTTCCTACTGAGATAGAAACCCCTTGGTTCTGTGCTACTTGGTCGAAATCTTCTTTCCCTTCTTTTCCTCGAGCTTGATCTTGCTTCCCATTTTCGAGCATTGGTTTTCCTTTGATAATTGTTTCTTTAGTTTCCTCCTCCTTCTGCCCTTCATTTATGGCATAACTCATTTCCCTTCTTTGTCTGGTCTCTACTAATTCCCTCGGCCTTACCTTCTCCAATCTGATCTCTGCCTCTCCCAGGTCTTCTATTTCTCTTTCATCATTTTCCTTTATGTTGTCCTGGCTTGTGCTTTCCTTTCTCCAGTGGTTGAGAGTTTCTGGAGGGTCCGTGCCTTTCCTGGGGTCTGGACTCTCGAATCCCCTTCCCCTTCCACGCCAACCCTTGCCTCTTCCTCTCGATCCCCACTCCCTATTTTCCATTCTCTTTCCTTTATATATTCCCTTGCTACTCTGGGTTTCTCTTAGGTCCACACCATAATCTCTTTCTGTTTTATCATCGGTTTCCTCTTCCTCACATTCTTGGTCGGTATGTCCCAGTTTTCCACATACGTAGCAAAAATCTGGTAGTTTTTCGTATGTCACTTTGATCCATTTCTTCTCTGCCATGGTACCGGTTTTTATGTTGGTTCCTCTCCTTAATGGTTTGCTGATATCCATCCTAACTTTTACCCGGAGAGTTTCCCCTTCCATCTTCCCATTTTCATCCGATTCGGCTTCGACAAAATCTCCCATCGAGTTTCCCAACGGCATCGCGTATTTCCTGCAAAAACAGACGTGGGGTAAGCCATGGAAGTGGACCCAAAAATCTACGTACCTGAACTCGATGTCTTCGATGCTGCTGTTCCCTTTGGGCTCTTCGAACAGAATGATCGCATCGTCGAAGCTCCATGGGCCTCCATTGATGACTCTGTTTTTGAACTTCTGGTTTTTGAATTTACTTAAGTATAAATTCCTCCCTGCTTTTGAGATCTTTACGTTCCCAACCATCCCCAAAATTTTCGGCATAAGGTTCGAGAACCCATCCACGTTGATAATTTCCGTTGACAGAATTTTGCACGAGACAGAAGTCTGAAAATCTTTATCTGTTTCGTCGATGTCGTCGTCCTCTATCTCCACGACTCTGCCATTTTCTTTTTCCTTTAGGCCCAGATGTTCCAATTGTTTTTGCACTTCCTCTATTGCGTCCTCCCTTTTCGACCCTAGGTTGTTCATGTTCGACGCCATCGTCGACTCCCCTTCCATGATCACCGACGGATCCCTACTGGCAAACATGATCGTTGCCCCACCTGTCCATAGCGTTACCTGTCTCCCGAGAGAGAACCGCAACGGCTAGAACCCTCCCTTTTACGATACATTGATTCATATCCTTTTGTTTTAAATTATATGCATCAATTGAAACATATAATATTGTTATCACTCTAAAAACCTTATCAACTTTTTTTTCTTCTAAGAAAATATTGAATATGAAAAATTTATAATAAAAAAAATATTAATAAAAATGTATAATATTATATATGTTAATTCAAACTAATCAGTTTTATTTTATCAAATTAAATTTAAACAATGTTATTAGTTTTATTTTTATACTTTAAAATAAAATATAAACTTCCACGTGCATCACACGTGTTCCTTACTAGTCTATATCTATATCCATACTATATTAAAAGACGCTTAAGGAGAGAAACTTTTGATTTCCTTTTAAGCCTCTTTTTAATATTCAAATTCCTTATTTGTCCTTCCTATTTAATTATTCATATTTTATTATTCAAATTCCCACGTAGATCATTCACACGTTTGTATTATTTTTTCTTAAAAAAAAATCTTATATTTAATAAGAGAATTGGTTTATCTATACTTCTATACTCTATATTAAAAGACGCTTAAGGGGGGAAACTTTTGATTTTCTTTTAAGCCCCTTTTTAATATTCAAATTCCTTATTTGTCATTCCTATTTAATTATTCAATATTTTATTATTCAAATTTCCACGTAGATCATTCACACGTTTGAATTGTTTTTTTTTTTTAATCTTATCTTATCCTTAATAATTATTCAATATTTTATAATAATAACTAGATAACTGATTTTAGAATTATTAATTCTAATTGATTTTCAGTTGTGAAAATTAGAGGGTTTTTTATTTAATTATTAATTCTAATTGGTTTTGGTGGTTATGATAAATAACTAGATAACTGATTTTAAAATTATTAATTCTAATTGATTTTTAGTTGTGAAAATTAGAGGGTTTTTTTATTTAATTATTAATTCGAATTGATTTTCGGTTGTGAAAATTAAAAGATTTTTTTTTATTTAATTATTAATTCTTTTTTGTTTTTGGTGGTTATAATAAATAGAATTTTTTAAAATTAAATTTTGTGAAATCTAAAAAGATACTTAGTTTAATTTTCGATTAAATCAAATCAAGTTTTAAAATTAAATTTGAAAAATTAAAATTAAAATTAATTGTTTTTAATTTTCAAAATTTTTAATTTGAAAAGATTTATCATAACCACCTGATTCACTTGAATCCTAAAAATAGTGGTCTAAACCAAGAGATGGAGGTGGAGCTTTTGTGGTGCATGAAGAATTAAAAAAATTGCAGGAAACATCAACTAAGTGGGAGGAGACCCATTCATACTCCATCTTTACTAATGTGAGTATAGCTTTTTCATTTAGTGTAAATATATATAATTTTTTCTTATTTCTTTTTCAAGTAGACTAATGTATCATTAGGAGATTTTGTTAGTTTTATAAGATTTTATTAGTTTATATTATATTTTCGTCACCCCTAAGAGTTTCATATGAATAAGAAATATTTTCTGTTTATTTATTTAATAGAAGCGAGTACACTTTTGTACGTGTGAGTTCATTAGTATTGTCTTTCTTATTCTTTCTGGAATGAGAAAGAAGATCGATCACTATTATCTTTTTTTTTTTTTAATCGATCCCTCCCCATTATGCTTTTCTCCGACCTTCAAAATTTTTCATATATTTTTTAGATTTTTTTAGACAAAATGATAGGAAGAAAATGATATTTTTATTTAATTAGTGCTCATTTAATGGTTGGATTATACATAACTTTAATTGGCCAAAGCGAGTATAGCTTAGCGGTAATTGGTATGTATCCGAGAGGTCAGAAGTTCGAATCTCCCTCAAAGTTGTCGTATAATCACGAGGTCCCCCACCCTCATATTGTCAAAAAAAAAAAAAACATAACTTTAATTGAATTATTAATTATTAATTGATTACAAAATTAAGATTTTTTAAAATCTAAATGCTTACCTAGGAAATTTAAAAGACTTTTCGTTATCTTCAATCTTAAAAAAAATGTTTAAGCTAGTGAAACTTTTTATATTTGATTTATATCTATGATATTGGTTATAAACCATTTTTATTAGAATTGTTCAATTTGGTCACATACATATCAATTTTTGCAATAATTATAAATTCATGTGTATTTATTCATTTTTATATGTTTTTGGTACATTATCAAGTCATATTTCAAATTTTCTAATTAACCACTTATACTTTAAAATGTATTATAACAAGTGCAACGCACGTAGTTTCAAACTATCTTCTTCTATATTAAAAGACACTTAAGGGGATAAACTTTTGATTTCCTTTTAAGTCCCTTTTTAATCTTCAAATTCCTTATTTGTCATTCTTATTTAATTATTCAATATTTTATTATTCAAATTTCCACGGATAGATCATCCCCACGTTTAAGATTAAGAATTGGTTTTAAAAAAAAAAATCTTCATTATCACATTTAGGTTTTGTTTTTTATTTTTTATTTTTTTTAATCTCATCTTTGATAAGATTAAGAATTAGTTAAAAAAAAATCATTCCCACGTTTAAAAAAAAAAAGCATTCTCACCTTAGGTTGTTATTTTTTTAAAAAAAAATCTCATCTTTGATAAAATTAAGAATTGGTTTAAAAAAAACATCTTCATGTGTTGTTTTTTTTTTTAAGAAAAATAAATCTCATATTTGATAAGATTAAGAATTGGTTTAAAACAAAATCTTATTCTCACCTTTAGGTTCACACATCACTCATTGTTTCTTTTTTTTTTAAAAAAAAAATCTTATCAAATATGAGATTAAAACATTGATCAAGTGAGAAGAGATGGGGTAGAGCTTTTGTGGTGCATGAAGAATTAAAAAAATTGTAGCAAACATAGACCAAGTAGGGGGAGACCCATTCCTACTCCATCTTTACTAATGTGAGTATAGCCTTCTCATTTAGTGTAAATATATATAATTTTTTCTTATTTATTTTTCAAGTAGACTAATGTATCCTTAGGAGATTTTGTTAGTTTTATAAGTTTATATTATATTTTCGTCACCCTAAGAGTTTCATATGAATAAGAAATATTTTTTTGTTTATTTCTTTAATAGAAACGAGTACACATTTGTGTGAGTTCATTAGTATTGTCTTTCTTATTCTTTCTAAAATGGGAAAGAAGATCGATCACTATTATTTTCTTTTTTTAAAACCGATCTCTCCCCATTATGCTTTTCTCTGACCTTTAAAATTTTTCATATATTTTTTAGATTTTTTTAGACAAGATGATAGGAAGAAAATGATGTTTTTATTTAATTAGTACTCATTTAACGGTTGGATTAAACATAACTTTAATTGAATTATTAATTATTAATTGATTACAAAATTAAGATTTTGGAAAATATAAATGCTTACCTAGGTAATTTAAAATAATTTTCGTTATCTTCAATCTTAAAAAAATGTTTAAGCGGGTGGGATTTTGTATTTATTCATTTTTATATTTTTTGGGTACATTATCAAGTCATATTTCAAAATTTCTAATTAACTTTATACTTTAAAAGGTATTATAACACGTGGAACGCATGTAGTTTCAAACTACTACTATCTAAAAGGGGATTGAGGGAGAAACTTTTAATTTCCCCTTTTGTCCCTTCTTAATTTAAAATTTCTCCTTTTCTCATTTTTAATTTATTATATTTATTGTATTTATTGTATTGAATACATTATTATATTTTTAAAATCTCTATGTATATGTTTGATCTTCAAACTCAATTCTGATTGACTAAATAATAAATGGATAAAATCTCTTCCGATCTATCTATATCTATATCTAAATATGCATATTTTATGGTTTAAGGAGAAAAACTTTTGATTTCTCCTTTCACCCTTCTTAATTTAAAGATTTCTTTTTTTCCATTTTTAATTTAAGTATATATTATAATTTATTTTGATTCACTTTTAATTTTAGTAAATTGAATTATAAAGATTTGTTGTAAAAAAAATTTATAAAGAGTTATAATTAAATAATGAGATTTGGTTAAAATAACCACAATGCATAAGTTATGCGTTCACATAATATTATTTATTAATCAAAATTTCAACTAAAATTTTTGTAAGACATAAAACTAATTTCTAATTTATCTACCTAAACAATAATAAGATGTTGAAACCAATTGTTTTTATATATTAAATTAAATAATATTTTTTTTTTCTTTTTACTATTTTATCCATGTTCACATCTATTCATATTTTTAAACAAACTACAAATTTTGCTTCAAAAAAGAATAATAATAATATAAACCAAACTATAAATTGCACGTGTTGTTTGCTAGTATGTCAAAATGATGGAAGATATTGAATATAATGACTATGAGAGTGGAGGTGAGAAGAATATGAATTGAGAGAGAGAAAAACAATAACTCTAAAAAAGACTTATTAGAGGGAGAGAAATAAAAGTAATGAAATCTAAAAACAAAATTTCATATTCCTAATTAATACAACAACATTTTTTAAATAACTTTATAAAATAAATATGTTATATATGAGGATTGAGATTCAAATCTCTAACCTTTGGATTGAGATTATAATGCACTAACCAATTGGATTGAGATTCAAATCTCTAACCTTTGGATTGAGATTATAATGCTCTAACCAATTGAGCTATACTTAAGTTTTCACATTAAAAAATATATTTCTAAAATTAGGATTAAAAAATAAAATTAGAAAAAATACACTTTTAGTCTCTGAGGTTTAGGTTTGGTTTCATTTTGGTCCTTGAGTTTTCAAACTCAACAATTTAGCCCATGAGGTTTGGTTTTAGTTTCATTTTAGTTCCTCCATCCATTTTTCCGTTAAAAACTAACAGCTTGCTGACGTGACACTATTTTTTTTAATTAAAAATAATTATTTTTGAATTTTTTAAAATATAAATTATTAAAATAATAAAATATTATTACTTTTTTTATTATTATTTCTTTCTCTCTCCCCTTCTTCCTCCTCTTCTTCCCCTTCTTATTCTTTTCTTCTTCAACACCGGTCGCTGGCCGCCAGCGACCGGCGACCGGTCGTCGAGAGATTTTTTTTTCTTCTCTTTCTCTCTCACTCTACCTTTCTTTCTCCCTGTCCCTCTTGCGTGAACATCAGATAGCTACCCATTTTCTTCTTCGTTTTTTCTTCCTAACTACCCCGCTACAACATCGCGTCGTCACCGTCTATTCCACCCAGTTGTCGTTGCTCTGTCCTCACGCCCTTGCCTCCTCCTTGCATCATCTCTCTTTCTTTCTCTCGGACCCTTCAATTCGGTCGAAATGAAGGGGAAATCCCCTTCGTTTCAGATCTGGAATGAAACCCAAACGAAGCGCCAACTGCAAATGGGGGGGTGAAGGACTGCAAGCGGGTGGCGAACGACGACGAACACAATGGACTGCAAACGACAACGAAGGGATTGTGAACAAGCGGTGAACTTCAGTTTCAGAGGCGACGGAGGGACTGTGAACTGGCACGCAGAGGGAGGGTCTTGGGCGGCGAAGGGACTATGTTTTTTTTTAAAAAAAAAGTTGGAAAAAAGGAGAAAAGAGAAGAAGGAAGAGAAGGAGAAAAAAAAAGTCGTCAGCGGCGGCCGGTCCATGTGCTGAAGAAGAAGAAGAATAAATAAATAATTTAAAATAATATATTCTTAATATATTTTTATTTAAAAATACTAAAAAATAATTTTTTTAATAAAAAATAGCGCCGCGTCAGCAAGCCGTTAGTTTTTAACGGAAAAATGGATGGAGGGACCAAAATGAAACTAAAACCAAACCTTAGGGGCTAAATTGTTGAGTTTGAAAGCTGAGGGACCAAAATGAAACCTAACCCAAACCTCAGGGACTAAAAGTGTATTTTTCTCAATAAAATTACGGTATAATCTTTGCACGTGCAACACATGTTAATGTTTTCTAGTATAATTTAAAGGTTCTCCATGAAATTTACCAGGTATATCAAATTTTAACCTAAACTTTTTAATTTCATCTACACCAAAACTTTGACGGATGTTGTAATTTTTACCTTAAACTTGAATAAGTGTTGCAACTTTTATCCGCGGTTAAACTTTCATTTGATTTTTTTTCTTTTTTAAATTGAGCAAAAGACTTCATTTTTTGTTGAAATAAGTAAATCTAAAGAGAAGTTTACTTTACTTTTTCTTAAAATTAGTAGGTGGCTTTAGCAAAAATTAAACATAAGGTAAAGATCGTAACATATGTTTAAATTTAGGGTTTAATTTGGTGAGATTGAAAGTTAGGGGTAAAAATAGATAAAACTTGCTAAGTTTTCAATGAAAGATTATTTTTGGCCCTAATAAAAAAAAATGGTCCTAAAAGAAGTGAAATTCTTTTAAAAAAGTGAAATTACAAATTTTATCTTTGAACTTTCATGTTTGTGTCTAAAAGGTCTAAATTTTAAAAAGTATCTTGAACTTGGAATTCTGTGTCTAATAGACTTGATAAGTGCCAATGATGCTAGGCTTACAAAGCTAGACGTCCTTCTAGGATCCTTGTAAACATTCACAAATATGTCTAACTTACCGAATGATTTCAACCAAGAGTTTAGTTAGAAAATGAATCACTCTTAGATCGAATTTAGAATCTATGATGGTCACTCTTAGATCCCAAGACGACTCACTATAAAATTAGATTCATCAAAACTAACCTGATGAATCGATTAAACATCAAACCTAAACCAAGATTTGAAAGAAGACAAAACCAAAAGAGGTTTCAACAAAACACAAGTTTTCAATAGCAATATTCTGCCTTTTTGAGAGCATTACAAGTCTTTAAAAAGGCCAAAATTCCATTCACAATACTAAAGACACAAAAGTATTCAAAAGTCATTAAATGCAAATTGAAGAAAATAAGACCTAGAAACTTAAAATTGAATTGCAAGTCAAACGAGCAGTCAAAACTCAAAACTAAAAAGATATAATTGCTTTAAATTGTCTTAAATATCTACTGTGGGAGGCGCTCCACTTAATGATCGTGTTTGACGAGGTCTGGCATCAAAATATTCCAAGAGGTGCAATTTAATTAGATAGCCACCCCTTCACCAATTCTACACACTTTTTCCGTCTGTTGTGCCATCTTTCAAATGACTTTTCCCATGCCCTCTTGACTCCATTATCTTCTTGACTTGTTGAACTAACTATACAAAATTACGGGTTAAAAAATCTTTGTCTGTTGTTGTGCATTTGCTAGCCTTTGAACATGTAATGCAAAAACCTCTTGAATTTTCTTTGCCTTACTTCTTGTAATTGCTCCTTTGGGTACATGCAATGAATTAATGGTTGAATGTGTATGAAAACTCTAACATATTTGCCAACAAGAGCATAGCTCAACTGGCAAAAAGTTTTACTAATAACCACGAGGTTTGTGGTTCGAACTCCCCACCCCACATATTGTCAAAAAAAAAAAAAAAACTCTAACATATTTGAAATTATTAAAAGCTAACCCATCTATGGTAAAATTGTAATTTGTATCTAATAAATACTTTAAACATTCAATTTTGTGTCTAATAGGTTTTGAAAAAAATTCAAATATATTAAAGACTTATTACTCATAAAATAGAATATTCAAGATTTTTTTTTTTGATATCGGAATATTCAAGAGTTTATTGAACATAAAATTCAAAATTTAAGGATAAATGACACCAAATTGAAAGTTTAGAAAGCTATTAAACACTCCTTAAAAATGATGAAATAGATACAAATAATTTTATTTTATTTTATTATTACTATTATTTTAAACTCTGTCTAGTTTAAAAATTAAAATACTGTATAGTTTCAAAAAAAAAAAAATACTGTATTTTTTTTAGAAGTTAAGGGCTCGTTTGATAACAATTTCAATTTTTGGTTTTTGGTTTTTGGTTTCCTGTTTTTTAAAAACAAAAACCACATATGTTTGATAACTGTTTTTTGTTTTCTGTTTTTAAAAAACTGAAAACCAACCTTGTTTGATAACTGTTTTTGGTTTTCAGTTTTTTAAAAATTAGAAAGATGAAAAGATATTTTAGAGAGAGAAAAATGTGTAAACACGTTGAAACAAAAAAATAGAGACACAAATATAAATGTTTTCAAGAGAATTTTTTTTTAATGAAAAGACGAGAGAAAAGTTAAACATAGAAAATTTAGAGAGATGAAAGAAAATGTTTAGAGAAAGAATATTAGTTAGATTCGAGAAAAGATATTAGTTAAAGAAAAAATAGAAAACAAGTTAGAGTAAAAGTGATAAATTTTAGATTAAAAAATTAAATAAAAAAATAAAATTTAGAGAGATAGTAAAGTTAAGAGTAAAAGATATGCTAAAGAACTAACGATAAATAGTTAAAAAGAAAAAAAAAGAACTAACGATAAATTAGAAAAAAAAAAGTTGTAGCGATAGAACATTTTGGTAACTTTTTTTTCCCAAAAGAAAAATTAAAACATGTTTATTGAGGAGAGAAAATGTATTGACAAGTTTTTAGAAATAGACAAGTTATAGAGGAAAAAAAAAAGTTTTGAGAGAGAAAATTTTAGAGAAAGAAAAAAATAGATAAAGAAATTTGTTGGAGAGAGAGGTAAAAGGGGAGAAAAGTAAACATGAGTTTTTGAAAAATAGAAATCTGTTTTTAAAAACTATTTTTTTGGTTTTTGAAATTTACTTATAATTTCAAAAACATTTTTAAAAAACAGAAAACAGAAAACAGAAATGGTTATCAAACATCTCTGTTTTTAAAAGATGATAAACAAAAACAGAAAACAGAAAACAAAATGGTTATCAAACGGGCCCTAAAATACTGTATTTTTTGAAAGCACGGAAATTTTAATTTTAATTTAATCTAATTTAATATTATTATTATTGTTGTTGTTTAAGACTTGAAAAAACACATTAAAAGTTAAAAACACAACAAAAATGATGATCGGAACTTCCCTTTAACCCTACCAAAAGCTCACTTTTCTCCGTGCTCAGTAGAACTAGAATTGCACCCTAAGCAAGGAATTTTTCTGGAAAAAAAAGATGCAGGCTCCCGAGGATATTCGTAATCTTCCAATCGACATCACATTTTCCCGTCTTGGTGGTAATAAATCCACTCTACCATCTCTGAATGTCGTTCAATTAGTGGTTTTGTTTTCATTTGATACTTCGTTTATTGGTTTTTTGAATTGTACTTGGTTTTTCAACAATTTGATTGGAGTTTGATATTTTCACCTTCGTGGGAGTGAAGAATGGCTCGTCGATCGGAAAAGAGTCCCTGCTGATTGGCGCAAGCGTTTGGCAGCGTTGAAAGTTCGCATCTCCAAGGAGTTCTTGTCGCTTCCCAAAGATACCGATCCCTATTTCCATACCTTAGGCCATGAAGGTTAGATTTAATATTTCAAGTTTCCAACGCGAAGTATCATGTTAAATTTACTTGCATGTCGTGGATTTTTTGTTTTTTTAGTAAACTTTGATGTGTATATAAAAAAAAAGAGAATTCCTTTTTATCAGTAGTTCTGCAATTGACTGGAGTTGAACCTTTAATTGACACTGCTGTAAAGCTAATGACAAACTTCTATTGCAGTAAAGAACGAGTTCTGACCTTAGATATTAAAATTCTGAGTTTCTTAATAACTTTTATTGTGAGATCAGCAATAAACTGGCTTAGACTCTCATGAATAGAAAATAAATGGGGGAGGGGAGACGTCCTCTAAAGCAATGGCCAAAGTAGGATAAAAAAACTTCTCTAATGGACATTAATCGAAAAAGATAAGTGGATACAGAAGCTGTCAAAATGTTGGGACATTGGTTGTGCAAGTTAAAGAAATTCCCAAAGATGAAGTCGAGCTCAAAAAGTGGGGGATAGAAGGTTGCAGGTGCATTACGTGGTTTGAAGATTTTTGTAGGTGCCTTGGTGCACACCTGAGCTGGAGAGCTAGTTGATATTTATACAGCCTAGTTGGTCATATAGGACACAATAGGCCATGAATGGATGCTACTAACGGTTCCGTTTGGTTTTCAAAAAATTTAGAATTTGGCAGTGGTGTTTTTTAAAAAAATATTTTTTCTTAATCCAACATGTTGGTCCCATATCAATTTTGGCCAAAAATTGGCCTGAATCGACCCACTTACACTCCTAAGGTTGGAAAAGTATATTAAGGGCTTGTTTAGCTCCTAGTTTTGAGGTGGAAGGTTGGCAATGTGGTTGACAGTTTTGCAAACCCTATTTTCATAACACCATAGGTTTAGCAAATCTCCATAGGTTTCATGTAGTCCCTACGACAGTAAGTAATTATTATTCGAATTGCATGTAATGAATTAATAAATCTTAGATTGCCAACATTTTCTTAATCGTAAATTTCATGTCAGTCAAGAATTAGAAATCTCCATGGGATTATGGACAAGGGGTGCATCTTTGACCATGCCCAATCTGTTGCTATCTCTACCAACCAAACACAAGTTACACGAACCTAGGTTTGCTCAAAGCATTTTCTCTGTACAACAACACAAGTTATACAAATTCAAATTTCTTTAACCCATTCTCCAAATATAGACTTTACTAACCCATATGTTAAAATCGTAGACTTAACAAACCTAAACTTAATAACGTAAGACAAAACCATGGGAAAAATGAACTAAGTGAGTCATTGACAATTTGGTGATCCTCCCATAAGTGAATGTGAGTCCCGTACCCTACAAAAAGTTTTGTGGTGGTAGGTTTACCATATATTCAAGTTCTTAACTATTGTATTGAAAATCATATCTTTTTTTATTTTTATTTTTATTTATTTTTATTTTTTTATATCCGTGAGTGTCTGGGCCAGCTTATGCGCACCTCGACTAATCTCACGGGACAACCACCTGACCCTACTACATTTGGTTGCCAAGGAAACTCGTAGGATATTATATATCCTAGGTAGGTGGCCACCATGGATTGAACCGATTCCCTCTAAGCCCTTCATATCCTTTTATACCCTCACCTTTCAAATTGTCGGTTAATTTGGTCTAACTTGCAATCATTTACAATGTGTTGTAGGTTGGACTGGTTCTTATTGTTCAAGGGGTGGGATGTATATTTTCCTTAGTCAATCTCCAGTCCTTGAGTCACATTGGATCATTTTCCTATTTTCCCTTGATTTGAGAACATGTGGCTTGGACACTCTTCTTTTCTGTTGGAGGCTGCTAGGGTTGATGGTAAGTGGGAGGGAGGAGTTTAGATTTATGGATAGGTTGGTTTATCTTGAAGCAGTGTTTAAGGATTGGAACTGCGATGTGTTGGGGGATCTCCATTTGCAGTAGGAGATTTTATTCAGGATGACGTTTTTGGATAGTTTGGAAACTTTTGGTTCTGAGGGGCCAAAAGAGGAATGGCTTAAGGTGAAAGGACTGGGGAGAGATTGAGTTGACATAAAGTTAGACTACAATGATTAAAGAAGGGGACTAAAATACAACTTTATTTTTATTTTTTATTTTCATTTTTATTTTTATTTTTTTTTAAGAATTATGAGTTTTTAGGTGGAAGAAGAGTGATTAGATTTCTTATCAAGGAGAGGTGAAATCCTGGTTGGTGACATTGCTGGTGGCTATTGAGGGATAGATCTTGTCGTTGTTTACTTCCTTTTATGCCTTTCCCCCTTGTATCCTAAGCCGTTTTTGACAGTGGTTTGACTGATTTCTATTTTGGTAAGAGTTGGAATTTCTTTTTACCATGGAGGAGATTGTGGAGGTGGTTTTAGTCGTGAGGGTAGTAAGACTCTGCATGACTTCTCTATGGCCTTGTACATGGAAAATTGGGAGATCATTAGAGAGAATTTGGTGAAGGTCTTTAATGTGTTTTTACGAGGTAAGCATTATTGACGTGGGCATGAACAAAACTTGTACCTTTTTTTGACCAATCAGAAACCAACATTCATTAGAATGAGTGAAAAAAATATAGCAAAGGCCCAGAAAGAAATAAAAAGAAAAAACGCCAAGCCAAAAGTGGGAGTGCAAAATTGCCGAAAATAAAGGATA
Organism: Luffa acutangula; assembly: GCA_036850905.1. Classification (NCBI taxonomy): domain Eukaryota; kingdom Viridiplantae; phylum Streptophyta; class Magnoliopsida; order Cucurbitales; family Cucurbitaceae; genus Luffa; species Luffa acutangula. The sequence continues at coordinate 24,112,045 of CM072087.1, read as the reverse complement.
ATTACTTAACAAATTTGAATTAGAAGCCCTATGTAATCTGATAAACATTCTCCTATACCTTTTCAACCAAATAAACTATAGAGCTATTAAAAAAATTAACATGTAATCGTAAGAGAGGCTGGGTAATTTTATTTAGTATTTAGAGGGATGTTGGGTTCACAGTAAATGATCACACTTGAGAAAGAGTGTGAGATTAGTAGTATTTAGTAGGGATCGTAGAGAGAAATAGGTACTCTTTTGATTAGCAGTGGGATAAGAGTCAGGAGAGTTAGGGATCTCTCTAATTATCTCTTGGCAATGTACTTTTCGCTATTGAATATACAGAGGTTGTATCATAATTCTATTAGTAGTTCTAATTGGTGTAATCTTTCTCTATATTTTGCATCAAATGTCCCTTGTGGTTATTCATCAAAAAGGATAAAAAAAGTCCCTTGTGGTCAATCAGTTCCTTTACTTATGAGTTTATAGTTTATACCTCATTCCTAATTTGGCACGGTGTTGTATGGTCGTTTCTCAGATATTGGTTATTTAGAGGCAAAGAAAATATATAATATTCTTTTGGAATCAACCCCAGAGAGCCGGAATATATTTGGCCGGCTATCAGGTGCTGCTGTAAGACTTGTCTTTTCCTGCTCTTTTCTGATTCTCTACTATACATTGGCAGGCTTGAGTTATCATAAGTTTCTTAGTTTGTTTGTTTTAAAAATAATTTTTTGGCAGGGTGCTTGGGAGGTGATTGTACGAACTTATGAGAAGGATCATATTTTTCTTGGAGAGGCAGCTCAAATAATTGTTCAGAATGTGATTTATGAAATGTAATTGTCTTGTTATGAACTTTGTCGTAACTGATGGATATAGAACAGCTCAATTTTCATGCTGCTGTTATTTTTAATGTGAAGCCCATATCAGAAGAAACAGGTTCAAAAGATTCATCAACAGCTAGCTGAGCTGGATCGTAAGGAATCTGATACTAAAAGAAATGCTTCTCTTTCAGCAGCTAGATATGCAGAGGCTTGTCAGGATCTTGGTTTGCAGGTTATAACCTACCATATATTGCTATTTTAGGAAACTTATCTTCTTTTTATTGTGTGAATCTCTTCATCTTTATTTATTTATTTATTATATTATTATTATTATTATTATTGAAACCAAGCTTCTTCATCTTGCAGGGAAAAAATGTAAAAGCTGAACTTCTGGAGACTGCAAGGTCACTTCCAAGCACTTTTAGCAGAATATTAGAAGTCATAAATGGTGATTCTGTGTCACGTGCTATTCAATACTATTCCAATTTTGTAAGGGATGCTCACTCGGATACGGATGTAAGGCAATAGTGTAATAAACATTGTCTGATGCTCATGAGTGTCGTATAGAAGAATAGAGAAATTTATCTTCTGATGCTGATGAATCTAAATTATTTTGATGTGGTATATTAATTTCTGACATTGTATACATGTGTACAGAAACATGTGACTGTATTACCTAACCTGGGCGATATGCGTGAGCATGCTCCTTCTTTACATGTATCTGTGGGCTTTGAGATTGTTGATTCCCTAAATGTCCAGTCAAGCTATATAGAACCAGATGCTATTGGACGAGTAGGAAGTGCTGCTGATAATATTGACTGGGATATATCTGTGGAAAATACTCAGATTGATTGGGATATAGGTGCATTGGAAGAGACTGAGGATACAGGAAATGGTTTGGGACCTTATGAAATAGTTCATGCAAGTGAAGCTGTGGAATTATATCAAATGGAATCTAGTAAGGAGGGTAGTAGTACATTGCCCGAGACTACTGTGTCTGAGATATCATGGGATGTCAGTGTTGAAACACCTCAAGTTGATATCATTGATGATGTAACCTTGCCTGATATAGAGGTGGATCATAAAACATCCATTCCTTCAACTCAATCTGCAGAAATCACTGAAGTTAGGAGCCAGCTTTTGGAGACTGAGTATAGGAATAAGATTCTTGATGATCTATATGAGGTATATCATAGCTTTGGTACAGAAATTGAGTGGCATTATCTGTTCATATTATCAAATCAAATGCCTTAGATGAAAGTTTAACGGCTTATAATACAATTTCAGGTTAAAGCATTTCTAAGTCAACGTTTGAATGATTTGAAGAATGATGAAACTCTGTCTTTGCAACATCAAGTCCAAGGAGCTGCTCCCTTTGTTCTGCAGCAATATACTCCCGATGCCATTGAGACAATGTTATCAGATGTTTCCCTGGCTATATCATTACTGTCAAGTAGGCAAACTCAAGATTTAATTATGATTCTCAATTCTAAAAGGTACTACTATTACTGGGTTGGTTATTATTTTCGTATTTGCTCAAGTTCAAGCCACATCTTGTAGGGATTTTCCAGATTTCTACACAAGAATTTCCTGAGAAATGTTAATTAAGTGAAACTGTTAGCTGATTTCACCCATTTCTTTTTCAGTAACAAACTAACCCACTTAATTTACTATTCTAAATTCATATTTATTAGCATTTTCTTTGGTGTTAATATTATGTTTTTCATTTATAACTTCTGTTGGTTGATGAATTAACACTGGTAAACTTATAACTCTTTGTTTGATATACTTCGAAATTTTCAATAATGTCTGTGTGTACTTTCTAAATCTTGTCGAATTATGTAAGAGTATTGTAGAAACTGTTGAATTTTAAATACTGTGAATCTTTAAGTTGACATATTTGACTCTTTTAATAGAACTGTTTTCTAGGTTAAGTTACATTATTGGGTCCTTGTAAGCATTTTGTCTATTTAAAAAGTTAGAGTTACATCTCTAGATTTTGAATTCTACTCATTTTTAGTCTATTCCGTGGGCATGTGTAGAGGAACTTGGAAGGACCAAAATCACTTTTTCCATATTCAAAATCACTCCAAAGCATACATTTATTCATTCAAAATTATTTTAATGTTTGACTTTACACTTTTAAATGCAATTTACATACCATCAAAATTGATTTTGAATGATTAAATGCATGTTTAGGAGTGATTTTGAACCTGATAAAAATTATTTTAACCATTTCAAAATCACTCCCAAACTTGTCCAATGAATGTTAGTTGATAATACACAGAAATAACTTTAATTTATTTGAAATTTGGATGAGGTGGCATGATACTGGTAATTGGAAAGGTTAGGTATGAATATGTATTGAGATAAAGATTAGAGTTGATAATATTTTCTAAGTGTAAATTACATTTTTGGTTCTTAAATTTTTACCTTCTCAATGATGTCCGAAATCCATCTAACTATTTGCTAAATTGTGTCACTTCATCCGAATTTCAAGAAATGAGTTCCACATTTGCATTTTATCTACTGGTATTAGTGATAGACACTAATGATAAATATTAATTTAAAGTTTAAGAGACGTAATTGTAACTTTAGAGACTACGTTGATATCATGTTGAATGTCTATGAACAAAGTATGTATGTAATTTATTTTCTATTTAACTGTCTTGATGTCGAGAATTAGTACCTAAAACTTGGTTTTGAGTTGATGTTATTTTTCTTTAAAATTGCACAAAATACACTTTTGAATTCACTTTGATCCTTGCCATGGGCATTTTACTTTTGTTAGTTTGTTTCTGCTGTTTATTGGTCTTGAATTTGATTGATTATTAATTTATTGATGTTAATTAGTTTTCATTATTAATTTGGTATATTAATTATGTTAAACATTAAATGTTTTTGATTAATTTTGTTAATTGTTAATTTTTTGTAACTAGTTTTAAGTAAATGAGTAATATATTTTTTATCAGTTAACTTACCACCTAAGAAAATATTAGGATAAAAATAAATTAATAAAAGTAAGTGAAGAGAAACCAGTGACAAATAAGTTAAACTCCTGTTATCCTAGTTATCATTTCGAACAATGTCAAAAACTTAAGAAATTCAAATGGTGGGATTTGTAACCTGAAAGCCAAGTGAAAACCCTTCTGAACGAGGAACCAAAATTGTAATTGGTCTTTTGAATTTTTTTATTTTTATGAGAAACAATCCATGTTTCAAAGGACGAAGTGTTGGTTAAAGGGGAGGTAGAAAAGAGACATTCCAACTCGAGGTGATGGTAGGTTTGCAAGAATACTCTCAATTTGATTAATGATAAAAGTAAAGGCCCGTTGAAAAAGGCTCCAGTTAAAAACGTAGAATGAACCAACTCTATTTTGTAATTTTGCTCACTAATTTTTTTTTTTTGCAACATTTCTTAAATTTGACCATTCTCAGGTAAACTGATGTAAACTTTGATTTCAGATTTCTAGAGAGATTAGTTAGTACACTAGAGGAAAAGAAGCAGCGTGAGGTGAAGCTGAAGGAAGGGTTAAAGGACTTGGCTGCTAAACGCATGGAGCTTCAAAATTCATTAGCTTCATCTTGGCCAAAACAAGTAAGTTCTTCCTTTTTACTTTATTTATTTTAAAAAATATTATGTTTCATTGATGAGATGAAATATGCAAAAGAAGGGGGAAACTTTGCCCCAAATCTAATGGATGCTTCATAAAAGCTCCTCTAGTTGGGCAAAGGATGATTTAGACTATAATTTGTTAAACATTTTCACCATGATAATGCCGGAAGAAAAACCAACTCAGTGAACCTGCAAAAGAGAGAGCATGTTATTGAATTGATAACTGATAAGTGTTCCTTTCTTTCAGAGGGACCTAAAAAAGTTCTAACAAGTAGTAGCCAAAGTATTATTATTATTATTATTTTTTCCTGGTGTAGCCCATTTATATAGATGAAAGAAGGCAGGCCTCTCAAATTGGTTGCAAGAGGGGTCTGCTAGCTGAAGGAAGATAGTAGCAAATTCCAAAATCTGTTACAAAGCTGTATGTAATAAATAAATGGCCTTGAGTTTCAGATTCTTTCATGCGCATAACACATCAATTTGGTGGGAGGGTGAGGGACGGATTTCTTGATTATTTATGATTTCATGGCTAAATTCTCAGAAGAAGAATTTAATCTTCTTTTGATACTCGTCTTTCCAAAATTTTCTGTTGAGAGGGTCATGTTTGTATGCAAACTCCCTGAACGTTGAATAAACTGAGAAATGTGTAGAGGGTTCTAGAGGCCATAGCCATTTGTCAACCGTTTCAGATGGAGAGACTGGAGAAAATATGTAGGAGAAGGCAGCCCATTCAGATATCTCTTCATCATCAAGCCGATTTCTTAAACCAATCTCCTTTGTCTTGAAGAGCAGAGACTACCCTTAACCTAAGAAGCACGGACACTGACACGCGACACGGATACGACACGACACGGACACGGCGACACGTCAATTTCCAAAAAAGTAGGACACGGACACGACACGTTGGAGACACGTTAATTTTTTTTTTCAAAAAAAAATATATATATGTGTGCAGACGTTGGTGGTGTTGGCTGGCGGACGAAAGAAGAAAAAAGATAGAAGGGGCGTGGCGTGGTTTGCTTTGTTTGCAGACGAAAGAAGAAGAAATTAGAAAACAGAGGGGCGTGGAGGCGTGGGTGGACTTTTTGATAACCTTACCTTAACCCTAAAATAAAAAAAAAAAGAAAAAAGAAAGGCGTGGGTGGACTTTTTGGTGGAGCATTATTTATGTGGGTGGACAGAATGGGCTTGGGCCATGATTTTAGACTTAAAAAATGGGCTTGGGCATTCTTAAAACTTAAAAAAAAAAAAAACAGCCGTGTCCCTTGCCGTGTCGGAGCGTGTCGCAGCCGTGTCGGAAATTAAAAAAAAAAAAAAAAAATCGGACACGCCACGTGGCGTGTCGGACACGTGTCGGACGCGTGTCGGGGCGTGTCGGTGTCCGACACCGACACTTCACCATTTTTGAAGTGTCGGTGCTTTATAGCCCTTAACTGATGCTATTTTGGAGATGTTAAGGGCATAAAGTTCGGGGAAATTTTGTGCTAGGTTAGTGTTTGCCGCTTGTTTGTCCTTCCAAAAATTAATGATTTTGCTCCAGCCTATTTTGCGCTCACCAATTATTAGATCGGAAAATTTATGATGCGATGCCCAAGGATCTTTGAGTTGGTATGAGATTCAATGATTGGCAATGAATCAAAGTCAGAGGCTCCATATTTTGCAGAAATAACTTGCTCCATGAGGCATCTTTCTTTGTTAGTATCTCCAAATCCACTTTGATAGAAAAGCTTGTTCATTGTTTCTCTTCTTTAAATTGCCTATCTTCAAACCTCCCTAGATTATGAGACATTTCGTTCTCTTTTTTCATCTTACTAGGTGGAGATTTCCTTAAGTTTTTTCTCCTTCCCATAGGAAATAATAGATTATAGATGAGAGATTAGAAAAAATTGTGTGGACAATAGATACCTTGTCAAAGATCAAAACGCTCTCTTCTCTTGTCTCTCTCTTCACTCCCACGCTCTCTTCTCTTCTCCACCACCCGCTTCCTCCTCCACACGGCTAACCATGCCTCTCCTTTGATCTGATGGGTCCCTCCACAATGGCATCAGTCTTATCCTTCACAATCAAAAGGAAGACCCTTTCCATCTCTAACGATCCAAAAAAGTCGGACCATTTTAGGCTCATCGAAGCATCAAACGAATGAAGTTTCTCCCTTTTTCTCCCTTACTTTTGCCAAAGAAATGATGACATGACTCCTGAAATGTTTCACCCGACTTTGCGAGCTCCCAATGACCCAAAAGTTCTTCAAGGAAACAAGAGTCGAGGAGATGGTTATATGGATTGAGAAAATATCCAACAAAAAGGACCACTGGGTTGAAGTAGCTAAGCTTGGTGCAAATATGGGCTTAAATAAGCTTATTCTCCCGGTAGGCGAAAACAGAAAAGGTTGGAAAACCTTCATCTCCATCCTCTAACATCTTCAACGATTCTTTCTTTGTGGTTAAAAGAGATGGATTCAAATAATATCCAGCTGCATGTGATGACCGATGAAGTTGGCAATCGCATCTTTTATCAATGATATCCGAGAGGTTGATAACTTCACTTCATTATTGTTAAACCCAATCTTAATAAGCACTTTTGTTCTATCCATAGCCTCATATATATATCTCTTTGCAGGTGTTATCACCATCAACAAGTCTAAGAACCCGAACTAATGGTCTCGATGCCTTTAAAGTATAGACAACTGAATTCCTAAAGGATGACATCAAAATGGTGTCAGCTGTTCTCTCACCCTTTGGATCCTTTGCCCATTTCTCAGAAATAAACATCTTTCCCAAAGATTTATTCCTATGAATACTTGACAACCTCAAAAAAGAGGTGGCAAAACGAGTAATTGTTGGTCTCACTAATTTATGTTAATTTGTAAATTCCCTCATCACATTTAGGACATATAAGTGGTTGTAAATAAAACCACTAAGTGCCACGACCCTCTTAATACATGTTTTGATTTGGTTGATCTTTCCAATATCCTCTAAAATCAAATTTAAACAATGAGCTAGGAGATAATTAGTGGCATTATCGGTAACAACTTGGATAATATTTTCTTCTCCAATCTTCTCTACCATCCCATCCAAGAGTTCAAATACCTTTTCTCCGGTTTTGATGCATGAAGATGCATTGATGGATTCTAAAAACAAAGTTCCAACAGCAGAATGAACTAAAAACTTTACTAAAGTCCTATCTCTTCTATTTGTCCATCCATCTGACATCAATGAACAACCATTTTTTTCCATTCCACCTCATGACTGCTCAATAGGTTTTTCATGAATTGTACTTCCTTTTTCGAACAAGTTACTCTGGCCTCGTGATAAGGAGGAATCAAACCCGGACTAAATTGACCCACAACTTCTAGCATTATATGAAAACTTCTTAATCGAATAGTATTTAATGGAATACCTGCTTGATAAATCCAACACATGATGTATTGAACAGTAGCATCCCTCCCCTCTTTGTTGTATTTTTAGTGATGCTTGTTTGCTTAAGCTTCTTCCATCTATTTCTATCATTGACAACCTTGGCTGGATTTGGATAGACAAATTTATCCATTGCTCCCTTTTGTTGTGGTAGCTTTGGTTGTGAATGGGATTGGCTTCCACTAGCTACTTCTCCACTACCATTCATACTTGCCCGCTTTTTAGATGTTCCACACCTTGAACTTGATCCACCAACGACTTCCATCTCATCCTCTTCATCAATTGTGTTCAAATCATAAGCATCATAGCTTGGTAGAGCATTACTTTCTTCCCTCTTTGCTTTTGATCTTATTTTTTAATCCTTCCATTCATCTCTTACGTTGGTTGGACACTTCAACCATGCTTTTACATTCCTATTTCTGCCAACTAAATGTTGGGTTACTCGACAATTGCCACCTTTTGTGAATTTTCTAGAAAATGTACATTTGCAAGTGTTTGTGTCTTTCTCATTCTCCACAATGACATATGGCCAACTGCGATGTTTTTGTTTTTGCTCAACTTTTCCCATCCTTTATTCCTTTTTTTTTTAACAAGATACAAAACTTTTCAGTGATGAAATGAAAAGAGACTATTGCTCAGGATACAAACTCTCAAAGGAGTGAATTGAAAACGAGACTAATGAGAACTAAAACCAATAATAAAGATTACAGAGGCAAAATAAAAGTATGCCATTGGAACAAATATCTTGTGAGGAGAAACCAACAAAAATTTAAAGAAATAGCGTCAGGAGGAAGCCATTAAGCAAGCTGATTTCAAACGAGCTAAAAATGCCATGCTGATTCTTCTAAAACACTCTGATTTCTTTCCAACCTAATAATTGATATCAAAATTTTAACACCAAAAGACCATAATAATCTCGGACTTGAAGCAAAAGGACCAAAAAGCAGATGAAGCACATTCTCTTATATTAAATTTGAGAAAACTCACAGAGAAGATGTAGGAGCAACTGGCCATGGATAAAAGAAGTGCACTTTACTATCTTCACCACTAAGCATAGTCTGTGCTTCAGATACCAATTAGCTTCTAGAAATTCAAATTTCTATCTTCTTCCGGAAGGAAATTCATAACATGTTGGCCAATGTGATTTGAACAAAATCTTGAACCTCAACATGCACTATTACCGCAAAGCATCAACTACTAGAGAATCACACTATTGCATCATCGACCCAATGCTCTTAACATAGCAAAACAGATCAACAAGAACTTTCCCACTAATTATTACTCACCCCCTTTTCATAGTTTGAGAAGGATGAAAATTCATGAGATTCCAAAGAAAAAAACATGCATGGGCGAGAGAATTTCCATCTAGAAACATAAAAAAAAATACCTCCAAGACACTACAAATCCTCGCAATAAGAATGAGTAGAACATAGTTCTTACAAAAGATTCTCAAGGATATTAACCTTATTTTCAGCCCGCATAATTAACATTACTCCCAAACCCCCAAATGCCTCTACCTGAACCCAATAAACTACACTTGAGCTCCATAAAGATTTAACATCCCCCTTTTGGAAAATCACCCAAAAGCTTTGTATTCCAAGAGATTATCTTCATTGGAATACAAACAACTTTAAATTATAGAACTTCTGACTAACCCTCTTCGAAATAAGAGGGAGAATTTCACGAAATTGTAGGCCACTTGCTCTGATTAGAGAAGAAAACTGATCTAGATTATTCTGCTACTTTCTCATTGATTGGAGACTAAATTTTCCTTGAACAATTAGAATAAGAATTATCTGACTTATTTGGACTGATTGAAAAAGACTATTGAAATAAAAAAAGTCATCATCATCAGGGAAAATATTTTCAGAGATGTTAAGAAGATGAGGAACTTCAATCTCCACGCTACTTACACTAACCTTAGATTCATCGTCTGAATCATCCACAATTGAAGAGCAAATAGTAGGTGGATTAATAGAAATTAAGACCTTAGTAAACTGCACACTATTGCACCCAATGTTACAATTTTCCACAAGAAGCTTTGAAGAGACAATCACTAAATTGTCCTCTGGAATCGAATTATCAACCGGAAGCAAGAATTTTGCACAAGATTTTTCTATAGTGTCAGCATTTAAAGGAGAGGAAATCATCTGAATTGGAAGTGAAGGCTGAAGATCTTTTCTCCTAGTATATACTTTAGAGCATGGCTTATCAGAGCGAAAGCTTGATTCTTTAATACTAGAAGGGGCCACGGTTTCCGTTACTTCTGTGAGATTGTCAAGAGACACCTTAGACTTGATTCATCGATAGTGCTGCCAATAACCAAATGAGGAATAGAAATCATCTTTTGAATGTCACCACTTTCAATGTTCTAGAATTTATTGCCTCATTTCTCAAACCATTTTTATTATTGCAATCATTCATAGGGAAAAGCTTTGGAGGGAGTATCATTCCCAAAAACCCTTAAATCACCTTCAGAGGACTGCAAATGGTCTCCAAAAGGATCAATCTGATTACTGATTTCAGCCGTTAACTTTGCTAATATTCAACAGATCTTCAAAAACAGTTTTGAAAAAACCATCTTTTCTTTGATCTTTAGAAACATAAACCCCCTTCATCATCCATAACCATACTTAATCTAAATAAGTCTAAAGGATTATCGAAGTCGTTTATGGATAGCTCACGAGAAAGTATATTTGGAGGGTTCAGAGGACAAATATCACCGTAGCTTAAACAAAACTTCCCAAGCAACCCGTCTTTAACCTCATTTGTAGTCGAAATAAAACCACACAAATTTCTTTTGTCTTGAATATGTGCGGCTAGAATGCCCCATAGAGAGAATGTGCAGGATCAGACTACGAAGATGTGAATAGAAGTAGAGAATGAACTCGGAAAAGGCATAAAATGATTTTCAGAAAGAGGAAAATGATACTGCAGAACGAAGGAGAACGAAGGGAGTGGGATCTCCATGACGCTCTCTCCCTCCACCCCCAGCTCCAGACCCATCTCCCCACCTCTCCACCTTCGACAACCATGACCAGACCCATCTACCCTTCCATCCCAGCATTGACGTCCGATGGCTACAAACCCACCCTTGAAGAAGCGAATAGTTACCATCGAGAGGAAGAAATACTCTATCGAGCTCGATAATAGATACCGGGGAAGTAGAGTGAAAATTTCTTAAGTTACCAGAGATTGGGCTTTCTTCATCTCTTTACCATGGGAAACTCTGAAATGGCTTGTTTCCACCGCGCACACCCTTCTCTCGGCATCCCTCAACCAGAAGTTCTTTAGAGAAGTACGCTTTCCCGAACACACTATATGGGTCGAGAAGACTAGCAACAAGAAAGGTACCCTTGCAGAGATTGCTCTTCTCCATAACAATGGTGGACTAAACAAGCTCTTTATACCAGTAGGAGAAGAAAGAAAGGGATGGATTGCCTTTTATCATCTCATATCCAACTACCCCTTGCCCCCTTTAATAGCTGTGCACCAACCTAAAGACCTCCATCAACCGAACAGAAAGGCACCATTTAAACCTCCATTAAAGGCCACCTACCTTCCAAAATACCATCCACTAAAAAGCCCCACCGATATTAAGCCGTCATCCTATATAGAAGTATTAAAATCCACATCTATACACCCAAACCCACTCGTATACCAGCAACAAAACACACCTTCTTGGGATTCAACGGTGATTGTGTCTCGAAGATTCTTCCATGACGATTGGTATAAAATCACGCGTTGTCTGCAAACCCATCTCAATGCCTTTTGCCATTTGGTGCCCTTCAGATCAGACGAAGCCCTTCTTAGACTCGATCAAGATGAAGAGCCTCCCTCACTTTGCCACATTGAAGATTGGCAAACATATAGGATCCTTTAATCTCAAATTTGAAAGATGGAGTATAGAAGCACAAATAAGGAACCCTGTGATTCCTTCATATGGAGGATGGATAAAAATTCGTAACTTACCTTTAGACCGTTGGGATCATGAAACCTTGAAAGAGATTGAAGATGCTTGCGGCGGTTTTATTGATGTTGCAAAAAAGACCGTTGCCTGATTAGACCTCATGGAAGCTAGTATTCGTGTCAAAACCAACAATAGAGGTTTTATACCGGCCGAAATAGCCCTTCCATCGTCATCATCATCGCCTCTAATGGTTCAAATCGACCCCTTTAACGCAGATCTCTATGTGGGGCTCTCTGAGGTCACTCAAGGCAGTACAGAGGTGCCGGAATCTCATCGGCAGCATCTTGATATCGCCGGAAATCGATTGGAAGGAGTTCTGGGTTCGTATCCAAGTGACAGGTGCCAATTTCCTCTCTCCCCTTGTCCTTCGTCTGACACCTATAAAAACCCAGGTCTTTCTTTGCCGTATTCTAGCCCTGAACCACACTGCCTTACCATCCTTTCAAACCCATCTCCCTCTAATAGTTCCCGCCCAATATCCCCTACCCAGAAAAAGCTCATATCACAAACCAAAAGCCCACCACCGCCCCCTCGTTTTAAATCCCCACCAAAAACCTATCTAACCGACTCTTCTATACCCGGCCCATCATCCGATCAATGTGAGCCTCTGGGTCCATATCATACCGCCCCAAACTTTTTACTCGACCCGTCATCCATCATTGAATCTCCCGAAAAATTAGCCATCACTCTTAACCACAAAAAGACTTATTGCTACAAAATATGGAACAACTCATTTTGACCTCAAACCGAGTAGATGCTCGATGCACGCTTCCAAGGGGTCAGGGAAGCCAATTATAAATATGCCGAATTTGGTTTTCAATCATATTAAGGTTAGAGTTAGGAGGGGAGACAAAACTCTGATTTGGAAGGATGTTGTTTGGGAACATATATTTTCAATCGAAATATCCATCACTATCATCTATCTCACAGGAAAGGGGCCTCCATTGCTGATCTTTGGAATCAAAATACTGACTATTGGAATTTATATCTAAGAAATTTGATTGCAGTTGAAATTGAAGAATGGGAATCTCTATCTCACCTCTTATCGACTCATAGATCAAAAGACCATGAGGATAGGTGGACATGGACTTTAGAGAAGGATGAGATTTTTTCCACCAATTCATTAACCAGAAAGCTTGCATCCTCTGGAGTTTGGATTAATACTACTTTCTATCTTTAATTATGGAAGGGTTTTTCTCCAAAAAAAGGTGAAAATTTTATTTGGGAGTTGTGTTGCTTGCATCAACACATTTGACAATCTTCAACGAAAATCCCCCTGGATAGTTCTCTCTCCAAGTTGCTGCAGCCTTTGCTACATGAGTCACGAGTCACCAATTCACCTATTAAGCAATTGTGCCTTTGCCACAGCTTTCTAGACATTCCTTCGACAAGCCTTCGGTTGGTCTCTCAAACGGCCTGGTGATATCTTCTCCCTCCTCAATCTTTGCCTCATTGGACACCCATTTAAGAAAGAAAGGATCCTTTGGTGCAACTTGACCCTGCTTTCTTACGGAATCTATGGCTTGAAAGGAATGCTCGGGTCTTTGATAAGCATAAAAATATTCATACTTTCATTGAGATCCCCCCGCCCCCAACATCTCTCTTGACCCATTGGAGGTCTTCCTTGTAATTATCATCGATAGGACTCTTTTGTATCTATTTCATACATCAATGAAATGATTTTTATTTCCTATTAAGAAAAAGAAAGAAGATACCTTGCCACCCGGAAATAAAAGACAAAGAAGGATGTTTACCTTTTAGAGGGTGCTTGAGGTAAATGGATGGCCACTCTTCCACCTTCCAGCTAAAGGAGTTTGCCATGGACAGAAATATGTTGTGTTTCTGTGTTAATACCCTAGATCTCAGACTTGTCAAGTTCAATATTAAGACCAGATCCTTCATTATGTTGATTTTATTTTATTTTATTTATTTATTATTATTTTTTTTTAATGCTTTTTTGTCTATAGTCAGGAAAGAGCTATGTATCATATATAAATTATATAAATTATTCTTGAGTTGTCTAAATTACTTTGTCACTCTAACTAATCCCGAGTTGTCTAAATTAGCTCGTCACTCTAACTAATCTCATGGGACAATTGTCTGACCTTACTATATTTGGATGTCAAGAAGCAAATTGTAAATGGTTAATAGTTAGTTCAGCCAGAAACCTTTTATTAGCCTTTGAGGAGCTCCTCGCCATATAAGAGCTTGCTAGGGTAGCTGGCACAATAATAAAATGGAGTGGGGAGAGTGAATTTCCTTGTCAAAGACCCGGAACTGAACTGAAAATTTGTCCTCTTGGCCTACCATTTATGATGGTGGAGAAGTTAGCACTTGCAACACATGCGTTGACCCAATCAAGGTCAAGCTTGATGACTACACTATGAGAGATGGATCAAGTATTTAGTCTTCATAGTACTATGGGGCAGAATTGTTTTCTGTCTTTCCAATAGAACTCTATCGAGTGATAAGGCTCACGAGCGATAATTGTGCACACGAATGATTCCCTTTTTGAAAAGAATCGTGGAATGTCGCCACAATACCAGGTGTGACCACGACTTCTTGAATTTTTTTTCCATTAGACCATTCGGCCTATGAGCTTTATTGGACTCCAAATCGTTTACTGCCCTATAGAGCTTAGGTTCTAATACGGTGCTGCTCGTAAGAGAATTCTCTTAAATTCTTATATCTTTATTTTTTAATTCAACATAATCAAGTTTTATTGTTACTATTATTCTTACCATTATCACTACTATCGCATCTACAAGGCATGCATTTAGTTTAAATACATGGTATGTACACTGCTTTGTAATTTGTTCATGGCGTGAGTAAATATTTGATCGCTAGAGGGAGATTTGGAACGTTGACGACTAACTGGAGAGGCAGAATGGTGATTAGCAACATTTCTAAAATCGGATACAAATTTTGGAAACAACTTAGTTCCGTTTTCAATTTTTTCATATAAAAATATAGATAAAAGTACTATCATTTTCACTTATGAAATGCATATTAAATACTGAAAAAATTAAATATAACATATTAATTCTAAATATTTTTATTTTAGAAAAACCAGTTTCATTTAAAACATTGATTTTTTAATTTAGAATTTGAGAAAATAAGAAACAAGATATAGTTATGAAACATATTTTTGTTTATGTTTTCAATAATAATATGAAATAGAAACCAGAAATAATTACGAAATACAGCTTTGTTTTTCAATAATAAAAAGAGACGAGAAATAGAAAATGAGAAATGAGAAAAAAAAAAAAAATGTTACCAAATGAGCTTTCTTTTGGTCATGTAAAAATGTCCTTTCTATAGACTAATAAAATAGGATAGGGAAATTGAGATAGCAAAGAAGTCTGAGAAAGATAAGAAGTTGATTTGATCTTTTATTTTTCTAAAAAAAAAACTTAACCTACTGAATCTATAATTTGAGCTGTCAAATATCAAACTATATATCTTGTTATTATCTTTTATTTATTTGTTGGATCTTTTGTCTTTTGTGATTGTGATATTTTACTGAAATAATAAAAGATTAAAAAAAAAATAAACAAGGAAGATAATGCTTTGAAAAAAAATAGTAAAAAGGAAGCTAGACAAAACATTACCTTCACGTAGATTCTCTCTTCGGTCCATTTGTAGACATTTTCAGATAAAATCATGGGTCATAACTGATGCGAAATGATTAATTGACCGCTAACTAACTGTCAAAGACTTCCTTTGGTAATTATTTTGACTTCGTTCGATATAATTTGGTTTTTGGTTTTTGAAAATTAAGCTCATAAACACTACATATAACTATTATTTTGTCTTGTTATCTACTTTTCTTTGTTTACAAAATCTAAGCTAAGTCTTGAAAAAAAAAAGTTTATATATAACTTCGTAGGAAATTATAAGAAAACAAGTACAATTTTAAGAGACCAAAAACCATCAAATAGGGTCTTAGTTTTTAGCTACTATTTAATAACATTTTTAAAATCTAGGCTAATTAAAGAAAACTAAATAAAGTGGATTTCTAAACCATTTTTTGTTTTCATATGAAATCTGGTTTGGATTTTAAATGTGTTTTTAGGAAAGGTGTAAAACGTATTAAAGAAATTAAAAACAAAATCAAACTCGCTGTCCAATGAGGGGTCAGCTTTATGTTTTATTTCTTTGTTCTCTTTGCCAATTCTCTATAGAGAGTTGTTCGGTTTGCTACTCGAGAACTGTGCGTCTAGTAGTCTACTGTTGTGGAAAAAACATCCATCATCCGATTTTTGCAACTTATTACCCTCTTTCTTGTATCTTTGGTATTTTTATACTTTATAGAATCTTCTAGGATTTAATTGCTTTAACATGAATTGCATATGATGAGATATTTTTCCAAAAAAAAAAAAAAATAATAATAATAATAAAATTTAGTATGTTTGGTGCCATTGCAGGAAGCAGCTTTGACGAAAACTAGGGAATTGAAGAAGTTGTGTGAAAGCACTTTATCATCCATGTTTGATGGAAGGCCTGTCAACATTATTGGCGAGATAAATATTGTATTGACAAGTGGTCTCAGTGCGTAAATAGCCTAACGTCTCTGCTTCTGTAATCACACCACACACTGGAACATAAATCTTGAGAATGAAGAATCTGGATTCGATATGGGACTGTTGTTCCTCACCTTCTTTCCCTCTTCCTAAATCACTCTGTAAATTTTTATTTGCTGAATTCTAGGTAGGAAGAAGACTGGCTCGTTTGGGATTTGATTTTAAGAGGCATTCAAAGTGATTAAGAGAGAATTGTAACTGTTTTTCATGTTGGATAAAATTGATCGTCAATGGTCTAAGATTACTTTTCTAACAAGTTCAGTTGCATAGTTCATTCACCACTTGTTACGCCTCAAATTTCAAGTTAAAAAAAAAAAAAAAAAGTTTTCTATCTTTGTGTTAATTTCAGGTTAATGTTTGATGTATTTCCAACTTGTTATTGGATTTCATGAATTTCCGAATTAAGTAAATTCAGGGGAAAAATTAGAACTTTGGAGCCTAATTTTGGAGGGCTAGAGTTAATTGGGAAATTGAAATTAAACCTATTCGGGTAAGAGTCAAATTTTAGGTCTTATAAGTAAGTAGGATGGAGCCTAATTGGAAAGGGGAATTGAAGAAAATGTCGTAAGTTTTTCTTTTTAGGAAAATTGGAACTCAGATCTCTTCTATCCCTCTTTCTCCTCCACGATTAGCAGCCCTCCCCCGTCTTTTTCGATTTTGCCTCCCCTATTAGATCTCTTTCTACACAATCTGACAATGCATATACAATCGTTGGTCATTAGTTGATTGTGCTATGAATCGCTGCACTTGGATCTCCTACGTTGCTGTGAATTTGCTATACTCTCATTGTTGCTTGTGGCTGCAAGGATACCTACGAACACATATGGTAAACAGTACATCATTTCAAGCTTGAAATGACACCTATTCATCCAAGATACTTAATGAATCTGACAATCTAGAATCATTCCCATCTTTAATACATTATGTTCCTTTTAAATTCATGTGTTTGTATTTATGATGGTTCATGTATGGATTTTGAAGGGCTAGTGGTTGAATTTAGACCACACAGATGAATGGTTATGTCCTTTCATTGTGTCTTTACAATTAGTATAAATAAGGATATAATTTTGTCATTTTAAACACAGGTTGGAAGTTGAATGAAATTTCATATTGAGTTTAATCTCTCTTAAGCTTTATGCTTGCTTTGTATTCTTATGCTAGAATGCATATTTTAGAACTTTCAATCTTGTTTGATCAATTAGATTGTGAAGAGTTCAAAACCTTAGAGATAAGAACAAGTTTTCATTTCTTCTAGATCATCAATCAATTTTTCAAATAAAATATGTTTAATTTTCATGGAGTTGTTTTATCAATTAGTTATCAGGCTTATCCTTACTATTGTTGTGGGGGTTCATCTTGAATAAGGGGAGCATTCAAGCGTAGTTGAGGTAGTTCCTTTTATCATTTGGTATCAGAACATTTTTAAATCCTTTATCATTTGGTGTCATAACTTTAGCTCTAAATATATTATAATCTTTACTTGCTGTTATAGGTAATTTTGGATCACTCTGATGCACAAGGAGCTGACGAGGACAACCGGGCAGAGATAGGACCAGGAAGCCAATCCAGAGGAAGACCAAAAAAACGAGATGAGCCGATTTTGCTTGACCCATCGCGGGTCGAGGTCGTTCGTCTCCCATTGGTCCCTACTGCCTTTGGTCGCCCCGGTTTTGCCTGGTTCGTTTTGAAATGCCTCTGAATTCTAAAAACCCTAGGAGCATGAGCAGATATTTAAACCTCTCTTCATCACTGAAGAGGGGATCTCAAAATTCATTCTCTGAACTCTCTACTTTCCCTCTTGCTCATCCATCAGTTTTTTGACTTAAGCATCGGAGTCGGTGTGGCAAGCACCACACCGATGTGCAATGTTTGCTTGTCTTGTAAGTCACGTCCTCCCCTCTCATACAAATTTACCGTTGGTGGCACGTGAAGGTCAGGTGAGTCTCTTGTCCGGATTTTGGCATCAACAGTTGGCGCCGTCTGTGGGGAGAGAGACGCTGACTAGCAAATGTTGTATACGGGAAGTGCACACAGTGACTGTAGGATGGATCACAGAAATCAAGCAGTTATCGATGAGACGAACCCCCAGGTTTACCTCCAGGAGAAAGAGGCTGAGATCGTAGCGATAAAAGGAAGGATAAACGAGATGAGACAGAATTTGACAGAAATTCTTAGCTTACTGAAGAAGTCCGAGCCTTCGAGGCATGAGGAGGAGTGTTTGCGCAGAGATCCCAAGAAGGGAAAGGGAATAGCAGATGAGGAGGTAGGAGATTCGAAAAGTGTCACTAGCCAGATGCCTCATCCGAGGGATGACAAGACTCGCAAATAACCAGGATCTAGCCACAAAAGGACTCGCAAAAACTCACCATCAAAGCCGGCCCCAGGTACGTGTGTTAAAGATAATGGCAGGGAAAAGCTGGGGGCTTGAGTAAGGTCCAGGGCCGAGAATGATTGAAAGGGGCGAGAGCGGGAACTGTCTAGGTGGTTGAAGGAAGAGGATAGTCACCATGACTCCTATAGAAAAATTGTCAACGAAGATATAGAGGAGTTAATAGGACATATGGAACCACCTTCTACCTACGAGATTATGGGAGGGGAAGTACCGCAAAAGTTTAAGGTACCAACCTTCCCATAGTACGACGGTAAGAAGGATCCAGTGCAACATCTGGACACATACCTGACCTAGATGGACTTTCATGGGGCAAACGAAGCAACCAGGTGCCGAGCTTTCACGCTAACATTAACAGGTTTAGCAAGGCAATGATTTAGCAAGATACCGCGAAGATCGATCGGTTCATTCAAAGAATTGGCAGCGACGTTTGTTACTCAATTCTTAGGAGCTCGAAATCAACGAAAGCCACAGATCAACCTGCTAACGGTTAAGCAAGGACCGAGGGAGAGCCTAAAGGACTATATCACCATATTCAGTAATGAAGTCTTGCAGGTAGAAGGCTACGATGATGTAGTTGCACTAAATGCTGTGATTTCAGGATTGCAGGATGAAAGGCTGCTTACCTCAATTGGAGAAAGTCAACCACGCACATACGTAGAATTCATGACTAGGACACAAAAATTCATAAATGTCGAAGAACTGCTCAAGTAAAAAAGGAAACGATGACACAAGAATTAGAAAAACATTCATTATATGATCAAGACAGAGACAAGGACCACCACCGCAAAAAACGGAGAACACATAACAATGATCGAGGGCGAGAAGACCCCATGGGTAAATTCAAGAAATACACCCCCACTTCCATCCCGCAGGAGCAAATATTGATGGAGATTACAAATACAAATCTTCTGAGACATTCTCGAAAAATGAAAACAAGTCCAGAAGGAAGAGATAAAAGCCAGTTTTGTCTTTTCCACAAGGACCACAGACACACTACCAGAAATTGCATCCAGCTTAAAGATGAGATTGAAACGCTGATTCGTCGTGGATTCCTCAAAGATTTTGTCGAAGACAAGAGTAAAAAAAGGCCGAGGCCGACCAGAGATGACCGAGGCTGGGGAGGTGATGAACCTCCTTTAGAGATTAGAACCATCTTTTGAAGCGTAACAGAAAAATTCAAGGCAGAGTTGACCGTTGCCTTGGCTGAGGTCGACCTCACCTTGAAATTATAATATTTATTTATGTGCATTCAATTTTTCGTTATTTCTCTATTGTTTATCTTTTTGCTTTCGATAGGGGAGTTTGAATTTGATTTTCTATTCAAGGTAGAATGTAGCATTTCCTTTCTAAATGAAAAGTTTCCTTTTTACTTTTACTTAAAGAATCGAGAAACTCGAATTCAAATGTATGCCTCCACCTCAACAAAGGTTAGAACACACTCAAGGAGGTAGTAGAGGGGATATGCCTCCCTATCAAACAAAAGGCAAGAGAGGATATGCCTTCCTATGAAACAACAAGCAAGAGGGGATATGCCTCCCTATCAAACAAAAAGCAAGAGGGGATATGCCTCACTATCAAACAACAAGCAAGATGGGATATGCCTCCCTATCAAACAAAAAGAAAGTATGGAGGCAAGAATTCAATAGTTCGGAGGAGAGGACCAAAGATACCAGAAAATGGGACCGAGGTCGATCCTTAAAAGGCCGAGGCCGAGCACATCTTGTCGAGGCCGACCCCAAATTTTAAGGTAATCTCCACTTTACTCAACTACGCTTTATGTTTTAGTAAAGTTTTACTTGAGATTGGGAGTTATACAAGGGATATGCACTCCCTATTAAACAAAAGACACACTGGCTTAGCATGTCTAACCGATGATTGCATGTTCTAGCTTGTTCTCTTATTATTTTTCTATAAGGACTAACTAATGAATGCAGGGAGTGCATATCCCTTGTATATCCCGATTCCGCCTGGTTCGTCCGAAACACCTCCAAATTCCTAAAAACCCTAGGAGCATGAACAAGTATTTAAACCCCTCTTCATCACCGAAGAGAGGATTATGAAATTCATTCTCTGAACTCTCTACTTCCCCTCTTGCTCTTCTATCAGTTTTTTGACTTAAGCATCGGAGTCAGTGTGGCAAGCACCACACCGGTGTGCAGTGTTTGCTTGTCTTGTAGGTCACGTCTTCCCCTCTCATACAAATTTATCGTTGGTGGCACGTGAAAGTCAGGTGAGTCTCTTGTCCAGATTTTGGCATCAACACTTGCTTTCCATTCTATATCTTCTTTTCTTTCAAATTTCAATCTATTCATTAATTTCATGTGACTCTTTGTCTTCTCACCTTTGCTTCATAGCGTGCTTGCTGGAAAAAAGAAAAAGAAAAAGAAATATATATATATATATATGGGTAAAATATCTTTTTGGTCCCTCATGTTTCGAGTCAGTTTCTAATAGGTCCCTACGTTTCAAAATCGGACAATCAAGTCCCTACTGTTTTGGAAATGTATCTATTGAGTCCCTCTAGGGCTGACGTGGCAGTTTAAAATAATAAAATATTGATTTTTAATTAAAATAATAATAAAATAATAATAAAATAATAAAATAATAATAATTATTATTAAAATATAATAATAATAATTAATAAAAATAAAAATAAAAAAATTATTAAAAAAAATATTCTCTCTCCTCTTTTCCCACTTCTCTCTCTTCCTCTCCCCGCCGCCCCTCATCCCCCACTTTCTCTCTCTTTTTCTCCCCGCTGCCAGAGATCTCCCACGATTTTTATTTTTTTTTTATTTTCCCTCTTTTACCAGGTGCCATCTCAGCAATCCTCCTCACAAGCTTCATACCGACGTCTATGTCTACTCCAGCATCCTTATAAGACCTTCTTTTGCCTCTACACAAAAGAAAGTCTAATCCTCCCAAATCCTCTACCTCCAAATCCTCTAGATTTTACAGAAAATCGATTCAATGCATTTTCGGACCAACGAACGCATAAAAACGTCTGGGTGGGATTCGATTTCGGCTGAGAACAAGGGATGTTCAAATTAGCTAAACATCCATTGAACTCTGTTAGTGGAGAATCTCATAGTCGCCATAGAAAAAAGAGGAGAGAAATGAAGAACAGTGTTGGTTATTAGTTGTAGCCGTCGGAGAAGTTGAGCGGCAGGAGTTGCGACGTCGGTTGGACGGAAATATGGGTTTCTTTTGCTTGTAGTAGTCGCTGATCGGAAGACGGAGGGCTTTGTCGCGACGGGGAGGATCTTCGACGGCGGGGAGAAAAAGAGAGAGAAAGTGGGGGATGAGGGGCGGCGGGGAGAGGAAGAGAGGGAAGTGGGAAAATAGAAGAGAGAATATTTTTTTAATAATTTTTTATTTTTATTTTTATTAATTATTATTATTATATTTTAATAAGAATAATAATTTTATTATTTTATTATTATTTTAATTAAAAATAAATATTTTATTATTTTAAACTGCCACGTCAGCCCTAGAGGGACTCAATAGATACATTTTCGAAATAGTAGAGACTTGATTGTCCGATTTTGAAACGTAGAGACCTATTAGAAACTGACTCGAAACATGAGGGACCAAAAAGGTATTTTATCATATATATATATATATACATTTTTTAGAGCAAACACAAGTGACTTTTCATCTTCTAATTGAGTAAACACGTGAGGGAGTGCTTGTGTGGTTCATTACTTATTTTTTCAGCTATGATGTGCCAAAGAAAAATGCATTATGAAATCTACAATATTGATGCTCAGTTTTGGGAAGGTTTTTGAGATAAATTTGGTTGAACCACGTCAATCCATGAATGATTTGTTCGAAATATGGAAAGAGATGAACTTAAGAAGCCTAGCCATGGAGGGTCAAGCTGCTCAATCTTATCTAACTTAGGGAGATTCTTTTGTGTCCCAAATGGCGACCAAAACATTCAAAATGAGTGTGATCATCAAAATCCACAAGAGGAAGGGACTGTAGGGGTGAAATCCCTAGCGCAGCGGAAGATAATCAGAGGACCTTTGATTGTGTTTTAATCTAGATTAAAATACCAATACGACGACAAAAATACAACGACAAAAATACATTTGATTGTGTTTTAATCTAGATTAAAATACCAATACAACGACAAAAATACAAAAATTATCACGCATAATCTGTTGTAAATCGAAGATAAAAGCATGCTGGATAGTAAAGATAAAATCATTATTTTATCATTCAAATTGTAGAGAAGGATCTACAAGGACTTACTCTCGTTGAAGTCTTGACGGTTTCACCAAACCTTTGAACCTTCTCAGCTCACTTTGCCCTAATTTTGTAATTTTTTTTAAAGAAGTAATTGTTGTTAATTTATCTATCAATAACTCAATTTAATTATTAAAACAACACCTCAGAGTTAGTAAGGAGCTAGAAATAGAAAAGAGAAATTAAAGGGGCTTGATAATAGATGTGTTGTCAAGTAAGCCACTAAGAAAGCCACTAAGGGAATATGAAGAGAAATTTATGGGTTACAGGTCCTTACAGCGTGAGAATTTTGTTATTATGAAACATAATAAACATAGTTTATTAAAGCAAAATATATGGCGGACAAGAACCTAGTTCAATTGGCATGAAGATGTACTAATGACCAAGATGTCTTTGCAAATCTAGCCATGGTTTTTCAGATTTGCAAATATAGTAAAAAATTTTAAATCAGATTTTGTTTTTTTTTTTTTAATTTTATTTTATTATTCCAGTTTTACTCTTGTTGGTGTATGTATATCAGTAGTATATTTGATATACTCTATAATTACTGGTATACGAAATATAAAGTATATTAGTTAACTGATATACCAAATTTGATATATTTGAAATTACCCTAACCCATAAAAAAAAAAGGTCCAAAAAGTCTTGATTCAAGTATAACATACTCAAAATACTACTAAAATGATACACTCATGTTTTACTTCAAATGAATATTGCTTATGTATGATATACTACTAACTGAAGGAGTGTTTGACACTCATGCGAAAACAATTAGGATCTTAGGGACTTAAACCATATCAATTTCATGATGAAAACTAAGGACAAACATGCTTCAAAAATAGGGCATTCAGAGCTCGTTTGATAACATTTCCGTTTCTTGTTTTTTGTTCCTGTTTCTCATTTTTAAGAAACAAACATGTTTGATAACTCATCCCTGTTTCTTGTTTCTAAATTTCTAGAAACGTTTCTAGAAAATGGGAAAAATTTGAGAAACAAAAAGTTGTTTCTCAAATTATGTTTCTGTTTTTTTTTTCTTTCATGCATGTATCCATCTCTCTCTTCCATTACTAGATCCATCTTTTTTTTTCCGACCGACAGCCACCATCGACCTCCGACTATCGCAGCTGTCGACCTCCGACTATCGCCTGTCGTCGAAGACCTCCGCTGACCGACCGACGACAACGACTTCTCCAACACTTTTTTCGAAAATTCTTTCAATGACTTTTCGGACGATTGTCGCCACCGTCGACTGGCTGCCACCACCAACCTCCGTCGACTTGCAACTAACGGCTTCCGTCGACCTCCACTAACCGGTCGTCGTCGCCAACCTTCGATTACCGGCCATCGCAGACCTCCACTGACCGACCGCCACCGTCGACCTCCTACTACTGACTATTGTCGACCTCCACCGAACGGCTGCCGTCACCTACCTTCGATTACCGGCCACCGTCTACCTCCGTCTACTGGGTTCGGCCGACCTCCACCAATCGACCGTCGTCGTCAACCTCCGACTACCGGCCAACGCTGACCTCCACCAACTGAAAACCACCATCAACCTACGATAACAGGCCTTCGCCAACCCCTGCTGACCAGTCTTCACCGACTGACCGCTACCGTCAACCTCAGATTACCGGGCACCGCCGACCGGCTGCTACCGTTGACCTCTGACTACTGGCACCCGTCGACCTCCGTCGAATGACTACCACCGTCGACCTCTAACTACCGGGCGCCGCTAACCTCTAACTACCGTCGACCAACCACTGGCGACCGACCGTTGTCGTCGACATTCGACTACCGACCAACGCTGACCTCTGCCAACGGACCACCACCGTCAACCTACGATTATCGGTCTCTGCCGACCCTGTTGACCAACCTTCGCCGACTTTCGACTACCAGGCGCCATCGACCAACCTGAAGGATTTTAAATTCCCAATTTCGTAACAACAGAAACAATTGGACCGTTCGTAGTAAATTTTGTTTCTGCTAAAATACTAATGCATTGGCAAAAGGTTAAGCGATGAGAAACGTACCTCCGTTGACGACTCTGAATACTTCAACGCCTTTCTTAATTTTGGACCGAGCGTCAACAATTGGGACACCACCAATTGATCTTCCCCGCTATAACTCTGAGATTAGGAACGTAGTTGTGGGACTACCTAATCTTGAATGGGAAAAACTCTAGAGAGAAAATTCTCCCTAGAGTTCTTGAGTTGAGAGAATATGAGAGGGCCTTATGGTGGCCATATGTTGTGGTACCTAAACCCTAGGGTTAGTTTTCTATTTATAGGAGAAAGACCATGAATAAAATATTCATTTAAAATCAATTATTTCCATAACTGATTTAATCTTTTCCATAACCAATCAATTCCATAATTGATTAATCTTTTCCATAAATGATTGACCTCTGACTACTGGCACCCGTCGACCTCCGTCGAATGACTGCCACCGTCGACCTCTAACTACCGGGCGCCGCCAACCTCTAACTACCGTCGACCAACCACTGGCGACCAACCGTTGTCGTCGACATTCGACTACCGACCAACGCTGACCTCTGCCAACGGACCACCACCGTCAACCTACGATAATCGGTCTCTGCCGACCCCGTTGACCAACCTTCGCCGACTTTCGACTACCAGGCGCCATAGACCAACCTGAAGGATTTTAAATTCCCAATTCCGTAACAACAGAAACAATTGGACCGTTCGTAGTAAATTTTGTTTCTGCTAAAATACTAATGCATTGGCAAAAGGTTAAGCGATGAGAAACATACCTCCGTTGACGACTCTGAATACTTCAACGCCTTTCTTGATTTTGGACCGAGCGTCAACAATTGGGACACCACCAATTGATCTTCCCCGCTATAACTCTGAGATTAGGAACGTAGTTGTGTGACTACCTAATCTTGAATGGGAAAAACTCTAGAGAGAAAATTCTCCCTAGAGTTCTTGAGTTGAGAGAATATGAGAGGGCCTTATGGTGGCCATATGTTGTGGTACCTAAACTCTAGGGTTAGTTTTCTATTTATAGGAGAAAGGCCATGAATAAAATATTCATTTAAAATCAATTATTTCCATAACTGATTTAATCTTTTCCATAACTAATCAATTCCATAATTGATTAATCTTTTCCATAAATGATTGATCACTTCCATAAGTGATTAATCATTTCCATAATTGATTAATTACCAATTAATTAATTCTTTAATTAATTAATCACCAATTAAATATCATATATTTAATTTCAGACCTTCTATTAGTTAATTAATTAATTACCCAATTAAATATCATATATTTAATTTCAGGCCATTAATTAATTCCATAATATGAATCAAATTGATATTAAAATTTGAACTCCTTCAAATTCTCTTATATCCTATAAATTTAATATGAATCAAATTCATATTAATATTTGAACTCCTTCAAATATTTATTTCTCTCATAGACTATAGTTTAATTAAATCTCATTTAATTTAAACTAAATTGAATAATTAATTAATTCATAATTAATTAATTCATCTTCTAATTAAATACCATATATTTAATTAGACATATATTTGAACTCTTTCAAATATATTCAATCTCTCAATATAATAAAGTTTAATCTCAAATTAACTTTATATTTTAATGCATCACTATACATTATATTAATTTGTATTTCATACAATTAACTTAATTCCCAATATGAATTTGAACTATTCAAATTCTCTCAAGATATATTTGTTCCTAATTACTATTTACGAGCTAGCAGGGGGACCTAATGGACCTACAAATCAGAAGCTCCAATGATATGAGGTTAACTGATTAAACTCATTAATCAAGTTAACCAATTCATTAATTGTGGGTCATTCCATTAAAGACCCACAGCTGAACTCTTCTCACTGTAGAACATTTCTGTGTCCATGGATGTAGACCTATGCTGGTAAGTCAATCCTTCACGAGTGTTCGTAACCACGGCTAGGTCAAATTACCATTTTACCCATGTGTTACATCTGTCTCCTTAAGTACTAGCGCTCCTCTAATGAACAACCTGTTTATGGTCCAACCTTTAAACAGAAAGTCCCTCTCGGGCCAGTGAGAGGGCGGGATCCCTTTGTTCAAGTCCTTGAGTCACCACTTAAGGGAACACTCATCTACTTCTCCTAGAAGTGGGAAGGAGTGAATTCCATCTTGTGTTGTCATGTCCCCAACCCCACACTCGGTCTTGTCCCCAAGAAGGTAGGCTTATTGAGTCGGCGAGCAGGCCACTATCACCCATACTAATCAAAGGACAACCCCTCGTGAGAAGGAGTTCATGACACACTAAGTATTAAGACTGAGTTACCTAGTTCATCCTATTGAAACAATAACCTAACTAGTTAACGGTGTTACATCTAGTGGTTTACTATTTCGTGGTCCGGTCTTATGCAAACTCATTGCATAGGATACCCCCGCTCGCATGTCTCCTACATGGACGCCTTGGATTAATACTTCTGTATCGACTACAAAGCGGGCCGTATCACATAGTGTTACCAAGATAAGGTATCCTTGTACTATAGACCTTTTAGGTTGTTACTTGAACACCAATCCCCGTATGTCCCCACATACTAGTTCAAGTCACATGTAAACAACCTTGGATCTTAGTTTATTGGATTTGGGTCAAATTGTGCAATATTTAACAATAACACTTTATTGTAGAAACTCAATTACACTTTATTGAAACAAGTATACAATTTGTTTACATTCACTATCTACGAGTTTTAGGACATAAAACCCAACAAACTCCCACTTGAACTAAAATTCTAGTTTAGTGGGATGTACAATAATCTATACAGCATTAGGTGTATAAATACATGTATAAAACTGCATAATGTAAAAGTCCCCACGCAATTTAATCAGAGGAACAACGTTTAGAGTGAACAACGTTTGCCTCTCCTTCTATCTATCCCTTGTTCTTAAGAAGAGACTGATAGAGTTGTAGCTCATTCAGGAGGCTAGTCAGGTTGAATGTTATTTTATTCATCATTGCATTGCTTCGAAACTGCAGAAAACTCTTCGGAAGAGATTCTAAGATGAATGCAACCTGACTACGCTCATCTATGACCGCCCCGTTTGCTTCTGCCACGTTGAATTGGACCATCATATCCAGGACATGCTCCCGAACAGACGTGCCCTCTTTCATGCGACAGCTATAAACGTATTTGAGAGCGTCATGGTGGAGTTGGTAGGACGGTTGTCCAAACATCTCCCGGAGAGAGTTCATAATCTCCCTCGCTGTTACCATGCACTCATGCCTTTTAGCCAAAACTTCAGATAAGCTGGCTAGGATATAGACGCGAGTCTTATCATTGGCCTTTGTCCAGCGGTCATAAACATCCTTAACTACTTGAGATGCATTACGAGCAGGGGCTGGAGGAAAATCCTCCGTTAAGACGAACCGCAGATCATCGACAACAAGAATCGTATTCAGGTTCGACTTCCACGTAGCATAATTGTCGCCGGTTAATTTCTCATTTTTAAGCAGAGAGACAATTGAGGAAGACATTGCTGAAATTTAAACAAACAATGACCGTATTAGTTATCTTTGCTTTAACCCATCATACAAGCAAACAATTGCACACAATCCAATCAATTTAGTAAAACAGACAATCACAGAACCCTAAAACTATCGATTTAGTTTTGCAACGATGTTTCAAAGGTTTAGAATATCAGCCACCGAATGGTGATCAGGCACTCCTCCTTTGAAATGAGACACCTCTCAGCTAATTCTAATTCCAACATAACTCATATTCCTATAGGCATTAGGCACCGTTGTTCGGTCAAGGAATTGTTAACACTTTTAACTTATCCTCGTAAGTGTAACCCTCCCACTTTCAGATCTCAGAGGCACGTACCCACAGGCTACCGAAGGGAAAGACAACTGTTGGTGATTAGCCTAAGAGCTCCTATCCTTTTCAGGAGTTCACGATGTTCCGAATCCTATGACCAGGCCCTCCAAAGGGATGGTTGCACCAGGACAACCTGCAGACGGATCATAGGACTCTCACGGTGTGAACTATGGGCGGAGACCGATGGATACGTTGACACGTGTCCCGCTCCCATTTACTCAAGACATTTTTCCCATTCACCTTGATATTGATTCATGCAAACACTTTCCGAAGGGAGGCCGCTCCTGAGACGACTCGAAGCCGAGCATGAATCTCACGTTGTGAATATAGGGACGTAGGAGCAAAACTTTGATTTAAATCTCGTTTTGTAATTTTCCAACCATTGAAAATGTCATACGATTGATTTAGGGTTGTTTAACTTAGATAGTATTCGGCTAAGTCAATCTATCTAAGTCTGATCCTATTATAACAATTATGGAAAGGATTCAACTGCAATCTTTTGGGTGAATTAAACTTCTTTTAATAAACCCAACATTGCAAGTCAACATTACTATGGTTAATTCAACTCAATGTTCGGGTCAGTTCCCAAGTAGAAGGTGTTCCGTAAACTGTCAACTTAAATACCCCCAGCCTTAGACAGAACTTTACCAAGAGAGTTCCCTTATAACCTCAGTAATGTAGGGTCTTTACTCTAAAGATCTAGGTGCATTAAACACTTTTAATAAACCTAGTGACATTGCATGCTAACATTTAACTATGATTAATTCAACTCCGGTATTCCAGGTCAGTTCCCAGGTAGGAGGTGTTCCGTAAACCGTCAACTTAAATACCCCCAGCCTTAGACAGAACATTACCGGTGGAGTTCCCTTTTAATCATAGCAATGTTTTTCCTACTTAGTCAATTAAAACTATTTTTAATTATAAGTAAGAAAAGATTCTAATCCTATTAGAAAACATTTTAAAATTAATCCAATTTATCCTATGATCTTATGTTTGCATGCAAATCTTGATTATAGATTGACGGTTTCTAATCATTAATATTAAAGAACTATTTCAAATTTTAATGATTAATCCTATAGTCAAGAATCTAGGGTTTAATTCATTCAACAATCTCATTCAAATTAAATAATTAAACCACATCAATTGCATGAATAATATAACAATTATATTATTAACTATGGATGTTTCATGCTTCATGCAATTTTGATTTTCTTTTATTATAACAATTATAAGCCAATCAAGAAAATCAATCAAGCATGCTTCATTCATTACATTAAACATAACTATTTATATTTAATTTAAGTAATTACATGCTTCTTGCTTTCCAATTTTTTATATAATTAATATACACTTATATTAAAAAATATGAAAACAAATCTATGCCTTTAAACATACATTATAACAATTTATAATATATAAAAAATGCATGAGCATGTTTATAACCTAAGGTGGGATTAAATATTCTATATGACATCCACAAAGCATATAAATAGCAATTGAACCGGTTAATTTTGGCCCCTAGTATAAAATAAAGCATTAAATTACATTAATTTAGCTAAATTCTATCCTAAAAATCCTTGTACAGCTCCGAAATTTTTTCTAGACATCACGAACCGCCCCGAACCACCTCGAACCGGCTTCGAAAATCACGAACCATGCCAAAAATTGGCTGAACCATACCAAATAGGTCCCAGCCCAGCCGAACCGGACCGACCACTAGCTTGAACCGCGCCTATTGAAGTTCTAGGTCGCACCTCCATCGTGACAGCGTCGAGACGCTGTGTTGATAGCGTCCCGACGCTGTGCGTTTTCCATATCTGGCTCATGCGGTATCGAGACAACGTCGAGACGCTGTTGAGGTAGCGTCCCGATGCTGTGTGAATTTTCGATCTTCCGCGCCTGCGAATTGGGACAGCGTCGAGACGCTGTTGGAGTAGCGTCCCGACGCTGTTGGAGTAGCGTCCCGACACTGTTGCGTCTGGAATCGATTTCTGGGCAAAAAACAGCATCGAATCTTTGATTTTGGCCTCGATTTCAGCGGCGATTTCTCCGATTTTCATCTCATAAAAACCTATTCTAGATCCGGACTTACATAGGACTCAATTTTACATAATATACCCGAAGCACCGGGCCTTACTTGATCAAAATCACATAAAAATAAAATCTATGGCCATAAAATTATCCTAAACAGTTCAACGCAAACCGAACATACATTATGCATAAATCCCACCTATTAGAGCCTATCGCAACTTTTAAAATTAATTAATAGGGACAACGATGACTCTGATGCCGATTGTAGGGAATAAAAGTCCCCACGCAGCGGAAGCGCATCGATTGGACCTTACGCCGTATATTAATTAACATTAAAATACTGTTACGAAAACTCAAACTAACTTTAAACACACTTTAAAGATGCTGGAAAAATTCGTTTAAACATGCTAAAAATAAATCTAAATTTATTTTCATGCTTTTCTAAAGAAAAGGGGAAGAACCGTCACATACCTTCGTTGTAGACTTGACTGTTCTTCGCCAACGACACTCCAACGAACGAAAACGCAGTAGTCGCCTCGCCTCTTAATCGCTGGAATTTTCTTCTTGATTGACACAATAACCACAAAGGTTACACCGGTATGACTCTAGGTCTAGAGGGAGGCTAGAGAGAATTCTAGGTCTTGTCTTTGAGAGTCTAAGAGCAAGAGCAAGAATGTCAAGTGTCATGACCAATTAGGTCTAGTGTTCTATTTATAGAAGAGAGACCATTAATAAAATATTCAATTAAATCAATCTTTTCCAAAATTGATTCAATCTTATTCCTTAATTAATCAATCATGATCAATCAATTCCATAATTGATTAATCTTTTCCACAAATGACTAATTACTTCCATAAGTGATTAGATCATTTCCATAAATGATTAATCACTTCCTTAAGTGATTAATTATTTCCATAATTGTTTAATTCCCGGTTAATGAATTCTTTAATTAATTAACCACCAATTAAATATCACATATTTAATTCCCGACCTAGAATTAATTAATTTGCCCAAACATATTTTAGGCCTTAAATTAATTAATTTATTATTTGAACTCTTTCAAACTTCCATAAATTTATATTTGAACTTTTCAAATATTAATTTCTCTCATAATAATATATCAATATATATTATATTTGTTTCCCTTAGTAAATTGAACATTTTCAATTTACATTTATTACTTAGTTGCCTCAAATTACTTTACGAGCTACCAGTGGGACCTAATGGACCTGCAGATCAGAAGCTCCAACGATGTGAGATTAATTGGTCAAACTCATTAACCACATTAATCAATATTCGTTAACTGTGTGTACATTCCACTATAGACTCACAGTTGCACTCTTCTCACTGGAGACATATTTTCTGTGTCCACGGATCTAGACCAATATCGACTAGTTAGTCCTTCACGAGTGTCCGTAACACCAGCTGGGTCAAATTACCGTTTTACCCCTGGGTTACCTCTATTTCCTTAAGTACCAATTCTCCTCTAATGAACAACCTGTTTGTGGTCCAACCATCAAACAGAAAACCCTCTCGTGCCATTGAGAGGGTAGGGCCCTTTGTTCAAGACTCGGAGTAACCACTTAAGGGAACACTCATCTGCTTCCCTAAAGTCGGGAAGGAGTGAATTCCATCTTGTACGATTATGTTCCCAGCTCCCCATTCGGTCTTGTCCCCAAAGTGGTAGGCTTATTGAGTCGGCGTATTGGCCACTCTCACCCATACAAATCAAAGGACAATCTCTCATGAGTAGGAGTCCATAATCAACTCAGGATTAAGACCAAGTTGTCTACGTCGTCCTAGTGAAATAGAAAACCAACTAGTTAACGGTGTTATAACCAGTGGTTACTATTTCGCGGTCCGGTCTTATGCAAACTCATTACATAGGATATCCCCACTCGCATGTCTCCTACACGAACGCGTTGGATTGCAGCGTTTGTATCAAATACAAAGTGGACCGTATCCATAGTGTCACCAGGATAAGGCACCCAGTCTTATCCCTATACTATAGACCCTTTAGGCTGTTTCTTGAACAATGATCCCATATGTCGCTACATATAGTTCAAGACTCATATTACAACCTTGGATGTCTAGTTTATTGGATTAGGGTTATTATTAGGCAAAGACAAATATAAAATAACTAATAACAATGAATGGAAAAATATATCAATATTATTTCATTAATATCCGGTCAACGGTTACATTCACTATCTACGAGTTTTAGGGCATAAAACCTAACAAACTCCCACTTGAACTAAAACACTAGTTAGTGGGATGTAAATGCAATAATCTAAAGCTGGAAATGTCATGTATATAATACAATGAACTAGGGCATCCTTATACCCATTATACATTTCTCCCACTTGCCCTAGATTAGATGGCATACATATCTCGTAGACCTAGACCCTCTAGATGACCCTCAAACACTTTAGCCGTGAGAGCCTTCGTAAATGGATCAGCGATGTTGTGCTCCGAGGCGATCTTAATGACGATCACATCTCCTCGTTGCACAATCTCCCGTATCAGGTGATACTTCCTCTCGATGTGTTTACCCCGTTTGTGGCTTCGAGGTTCTTTTGAGTTGGCTACAGCCCCACTGTTATCACAGTATAGTGTTATGGGCACGTTCGTATTCGGAACCACTTCCAAATCAGTCAAGAACTTTCTAAGCCATACTGCCTCCTTAGCTGCTTCGCAAGCTGCTACATACTCAGCCTCCATGGTTGAGTCTGCTATGCATCCTTGTTTGATGCTTCTCCACACTACTGCTCCTCCATTGAGGGTGAATACTGACCCTGACGTGGATTTCCTTGAATCCTTATCAGCTTGAAAGTCAGAGTCAGTGTATCTAGTAAGAATCAAATCCTTAGCTCCATACACAAGCATGTAGTCCCTCGTTCTCCGAAGATACTTGAGGATGTTCTTAACCGCTCCCCAGTGGTCCAACCCTGGATTAGACTGATACCTACTGACTACTTCCACTGCATAACATATGTCAGGCCTAGTGCAGAGCATAACATACATTAAGCTGCCCACAACTGAGGCGTAGGGAATGTGTCTCATGTTCTCAATTTCTTGAGGTGTCTTAGGAGACTGTTCCTTAGACAGGTGTACCCCATGTCTGAAGGGTAGTAGTCTCTTCTTGGAGTTTTGCATCGAATATCGAGACAACATCTTGTCAATATACGTTGCTTGAGACAGAGCTAGCGTTTTGTTCTTACGATCCCTAATGATTTGGATTCCCAGAACGTATTGAGCCTCTCCCAGATCTTTCATTTGGAATTGGGCTACTAGCCATTTCTTAATGCCAGTGAGGTATCCTACATCATTTCCAATGGGTAGGATATTGTCTACATAAAGTATTAGAAAAGCTACTTTCCTTTTGTTGACTTTCTTGTACACACAAGGCTCATCAACGTTTTGGTCAAAGCCAAAAGATTTGATTGCAGTATCAAATCTAATGTTCCATACTCTGGATGCTTGTTTCAATCCATAAATGGATCGATTGAGCTTACAAACCTCTTGTTCCTGACCTTGGGCTATGAACCCTTCGGGTTGAGACATGAAGATACTCTCTTCAAGATTACCATTCAGAAAGGCAGTCTTGATGTCCATTTGCCATATTTCATAGTCATAATATGTGGCTATGGATAAGAGAATTCTTATGGACTTTAACATGGCTACAGGAGAAAAGGTTTCCTCATAGTCAACCCCTTCCTTTTGGATATAACCCTTTGCCACTAGTCTAGCTTTGAAGATCTGTACCTTTCCAGCTGTATCTTTTTTTTCTCTTATAGATCCATTTGCACTCGATGGGTTTTACCCCATTTGGTAGATCTGTAAGTTCCCATACAGAATTGGAGTACATTGACTCCATTTCCAGGTTCATGGCTTTGACCCATTCATCCTTATCTTCGTCATTCATTGTCTGTCGATAGGACAATGGATCCTCAATGCCATCATTAGGTATGACAACCTGAGTTTCAGTTAAACCCAAGTAGCGGTCAGGTTGTAATACAACCCTCCCACTGCTTCGAGGCATTCCCAACGTTTGAGATGGACGAGATGGATTTGAAGAACTAGTTCCTTCATCAACCCTTGTTGAAGGTCCAACTTCATCAACAACTCTTGATGATTCTTCAGTAGCTTCTCCTAATATTATTTTGCTGCGTGGTTTATGATCTCTCATGTGGTCTTCCTCTAAGAAAGTGGCGTTTGTCGATACAATCACCTTATTTTCTTGTGGGTCGTAGAAATAACCACTTCTCGTTTCTTTAGGGTAACCAACAAATTGGCACAGTTTTAGAAAGGTGATGCAAACTAGGTTTATGCCCCTTCCATAATTCGAAAGGTGTTTTAGAAACACTTTTCGAGGGAACATTGTTCAAGATGTATACTGCTGATAGCGAGCATAGCTAGCTATTTTTCTCTGATTAATTAAGCTAGTCTTTTATAATTATTTGCCCAAATTTATGCATTTTTATGTTTTATTTGTAGGAAGTACGTGTTTGAAGCTTAATTCAGCAATTGGAGTCAAATAGAGTTTTCTACCTAAAAAAAAAAAAAAAAAATCAAAGCGTCGCGACGCTAAGAACAGCGTCGCGACGCTATAGAAAAATTTTCCAAAATTATGGATCGCGACAGCGTCTCGACGCTACGACGAAATTTTGCTATTTAAGCATCCTTTCGGCTAGGTTTTTGAGGGATTCAATTTTGGGACTTCTTGAGGCCGAAAACAGAGCTAAAACAGAGGATTTGAAGGCTGAAGCTAAGGGAGAAAATCGGAAATCAACCCATTGTTCGTGGGGATCGTGACGAGGACGTCAGACTCGGCCTACATTGAGTTTTCTTTTCCCTTTCCTTTTCTTTAGCTAGATTTATGGCTTTTACATGTTTAGTTGAGATTGTAATTCTATTCATGAGTAGCTAAACTCATAGCTTAGGGATTGATGTAGTTGATTAAGTTTATGGATTGAATTTATGGTTTAAGTTGTGCAATGGTTATTATGTTTGTAATCTTGATTTAATGATTTCAATTAATTGGCCATTAGTTGAATGATTTGAGTTTTTATTCTTGCTCGGGGGAGAGGATTAAATGTAGACTTACTCAAGATTGCATGACTAAGGTTTATTTTCTAATTCGTGACGGTTTTAGATTAACTTTCGAATTAGTCAAAAGATCTTATTGCCTTGCATGTTAATAAACTTAGATAGGGATATAAAGTAGATTAATTTGCATGAGAATCAATTATACTCGGGAGAGGTAGTTGTGATTAAAGGGTCTTTGGCTCATAATTTCATTGTGCATAATAACTTACTCCTTAAAATCAATCCTAGACTAAATCGGCGAAATCAATTCCCTAAGTATTTTTCCCAATTGAATTTCCACACTTTTTGTTCTTGCTTTAATTTAGTTTGCGGTAGGAAAAGTCCACATCAAGTTTTTGGCGCCGTTGCCGGGGATTGGCATATTTAGTTAAATTAATATTGTGAAAAAATTGTTCGGTCTTAGTTTAGGGTGTATTTTATTTTATTTCTATTTTTGTTTTTTAGGTAGATTGCATTTTTTTCCTTTATTGTTTTTCTTTTCCATATTTAGATTTTTCCATATTTGTTTGAATTTTCCATAGATATATATTTTTTTCTTTTTAGTTTTTTTTCCTTTTTAGATTAGTTTTTTCCATATTATATTTTATTTTTATTTTGTAGATAGATTGCATTTTTTTCCTTATTTGTTTTCTTTCCAAATTTGTTTTAGCCTCCAAAGTCTTAATATTAGATTTTTTCCATATTAGATTTTTTTTTTTGTTTGAGTCTTTGTCATTTGTTCTTGTTGGGTTATTGTTTGATTGGAAGCCTAATTATCATTGTTGCTTTAATTTATTTGAATGACTTTTTATTCAACACCATATTCCAATTTTTCATCTTCAAGTTATACCCCTTTAAATGAAAATTCTTCCTTGGAAAGCATAGTTCAAAATTATATTGAGGAGTCTAAAGCGAGGAGTCTAAAAATTGATGAAATCATAAGAGGACTTCAAGCTCCAGAGGAAGTTAGTGAGGTGGGATCCACTTCCATAAGTTGTCTAGTGAGTCATGTGGCCGATGATTCATTGGCACCCATTCATGAGCGTAGTTCTTTCGATCTTGATGAGGATGAACAGTTAGGGGTGAGTTGCATGAATAGTGGGGATGAATTGGAGAGTTGGAGCACCTATCAAGAACATGGTTGTGAGGAAAAAAAAGAAAATGAGCTTGTAGTGTCAGAGGAAGTTCAGGAGGTAGAGTTTGAGGTTGAAAAGCCTTCGTCTGTTTTATCTTCTCCATCCTTTGTATGTTTTGATTATTCCTTTTTCTATTCTTACGAGTCAGTTTTAGAGTCAGAGTCTCTTTATTTTGATCTTTCTCCTTTTATGTTTATTTTAGTCAAAAATACCAAAAATAATTCTATTTTAGGGGCCCATGAGAAGTTGGTAAGCTTGCTAGCAATAGTGAGTTTTATTGATTCAAGAAAGAAGGATCCAAAGAAATACGAGAATTTTTATGTGCCTTGACAGACTGCACGAGCACGTCGAGCTAGAGACGATAAACAAGCGCTTATGGGAGGCAACCCAAGTTACTTTGTTATTGTTTTTTTATGTCTTGTTGTTTTTGTTTTGTAGGAGTTCCCGTGCTCTTGTTTTTGCCAAGCATTCATGAAAAGGTCATCATTCCAGGGCAGTATCGTTCACTCCTCCTACTCTTTTATTGTTCTCATGATTGATTATGCTTTATTGATTTATACATTGAGGACAATGCATGTTTTAAGTTTGGGGGTGAAATATCATGTTTGTGGAGCCCTTGAGCATCTGAGTTCGGGCTATAGTTTTAAGCTTTCTTTGATTTGAGCATATGGTTGTTTTCTGGATGCTATTTTTGCATGACTATGATTTCCTAGGATAAGCTTTCTTGTCAATTTTCAAGCTTTCGATGAGTTGTAAGCATGAGTGCCCAAAAAGGGAGACTTTTTAAACTTTTTCTAGGAGATGTCTTGCATGAGTAGAGTATTTGTCTTGGCTAGATTTGGATTTGAATGCTTAGGAGCGAATTATTGGGTTCATATGCTTGTTGTCACCTCGATAGGTGTAGGGAAGAGCTAAAGAGTTAATTGTTTGCAAATTAGCATGTTTGATCTTGCTTAGGAGGAAAGAAAAGAAGATATGCTTATCATGATCATGAAAGAAAAATCATTCTTGTTGTTTCTTTTGAAAGAAAAGAAATTTTTATGCCATGACTTGTGCACATTATGCAATGAGTAATAAAGTTTTAGGCAAAAAGAGCTACCCTTGTTGTGATCAGTTAGGCCAACCAGAGAAAACTCGGGTTAAGGGTCCCTGCAATAGGTGTGTGAAAGCTAGTGCCATATAAAAATGCTTAATTTAATTGTCAATTATAAGCACCTAAGTATGGAGGAAAACAAACTAATTTGTTCCATTAACTCGTTAGTGAAACCTTAGTGCCAGTGTAGAGGGAAGATGAGCTGAGAGTTTAATAATCCAATCCCGGGCTAGTAGAGTCTGATCTTGTTGAGTTAGATCTTGCTTGTGCAAGTTAATTTTGAAAAAATTTTAATTTGTCTCCCTCATTGGTCCTTGTGTGCATGTCTCTTGCTTGCTTGACTATTGACTTTTGAGCCTTGAGGATTGAGTCATGTTTGTTGCATCCATTCTTCCACTGTATGCTTGATTTTTAGTTTGCTCGAGAACTAGCAAAAGCTTAAGTTTGGGGGTATTTGATAGCGAGCATAGCTAGCTATTTTTCTCTGATTAATTAAGCTAGTCTTTTATAATTATTTGCCCAAATTTATGCATTTTTATGTTTTATTTGTAGGAAGTACGTGTTTGAAGCTTAATTCAGCAATTGGAGTCAAATGGAGTTTTCTACCTAAAAAAAAAAAAAATCATAGCGTCGCGACGCTATAGAAAATTTTTCCAAAATTAAGGATCGCGACAGCGTCTCGACGCTACGACGAAATTTTGCTATTTAAGCATCCTTTCGGCTAGGTTTTTGAGGGATTCAATTTTGGGACTTCTTGGGGCCGAAAACAAAGCTAAAACAGAGGATTTGAAGGCTGAAGCTAAGGGAGAAAATCGTAAATCAACCCATTATTCGTGGGGATCGTGACGAGGACGTCGGACTCGGCCTACATTGAGTTTTCTTTTCCCTTTCCTTTTCTTTAGCTAGATTTATGGCTTTTACATGTTTAGTTGAGCTTGTAATTCTATTCATGAGTAGCTAAACTCATAGCTTAGGGATTGATGTAGTTGATTAAGTTTATGGATTGAATTTATGGTTTAAGTTGTGCAATGGTTATTATGTTTGTAATCTTGATTTAATGCTTTCAATTAATTGGCCATTAGTTGAATGATTTGAGTTTTTATTCTTGCTCGGGAGAGGGGATTAAATGTAGACTTACTCAAGATTGCATGACTAAGGTTTATTTTCTAATTCGTGACGGTTTTAGATTAACTTTGGAATTAGTCAAAAGATCTTATTGCCTTGCATGTTAATAAACTTAGATAGGGATATCAAGTAGATTAATTTGCATGAGAATCAATTATACTCGGGAGAGGTAGTTGTGATGAAAGGGTCTTTGGCTCATAATTTCATTGTGCATAATAACTTACTCCTTAAAATCAATCCTAGACTAAATCGGCGAAATCAATTCCCTAAGTATTTTTCCCAATTGAATTTCCACACTTTTTGTTCTTGCTTTAATTTAGTTTCCCATTAATCACTCATCACTTTTTGATCCCTAAATAAAATTGAGCGAGATAATTCACAATACTTGATTTGCTTAACAATCCAATCCAGAGGTCGACATTCGAATTACATTCACTATATTATTACTTGACCCGTGCGCTTGCGGTAGGAAAAGTCCACATCAACTGCAGTCTCTACTGCATACCCCCAAAACGAGCTAGGCAATTGAGCATAGCTCATCATTGATCGAACCATGTCTAACAAGGTTCTATTTCTCCTTTCTGACACACCTTCTGCTGAGGTGTACCAGGGGCTGAGAGTTGAGATTGGATTCCATGTTCTATCATATAATCTTGGAATCTTTGATCCATATACTCCCCTCCTCGATCAGATCGAAGTACTTTAATAAATTTACCTAATAGGTTTTCAACTTCAGCCTTAAACTCCTTAAACTTTTCAAGGGCTTCAGACTTATGTCTCATTAGGTACAAGTAACCATATCTTGAATAATCATCTATAAATGAGATGAAATATTCGTACCCTCCTCGAGCTTTTACATTCATTGGACCACATAGATCCGAATGTATTAACTCTAAGGGTTCTTTGGCTCTGTAACCTTTTCCAGTAAAGGGTCTCTTGGTCATTTTTCCCTCGAGACAAGATTCACAAGGTGGTAGTGAATCATCTTCTAACTTGCTTAGAAGTCCATTCTTTACGAAATGACCGATCCTATCAATGTTTATATGACCAAGTCTGAGATGCCAAAGATGAGTATTGTTACTTGATGGAGAAATCTTTTTTCTTTTACTTTGAGTTTCAGCAGATTTAAATAATTCGTGATTTAAAAGTGCTTCGTTTTCGGTTGGTCTTAAAACATACAAGTTATTTTCCAATTTGGCTGAACAAATAAGTACACCATTTTTATAAATGAACGCTTCATTCATATCAAAAGTAACTGTATACGATTGTTCAATCAAACATGAAATAGAAATTAAGTTCCTCTTAATCTTGGGAACGATTAACAAACTTTCTAAAAGTAAGAATCTATTTCTAAAAAATAACTTGGCAGCTCCCACTGCTTTAGCAGAAATGACTTCTCCTGTTCCGACCCTGAGTGTCATTTCCCATCGTTCAACTGCCGAAAGGAACTATTTTCCTGAAAAGAAGAGCAAACATGATTAGTTGCTCCTGAATCAAGTATCCAGGTAAACTCATCATGTTCTACCAGGCATGTTTCTAAAACCAGTAAATCAAATTTAAATTCCTTTTCCTTCTTTTTCTCAGCAAGGTACTTTGGGCCGTTTCTCTTCCAATGTCCATCTACATTGCAGTGGAAACACTTGCCCTTGTTTGCCATAGCTTTGGCTTTTCCCTTGCTTTTAGCAGCAGTACTGGGAGCTTTCCCCTTGTTTCCTTTCTTCTTCTGAGTTTTCTTTGAAGAAGTGGCTACAAATTTAGTTCTAGAGGATGAACCCTTCTCGAACTTTCTTTTAGAGTGAACAACGTTTGCCTCTCCTTCTATCTGTCCCTTGTTCTTAAGAAGAGACTGATAGAGTTGTAGCTCATTCAGGAGGCTAGTCAGGTTGAATGTTATTTTATTCATTATTGCATTGCTTCGAAACTGCAGAAAACTCTTAAGAAGAGATTCTAAGATGAATGCAACCTGACTACGCTCATCTATGACCGTCCCGTTTGCCTCTGCCACGTTGAATTGGACCATCATATCCAGGACATGCCCCTGAACAGACGTGCCCTCTTTCATGCGACAACTATAAACGTATTTGAGAGCGTCATGGTGGAGTTGGTAGGACGGTTGTCCAAACATCTCCTGGAGAGAGTTCATAATCTCCCTCGCTGTTACCATGCCCTCATGCCTTTTAGCCAAAACTTCAGATAAGCTGGCAAGGATATAGACGCGAGTCTTATCATTGGCCTTTGTCTAGCGGTCATAAGCATCCTTAACTGCTTGGGATGCATTACGAGCAGGGTCTGGAGGACAATCCTCCGTTAAGATGAACCGCAGATCATCGACAACAAGAATCGTATTCAGGTTCGACTTCCACGTAGCATAATTTTCGCCGGTTAATTTCTCATTTTTAAGCAGAGAGACAATTGAGGAAGACATTGCTGAAATTTAAACAAACAATGACCGTATTAGTTATCTTTGCCTTAACCCATCATACAAGCAATCGATTGCACACAATCCAATCAATTTAGCAAAATAGACAATCACAGAACCCTAAAACTATCGATTTAGTTTTGCAACGATGTTTCAAAGGTTTAGAATATCAGCCACCGAAGGGTGATCAGACACTCCTCCTTTGAAATGAGACACCTCTCAACTAATTCTAATTCCAGAATAACTCATATTCCTATAGACATTAGCCACCGTTGTTCGGTCAAGGAATTGTTAACACTTTTAACTCATCCTCGTAAGTGTAACCCTCCCACTTTCAGATCTCAGAGGCACGCACCAACAGGCTACCGAAGGGAAAGACAACTGTTGGTGATTAGCCTAAGAGCTCCTATCCTTTTCAGGAGTTCACGATGTTCCGAATCCTATGACCAGGCCCTCCGAAGGGATGGTTGCGCCAGGACAACCTGCAGGCGGATCATAGGACTTTCACGGTGTGAACTATGGGCGGAGACCGAGGGATACGTTGACACGTGTCCCGCTCCCACTTACTCTAGACATTTTTCCCATTCACCTTGATATTGATTCATGCAAACACTTTCCGAAGGGAGGCCGCTCCTAAGGCGACTCGAAGCCGAGCATGAATCTCACGTTGTGAATATAGGGACGTAGGAACAAAACTTTGATTTAAATCTCGTTTTGTAACTTTCCTCCCACTGAAAATATCCTAAGGTTAATATAGGGTTGTTTAACTTAGATAATATTCGGCTAAGTCAATCTATCTAAGTCTGATCCTATTATAACAATTATGGAAAGGATTCAACTGCAATCTTTTGGGTGAATTAAACTTCTTTTAATAAACCCAACATTGCAAGTCAACATTACTATGGTTAATTCAACTCAATGTTCGGGTCAGTTCCCAGGTAGGAGGTGTTCGGTAAACCGTCAACTTAAATACCCCCAGCCTTAAACAGAACTTTACCGAGAGAGTTCCCTTATAACCTCAGTAATGTAAGGTCTTTACTCTAAAGATCTAGGTGCATTAAACATTTTTAATAAACCTAGTGACATTGCAGGCTAACATTTAACTATGATTAATTCAACTCCGGTATTCCAGGTCAGTTCCCAGGTAGGAGGTGTTCCGTAAACCGTCAACTTAAATACCCCTCAGCCTTAGACAGAACATTACCGGTGGAGTTCCCTTATAATCATAGCAATGTTTTTCCTACTTAGTCAATTAAAACTATTTTTAATTCTAAGTAAGAAAAGATTCTAATCCTATTAGAAATCGATCTAGGTCTAATTAATTTTAAACAATTTAAAATTAATCCAATTTATCCTATGATCTTATGTTTGCATGCAAATCTTGATTATAGATTGACGGTTTCTAATCATTAATATTAAAGAACAATTTCAAATTTTAATGATTAATCCTATAATCAAGAATCTAGGGTTTAATTCATTCAACAATCTCATTCAAATTGAATAATAAAACCACACTAATTGCATGAATAATATAACAATTATATTATTAACTATGGATGTTTCATGCTTCATGCAATATTGATTTTCTTTTAATATAACAATTATAAGCCAATCAAGAAAATCAATCAAGCATGCTTCATTCATCACATTAAACATAACTACTTATATTTAATTTAAGTAATGACATGCTTCATGCTTTCCAATTTTTCATATAATTAATATACACTTATATTAAAAAATATGAAAACAAATCCATGCATTTAAACATACATTATAACAATTTATAATATATAAAAAAATGCATGAGCATGTTTATGACCTAAGGTGGGATTAAATATTCTATATGACATCCATAAAGCATATAAATAGCAATTGAACCGGTTAATTTTGGCCCCTAGGATAAAATAAAGCATTAAATTACATTAATTTCGTTAAATTCTATCCTAAAAATCTTTGTACAGCTC
Organism: Luffa acutangula; assembly: GCA_036850905.1. Lineage (NCBI taxonomy): Eukaryota > Viridiplantae > Streptophyta > Magnoliopsida > Cucurbitales > Cucurbitaceae > Luffa > Luffa acutangula. The sequence goes on along the minus strand of CM072087.1, from coordinate 24,068,298 downwards.
CGAAATTTTGTTTAGACATCACGAACCGCCTCGAACCGCGACCTCCAAAAATCATGAACCATGCCAAAAATTGGCTGAACCAGGCCAATAACACAGAAAATCGGGCTGATTCAGCAAAGAAATACAAAACCAGACCGATTTTCCGGTCAGGATCCCGATCGGGATTCCCGGTTGGGATTCCCGGCCGGGAAATTTTCCAGAAACCCTATTTCCATCGATTCCTCTGTTCTGCACTCTGTTTTTCCGATTACCAGCGCCGTTCTTCATGATTTTCGTGAAATCATCAGCAAAATCTCATTCAATTCAATGTGTCTGTTTGTCTTGGGCTGCGAGGTTCTTTTGAATTTGCCATAACACCACTGTATCACTATAAAGTGTGATGGGCAAGTTCACATTTGGAACACATTCCAAATCAGTCAAGAACTTCTTAAGCCATACAGTCTCTATCGCTGCTTCACAAGTAGCTATATTTTCGGCCTATATGGTCAAGACTGTAACTATGTCATACTATAGCTCATTTGTAAAGATTGACCATAGATGCTGATGTAGATTTCCTTAAATTCTTATCAGTCTTAAAATCCTTATCAGTCTTAAAATCCATGTCAGTGTATCCTGTAAGGATCAAATCCTTAGTCCCATACACGAGCATACAGTTCCTCGTTCTCCTAAGATGCTTGAGGATATTCTTAACGGTTTTCTAGTGATCAAATCTTGGATTAGATTGATACTTACTGACAATCCCTATTGCACAGGGCATTCGTCTCATCTCCTCAACTTCTTGAGGTGTCTTAGGAAACGATTTCTTAGACAAAAAGAATTCCACGCCTGAAAGGTAGTGAACCCTTCTTGGAATTCTGTATCTTATATCTAACTGACATCTTGTAGATATAAGTCACTTGAGACAAGGCTAGCTTTTTGTTCTAACGATTCCTAACGATTTGGATCCCAAGAACAAACTCGTCTTCTCCCAAATTTCCATTTGGAAATGAGCTGCTAGCTCCTTTAATGTCAGTAAGATAACCTACATCATTCCTAATGATTAGGATATCAATCATATACAACACTAAGTAAGTTACTGAACTATTGATGATTACTTGTAAACACAAGACTCATTAATATTCTGATTAAAGCCAAAAGATTTGGTCATTATATCAAATCTTATATTTCAAGATCGAAATGCTTAGGTTAATCCATGAATGGATCACTTAAGCTTGCAAACCCTTTTGCTTTCGATCTTGCTGTATGAACCCTTTTGGTTAAGACCTTTAATGTCTCGTTTTCTCTTGTAAATCCACTTGTAACTAATAGGTGTTACCCATCAAGCAGATCTACAAGATCCCAGATGGAAGTGAAATACAAAAGACTTCATTTCCAAGTCCATGACTTTAATCCATTGGTCCTTGTCAACATCATTCATTTTCTTTCTAAAAGATAATGAACCCACTATGCCATCATCAAGTATGATGACCTAGGCTTCAAACAAGCCCATGTAACGTTCAGGTTATCAAACAACCCTCCCACTACATTGAGGCAATCTCAACTATTGAGATTGATGTGACTGACTAGATGCACTGATCCATCAACAACTTTTGTTGAACAACCAACCTCATCAACAACTCTTGTGGATGTTACTGTAGCTTCATTAGTTAACTTACTTAAATCGACTTTACTCTGTGGTTTATGATTTTTGATGCGGACTTCTTCTGAGAATATATCATTTGTCGATACAAATTCTTTATTCTCTTGTGAATTGAAGAAGTATCCACTTCTCGTTTCCTTTTGGGGTTGACTACTGCAGTATGCAATGCAGTCAACACTGCATGACCCCAAAATGAGCCAGACAATTGAGCATAGCTCAACATGGAATGAACCATATCCAATAGGGTTCTATTTCTCCTAAATGAGATTTAGGGTGTGATCCCATGTACTATCAAATAGTCTTTGAATCTCAAATCCCTATACTCAACACTTTGATCGGATTGAAGTGTTTTTATCATCTCACCTAACAAGTTTTCAACTTCAGTCCTAAGCCCCTTCGAATATCTCAAGAGTTTCAGACTTAAGTTGCGTTAGGTAAAAATACTCATACCTTTGAATAATCATCCAAAAAAGATGAATTATTCATGCCCTCCCACTGCTTTAATATATTGAACCACAAGGATCCACATGTACAAGCTCCAAGGGCTCTTTGGCTCTTAGATCTTTTCCAGTAAAAGACCTATCAGTCATATTGCCCATAAGGCATGACTTACAAGGTAGTAGAGAGTCATCTTCTAACTTGCTTAGAAGTTCACTCTTGACCAATCTCCCAATCAAATTGAGATTAATATGGTCTACCTTAAAACCAAAGAAATGTATTTTCCTTTTGGAGAAATCCTTTGCCTCTTTTCACATTGAGTAGTAGCAGTCTTAAACAACTTAATGTTCATGACTGCTTTACTCTTGATTAGTCTTAAAACATTTAGGTTACTTTCCAGTAAAGCTAAACAAGTGTCAACTCCCTTTCTTGAAATAAAACTGCGTTAGCAGAGAAAGGTAAAGAGTAACATTGTTCCAGCAAATAAGACACAGAAATCAAATTTCTTTTGATCTTGGAATTACATACACATTATCTAATAATATGTATTTTCTTCCACTGAGAAAAATAACTTAATGTTCCCCACTGCTATAACCAATATAACCTCTCTAATTCTAACTTTGAGAGTTATTACACAAGCAACAAGCTGTTTCCAGGAGCTTATTCCTTTAAAATAAGAACACACATGATTTGTGGCTCCTGAATCAAGTATTCAGGGGGAATCACTATTCTTCACTAATCACGTTTTCAAGACAAGTAAATGAAAATTACGGTCTTGAACAAGTTCTCTTTTTGCTAAGTAGGGTTCTATGTCATATTCATCAAGAACAATCTTAATGATTTAAACATATGGGGCATGAGGACATTCCTCAGTTAAGAATAATCCTAGACTTATTTACCACAATTTGTCGTTTAAGCTTGCTGTATTACCGTTATTTATAAAATGACGTAAGACAATACACATAAAATTATTATATAATTGCTGAAGTAACAAATTACTTGTATTATTAATAGCACTAACCCAGTACAAATAATCCAATCAAATTCTGCAAAAACAAATAAGCAATCAAAGAAACCCTATAAAACTATTGATTTGGTTTTTGCAACGGTACTTCAAAGGTTTAGAACAACAGCCAACGAAGGGTGGTCAGCTACTCCTCCTCTGAATTGAGACAATCTCAACCTAACACCAGAATAACTCATATTCCATTAGCATTTAGTTACCGTTGTTCGGTCAAGGGTTAGTTAACACACTTAACTCATCCCCGTAAGTGTAACCCTCCGACTTTCAGATCTCAGAGGCACGCACCAACAGGCTACCGAAGGGAAAGACAACTGTTGGTAATTAGCCTAAGAATTCCTATCCCATTCAGGAGCTCACGATGTTCCGAATCCTATGATCAGGCCCTCCGAAGGGATGGTTGCGCCAGGATAACCTGCAGGCGGATCATAGGACCCTCACGGTGTGAACTAGGGGTGGAGACCGAGGGATACGTTGACACGTGTCCCGCTCCCACTTACTCTAGACATTTTTCCCATTCACCTTGTTATTGATTCATGCAAACACTTTTCGAAGGGAGGCCGCTCCTAGGGCGACTCGAAGCTGAGCATGAACCTCACGTTGTGAATATTAGGAGCAAAACTTGATTTAAATCTCATTTTGTAATTTTCCTCCCACTGAAAATGTCCTAAGGTTAATTTAGGGTTGTTTAACTTAGATAAAATTTGGCTAAGTCAATCTATCTAAGTCTGATCCTATTATAACAATTATGGAAAGGATTCAACCACAATGTTTTAGGTGAATTAAACTTCTTTTAATAAACCCAACATTGCAAGTCAACATTACTATGGTTAATTCAACTCAAGCTTCGGGTCAATTCTCAGGTAGGAGGTGTTCCGTAAACCGTCAACTTACATACCCCCAAACTTAGACAGAACTTCACCGAGAGAGTTCCCTTATAACCACAGTAATGTAAGGTCTTTACTCTAAAGATCTAGGTGCATTAAACACTTTTAACAAACCTAGTGACATTGCTAGCTAACATTTAGCTATGATTAATTCAATTCCGGTATTCCAGGTCAGTTCCCAGGTAGGAGGTGTTCCGTAAACCGCCAGCTTAAATACCCCCAGCCTTAGACAGAACTTTACCGGTGGAGTTCCCTTATAATCATAGCAATGTTTTTCCTACTTAGTCAATTAAAACTAATTTTAATTCTAAGTAAGAATAATTCTAATCCTATTAGAAATATGATCTTTGGTCTAATTAATTTTAAACATTTTAAAATTAATTCATTTATCCTAAGATCCTATGTTTGCATGCAATTCTTTGTTATAGGTTAACGGTTTCTATTCATTAATTTTATAACTATTATAAATTTTAATGAATTAACCCTATAACATGCTACTATGGTGAATAAATTAACAATCAAATTCTAATTAATTTATAAAACCATACATTAGCATAACATACCAAAAATATAAAAATTATATTAATCTAAGGTAATGTCATACTCAATGCAATTTAATTTACTTTTAATTAACCTAACTCTTAAATTAATTATACAAGAAAATTAAAATTAAGCATTACCATTTTCATACATTAACATAACCTTTATATTAATAGCTCATGAAAATTAAGCATGTAAATTACTAATATAAATATAACTCTTATATTTTTTTTAAACTAAAGTAATTTCATGCTCAATGCAAATTATTTTTCTTTAATTAATCTAACTCTTAAATTAATAACCCAAGAAAATTAAAACAAGGATTCATATTTTCATGCATTAACATAACACTTTATATTAATTGCTCATGAAAATAAATAAGCAAATGAATTACTTTCATAAATATAACTTTTTATATTTTTACTAAAGTAATTTCATGCTCAATGCTTCTCAATTTTCATCCATTTAATCATAAAAATATATATTAAATACTCATGAAAATAAACATTGATATTTTATTTCCATCCATAATATAACTAATTATATTAATACTCATGAAATTAAACCTAAGCATGCATGCTCCATTAATATAATATAACACTTTATATTTATCTAATTAATGTCATGCATCATGCTTTTCCAATTTCATATATTTAATATAACAATTATACTAAATTACTCATGAAATTTAAATTCATGCATAATTATCAAATATTATAACATTTATAACATAAAAATGCATGAAACATGCTTAACCTATGGTGGGATCTAGCTAAATGACATTCATAGAGCAATAAATAGCTATAAAGACCGGTATTTTGGCATCCTAGGGCAAAAATAATGAAAAAATTACATTAATAATTCAAAATTTAGCCCTAAACCGCCTCGAACCATGTTAGAATCGCCCAAACCGGACCTTAATAGCTCAAATCGGACCAAATTCTCCATGAACCGGACCAACCAGCTTTGAACCGGACCCATCCTCAGTGCTTTGAACCGGACCCATCCTCAGTGAACCGGACCGTACTGACCACTTAGCAGCTGGAAGCAATTTTTTTAAAAAAACGCCATTGTACAAGCTCGAATTCACGCCCACACGGATGCTAGACAAGCGCGCAAACCACCTGCTCCAAAGTCCGATGTTCGATCTTTAATGAACAAAAAATATATTTATTTCGTAATCTCGCGTCTAACCTGCGTGATTTGAGCGAAACTGCCGCCAGCGTCAAGACGCTGAAGGGATAGCGTCGCGACGCTGGCCCCAAAAATCTCCGTTTTGCGTTCGTTCTACAGCGTCGCGACTCTAATGAGCAGGGTCGCGACGCTACGCCTTTGGACAGCGTTCTGTCCTTCGATTCAGCAGCAGTTCTTCTCCGATTTCAACCCCGATTCGAACACCGATCAACAAATTGATCCTAAATTTCTAGACACGGACTTACAAGACTCGATTTACAACAATTTACCCCAAAACACATGGGCCCTTACATGATCAAATCATACAAAATTGTAAATCTAATGCCAAAACACATAAAAAGTCTTTAAGCAAACCAAACATTCATAATGAAAATCGATCCCACCAAAAACCAACGTAAATTTTGTAAAACAAAATTAAGCATACGATCGGCTCTGATACCAATTGAAGGATTTGGAATTTCCAATTCCATAACAGCGGAAGCAATTGGACCGTTCGTAGTAAATTTTGTTTCTACTAAAATACTAATGCATTGGCAAAAGGTTAAGCGATGAGAAACATACCTCCGTTGACGACTCTGAATACTTCAACGCCTTTCTTGATTTTGGACCAAGCGTCAACAATTGGGACACCACCAATTGATCTTCCCCGCTATAACTCTGAGATTAGGAACGTAGTTGTGGGACTACCTAATCTTGAATGGGAAAAACTCTAGAGAGAAAATTCTCCCTAGAGTTCTTGAGTTGAGAGAATATGAGAGGGCCTTATGGTGGCCATATGTTGTGGTATCTAAACCCTAGGGTTAGTGTTCTATTTATAGGAGAAAGACCATGAATAAAATATTCATTTAAAATCAATTATTTCCATAACTGATTTAATCTTTTCCATAACCAATCAATTCCATAATTGATTAATCTTTTCCATAAATGATTGATCACTTCCATAAGTGATTAATCATTTCCATAATTGATTAATTACCAATTAATTAATTCTTTAATTAATTAATCACCAATTAAATATCATATATTTAATTTCAGACCTTCTATTAGTTAATTAATTAATTATCCAATTAAATACCATATATTTAATTTCAGGCCTTCAATTAATTAATTCCATAATATGAATCAAATTGATATTAAAATTTGAACTCCTTCAAATTCTCTTATATCCTGTAAATTTAATATGAATCAAATTCATATTAATATTTGAACTCCTTCAAATATTTATTTCTCTCATAGACTATAGTTTAATTAAATCTCATTTAATTTAAACTAAATTGAATAATTAATTAATTCATAATTAATTAATTCATCTTCTAATTAAATACCATATATTTAATTAGACATATATTTGAACTCTTTCAAATATATTCAATCTCTCAATATAATAAAGTTTAATCTCAAATTATACTTTATATTTTAATGCATCACTATACATTATATTAATTTGTATTTCATACAATTAACTTAATTCCCAATATGAATTTGAACTATTCAAATTCTCTCAAGATATATTTGTTCCTAATTACTCTTTACGAGCTAGCAGGGGGACCTAATGGACCTACAGATCAGAAGCTCCAATGATATGAGGTTAACTGATTAAACTCATTAATCAAGTTAACCAATTCATTAACTGTGGGTCATTCCACTAAAGACCCACAGCTGAACTCTTCTCACTGTAGAACATTTCTGTGTCCATGGATGTAGACCTATGCCGGTAAGTCAATCTTGAAGGGTTAAAAGCCCTTTGCGCAGCGGAAAACCACAAAGACCTTTTCGAATAAAACGCCGATTGGGATACCAATACGACGGCAAAATTAATAAAATTTTACAGCGACAAATATAGAGAAAATAACTGCTGTAAAATAGATACAAGCATGCTAAAAACAAGAGAATAATTCTAGATCTAATCTAGAATTGAGTCCTAGTGACCCTAGTTCAAGAAGAACCTTACCCTTGAAGAAATCCTTGAACTTTTCGCCAAATTCTCTCTGAATTTCTCCCAAAAACACCAGCAGTCACACCTTGATCTTGCTGGAAAAATTGCACGAACACCACCACAAGGATACACCGGTATTCTCTAATAGGATCTAGCGTTGGGTGCTTGTGGGAGCCAAAAATCTAAGGATTTTCTCTGGATCAATCGTACTGTATTCTCTGAGAGAGAGTGTAGAGTGAGAGAGAACGATAGAGAGGGAGCGATTGGCGTGAGAGACGTGAGACTGAGAGATATTCCAGCAACTGCACTGACCACGTCTCTTTTTAAAAAACCATAATATCAGATAACTGAAATATCAGTTATCTGATATTTTAATTAATTATAATTTTAAAATCATAATTTTAAATTACAATTAATTATATTTTAATTAATCTAAATTAATTAAAATAACATTAATTTAAATCCAATTTAAATTAATATCCCTCCTATCTTATAGTTTAATTAAATCAAATTTAATTAAACTAAATTAATTAATTCGAAATTAATTAATAAAATAAAATTGAACATCACATATTCAATTACTATTTTCTCTCTCAAAACTATAGTATTAATATACATCCAATGCATATTAATTATAACCTATAGTTTTAATATGAACCACTTCATATTTTAGTATAATATTCAAACACCTTTGAATATTCAATCCATCCTTAGAATTTTACCTCAACGCCCTAAATGAGCTACCGGTGGGACCTAATGGACCTACAGATCAGAAGCTCCAACGATATGAGATTAGTTGGTTAAACTCATTAACCAAGTTAATCAATATTCGTTAACTGTGGTTCACTCCACTAAAGAACCACAGCTGCACTCTTCTCACTGCAGACATATTTCTGTGTCCACGGATATTGACCGTCAACAGCAAGTTAGCCCTTCACGTGTGTTCGTACCCCAGCTAGGTCAAATTACCGTTTTACCCCTGGGCTACCTCTTGGTCCTTAAGTACCAGTGCTCCTCTAATGAACAACCTGTTTGTGGTCCAACCATCAAACAGAAAACCCTCTCGTGCCATAAAGAGGGTAGGGCCCATTGTTCAAGACCCGGAGACACCACTTAAGGGAACACACCTCTACTTACCCTCATATCAGGAAGGAGTGAATTCCATCTTGTAAGACTACGTTCCCAGCTCCCCACTCGGTTTTGTCCCCAAAATGGTAGGCTTATTGAGTCGGCGAACTGGCCACTCTCACCCGTACAAATCAAAGGACAATCCCTCATGGACAGGAGTCCATAATCCACTTAGGATTAAGGCCAAGTTGCCTAGGTCATCCTAGTGAAATAGAAACCGAGCTAACTAACGGTGTTAGAGTTAGTGGTTAACTATTTCGCGGTCCGGTCTTTGTGCAAACTCATTGCACAGGATACCCCCACTCGCATGTCAACCACATGAACGCGTTGGATCACTACGTTTGTATCAATATACAAAGTGGGCCGTATCCATAGTGTCACCAGGATAAGGTACCCAGCCTTATCCCTATACTACAGACCCTTTTGGCTAAAACTTGAACATTAATCCCCGTATGTCCCTACATACTAGTTCAAGCCTCATTCTATTAGCCATGGATGTTTAGTTTATTGGATTAGGGTTAACAAGACAAGATATAATACAAACATTGAATAATACATCACTTTATTAATGTTCGGTCAAATGTACATTTACTATCTACGAGTTTTAGGGCATAAAACCCAACAAATCCTTCACGAGTGTTCGTAACCACGGCTGGGTCAAATTACCGTTTTACCCCTGTGTTACATCTGTCTCCTTAAGTACCAGCGCTCCTCTAATGAACAACCTGTTTATGGTCCAACCATTAAACAGAAAGTCCCTCTCGGGCCAGTGAGAGGGCAGGATCCCTTTGTTCAAGTCCTGGAGTCACCACTTAAGGGAACACTCATCTATTTCTCCTAGAAGTGGGAAGGAGTGAATTCCATCTTGTGTTGTCATGTCCCCAACCCCAGACTCGGTCTTGTCCCCAAGAAGGTAGGCTTATTGAGTCGGCGAGCAGGCCACTATCACCCATACTAATCAAAGGACAACCCCTCGTGAGAAGGAGTTCATGACACACTAAGTATTAAGACTAAGTTACCTAGTTCATCCTATTGAAACAGTAACCTAACTAGTTAACGGTGTTACATCTAGTGGTTTACTATTTCGTGGTCCGGTCTTATGCAAACTCATTACATAGGATACCCCCGCTCGCATGTCTCCTACATGGACGCCTTGGATTAATACGTCTGTATCGAATACAAAGCGGGCCGTATCACATAGTGTTACCAGGATAAGGTATCCTTGTACTATAGACCTTTTAGGTTGTTACTTGAACACCAATCCCCGTATGTCCCCACATACTAGTTCAAGTCACATGTAAACAACCTTGGATCTTAGTTTATTGGATTTGGGTCAAATTGTGCAATATTTAACAATAACACTTTATTGTAGAAACTCAATTACACTTTATTGAAACAAGTATACAATTTGTTTACATTCACTATCTACGAGTTTTAGGACATAAAACCCAACAAACTCCCACTTGAACTAAAATTCTAGTTTAGTGGGATGTACAATAATCTATACAGCACTAGGTGTATAAATACATGTATAAAACTACATAATGTAAAAGTCCCCACGCAATTTAATCAGAGGAACAACGTTTAGAGTGAACAACGTTTGCCTCTCCTTCTATCTATCCCTTGTTCTTAAGAAGAGACTGATAGAGTTGTAGCTCATTCAGGAGGCTAGTCAGGTTGAATGTTATTTTATTCATCATTGCATTGCTTCGAAACTGCAGAAAACTCTTCGGAAGAGATTCTAAGATGAATGCAACCTGACTACGCTCATCTATGACCGCCCCGTTTGCTTCTGCCACGTTGAATTGGACCATCATATCCAGGACATGCTCCCGAACAGACGTGCCCTCTTTCATGCGACAGCTATAAACGTATTTGAGAGCGTCATGGTGGAGTTGGTAGGACGGTTGTCCAAACATCTCCCGAAGAGAGTTCATAATCTCCCTCGCTGTTACCATGCCCTCATGCCTTTTAGCCAAAACTTCAGATAAGCTGGCTAGGATATAGACGCGAGTCTTATCATTGGCCTTTGTCCAGCGGTATAGTGATCATGTCCCCTCATTACACGATCTCTCTGAAGAGATGATATTAGCGCTCTATGTGCTTGCCTCTTTTGTGACTGCGAGGTTCTTTAGAATTTGCCACTGCACCACTATTATCACAGTAAAGGGTGATTGACAAGTTCATATTTGGAACAACTTCCAAATCCATCAGGAACTTTCGTAGTCGTACAACCTCCTTAGCTGCTTCACAAGCAGTGACATATTCGACCTCCATGGTGGAGTCTGCAATGCATCATTGCTTGATGCTACGCCAGACTATAGCTCCCCCATTGAGGGTAAATACTGACCCTGATGTGGAATTCGTAGAATCCTTATTAGTCTAAAAGTCAGAATCTGTGTATCCTGTAAGGATCAAATCCTTAGAGCCATACACAAGCTGATAGTCCCTCGTTCTCCGAAGATACTTGAGGATGTTTTTAACTACAGTCCAGTGCTCTAACCCTGAATTGGACTGGTACCTGCATACTATCCCAACTACATAGCAAATGTTAGGCTTAGTACACAACATGACATACATAAGACTGCCCACAGCTGAAGCAAAAGGGATCCGTCTCATATCCTCAATTTCTTGAGGTTTCTTAGGACATTGTTCCTTAGACAAATGAAATCCATGCCTGAAGGGTAGTAAACCCCTCTTGGAATTCTACATCTTATATCTAGACAACATCTTGTCTATATATGATGCTTGAGACAGTGCTAACGTTCTGTTCTTACGTTTCCTGATAATTTGAATCTCTAGAACATACTGAGCATCACCCAAATCTTTCATTTGGAATTGGGTTGATAGCCTTTTTTTTTTAATGTCAGTTAGATATTCTGCATGATTCCCAATGAGAAGAATATCATCTTCATACAACACTAGAAAAGCTACTGAACTGTTAGCACTGAATCCTCTCTTAGGCAACAAGTTAGCTCTGAATCCTCTCTTATAAAAGGGTCAGTTCTCAATGGTTGAAGGCATCCAATTTTGGGGTATTCTCCCTTAACTCAATATAGAGAAAGAGTGAGGAGAATTGAGAGAAAAAGGGTGAATTGATTGGGATTCCAAGGCTCGAGAATCAAGATGATTGTGACGGGAGCTTGGGATCAAAACAACGGTTATTTCTTCCTTATGTCTTTGTAATTTCTCACTGTTGTAGAGTTAGGACCATGGATCAAGATTGTTCGGCCAAAATTATTCCCATTTTTGAGTAGATCTTGAGACCTAGGATCGTTAATTTAGCTAATTGGATATTGAAGCTTAATTGCTTGGATATTGTAACGAAGTTCTTCATATTTCATCTATGCAATTCATGCTTAATGCTTTTAATCCCTTGATCACGGATTCATTGATTTGTTGGTCTAAATTGATACCCGATAGAGAGAAGTTAGATTAGATCTTAATTGCATGGCTAACGATTGCTTGGAACACGAAAGTGAAAAAGAATTGTTAGAAATTTATGATGAAGTTGCTTAATGCCATACTATAATTAACTAAGGAAATGGACACATAAATTAGTTATGTTAGTATGAGATGTGGAGGAACTTGAAAGAGAAGTCCACTTAAAATTCCCTTCTACATTTATGAAAGTTAAGATTAGTAATTACATTCATCCAATTAATTGAGCTACATATGCAAGAAGTTAGTTAACACCCTAGGTCAACTCCCCTTAATAGGATATTTCTATTTATTTGCATGCTTCCTTTAGTTTATTTTTAGTTCTTTCATCCTTAGAGTTGATATTCTAAATAAAATTGAACATGATGGTTCTTGGTAATTAATGGATTTAATTCAAATTCCCTGTGGAATCGGTACTCGATACTCTACCATTTTATATTACTTTTGGCAACCGTACGCTTGTGGTAATTCGCACATCAAGTTTTTGGCGCTGTTGCCGGGGAATTTGTTATTTTTCCATTAATATTGAGAATTAAGTGTTTGATTTTAATTTAGTCATTTAATTTTCTGCATTTTAATTTTTAGAAGTTGTGGCAAAATTTGAGGAGTTATAAGATGGATAATTTGTTTCTTGAAGATTTAATCATGGCAGATCAAGAAGACAAAGCAATCTGAGATTATTTCTTGCTGGAACTACCGTTGAACTATTCTGGAATAGCTTATGAGCCAATTGCTGCTGATAATTTTGAGCTTAAGGCTAGTCTCATTCAAATGATAAGAGAGAATGCTTTCAAAGGCCATCCATCAGAGGATCCACACAACCATTTGAGATCATTTTTGGGTATCTGTGGAATGGTAAAGATGGGTGGAGTTAGCCCTGATGCTATTTGTTTACAATTATTTCCATTTTCTTTCCAAGATAGGGCTAGAGATTGAATAGACTCGTTAACCCCAAATAGTATTTTAATTTGGAATGATTTGGTTAAGGCTTTCCTTACAAAATTTTTCCCATTAGCCAAAATTACTAAGCTTAGAACTGAAATTGGTATGTTTAAACAAATAAAGGAAGAGCAATTGTATGAGGCTTGGGAAAGATATAAGGACATGTTAAGGAAATGCTCACAACATGGATACCCTGATTGGCTTTAGATATAACTTTTCTATAATGGGTTAAAAAGGGATTTTAAGATAATTCTTGACACTGCGGTTGGAGGAAACTTCTTAGCCAAGACTGTCAAGGATGCGAGAACCCTAGTAGAGGAGTTGGCCTTGACAAGTTACCAATGGCCATCCGAGCAACCAGAATCCAAACCTAAGGGGAAACCATATGAAACCGATGAGGTGAGTGCTTTAAGATTTCAAGTTGAAGCTCTAACCAAGGCTCTAAACAAGCTCTCAGAATCAGAGATTCCAAGTTTACCTAAAGCTGAAGTAAAAGTAGAGTCTCAACCTGAAGAGATAATTCATCAAGAGAAAAAGAATGCTTTGAAAGAAATGTTAGGACAGTTCATAGATGAGACAAGGAATTTAACTGTAAACGTGCAAGGAGCGGTATCGACGATGCAAGCCAGAGTAGCTAAACAAGAAATTGACATTAGTAAGATGGAAGCAAAGATTGATCAAATGACAATATTCATGAACCAAATCTAGCAAGGAAAGTTATCTAATGTCTTCGCCATAGACCCACAAGAACAATGCCCTGCCATATCTTTAAGAAGTGGAAATCAGTTGAAAGAAGTTGAAAGAAAAGAAGATACAAAGCCCAACACTAGGAAGATACTGGATGAGAATGATCAAAACATAATAGAGGAAGAAACAACACCGCCAGTGCCAGATAAGTCTTCTGACTCTATTACTTTAGTTCTTAATCAAATTCCTTATCCACAAAGATTTCAAAAGAAAAAGTTGGATGCTAAGTTTTCTAAATTTCTTGATATTTTCAAACAGCTCCATATTAACATTCCTTTTGCTGATGCTTTGTAATAGATGCCACATTATGCCAACTTCATGAAGGAGATTTTATGAAAGAAGAGAAAGTTCGAAAATCATGAGACGATGAATATGACTGCCGAGTGTAGTGCCATAATCCAGAAACATCTACTGCCAAAGTTGAAAGATCCAGGGAGTTTTACTTTCCATGTACTATTGGTAGTTTGTTTATTAAGAAAGCTTTGTGTGACTTTGAGGCAAGTATTAACTTCATGCCGTTCAGTGTCTACAAGAAAACTTGGTTTGGGAGAGTTAAAATCAACCACCATTGTTCTGCAGTTAGCAGATCGTTCGGTGACGTATCCAAAAGCTATATTAGAGGATGTTTTGGTTAATGTTGACAAATTTATCTTCCCTGCAGACTTTGTAGTGCTAGACATGGAAGAGGACCCCAAAGTTTCTATCATTCTTAGGAGACCATTTCTGGAAATCGCTCGTGCTCTGATAGAGGGACAAAAAGGAACCCTGACTCTTAGAGTAGAAGACGACGAGGTAGTGTTCAATATCTTTAAAGCATTAGAACACCCAGAGGAGGTTAGTTCTTGCTTTGCAATTGATTCGGTTGACACTATTAGTGATACATGTGTAGAGTTAGAGTCTCCTGTTGACCATTATGAAATAAGCATGCCTGATGTGTTTGGAGAAGAATTAATTGATATTAATCAGGAAAATGATTTAATTTGCGATGAAATTGGTAGAACCTTAGGAAGGGAGGAAAAATTATCATTAAATGTTTGTGCTCAAGTTGACACTCCTCCCCCTAAATTAAAACAATTGCCTGCTCACCTACATTATGCTTTCTTAGGAGAATCTTCTACCTTTCCTATCATCATTTCCGCTGATTTGAATAAAGTAGAAGAGGAAAAATTGTTGGATGTTTTGAAGAAACATAAATCTGTCCTAGGATGGTCTATTAGTGATATTAAGGGTATTAGTCCTTCAATTGTAATGCACAAAATTTTAATGGAAGATACCTTTAATGCCACAGTAGAACATCGAAGAAGATTAAATCCAGTAATGAAGGAAGTGGTAAAAGCCGAGGTGTTAAAATTGTTAAACGCAGGAATAATATATGCTATATCTGACTACCCTTGGGTGAGTCCTGTTCAAGTAGTACCTAAGAAAGGGGGGATGACTGTTATTAAAAATGAGAAAAATGAATCAATATCTACTAATACAGTCACTGGTTGGCAAGTGTGTATTGATTATAGGAAGTTAAATAAAGCCAATGGGAAAGATTACTTCCCTCTCCCTTTCATTGATCGAATGCTTGATAGGCTAGCGGGGTATCCTTACTATTGTTTTTTGGATGGTTACTCGGGCTATAATCAAATTCGATTGCGCTTGAGGACCAAGAGAAAACAACATTCACGTGTCCTTATGGTACTTATGCGTTTCGACATATGTCATTTGGACTGTGTAATGCTCCGGCTACCTTTCAGTGTTGCATGATGGCCATATTTTTAGACTTTGTAGAATAGATTATGGAGGTTTTTATGGATGATTTTTCTGTTTTTGGTTCATCATTTGATAATTGTTTGCATAATGTCTCTCGTGTTTTGCAAAGATTCCAAGAAACTAACATTGTTTTGAACTGGGAAAAATGTCATTTTATGGTAAAAGAAGGGATAGTTTTAGGCCACAAGGTGTTTGAAAAAGTTTTGGGGGTAGATAGGGCAAAGATTTCTGCTATAGAACAACTGCCTCCGCCCATCAATGTTAAGGGGGTTCGTAGTTTCTTAGGCAACACTGGGTTTTATAGGCGTTTTATAAAAGGTTTTTCAAAAATTGCTAAACCCCTATGCAATATGCTTGAAAAAGATGCCCCTTTTGTGTTTTCTAAAGATTGTTTGCAAGCATTTAATTTACTTAAAGAAAAGTTGGTTTTCGTACCTATCGTTGATGTGCCTGATTGGAGTAACCATTTGAAATCATGTGTGATGCTAATGACTATGCTTTAGAAGCTGTTTTAGGGCAACGTCGTGATAAATTCTTTAGGGATATTTATCACGCAAGTAGAACTCTAGATAGTGCTCAACAAAATTACACCACTACTGAAAAAGAGATGCATGCTGTTGTGTTTGCATATGATAAATTTAGGCCCTATTTGCTTGGTACAAAGGTAAGAGCGCACACTGACCACGCTGATATTCGATATTTGAGTAGTAAGAAGGATTCAAGACCTCGACTGATAGGATGGATTCTTTTGTTGCAAGAATTTTACTATGAGATCAAGGATAGAAAAGGTTGTGAGAATGTGGTCATAGATCATTTGTCTAGGATAGGGCATGAAAAGAATATCACGACCTTTCCTATTAAAGAAGCTTTTCCAGATGAAAGATTATATTCAGTTAAAACTTCTTTTCCTTGGTATGTTGATTTTGTGAATTTTCTTGCAAGAAGAGAAATGCCACCCAACTTAAATGCCCAGAAAAGAAAGAAGTTTTTACATGATGTGAAATCTTACCTCTGGAATGACCCGTCTCTCTTCAAGGTATGTTCAGACCAAATAATTCAAAGGTGCATTCCAACAGAAGAAGTAGGTAAAATTTTACACGATTGTCATGCCTCTCCGTATGGTGGTCATTTCGGTCCGACCCGTACAACAACAAAGGTACTCCAATATGGTTTTTATTGGCCAACTTTATTTAAAGATTGTTATACCTTTTTAAAAACATGTGATAGATGCCAACAGACAGGTAATATTTCTAGACACCATGAAATGTCCCTAACCCCTATTCTTAAAGTGGAACTTTTTTATGTGTGGGGCATAGATTTTATGGGCCCTTTTCCCTCTTCCAATGGATACTCGTATATTTTAGTTGTTGTCGATTATGTATCTAAATGGGTAGAGGCGATAGCTACTAAGACTAATGACGTGTGTTGCGTTTTTTGCATAAAAACATTTTCACTAGATTCGACACTCCACGAGCTATAATTAGTGATGAAGGGTCCCACTTTTGTAATAAATTGTTTGAAGCTATGCTTAGAAAATATGGTGTCAAACATAAAACTTCTCTAGCTATCCCCAAATTAACGGTCAAGCTGAGATTTCTAACAGGGAGATAAAGCAAATTTTGGAGAAGACAGTTCACATCAACATAAAAGATTGGACATTCAAATTGGATTATGCTTTGTGAGCCTATCAGATGGCTTTCAAAACTTCGATTGGTACGTCTCCGTATCGATTGGTGTACGGTAAGACCTGCCATCTGCCTTTGGAGCTCGAGCACAAAGCATATTGGGCTATAAAGAAATTGAACCTTGACGCGGAAAAGGCTGGGGAACATCGACTATTGCAACTCAATGAGTTAGAGGAATTTAGGAGCCAGGCGTATGAGAACGCTGAGCTTTATAAAGAAAGAACAGCCAGATGGCATGATCATTTGATCCACAAGCGTTCTTTTGTGCCTGGGCAACGAGTTTTTCTTTTCAATTTGCGGTTGCAGTTGTTCCCAGGAAAATTGAAGTCAAGATGGTCAGGCCCATTCATAATCACGGAAGTGTCCCCTTATGGTTCAATTGAGTTGATGGATAGCAGTGAGTTAACTTTTAAAGTCAATGCTCAGTGTGTGAAGCACTACTGCGAATTCGAAGAGCGAAAGGTTGAAAAAATGATTTTGACAGATCTGGGGTGACTGAGCCCCGTCTAGCTTAGAACGTTAAACAAGCGCTTCTTGGAAGGCCACCCAAGTGTCTAAAGTTAGTTTTTTTAGTTGTGTATTGATCCTAATGCTCCCGTGTGATCGATCCTTGTGCAGGAAGCTCGTGAATTCATGCTTAGCTTCTCATTCTCTCTTTGGTCGACAATTAAAGACAGTTCAGATTCTCTCGCATTTTTCAGGGCAGTATCGATCTCCCTTTATTTGATTAAATGTTCATACATTGGGAACAATGTATACTTTAAGTTTGGGGGGGGGGGGGAGATCTGCTATGCTTAGGTTTTGCTTTAGTAATGCTTATGAATCAAAATGCATGTATCAAAATGCGTGATGAAGATGATGACGTCTGATGATTTACTTTTAGCCATGATTCTCTCTTATTATTGCAAATTTGATAGCATGTCTAAATTCAAGAAAATTTAAAATTTTTCCTTGATTCCCTTGCAAGTATGATGATTCACTTGTTTTATTATGATTTTGAAAGCCTAGATGAAATTTATTTGCTTTTGAAGTTCGTTGCCAATCCGATAGGTGTAAAGTTTGTCTAGATAGCTTTCTTGCATAATAGTAAGTAATGTTGAGCTGTGGGAAAAGATATACTTTGATTTTGCCTAAAAAAACAAAAAAAAAAATGCTAGCGGTTTGAAAAGAAAATCGTTATTTCATCTTGCAATATGCTTAAAAGTCTAAGGTAAAAAGAGTTGTCTTTGTTGTGATCAGTTAGGTCATCCAAGGATAAAATTCGGGATATGGGTCCCTGCAGTAGATGTGTGAAAGCTAGTGTCTTCAGAAAAATTCAAGTTTGGGGGACGCCCCATGATTTATGGGCACATCAGTGAGGTAGTGCTTGCTAGATAAGTGAGATGACTAAAATGGCAAGCTTTAGGGCCAGTGTAGGAGGAAGATGAAGGGAGAAGTGTACAAATGATTTCGGGCTAGTAAAAATTATGATAAGGCATTTGATGATTCGTTTTTGCAAGGGGGGATAGAATTAAATTTTAAATGTCTTGATGGTTGATCATGCTTGCTTATTTGTTCCAATAGTGGGCATTCATGGCTGGAAGCATTGAGGGTAGAGTTATTGATATGTAGTTTCTGATTCATATGCATTACTCTATTTTGCTCAGGACTAGCAAAACCTTAAGTTTGGGGGTATTTGATAGCATTTGATTTGTTGTCAGTATGTTCAGAAATATTGTCGTAGATAATAGTCAATCCAATTACAAATTGACAAAATCAAGTAGTACCTAGTAAGTCCAGGGTCGAATCCACAGGGAAGGGATATTCATAAAGTTTTTAACAATATTTACTGATCTAAACTCAGAAACGTATGATACTATTTTAAAAGAGTAAACAAGAGATTTGGTATATTTGAAAAGTAAATATTTGCACAAAACAAAAACATGCGACGAGAGTAAAAGGAAAATCTGCACGAAGAATAGAATCAAGACTATTGCGGTCGCAACCTCATGCGTCTACAAGAACCTTGTAGCGCATACTTTGAGTAATTGATCCATTAATGCCTAAGTGAGAAAAATTCATAAGTTTCCCTTCCAGTACTCCTTATGCGTTTGGCACAAACTATCAATTGATTATTTGGCTAGTTCATGCTTTAGGTGTAGTTCTCTAAAACTTACAAGGGATTGTTTGGCTATTACTTGACGCTTTTGGAATTTCAAATTTTAATACTCTGGATGCTTTTAAAAGCATCGAGAGAACCACTGTCAAGAATAAGACATCGAAAATGTGACGAACGAGAAGCATCAAGATATTCTTTCCTTGATATTTTGTAAACGTCAAGAATATTAACAAGATTGACATTTCTGAAGTGTCATGTATATAGATTTCTTGGCATTTATTAAATATCATTTTTGTTAAAACTTGACAAATCTAACATGTCAAACGGTACTTTATCTTGACATTTCAAAAATATCAATATGATAAGTTTTTGACACATTTTACATGTCATGTTTGTTTGTGATTTTTTTTTTAATTATAATAGTTGTTCCCTATTATCTTGAATCTCCTGCATTGCATTCCAATAATTTGATATATTGCTCAACCAAATAAACAAATACACATTCATGATTCATCAACCAAATTTCCGCCAATAACTTCAATAAAATTCATATCTTCAACATTACAAAAGTATCCAACCCCCATATGAGCAATTCCAAAACTACAACTATCAACCCATATGAAAAATTCCAAAAATTACAAGACCTATCAACCCATATTCTGGTGTTTATCAAGTACAATATTGCCACGTTGCAAAAAGAAAGAAAAAAAAGAACGAAAGAAAAAGTCCACATAACTCTTTGAAGTTTGATCGAATGTGGTGCAATTTGTACTTTGAAGCCATTGATGCATAGAAACAAATCTGACATATAAGAAGCAATGCAAATAATATAAGCAATAGATTTAAGATTTGGGGTACGAATAACATATACTCAAGAAAACATAAACAACTAAACTCGTCAAATTAACATAAACAACTAAACTCATCAAATTAACCTAAACAATATAATAAGTGCTTCAGAGAGGATCTTGAGAACTAGAAGATTCAAATATATCAATGGCAACTACAGAATATTTTTTTTGGTACGTCTCATTGAATGCAGATCAAGCTATCTTTATACGAATTTTTCACATATTCACAACTAGTTTCAAATCAACCAATCCAAACCAATGAACGCTATTTAGAGTTAATTTCAATCCAAAACATTTATCAAACAAGGTATCTAAGTTCCAAGTTCCATCTTCTCTTACTTCCATACTAAAGTTTGGATTTAGTTCCATTCTAAACCAAATGGTTCAGAAAAAATCCCAAAAGAAAAGATATGGTTTCAATACTGTTGATAGGCATTTTTAACAAATATAAAAGGTGCACAAAGTGTGAAATAATATCAACATCTACCATTCACAATGAAACCATAAATGGGATAGTAGAAAGTTCTCAAAGAATTAGATTTTGCACAATATATACTGCTATTACACATTAAAACTTACAATATTTGAATTAAAGAGTAGAATAGTTCAATCCAAAATATAATGATTCAAACTTGACAACATAAACTCAAAACTAGGCTCATGAGAGAGAGAAAAAAAGTCTAACACAAACAACAAAGTGAAAAAAAGTAATAGAATATGAACTTGATATTCCTCAAAACTGTAATCGATTAAATAAAGTGGAATGGTGAAGCAAATTAACAATATATATTTCATAAAAATAATTGCAAGAAGAAAACTTCGAAGTATAGTTGAGGTGCATTTGGAGATAATGTAAGCAAGATAATTAAGTTGAGATCACCTTTGTACTTTGTAATATTCTGCAGCCTTATCCCTTGAAGTTCTACAAATATAACCAAAATCACATGTCATAATCAGCTCATGGAAGCACTATAGCTAGTACTAAACCACCTCCTTTTTTGTCTAATAACTCTACTTTGTCCCTAATACAACAACAACATTGAGTAACAGAGACTCACAATTAGTCTAACTCTTCTAAAAAAGCTCAATTTGACCACAAATGTTTCAAAACGTTGTTTGTCCCAAAATAAATATCATATCAAATTTTCATCCTCCAGAGTGAGGTGGAAGAAGCCCCCTAATGAACTACAAACATGTTCAAATGATTAATAGAAACAAAGAAGGAAAAAGAATAAGATTACCTCAAAAACACCAATAAGTTCTAAGTGTTCATCCTGACCGTCAATGGGGGAGTTCAAGTTAGGATGCAAGCCCATGTAACATTAAGAATTCACATCTTCCAATATATGTTAAACTACAAAAATATTTTTGCCTTCTTCAATAGCTACATGGAGAAAAGCCTCGAAAGATTTATCAATTAACATTAATGGGGAAAATTAAAACATAAATAACAAAGATCTCATGAGATTTCTCACCAGTATAATAATTCAAAGAGGAACATTCAAGTTCTTGAGATCTAGAAGTTTAAAGATGATTTGCCTGCTACTAGAGGGATTTTAACAAATTTTGCTAAACAAGTAAATGATGGATTATAATGATTATTGATGAGAATGAAAAGTAACCTAGTCTGATATGGTTATCTAGCTAATTCACCCATGTCTCCTTAAGCTACCCAATGAACCCTAAACCCTAAGCAGTACTTTGATGAAGCTAGCATAAAACCATCAAAGATAAAGTTCTGCTACTTGGAATGCAACAAAACCCGCAACCTAGAATGCAACAGAATAATTTCAAACCAATAAGATGAATGCAAGAATAAAATGCAACTCACAGAACGAGAATATGTTAAAGAGCGATCAATTAAGAGGTTTTATATACAAATACTCTGAAAAAAAAACTGTTAAAACATCAACATTAACCATGAAGAATAGAAAGTCTACAAGTTAGGAAAAGGTAATAGGTAACAAGAAAATGTCACTAACCTGCTACCTTCAACATTTAAGATGTTGCTCTCTTAGATCTAGCCCTTCTCATTTTCAAGAACAACACCAATCCTGAATGTAAAAAAAAAAAAATTGCAAAAGGCAAAATGTTTATTTACATCTAATAGGATAATAGTTCCCATAAAAAAATCAAAGATAAAGTTCTGCTACTTGTAATTACAAGAGTTCTTCAAGCATCATCTTTGGTTTACTTAATCGATATGTTGTGCCTCACACAACAGAGACGTAGCGGCTGAAGGTTCACGAGTGAAGTCATCTGCGAACGTCGCCGTTGCTGGGTTGTGTGAAGTTGTTCGCCGCCGTCGTTGGGTGTATCGTTGCCAGCGTTTGGGTGTGTGCGATAGTACTTCGTGCGAGAACAGAGATGAAGTAGTTGGAGGTTTGCAATGAGGTGAGGCACGCACGAGAAAAAATCTGATAAAAAGCCCTAATTTGATTTTCACCCTATATTAAATTATAGGAAATTTGATTTTCACCCTATATTAAATTATAGGAAATCTCATAATTCTTGACATTTTAGAAATATCAAGTCTTCCTTAGCGTGAAAAAATCCGAAAAAAAAAAATCATAAGACTCCGTGTTTTTGTATTTTTCTTGAAGTTTTTTTTTTTTAAAATTACATAAGTCTTGACATTTTCTTTGTTAAAATTACATAAATCTTGACATTTTTTCTTAAAAATGTCAACTAATTAAAAGACTCAAATGTCAAGTAACATTGTTTTTCTAGTAGTGCATACAGAATGTTTCTATATTTTAACTAGGCTAACCATGCATAAGATCTAAATCTAAGAATAGAATTACTTACTTGTTGAAGACTTTCTTCAATGAACTCCCACCAAGAATAGTATGATCATAGTAGGGACACTACCACCAAGAACTTCTACTACTATATCTCTGGGACTAGGAACCAAGTTGTTGGACTTGGTGTTCTTGAATTTTGAGAACAACATTTGATTAGAATGTTGTGAAAATTCTTAGAGAGAAATTTTGCTTAAGAGCAAAGTGTGTTGTATACAACTGGGAGGACATTTTGTGGTATATGTAGTGATTTATTTAATTAATTACTTTTCCCAACCTTAATAGGATAGAGATTTATTTAATTAATTAATAACAATTAATTAATTAAATCAACAACTAATTAAATAAAATTTATTTAATTTCATTTAAATCATATTTAAATGAGCCTCTGCCATATAACCTATAGTTTTTAATTAAATCAAATCAAATGAAATAATTATTTAAATCTCCAATTAATTAATTAATAAATTAAATATCTCATATTTAATTGAAGCTTACAATTAAATCGTATTTAATTGTATTTCTCTCGATTAATAAAGTTTAATCTCAAATTAAAGTTTATATTATAATGTATCACATACATTATATTACTTGTATCTCATACAATTAACTTGATTTCCCATAATGGATTTTGAACTATTCAAATTCCTTTCAAGACTAATTGTTCCTAATTACCCTTTTTGAGCTAGAAGGGGGACCAAATGGACCTATAGATCAGAAGATCCAATGATAAGAGATTAACTGAGTAAACTCATTAATCAGTTTACCCAATATTCATTAATTGTGGGTCACTCCACTAAAGACCCACATGTTCACTCTTCTCACTGCAGAATATTTTTGTGTTCACGAATATAGACCAATAATAGTAAGTTAGTCCTTCATGAGTGTTCGTTACACCGTTTTACCCCAGGGTTACCTCTATATTCTTAAGTATTAGTGCTCCTCTAATGAACAACCTGTTTATGGTCTAACCGTTAAACATAAATCCCTCTCGAGCCAGTGAGAGGGTAGGGCCCTTTGTTCAAGACCTGAAGACACCACTTAAGGAAATACTCATCTACTTACCCTGAAGTCGGAAAAGAGTGAATTTCATCTTGTGTGATTTGAAGGATTGGAATTCCTAAATTCCCAGTGGAAGCGTATAGGATCGATTTGTATTTTAATTAAATTTTCTAAAATACCAGTACATTAAAAAATCATACAAAACGATTCTATATATAAACTAGGCTAATCATGCATTAGATCTAAATCTAATAATTGAAAGAACTGAAATACTTACTTGTTGAAGACTTTCTTCAAAGAACTCTCACCAAGAACAATACGATTATAGCAGGGACACTACCACCGAGATCTTTCACTGCTGTATCTCTAGGACTAGGAACCAAGTTGTGGGACTTGGTCTTCTTGATTTTGGGAAAAAGACTTTCACTCGAATGTTGTGAAATTCTTAGAGAGAAATTTTGTTTGAGAGCAAAAGTGTTGAGTTGTATCAACTGGGAAGACATTATGTGCTTTATATAGAATGTCATACCCCTTTTCTAGTCATAATAGGATAGAGATTTAATTAATTAATAATTAATTACTTTTTCCAATTGTAATAGGATGAGGATTTAATTAACTAATTAATTAAATCAACAATTAATTAAATCAAACTTAATTAATTTCAATTAAATCATATTTAAATGAACATCTTCCACATAACCTATAGTTTTTAATTAAATCAAATTTAATTAAATTAAATAATTTAATTAATTCTCCAATTAATTAATTACTAAATTAAATATCTTATGTTTAATATAAACCTTCAATTAAATCGTATTGAATTGTATTTCTCTCAATTAATAAAGTTTAATCTCAAATTAAACTTTATATTATAATGTATCACACACATTATATTAATTGTATATCATACAATTAACTTAATTTCCCATAATAGATTTTGAACTACTCAAATTTCTTTTAAGACTAATTGTTTCTAATTACCCTTTATGAGCTAGAAGGGGACCTAATGGACCTATAGATCAGAAGCTCCAATGATATGATGTTAACTGACTAAACTCATTATTCAGATTAACCAATATTCATTAACTTTGGGTCACTCCACTAAAGACCCATAACTGCACTCTTCTCACTATAGAATGTTTTTGTGTCCACAGATATAGACCAATATCGGTAAGTCAATCCTTCACGAGTGTTCGTAACGCCAGCAAGGTCAAGTTAACATTTTACCCTTGGGTTACCTCTGTCTCCTTAAGTATCACGGATTCCTCTAATAAAAAACTCATTTATGGTCCAACCAATAAACGGAAGTTCCTCTCGGGCCAGGAGAGGATTGGCGCCCTTGTTCAAGACTCGGAATCAACCCTTAAGCAAACACTCATCTACTTGCCCAAAAGACGAGAATGAGTGAATTCAATCTTGTGTTGTTATGTTCCCAACACCCATTCAATCTTATACCTGAAATGGTAGGCTTAGTGAGTCTGCGGATCCGACCACTCACACCCATACAAATCTAAGGATAATCCCTCATGAAAAAGAGTCCATAACACACTCCGGATTAAGATTGAGTTACCTAGGTCATCCTATTGAAATAGAAACCTAACTAATCAACGGTATTACATCTAGTGGTTACTATTTCGCAGTCCAGTCTTATGCATACTCACTGCATAGGATACCCCCACTCACATGTCTCCTACACGAACGTGTTGGATCATTGCGTTTGTATCGAATACAAAGTGGACCGTAACACATAGTGTCACTAGGATAAGGTACCCAGCCTTATCCCTATACTATAGACCCTTTAGGCTGTTACTTGAACATTGATCCCCATATGTCTCAACATACAATTCAAGTTTTATAAAACAACCTTGGAGTTTAGATTATTGGATTTAAGGTTAATTATTGCATGACTAAGTATAATAAATTCAATAAATCCTTATTGAATAATTTCAATAACTTTTTATTGATATTAATTAATTTCCTACATTTACTATCAACGAGTTTTAGGACATAAAACCCAACAAACTCCCACTCGAACTAAAACGCTAGTGGGGTATACATCAACACAATAATCCAAAACCAGTGGGTTGTATTATTACAGTATAATACATACATGTAAATTACAATAAATGAGGACATCCCACTTGCCCTAGATTATGCTATGTACATATCTCGTAGACCTAGACTCGCTAGATGACCCTCGAACACTTTAGCCATGAGAGCTTTCGTAAATGGATCAACAATATTGTGTTTGCCTCTTTTATGGCTGTGAGGTTCTTCAGAATTTGCCACTACACCACTGTTATCATTTAAAAATCACTTTTGGTCCCTAAACTTTCATGAAAGTAACAATTTGATCCCTGAACTTTGATTTGTAACGATTTAGTCTCTGTACTTTCAATGTTGTAACAATGTAGTCTTTGAACTTTAAGTAACAATTTAGTCCCTGTAATTTCAAAATTGTGACAATTTAGTCCCTATACTTTCAAATTTGTAACAATTTAATCCTTGTCTTAAAAAAATTATCAAAATTAAATGTCTACTTTTATTTCTTAATGATTAAACTTTGTAGCTTATAAACATATTGAGTCCCAAATTAGTTTATTAATCTATCTAGGTAGGAAATTTCATTAAATCTTTACATTAATTTTTCACTATAGGAACTAAATCGTTACAAATTTGAAAGTATAGGGACTAAATTGTTACTTATCAAAGTTTAAGGACTAAATTGTTACAAAATTGAAAGTACATGGACTAAATCGTTACAAAATTGGAAGTACAAAGACTACATCGTTACAAAACAAAGTTTAGGGAATAAATTGTTATTTTCATGAAAGTTGAGGGAGAAAAAGTGATTTTTTAACCTAAAGGGTGACTAAAAAGTTCATATTTGGAACAACTTCCAAATTTATTAAGAACGTCCTAAGCCATACAACCTCCTTAGCTGCTTCACAAGCAGTGACGTATTCAGCCTCCATGGTGGAGTCTGCAATGCATCCTTGCTTGATGCTACGCCAGACTATAGCTCCCCGGTTAAGGGTAAATATTGATCCTTATGTTAATTTCTTAGAATCCTTATCATTCTGAAAGTTCGAATCTATGTATCCTGTAAGGATCAAATCCTTAGCGCCATACACAAGCATATAGTCCCTCATTCTTTGAAGATACATGAGAATGTTTTTCATATCAATCCAATGGTCTAACTCTGGATTGGATATCATCCACATACAATACCAGAAAAGCTACTGAACTGATGATGATTTTCTTATAGACACAAGGCACATCAACATTCTGGTCAAAGCCATAAGATTTGATTGTAGTATCAAACCTTATATTCTAAGATCGAGATGTTTGTTTCAATCCATAAATGGATCATTAAGCTTGCAAACCTTTTGCTCCTGACCTTGAGCCATGAAACCCTCTGGTTGAGACATAGAGATGCTCTTCTCTAGATTGTCATTCAGAAAGACAGTTTTGACATCCATTTTCCATATTTCATAGTCATAAAAGGTGGCAATGGACAAGAGTATCCTTATCGACTTTAACATGGCAATAAGTGAGAAGGTTTCCTCATAGTCCACCCCTTTCTTTTGGGTATAACCCTTTGCCACAAGTCGAGCTTTAGAGGTTTATACCTTTCCAGTCGCGTCTTGTTTTCTCTTGTAGATCCATTTACACCCTATGGGTTTTATCCCTTTAGGTTGATCTACAAGGTCCTAGACTGAATTGAAGTACAAGAAGTTGGTGAATTTAATCTGAGTCGTCAACTTGAGTAAGAAACTTGTTACTATATGTAAATTAGAATTAGGTTATATAGATTTTCAACATGCTTAACCTAGTTATCCGTTAGATTATGAATGTATTTATGTTGCTAGTCTATTTGTATTTCATGATTCTAAATTAATTGCGAATTGTTCCTGAAACCTCTTCTGTTGCATTGGGACCTCGTTCCCTACAATTGGTATCACAACAAATAATTAAATTAATTAAAATTTTTGAAATTTGGACTACTTTGGTGGGATTGTTTGCATTGTGGATGTAATTTTTCGAATGAATGTTTTACGGTAAGTTTGGCCTTAGAATTTATTGCTTTGATAGGATCAAAATTGTAATGGTCCTTGTGTTTTTGGGAAATTATTATTAAATTCAAGTCTTATGTAAGTCTGGGTTTAGATTAAGCTGAAAATTCGATGAGCTTGAGACCAAATTTATCCAAACATGAAAGAACAACGGTGGAGTTTTCCAGATTTCTCTTCCAGGCGCAACAATGTCGAGATACTGGTTAATTAGTGTCTCGACACTATCTCAAAATCCCAAAAACGCGCGAAATGTGACGGCTTCTCGACACTGGCTCCGTAGTGTCGAGTTCCAGCGGCGACTCTAGGGTTTTCAAGTGGTGTAGATGGTTCAGTTCGGTGCGGTTCAAGGTGGTTGGCTTCAATTCGTGATGGATTGGCTTGGTTCGAGTTTTTGGAGGCTAGTTCGAGATGGTTCAGGTCGGTTCGAGTTGTTTTTTATCCGGTTCTAGAGCGACAAAAGACTTATTAGGATTAAATTATGCTAAATTAATATAATTTTGTTGCTTTATTTTATCCTAGGGGGCCAAATTATCGGTTTATTTGCTATTTAAATGCTTTATGGATGTCATTTAGAATAAAACCCACCTTAGGTTAAGCATGTTCATGCATTTTAATATATATTATAATAGATATAATGTATGGTATAATGCATGATGGATGAATTTCATGAGTATTTTAATATAATGGTTATGTTAAATATATGAAATTAAATAAGCATATAGTAGGACACTACATGATTGAAATATAAAGTGTTATATTTAATTTAATGTCTTGTGAATGCTTCGATGATTTTAATGTTTGATTTAATGTAAATAAGTTATGTGAATTAAATATGAAAAATCAAAGATGCATTGAGCATGAAACATCCATAGATTTAATATAAGTGCTATATTATTCGTGCAATGCATAATGTATGGTTTATTTATTTCATTTGAATATTATTTATTTCATTTGATTATAGGGTTAATCTGTAACGTCGACATTTTAAGGTAAATATTAATTTCTCTAATTTGGAGTTAATTGGATTTAATTTTATGAATTTGGTGGAAAATAGGGTTTAAATTTATAGGTATTTGATGAGTTTTCTTGGATTAAGGTTTGAGTGGCAATCTTGTGATAAGTAGGTGGTTAAGTCAAGCCAAGCCCAAAATTTTCCCTTATTTTTATTTTAGCCTACACGCAGTCGGAGGCATCTGAAGGTGTTCATAGACAAATGCGAAAGCAATTTTAGAATCGAAGGCACTTAACTACATCAATTTTAGAAAATGAAAACATGTTGTTTTTTAAACCAAAGCAAAGAGCAGAATTGTAACCAACCTTTTGTAGACCAATTCAGCTACTCCTTTTGTTTCCTTTGATCACTAACGGTGTGTGGACTACCTCTAGTGTCTTCCCCGCTATCCTCCGACCTTAGAAAGACTTGTGGGAGTCAATGGTGATAGGAATTGGAAGGGATATGCTTGAAGATTCAAGTTCTAGAGAGTATTGAGAAAGTGAGTTTGAGTAGAAATTTTGGCAGCATAACATTACTCCAAAAACCCATACTTCTCCATCTTCTAATCTCCTACTTATAGAGGATTTTCATGCATCTTAGATTCACCAATGTAAGACACATGTACAGGAGAATGGCCTTAGTGGATCTTAGGTGTTCTATGGATGCAAAGATGCATGTGTGTGGTGTTATATTCCACTATCTTCATCCATGCAAGAGTGGATTTAGATGTGTAATTCCACTATCTCCATCCATGCAAGTGTTAATTTCTACTCTTAGA
The DNA here is from genome assembly GCA_036850905.1 of Luffa acutangula. Taxonomy (NCBI): domain Eukaryota; kingdom Viridiplantae; phylum Streptophyta; class Magnoliopsida; order Cucurbitales; family Cucurbitaceae; genus Luffa; species Luffa acutangula. The sequence continues at coordinate 24,038,342 of CM072087.1, read as the reverse complement.
TTTAATTTAAAATGCAATTCTCAATTGCCTTTCAAATTATCAGTTAATTGAACAATTTCAATTAATCATATGACATTAATCAAATTAATTCATATCACCTAATTCAATCCACTAATCATGAATTTCCATAAATTCAAGATTGAAATCTCTATCTCAAATTTTAATTAAAAACAATTCAGAATCATTTTTAAATTAAAACAATAATTAATTAAACAGTTTAATCAATTATGTAATATTAATTTAATATCATATATCAAATTAATATTATGTACCTAATATGAATCCCTATTCATATATTTTGTATTTAAATCATATTTAAATACTTTACTCTCTCAATTAATAGTTTGATCCATAATTAAACTATTGTGTTGATAATATCATATATAATCGACACTAAACTGTATTTGAATGATTCAAACTTTCCTATCACTATGTTCTAAGGTATAATCCTTATGAGCTAGCAGTGGGACCTAATGAACCTACAGATCATGGGCTCCAACGATTCGAGGTTAACCTGCTAATCTCATTAACTTAACTAACCAACATTCGTTAACTACCGGGACACTTTACTATAGCCCAGTAGCTGTACTCCCCTCACCATAGATATATTTCTGTCCACTTGATATAACCATGATTAGTAAGTCGATCCTTCACAGGTTGTTCGTTACTATAGTTGGATCAAATGTCTGTTTTACCCCTATAGTACTTGTTGTTCCTTAAGTCCCACTGATCTTCTAATGAACAATTGGTTTATGGTCCAACCAATAAACCGAGTCCCTCTTGGGCCAATGAGAGAGTGGATCCCTTTGTTCAAGCCTCAGAGTCAGCACTTAAGGGAACAACCTCTCTACTATCCCTAATTCGGGTAGGAGTGAATTCCTTCTCACAGAACTATGTCCCCAGCTATCTACCCGTTATTATCCCTGAAATGGGAGGCTTATTGAGTTGACGATGCTGCGCCACTCTCACCCATGCAAATTTAATGATAAGCCCGAATAAACAGAAGTTCATAGTTAACTCAGGATTAAGATCGAGTTACCTAGATCATCACATGAGATAGTCAGTCTTGTTAGTAAATGACGTTATAAAGCAAGAGTGACTTATTTCTCGGACCTAGTCTTATGCAAACTCATTGCATAGGACGCCCCCACTCGCATGTCTCTACATGGACGATTTAGGATCACATCGTCTGTACTATCTACAAAGTGGGTCGCGTCTCATAGTGTCCCCAAGATAAGGTACCCAGCCATATCCCTATACTATAGATCGTTTTGGCTATTACTCGAGCTTGATCCATTTTTATGTCTCTAGATAAAGCTCAATTGTTCATCCTTTAGCCACGGATCTTAGTTTATTGGATTTGGATTATCTAATGTGCAATTTGTTGGGTTTTATGCGCTAAAACTCGTAGATAGTGAATGTAAACAAATTGTATACTTGTTTCAATAAAGTGTTATTGAGTTTCTACAATAAAGTGTTATTGTTAAATATTGCACAGTTTGACCCAAATCCAATAAACTAAGATCCAAGGTTGTTTACATGTGACTTGAACTAGTATGTGAGGACATACGAGGATCGGTGTTCAAGTAAAAACCTAAAAGGTCTATAGTACAAGGATAAGGCTGGGTACCTTATCCTGGTAACACTATGTGATACGACCCGCTTTGTATTCGATACAGACGTAATGATTGAAGGCGTCCATGTAGGAGACATGCGAGTGAGGGTATTCTATGCAATGAGTTTGCATAAGACCGGACCACGAAATAGTAAACCACTAGATGTAACACCGTTAACTAGTTAGGTTACTGTTTCAATAGGATGACTAGGTAACTTAGTCTTAATCCTGAGTGTTTCATGAACTCCTTCTCACGAGGGATTGTCCTTTGATTAGTATGGGTGAGAGTGGCCTGCACGTCGACTCAATAAGCCTACCTTCTTGGGGACAAGACTGAGTGGGGGGCTGGGGACATGACAACATAATATGAAATTCACTCCTTCCCGCTTCAAGGAGAAGTAGATGAGTGTTCCCTTTAAGTGGTGATTCCAGGTCTTGAACAAAGGGATCCTACCCTTTCACTGGCCCGAGAGGGACTTTCTGTTTACGTGTTGGACCATAAATAGGTTGTTCATTAGAGGAGCACTGGTACTTAAGGAGACAGATGTAACACAGGGGTAAAACGGTAATTTGACCCAGTTGTGATTACGGACACTCGTGAAGGATTGACTTACCGACAAAGGTCTACATCCATGGACACATAAATGTTCTACAGTGAGAAGAGTTCAGTTGTGGGTCTTTAGTGGAATGACCCATAGTTAATGAATGTTGGTTAACTTGATTAAAGAGTTTAATCAATTAACCTCATATCATTGGAGTTTCTGATCTGTAGGTCCATTAGGTCCCATTGCTAGCTCGTAAAGAGTAATTAGGAACAATTATATCTTGAGAGAATTTGAATAGTTCAAATTCATATTGGGAATCAAGTTAATTGTATGAGATACAAATTTATATAATGTATAGTGATGCATTAAAATATAAAGTCTAATTTGAGATTAAACTTTATTATATTGAGAGATTGATATATTTGAAAGAGTTCAAATATAGGCTTGAAATTAAATATATGATATTTAATTGGGTAATTAATTAATTAACTAATAGAAGGTCTGAAATTAAATATATGATATTTAATTGGTGATCAATTAATTAAAGAATTAATTGGAAATTAATCAATTATGGAAATGATTAATCACTTATGGAAGTAATCAATCCTTTATGGAAAAGATTAATCAATTATGGAATTGATTGGTCATGGAATTGATTAATTATGGAAAAGATTAAATAAGTTATGGAAATAATTGATTTTAAATGAATATTTTATTCATGACCTTTCTCCTATAAATAGAACACTGACCCTAGGGTTTAGGTACTGCAACTTATGGCCACCATAAGGCCCTCTCATATTCTCTCAACTCAAGAACTCTAGGGAGAATTTTCTCTCTAGAGTTTTTCTCATTCAAGATTAGGTAGTCCCACAAATACGTTCCTAATCTCAGAGTTATAGCGAGGAAGATCAATTGGTGGTGTCCCAATTGTTGACGCTCGGTCCAAAATCAAGAAAGGCGTTGAAGTATTCAGAATCGTCAACGGAGGTATGTTTCTCATCGCTTAACCTTTTGCCAATGTATTGGTATTTTGTAGAACAAAATTAATTTACGAATGGTCTAATTATGCTTCCGCTTTAACGGAATTAGGGAATTCCAAATCCGTCACAATTTACTTATTCAGTAATGACTTTACTAAATGAATCTCGATAACGACTTTATCGAACAAGTATATAATTCATTTAACATACACTATCTACGAGTTTTAGGGCACCAATCCCAACAGTATCTTCGTCCCCCACATCTCATTCTCCTCCTTCCTCCTCCTTCACCTCGTGAACCTCATGCCAACCATCTCTCTCTTTTTTTTTCTCATTCGGCCTGCCAGCTCCTTCTCCCACATCACCGGTGCTACCATCAAGAGCTCTCCGGTGAGCTCGAGTCCACGGCGGTGGACGACAGCAAGCTGTTCGCGTCTTTGTGTGGTCTTTTACACAATTGAAGGTTTATTTCTTATTTGTTTTGTGCCTCTCATTCGTAATCTCTCTCTCTTTATCATTTTCTCCCTCACTCTCGTTCTCTCTCATGTAGTTTTAGTGGGTTCTTGATCGGACAACAGTGTTTTTTCTACGGCGGTCTGTTAGGCCCAGTCAGTAACTTTCAAGGTAATTTTTTGGCATTTTTTTGGCGTTTCATTCAGTGGTTAAGTGCCTAGAGGTTGTTATTTATTGATTACTAAGTTTAATCGATTACCCATTCATTGCTATTTTCGTTCAGCAAGCGTTCTCTTCGTATCCGACGATTTAAGTGATGGATCTTCGAATTTCAGGGTCGTTTAGCGCTATTGGGAGTGGGTATGTGATTTAAACTTGGGTTTTGGTTGGATCTTTGGTGTTAAAGGTTTACCCATTAATTGGGGTTTTTGTTTTCTTAGTTCTCTTGGCATTTGAGGAGTTAATCGTCGTTTTTGAGTAAAATTGGAAACCGGACAACAAGCCTAAGTTTCTTTTTTGGGTAAGTTTTAGGGGTATAATTTGCCCCAAAATTATGAGGCTCCTATTTTTATGCTTGAGTTAATCTCCTATTGATTTGTGTGTGTTTTTTCCCTTATGGTGTAGTTAATTAAGGGCCTTGGAGCTAGGAGGTTCTATAGTTTTATCAAGCAAATTGTTTAACTAAGGTAAATAGCTATTTGGACATGAGTATTATGTTTTTGACCCGTTGCGTGATGGGTGGAATGGATATGTAGCCTTTGGTTGGGTTTTCATGTTTTAGTATATTTTTCTTTGAGATTTAAATGCTTGCTTGGATAAGATTTATACGTTGGTTTTTCTTGTGGAATTAAATAAGCATGATGAGTTTCGCTTCAAGGCATGTCGTCTATATGAGAATCTTAAAGTTTACTATAGCATCTTTTGATTCACTTTTAGGCGTGTTTGGATTGGTTAACTTATGGTTTGCTCTGGATTTTTTGTTTAAGATAATGGAGGATGGGTTTGCATGTCTGTTGAAGTTGTGGTTGAGTTGTGAATGCGAGGTCTGACTCGTTATAGCCATAGAAGTGCATTATCTTGTTTCCAAATGAATAGAAAATTCGGGTTTTCCTAAATGTATGTCGTTATGCTGCCGAATTTCAGTAGCATTATAGTGGCTATAGAGGCTAAGTTTAAAAATATGCCTTGGATAGTGATGTGCTTAATTATCTGGCTGACTAGAATAAACCACCGGTTTTCCAAGCACTTCTCAGTATGACCTTTAGAGAACCATATTTGTTTATGCGGGCAGACTTAGAACAAGGACCTTAATCATGTTTTAGGGCCTCAAGTAGACTTAAAAGATCCTTAAGTCTTACATAGCTAGAGTGTGTTCCTTCCCCATCCCAGGGCTGATAGAACCTAGTTGTTAGGCATGTTATCGTGCGTTCTATCAGTTGACTGTTAGAGCCCAGTTTCAGACACGTCACCGTGTGCTCTCTCAGTTCAGGTCAGTGTTGAGCTTATGATTAGACACGTTATTCGTGCACTAGATGGAACCTAGGCATGTTTTCATGCGTCAGTTGCTCTACCGTACTTCATATTTATATTTTAGGGGTGTTGTGTTGGGATAGATGTAGTTCTGATGGAGGTGGCCAGCTAGTCTCTAGTTTACTTGTCTTACTCGACTAACCCACACAAAACTCTAGTTGGCACAGTTTTGGGATAGGTAATCACCCTAGACAGAACATACTATGTACCTAATTATGGTCCTAGGGTTAGAAACCCCAATGTATATGTCCAGTTAGGTCCCTGTGACATTAAGACCCAGAAATTTAATTTCAAGTAACTAGATCTCATGTTATCAATTTTAGCTCTTAAGTAGGCTACTTACTGAGTATATTTCTATATACTCACCCATGCTACATGTCTTTCCTTTTTCAGGTGGTACTTGAGGGCGTTGGTGATTGGCGAGGGCTTTGGCTTGATTGGCTATGGGACGATGGCTGCAATTTATGTCACTCCTTTCTAGGATCTCAATCTCATTTATCAAACAATTGAACTCTTATTTTTAGATTTGATGTTTTTTTCAAACTATGAGATTTCTGGAGTTTGTTTCAGATGTTCTGATTTATGACTTGTGATTTTTACTTATGTTTTGGGCCCTTTTGATAAATGAAAGTTATTCTCCTTCCACTTATTGTTTTATAAAAACAAATTCTTATGATCTATGCATGAAGTAGCGACCTTTAGTATGTTTTTATTCCTTTTTAGTCGGGTCATTACAGTTGGTATCAGAGCCCAACTTCTAGGTTCTGTAGACTCGCTTACATCGTAAGCATCAGATTTCCCTATAGCCAAGCACAAGTTTGCACACCCCGTCATCGCCAGGTATGTTAGTGCCAAGTAGGAAGGAGTATTATGAATGATGATCTATGTATGTATGAATCTTAAATCTGTTTAATTTTGTTATCTGGGTTAGAATAAACTTATCCTCGTTATTCTTTGCATGGGAGATTTTAATTTGACCATATTAATGTCTCTTGAATGCTAGACTATGCCTCCATGTGTTCGAGGTCGAGGACGTGATCGTGGACGTGGTAAGGGTCACGTACCTCCAGAAATAGTTGATCCTCTAGTAGATAACCCAGCTGAGGTTCTAGTGTCTGCACCCCCAACGCAGGCACAAACAGTGATCCTTGTTGGGTATTATGCCCTAAAACTCGTAGATAGTGAATGTAACCGTTGACCGGATATTAATGAAATAATATTGATATATTTTTCCATTAAATGTTATTAGTTATTTTATACTCGTCTTTGCCTAAAATAACCCTAATCCAATAAACTAGACATCTTAGGTTGTAATATGAGTCTTGAACTATATGTGGCGACATATGGGGATCACTGTTCAAGAAATAGCCAAAAAGGTCTATAGTTTAGGGATAAGACTGGGTGCCTTATCCTGGTGACACTATGGATACGACCCACTTTGTATTTGATACAAACGCTATGATCCAACGCGTTCGTGTAGGAGACATGCGAGTGGGGGTATCCTATGCAATGAGTTTGCATAAGACCGGACCGCGAAATAGTAGCCACTGGTTATTACACCGTTAACTAGTTGGTTTTCTATTTCACTAGGACGACCTAGACAACGTAGTCTTAATCCTGAGTTGATTATGAACTCCTACTCATGAGGGATTGTCCTTTGATTTGTATGGGTGAGAGTGGCCAATACTCTGACTCAATAAGCCTACCATTTTGGGGACAAGACCGAGTAGGGAGCTAGGAATATAATCGTACAAGATGGAATTCACTCCTTCTCGACTTTAGGGAAGCAGATGAATGTTCCCTTAAGAAGTGACTCTAAGTCTTGAACAAAGGGCCCTACCATGTCAATGACATGAGAGGGTTTTCTGTTTGATGGTTGGACCACAAATAGGTTGTTCATTTGAGGAGAATTGGTACTTAAGGAAATAAAAGTAACTCAGGGATAAAACGATAATTTGACCCAGCTGGTGTTACGGACACTCGTGAAGGACTAACTAGTCGATATTGGTCTATATCCGTGGACACATAAAATATGTCTGCAGGGAGAAGAGTGCAACTGTGAGTCTATAGTGGAATGTACACATAGTTAACGAATATTGATTAATTTGGTTAATGAGTTTGACCAATTAATCTCCCATCGTTGGAGCTTCTGATCTGCAGGTCCATTAGGTCCCACTGGTAACTCATAAAGTAATTTGAGGCAACTAAGTAATAAATGTAAATTGAAAGTGTTCAATTTACTATGGGAAACAATAATATATATATATTGATATATTATAATGAGAGAAATTAATATTTGAAGAAATTAAAATATTAATATAAATTTGAGTCTTATTAAATTTATGGAAGTTTGAAAGTGTTCAAAAAATGAATTAATTAATTTTAAGGCCTAAAATCTATTTGGGCAAATTAATTAATTCAAGGCCGGAAATTAAATATGTGATATTTAATTGGTGGTTAATTAATTAAAGAATTCATTAACTGAGAATTAATCAGTTAAGTGATTAATTATTTATGGAAATGATCTAATCACTTATGGAAGTAATTAGTCATTTGTGGAAATGATTAATCAATTATGGAATTGATTGATCTTAGATGGATTAAATAAGGAATAAGATTGAATCAAATTTTGGAAAAGATTGATTTAATTGAATATTTTATTCATGGCCTCTCTTCTATAAATAGAACACTAGACCTAATTGGTTCAGTACTCTCCTCTTGCTCTTAGACTCACAAGACAAGACCCTAGAATTCTCTCTAGCTTCCCTCCTAGAGAAAGACTCCCACAAGTCTTTTGCCTCCTAGACTTAGAGACATACCGGTGTAACCTCTGTGGTTATTGTGTCTTTGAAGAAGAAATTTCCAGCAAAGAAATCAAGAAGGAATCATTGCGTTTTCGTTCGTTGGAGCGTCGTTGGCGAAGAACGGTCAAGTCTACAACGAAGGTTTGTGATAGTTCTTACCTTTTTCTTTTGAAAAGCATGAAAATAAATTTAGATTTATTTTTCAGCATGTTTATAGCAATTTTCCAGCAACTTTAAAGTATGTTTAAAGTTTATCTTGCCTTTTCGTAACGGTATTTGAATGTTAATTAATATACGACGTAAGGTCCAATCGATGCGCTTCCGCTGCGTAGGGGGTTTTATCCCCTTCAATCCTAACATTAGAAGTGTTTGGTTTTATGTCCTAAAACTTGTACATAGTGAATGTAAACAAATTGTATAATTGTTTCAATAAAGTGTTATTGAGTTTCTACAATAAAGTGTTATTGTTAAATATTGCACAATTTGACCCAAATCAAATAAACTAAGATCCAAGGTTGTTTGTATGTAATTTGAACTAGTATGTGGGGACATAAGGGGACCGATGTTCAAGTAACATCCTAAAAGGTCTATAGTACAAGAATAAGGCTGAGTACCTTATCCTAGTAACACTATGTGATACGACCCACTTTGTATTTGATACAAACTTATTGATCCAAAGCGTCCACATAGTAGACATGTGAGTGGGAGTATCCTATGCAATGAGTTTGCATAAGACCGGACCATGATATAGTAAACCACTAGATATAACATCGTTAATTTGTTAGGTTACTATTTCAATAGGATGACATAGGTAACTCAGTCTTAATCTTGAGTGTGTCATGAACTCCTCATGAGGGATTGTCCTTTGATTAACATGGGTGAGAGTGGCCAATACGACTACTCAATATGCCTTCCTTTTTGGGGACAAGACCGAGAGGGAGGCTAGGGACATGACAACACAAAAAGGAATTCACTCCTTCCTACTTCTAGGAAAAGTAGATGAGTGTTTCCTTAAGTGGTGACTCCGAGACTTGAACAAATGGATCCCGCGCTCTCACTGGCCAGAGAGGGACTTTTTGTTTATTAGTTGGACCATATAGTTTTTCATTAGAGGAGCACTGGTACTTAAGGAGACAGATGTAACATAGGGGTAAAATGGTAATTTGACCCAACTGTGATTGCGAACACTCGTGAAGGATTGACTTATCGGTATATGTCTATATCCATGGACACTGAAATGTTCTATAGTGAGAAGAGTTCAGTTGTGGGTCTTTAGTGGAATTGTTGGGTTTTATGACCTAAAACTCGTACATAGTGAATGTAAAAAAATTGTATACTTATTTCAATAAAGTGTTATTGAGTTTCTACAATAAATTGTTATTATTAAATATTGCACAATTTGACCCGAATCCAATAAACTAAGATCCAAGATTGTTTGTATGTAACTTGAACTAGTATGTGGGGACATACGGGGATCGATGTTCAAGTAACAACCTAAAAGGTCTATAGTACAAGGATAAGGTTAGGTACCTTATCCTGGTAACACTATAAGATACGACCTACTTTGTATTTGATACAGACGTATATCCAAAGCGTCCATGTAGTAGACATGTAAGCGGGGGTATCCTATGCAATGAGTTTGCATAAGACCGAACCATGGAATAGTAAACCACTAGATATAACACCGTTAACTAATTAGGTTACTGTTTCAATAGGATGACCTAGGTAACTCAGTCTTAATCCTGACTGTGTCATGAACTCCTTCTCATGAGGGATTTTCCTTTGATTAGCATGGGTGATAGTGGCCAATATGTCAACTCAATATGTCTTCCTTTTTGGGGACAAGACTAAGTGGGAGGCTGGGGACATAACAACACAAGAAGGAATTCACTCCTTCCTACTTCTAGGAGAAGTAGATGAGTGTTCCCTTAAGTGGTGACTTCGGGACTTGAACAAAGAGATCTCACCATCTCACTGACCTAAGAGGGACTTTTTGTTTATTGGTTGGACCATAAACAAGTTGTTCATTAGAGGAGCACTGGTACTTAAGGAGGCAGATGTAACACAGGGGTAAAACGGTAATTTTACCCAGTTGTGATTATGAACACTCCTGAAGGATTGACATACCGGTACAGGTCTATATCTGTGGACACAAAAATGTTCTACAGTATGAAGAGTTCAGCTATGGGTCTTTAGTGGAATGACCCATAGTTAATGAATATTAGTTAACCTGATTAATGAGTTTAATCAGTTAACCTCATATCATTGGAGCTTCTGACCTATAGGTCCATTAGGTCCCCATGCTAGCTCGTAAAGAGTAATTAGGAACAGTATACCTTGAGAGAATTTGAATAGAGCAAATTCATATTGGGAATTAAGTTAATTGTATGAAATAAAAATTAATATAATGTATAGTGACACATTAAAATGTAAAGTCTAATTTGAAATTAAACTTTATTATTATGAGAGAAATAAATATTTGAAGAAGTTCAAATATTAATATGAATTTGATTCATACTAAATTTATAATATATAAGAGAATTCGAAGGTTATTTAAAAAAAAAAATAATAAGAGAATTTGAAGGAGTTCAAATTTTAATATGAATTTGATTCATATTATAGAATTAATTAATTGAAGGTCTGAAATTAAACATATGATATTTAATTGAGAAATTAATTAATGGACTAATAGAAGGTGTGAAATTAAATATATGATATTTAATTGGTGATTAATTAATTAGAAATTAATCAATTATGAAAATGATTAATCACTAATGGAAGTAATTAATCATTTATGGAAATAATTTAATCACTTATAGAAGTGATCAATCATTTATGGAAAAGATTAATCATTTATGGAAAAGATTAATCAATTATGGAATTGATTGGTTATGGAATTGATTAATTATGGAAAAGATTAAATCAGTTATGGAAATAATTGGTTTTAAATGAATATTTTATTCATGGCCTTTCTCTAATAAATAGAACACTAAACCTAGGGTTTAGGTACTATAACATAAGGCCATAAGAATGCACTCTTGCATTCTCTCTAGCCTCCCTCTCATATTCTCTCAACCCAAGAACTTTAGGGAGAATTCTCTCTCTAGAGTTTTTCCCATTCAAGATTAGGGAGTCCCACAACTACGTTCCTACTCTCAGAGTTATAGCGGAGAAGATCAAATGGTGGTGTTCTTCGTTGTTGCAGAGCAATCAAGAATCATTCTTGATTTTCAGAGACGTCAACGAAGGTTTGCTTCGCTTTCTCTTTTAGATTAGATCTTTTATTGTATGCTTAGCCTAAATTGATTTAGAATAGTTTTCTAAATTTTTGCCAATGTATTGGTATTTTGGTGGAAACAAAATTAACTACGAATCGGTCCCAATTACGCTTCCGCTTTATGGAATTACGGAATTCCGATCCCTTCAATTGATATCAGAGCCGATTGTAGATCTAATCTTGTTTCTTGGAAATTTGCATTGGTTTTTTGTGGGTACCTTTTTGCATTTAATGAATGAAATGTTTGCTAGTAGATGTTTAGGGTTTTGTGCATTAGATTTTGCAATTTTTGCTTATTTGATCAATGTAAGGGCCCAGTGTTTTGGGTGTTTTGTTGCAAATCGAGTCTGTAAGCCCGTGTCTATTGATTGTGGTTGTTTTGTTGTGAAAATCGATGAAGTTTGGAGCCAAATCGGAGAAGAAATGACGCTGGAAATCGCAAAATTTCGAAAGGCCGAGAGCCAGAGTCGAGACGCTGCTCATCGGCGTCCCGACGCTGGTAGAAAAACCCAGAATCGGAAGAAACGCACATATTTTTTTGAAAAAAATATTAAAAAAAAAATAAAAAATAAAAAACCACGTAAACATTGTTTTGAAACAAGGACGCGTCTGGGCTGCTGGGGCTTGCAGTTATTCTCCCCAAGGGCACAGATTCGAGCGTGATTGTTGTCGCTTCTTTTATGATTTTGGAGCAATTTCACGTGCGGTTATGTAACTGTGCGGTCCAGTTCGTGGTTGGGGTGCAGTTCGTGATTTAGTTGATCGGTTCTCTGTGGTTCCACGCGGTTTAGGCTTTTGTTGATCGGTCTGAGTTGTTTTTTGATTGGTTCGTGCGGTCTGGGCATTTTTTGGGTCGGTTCAAGCTTATTTGAGGCTGGTTTTGCACGGTTCAGCTTGGTTCATCCGGTTTTCTTGCCGGTTCGAAGGGTTTAGATGCGGTTCGAGCCTGTTTTGAGCTACTTCACGTCATGATAGGACTTTAATAGATTAATTAATGTATTTTTTCTATATTTTGAGTCTTAGGATGCCAAAAACCCGTCTACTTAGCTATTTAATTGCTTTATGGATGTCATATAGCTTAAAATCTCACAGTAGGTTAAGCATATTCATGCATATTTTTTTATTATAAATGTTATAATGTATGAAATATGTATGAATTTTATTTTCATAGATGTTTAAATAAAGTGTTATTTTAAATGGATGAAAATTGAGAAACATTGAACATGAAATTACTTTAGTAAAGAATATAAAGAGTAATATTTATAAAAGTATTTTATTTGCTTATTTATTTTCATGAGAAATTAATATAAAGTGTTATGTTAATGAATGAAAATGTGAATGCTTATTTTAATTTTCTTGGATAATTAGTTTAAGAGTTAGATTAATTGAAGAATTGCATTGAGCATGAAATTACTTTAGTTTAAAAATATAAAAGTTATATTTATATATTAGTAATTAACATGCTTATTTTTTCATTAGCTATTAATATAAATGCTATGTTAATGTATGAAAATGGTAATGCTTAATTTTAATTTTCTTGTATAATTAATTTAAGAGTTAGGTTAATTAAAAGGAAATTAAAATTTCATTGAGCAGGACATTACCTTAGTTGAATATAAATGTTATATTATTGTATGTCATGTATGCTAATGTATGGTTCTATAAATTAATTAGAATTTGATTGTTAATTTATGTCACCATAGCAGCATGATTATAGGTTTAATCATTAAAATTTGAAATAGTTTTAAAATTAATGATTAGAAACCATCCACTTATAACAAAGAATTGCATGCAAACATAGGATCATAGGGTAAATGAATTAATTTTAAATTGTTTAAAATTTATTAGACCTAGATCATTTTCTAATAGGATTAGAATTTTTTCTTACTTAGAATTAAAAATAGTTTTAATTGACTAAGTAGGAAAAAAATTACTATGATTATAAGGGAACTCCACCAGTTAAGTTCTGTCTAAGGCTGGGGGGTACTTAAGATGATGGTTTATGGAACACCTCCTACCTGGGAGCTGACCTGGAATACCGAAGTTGAGTTAATCATAGTTAAATGTTAGCATGAAATGTCACTGGGTTTATTCAAAGAGTTTAATACACCTAGATCTTTAGAGTAAGGACTTAACATTACTATGGTAATATGGAAACTCTCTCGGTGAAGTTCTGTCTAAGGATGGAGGTATTTAAGATGACAGTTTACGGAACACCTCTTACTTGGGAACTAACCTGAAACTTGAGTGGAATTAACCATGGTCATGTTAACATGCAATATTGCTAGGTTTATTAAAAGAGTTTAATTAACCTGGAATGTTGCAATTAAATCCTCACCATAAGAGTTATAGTAGGATTAACCCTAGATAGATTGACTTAGTCGAATTTATCTAAGTTAAATAACCCTAAATAAACTGTAGGACATTTTCAATGGGAGAAAAATTACCAAATAAGATTTAAATCAAGTTTTGCTCCTACGTCCCTATATTCACAACGTGAGGTTCATGCTCGGCTTCGTATCGCCTTAGGCACGGCCTCCCTTCGAAAAGTGTTTGCATGGATCAATAACAAGGTGATTGGAAAAAATGTCTATAGTAAGTGGGAGCGGGACACGTGTCAACGAATCCCTCAGTCTCCGCCCTTAGTTCACACCGTGAGAGTCCTATGGTCTGCCTGCGTGTTTCCCTGGTGCAACCATCCCTCATAGGATTTGGAACACCATGAACTCCTGAATAGGATAAGGACTCTTAGGCTAATCACCAACAGTTGTCTTTCCCTTCGGTAGCCTGTTGGTGCGTGCCTCTAAGATCTGAAAGTGAGAGGGTTACACTTACAGGGATGAGTTAAATGTGTTAATGAATCCTTGACCAAACAACGGTAACTAAACACTAACGAAATATGAGTTATTTTGGTGTCAAATTTTGGTTGATATTGTCTCAATTAAGAGGAGGAATAGCTTACCACCCTTCGGTGGTTGTTGTTCTAAACCTCTGGAGTATCGTTGCAAAAACCAAATCAATAGTTCTCTAGGGTTTCTTTGATTTCTTGTGTGTTTTTTGCTGAATTTGATTAGATTAGATGTGATGGGTTAGTGCGATAAATAATCAAGTAATTTGTTATTTCAGCAATTCAATTATGAAATATGTGCATTGTCTTACGCCTATTTAATAAATAATGGTGATTATACAACAAACTTAAACGATTACTTTGTGGTGAATGATTTAAGATTAGTCTTAACAGAGGAATGTTCTCATGCCCCAAATGTCTAACTCATTAAGATGTGTTCCTAATGAATATGACATTGGACCTTGCTCAGCCTAAGAAGACTTATCCAAAGACAGTAAATTTGATTTACTAGTCTTGGAAGCGTGATTTGTGGAGAATGGTGATTTTGCCTAGGTACTTGATTCAGGGGTCACAAATCACGTTTGTTATTCTTATTAAAAGGAATAAGTTCCTGGCAACAACTTGATGCTCGTTATATAACATTCAAAGTTAAAACTAGAGAAGTTATCTTGGCTGTGACAGTGGGGAATGTTAAGTTATTTTTCTCAGTGGGAGCAAATACATATTATTAGATAATGTTTACGTATTTCCTAAGATTAATAGAAATTTGATTTTTGTATCTTATATGCTAGAACAATGATGCTTTGTACCTTTCCTTGCTAACACGGTTCATTTAAAGAAAGGAAGTTAACTTTTTGTTCAGCTAAACTGAAAAATAACATCAATGTTTTAAGACTAATCAAGAGTAAAGCTGTCATGAACACTGAGTTGTTTGAGGTTGCGACTACTCAAAGAAATGAAAGGCAAATGATTTCTCCTAAAGGAAAATACCTTTCTTTGGCGTTTACGGTTAGGCCATATTTACCTCAAAATGATTGGGAGTTTGGCCATACCTTGTAGGCCATGCCTTAAGGGCAATATGACTAATAGGTTTTTTTTCTTGAAAAGAACTATAGAGCCAAAGAGCCCTTCAAGCTTGTACATTTGGATCCTTGTGGTCCAATATGTTAAACAAGTGGGAGGGCATGAATAATTCATCTATAGATAATTATTCAAGGTATGGGTATCTTAATCTAATGCAACTTAAGTGTAAAGCTCTTGAGAAATTCAAAGTGGTTTGAGGCTGAAGTTGGAAACTTGTTAGGTGCGATGGTAAAATTAAAGCACTTCGATCTGATTGAGGTGTAGAGTATGTGGGACTTGAGATTCCAAGATTATTTAATAGAACATGGAATTACATCCCAACTCTAAACCCTTGGCATACCTTAGGAGAACGGTGTATCGGATAGGAGAAATTGAACCCTTTTGGATATGGTTCGACTCATTATGAGCTATGCTCATTTGCCTAACTCGTTTTGGGGTCATGCATTGTTGATTGCAGAACATATTTTGAACAACGTTCCGTCAATAGTGTTTCTAAAACATCTTTAGAATTATGGATAAGGCGTAAAAGTAGTTTACGTTATGTTTGGGGAGTCCAACACATGTTATTGTGAAAAACCCAAAAGAAACTAGAACACCGTTCAAAAGTATACCTATTTGTAGGTCACCCCATAGAAACGAGAAATATGGATACTTCTTCAATCCACAAAAGAATAAAGAATTTGTATTGACAAATGCTACATTCTCAGAAGAAGACCACATGAGAAGTAATAAGCCACAAAGTAAACAATCGTTTTAAGTAAATTAACTGATGGAGCTACAAAAACATCAACAAGAGTTGTTGATAAGTCAACAAGGGTTGTTGATGATGCTGGTGAAGGTGATGAAAGCCCCTACCCAGCGGAAGCGCATCGATTGGACCTTACGCCATATATTAATTGACATTAGAATACCGTTACGAAAAGGAAAAATAAACTTTAAGCATGCTTTAAAGTTGCTGGAAATTGCTATAAACATGCTGGAAAATTAAATCTAAATTTATTTTCATGCTTTTCTAAAGAAACGGGAAAGAACCGTTATAAACCTTCGTTGTAGACTTGATCATTCTTCGCCAACGATGCTCCAACGAACGAAAACACAACGACTCCTTGATTTCTTTGCTGGAAATTTTCTTCAAAAACACAATAACCACAAATGTTACACCGGTATGTCTCTAAGTCTAGGAAGCAAAAGACTTATGGGAGACTTTCTCTAAGAGGGAGGCTAGAGAGAATTCTAGGGTCTTGTCTTGTGAGTCTAAGAGCAAGAGGGCTACTAAACCAATTAGTTCTAGTATTCTATTATAGAAGAGTGACAATGAATAAAATATTCAATTAAATCAATCTTTTCCAAAATTGATTCAATCTTATTCCTTATTTAATTAATCCAAGATCAATCAATTCCATAATTGATTAATCTGTTCCACAAATGACTAATTACTTCCATAGGTGATTAGATCATTTCCATAAATGATTAACCACTTCCTTAAGTGATTAATTATTTCCATAATTGATTAATTCCCAATTAATTAATTCTTTAATTAATTAACCACCATCCGACCTTGAATTAATTAAGTTTTCCAAATAGATTTTAGGCCCTTAAATTAATTAATTCATATTTGAACTCTTTCAAAACTTCCATAAATTTAATGTGACTCAAATTTATATTAATATTTGAATTTCGTCAAATATTAATTTCTCTCATAATAATATATCAATAAATATTATATTGTTTCCCTTAGTAAATTGAACATTTTCAATTTACATTTATTACTTAGTTGCTCAAATTACTTTATGAGCTACCAGTGGGACCTAATGGACCTGCAGATCAGAAGCTATAATGATGTGAGATTAATTGGTCAAACTCATTAACCAAATTAATCAATATTCATTAACTGTGTGTACATTTCACTATAGACTCACAGTTGCACTCTTCTCACTACAAACATATTTTCTGTGTGCACGGATATAGACCAATATCGACTTGTTAGTCCTCCACGAGTTACTTCTATTTCCTTAAGTATCAGTTCTCCTCTAATGAACAACCTGTTTGTGGTCCAACAATCAAACAAAAAACTCTCACGTGCCATTGAAAGGGTACGAAGACTCAGAGTCAACACTTAAGGGAACACTGATCTACTTCCCTAAAGTCGGGAAGGAGTGAATTCTATCTTGTACGATTATGTTTCCAGCTCCCCACTCGGTCTAGTCCCCAAAATGGTAGGCTTATTGAGTCAGTGTATTGGCCACTCTCACCCATACAAATCAAAGAACAATCCCTCATGAGCAGGAGTCCATAATCAACTCAGAATTAAGACCAAGTTGTCTAGGTCGTCCTAGTGAAATAGAAAACCAACTAGCTAACGGTGTTATAATTGGTGGTTACTATTCTGCGGTCCGGTCTTATGCAAACTCATTGCATAGGATACCCCCACTCACATGTGTAACGACCCAGGTTTTTATAACTACTAACCTGACGACATTACTAACACTCATAACGAATTAACTGTGTGTACCGAAAATTTCGGCAGCATAACGGCGTAAGATGGACTAAACCAAAATTTTTCTTTAACCTGCTAAGCATAAAACACTTCCAAATACATTTCTCAACGATTCCACCATACTACAACAGAACTCCACAAAACCAAACCAAAGTATGCAAAAGTTTCAAACTTCAACTAAAACAATCTTAAGTTCGGGATCCCAAGTTTAAAGGAAAACAAAATCTTTCAAACTAAACTCAAAAGAAAACAACCAAGGTCTCTACCGATTTTCAAAACAACATAAACCTCATAAAAATAAAACAAAGATAAGTCCTTTAAGCGGAAGTGTAAATTTAACGAAATTCATCCTCTACTATCTCTCATGGCTATCCAACAAACTCTGTCAATCGCCCGACACGCCTTTGCCTTTACCTGAAAAAAACATTTTTTGAAAGAATGAGTATTTAAAATACTCAGTAAGTAACCTCATTACTGAGGTCAGAATATGCAAACTCGTAAAACATAATTCATGTTCCTCTAGGTAAATATCAGTCATACAATTATAGTGGGACTTATCATATTTCCTCTTAATTATTTCCTCTATGGCCATGCATGAACAATTTACCCAATTTTCCTCTGTTCCTCTTCCAACTAGAAGGTAAAGTAGGCATCCTCTAGAGACCGTGCCCGGCTAACGGTTAGTTGGCACCCAGTTAGCAGGAGTTGAGCCTCGCCTACGAATACCTTAGATTCCTCTAGATGTACATCAATTTTCCTCTAAAGGTAATTGTCATGCAAGCTTTTAAGTTCATACAAAGATAGTATACATATGCGTGAAGTCCCAAGTAGTTTACATATATCATGAATGCATCATAATTTTATCGAGAGTCATTTTTCCTTTCATGCACATTATTTTCATTCATATAAAACATCTCAGGGACATATAGGTATACCTCTCAATTAATTCGCACATTCTTAAGTATAAGAATATTTCAAGAACATGGAACACATACGCGACGGAGTCCACACGAGAAGAAAAGGACTTTTGCTATCAACACACAGTTCTCAACCAAGCATAAGCTTTTCAGTAGAAAGGTCGCTTACCGGAATTAACAACCAAAAGAACCAAAGCTTTAGGAATTTAAACTCCAAACCTCAATTCACATAATAAGGCAAATCAAAGATAAACATTACCCACAAAGACCCACTCAAAAACGTCTTCAAAACTTGCTGGTCGGCACTTCAAGATATCGAAACTTCGAATTTAGAACTCGAATTTTGTGGGTAGTTGCTGAAACTATGAAACTCTTCGCTGGACAGCAACCTGAATCGTCGAAAACTCAATCACCGTCGTTGGAATAGAGTGGGTGAGGCTGAAATCAAAGTGACAGGTTGCAAGTTGGCTTAAAACTAGAAACATCTACCCTTCCACTTAAATCCATCACCAAAAACAACTAAACTTACCCAAACTAGATGGTCGAATGAACTCGAGGCTGCGCAACACCCGGCAGCGACGACACCGAATCTTGACAGTAGCAGCTAGAACACGACAGAAATGATCTTGGCGAGCGGCTGCGCGAGGTACGACAGACCCACTCCAAACCTCAATTCACATAATAAGGCAAATCAAAGATAAACATTACCCTCAAAGACCCACTCAAAAACGTCTTCAAAACTTGTTGGTCGGCACTTCAAGATAACGAAACTTCAAATTTAGAACTTGAATTTTGTGGGTAGTTGCTGAAACTATGAAACTCTACGCTGGATGTTGGGTTCCTAGAGTGAGTAGAATATGGTATAAAAAGACTCTAGAATTCCTGTGCAAGTATACACAGTCTGCAACAAGTAATATTATCAATTCGAACCATGAATTAGCTTCCACTTTATCTATTTTGTGTAACTTTCTAATGGTTTCAAAGATGGTAACGATGATTTGGTTTTATAAGAATTATGCTGGAGCAAAGTAAAAGACAGAACAAAGAATAAACAAATAGACAGACAGATTAAAGACAGGCGATGGTTAGGCTTAATAGTTGTTTAAAAAGATGCTCTAGAAATATTATTGATCATGCAACTCTCGCAGTATTATTAGCGGATTCCTCCCGGAACTCCGGATCTTTTGGAATGTGTTTCAACCCCAATGAAGTGCGACCGATCAAGCACTAGGCAACTGGCTATCCCTAGCTCAGTCACTTGCATTCACCAATACACAATGATCGTAGTGTGGATAATTGCCACACACTCTCTAAGTCATCCTTGAAACTAGAGAGAGATATTTACACCGGCTGGCCAGGCGGGCATAAAATGTAAACAGGCACAACAATTAACAAAGATGCTATAATCAATATATTACTAAAGTTTAAGCACAACAACTACATGTTCCTAACCAATACCTTAAGCTACTTAGTTCATAATAAACATGGAAACACGAATTACAATCTGAGTAGGCATGTCCATAATCACAAGATAATAAAGAAAATAATAATCTCCTTAATCAGCTTGCAAATGATGGTGTTCTTGGTAATCTCTAATCTCTCCATACTACTCGGCTTCCAAACAAAGATGGAATGCTTTTGACTTTGAGGACTACTTCGTTTTATAGAAGGATGGAAGGCTTGAATTAGGTCAACTAGGACACGTGTAAGGCTCTCCTTGATCCTTTATCAAGAGAATAACTCAACAAAAGTCGGTTCATGAAGTTGGCTAACGAGCTGTGATGTGGCAGTTCTGTTCCCAGTTTTGCTGCAACACAGAATTTGCTCCCTCTAGTTGCTCAGCAGCATAATCTGCACAAAATAATTTCCAATGCTTCCATTCTTCCAAATGGGTTAAAACATGTAATATCCATCTAAAACCAACCCTCTTAAGCACAAAAGACACACAAATCCTTATAGAAATGAGGCCTAAATAACTACCTTTTGGGCAGTTATCACACCCCCAAACTTGAACTATTGTGCGTCCCGAGCAATACTAACTCACCTTCCCTTAAGAATTTAAAAACATTAGACAGAGAATTAGCTTAATCAAATAAGAAAATCCAATACTACCTTTGACCTTTACCTGAGCACTCTGCAAAATCGAGCTCTGCTGCAGCAAAATGATTCCTCCGGCATGGACAAATAATCACCACTTTTAACTTAATTCTAAGAACTTACCACAGCCTAGCTCTATTATCAGACATCTTAAAACATATTTTCAAGGAGTTTATTTTTGTTTTTCAGACTTAAAGCAGCCTTACAGTCATAAGTTCTTAAGCATGGGATGACCCACTTTATGGTGTAGTATACCCTTGTCTCAAACTCATCACCAACTAGGCTCAATACTCTTTATAAAGCTCAAGAATCCTTAGTTATTCCATCTCTTGCCCCTCAGATTGGCGACATTTTATGATGAAGCTCACCTAAGTTCTGGGAGACAGAAAAACTTCTGGATCATCATTCATCCTTCAAAACTTTTGCTCCATCAATTTTTTTCAACAAAATCTTCAACAAATAATTTTTTTCAGCAAATAATTTTCTCATTTTTTTTCACATTTCCTAGGTTACCTTTTGACGCGAAGACAAACTGTGGGTATCACAAATGTCCCCGGTTACTCAACAACCTAGCAAATTTTTACTTGAAGGAGAGGAATGCTCGAACAAAACAATTGGAGTAGCAAAAAGTCCCCCAAACTTAAATTATTCATTGTCCCCAATGAATCATTAAATGCTTTTAATTACACCCCCAAACTTAAATTTTTCTATCTGAATTTTAAACTAAGCGTGGGACTAGAACTAAGCTTAAAGTGAATCATATAAGTCAATACTACCTCCAAAATCTTCTTTGCCGCAGCAAGCAACAGTCCATGCTAGAAGAAATGCTCAGGCAAAAGGTTTCTGGAGATCAGAATACCTTGATCTAATTAAGCTTAATCAGTCCAAGCTTAAAAAATTCAGAAGAAAATAGTGAAGTTAGAGTTAGTCAGTGCTCATGGAATGGAAATATCTAGAAATTTCATTAAAAACATTAAGAAAAACATTACAAAGCAGATATATTTTTTTAGCATCAGAAAAATTAAAAAGAAACAGACAAGCAATTATATAAGAAGATGTGGTCAGGAATGCCCCAGCAAACAAAATATGTCAGCAAAAATATTGCGCGTTCAAATCCTCCTTCAATCTTCCTGACCCAAATCTTCTTCTTCATCTTCCTTTTCAGCAGGCGGCGGTGGAATCCAAGGGTTTAGTAAGTCTTCGATGAATGCAGGGAGGGCTGGATATGGCTTTGACAAATTTTCTTGCAGCGCCCTCTTCAAACCAGCATCACGATTCTTAACATAGGTCCAGAAGGTTAAAGTTTGTCTTTCAGCAAACTCCTGCCTGCTGGCCAACAGTGCCAGTTGTTCTAGAATCGTATTCATGCGGTAGATTAGCCCTCCTTGTCGTATCTCCTGCGTACGCTGAAGTTGCGCCAAATTGAGCGTATCAATGATTCCCTTATCAAATAAAATTACATCATTCTCATCCACTGGAACCCCTGCGTTTCTGCACAACATAGTAATTGTATTTGGGAAGAACAACTTCCCCACCTTCTTTTTCCAGCAGTCAACAATCTCAAAAGAAATTATTTTTCCTACATCAATACTCATCGAGCGAAGAATGGCAAAGGCAAGCAATACCCTGTCCTGAGATACTGTGGAGTCGTGTGTTGTCGGCAGTAAGCGTAGCCTAATGAAACCCATCCAAGTGTTGGCTTCACTCTTCAAATAAGCAGCTTGAAACGTGTGCTTCCGCTTCTGTGACACCCTCCATTGAGCCCCCTCAATGCCTACCTCTCGGATAGCCGCAGTTAATTGGTCGCTCGATGGTGCAACCATCATTTCATTAAAAACTGCATGCGGAAAATCCTGGAGATTAAACAAATTATTAATGGCTTCTGGGCTCCACTGTACAGGCACTCCTCGAACTATAACCTCAAAGTCATCTTTAACGTCAAGATTAGCATAAAATTCTTGAACAATGTTGGAATTGAAAGGTTCTGGTTTCGCACAAAACTGCCTCCACCCAAGGTTCACTATTCCAGACTCTAAGAACCTGGGCAAATCACTGCCAAATCCTCGTTCGAACAAGAAGTCACGTTTCAGCACCTCCTGGTATTTAGCTCGAGCAAGGTCGTTGACGAAGCGAATAAAAGGCAACCTTGGTTCCTCAATCTCGCCAGTCTCACCCGATGCCTCAGCAATTCCTTTGCCCTTGTCTTCTCTTCGCTTGGGCAGAATCTCTTCCTCAGCCCTTTTTGCTTCTTCTTCTCTCGTCTTCTCTTCAGCTTCCTTCTTCTCTTGTTCCTCTCTCTCTGTATTGTCTTTTTCAGAGTCAGTAGTTGGAGGCGAGGGGGTATCAGTTTGTACTACCTGAATACGGCTGGCTTTTTGCTTAATGCGGCGACGCTTAGGTACCTCTTGCATGATCACCTCCACTCGAGCCTCTTGAACTGGCTCATTCTCAGTCGCAACCTCTGTCTGCACATCCTCATTCTGTTTTTCTTGAATCTCCTCTCGAACTTCCTCTGTACCTGCAACTCTCTGCTCAGCCTGTTCTTCGTTATGTTCTTCTGGTTCTTTCGGGTCTTCTTCAACTACTGTGGCAACAACCTCATCTGCTGCCTCCTGGACCTCTTCTTGTTCCACAATCCTTTGCTGCTTTCTCCTTCTCTTCGCTTCTTTTTCCTCCAACGTCCTCTTCTTTTTCATTTTCGCTTTCTGAACCTCGGGGGTAACGGGTACCTCCTCTTCCTCGTTATCTCTCTCTTTTCTCGCTCTCGTCTTAGCCATCGAAGAGTTTCAGACGGAATTCTATAGCGCACACAGAGAACGAAAGAAAAATGCAAATGGCAAGGGATGAATCAAGAAGATGAAGTGGGAAGAACTTACTGAAGGTTCTTGAATAAATAGCTGCACCAAATCAAATCATAACTAAAAGATTTTGCTCCGTATTAAATGGGTTTACCATTCACATTTAATTTTCAAATCAAATTCCCAACGGTAAAATCTTTGAATTTTAATTAACCATGGTAAATAACTGCACGCTGTCAATGGCTAAACCGTTGGATAATCCCTGCATGACATGTGGCAGCATCCCATAAATTTACATGCTCACAGAAATTCAAAAATCCCAACGGTAAAAATAATTAATTCACAATAAAATCTTTTTTTTTTCTCGGACGAAATGCTCCAGCCAGACCTTTGCCTCAACAATCTTCTGAACCTGAAGAATCTTGGATACAGAATTCAAATTTCAAAATAGAAACCACATCTTCTAAATTAAAAAATAACCAATCAAATCAAATAAATTCTTTCTTGAAGCCGAATTAACTTAGAGAAAATCTGTATTAACTAAACAAAATTCAAATAAATAAAATCTAATAAAATCTAATTATTTAATTAATTCACAGATAATTCAAAGATAATCCAAATAAATAACCCGAAAATCAAATCAAATTCAAAACAAAATATATAAAATCTGAACTACAAAAAATAATAAAAATACTTAAAGATAAAATCTAATAAATCATGCAAAATTAAAACTAACCTATCAAAATTAAAAAAAAATAAGCAAAAAATAAAATCAATACAAACATTGGGAGCTCAAAATTTTGCTCTGTGAAATGCTCCCGCAAAAATCCTGCTCTATCAATCATCAACCAACTTTAGGGAAGGATATTTTGACTGAAACTCCTCATCCCAATAATGCTTCACACGTTGTCCATTCACCTTGAACACTCTCTCATCTTTTTCATCCTGCAAAGTAATTGCTCCATGGGGGAAAACCTCAACCACAGTAAATGGTCCTGACCATTTAGATTTTAATTTCCCAGGAAATAACTTCAATCTAGAATTATAAAGCAAGACTTTCTGACCCTTGACAAACTCTTTAGATTTTACTTTCTTCATGCCACAACTTAGTCTTTTCCTTATACATTTTCGCATTTTCATAAGAAAACTGGCGAAATTCCTCCAATTCATTAAGCTGTAGCATTCTGATTGCTCCTGCACGACTTCGATCAAAATTTAACTTTTTCAAAGCCCAAAACGTTTTATGCTCTAGCTCCAATGGTAGATGGCAAGCTTTCCCATATACTAACCTATAGGGAGACATTCCTAGAGGAGTCTTATAGGTTGTCCTATAAGCCCAAAGAGCCTCATCCAACCTAAGAGACCAATCCTTCCTCGATGGATGAACTACTTTTTCTAGAATCGATTTTATTTCCCTATTACTAATTTCAGCTTGAACATTTGTTTGTGGGTGATAAGGAGTAGCTATCCTATGCTTAATCCCATACTTAGCTAACAACTTAGTTAAGATATTATTAACAAAATATGTACCCTCATCACTCACTAGAGCTCTAGGTGTCCCAAACCGCGCAAAGATGTGCGATTGAAGAAACCTTGCAACTATCTTGGCATCACTCTGATGGCATGCAATGGCCTCCACCCATTTGGACACATAATCAACTGCCAATAAGATAAAAACATTGCCATTAGAAGGGGAAATGGCCCCATAAAATAAATACCCCATACATCGAATAATTCAACTTCTAAAACATAAGTAAGAGGCATCTCATCTCTAGGCCCCAAGTTTCCTCTCCTTTGGCAAGCATCACAATGCTTGTAGAACCAATGGGCATCCTTGAATAAGGTGGGCCAGAAAAATCCACAATATAAAATCCTCATAGCTGTCCTCTGACCGCTGAAATGACCTCCATACGGCGAAGAGTGACATTGCTCCAGGATTTCCTTTGCTTCAGCACCTGAAACACACCTACGAATAATACCGTCAGAGCATTGCTTATACATGAATGGCTCATCCCAATAGAAAAATTTTGCATCATGCTTAAACTTTTTCTTCTGCCTCCAGTCCATGCTAATAGGAGTGACTCCCTTTACCAAAAAGTTGGCAATATTAGCATACCAAGGGACATCCCTGACTACATTTACCTCAACAGCAAAAAGCTGTTCATTTGGAAAAGAATATGAAATGGCAGATTGCTCCAACAAAGATGATGATGGATCAAGACGAGATAAGTGATCTGCAATAACATTCTCTGATCCCTTCTTGTCCTTTATCTCCAAGTCGAACTCCTGCAATAACAAAACCCAACGAATTAGTCTAGGCTTTGCATCTTTCTTAGTCATTAAATACCTTATTGCTGCATGATCCATGAACACTGTGACTTTGGATCCAACCAAATATGGCCAGAATTTCTCAAAAGCAAACACGATAGCTAACAACTCCTTTTCAGTAGTTGTATAGTTGAATTGTGCCTCATTTAAAACTCTGCTTGCATAATATATAGGATGGATGAATTTGCCCTGCTTTTGCCCCAGCATAGCACCTACCGTAGCATCACTCGCATCACACATTAGCTAGCTGACCCACTTGCAATTCCAGGGCTCTCATCGAAGCTTGAGTATTTTGAATTGTGGAATCTGTGCGAGCCATAAATTCTTTTATCATCGCCTCGAGAGAATTTCCCGAATTTTGCTGGGGCAAAGCCTGCTTATTTTGCTGGGGCATTACCTGCGCTTTAGCAAATCCCGGCTGGTTCACCTTTTGTTGTGCTTGTACGTTATTTCCTTGACCTCCCCATGAGAAGTTGGGGTGGTTGCGCCAACCTGGATTATAGAAGTTACAATAAGGGTTGTTCCTCTGATTACCTACAAAAAACACCGACGCTGGATTGCTGGGGCAAAACTCGTAGTTGTGGTCTTCACCACAATAGACACATGCTTCGTCCGTGACTTGACTTACCACTGCTGCAGGCTCCATAGCTGGTGGCTGCTGATGACTAATCACTGTCACATTCTTAAGAGCGTTAGCAATCATAGCAAGATCAGCCCTAATGGTGGACACACCATCAACCTCTAATACACTCTTAACCTTTTTATTTGTGCCTCTAACATCCGACCACTGACAACTATTAATAGATATTCTTTCTAAAATTTCATAGGCTTCATCAAAAGTTTTTGCCAAAAGGGCCCCTCCAGCCGAGGCATCGACCATACCTTGGGTTACTCCATTTAAACCATTGTAAAATGTTTCCATTTGAATACAATGAGGTAACCCATGGTGGGGACACTTTCGTAAAAGCTCCTTAAACCTCTCCCAAGCCTCACTAAAAGTTTCATCCTCAAGTTGCCTAAACCCTACTATTTCACTCCTTAATTTAGCATTTCTATTAGGTGGGAAATATTTACTCAAATTTTTTTCAGCTAACTCATCCCACGTCCTAATTGATCCCGGAGCAAAAGAGTTTAACCATGACTTTGCTCCATCTCTAAGAGAATACGGGAACAAAGTTAATCTAAGAGCATTTCTAGGCACTCCTTGAATTACAAAAGAGTCACTAACTCCTAGAAAAGACTTAGGATGTAAATGAGGGTCTTCAGATGACAAACCATGGAATTGCCCCACGGTTTGCAACATCTGAAACATTACCGGTTTCATTTCAAAATTTGCCGCTTGGATTTGGGGACGTGCAATCCCTGGATTCAACTCATTAAACATCGGGACAGCATACGCTCGAATGGCTCTGGTCCTATCGTTCGCTATCAAGATAGGATTCTCAGCCTGATTATTTCGCTGCTCATTTTGCTCAAACAGTGGGTTTTGCTGCAGCAACGGATTCTGCTGGGGGTTTGCTGCTGCTGGACCTTCAAGAACCTGCGGAAGTTGCGGGGCGTTCTCCATCTGGTTTCTGCGCTGCTCCCTCCTTCTGTTCCTAAATGTCCTTTCAATTTCTGGATCAAGCTCAAACCGTACCCCAGGCGGATCGCTCATACACCAAAATCACACCTGCAAAAAGAAAAGAAACAATCAAAAAGTTCTAGCACCAAACCACTAAAACACATACACAAAACAGATCAGATAAAAACTTATTCAAGTCCCCGGCAACGGCGCCAAAAACTTGTTGGGTTCCTAGAGTGAGTAAAAATATGATATGAAATACTCTAGAATTCCTGTGCAAGTATACACAGTCTGCACCAAGTAATATTATCAATCCAAGGTCTGAATGAGTTTCCACTTTATCTATTTTGTATAACTATCTAATTGTTTCGAAGATAATAAAAATGTTGGGTTTTATAAGAATTATGATGAAGCAAAATAAATGACAGAACAACGAGTAAACAAATAGACAGACAGATGAAAGACATGCGCTGGTTAGGTTTTAGTGATTGTTCTAAGATATGCTCTAGCAATATTATTGATCATGCATTTCTCGCAGTATTATTAGCGGATTCCTCCCGGAACTCCGGATCTTTTGGGATATGTTTCAAACCGAATGAAGAGCGACCGATCAAGCACTAGGCAACTGGCTATCCCTAGCTCAGTCACTGTCGTTCACCAATACACAATGATCGTAGTGTGGAGAATTGCCACACACTCTCTAAATCATCCCTGAAACTAAAGAGAGCTATCCATACCGGCTGGCCAGGCGGGCATAAAATAAGAATAAGCACAACAATTAACCAAAATGCAATAGTCAATTTATTACTAGAGATGAAGCGCAGTAATCACATTATTCCTAACCAACACCTTAAGCTACTTAGTTCATAATAGGCATAGGAATACGAATTACAATATGAGTTTGCATGTCCATAACTACAAGTTATTAAAGAAGGTAAACTCCCTAATCAGCTTGCGGTTGATGGTGTTCTTGATAGTCTTCAATCTCCCTAACTATTCGGCTTCCAAGGGAAAACATGGAATGACTTTGACTTTGACGGCTACTTCCTTTTATAGAAGGATGGGAGGCTTGAATTAGGTCAACTAGGACACGTGTAAGGCTCTCCTTGATCCTTTATCACGAAAATAACTCAACAGAAGTCGGTTCATGAAGTTGGCTAACGAGCTGTGATGTGGCAGCTTCTGTTCCCAGTTGCTGCAGCATAGAATTTGCTCCTTCTAGTCGCTCAACAGCATAATCTGCACAAAGTAATTTCCAAAGCTTCCATTCTTCCAAATGGGTTAAATCATGTAATATCTATCCAAAACCAACCCTAATAAGCATAAAGGACACACAAATCCCTATATAATTGAGGCCTAAATAACTACCTTTTGGGTAGTTATCATACCCCCAAACTTGAACTATTGCGCGTCCCGAGCAATACTAACCAACCTTCCTTCAAGAATTTCAAAACATTAGACAAAGAATTAGCTTAATCAAACCAGACAGTCCAACACTACCTTTAACCTTTACCTGAGCACTCTGCAAAACCAAGCTCTGCTGCAGCAAAATGATTCCTCCGGCATGGACAAATAATCACCACTTTTCAACTTAATTCTAAGAACTCACCACAGCCTAGCTCTATTATCAGACATTTCAAAACATATTTTTAAAGGGGTTTATATCATTATTTATCAGACTTAAAGCAGCCTTACAGTCATAAGCTCTTAAGCATGGGATGACCCACTTTATGGTGCAGTATACCCTTGCCTCAAGCTTATCACCAACTAGGCTCAATACTCATTATAAAGCTAAAAAATCCTTAGTTATTCTATCTCTTGCCCCTCAGAATGGCGACTTTTTATGATGAAGCTCACCTAAGTTCTGGGAGACAGAAAAACTGCTGGATCATCATTCATCCCTCAAAACTTTTGCTCTGTCAAATTTTTTCAGCAAAATCTTCAACAAATAATTTTTTTCAGCAAATAATTTTTCTTATCATTTTTTCACATTTCCTAGGTCATCTTTTGACGCGAAGACAAACTGTGGGTATCACAAATATCCCCGGTTACTCAATAACCTAGCAAATTTTAATTTTGAAGGAGAGGAATGCTCGAGCAAAATAATTGGAGTAGCAAAAAGTCCCCCAAACTTGAATTATTCATTGTCCCCAATGAATCATTAATTTTGCAAATTATACCCCCAAACTTAACTTTTTCTCACTGAATTTTTAAACTAAACATGGGACTAGAATTAAGCTTAAAGTGGATCATATAAGTCAATACTACCGTCAAAATCTTCTTGCCGCAGCAAAAGTCCAGGCTAGAAGAAATGCTCAAGCAAAAGGTTTCTGGAGATCAGAATACCTTGATCTAATTAAGCGTAATCAGACCAAGCTTCAAAATTTCAGAAGAAAAATAGTTAAGTTAGAGTTAGTCAGTGCTCATAGAATAGAAACATCCAGAAATTTCATTAAAATCATAAAAAAAAAAACATTACAAAGCAGAGATATATTTTTAACGTAGAAAAATAAAAAAAAAACAAGACAAGCAGTTATAACAGTGAGCAGGGTCAATATGCGCGAGCAAACAAAAATGGAAAAACAAAAATAATGCTCTCTCCAAGTCATCCCATCAGTCAGTCTTCCTGACCCTGCTCCTCATCAACATCCTCTTCTCGTTCAACAGGCGGGGGTGGTATCAAAAGATTAAACAAATCATCGGGAAACACTGGAAAGGTCGGATACGGTGTTGAGAAATTGGTTTGCAAGGCCCCCCTGAGCGCATCATCTCTCCTTTTAGCATAAGTCCAGTAGGTCTGAGCTTGCCTTTTAGCAAATTCTAACCGACTGGCCAACACTGACAGTTGCTCTAGGATCTGATTAACGCCATACACAAGCCCACCCTGGCGAACCTCTTGCATACGCTGAAGCCGCGCCAGATTAGGTGTGTCAATGATTCCCTTATCAGTCATGATCATATCTTCTGGAACCGTGGGCACTCCTGCCCTGCTGCATAACATCGTAATCGTGTTCGGAAAGAACAACTTTCCCACCTTCTTTTTCCAGCAATCAACAATCTCAGAAGAAATAATTTTTCCTACATCAATACTCATCGAGCGAAGAATGGCAAAAGCAAGCAATACCCTGTCCCGAGATACTATGGAGTCGTGTGTTGTCGGCAGCAAGCGTAGGCTGATGAAACCCATCCAAGTGTTGGCTTCACTCTTCAAATAAGTAGCTTGAAACGTATGCTTCCGCGTCTGCGACACCCTCCATTGAGCCCCCTCAATGCCTACCTCCCGGACAGCCGCACTCAGTTGGTCACTAGATGGTGCAACCACCATCTCATTAAAAACGACATGCGGAAAATCCTGGAGATCGAACAATTCATTGATGGCCTCAGGGCTCCACTGTACAGGCACTCCTCGAATGATAACCTCAAAATCATTCTTAATGTCAAGGTTGGCGTAAAGTTCTCGAACAATGTTGGCATTCACAGGTTCTGGCTTCGCACAAAATTGCCTCCAACCGAGGTTCACTATCTCAGACTCCAAGAACCTAGGCAAATCACTGCCAAACCCTCGTTCGAACAAGAAGTCCCGTTTCATCACCTCCTGGTATTTTGCTCGAGCAAGATCGTTGACGAAGCGAATGAATGGTGCCCTCGGCTCCTCAATTTCTCCCAATGCTTCGGCAATTCCTTTGCCCCTGCTCTCTCTCTGTACACGCAAACGCTCTTCTTCTGCCATTCTTGCCTCTTCTTCTTTTTCCTTATTCTCAGCTTCCCTTTTTTCTTCCTCAGAGTCTGACGTTGGAGGTGATGGAGTGTTCCGAATCACCCTCATGCGACCCGCCTTCCTCTTGATGCGGTGGCGCTTGGGCGGCTCAGGCATAATGATTTCAACATGAGCCTCCTGCACCAGCTCTGGTGTTTCCCTTTGTCAGGCATACCTGTTGGGCGATTTTCCATTCCGCAAGCGAACGGGTCGTCACAAGTAATATAGTGATTTTGAGTATAGAGTATCGTCTCCACAGGGATTGGATTTATTCAATTAAGTACCACGAATAATCTTGCTTGGCTTTATTTAGAGAACAAAATCTAATGCTGAAAAGAATGACAAAAAGCTAATCTAGAAAGCAAAAGATAAATGGTGACACAATTTGGAGGGATAATTCTAGAGATGTTGATTTTATCAATTGGACCTTTAATGCTTAATCAATTAACTAATATGGATTAACTAATCATTTGATTCATAAGTCTAGAAGCCTAATGACAAGGACTCTCCTATCGGTCTCCTCCTATCTCATACCTTTCAATAAAGAATCTCCTTTCAGTCTCATCTTTATTTACTTAGTATGGCATTACGACCCTTCAGTACAACCTCTAACGATATTTATTTTATCCCGTGTCACCCGGGTAAATAACCGTTAGTCATGCATTCAGTTCTAGTCTAAGCTTCTCTCCGTCGAGTTTCCACTTAGTAACAATTCATTTAATCAGTGATTAGTTGATTAAAAGCATTACGGACAAAATGCACAAATGAACAATAATGACAATTAAACCACATCGATTCATTAATTCAGCAGAGGTTCAACATCTAAATCAATCTCATAGAATTTAGGAATTTGCTACTCATAATCACTAAAATTCAATAATTCCTAATCACAACAATTCTAGAAACTAAAACATAAAGGAAAAGGGAAGAGAAATGCTCATAAAAGTGTCGATCTCCTCGATCCCGCGCCGACCTCCTTCGATCCCGAGCTCCAAAGATCTTCAACAAAGCTCCAAAACTCTCCCAAAAATCCCCTACTTTAGTGTAGACTCTAGAATGGGGTGAAAACCCACAAATTGGCACACAAAATATGGATGCAAAAGGCTCCTTTTATAGGCTCCCAACAGGCTCAGCGTCGAGACGCTACAAGGACAGCGTCGAGACGCTCTGACGTCATCTTTTCTTGGGCTCCAAGACGTCTCAGCGTCGAGACGCTACTTGGACAGCGTCGCGACGCTCTCGCGATTTTGGATCTTTCCACGCAGCTGCCTAGCGTCGAGACGCTCCAGGCTTAGCGTCGAGACGCTAGGCCCTGAATCTTCTAGAATGGCCCGATTTTGACTCAATTTTTGGGCCTCCAACTTTCTTTTGGCCCAAATGCTTTATGTAATGGATTTTGGGCACTTTTCTTGACCCAAATTGATAATTTTAAGGCTTGGACTTCATGAATTTGGGCTTCTAATTCATTCTTCTTGGCTTTTTGGACTCGGATCTTCAATGTAATTCTCCAAATTGCTCAAAAAGTCTCCAAAATCATCTAAAATCTCTCAAAATTCCGGTTTTGCTTCCTTGACTCGGTTTTCTGAAATTTAAACAGAAAATAGCATTAAAGCACACAATTAAAGCATAAAACTAGCCAAAATTAATAGGAAAATGATGACATTTTTGCATGTCATCAATACCTGCAACTTGTCTTCCGACCTCTGTCTCATGTTCCTTTTCAGTATTACCTTTCTGAACCGTAGCAGAAACTATCGGTTCTGCCTCAAGATTCTGAACAACCTCTGTTTCTTGGATGACTTCTTGTTCCGCAGCCCTCTGCTGCCTCCGTCTTCGCTTCGCCTCCTTCTCTTCTGGCGTCCTCTTCTTCTTAGATTTTCCTTTTTGAACTTCTGGTGTCACGGGTATCTCTTCCTCCTCACTCTCCCTTTCTTTCCGAGCTCTTGTTTTAGCCATTGAGGGTGTAATAGGGTTTTGACAGAGAAGGTAAAGAAAGAAAGAAAGAATAATACACGCACAAAGATTTAATCAAGAAGACGAAGTGAAGCGTGCTTACCAGAGATTTCGAATAAATAGGGCTGCAGCAAACGAGAATCCTAACCGAAAAGATTTGCCCTGCCATAACTAATATTACCATTGTAAATTTAAAAATGCAAACCTGAAATTCAAAAATTACCAACGGTAAATTCGTGGCTTCTAAATGCCCATGGTAAAAATCAATGTGTTGTCATCATTGAAGCCTTTAGATAATTACTCTGCGACACGTGGCTTCATCAGATGATGCATGCACATTTACCTGCGAGAATTCAAAGCTAAATCTAACGGTAACAATAATAAATTCCAACGGAGACCCTTCTAATTCGAAATACTTTGCTCCAGCAATATCTTTGCCGCAACAATCTGCTGAACCTGAAGAATCTTAGATACGGAATTCGAATTTCAAAACAAGAAAAATCAAAGATTCAAATTAAATTTTAACCAATCATCCCAATCTTTTATTTTCAAAAGGAGCCGAAATAAATTAGGGAAAATCTCTATTAACTAGAATTCAAATAAATAAAATCTAGATAAAATCTAATAAAATCTAACTAATTAAAAGATAATAGAAAGATAAATAAATAAATAACCCGAAAAGAAAATCAAATCAAATTCAAAACGAAATAAAATCTAAAATAATAAAAATACTGAGATCTAACAAACTATGCAAAAATCAAACCTAACCTAATCGGAATTAAAAACAAATCAGAAAAACTTAAAATCAATACAAATCCTGGGAGCTCAAAATTTTGCTCTGTGAAATTCTCCCGCAAAAGTCCTGCTCTCTCAAACATCAACCAACCTTAGGGAAGGATATTTCGACTGAAACTCCTCACCCCAATAATGCTTCACACGCTGTCCATTCACCTTGAACACTCTCCCTTCTTTTTCATCCTGCAAAGTAATTGCTCCATGGGGAAAAACTTCAATCACAATAAATGGTCCTGACCATTTAGATTTTAATTTTCCAGGAAATAATTTTAATCTAGAATTATAAAGCAAAAATTTTTTACCCTTGACAAACTCCTTAGATTTAATTTTTTTGTAATGCCACAACTTAGTCTTTTCCTTATACATCTTCGCATTCTCATAAGAGAATTGGCGAAATTCTTCTAACTCATTAAGCTGCAGCATTCTGATTGCTCCTGCACAACTTAGATCAAAATTTAACTTTTTCAAAGCCCAAAACGTTTTAAGCTCAAGCTCTAATGGTAAATGGCAAGCTTTCCCATATACTAACCTATAGGGAGACATTCCTAGAGGAGTCTTATAAGCTGTCCTATAAGCCCAAAGAGCCTCATCCAACCTAAAGGACCAATCCTTTCGAGATGGATGGACTACTTTCTCTAAAATAGCTTTAATTTCCCTATTACTAATCTCAGATTGACCATTAGCCTGTGGGTGATAGGGGGTAGCTATCCTATGCTTAATCCCATACTTAGCTAAAAGCTTAGTTAAGATATTATTAACAAAATGTGTACCCTCATCACTCACTAGAGCCCTAGGTGTCCCAAACCGCGCAAAGATGTGCGATTGAAGAAACCTTGCAATTGTCTTGGCATCACTCTGATGGCACGCAATGACCTCCACCCACTTGGACACATAATCAACTGCCAATAAGATAAAAACATTGCCATTAGAAGGGGGAAATGGCCCCATAAAATCAATACCCCATACATCGAATAGTTCAACTTCTAAAATGTAAGTAAGAGGCATTTCATCTCTAGGCCCCAAGTTTCCTCTCCTTTGGCAAGCATCACATTGCTTGTAAAACCAATGGGCATCCTTAAATAACGTAGGCCAGAAAAATCCGCAATGCAAAATCCTCATAGCTATCCTCTGACCACTGAAATGGCCTCCATATGGCGAAGAGTGACATTGCTTCAGGATTTCCTATGCTTCAGCACCTGAAACGCACCTACGAATAATACCATCAGAGCATTGCTTATACATAAATTGCTCATCCCAAAAGAAAAATTTCGCATCATGCTTAAACTTTTTCTT
This sequence comes from Luffa acutangula, assembly GCA_036850905.1. Classification (NCBI taxonomy): domain Eukaryota; kingdom Viridiplantae; phylum Streptophyta; class Magnoliopsida; order Cucurbitales; family Cucurbitaceae; genus Luffa; species Luffa acutangula. The sequence goes on along the minus strand of CM072087.1, from coordinate 24,003,208 downwards.
CTGCCTCCAATCCATGTAAATAGGAGTGACTCCCTTTACTAAAAAGTTGGCAATATCAGCATACCAAGGGACATCCCTGACTACCTTAACCTGAACAGCAAAAAGCTGCTCATCTGGAAAAGAATCGGAAATGGCAGATTGCTCCAGCAAAGATGATGATGGATCAAGACGAGACAAATGATCTGCAATGACATTCTCTGATCCCTTCTTGTCCTTTATCTCCAAGTCAAATTCCTGCAATAGTAAAATCCAACGAATTAATCTAGGCTTTGCATCTTTCTTTGAAATTAAATACCTTATTGCTCCATGATCCGTGAACACCGTGACTTTCGATCCAACCAAATATGGCCGGAATTTCTCAAAAGCAAACACAACAGCTAACAACTCCTTTTCAGTAGTTGTGTAGGTGACATGTGCCTCATTTAAAACCTTGCTTGCATAATATATAAGATGAATAAATTTGCCCTGCTTTTGCCCCAACATCGCACCTACCGCAGCATCACTCGCATCACACATTACCTCGAATGGTAAATTCCAATTAGGCGCGCAGAGAATGGGTGCTGAGATTAAAGCAGCCTTCAACGTTTCAAAAGCCTTCCTACAATCTGCATTAAAGTCAAAAACATGATCTGTACACAATAAGTTACAAAGAGGTTTACTGATTTTGGTAAAATCCTTTATCAACCTCCTATAAAATCCAGCATGTCCTAAAAAACTCCGAATTCCCTTCACTGAATTTGGTGGCTCTAGTCTTTCAATAACCTCAACTTTTGCTCTATCAACTTCTAGACCATTCTTAGAAATCCTATGACCTAACACTATGCCTTCCTTCACCATGAAGTGGCACTTCTCCCAATTAAGAACTAGATGGGTATCCTCACATCTTTTTAACACCTTTCCTAAATTTTCTAAACAACTCTGAAAAGACCCTCCAAAAACTGAAAAATCGTCCATAAAGACTTCAACAGTGGACTCAATCAATTCAGAAAAAATTGCTAACATACACCGCTGAAATGTTGCTGGAGCATTGCAAAGGCCAAAAGGCATTCTCCTAAAAGCGAATGTCCCATAAGGGCAGGTGAAAGTGGTTTTTTCCTGATCTTCAGGAGCAATAGTAATCTGGTTATACCCAGAATAACCATCCAAGAAACAGTAATAGGCCTGACCAGCCAATCGATCCAACATCTTGTCGATAAATGGTAGAGGGAAATGATCCTTTCGGGTGGCTTTATTAAGCCTTCTGTAATCCATACAAACCCTCCAGCCAGTTACTGTCCTTGTGGGGATCAACTCATTATCTTTATTGCTCACCACAGTGAAACCTCCTTTCTTAGGAACACATTGGACAGGGCTTACCCAATTGCTATCGGCAATTGGATAAATGATCCCAGCATCCAACCATTTAATTACCTCCTTTTTAACAACCTGTTTCATTACAGGGTTAAGCCTTCTTTGTTGCTCAATAATCCTAAAGGATCCCCCTCTAGAGTGATTTTGTGCATACAAAAAGATGGGCTAATTCCCTGAATATCAGCTAATGTCCAACCTATAGCTTTGCGGTATTGCTGCAACAATTTTATTAAGGCCTCCTCATGCTCCGGCATTAAATCTGATGCAACAATAATGGGCAACGTCCCACTTTCCCCAAGATACACATACTTTAGATGATCTGGTAAAGGCTTCAAATCTAAAGTGGGTGCCTCAATTAGGGATGGCTTAATTGGGGGAGCCTTTCTTTGATCTAAATCTAAAGACTCAAAAACATCCTCACACCTAAACAATTCTTTTTCATTTTTTCTATCTAAAGAACAAAATTCAAAATCTTCTATACTAACCTCTCCATGCTTTTCCGAATGCTTACTAGCCGAATCCTGTATTGCTGTCTCAATAACTGTGCTCTCCAGAATCCTGATGAAGGAGCAATCCTCCATCTCGTCTGGATATTTCATGGCTTTAAACACATTAAATTTCACTTCCTCATTACAGACTCTCATTGTTAATTCTCCTTTTTGAACATCTATTAATGCCCTACCAGTAGCCAAAAATGGACGACCTAAAATAATTGGGACATCTTTATCAGCCTCATAGTCTAAAATAATAAAATCAACAGGAAATATGAATTTATCCACTTTCACTAAGACATCCTCAATTTTACCCTCTGGATATGTGATAGACCTATCAGCTAGTTGGAGTGTAACTATGGTAGGTCTAGCTTCACCAATACCTAACTTTCGATAAACCGAAAGAGGCATAAGGTTAATGCTTGCACCTAAATCACAGAGTGCTCTACCTAATTCCTTTCCACCTATAGACACAGGTATGGTAAATGACCCTGGATCCTTAGCCTTGGGGGGTAGACCATTCTTGAGAATAGCACTACACTCCTCAGTAAGAGATACAGTTTCAAACTCACCTAACCTTCTCTTTTTAGTCAAAATATCCTTAAGAAATTTAGCATAATTAGGCATTTGCTCAATATCTTTTACTAAAGGGATATTTATATGCAATGTCTTAAGAATCTCTAAAAACTTTTTAAATTGACCATCCTGATTCTTAGGCTTTTGCCTTTGTGGAAAAGGTAGAGGTGGTACATAAGGTGGGGGCGGCACATATGGTGGTTCTACATCTGGCACAGAACCAGATAATCCAGCATTCTCTTTGTTGCCTCCAACACCCTGACCAGACTCCAACTCTTTCTCGACAACAATGTTATTATTTCAATCACCATTATTATTTATAACCTGGGTCTTTCTAGACTCTTCTAGTGGCTTACCACTCCTAAGAGTAACTGCCTTTACCTGCTCCTTACCTTCCCTTCTGGGTGTTCAGTATCTGATGGAAGTTTCCCTTGAGGCCTTGCCTTGAGCTCATTAGCTAGCTGACCCACTTGCAATTCCAGGGCTCTCATCGAAGCTTGAGTACTTTGAATTGTGGAATCTGTGCGAGCCATAAATTCTTTTATCATCGCCTCGAGAGAATTTCCCGAATTTTGCTGGGGCAAAGCCTGCTTATTTTGCTGGGGCATTACCTGCGCTTTAGCAAATCCCGGCTGGTTCACCTTTTGTTGTGCTTGTACGTTATTTCCTTGACCTCCCCATGAGAAGTTGGGGTGGTTGCGCCAACCTGGATTATAGAAGTTACAATAAGGGTTGTTCCTCTGATTACCTACAAAAAACACCGACGCTGGATTGCTGGGGCAAAACTCGTAGTTGTGGTCTTCACCACAATAGACACATGCTTCGTCCGTGACTTGACTTACCACTGCTGCAGGCTCCATAGCTGGTGGCTGCTGATGACTAATCACTGTCACATTCTTAAGAGCGTTAGCAATCATAGCAAGATCAGCCCTAATGGTGGACACACCATCAACCTCTAATACACTCTTAACCTTTTTATTTGTGCCTCTAACATCCGACCACTGACAACTATTAATAGATATTCTTTCTAAAATTTCATAGGCTTCATCAAAAGTTTTTGCCAAAAGGGCCCCTCCAGCCGAGGCATCGACCATACCTTGGGTTACTCCATTTAAACCATTGTAAAATGTTTCCATTTGAATACAATGAGGTAACCCATGGTGGGGACACTTTCGTAAAAGCTCCTTAAACCTCTCCCAAGCCTCACTAAAAGTTTCATCCTCAAGTTGCCTAAACCCTACTATTTCACTCCTTAATTTAGCATTTCTATTAGGTGGGAAATATTTACTCAAATTTTTTTCAGCTAACTCATCCCACGTCCTAATTGATCCCGGAGCAAAAGAGTTTAACCATGACTTTGCTCCATCTCTAAGAGAATACGGGAACAAAGTTAATCTAAGAGCATTTCTAGGCACTCCTTGAATTACAAAAGAGTCACTAACTCCTAGAAAAGACTTAGGATGTAAATGAGGGTCTTCAGATGACAAACCATGGAATTGCCCCACGGTTTGCAACATCTGAAACATTACCGGTTTCATTTCAAAATTTGCCGCTTGGATTTGGGGACGTGCAATCCCTGGATTCAACTCATTAAACATCGGGACAGCATACGCTCGAATGGCTCTGGTCCTATCGTTCGCTATCAAGATAGGATTCTCAGCCTGATTATTTCGCTGCTCATTTTGCTCAAACAGTGGGTTTTGCTGCAGCAACGGATTCTGCTGGGGGTTTGCTGCTGCTGGACCTTCAAGAACCTGCGGAAGTTGCGGGGCGTTCTCCATCTGGTTTCTGCGCTGCTCCCTCCTTCTGTTCCTAAATGTCCTTTCAATTTCTGGATCAAGCTCAAACCGTACCCCAGGCGGATCGCTCATACACCAAAATCACACCTGCAAAAAGAAAAGAAACAATCAAAAAGTTCTAGCACCAAACCACTAAAACACATACACAAAACAGATCAGATAAAAACTTATTCAAGTCCCCGGCAACGGCGCCAAAAACTTGTTGGGTTCCTAGAGTGAGTAAAAATATGATATGAAATACTCTAGAATTCCTGTGCAAGTATACACAGTCTGCACCAAGTAATATTATCAATCCAAGGTCTGAATGAGTTTCCACTTTATCTATTTTGTATAACTATCTAATTGTTTCGAAGATAATAAAAATGTTGGGTTTTATAAGAATTATGATGAAGCAAAATAAATGACAGAACAACGAGTAAACAAATAGACAGACAGATGAAAGACATGCGCTGGTTAGGTTTTAGTGATTGTTCTAAGATATGCTCTAGCAATATTATTGATCATGCATTTCTCGCAGTATTATTAGCGGATTCCTCCCGGAACTCCGGATCTTTTGGGATATGTTTCAAACCGAATGAAGAGCGACCGATCAAGCACTAGGCAACTGGCTATCCCTAGCTCAGTCACTGTCGTTCACCAATACACAATGATCGTAGTGTGGAGAATTGCCACACACTCTCTAAATCATCCCTGAAACTAAAGAGAGCTATCCATACCGGCTGGCCAGGCGGGCATAAAATAAGAATAAGCACAACAATTAACCAAAATGCAATAGTCAATTTATTACTAGAGATGAAGCGCAGTAATCACATTATTCCTAACCAACACCTTAAGCTACTTAGTTCATAATAGGCATAGGAATACGAATTACAATATGAGTTTGCATGTCCATAACTACAAGTTATTAAAGAAGGTAAACTCCCTAATCAGCTTGCGGTTGATGGTGTTCTTGATAGTCTTCAATCTCCCTAACTATTCGGCTTCCAAGGGAAAACATGGAATGACTTTGACTTTGACGGCTACTTCCTTTTATAGAAGGATGGGAGGCTTGAATTAGGTCAACTAGGACACGTGTAAGGCTCTCCTTGATCCTTTATCACGAAAATAACTCAACAGAAGTAGGTTCATGAAGTTGGCTAACGAGCTGTGATGTGGCAGCTTCTGTTCCCAGTTGTTGCAGCATAGAATTTGCTCCTTCTAGTCGCTCAACAGCATAATCTGCACAAAGTAATTTTCAAAGCTTCCATTCTTCCAAATGGGTTAAATCATGTAATATCTATCCAAAACCAACCCTAATAAGCATAAAGGACACACAAATCCCTATATAATTGAGGCCTAAATAACTACCTTTTGGGCAGTTATCAATACACAATAAGTTACACATAGGTTTACTGATTTTTGAAAAATCCTATATGAACCTCCTATAAAATGCAGCATGTCCTAAAAAACTCCAAATTCCCTTCACTGAATTCGGTGGTTCTAATCTTTCAATCACCTCTATTTTTGCTCTATCAACTTCTACACCCTTCTTGGAAATCTTATGACCTAACACTATGCCTTCCTTCACCATGAAGTGGCATTTTTCCCAATTAAGAACTAGATGGGTATCCTCAAATCTCTTTAACACCGACCTAAATTATCTAAACAACTCTGAAAAGACCCTCCAAACACTGAAAAATCGTCCATGAATACCTCAACAGTGGACTCAATCATATCAGAAAAAATTGCTAACATACACCGCTGAAATGTTGCTGGAGCATTGCAAAGGCCAAAAGGCATTTGCCTAAAAGCAAACGTCCCATAAGGACAGGTGAAAGTGGTTTTTTCCTGATCCTCAAAAGCAATAGTATTCTGGTTATACCCAAAATAACCCTCTAAGAAACAGTAATAGGCCTGACCAGCCAATCTATCCAACTCTGGTCAATAAATTGTAGAGGGAAATGGTCCTTACGGGTAGCTTTATTAAGCCTCCTGTAGTCCATGCAAACCCTCCAGCCAGTTACTGTCCTTGTTGGGATCAACTCATTGTCTTTATTACTTACCACAGTGACACCTCCTTTTTTAGGACCACATTGGACAGGGCTCACCCAATTGCTATTGGCAATTGGACAAATGATCCCAGAATCCAACCATTTAATCACCTCCTTTTTAACAACCTCTTTCATTGCAGGGTTAAGTCTTCTTTGTTGCTCAACACTCCTAAAGGATCCCTCCTCTAGAGTGATTTTGTGCATACAAAAAGATGGGCTAATTCTCTGAATGTCAGCCAACGTCCAACCTATAGCCTTGCGGTATTGCTGCAGCAATTTTATTAAGGCCTCCTCATGCTCTGGCATTAAATCTGACGCAACAATAATGGGCAACGTCTCTCCTTCCCCAAGATACACATACTTTAGATGATCCGGCAAGGGCTTCAAATCTAAAGTAGGTGCCTTAATCAGGGATGGCTTAATAGGAGAAGCTTTCCTTTGATCTAAATCTAAAGACTCAAAAACATCCTCACACCTAAATAATTCTTTTTCATTTTTTTTTCTAACAAACAAACTTGCAAATCTTCTACACTCACCTCTCCATGCTCTTCCGAATGGTTGCTAGCTGAATCCTGTATTGCTGTCTCAATAACTGTGCTCTCCAGAATCCTAATGAAGGAGCAATCCTCCATTTCGTCTGGATACTTCATGGCTTTAAACACATTAAATTTCACTTCCTCATTACAGACTCTCATTGCTAACTCCCCTTTTTGAACATCTATTAACGCCCTACCAGTAGCCAAGAATGGACGACCTAGAATTATTGGGACATCTTTATCAGCCTCATAGTCTAAAATAATAAAATCAACAGGAAATATGAATTTATCCACTTTTACTAAGACATCCTCAATTTTACCCTCTGGATATGTGATAGACCTATCAACTAGTTGAAGTGTGACTGTGGTAGGCCTAGCTTCACCTATACCAAGCTTTCGATAGACCGACAGAGGCATTAGGTTAATGCTTGCGCCTAAATCACAGAGCGCTCTACCTAACTCTTTTCCACCTATAGATACAGGTATAGTAAATGATCCCGGATCCTTAGCCTTGGGTGGTAGCCCATTCTTCAGAATAACACTACATTCCTCAGTAAGAGATACAGTTTCAAATTCACCTAACCTCTTCTTTTTAGTTAAAATATCCTTAAGAAATTTAGCATAATTAGGCATTTGCTCTATAGCTTCTACTAAAGGGATATTTATGTGCAACTGCTTAAGAATCTCTAAAAATTTCCTAAATTGACCATCCTGATTCTTAAGCTTTTGCCTTTGTGGAAAAGGTAGAGGTGGTACATAAGGTGGGGGCGACACATAAGGTGGTTCCACATCTGGAACAGAAACAGATGCTCCAGCATCTTTATTGTTGCCTCCAACACCCCGACCAGACTCAAACTCTTTCTCAACAACAACATTTTTATCACCATTTTTATCTATAACTTGGGTTTTACCAGGCTCTTCTAATGGCTTACCACTCCTAAGAGTTACTGCCTTTACCTGCTCCTTACCTTCCCTTCGAGGGTGTTGAGTATCCGAGGGAAGTTTCCCTTGAGGCCTTGCCTTTAACTCACTAGCTAGCTGACCCACTTTCAATTCCAGGGCTCTCATCGAAGCTTGATTACTTTGAATTGCAACATCTGTACGAGCCATAAATTCTTTCATCATCGCCTTAAGAGAATTCCCCGAATTTTGCTGGGGCAAAGCCTGCTTATTTTGTTGAGGCAATACCTGCGCTTTAGCAAATCCCAGCTGGTTCACCTTCTGTTGTGCTTGCACATTACTTCCTTGTCCTCCCCATGAGAAGTTGGGGTGGTTGCGCCAACCTGGATTATAAAAGTTAGAGTAAGGGTTATTCCTCTGATTACCTACAAAAAACACAGAAGCTGGATTGCTGGGGCAAAACTCGTAGTTGTGATTTTCACCACAATAGACACATGCTTCCTTTGCCACTTGGTTCACCACTGCAGTAGGCTCCATAGCTGGTGGCTGCTGATGACTAATCACTGTCACATTCTTAAGAGCATTAGGAATCATAGAAAGATTAGCCCTATTGGTGGACACACTTGAAGGGAATAAAAGTCCCCACGCAGCGGAAGTGCATCGATTGGACCTTACGCCGTATATTAATTAACATTAAAATACCGTTACGAAAACTCAAACAAACTTTAAAAAAACTTTAAAGCTGCTGTAAAATTGGTTAAAACATGCTTAAAAATAAATCTAAATTTATTTTCATGCTTTTCTAAAGAAAAGAGGAAGAACCGTTACAAACCTCCGTTGTAGACTTGACCGTTCTTCGCCAACGATGCTCCAACGGTCAAAACGCAGCAGCCGCCTTTGGTTTTTCTTCACTAGAAATTTCTTCTTTGATTGACACAATCACCACAGAGGTTACACCGGTATGTCTCTGAGTATAGGAAGCAAAAGACTTGTGGGAGTCTTTCTCTAAGAGGGAGGTTAGAGAGAATTCTAGGTCTTGTCTTTCAAGAGTGTCAAGTGTCATGACCAATTAGGTCTAGTGTTTTATTTATAGAAGAGAGACCATGAATAAAATATTCAATTAAATCAATATTTTCCAAAATTGATTTAATTTTATTCCTTAATTAATCAATCATGATCAATCAATTCCATAATTGATTAATCTTTTTCACAAATGACTAATTACTTCCAAAAGTGATTAGATCATTTCCATAAATGATTAATCACTTCCTTAAGTGATTAATTATTTCCATAATTGATTAATTCCCGGTTAATGAATTCTTTAATTAATTAACCACCAATTAAATATCACATATTTAATTCCCGACCTAGAATTAATTAATTTGCCCCAACACATTTTAGGCTTTAAATTAATTAATTCATTATTTGAACTCTTTCAAACTTCCATAAATTTATATTTGAACTTTTCAAATATTAATTTCTCTCATAATAATATATCAATATATATTATATTTGTTTCCCTTAATAAATTGAACATTTTCAATTTACTTTTATTACTTAGTTGCCTCAAATTACTTTACGAGCTACCAGTGGGACCTAATGGACCTGCAGATCAGAAGCTCCAACGATGTGAGATTAATTGGTCAAACTCATTAACCACATTAATCAATATTCGTTAATTGTGTGTACATTCCACTATAGACTAACAGTTGCACTCTTCTCACTACAGATATATTTTCTGTGTCCACGGATCTTAGACTAATATCGACTAGTTAGTCCTTCACGAGTGTCCGTAACACCAGCTGGGTCAAATTACCGTTTTACCCCTGGGTTACCTCTATTTCCTTAAGTACCAATTCTCCTCTAATGAACAACCTGTTTGTGGTCCAACCATCAAACAAAAAACCCTCTCGTGCCATTGAGAGGGTAGGGCCCTTTGTTCAAGACTCGGAGTAACCACTTAAGGGAACACTCATCTGCTTCCCTAAAGTCGGGAAGAAGTGAATTCCATCTTGTACGATTATGTTCCTAGCTCCCCATTCGGTCTTTTCCCCAAAGTGGTAGGCTTATTGAGTCGACGTATTGGCCACTCTCACGCATACAAATCAAAGGACAATCTCTCATGAGCAGGAGTCCATAATCAACTCAGGATTAAGACTAGGTTGTCTAGGTCGTCCTAGTGAAATAGAAAACTCATTGCATAGGATACCCCCACTCGCATGTGTCCTACATGAACGCGTTGGATCGCAACATTTGTATCAAATACAAAGTGGACCGTATCCATAGTGTCACCAGGATAAGGCACCCAGTCTTATCCCTATACTATAGACCCTTTAGGCTGTTTCTTGAACAATGATCCCATATGTCGCTACATATAGTTCAAGACTCATATTACAGCCTTGGATGTCTAGTTTATTGGATTAGGGTTATTATTAGGCAAAGACAAATATAAAATAACTAATAACAATTAATGGAAAAATATATCATTATTATTTCATTAATATTCGGTCAACGGTTACATTCACTATCTACGAGTTTTAGGGCATAAAACCCAACAAACTCCCACTTGAACTAAAACACTAGTTAGTGGGATGTAAATGCAATAATCTAAAGCTGGAAATGTCATGTATATTAAAATAATACAATGAACTATGGCATCCTTATACCCATTATACATTTCTCCCACTTGCCCTAGATTAGATGGCATACATATCTCGTAGACCTAGACCCTCTAGATGACCCTCAAACACTTTAGCCGTGAGCGCCTTCGTAAATGGATCAACGATGTTGTGCTCCGAGGTGATTTTAGTGACGATCACATCTCCTCGTAGCACAATCCCCCGTATCAGGTGATACTTCCTCTCGATGTGTTTACCTCGTTTGTGGCTTCGAGGTTCTTTTGAGTTGGCTACAGCCCCACTGTTGTCACAATATAGTGTTATGGGCACGTTCATATTCGGAACCACTTCCAAATCAGTCAAGAACTTTCTGAGCCATACTGCCTCCTTAGCTGCTTCGCAAGCTGCTACATACTCAGCCTCCATGGTTGAGTCTGCTATGCATCCTTGTTTGATGATTCTCCACACTACTGCTCCTCCATTGAGGGTGAATACTGACCCTGATGTCGATTTCCTTGAATCCTTATCAGCTTGAAAGTCAGAGTCAGTGTATCCAGTAAGAATCAAATCCTTAGCTCCATACACAAGCATGTAGTCCCTCGTTCTCCGAAGATACTTGAGGATGTTTTTAACCGCACCCCAGTGGTCCAACCCTGGATTAGACTGATACCTACTGACTACTCCCACTGCATAATATATGTCAGGCCTTGTGCAGAGCATAACATACATTAAGCTGCCCACAGCTGAGGCGTAGGGAATGTGTCTCATGTTCTCAATTTCTTGAGGTGTCTTAGGAGACTGTTCCTTAGACAGGTGTACCCCATGTCTGAAGGGTAGTAGTCCCTTCTTGGAGTTTTGCATCGAATATCGAGACAACATCTTGTCAATATACGTTGCTTTAGACAGAGCTAGCGTTTTGTTCTTACGATCCCTAATGATTTGGATTCCCAAAACATATTGAGCCTCTACCAGATCTTTCATTTGGTATTGGGCTGCTAGCCATTTCTTAATGTCAGTGAGGTATCCTACATCATTCCCAATGAGTAGGATATCGTCTACATAAAGTATTAGAAAACCTACTTTCCCTTTGTTGATTTTCTTGTACACACAAGGCTCATCAACGTTTTGGTCAAAGCCAAAACATTTGATTGCAGTATCAAATCTAATGTTCCATGATCTGGACGCTTGTTTCAATCCATAAATGGATCGATTGAGCTTACAAACCTTTTGTTCCTGACCTTGGGCTATGAACCCTTCGGGTTGAGACATGAAGATATTCTCTTCAAGATTACCATTCAGAAAGGAAGTCTTGACGTCCATTTGTCATATTTCATAATCATGATATGTAGCTATGGATAAGAGAATTCTTATGGACTTTAACATGGCTACAGGAGAAAAGGTTTCCTCATAGTCAACCCCTTCCTTTTGGGTATAACCCTTTGCCACTAGTCTAGCTTTGAAGGTCTGTACCTTTCCAGCTGCATCTCTTTTTCTCTTATAGATCCATTTGCACCCTATGGGTTTTACCCCATTTGGTAGATCTGTAAGTTCCCATACAGAATTGGAGTACATTGACTCCATTTCCAGGTTCATGGCTTTGACCCATTCATCCTTATCTTCATCATTCATTGCCTGTCGATAGGACAATGGATCCTCAATGCCATCATTAGGTATGACAACCTGAGTTTCAGTTAAACCCAAGTAGCAGTCAGGTTGTAATACAACCCTCCCACTGCGTCGAGGCATTCCCAACGTTTGAGATGGACGGGATGGATCTGAAGAACTAGTTCCTTCATCAACCCTTGTTGAAGGTCCAACTTCATCAACAACTCTTGATGATTCTTCAGTAGCTTCTCCTAATATTATTTTGTTGCGTGGTTTATGATCTCTCATGTGGTCTTCCTCTAAGAAAGTGGCGTTTTTCGATACAATCACCTTATTTTCTTGTGGGTCGTAGAAATAACCACCTCTCATTTCTTTAGGGTAACCAACAAATTGGCACAGTTTTGAACGAGGTTCCAGTTTCTTAGGATTTGTCACAAGCACGTGTGCTGGACAACCCCAGATGCGAAAGTGATGCAAACTAGGTTTAGCCCCCTTCCATAATTCGAAAGGTGTTTCAGAAACATTTTTCGAGGGAACATTGTTCAAGATGTATACTGCAGTCTCTACTGCATACCCCCAAAACGAGCTAGGCAATTGAGCATAGCTCATCATTGATCGAACCATGTCTAACAAGGTTCTATTTCTCCTTTCTGATACACCATTCTGCTGAGGTGTACCAGGGGCTGAGAGTTGAGATTGGATTCCATGTTATATCATATAATCTTGGAATCTTTGATCCATATACTCCCTCCTCGATCAGATCGAAGTACTTTAATAGATTTACCTAATAGGTTTTCAACTTCAGCCTTAAACTCCTTAAACTTTTCAAGGGCTTCAGACTTATGTCCCATTAGGTACAAATAACCATATCTTGAATAATCATCTATAAATGAGATGAAATATTCATACCCTCCTCGAGCTTTTACATTCATTGGACCACACAGATCCGAATGTATTAACTCTAAGGGTTATTTGGCTCTGTAACCTTTTCCAATAAAGGGTTTCTTGGTCATTTTTCCCTCGAGACAAGATTCACAAGGTGGTAGTGAATCATCTTCTGACTTTCTTAGAAGTCCATTCTTTACCAAACGACCGATCCTATCGATGTTTATATGACCAAGTCTGAGATGCCAAAGATGAGTATTGTTACTTGATGGAGAAATCTTTTGCCTTTTACTTTGAGTTTAGCAGTTTTAAATAATTCGTGATTTAAAAGTGCTTTGTTGTCAGTTGGTCTTAAAACATACAAGTTATTTTCCAATTTGGCTGAACAAATAAGTACACCATTTTTATAAATGAACGTTTCCTTCATATCAAAAGTAACTGTATACGATTGTTCAATCAAACATGAAATAGAAATTAAGTTCCTCTTAATCTTGGGAACAATTAACAAACTTTCTAAAAGTAAGAATCTATTTCTAAAAAATAACTTCGCAGCTCCCACTGCTTTAGTTGAAATGACTTCTCCAGTTCCGACCCTGAGTGTCATTTCCCCATCGTTCAACTGCCGAAAGGAACTATTCTCCTGAAAAGAAGAGCAAACATGATTAGTTGCTCCTAAATCAAGTATCCAGGTTAACTCATCATGTTCTACCAGGCATGTTTCTAAAACAAGTAAATCAAATTTACCTTCATTTTCCTTCTTTTTCTCAGCAAGGTACTTTGGGCAGTTTCTCTTCCAATGTCCATCTACATTGCAGTGGAAACACTTGCTCTTATCTGCCAGAGCTTTGGCTTTTCCCTTGCTTTTAGTAGCAGTACTGGGAGCTTTCCCCTTGTTTCCTTTCTTCTTCTGAGTTTTCTTTGAAGAAGTGGCTACAGATTTAGTTCTAGAGGATGAACCCTTCTCGAACTTTCTTTTAGAGTGAACAACGTTTGCCTCTCCTTCTATCTGTCCCTTGTTCTTCAGAAGAGACTGATAGAGTTGCAGCTCATTCAGGAGGCTAGTCAGGTTGAATGTTATTTTATTCATCATTGCATTGCTTCGAAACTATAGAAAACTCTTCAGAAGAGATTCTAAGATGAATGCAACCTGACTACGCTCATCTATGACCGCCCCGTTTGCCTCTGTCACGTTGAATTGGACCATCATATCCAGGACATGCTCCCGAACAGACGTGCCCTCTTTCATGCGACAGCTATAAACGTATTTGAGAGCGTCATGGTAGAGTTGGTAGGACGGTTGTCCAAACATCTCCTGGAGAGAGTTCATAATCTCCCTCGCTGTTACCATGCCTTCATGCCTTTTAGCCAAAACTTCAGATAAGCTGGCTAAGATATAGACGCGAGCCTTATCATTGGCCTTTGTCCAGCGGTCATAAGCATCCTTAACTGCTTGGGATGCATTACGAGCAGGGGCTGGAGGACAATCCTCCGTTAAGACGAAACGAAGATCATCAACAACAAGAATCGTATTCAGGTTCGACTTCCACGTAGCATAGTTTTCGCCGGTTAATTTATCATTTTTAAGCAGAGAGACAATTGAGGAAGACATTGCTGAAATTTAAACAAACAATGACCGTATTAGTTATCTTTGCCTTAACCCATCATACAAGCAAGCAATTGCACACAATCCAATCAATTTAGCAAACCAGACAGTCACAGAACCCTAAAACTATCGATTTAGTTTTGCAACGATGTTTCAGAGGTTTAGAATGTCGGCCACCGAAGGGTGATCAGGCACTCCTCCTTTGAAATGAGACACCTCTCAGCTAATTCTAATTGTAGAATAACTCATATTCCTATAGACATTAGCCACCGTTGTTCGGTCAAGGATTTGTTAACACTTTTAACTCATCCTCGTAAGTGTAACCCTCACACTTTCAGATCTCAGAGGGACGCACCAACAGGCTACCGAAGGGAAAGACAACTGTTTGTGATTAGCCTAAGAGCTCCTATCCTTTTCAGGAGTTCACGATGTTCTGAATCCTATGATCAGGCCCTCCGAAGGGATGGTTGCGCCAGGACAACCTGCAGGCGGATCATAGGACTCTCACGGTGTGAACTATGGGCGGAGACCGAGGGATACGTTGACACGTGTCCCGCTCCCACTTACTCTAGACATTTTTCCCATTCACCTTGATATTGATTCATGCAAACACTTTCCGAAGGGAGGCCGCTCCTAAGGTTACTCGAAGCCGAGCATGAATCTCACGTTGTGAATATAGGGACATAGGAGCAAAACTTGATTTAAATCTCGTTTTGTAACTTTCCTCCCACTGAAAATGTCATACGGTTAATTTAGGGTTGTTAAACTTAGATAGCATTCGACTAAGTCAATCTATCTAAGTCTGATCCTATTATAACAATTATGGAAATGATTCAACTGCAATCTTTTGGGTGAATTAAACTTCTTTTAATAAACCCAACATTGCAAGTCAACATTACTATGGTTAATCCAACTCAATGTTCGGGTCAGTTCCCAGGTAGGAGGTGTTCCGTAAACCGTCAACTTAAATACCCCCAACCTTAGACAGAACTTTACTGAGAGAGTTCCCTTATAACCTCAGTAATGTAAGGTCTTTACTCTAAAGATCTAGGTGCATTAAACACTTTTAATAAACCTAGTGACATTGCATGCTAACATTTAACTATGATTAATTCAACTCCGGTATTCCAGGTCAGTTCCCAAGTAGGAGGTGTTCCGTAAACCGTCAACTTAAATACCCCCAGCCTTAGACAAAACATTACCGGTGGAGTTCCCTTATAATCATAGCAATGTTTTTCCTACTTAGTCAATTAAAACTATTTTTAATTCTAAGTAAGAAAAGATTCTAATCCTATTAGAAATCGATCTAGGTCTAATTAATTTTAAACTATTTAAAATTAATCCAATTTATCCTATGATCTTATGTTTGCATGCAAATCTTGATTATAGATTGACGGTTTCTAATCATTAATATTAAAGAACTATTTCAAATTTTAATGATTAATCCTATAATCAAGAATCTAGGGTTTAATTCATTCAACAATCTCATTCAAATTAAATAATTAAACCACATTAATTGCATGAATAATATAACAATTATATTATTAACTATGGATGTTTCATGCTTCATGCAATTTTAATTTTCTTTTATTATAACAATTATAAGCCAATTAAGAAAATCAATCAAGCATGCTTCATTCATTACATTAAACATAACTATTTATATTTAATTTAAGTAATGACATGCTTCATGCTTTCCAATTTTTCATATAATTAATATACACTTATATTAACAAATATGAAAACAAATCCATGCATTTAAACATACATTATAACATTTTATAATATATAAAAATGCATGAGCATGTTTATAACCTAAGGTGGGATTAAATATTCTATATGACATCAATAAAGCATATAAATAGCAATTGAACCAGTTAATTTTGGCCTCTAGGATAAAATAAAGCATTAAATTACATTAATTTAGCTAAATTCTATCCTAAAAATTCCTTGTACAGCTCCAGAATTGGTCTAGACAGCACGAACCGCCCCGAACCACCTCGAACCGGCTTTGAAAATCACGAACCATGCCAAAAATTGGCTGAACCGGACCAAATAGGTCCCAGCCCAGCCAAACCGGACCGCCCACAGCTTGAACCGCGCTTGTTGAAGCCCTAACGCGCGCCGCCATCGTGACAGCATCTCGACGCTGTGCGCTTTCCATATCTGGCACCTGCGGTATCGAGACAGCGTCGAGACGCTGTTGAGGTAGCGTCCCGACGCTGTTGCGTCTGGAGGCAGAATCTGGGCAAAAGAACAACGATTTCTTCAGTTTTGGTCTCGATTTCAGTGACGATTGCTTTGATTTTCATCTCATAAAAACCTATTCTAGACCCGAACTTACATAGGACTCGATTTTACATAAAATACCCGAAACACCGGGCCTTACGTGATCAAAATCACATAAAAACAAAATCTTTGGCATAAAATTAACCCAAACAGTTCAACGCAAACCGAACATACATTATGCATAAATCCCACCTATTAGAGCCTATCGCAACTTTTAATATTAATTAATAGGGACAGCGGTGGCTCTGGTGCCGATTGAAGGGAATAAAAGTCCCCACGCAGCGGAAGCGCATCGATTGGACCTTACGCCGTATATTAATTAACATTAAAATACCATTATTAAAACTCAAACAAAGTTTAAACAAACATTAAAGCTTCTGTAAAATTGGTTTAAACATGCTTAAAAATAAATCTAAATTTATTTTCATGCTTTTCTAAGGAAAAGAGGAAGAACCATTACAAACCTCCGTTGTAGACTTGACCGTTCTTCACCAACGATGCTCCAACGGTCAAAACGCAGCAGCCGCCTTTGGTTTTTCTTCGCTGGAAATTTCTTCTTTGATTGACACACTCACCACAGAGGTTACACCGGTATGTCTCTGAGTCTAGGAAGCAAAAGACTTGTGGGAGTCTTTCTCTAAGAGGGAGGCTAGAGAGAATTCTAGGTCTTGTCTTTCAAGAGTGTCAAGTGTCATGACCAATTAGGTCTAGTGTTCTATTTATAGAAGAGAGGCCATGAATAAAATATTCAATTAAATCAATCTTTTCAAAAATTGATTTAATCTTATTCCTTAATTAATCAATCATGATCAATCAATTCCATATTTGATTAATCTTTTCCACAAATGACTAATTACTTCCATAAGTGATTAGATCATTTCCATAAATGATTAATCACTTCCTTAAGTGATTAATTATTTCCATAATTGATTAATTCCCGGTTAATGAATTCTTTAATTAATTAACCACCAATTAAATATCACATATTTAATTCCCGACCTAGAATTAATTAATTTGCCCAAACACATTTTAGGCCTTAAATTAATTAATTCATTATTTGAACTCTTTCAAACTTCCATAAATTTATATTTGAACTTTTCAAATATTAATTTCTCTCATAATAATATATAAATATATATTATATTTGTTTCCCTTAATAAATTGAACATTTTCAATTTACTTTTATTACTTAGTTGCCTCAAATTACTTTACGAGCTACCAGTGGGACCTAATGGACCTGCAGATCAGAAGCTCCAACGATGTGAGATTAATTGGTCAAACTCATTAACCACATTAATCAATATTCGTTAACTGAGTGTACATTCCACTATAGACTCAAAGTTGCACTCTTCTCACTGCAGACATATTTTCTGTGTCCACGGATCTAGACCAATATCGACTAGTTAGTCCTTCAGGAGTGTCGTAACACCAGTTGGGTCAAATTACCGTTTTACCCCTGGGTTACCTCTATTTCCTTAAGTACCAATTCTCCTCTAATGAACAACCTGTTTGTGGTCCAACCATCAAACAAAAAACCCTCTCGTGCCATTGAGAGGGTAGGGCCCTTTGTTCAAGACTCGGAATAACCACTTAAGGGAACACTCATCTGCTTCCCTAAAGTCGGGAAGGAGTGAATTCCATCTTATACGATTATGTTCCCAGCTCCCCATTCGGTCTTGTCCCCAAAGTGGTAGGCTTATTGAGTCGGCGTATTGGCCACTCTCACCCATACAAATCAAAGGACAATCTCTCATGAGCAAGAGTCCATAATCAACTCAGGATTAAGACTAAGTTGTCTAGGTCGTCCTAGTGAAATAGAAAACCAACTAGTTAACGGTGTTATAACCAGTGGTTACTATTTCGCGGTCTGGTCTTATACAAACTCATTGCATAGGATACCCCCACTCGCATGTCTCCTACACGAACGCGTTGGATTGCAGCGTTTGTATCAAATACAAAGTGAACCGTATCCATAGTGTCACCAGGATAAGGCACTCAGTCTTATCCCTATACTATAGACCCTTTAGGCTGTTTCTTGAAAAATGATCCCATATGTCGCTACATATAGTTCAAGACTCATATTACAGCCTTAGATGTCTAGTTTATTGGATTAGGGTTATTATTAGGCAAAGACAAATATAAAATAACTAATAACAATTAATGGAAAAATATATCAATATTATTTCATTAATATCCGGTCAACGGTTACATTCACTATCTACGAGTTTTAGGGCACAAAACCCAACAACACCATCAACCTCTAATACACTCTTAACCTTTTTATTCGTGCCTCTAATATCTGACCACTAACAACTATTAATAGATATCCTTTCTAAAATTTCATAGGCTTCATCAAAAGTTCTTGCCAAAAGGGCCCCTCCAGCCGAAGCATCAACCATACCTTCAGTGACTCTGTTTAAACCATTGTAAAATGTTTCCATTTGAATACAATGAGGTAAACCATGGTGGGGACACTTTCGCAAAAGCTCCTTAAACCTTTCCCAAGCCTCACTAAAAGTCTCATCCTCAAGTTGCCTAAACCCTACTATTTCACTCCTTAATTTAGCATTTCTATTAGGTGGGAAATATTTACTCAAAACTTTTTCAGCTAACTTATCCCATGTCCTAATTGATCCTGGAGCGAAAGAGTTCAACCATGACTTTGCTCCATCTCTAAGAGAATATGGGAACAAAGTTAATCTAAGGGCATCTATAGGCACTCCTTGAATTACAAAAGAATCGCTAACTCCTGGAAAAGACTTAAGATGTAAATGAGGATCTTCAGATGACAAACCATGGAATTGCCCCACGGTTTTCAACATCTGAAACATTACCTTTTTTCATTTCAAAATTCGCCACTTGAATTTGGGGACGTGCAATCCCTGGATTCAACTCATTAAACATTGGGACAACATACGCTCGAATGGCTCTGGTCCTATCGTTCGCTATAAAGATAGGATTCTCAGCCTGATTATTTTGCTGCTCATTCTGTTCAAACAGCGGGTTTTGTTGCAGCAAACGATTCTGGGGGTCTGTTGGACCTCCAGGACCCTCCGGAAGGCGCGACACGTTCTCCATCTGGTTTCTGCGCTGCTTTCTCGTTCTTATCCTGAATGTCCTTTCGATTTATGGATCAAGTTCAAACCTTACCCCAGGCGGATCGCTCATGCACCAAGCTCACACCTATAAAAACAAAAGAAACAATAAAAAAGTTCTAGCACCAAACCACTAAAAAACATACACAAAACAAATCAGATAAAAACTTATTCAGCTCCCCGCCAACGGCGCCAAAAACTTGTTGGGTTCCTAGAGTGAGTAAAATATGGTATAAAAAGACTCTAGAATTCCTGTGCAAGTATACACAGTCTGCAGCAAGTAATATTATCAATCGGAGCCCTTAATTAGCTTCCACTTTATCTATTTTGTGTAACTTTCTAATGGTTTCAAATATGGTAACAATGATTTGGTTTTATAAGAATTATGCTGGAGCAAAGTAAAAGACAGAACAAAGAATAAACAAATAGACAGACAGATTAAAGACAGGCGCTGGTTAGGCTTAATAGTTGTTTAAAAAGATGCTCTAGCAATATTATTGATCATGCAACTCTCGCAGTATTATTAGCGGATTCCTCCCTGAACTCCAGATCTTTTGGAATGTGTTTCAACCCCAATGAAGTGCGACCGATCAAGCACTAGGCAACTGGCTATCCCTAGCTCAATCACTGGCGTTCACCAATACACAATGATCGTAGTGTGGATAATTGCCACACACTCTCTAAATCATCCCTGAAACTAGAGAGAGATATTCACACCGGCTGGCACGGCGGGCATAAAATGTAAATAGGCACAACAATTAACCAAGATGCAATAATCAATATATTACTAAAGTTTAAGCACAACAACTACATGTTCCTAACCAACACCTTAAGCTACTTAGTTCATAATAAACATGGAAACATGAATTACAATCTGAGTAGGCATGTCCATAATCACAAGACAATAAAGAAAATAATAATCTCCTTAATCAGCTTGCAAATGATGGTGTTCTTGGTAATCTATAATCTCTCTATACTACTCGGCTTCCAAACAAAGATGGAATGCTTTTGACTTTGACGGCTACTTCCTTTTATAGAAGGATGGGAGGCTTGAATTAGGTCAACTAGGACACGTGTAAGGCTCTCCTTGATCCTCTATCACGAGAATAACTCAACAAAAGTCGGTTCATGAAGTTGGCTAACGAGCTGTTATGTGGCAGTTCTGTTCCCAGTTTTGCTGCACCACATAATTTGCTCCCTCTAGTCGCTCAGCAGCATAATCTGCACAAAATAATTTCCAATGCTTCCATTCTTCCAAATGGGTTAAAACATGTAATATCCATCTAAAACCAACCCTCTTAAGCACAAAAGACACACAAATCCTTATAGAAATGAGGCCTAAATAACTACCTTTTGGGCAGTTATCACTCGACAGCAACCTGAATCATCGAAAACTCAATCACCGTCGTCGGAATAGAGTGGGTGAGGCTGAAATCAAAGTGACAAGGTTGCAAGTTGGCTTAAAACTAGAAACATCTACCCTTCCACTTAAATCCATCACCCAAAACAACTAAACTTACCTAAACTACATGGCCGAACGAACTCGAGGCTTCTGAACGCAACACCCGGCAGCGGCAACACCGAATCTTGACAGTAGCAGCAGGAACACGAAGGAAACGATCTTGGCGAGCATCTGCGAGAGGTACGACAGCGACGGTCTGCTACACAAGGTCGACTTGAGGGCGGCATGCGGCTTCGTGGATGCAGGACAACGGCGGACGAAGCTACAGGCGACGGAGATTTGGAACGAGCAAGGAGATGGAAGGGAAAGAGAGTTGCGGCAGACGGCGTCTAGATCCGTTGCAGGTCGCGGGCGGACTTCAGGCGGTGATGACCCTCTTCGACTGGCAGAGAGATGGGAGAGAGAGAGAGAGTTGCGGCCGCTGGAGGAGAACGCTCGAGAGAGGGAGGGAGACGAGGGGAAGAAGGGGCTGGCGTGTGTGGCTGAAGGGCTCTTTTTTCTTCTAGGTTTTCCTTATAAAAACAAGCCCCAAATTCATTTCAAAAGAATAAAAAAAATCCAACCCTACAATTTCCAACTTTTCCCTCTTATCTTTTCCAAATTCGAGGATTCATGAAGTCCAATAAAATATCGAGAAAAGAAAATTCCATATATCTCAAAATGAATAAAAATTTAAATAAGAAATTAACTTAAGGCTTGAAAAGGGACTTTACCTGAAACTTGGGGTGTTGCAATCTTCCCACCTTGAAAACTTTCGTCCCAGAAAGTTTCCTAGTCCTGGAATAGCTTCGGGTACTTGGCCCTCCTATCATCTTCTCGTTTCCAAGTTTCTTCCTCAAATTGTTGGTTTTTCCAAAGAACTTTAACCAACGCTATCTCTCGGTTACGGAGTGTCTTCATGTCTCGTGCCAAGATTTGCTTGGGCTTTTCCTCGTAACTCATATCCTCATCCAAGCACAACGACTCGAAGTCGATCACACGTGATGTATCTGCCATATACTTTCGTAACATGGAGACATGAAAAACATCATGAACCGCAGAGAGGGCAGGTGATAAAGCCAAACGATAAACCACAGGACCAATCCTCTCTAAAATCTCAAATGGCTCGATGAAGCGAGGACTTAACTTCCCTTTTTGGCCAAACCTCAGCACCCCTTTCATAGGCGCCACGTTCAAGAACACATGATCACCAACTATAAACTCTATATCTCTTCGCCTTGTGTCAGCATAGCTTTTCTGTCTACTCTGAGCAGTTTGCATTCTGGTTCTAATCTTTTGAATAGCCTCATTGGTAGCTTGAACCAACTCAGGCCCCAACAATTGACGCTCTCCCACCTCATCCCAGTGAACGAGGGACCTGCATTTTTTTCCATAGAGAGCCTCAAATGGTGCCATGCCAATCGTTGCCTGGTAACTAGTGTTATAAGCAAACTCCACCAAGTGCAAGCGAGCATCCCAGCTACCTGCAAAATCTAAGGCACAAGCCCGCAACATATCTTCCAAGGTCTGATTCAGTCGCTCTGTTTGACCATCGGTCTGAGGATGAAAAGCTGTAGTGAAATCCAACTGAGTGCCTAGAGCCTTTTGCAAGCTCCTCCCAAAATTAGAGGTAAACCGCGGATCACGATCTGATACAATTGAAATAGGCACCCCATGCAATCTGACTATCTCTTCCAAATACAACTGTGCCTACTTATCAACAGAGTAAGTAGGCTTTCCTGGAAGGAAATGTGCAGACTTGGTAACTCTATCTATAATGACCCAAATCATCGAATGACCTTTGCCTGTCCTAGGTAGCCCCACTATGAAATCCATAACTATATTTTCCCACTTCCACTTAGGCACATCCAGAGGCTGCAATAAACTTGTTGGCTTCTGTCTTGGGGCTTTGACTTGCTGGCAAACCAAACACTTACTGACGAACATGGCTATATCCCTCTTCATATTACGCCACCAGTAGTGCTGCTTCAAATCATGATACATCTTCGTATTGCCTGGGTGCATAAAAAATGGAGAGTTATGAGCCTCAGTTAACACTTCCGTCTTAAGCTCATCATTATCAGGCACACACAAACGTCCACGGTAAAGAAGACTCTTATCCGAAGACAAGGAGAACTCGTTTAACTGCCCAGACTCCACTCTGCAAAAACCATCCCTAAGACTAGGATCTCCCTACTGAGCATCGATAATACGCTTCCTCAAGGCGGGTTGCACCAACAACTGAGCTAACTGTGAAATGATCTTCCCTACCATAACTGCTATTTCAGCACGTTCGAGGTCCGAACGTATATGAGTTTGGTGAGGAATCAGGGCGGAAGTGTGAGATGTTTTTCTACTAAGAGCGTCTGCAACAAGATTTGCTTTACCTGGATGGTATAGGATCTCACAGTCGTAGTCCTTCACCAGTTCGAGCCACCTACGTTGCCTCATGTTTAACTCCTTCTGAGTGAAGAAGTACTTTAAACTCTCGTGGTCTGTGAAAATTTGGATCTTTTCCACATATAGATAATGCCTCCAAATCTTCAAAGCAAAAACTACAGCTGCCAACTCCAGATCGTGAGTCGGGTAATTGTGCTCATAGTTCTTCAATTGGCGAGAGGCGTAAGCGATGACTCGACCATGCTGCATTAACATGCAACCTAAACCTTTATTCGAAGCATCACTGTAAACTACAAAACCACCTACTCCTGACGGCATGGTAAGCACTGGAGATGAAACCAACCTCGACTTAAGTTCTTTGAAACTCTCTTCACAAGCCCTGCTCCAGGTGAACGAATTGCCTTTCCTCGTCAACTGCGTCAGTGGCATTGTTATCTTAGAGAAATCCTTGACGAATCGACGGTAATAGCCCACCAAACCCAAGAAACTGCGCACCTCCGTAACTGTGGTCGGACGAGGCCATTTTGTCACTGCTTCTACCTTTGCTGGATCCACTGCAACCCCATCCTTAGACACCACATGCCCTAAGAACGATACTCGTTGGAGCCAAAATTCACATTTAGAAAACTTAGCATACAGTTTGTTGACCCTCAATGTCGTTAAAACTTTCCTAAGATGTTCCTCGTGCTCCTCATCTGAGTTAGAGTAGATCAGTATGTCATCAATGAATACAATCACGAAGGTATCCAGGAAATCCTTGAACACACGATTCATCAAGTCCATAAATACCGCGGGTGCATTTGTCAAGCCGAATGACATCACAATGAACTCATAATGTCCATATCTAGATCTGAAAGTTGTCTTCGGAATGTCCTCCTCTCTTACCCTCAAGTGGTGGTAGCCTGAGCGCAAGTCAATCATGGAGAACACTGCTGCTCCTTGCAACTGATCAAAGAGGTCGTCTATTCTCGAAAGAGGGTATCTGTTCTTTATGGTTACTTTATTCAACTCTCTGTAGTCTATACATAACCGCATAGATCCATCTTTTTTCTTCAGAAATAGGACCGGTGCACCCCACGGGGACATGCTAGGACGGATAAAACCTTTATCCAGTAGTTCTTGAATCTGCACCTTAAGTTCCTTCAACTCTGCTGGAGCCATCCTATACGGAGCTTTGGAAATAGGAGGGGTCCCTGGCTCGAGCTCAATGTTGAAATCCACTTCTCGAGTAGGAGGTAACCCTGGAAGGTCCTCGGGGAAAACATCTGCAAATTCTTTCACAACTGGCACTGCATCTACAGTATTCTCTACACGCTTCGTATCAACCACGCTAGCTAGAAGAGCCCATGCTCCCCGACCAACCAATCTCATAGCCTTCACTGTAGAAACCACCTTGGGAATGGTGCCACTCTTGGATCCTTTGAACTTGAAACTCGCTTGCGATGGAGGTCTAAAGACAACCTCCCGGTGGAAACAATCGATATTTGCATGGTTTTTGGCTAACCAATCCATGCCTAGGATGACATCAAAATCGCTCATCTCTAGAACGATTAGCGTCACATATAACGTGTGATGTGAGACCATCAACTGACAGTCCTTCACATTCTCAGTAGCCCCCAAACTCACTCCCGCAGGAGTAGAAACAGATAGAACATAACCCAAAGGCTCTAGCCCTAGCCCGACTTGACTCACAAATATAGTAGAAATAAAAGAATGCGTGGAACCTGAGTCAAATAACACCATGGCATAATGACCAAGAATCGGTAAAGTACCTATCACCACAGAGTCTGAGTTGTAAGCATCTTGACGAGTAGCAGCATACACCTTCCCTTGTTGAGTCTGCTTTGAAGAACCAGCTTGATACGAACCCGAAGGCTGGTTCCCATTATTTCCTGTATTTCTCTTGGGGCAACTCTCGGCCATGTGGCCCTCCTGTCCACACTTAAAACAAACACTAGATCCTACAAGACATTTACCCCAGTGGTACTTTCTACAGCTGTTACACAACGGTTTCTCGTTAACAGTGCCTCCTTGACGATTCGTCTGATGCTTTTGTGTTTGAGGGGGTCGTGTCTTTCCTGACGATCGCTGAGAACGCTGGAAGTTCGAGCTTGCCTGGTCAAACTTCCTCTTTTGTCCTGACTGATGACCGGTATCAGAAGTCACTTGAGACCCACTGTTGGGACGTTTATCTATCAGAGTGGCCACTCGTAGTGCTGCCGCATAATCAGATGGTGTGAGGGCTTCCACAATGCCTTGAACCTCATCCTTCAATCCCATGATGAAGCGTTCAACTTTCTTCGCCTCGGTGTCTACCGCCTCGGGAGCAAAACGAGACAACCTAGTAAATTCTCTCTCATATTCTTCCACGAATCGA
The DNA here is from genome assembly GCA_036850905.1 of Luffa acutangula. Lineage (NCBI taxonomy): Eukaryota > Viridiplantae > Streptophyta > Magnoliopsida > Cucurbitales > Cucurbitaceae > Luffa > Luffa acutangula. Next base: position 23,977,213 of record CM072087.1, on the reverse strand, counting down.
TTCCCCTGTGTCAGTTTCATGAATTCAGCATGTTTTCTGTAGCGAGTTAGAGCGGGATAATACTGACGGAAGAACGCCTCTTTAAACTGTAACCACGTCACCGGACCTCCACTCGTGTCGATCGACCTCTCCGCTAACTCCCACCATAAGAGAGCGTCATCAGTTAGAACAAATACAACACAATGCACCTTTTGATTCTCTGGGCACTTCATGTATAGAAAGATTGTCTCCATGGACGATAACCACAACTCGACCTCAGTTGGGTCCTTAGGCGACCCATTAAAAGAACGAGGATTGTACTTCCGAAAATCTCTCAAACATCGAGCTTCTTCTGACATATTCCTCGGGCTTGAGTCCATTCGGGCCACCAAGGCCTGAACCGTCTGCAGCATTAGCGTTGTCGTGGTGTGTTCTTCAGGTCATGCCACAACAGGGTCTCCCTCAAGATCCACTTGTTGATGGTGGGTTCTCGTTGATGTTCATCGGCTGCTCAACAGGTGGATCGACTGCCTCTGGATTCATGTGTGCCCTCGCGGGTCTTCCACGACGCCCTATTCCTCTCCCACGTGGCGGCATTTTCCTCTTTCCTTCTCTACATCCAAACTAGGCCTATTTAATCTTCTATAGGATAGTCAACAGGCAAGAGCAATACAATCACATATAACCATGTACTTCATCATTTCAAATCATAATACAAGGAAAATACAAATGCATATTCTTATGTATTAAAACATCATTTTCTTACCAGGGCATACCTGGCAATGACGTATGTTTGCGGTTTAGCCATTGGGACACTTAAAGCTTACGATGTAAGCAGTCTACAGAACCCTAAGCTGGGCTCTGATACCAACTGTAACGACCCGAGTTTTTATAACCACTAACCTGACGACATTACTAACACTCATAACGAATTAACTGTCTGCACCGAAAATCTCGGCAACATAACGGCGTAAGATGGACTAAAACAAAATTTTTATTTAACCTGCTAAGCATAAAACACTTCCAAATACATTTCTCAACGATTCCACCATACTACAGCAGAACTCCACAAAACCAAACCAAAGTATGCAAAAGTTTCAAACTTCAACTAAAACAATCTTAAGTTCGGGATCCCAAGTTTAAAGGAAAACAAAATCATTCAAACTAAACTCAAAAGAAAACAACCAAGGTCTCTACCGATTTCCAAAAAAACATAAACCTCATAAAAATAAAATAAAGATAAGTCCTTTAAGCGGAAATGTAAATTTAACGAAATTCATCCTCTACTGTCTCTCATGGCTATCCAACAAACTCTGTCAATCGCCCGGCAGAGTTGTTTAGATAATTTAGGTAAGGTGTTAAAAAGATGTGAGGATACCCATCTAGTTCTTAATTGGGAGAAGTGCCACTTCATGGTGAAGGAGGGCATAGTGTTAGGTCATAGGATTTCTAAGAATGGTCTAGAAGTTGATAGAGCAAAAGTTGAGGTTATTGAAAGATTAGAATCACCGAATTCAGTGAAGGGAATTCGGAGCTTCTTAGGGCATGCTGGATTATAGGAGGTTCATAAAGGATTTTTCCAAAATCAGTAAACCTCTTTGTAACTTATTGTGCAATGATCATGTTTTTTACTTTAATGCAGGTTGTAGGAAGGCTTTTGAAACATTGAAGGCTACTTTAATCTCAACACCCATTCTCTGCGCACCTAATTGGAATTTGCCATTCGAGGTAATGTGTGATGCGAGTGATGCTACAGTAGGTGCAATGCTGGGGCAGAAGCAGGGCAAATTTATTCATCCTATATATTATGCAAGCAAGGTTTTAAATGAGGCACAGGTCAACTACACAACTACTGAAAAGGAGTTGTTAGCTGTTGTGTTTGCTTTTGAGAAATTCCGACCATATTTGGTTGGATCCAAAGTCACGGTGTTCACGGATCATGCAGCAATAAGGTATTTAATGTCAAAGAAAGATGCAAAGCCTAGACTAATTCGTTGGGTTTTATTACTGTTGGAATTCGACTTGGAGATAAAGGACAAGAAGGGATCAGAGAATGTCATTGCAGATCACTTGTCTCGTCTTGATCCATCATCATCTTTTCTGGAGCAATCTGCCATTTCTGATTCTTTTCCAGATGAACAACTTTTTGCTGTTCAGGTAAAGGTAGTCAGGGATGTCCCTTGGTATGCTGATATTGCCAACTTTTTAGTAAAGGGAGTCACCCCTATTGATATGGATTGGAGGCAGAAGAAAAAGTTTAAGCATGATGCAAAATTTTTCTATTGGGATGAGTCATTTATGTATAAGCAATGCTCTGACGGTATTATTCGTAGGTGTGTTTCAGGTGATGAAGCAACCGAAATCCTGGAGCAATGTCACTCTTCGCCGTATGGAGGCCATTTCAGCGGTCAAAGGACAGCTATGAGGATTTTGCATTGCAGATTCTTCTGGCCTACCTTGTTTAATTATGCCCACTGGTTCTACAAGCAATGTGACGCTTGTCAAAGGAGAGGAAATTTGGGGCCAAGAGATGAAATGCCTCTTACTTACATTTTAGAAGTTGAATTATTCGATGTATGGGGTATTGACTTTATGGGGCCATTTCCCCCTTCTAATGGCAATTTTTTTATCTTATTGGCAGTTGATTACGTGTCCAAATGGGTGGAGGCCATTGCATGCCATCAGAGTGATGCCAAGACAGTAGCAAGGTTTCTCCAATCGCACATCTTTGCACGGTTTGGGACACCTAGGGCTCTAGTGAGTGATGAGGGTACACATTTTGTTAATAATATCTTAACTAAGCTTTTAGCTAAGTATGGGATTAAGCATAGGATAGCTACCCCTTATCACCCACAAGCAAATGGTCAAGCTGAAATTAGTAATAGGGAAATTAAAGGTATCTTAGAGAAAGTAGTCCATCCATCTAGAAATGATTGGTCCTTTAGGTTGGATGAGGCTCTTTGGGCTTATAGGACAGCTTATAAGACTCCTCTAGGTATGTCTCCCTATAGGTTAGTATATGGGAAAGCTTGCCATTTACCACTAGAGCTAGAGCATAAGACGTTTTGGGCTTTGAAAAAGTTAAATTTTGATATGAGTCGCGCAGGAGCAATAAGAATGCTGCAGCTTAACGAGTTAGAAGAATTTCGTCAATTTTCTTATGAAAATGCGAAGATATATAAAGAAAAGACTAAGTTGTGGCATGACAAGAAAATAAAGTCCAAAGAATTTGTCAAGGGTCAAAAAGTTTTTCTTTATAATTCTAGGTTAAAACTATTTCCTGGAAAATTAAAATCTAAATGGTCAGGACCGTTTATTGTGATTGAGGTTTTCTCCAATGGAGCAATTACTTTGTAGGATGAGAAAGATGGGAGAGTGTTCAAGGTGAATGGTCAGCGTGTCAAGCATTATTGGGGAGAGGAGTTTCAGTGGAGTTTCAGTCCAAATATCATTCCCTAAGGTTGGTTGATGATTGAGAGAGCAGGATTTTTGCGGGAGCATTTCACAGAGCAAAATTTTGAGCTCCCAGGATTTGTATTGATTTTATTTTTCGTTGATTTGATTTTAATTGCGGTTAGGTTAGATTTGATTTTGCGAGATTTATTAGATTTTGTCTTTAAATATTTGATTAGATCTTATCTATTTTGTTTTGAATTTGATTTGATTTTCGGGTTATTTATTTAAATTATCTTTCAATTATCTTTTAATTAGTTAGATTTTATTATATTTTATCTAGATTTTATTTTCAGTTATTTGAATTCTAGTTTTAATTAATAGAGATTTTCTCTAATTTATTCGACTTCTTTTGAAAATAAAAGATTGGGATGATTGGTTAAAATTTAATTTGAATTTAAAGAAAAAAAAATCTTTGATTTTTCTTGCTTTGAAATTCGAATTCCGTATCTAAGATTCTTCAGGTTCAGCAGATTGTTGCGGCAAAGATATGGCGAAAGCAAAATCATCTGAATTACAAGGGTTTCCGTTGGAAATTTATTATTTTTACCGTTGAGATTTTCTTTGAATTTTCGCAGGTAAAATTGCATGCATCATCTGTTGACGCCACGTGTCGCAGAGTAATCATTCGAAGGCTTCAATGATGGACAACACACCAATTTTTACCATGGGCGTTTGGAAGCCACGATTTTACCGTTGTTGGTTTCAAATTTTCAGGATACATTTACTTCAAATTAAACGGTAATATTATTTAATGTTGAGCAAATCATTTCGGTTAGGATTCGATGTGCTAAAGCCTTATTTATTCACAACCGCTGGTAAGTTCTTTCCACTTCGTCTTCTTGATTTGAATCTTTGTTGTGTGCATTCTTCTTTCTTTGTTGGTATTCTCTGTCAAACTCTTTGAACCTTCAATGGCCAAAACAAAAGCAAGAAAAGAGAGAGAGAATGAGGGAGAAGAGATACCCGTTACCCCCGAGGTTCAGAAAGCGAAAATGAAAAAGAAGAGGACGTCGGAGGAAAAAGAAGCGAAGAAAAGGAGAAGGCAGCAAAGGGCTGCAGAACAAGAAGAGGTCCAGGAGGCAGCAGATGAAGTTGAAGAAGTCCCGAAAGAACCAGAAGAACAGAACCCAGAGCAGGCTAAGCAGAGAGTTGCAGATACAAAGGTAGTTCGAGAGGAGAGTCAAGAAAAACGGAATGAGGATGAACAGACAAAGGTTGCGACCGAGAATGAGCCAGTTCAGGAGGCTCGAGTGGAGGTGATCATACCAGAGGTACCTAAGCGGCGCCGCTTTAAGCGAAAAGCCGACCGTATTCAGGTAGTTCGAACTGATACCCCCTCGCCTCCAACCACTGATTCTGAAAGAGAGAAGAAGAGAAACGGGAAGCGGAAAATAAGGCAAAAGAAGAAGAGGCAAGGAAGGCAGAAGAAGAGCGTTTGCGAGAACAGAGAAAAAGCAAAGGCAAAGGAATTGCCGAAGCATCGGGTGAGATTGAGGAGCCGAGGGCACCATTCATTCGCTTCGTCAATGAACTTGCCAGAGCAAAATATCAGGAAGTACTGAAGTGTGATTTCTTATTCGAACGAGGTTTTGGTAGTGATTTGCCCAGGTTCTTGGAGTCCGGAATAGCGAGCCTTGGGTGGAGACAGTTTTGTGCGAAGCCTGATCCTGTTAATGCCAACATCGTTCGGGAATTCTACGCCAATCTGGACGTGAAGGATGATTTCGAAGTCATAGTGCGAGGAGTGCCTGTCAATTGGAGCCCAGAGGCCATTAATAATTTGTTTGATCTTCAGGACTTTCCACACGCAGTTTTCAATGAAATGATGGTTGCCCCATCGAGCGACCAATTAAGCGCGGCGGTCCGAGAGGTAGGTGTTGAGGGGGTCAATGGAGGGTGTCGCAGACACGGAAGCACACATTTCAAGCTGCTTATTTGAAAAGTGAAGCCAACGCTTGGATGGGTTTCATTAGACTCCGCTTACTGCCGACAACGCATGACTCCACTATATCGCGGGACAGAGTGTTGCTTGTTTTTGCCATCCTTCGATCAATGAGCATAGATGTAGGGAAACTAATTTCTTCTGAGATTGTTGACTTCTGGAAAAAGAAGGTGGGGAAGTTGTTCTTCCCAAATACAATTACTATGTTGTGCAGAAACGCAGGGGTTCCGGTGGATGAAAATGATGTAATTTTGTTTGATAAGGGAATCATTGATACGCCCAATTTGGCGCGACTTCAGCGAATGCAGGAGGTGCGTCAGGGTGGGATGGTCCACGACATCAACACGATTTTAGAACAACTCGCACTTTCGGCCAGCAGACAGGAGTTTGCTGAAAGGCAAGCTTTGACTTTCTGGAGCTATGTTAAAAATCGTGATGCCAATCTCAAGAAGGCGCTGCAAGAGAATTTTTCGAAACCATATCCAGCCCTTCCAGCATTCCCTAAAGATTTATTCAACCCCTGGATTCCACCCCACCAATGGAAGGAGGAGGAGAGGAAAATGAAAATGAACCGGGCCAAGAGGACTGAAGGATGAAGTGGCCCTGAGCGAGCATGATTTTTGTTCTGACTTTTTGTTTGCTCGTGCATTTTCTACTTTCCTTTTCTGTTGATGTTATGTTTGTTTCTCTTTCATATTTCTGCTTCTTAAACAAAAATATATCTGCTGATGTAATTTCTTTTTCTATGTTTTTAATGAATTTCTGGATGTTTCTGTTCTATGAAGCACTGAGTAATGCCCAACTTAACTAGTTTTCTTCTGAATTTTTGAAGCTTGGACTGAATAAAGCTTAATTAGATCAAGGTATTCTGATCTCCAGAAACCTTTTCCTTGAGCATTTCTTCTAGCCTGGACTGTTGCTATGACAAAGAAGATTTTGAAGGTAGTATTGACTTATATGATCCACTTTAAGCTTAATCTAAGTCCCATGTTTAGTTTACAAATTCAGATAGAAAAAATTAAGTTTGGGGGTATAATTGCTTTATTTAATGATTCATTGGGGACAATGAATAATTCAAGTTTGGGGGACTTTTTGCTACTCCAATTATTTTGCTCGAGCATTCCTCTCCTTCAAATTAAAATTTGCTAGGTTATTGAGTAACCGGGGACATTTGTGATACCCACAGGTTGTCTTCGCGTCAAAAGATGACCTAGGAAATGTGAAAAAATGAGAAATATGAGAAAAAAATTATTTGCTAAAAAATTATTTGTTGAAGATTTTGCTGAAAAAATTGATGGAGCAAAAGTTTTGAAGGATGAATGATGATCCAACAGTTTTTCTGTCTCCCATAACTTAGGTGAGCTTCATCACAAAATGTCGCCATTCTGAGGGGCAAGAGATGGAATAACTAAGGATTTTTTAGCTTTATAATGAGTATTGAGCCTAGTTGGTGATGAGCTTGAGGCAAGGGTATACTGCACCATAAAGTGGGTCATCCCATGCTTAAGAGCTTATGATTGTAAGACTGCTTTAAGTCTGATAAATAATGAAATAAACCTCTTTAAAAATATGTTTTGAAATGTCTGATAATAGAGCTAAGCTGTGGTGAGTTCTTAGAATTAAGTTGAAAAGTGGTGATTATTTGTCCCTGCTGAAGGAATCATTTTGCTGCAGCAGAGCTTGGTTTTGCAGAGTGCTCAGGTAAAGGTTAAAGGTAGTGTTGGGTTGTCTGGGTTGATTAAGCTATTCTTTGTCTAATATTCTGAATTCTTGAAGGAAGGTGAGTAAGTATTGCTCGGGACGCGCAATAATTTAAGTTTGGGGGTATGATAACTGCCCAAAAGGTAGTTATTTAGGCCTCGATTGTATAGGGATTTGTGTGTCCTTTATGCTTATTAGGGTTGGTTTTGGATAGATATTACATGCTTTAACCCATTTGGAAGAATGGAAGCATTGGAAATTATTTTGTGCAGATTATGCTGCTGAGCGACTGGAGGGAGAAAATTCTTTGCTGCAGCAAAACTGGGAGTAGAAACTGCCACCTCACATCTCGTTAGCCAACTTCATGAACCGACTTCTGTTGAGTTATTTTCGGGATAAAGGAGCAAGGAGAGCCCTACACGTGTCCAAGTTGACCTAATTTAAGTCTCCTGTCCTGCTATAAAAGGAAGTAGCCGTCAAAGTCAAATTCATTCCATGTTTTCCCTTGGAAGCCAAATAGTATAGGGAGATTGAAGATCATCAAGAACACCATCTTTCGCAAGCTGATTAGGGAGTTTACTTTCTTTATTAACTTGTGGTTATGGACATGCATACTCAGATTGTAATTCGTATTCCTATGCCTATTATGAACTAAGTAGCTTAGGGTGTTGGTTAGGAATAATGTGATTACTGTGCTTCATCTCTAGTAATATATTGACTATCACATTTTGGTTAATTGTTGTGCTTATTCTCATTTTACTCCCGCCTGGCCAGCCAGTGTGAATAGCTCTCTCTAGTTTCAGGGATGATTTAGAGAGTGTGTGGCAATTATCCACACTACGATCATTGTGTATTGGTGAACGCCAGTGACTGAGCTAGGGATAGCCAGTTGCCTAGTGCTTGATCGGTCGTACTTCATTGGGTTTGAAACATATCCCAAAAGATTCGGAGTTCCGGGAGGAATCCGCTAATAATACTGCGAGAAATGCATGATCAATAATATTGCTGGAGCATATTTTAGAATAATCACTAAACCTAACCAGCGCCTGCCTTTAATCTGTCTATCTATTTATTTACTTATTGTTCTGTCATTTATTTTGCTTCAGCATAATTCCGATAAAACCCAATCATTTTATTATTCTTGAAACCATTAAAAAGTTACACAAAAATAGGTAGAGTGGAAACTCATTCAGGGCTCGGATTGATAATATTACTTGCTGCAGACTGTGTATACTTGCACAGGAATTCTAGAGTATTTTATACTATATTTTTACTCACTCTAGGAACCCAACAGGGGGTTATCTCCTATCTCAAAAGAGAGAAAAAAAGAGAAGAGTTGTGAACAAAAAGGTGGAATTAAGCGAGATTCCAAGGCTCGGGATTCGAGATGATCGTGACAGGAGCTTGGGATCAACTTATCAGTTATTTCTTCCTTACTCCCATGTAATTCTGTAATTGTAGTTTGCGTTAGGCCTATGGATCAAGATAATTTGGGCAAAATTATTTCCATTTGTGAGTAGATCTTGAGACCTAGGGTCGTTATTCTAGCTAATTGGATATTGTAGCTTAATTTCTTGGATATTGTAACGAAGTTCTTCTTATTTCATCTTTGCAATTCATTCTTAATGCTTTTAATCTCTTGATCACGAATTAATTGTTCTGTTGGTCTAAATTGATACTCGACAGAGAGAATTTAGATTAGATCCAAATTGCATGGCTAATGATTGCTTGGAACACGAGAGTGAAAGAGAATTGTTAGAAATTGATAATGAAGTTGCTTAATGTCATACTTTGATTAACTAAGGAAATGGACACATGAATTAGTTATGTTAGTATTTTTATTATTTTTTGTAGGTTAGATTTGATCTATTTTTTATTTGATTTGATTTTATTTTCGGGTTATTTATTTAGATTATCTTTGGATTATCTTTTAATTAGTTAGATTTTATTAGATTTTATCTAGATTTTATTTTGAGTTATTTGAATTCTAGTTTTAATTAATAGAGATTTTCTCTAATTCATTTGGCTTCTTTTAAGAATAACAGGTTAAGTTTGCTTTGTTCGGTTTAATTTGAATTAAAAAGATTTGATTTGTCTATTTTTGAAATTCGAAATTCCGTATCTGAGATTCTTCAGGTTCAGCGGATTGTTGCGGCAAAGATATTGCTGGAGCAAAATATGCCGAGTTAGAAGGGTTTCCGTTGGAATTTATTATTGTTACCGTTGAGTTTGACTTTTAATTCTTGCAGGTAAATGTGCGTGCATCGTCTAATGAGGCCACGTGGCACAGAGTAATTATCCAACGGCTTCAATGATGACAGAGCATTAATTTTTACCATGGCCGTTTGGAATTCACAATTTTACCGTTGGTAATTTTTGAATTTCAGGTTTTCATTTTTAATTGCAACGGTAATATTAGTTATGGCAGGGCAAAACTTTTCGGTTAGGATTCTTGTTTGCTGCAGCCCTATTTATGCATAAACGCTGGTAAGCTTCTCCACTTCGTCTTCTTAAATCTTCGTGCGAGTGTTATTCTTTCTTTTCTCTGGATTCTCTGTCAAAACACTTTTACACCTTCAATCGCTAAAACAAGAACTCGAAAAGAAAGGGAGAGTGAGGAAGAAGAGGTACCGGTCACACCAAAAGTGCAAAAAGGCAGAACTAAGAAAAAGAGAATGCTAGAGGAAAAGGAAGTAAAGAGAAGAAAAAGGCAGCAGAGGGCTGCAGAACAGAAGGAAGTTCAGGAGGTGGCGGACGTTGTTGCCACTACTGCGGAGGAAGGAAGTACTCAAGAACCTGCAGTACAAGACCCAGATACGGTTCAAGAACAGATTGCTGAGAAAAATCAAGAAACAGAGGCTGAAGGTGCGCATAACAAGGAGAAAACACCGGAGCCGGTGTAGGAGGCCCATGTTGAAATTATTATGCCTGAACCACCCAAGCGTCACCGCATCAAGAGGAAGGCGGGTCGCGTGAGGGTGGTTCGGAACACTCCATCACCTCCGACGTCGGACTCTGAGGAAGAAAGAAGGGAAGCTGAGAATAAGGAAAAAGAAGAAGATGCAAGAAAGGAAGAGGAAGAGCGTTTGCTTGTCCAGAGAGAAAGCAGGGGCAAAGGAATTGTCGAAGCATCAGGAGAAATTGAGGAGCCGAGGGCGCCATTCATTCGCTTTGTCAACGATCTTGCTCGAGCAAAATACTAGGAGGTGCTGAAACGGGACTTCTTGTTCGAACGTGGATTTGGCAGTGATTTACCTAGGTTTTTTGAGTCTGGAATAGTGAACCTCGGTTTGAGGCAATTTTGTGCGAAGCCAGAACCTATGAATGCCAACATTGTTCGCGAATTTTACGTCAATCTTGACGTTAAGAATGATTTTGAGGTCATCGTTCGAGGAGTGCCTGTACAATGGAGTCCTGAGGCCATCAATGAACTGTTCGATCTCCAAGATTTTCCGCATGTCGTTTTTAATGAGATGGTGGCTGCACCATCTAGTGATCAACTGAGTGCGGCTGTCCGGGAGGTAGGCATTGAGGGGGCCCAGTGGAGGGTGTCGCAGACAAGGAAGCATACATTTCAAGCTACTTATTTGAAGAGTGAAGCCAACACCTGGATGGGTTTCATCAAGCTACGCTTGCTGCCGACAACACACGACTCCACAGTATCTCGTGACAGGGTATTGCTTGCTTTTGCCATTTTGCGCTCGATGAGTATTGATGTAGGAAAAATTATTTCTTCTGAGATTGTTGATTGCTGGAAAAAGAAGGTGGGGAAGCTGTTCTTTCCGAACACGATTACGATGTTATGCAGCAGGGCAGGAGTGCCCACGGTTCCAGAAGATATGATCATGACTGATAAGAGAATCATTGACACACCTAATCTGGTGCGGCTTCAGCGTATGCAAGAGGTTCGCCAGGGTGGGCTTGTGTATGGCGTCAATCAAATCCTAGAGCAACTGTCAGTGTTGACCAGTAGGTTAGAGTTTGCTGAAAGGCAAGCTCAGACCTACTGGACTTATGCTAAAAGGAGAGATGATGCGCTCAGGGGGGCCTTGCAAACCAATTTCTCAACACCATTTCCGGCCTTTCCAATGTTTCCCGATGATTTGTTTAATCTTTGGATACCACCCCCGCCTGTTGAACGAGAAGAGAATGATGATGAAGACTAGGGTCAGGAAGATTGATGGATGGGATGATCTTTAGCGAGCATTATTTTTGTCTTATCATTTTGTTTGCTCGCGCATATCTGACCCCATTTCGCTAAAACTGTTTGATTGTCGTGTTTCTTTTTAATTTTTCTGCTTTAAAAATATATCTCTGCTTTGTAATCTTTTTCTATGATTTTAATGAAATTTCTAGATGTTTCTATTCCATGAGCACTGAGTAACTCTAACTTAACTAATTTTCTTCTGAATTTTTGAAGCTTGGACTTATTTCGCTTAATTAGATCAAGGTATTCTGATCTCCAGAAACCTTTTGCTTGAGCATTTCTTCTAGCCTGGACTGTTGCTGCGGCAAGAAGATTTTGACGGTAGTATTGACTTATATGATCCACTTTAAGCTTCATCCTAGTCCCATGTTTAGTTTAAAAATTCAGATAGAAAAATTAAGTTTGGGGGTATGGTTGTTTAGTTAAATGATTCATTGGGGACAATGAATAATTCAAGTTTGGGGGACTTTTCACTACTCCAATTATTTTGCTCGAGCATTCCTCTCCTTCAAAAATTAAAATTTGCTAGGTTATTGAGTAACCGGGGACATTTGTGATACCCACAGTTTGTCTTCGCGTCAAAAGATGACCTAGGAAATGTAAAAAATGATGAGAAAAATTATTTTGCTGAAAATTTATTTGTTGAAGATTTTGCTGAAAAAATTGACAGAGCAAAAGTTTTGAGGGATGAATGATGATCCAGCAGTTTTCTATCTTCCAGAACTTAGGTGAGCTTCATCATAAAATGTCGCCATTCTGAGGGGCAATAGATAGAATAACTAAGGATTTTTTAGCTTTATAATGAGTATTAAGTCTAGTTGGTGATGAGCTTGAGGCAAGGGTATACTGCACCATAAAGTGGGTCATCCCATGCTTAAGAGCTTATGACTGTAAGGCTGCTTTAAGTCTGATAAATAATGATATAAACCCCTTTAAAAATATGTTTTGAAATATCTGATAATAGAGCTAAGTTGTGGTGAGTTCTTAGAATTTAGTTGAAAAGTGGTGATTATTTGTCCCTGCTGGAGGAATCATTTTGCTGCAGCAGAGCTTGGTTTTGCAGAGTGCTCAGGTAAAGGTTAAAGGTAGTGTTGGACTGTTTGGTTTGATTAAGCTAATTCTTTGTCTAATATTTTTAAATTCTTGAAGGAAGGTTGGTTAGTATTGCTCGGGACGCGCAATAGTTCAAGTTTGGGGGTATGATAACTGTCCAAAAGGTAGTTATTCAGGCCTCATTTATATAAGGATTTGTGTGTCTTTTATGCTTATTAGGGTTGGTTTTAGAGAGATATTACATGATTTAACTCATTTGGAAGAATGGAAGCTTTGGAAATCACTTTATGCAGATTATGCTGCTGAGCGACTGGAGGGAGAAAATTCTATGCTGCAGCAAAACTGGGAGCAGAAACTGCCACATCACAGCTCGTTAGCCAACTTCATGAACCGACTTCTGTTGAGTTATTTTCGCGATAAAGGATCAAGGAGAGCCTTACACGTGTCCTAGTTGACCTAATTCAAGCCTCCCATCCTTCTATAAAAGGAAGTAGCCGTCAAAGTCAAGGGTATTCCATGTTTTCCCTTGGAAGCCGAATAGTTAGGGAGACTGAAGTCAACAAGAACACCATCAACCGCAAGCTAATTAGGGAGTCTACCTTCTTTATTAACTTGTAGTTATGAACATGCAAACTCAGATTGTAATTCGTATTCCTATGCTTATTATGAACTAAGTAGCTTAAGGTGTTGGTTAGGAATAACGTGATTACTGTGCTTCATCTCTAGTAATAAATTGACTATTGCATTTTGGTTAATTGTTGTGCTTATTCTTATTTTATGCCCGCCTGGCCAGCCGGTGTGAATAGCTCTCTCTAGTTTCAGGGATGATTTAGAGAGTGTGTGGCAATTCTCCACACTACGATCATTGTGTATTGGTGAACGCCAGTGACTGAGCTAGGGATAGCCAGTTGCCTAGTGCCTGACCGGTCGCACTTCATTGGGGTTGAAACACATCCCAAAAGATTCGGAGTTTCGGGAGGAATCCTCTAATAATACTGCGGGAAATGCATGATCAACAATATTGCTAGAGCATATTCTATAACAATCACTAAAGCCTAACCAGAGCCTGTCTTTAATCTATCTGTCTATTTGTTTACTCGTTGTTCTGTCATTTATTTTGCTTCAGCATAATTCCGATAAAACCCAACATTTTTATTATCTCTGAAACCATTAGAAAGTTATGCAAAATAGGTAAAGTGGAAACTCATTCAGACCTTGGATTGATAATATTACTTGTTGCAGACTGTGTATACTTGCACAGGAATTCTAGAGTATTTCATATCATATTTTTACTCACTCTAGGAACCCAACAGGTACCCAACCCTATTCCTATACTATAGACCGTTTTGGCTATTACTCAAGCTTGATCCACTTTTATGTCTCTACATAAAGCTCAAGTGTTCATCCTATAGCCATGGATCTTAGTTTATTGGATTTGGGTTATATATGTGCAATTTAATTTATTCAGTAATGACTTTTACTGAATCAATCTCGATAACACCTTTATCGAATAAGTATATAATTCGTTTAACATTCATTATCTACGAGTTGTAGGGCACCAATCCCAACAATCGAGACAACATCTTGTCAATATACGTTGCTTGAGACAGAGCTAGCGTTTTGTTCTTACGATCCCTAATGATTTGGATTCCCATAACATATTGAGCCTCTCCCAGATCTTTCATTTGGAATTGGGCTGCTAGCCATTTCTTAATGTCAGTGAGGTATCCTACATCATTCCCAATGAGTAGGATATCGTCTACATAAAGTATTAGAAAAGCTACTTTCCTTTTGTTGACTTTCTTGTACACACAAGGCTCATCAACGTTTTGGTCAAAGCCAAAAGATTTTATTGCAGTATCAAATCTAATGTTCCATGATCTGGATCCTTGTTTCAATCCATAAATGGATCGATTAAGCTTACAAACCTTTTGTTCCTGACCTTGGGCTATGAACCCTTCGGGTTGAGACATGAAGATATTCTCTTCAAGATTACCATTCAGAAAGGCAGTCTTGACGTCCACTTGCCATATTTCATAGTCATAATATGTGGCTATGGATAAGAGAATTCTTATGGACTTTAACATGGCTACAAGAGAAAAGGTTTCCTCATAGTCAATCCCTTCCTTTTGGGTATAACCCTTTGCCACTAGTCTAGCTTTGAAGGTCTGTACCTTTCCAGCTGCATCTCTTTTTCTCTTATAGATCCATTTGCACCCTATGGGTTTTACCTCATTTAGCAGATCTGTGAGTTCCCATACAGAATTGGAGTGCATTGACTCCATTTCCAGGTACATGGCTTTGACCCATTCATCCTTATCTTCGTCATTCATTGCCTGTCGATAGGACAATGGATCCTCAATGCCATCATTAGGTATGACAACCAGAGTTTCAGTTAAACCCAAGTAACGATCAGGTTGTAATACAATCCTCCCACTGCGTCGAGGCACTCTCAACGTTTGAGATGGACAGGATGGATCTGAAGAATTAGTTCCTTCATCAACCCTTGTTGAAGGTCCAACTTCATCAACAACTCTTGATGATTCTTCAGTAGCTTCTCCTAATATTATTTTGTTGCGTGGTTTATGATCTCTCATGTGGTCTTCCTCTAAGAAAGTGGCGTTTGTCGATACAATCACCTTATTTTCTTGTGGGTCGTAGAAATAACCACTCCTCGTTTCTTTAGGGTAACCAACAAATTGGCACAGTTTTGAACAAGGTTCCAGTTTCTTAGGATTTGTCACAAGCACGTGTGTTGGACAACCCCAGATGCGAAAGTGATGCAAACTAGGTTTACGCCCCTTCCATAATTCAAAAGGTGTTTCAGAAACACTTTTCGAGGGAACATTGTTCAAGATGTATATTGCAGTCTCTACTGCATACCCCCAAAACGAGCTAGGCAATTGAGCATAGCTCATCATTGATCGAACCATGTCTAACAAGGTTCTATTTCTCCTTTCTGACACACCATTCTACTGAGGTGTACCAGGGGCTGAGAGTTGAGATTGGATTCCATGTTCTATCATATAATCTTGGAATCTTTGATCCATATACTCCCCTCCTCGATCAGATCGAAGTACTTTAATAGATTTACCTAATAGGTTTTCAACTTCAGCCTTAAACTCCTTAAACTTTTCAAGGGCTTCAGACTTATGTCCCATAAGGTACAAGTAACCATATCTTGAATAATCATCTATAAATGAGATGAAATATTCGTACCCTCCTCGAGCTTTTACATCCATTGGACCACATAGATCCGAATGTATTAACTCTAAGGGTTCTTTGGCTCTGTAACCTTTTCCAGTAAAGGGTCTCTTGGTCATTTTTCCCTCGAGACAAGATTCACAAGGTGGTAGTGAATCATCTTCTAACTTGCTTAGAAGTCCATTCTTTACCAAACGACCGATCCTATCGATGTTTATATGACCAAGTCTGAGATGCCAAAGATGAGTATTGTTACTTGATGGAGAAATCTTTTGCCTTTTACTTTGAGTTTCAGCAGTTTTAAATAATTCGTGATTTAAAAATGCTTTGTTTTCGGTTGGTCTTAAAACATACAAGTTATTTTCCAATTTGGCTGAACAAATAAGTACACCATTTTTATAAATGAACGCTTCATTCATATCAAAAGTAACTGCATACGATTGTTCAATCAAACATGAAATAGAAATTAAGTTCCTCTTAATCTTGGGAACGATTAACAAACTTTCTAGAAGTAAGAATCTATTTCTAAAAAATAACTTCGCAGCTCCCACTGCTTTAGCTTAAATGACTTCTCCAATTCCGACCCTGAGTGTCATTTCCCCATCGTTCAACTACCGAAAGGAACTATTTTCCTGAAAAGAAGAGCAAACATGATTAGTTGCTCCTGAATCAAGTATCCAGGTAAACTCATCATGTTCTACCAGGCATGTTTCTAAAACAAGTAAATCAAATTTACCTTCCTTTTCCTTATTTTTCTCAGCAAGGTACTCTGGGCAGTTTCTCTTCCAATGTCCATCTACATTGCAGTGGAAACACTTGCCCTTATCTGCCATAGCTTTGGCTTTTCCCTTGCTTTTAACAGCAGTACTGGGAGCTTTCCCCTTGTTTCCTTTCGTCTTCTGAGTTTTCTTTGAAGAAGTGGCTATAGATTTAGTTCCAGATGATGAACCCTTCTCGAACTTTCTTTTAGAGTGAACAACGTTTGCCTCTCCTTCTATCTATCCATTGTTCTTAAGAAGAGACTGATAGAGTTGTAGCTCATTCAGGAGGCTAGTAAGGTTGAATGTTATTTTATTCATCATTGCATTGCTTCGAAACTGCAGAAAACTCTTCGGAAGAGATTCTAAGATGAATGCAACCTGACTACGCTCATCTATGATCGCCTCGTTTGCTTCTGCCACGTTGAATTGGACCATCATATCCAGGACATGCTCCCGAACAGACGTGCCCTCTTTCATGCGACAGCTATAAACGTATTTGAGAGCGTCATGGTGGAGTTGGTAGGACGGTTGTCCAAACATCTCCCGGAGAGAGTTCATAATCTCCCTCGTTGTTACCATGCCCTCATGCCTTTTAGCCAAAACTTCATATAAGCTGGCTAGGATATAGACGCGAGTCTTATCATTGGCCTTTGTCAAGCGGTCATAAGCATCCTTAACTGCTTGGGATGCATTACGAGCAGGGGCTGGAGGACAATCCTCCGTTAAGACGAACCGCAGATCATCGACAACAAGAATCGTATTCAAGTTCGACTTCCACGTAGCATAATTTTCTCCGGTTAATTTCTCATTTTAAGCAGAGAGACAATTGAGGAAGACATTGCTGAAATTTAAACAAACAATGACCGTATTAGTTATCTTTGCCTTAACCCATCATACTAGCAAACAATTACACACAATCCAATCAATTTAGCAAAACAGACAATCACAGAACCCTAAAACTATCGATTTAGTTTTGCAACGATGTTTCAGAGGTTTAGAATATCAGCCACCGAAGGGTGATCAGGTACTCCTCATTTGAAATGAAACACCTCTCAGCTAATTCTAATTCCAGAATACCTCATATTCCTATAGACATTAGCCACCGTTGTTCGGTCAAGGATTTGTTAACACTTTTAACTCATCCTCGTAAGTGTAACCCTCCCACTTTCAGATCTCAGAGGCACGCACCAACAGGCCACCGAAGGGAAAGACAACTGTTGGTGATTAGCCTAAGAGCTCCTATCCTTTTCAGGAGTTCACGATGTTCCGAATCCTATGACCAGGCCCTCCGAAGGGATGGTTGCGCCAGGACAACCTGCAGGCGGATCATAGGACTCTCACTGTGTGAACTATGGGCGGAGACCGAGGGATACGTTGACACGTGTCCCGCTCCCACTTACTCTAGACAATTTTCCCATTCACCTTGATATTGATTCATGCAAACACTTTCTGAAGGGAGGCCGCTCCTAAGGCGACTCGAAGCCGAGCATGAATCTCACGTTTGAATATAGGGACATAGGAGCAAAACGTGATTTAAATCTCGTTTTGTAACTTTCCTCCCACTGAAAATGTCCTAAGGTTAATATAGGGTTGTTTAACTTGGATAATATTCGGCTAAGTCAATCTATCTAAGTCTTATCCTATTATAACAATTATGGAAAGGATTCAACTGCAATCTTTTGGGTGAATTAAACTTCTTGTAATAAACCCAACATTGCAAGTCAACATTACTATGGTTAATTCAACTCAATGTTCGAGTCAGTTCCCAGGTAGGAGGTGTTCCGTAAACCGTCAACTTAAATACCCCCCAGCCTTAGACAGAACTTTACCGAGAGAGTTCCCTTATAACCTCAGTAATGTAGGGTCTTTACTCTAAAGATCTAGGTGCATTAAACACTTTTAATAAACCTAGTGACATTCTATGCTAACATTTAACTATGATTAATTCAACTCCGGTATTCCAGGTCAGTTCCCAGGTAGGAGGTGTTCCGTAAACCGTCAACTTAAATACCCCCAGCCTTAGACAGAACATTACCGGTGGAGTTCCCTTATAATCATAGCAATGTTTTTCCTACTTAGTCAATTAAAACTATTTTTAATTCTAAGTAAGAAAAGATTCTAATCCTATTAGAAATCGATCTAGGTCTAATTAATTTTAAACAATTTAAAATTAATCCAATTTATCCTATGATCTTATGTTTGCATGCAAATCTTGATTATAGATTGACAGTTTCTAATCATTAATATTAAAGAACTATTTCAAATTTTAATGATTAATCCTATAATCAAGAATCTAGGGTTTAATTCATTTAACAATCTCATTCAAATTAAATAATTAAACCATACTAATTTCATTGAATTCTTTAATTAACTAACCACCAATTAAATATCACATATTTAATTCCTGGCCTAGAATGAATTAATTTGCTCAAACACATTTTAGGCCTTAAATTAATTAATTCTTTATTTTGAATTCTTTCAAACTTCCATAAATTTATATTTGAACTTTTCAAATATTAATTTCTCTCATAATAATATATCAATATATATTATATTTGTTTCTCTTAATAAATTGAACATTTTCAATTTACTTTTATTACTTAGTTGCCTCAAATTACTTTACGAGCTACCAGTGGGACCTAATGGACCTGCAGATCAGAAGCTCCAACGATGTGAGATTAATTGGTCAAACTCATTAACCACATTAATCAATATTCGTTAACTGTGTGTACATTCCACTATAGACTCACAGTTGCACTCTTCTCACTGTAGACATATTTTCTGTGTCCACGAATATAGACAAATATCGACTAGTTAGTCCTTCACGAGTGTCCGTAACACCAGCTGGGTCAAATTACCGTTTTACCCCTGGGTTACCTCTATTTCCTTAAGTACCAATTCTCCTCTAATGAACAACCTGTTTGTGGTCCAACCATCAAACAGAAAACTCTCTCGTGCCATTGAGAGGGTAGGGCCCTTTGTTCAAGACTCGGAGTAACCACTTAAGGGAACACTCATCTGCTTCCCTAAAGTCGGGAAATGAGTGAATTTCATCTTGTACGATTATGTTCCCAGCTCCCCATTTGGTCTTGTCCCCAAAGTGGTAGGCTTATTGAGTCGGCGTATTGGCCACTCTCACCCATACAAATCAAAGGACAATCTCTCATGAGCAGGAGTCCATAATCAACTCAGGATTAAGACTAAGTTGTCTAGGTCGTCCTAGTGAAATAGAAAACCAACTAGTTAACGGTGTTATAACCAGTGGTTACTATTTCGCGGTCCGGTCTTATGCAAACTCATTGCATAGGATACCCCCACTCGCATGTCTCCTACACGAACGCGTTGGATCGCAGCGTTTGTATCAAATACAAAGTGGGTCGTATCCATAGTGTCACCAGGATAAGGCACCCAGTCTTATCCCTATACTATAGACCCTTTAGGCTGTTTCTTTAACAATGATCCCATATGTCGCTACATATAGTTCAAGACTCATATTACAACCTTGGATGTCTAGTTTATTGGATTAGGGTTATTATTAGGCAAAGACAAATATAAAATAACTAATAACAATTAATGGAAAAATATATCAATATTATTTCATTAATATCCGGTCAACGGTTACATTCACTATCTACGAGTTTTAGGGCATAAAACCCAACACCTTTAACATCCGACTACTGACAACTATTGGTTGATATTCTTTCTAAAATTCCATGGGTTTCATTAAAGGTTTTTGCCAAAAGGGCCCCTCCAGCCGAAGCATTGACCATACCTTGGGCTGCTGCATTCAACCTATTATAAAATGTTTCCATTTGGATACAATGAGATAAACTGTGGTGGGGACACTATCGCAAAAGCTCCTTAAACCTCTCCCAAGCCTCACTAAAAGTATCATCTTCAAGTTGCCTAAATCACACTATCTCACTCCTCAACTTGGCATTCCTAGTTGGTGGAAAGTACTTACTAAGAAATTTTTCCGCTAACTCATTCCATGTCCTAATTGATCCTGGAGCAAACAAATTTAACCATGTCTTTGCTCCATCTCTAAGAGAAAACATGAATAAAGTTAATCTAAGGGCATCTCTAGACACCCCCTAAATTACAAATGAATCACTAACTCCTAGAAAAGACTTGAGATGTAAATGAGCGTCTTCAAATGAAAAACAATGGAATTGACCCACGGTTTGCAACATCTGAAACATTACCGGTTTCATTTGAAAAATTTGTTGTCTCAATTTGAGGACGCACAATTCCTTGATTTAACTCATCAAACATTGGAAAAGCATACGCTCGAATGGCTCTGGCCCTATCGTTCGCTACCAAGATAGGATTCTCAGCTTGATTATTTTGCTGTCCATTTTGCTCCAACGGTGGATTAGATTGCAACACACGGTTCTACTGGGGATTAAGTGGATCTTCTAGAACTTCTGGGAGGCACGACACGTTATCTATTGGATTTTGATTTCTACGCTGCTCTCTCCTTCTTCTTCTGAATGTCCTTTCAATATCTAGATCAAGCTCGAACCTCACCCCAAACGGATCGCTCATGCACCAAACTCACACTTGAAAAAACATAAGAAACAATAAAAAAGTTATAGCACCAAACCACTAAAACACATATACAAAACATATAAGATAAAAACATATTCAAGTCCCCGACAACGACGCCAAAAACTTGTTGGCATTCAAGAGTGGGGTAAAAATATAGTAAAAATAGACTCTAGAACATTGTGCAAGCATACACAATCTGTAGCAAGTGATAAGTATTTATCGTAACCACGGGGCTGAATAGCTCTCACTTTATCTCTTTTGTATAACTCCTCAATGGTTTTAAAAGTGGTTAAAATGATTGATTTTGATAGAATGTTGAAGAAAAAAAAATGACAGAACAGATTGTTAACAAATAAAGTAGACAAATTAGAAACAGGCATTGGTCAGGATTTTAGTAATTGTTTTTAAAGATGCTCTAACAATATTATTGATTCGGTGATTCTCTTGCAGTCTTATTAGCAGGATCCTCCCGAAACTCTGGATTTTTTGGAATGTGTTTTGATAGCGAGCATAGCTAGCTACTTTTACTTATTTAATTTAGCTAGTCTTTTATGATGTTTGAGCCGTTTTATTGTGCTTTATTGTTTATTTTGTAGGAAATGGTTGATTGGAGCTATAATGCCATATTAGAGTTAATCGCGTGCTCGGGGCGTGAAAAGATGCATCGGAATGAAAAGAGCAAAAGGGAAAAAAAGTCAAATCTCGGTCAACAGCAGGCTAGCGTCGAGACGCTAGCTCGTGAGCGTCTCGACGCTCACATTCCATATCAGATTAGGCGCGTAAAGCTCACAGCGTCGAGACGCTATGATAGGAAGCGTCCCAACGCTACCGTTTTTCCTTATTCAGAACGCGCGTTTAAGAGGCAGCGTCGTGACGCTGTCTTGACAGCGTCTCGACGCTAAGACGAAAAATCAGAATAAAAGCTTATTTTCGGCTAGGTTTGAGGAGAGA
Organism: Luffa acutangula; assembly: GCA_036850905.1. Classification (NCBI taxonomy): domain Eukaryota; kingdom Viridiplantae; phylum Streptophyta; class Magnoliopsida; order Cucurbitales; family Cucurbitaceae; genus Luffa; species Luffa acutangula. The sequence goes on along the minus strand of CM072087.1, from coordinate 23,955,408 downwards.
TCGATTGGGGACCTTTTGGAGCCGTAAACAGAGCAGAACAGAGCACTTTGGAGGCTGAAACAAAGGGAGAAATTTGGAAATCAACCCATTGTTCGTGGGGATCGTGACGGGGACGTCAGGACTCGGCCTATATTGAGTTTTCTTTTCCCTTTTCTTTCTTTAGTTAGATTTATGGCTTTCACATGTTTAGTTGAGATTGTATTTACATTCATGAGTAGTTAAACTTGTAGCTTAGGGATTGATGTAGTTGATTAAGTTTATGGATTGATTTATGGTTTAAGTTGTGCAATGTTATTGTGTTTGTAATCTTGATTTAATGCTTTCAATTAATTGGCCATTAGTTGGATGATTTAAGTTTTGAATCTAGCTCGGGAGAGGGGATTTGATCTAGACTTACTCAAGATTGCATGAACAAAGTTTACTTTCTAATTCTTGACGGTTTTAGATTAACTTTAGAATTGGTTAAAAGATCTCATTGCCTTGCATATTAATAAACTTAGATAGGGATATCAAGTTGGTTAATTTGCATGAGAATCAATTATACTCGAGAGAGGTAGTTGTGATTAAAGGGTCTTTGGCTCATAATTTCATTGTGCATAATAACTTATTCTTTAAAATCAATCCTAAACGAAATCGGCGAAATCAATTCCCTAAGTAGTTTTCCCAATTGAAATTCCATACTTTTTTACTTGCTTTGATTTGTTTTTATCATCACCTATTCATCACTTTTTGATCCCTAAATAAAATTGGGCAAGATTATTCACAATACTTGATTTGCTTAAAAATCCAATCCAGAGGACGACATTCGAATTTACTATTCACTATATTATTACTTGACCCGTGCGCTTGCGGTTAGGAAAAGTCCACATCATGTTTCAACTCCAATGACGCGCTATTGATCAAGCACTAGGAAATTGGTTATCCCTAACTCAGTCACTGGGGTTCACCAATACACAATGATCTAGTGTGATTAATTGTCACACACGTCTCAAATCATCCATGAAACTAAAAAGTGATATTTATACTGGCTGGCCAGACGGGCACAAAATAGAAATATGCACAACAATTAATCAAGATGCTCTAACCAACATATATTGCATAGAGAATAAAGCACAACAATTACATGATTCCTAACCAACACCTAAGTAAATTTAGTTCGTAAGGTTCATGATAACACAAGCTACAATCTGAGTATGTGCATCCATAACTACAAGAAATTACAAGAAAAGATTAATTCCCTTGGTCAAATTCGTAGTTGATGGTCTTCTTGAAGTCTCCAATCTATCCTCCTCTATTCGACTTCCAAATATGGGAAGTAAGCCTCCACGAATGAAATAGGAATTTCCTTCTCCAAGATTGGAATGTTTTTGACTTGAGACGGCTCTTCCCTTTAATAAAGTGATAACAAGCCCTAATTAGGTCAAATTGTACACGTGGCAGGCTCTCAAAGCTTCTTAGATCCGAAAATAGCTTAACTAACTTCAATTCATTATAATGGATTACGAGCTGTGACGTGGAAGTTTTGCTTCCTACTTTGCTGGATCATAGATTTTGCTCCCTCAAGTCACTCAACAATATATTCTACATAAAATAACTTCCAAAGCATCCATTCTTCCAAATTGGTTAAAACATATAATATTCATCTAAAAGAAACCCTATTTAACACAAATGACACACAAAACACTATAGAACTAAGGCCTAAATAACTCTCTTTTGGAAAGTTATCACTGACTAAAGAGGAAGAAATGGGTCAATGGATTTACCCGTGCCCAGAAAACTTTGAGCTCAACAATTGGAGTACTATTGAATTATTGTCATTTGCTATTAAGATGTCAAATTAATTGACCACTTTTATTTTTTTTTTTTGCAATTTCAATTTTCAATTTGAAGTTAGGTTAGTCATTTTACTCATTTCATTTTCTAGACTTCCTTCTATGTGTTCAAGTAAATTTCATCATTCAATGAAGAATTTAGTTCATTTCCCTTTTCTATTGCATATTACACTATCCATGGCAAAATATTTACTCTTCTTTTCTTCTCTTTTCTCTCTATGTCAAATTATCAACATCCTAAGCAGTAATATTGAGATTGAATGTGCAAACGATTCTCAATACGAACATCATATTCCTATACACAATGCTGAGTCTGATGAGGAAGAAGAAGATTTTGAACCTAGTGCAGAGTTGTTAGAAATGATAGAGGAAGGGGAGAAAATGTTGGGTCCCCATGAAGAGTTAACAGAGATAATTAACCTGGGATCACAAGCAGAAGTCAAGGAAGTTGAAATTGGCACTAATGTCTCTACAGAAACTCGTAAAAAGCTTATTGATTTGCTCAAAGAATATATAGATAATTTTTCTTAGTCTTATCAGGACATGCCTGGGCTAGACATGTATATTGTAATGCATCATTTACCACTCAAACCTGAGTGTAAACCAGTAAGGCAAAAGTTGGGAAAGATGAAGTCGGACATGTTAATTAAGATAAATGATGAAGTCAGGAAACAAATTGATGCTGGATTTTTTACTGTGTCGAATTACCCTGAATGGGTTACAAACATTGTTCCTGTGACAAAGAAGAATGGGCAAGTTAGGATGTGTGTGGATAATAGGGATTTAAACAAAGCAAGCCCTAAAGATAACTTTCCACTCCCTCAGATTGATGCATTGGTAGACAACACTACTGGTTTCTCTACCTTCTCTTTTATGGATGGTTTTTCGGGCTACAATCAAATAAAAATGGAACTTGAAGATTAGGAAAAAACTACATTTATTACATTGTGGGGAACATTCTGCTACAAAGTTATGTCGTTTGGTTTGAAAAATGTTGGGGCCACCTACCAGCGAGTCATGGTTACTTTATTCCATGATTTGATGCATAAGGAGATTGAAGTGTATGTAGATGATATGATTGCCAAGTCGAAGGAGGAGGAAGAACATACAACCGTTCTTCGCAAGTTGTTCGATCGAGTGAGAAAGTTCCAAGTCAAGCTCAATCCTAGCAAATGTATATTCGGGGCAACCTCTAGAAAGTTTTTAGGATTTGTGGTTAGCCATGAAGGTATCAAGGTCGACCTTGGCAAAGTCAAAGCAATTCTGGAAATGCCACCTCTGCAAACATAGAAAGAAGTTAGAGGATTTTTGGGTCGGATAAATTACATTGCCAGGTTCATAACACAATTGACAACAACATGTGAGCCTATTTTCAAGTTTCTTCGCAAAAAAGATGATGGCATTTGAAATGAAGATTGTCAAACAAAATTTGATAAAATTAAGCAGTATTTACGAAACCCATCGATCCTCGTACCACCAGTGCCTGGACGTTCGCTCATTTTCTATCTCACCATAACAGAAAGTGCAATGGGATGTGTATTGGGGAAGCATGATGACTCTGGTAGAAAAGAGCGAACTATATACTATTTAAGCAAAAAGTTCACCAGTTGTGAAACCATGTACTCCTCAAAAATGGATCCTGTGAAATACATCTTCAAGAAGCCATCTTTGTCGAGACGAATTGCAAGGTGGCAAGTTCTTTTATCCGAGTATGACATCACATATGTGACTCGAAAGTCAGTAAAGGGGAGCGCTCTGGCTGATTATCTTGCACAACCTATAGATGATTATGGACCGATGAAGTTCGACTTCCCTGATGAACATATCCTCACTGTAGCAACAGAGAAAGAAATTCAAACTACTCTAGATATGAAGATTGAAAGGCTCCAGGTCTTGAGGGACTCTTTGCTAGTGATTCATCAGCAAAAAGGAGAATGGGAAACTAGAGATGCTAAATTATTTCCTTACAAGCAACTTATAACAAGATTATCTCAACAGTTTGATCAAATTACTTTTGATTATTTCCCAACAGAGAATAGTCGGATAGCAGATGCATTGGCTACTCTAGCAGTCATGCTCAATGTGGATTTCGATGAAGGGGTCCAGCCAATTAAAGTAAAAAAGCGAGATGTTTCCGCCTCCTGCATGAACATTGAGAATGAGTCAAATGACAAGCCGTGGTTTCAAGATATCAAACAATATCTGAAATGTGGAACCTATCCTCCAAATGCATCAGAAAATGACAAGCGAACTCTGAGAAGATTGGTAGTAAAATTTTTCTTTAATGGGGGATACTTTACAAAAGAAACTATGACATGGTACTGTTAAGATGTGTGGACGCCACAGAAGCTAATCAGATTATGAAGGAAATCCATGAGGGAATTTGTGGTACCCATGTAAATGGACATATGATGGCTAGACAAGTTTTGAGAGCTGGTTATTATTGGCTGACGATGGAAACATACTGCATCAAGTATGCAAGAGAATGCCATAAATGTAAAATTTATGCAGATAAGACTCATGCTCCTTCATCTGAGTTACACATTTTAACTTCTCCTTGGTCGTTCTCTATGTGGGGAATGGATCTGATTGGACCCATTGATCCTAAAGCTTCAAATGGACATCGGTTTATCTTGGTGGTCAATGGGTATAGGCAGCCTCTTATCGTGATGTGACAAAAGGGGTCGAGATCAAATTCATGAAGAAGGAGATCATTTGTCGATATGGCCTCCCTGAGACCATAATATCAAATAACGCTAGAAACTTGAATAATAAGATGATGAGTGAGCTATGTGAGCGATTCAAGATTAAACGTCTCAATTCCACCCTATAGACCGAAAATGAATTGTGCTGTTGAGGCTGCAAACAAAAACATAAAAAGAATTCTTGAAAAGATGACTGTAACGTACAAAGATTGGCATGAAATGTTTCCCTTCGCTCTACACGGCTATCGCACGTCAGTTCGTACATCAACTGGGGCTACGCCTTTTTCCTTAGTATATGGTATGGAGGTTGTCTTCCCAATTGAAGTGGAAATTCCATCACTAAGAGTTCTATGGAAGCTAGCTTGGAAGAGGCTGAATGGGTCCAGAATCGCTATGAACAACTCAATTTCGTTGAAGAGAAGAGATTAACAGCATTTAGTAGAGGTCAACTTTACCAAAGAAGGATGATGAGAGCATACGATAAGAAAGTTCGCCCAAGAAGATTTAGAGAGGGAGATCTTGTGCTGAAAAGGATCCTTCAATTTCAAAAGGATCATCGAGGAAAATGGACTCCAAATTATGAAGGACCATTTGTGGTGAAAAAGGTTTTCTCTGGAGGAGAATTAATCTTAACCAATATGGATGGCTATGAATTATCAAGCCCAGTCAATTTAGACTATGTTCGGAAGTATTATGCATAGATCGTCTGACTATTTGTCCTAAGAAGGCTAGACAAAGTTGTAGAGCATTCAATAAGTGTTTTGGAAAGTTTCATTCCAGTCTCAGTATTTTGTTTAAAAAGTTGTTTTATCCCTCACCATTTCCATCCCTCAATTTGGAGATGTTTTCTATTGTGTACTTTGTTGATTAATAAAGGATTTGTTTCCTCCATTTTGACCAGTATAGTTATTATTTTTACGCCAATCACAAATGCAAATTAGGCATGTTACATCTCAAGTTCAGGTATTTTATTGTCCAACCTCTCCGCTCTCTTTCAAAAAAGAAAAAAGAAAAAAGAAAAGAAAATGAGAGAAAAAAAAGAAAGAAAATAGATGCTTTCACTATAATCATTTAGGAAAATTGCTCAATTCTGGACTATTTTACCCTTCTCTTGAGAAGTATGTTCATTATTATCAACTATACTCTCAATCAACTACAACCTTTATTTTGACCGTCGTTCATGTGCAAAGTTTCATATTATCATTTCTCCCCAAACAAGGTTCCAATTATCACACTGGGGCAAAACACCCCTCTTGAGGTAAGAATCCGAAATTAACTACTATAAAACCTTGAGCCTAGCCCACCATACGTGATTTTTGTGGTAATCCAACTTGAATTATTGATTCACCATCAAACCCTTTGCTAAACTCGTCACGTATGGCTGCGATGAATCACCATATTTGTTTACCCCACCTGAGAGCCTTTTGTTAAGCCTGTCACATCTAATTATGTGACAAACATTCAACACTACCCACCCAATGTTACCAAGAGAGCTACGATGGTAATGAAATAGAGATAGGATTCTTACGATTTACTGCTTCATTCTTTGAGTATTCCTATATTTCAACTTTTTTTTTCAATTCCACTCTTCCTACCATTTCTATCTTTTGTCTTCTCTCCTTTTATTAGAAGGTGACTCCAAGACTAAGGACGATAATCTTTAGAATTTGGACTTAGTTAACTTGAGTTGTCTCAAAGTCTCAAACTCTTTCTATGCATTTTGCTTGAGAAATAACTCTATCATGGTACCAAGGAATATTGGCAAAGAAACAACATGGAGTGATTATTGAAGTCGCGAAGGATGACTTACAGGTGATTGATATTCTATATGTGATTGCATTATATTCTACCAGACATGAAAATATATATTTGGCCTAAAAAAAGAAAGTTATGAAAAAAGAAAAGAAAAAGAAAAAATGAAATGAAAAAAGAAAGTTATGAAAAAAGAAAAGAAAAAGAAAAGAGGAAATGAAAAAAGAAAATGGAAAAAGAAAGAGAAAAAGAAAAGGAAATGTACAAGGCCAAGATAATTCTTAAAATGCATGATTGGGGCAATCAATGTAGATCAAGAGGTCTCACCTCCAAATGATTTGAAGATTTTCTTTGTCAATCATCATTTGGAGCAAGAATCTTCGTTGGTACACTAGGGCAAAGTCATCATTATTAAATTGTGACAATGGCCTTCACCACTATACTTTAGCAAAGTGATTTCACCATTTATGTAAGTTGTTTTTGACTGAGGCAAAGGCCAATTTAAGAGAATCATACTCCTCTTGCGAAGAGTCTTTCAATCTCGAGCGGTTCTCTACATTCAAGAATAGAAAGTTGAATCACATTTTCATAGAAGAATCACATTCAAGGAAAGGGCGATTACAGTAATAAGGGTTTTTCATCAAAGATTTCGAGCTGACTTAAAGAAAGGACGAGATATATAAGATGATCTCTTGAAAAAGCTACTCCTTGCTCTCATAGTGGTTGTCCAAAGAAATGGGGTCACCTTAGCACATATGTTCATTTGAATTATATTCTGATTATGTGAATGTTCAAAATTATGTTCAATCTCTTGTTGTTTAAGAGATTCTTTATAAAGACATTTGTGATCCATATTTGCCTTCTTCATTCCTTTTTCTTTGAAAAAGAAACTTGGTTTCTTTTTGTTCGACTATCATCCCCATTTGTCTCTATGCCAAATTCATCTTCTTGTATTCAACCTTCTTGTCCACTACGAGGCTAAGGTTATGAAGCAGTTTAATCAAGTAAGATGTTTAACGCTATGAATTACCATTGATAGTTCTCTAAACTAGCACATGAGACACTTCTAAAAAACCCACCATACTCGATATGATTGACATATATGTTTCCTTTCAGATTGAGCAATCTCTGATTAACATACATGATCTCTTTCAGTTTGGACAACTTGGATTGATACATACAATCTCTTTCAAGTGTGAAAGCATAGAAAAAGAAAAAAGAAAAAAGAAAAGAAAAAAAAATAGAAAAAAAAAAAGAGAGAGCGGTAATCAAGATCCAAGGATGTCTATTGTTATATACTTTGAAAGCTTCCCTGACTGATAAATCTTTATTTCCTCTCATTAGACTCATGGGTAGCTTAATGCCTTTTTGTCAATGCAATATCAATTCAAAGTGTTCGATATTTGCGACATCTAAAGCAATGACGCTTGTTCAATAGACTTTGATAGAAGATAATCTGAAGTGCAGAGGGTTTGGTGGGAAAAACATTGGAAAATTTCACTTAGAAGACGACATACTATGAGACGTTCGAAAGTCTTTAAACCAAGACCTCAAACGATTTGGTTCATCGTCAGCGAAGCAGCCTGATTCAATTCGTCTATGTCTCAATCTATAAAGGTGGAACACAAGAAATGAGCTATTTTATAGTTCTGGCTTTCAAAACTCGCTAATTTTGAAGTTTGTGTTTTTTAAACTTGTGCCCTCTACATTTTTGTGTTGCATAAATTTGCATTTCATGCATTTTAAGCATACTCTACATTTTGAAATTTTTTAACTCTAAAGTAAAATGTCGAAGCAAATTTGGCTGATTTTTTATGATTCACTTCTTGGTAGGTTAAATCGAACCTGCTAGTTAGTAGAGGTCGAAGCCTGGTTGGAGTCAGGTACATTTCCTATTTTATTTTGTTTGTTAAATCGAACCCTACTAGTTAGTAGAGGTCGAAGCTTGGTTGGAATCAGGTCCATTTCCTGTTTTATTTGGTTGCTTAAATCGAACCCTGCTAGTTAGTATATGTCGAAGCCTGGATGGAGTCGGGCCCATTTCCTGTTTTATTTGGTTGGTTAAATCGAACTCCCTACTAGTTAGTAGAGCTCGAAGCCTGGTTGGAGTCAGGTCTATTTCCTGTTTTATTTGGTTGGTTAAATCGAACCTTGCTAGTCAGTAGGGGTTGAAGCCTGATCAAAATCAGGTCCATTTCCTGTTTCACTTTGTGGGTTATCGAACTTTGCTCGTTAGTAGAGGTTGAAGCCTAGTCAGAGTCAGGTCTATTCCCTTTTATACTTGGTTAGACATGAAACCACATTTCTTTTATTAAAAATCTTCGCCTCTCCAATACTTTCTCTCTTTCCTTTTTCTACCCTCCCAATCCTTCAAGGATCCACAAAGGGGGGCAAACTGTAGACACCGTATTTAGTGCAGCTTGATTTTTAATAAAGTTTATGATTTCTCCAAATTAAATTTGGAGAACTTTAATTTTGAATTGGAGGTCTTGATTGGAATGTACTTTAAAGTAATGTAATTCATTATTTTTTTTTTTTAATTTATTGTTGTTATTATTATTTTTTTTTAAGTTTTGTTTTTTTTTTTCCTTTTTTTTATATTTTATTTTATTATTCTTTGTTTTATTTATTTATTTATTTATTTTATCTGATTTCATTTTATCATTATTATTATATTTATTTATTTATTATTTGTTTTATTTTTATTTATTTTATATTTTATTTTCATTTTATCTTTATTATTATTTCATTTTTATTTTTATTTTTATTTTTCCTTTTTTTCTCTCATCTTCATCCCACGTTTCTTCTTCCCCCACTTCTTCATTTCCCTATTCTAAAGTTGACACGACCCGCCCCAGATTATCCTAACCAACCTAGGACGTGACGTGTCGACAATGTAATTCCAACATAACTATGAACTTCATTGTAAACTGTATCTGAACTAGTTTGACCAAAAAAAAAAAAATTGAAACGTGGCTAGCACTAGTTTATTAAATAAAAAGAAACCATAAAAATTTTGGCAGAGTTTCCTCTGAAATTTGGATATAAACCCACCTGAAATCAAAATTTAACACTTCCAGATAACAATACGATCAAATACTCCAGCACTAATACCCAAATCAGTTCAGAAATTGACAATCATGGCCTAGTCGTACAACAACAAAACGACATAGAAGTTCAATCACCAAAACCATCACAACAACCATGATTATACATTGCCATGTATGATGCTAGCCATCCTAGTTACAAAAAATGCATCTATAAGTAATGCGAATGACATGCAACCTATCGAGTCCGGTGGCAGATATCAACTCTGGTAGGCTCGTCGGGAACTCAAACGTTACCTGGTGGAAGAAAAAAATTAGAAAGAAAAATGGGTGAGCTAACAAGCCCAATGAGTGGTAAGAGTTCATAAAAGAAAAATATTTGCTAAAAGCTATAACATACTAAACACTTTGTAAGAGCTTTTAAAAATATTTTAGTAAGAACCTCTTTCATTTAACTTACTTGAAGGTAGTCACACCAAGAGTTCAGTAAAACATAATTTTTAAAACGTAATAACATGGCTAAACAAACACACCACTGAACATGTACCCAAACTAGTCATACTGTCGTAGAGTAATCTCGATACGCACAGCAGAGCAACTAGTCATACTATGTACCGAGTGATCTCAAGGCACATAGCAGAGCGAATCTAGTCATACTATACATCGAGTAGTCTCAAGATGTATAGCAAAGCAGCTAGTCATACGCGCGCAGAGCAACCCCTAAAGGGAAAACACCCCCAACACACATCTCAAGGCCTATGTGTGTGCCATAGTGGGTTCCAAAGACCTCATATACATATATCACATCATACATACACTTCGGAAACACATTCACGTAAGTGTATCGAGAAATATCCATGGGTACACCATCCAATGACTTAAAAACAATTTTATTTACTTTTCAATACTACACATAATTTTCATCCATGCTACAATCATGATTCTTATCGAAACTAAGCCTCATAAACTATTAGTCATAAATCAAAGTTCAATTGTCATAACCAATTTCCAACAATCACAACTTGAGTTATGCCTCAAGCAATTTATAAAACAGTTAATTAAAATCAGGATTTAGAAACTAACCACTTCTAAACATCCACCAGAATTTTAAATAGATAAACACAAAGCTTGAAAGGAAAAAAAAATAGGAGGAACTAAATCAAGAGGCTTCTCAAATTCCGTTAATTTCGAATCCAACCACAAAATCCGACATAATACATAATCATAAATTTCTCCAAAACTCATGCTTCTAACTTGTAAAATCATTCGGTAAAACCGAATCATTTTCTTTCTTCTTTTTTTTTTAATGTGGAAATCAATTAATTTGTAAAATAACCACTCACAGTACTATTGGCAAGAGAAACTCAGGTCGTAGGCCTTCCCGATCTCCGCTTGACCTGAAACAATTATTTTACCAAGCATTAGCAATGCTTACCTCTCCAAATTTGAACACAAAACCTCTAAATTATACAAGCCCGCAATATTTACTTAACACTTGAGTTAGGCCATAATTCTCATGGATTTAAACTCTAAATAGCTTGTAGCTATGACCATACTTTCCGAATAAAGTTTCAAATAGCTTCGTTATGCCCGTCTCCATAACTAGCTTAATTCTTTTTATTCTTTCTCTTTCTCCCCATGAACATTATCTCTTTGTTCTCCAAGAACTTTATCCCTTAAAAGCTTACATATCAACAACCTATGAATAACCACTATCAATTTCCCTTTTGATTTAAACTATGGGTTTTTATCAAGTTTTCCTCTCTTTGAACTCAACCCATTTTGTCCCTTTTAGTTTTCAAACTAATACATGGAGTATTCAAGTCAAAGAAGAAAAACCCACAAATAAAACTCATTTCTTTAGCTTCTCAACTCGTGCAAAAGCTTAAACTAAGAACAAAAACTTACCCAATACTTGAATCCAAGGTTGTGTGCTTCTTGATTTGTTTTTCCTTGCAAAAATCGCTCAAGAATGCCCTAGGTTTTGCTTCCCCTTCATTTTCGTCTCCTTTGTTCCCTCTCTCTGTTTTTCTTTTCTTTTTTTTCTTTTTTTCTTTTTTTTTTTCACTTCCCACTTCCCACGTCTGACTTCTCCTTTTTTTTTCTTTTTTTTTTAAATTTTAAGTAAAGCCTTTCTTTTCTTATTTTATATATTTTTTTTAAACTTTCTAAAGCTTCCGCCGGAAGCTTGTTTTTTTTTTGTTTTTTTTTCTTTTTTTTTTTTTTTTATTATTATTATTATTATTATTATTATTATTATTATTATTATTATTATTATTATTATTACTACTACAGAAAGAAATAAGTATTACAAAAGTCATTTCCATGGCTTTCTCCACCATCTTCTCACTCATTTTCTTCCCAAAATTAGTGAAGTCTTCAAGTATAAAAGAGGGGAGATAGAGGATGAATGGACAACAAAGAGAGGAAAGGGAAGGAGTGAGATTGAGTTTGAGAGTGAAGAAATTAGTAGAAAGAATTAGAGAGAGAAAGTGATGAAATTGTAGAGAGAGATAGTGAATTTGAAAGGGAAAAGTAGAGTTTTGAGACAGATTTTCAAAAACCCAAGCTTCTGCTGTTGTCGCCACTACAGCCGGCATCGTGTTGTCGTCGAAGTCAAACTCGTCGCTGCACTTGCAAGCCCACTGCCACCGCCACCGTGCCGCCGTCGAAGTCACCCTCGTTGCCGCAATTGAAAGCCCACTACCGCGTCTCAAACTCACCACTGCATCAAAGCTACCCGCTGCCACGTTGAAGACCCGCTGCCGTGTTAAATATCTGCCGCCGCCGTCGAAGGTAAAGGTCGCCGCTCATATCTTTAAATCTGTAGAGCAAAAAAAAAAAAAAAAAGAGACAAAGAAGGGAGATGGATGCCAAGTCGTGGGGAAGAAGATGAAAGGGGAGTATTTAATAGGTGTGGGCCACATCTCTTTACAAAGGGTGAAAAGAAAGCATTAAAAGGGGTGGGCCCACCACTTTAAACCTATTTATTTGATGATTGACTTTTTTGTCTTTCTCCTCCTTTTAAACCACGTTTTCTTTATTTCTTTATTTCTTTATTTATTATTTTTTTTTTACATTTCTACTAAAAAGAATTAAAACATAAGACATTATTATGTCAATTCATTTTTTTTCCTCAAAAAACATTCTTATGTGTATATGCATGCATTTGTTTTTCTTTTCTTCCTTTTTTTTATGTTTATCATTTTTTTCTTCCCTTTTTACTCTTTTCTTTCATTTTGATTTTGTGATTTTCAATTAAAATTCTCATCCTAATTAATTGGCTTGTTTTGAAATTAACTTCAATTTACTCTAAAATTAATTTCATATTCAATTTTTTTTTTTGAAATTGAATTTCACTTCATAAAGCCAATTGAATTTGATTTGAAAATTTGAATTGGAGGTCAATTTTGTTTTTTTTTTAAAATAAGTTTTCAAAAGCTTTCGAAATATTAAATCATATTCTTCTTTACCACTTGTACTTGTTGATTTACATTTTGCCGTTAAAGTGTAACTTAACAAATGTGAGACAAAATAATTCATGTAGAGCCTATGACGGAGTTGAAATAATTTTCAAATTCTTGAGGTGGAGGATTTCTTTTAATTAAGAAAATTTTACATGATAATAAAGTCATGGGTTAACCCCACTCACAAATTTAAATCCTTACTTTATTTAAAGATAAGGTGAAATTAGTGAGACATTTAATTTTCAATTTTCATTTTTTTTTCAAATTCTATTTGTTTATTCTTGTTAAGACATGGACCTTCCCTACACACAGCTGACCCCCAAACCTAATTTTGGTTTCTAAGACCAATTTATTTTTTTTAAAACGGGTGACTAATCACACCCCAAGATGATTGGTGGCGACTCCAAACCTTTAGCCTCGAAAGAGACCCTTAGTAAAGGACGTCGGCCGCTCCGCGTCGCGATGACGTTGCGAGAATTATCACTTATAGACTTTGTTTAAAAAAAATCTATAAGTCATAGACAACTGATAGAATCCAATTAATTGAACTCTATTCGTGATAGACATTATTAATTAGAGTCTATCAGTGATAGACATTGATATCTGAGTTTTTGAAATTACACATGCATAAAAAAATTTGGAAATGAAACAAAGAGTATAAGAGTAACTTACTAAAGGATTGAAATTCCCAATTCAGTTACAGTGGAAGCAATTGGACCGTTCGTAAATTAATTTTGTTTCGCAAAATACCAATACATTGGCAAAAAGTTAAGCGGTGAAAAACATACCTCCATTGACGAATCTGAATACTTCAACAGACATCACCACGAGATCTTTCCCGCTATAACTCTGAGATTAGGAACGTAGTTGTGGGACTACCTAATCTTGAATGGGAAAAACTTTAGAGAGAAAAATCTCTCTAGAGTTCTTGAGTTGAGAGAATATGAGAGGGCCTTATGGTGGCGATATGTTGTAGTACCTAAACCCTAGGGTTAGTGTTCTATTTATAGGAGAAAAACCATGAATAAAATATTCATTTAAAATCAATTATTTTCATAACTGATTTAATCTTTTCCATAATTAATCAATTCCATGACCAATCAATTCCATAATTGATTAATCTTTTCCATAAATGATTGATCACTTCCATAAGTGATTAATCATTTCCATAATTGATTAATTTCCAATTAATTCTTTAATTAATTGATCACAAAAATATCATATATTTAATTTCAGGCCTTCTATTAGTTAATTAATTAACTATCAAATTAAATATCATATATTTAATTATTTCAGGTCTTCAATTAATTAATTCTATAATATGAATCAAATTCATATTAAAATTTGAACTCCTTCAAATTCTCTTATATCCTATAAATTTAATATGAATAAAATTCATATTAATATTTGAACTCCTTCAAATATTTATTTCTCTCAGTTTAATTAAATGTCATTTAATTTAAACTAAATTGAATAATTAATTAATTCATCTTCTAAATAAATATCATATATTTAATTAGACATATATTTGAACTCTTTCAAATATATCAATCTCTCAATATAATAAAGTTTAATCTCAAATTAGACTTTATATTTTAATGCATCACTATACATTATATTAATTTGTATCTCATACAATTAACTTAATTCCCAATATGAATTTGAACTATTCAAATTCTCTCAATATATATTTTTTCCTAATTACTCTTTACGAGCTAGCAGGGGGACCTAATGAACCTACAGATGAAAAGCTCCAATGATATGAGGTTAATAGATTAAACTCATTAATCAGGTTAACCAATATTCATTAACTGTGGGTAATTTCACTAAAGTTCCACAGCTGAACTCTTCTCACTGTAGAACATTTCTGCGTCCACGGATATAGACCTATACTGGTAAGTCAATCCTTCACAAGTGTCCGTAACTACAGCTGGGTCAAATTACCGTTTTACCCATGTGTTACATCTGTCTTCTTAAGTACTAGTGCTCCTCTAATGAACAACATGTTTATGGTCCAACCAATAAACAGAAAGTCCCTCTCGGGCCAGTGAGAGGGCGGGATCCCTTTGTTCAAGTCCCGGAGTCACCACTTAAGGGAACACTCATCTACTTCTCTTAGAAGGGGGAAGGAGTGAATTCCTTCTTGTGTTGTCATGTCCCCAGCCTACAACTCGGTCTTGTCCCCAAAAAGGAAGACATATTGAGTCGGCGTATTGGCCACTCTCACCCATGCTAATCAAAGGACAATCCCTCATGAGAAGGAGTTCATGACACACTCAGGATTAAGACTTAGTTACCTATGTCATCCTATTGAAATAGTAACCTAACTAGTTAATGGTGTTATATCTAGTGGTTTACCATTTCATGGTTCGGTCTTATGCAAACTCATTGCATAGTATACCCCTGCTCGCATGTCTACTACATGGACGCTTTGGATCAATACGTCTGTATAAAATAGAAAGCGGGTCGTATCACATAGTGTTACCAGGATAAGGTACCCAACCTTATCCTTGTACTATAGACCTTTTAGGTTGTTACTTGAACACTGATCCCCGTATGTCCCCACATACTAGTTCAAGTCACATGTAAACAACCTTGGATCTTAGTTTATTGGATTTGGGTCAAATTGTGCAGTATTTAACAATAAGACTTTATTGTAGAAACTCAATAACACTTTATTGAAACAAGTATACAATTTGTTTACATTCACTATCTACGAGTTTTAGGGCATAAAACCCAACACTTGCATCATTCGCCAAGAATATCTTCTCGTTCATATTTTGCCAATCCTCGGGATTTTGTAATTTCCAACGAACTAGTCTTGAGCCATTAACTTCAATATATTTTAAAAATTATGTAGTCTATCAATGATTGATTAATTGAAGTATAAATGAAAATCAACAACTTTCTAAAAATGGATTAGAACAGTAACGCCCCCAAACATCGGCCTAAACTAGGGAACATTACTAAATTTTTATCTAACGTCAACTTGATGCCCCAAAAATTTTGGCAGCATAACGACGGAACTATAGCTAACCAAAAATTTTAAACACCTAAAAACAGGAAAGACATTTCTAATCCAGATCACAAATTCAACTTCACTTGACAATATCCCAACCATACTCAATAAAATAAGAACTAACTTCAATTCTCAAATGAATATAATACGAGTCAGATCTCGTAACAAGTGGAGTTAATAAAGCCAACACGCCCTAAATAAAAGAAACCACAACTTAAGTCTATTACAACTCCCAAACGTGTCAAGAAATAACTATATCGATTTACAAACTAGTTAAGCAATAACTATATCGGTTTAACAAAATCCATCCAAAACTTGAATTAGCCTAACTAGATAACTAATGGTTTTTTCCTTTAAGCTTCCTCCTCATCATCAAGTCCAGATATGTTCGCATTGTTGGGTTTTATCCCCTAAAACTCGTAAATAGTAAATGTAACATTTGGCCGAACATTAATAAAACGATTTATCTTGTTCGTATTAAGTAAATCTTGTCTTATTCACCCTAATCCAATAAACTAAACATCCTAGGCTGTTAGTATGAGAGTTTTAACTAGTGTGTAGGGACATACGGGGATCAATGTTCAAGATACAACCTAAAAGGTCTATAGTATAGCGATAAGGTTGGGTACCTTATCCCGGTGACACTATGGATACAACCTGCTTTGTATTATGATACAAACACAATGATCCAATGCGTTCATGTAGTGGACATGCGAGTGGGGGTATCCTGTGCAATGAGTTTGCACAAGACTGGACCGCGAGATAGTTAACCACTAACTCTAACATCGTTAACCGGTTAGGTTCTATCTCACTAGGATGACCTAGGCAACTTGATCTCAATCCTGAGTGGATTATGGACTCCTGCTTACTAGGGGTTGTCCTTTGATTTGTATGGGTGAGAGAGGCCTGCACGTCGACTCAATAAAGCCTACCATTTTGGGGACAATATCGAGTGGGGAGCTGGGAACATAATCACACAAGATGGAATTCACTCCTTCCCGACTCTAGGGTAAGTAGAGGTGTGTTCCCTTAAGTGGTGTCTTCGGGTCTTGAACAATGGGTCCTACCCTCTCTATGGCACGAGAGGAACTTCTATTTGTTGGTTGGACCTCAAACAGGTTGTTCATTAGAGGAGCATTGGGGACTTAAGGACAAAGATGTAACCCAGGGGTAAAACTGTAATTTGACCTAGCTAGGGTACAACTACACGTGAAGGACTGACTTGTCGTTATTGGTCAATAACCGTGGACAGAGAAATATTCTGCAGTGAGAAGAGTGCAGTTGTGGGTCTTTAGTGAAGTGACCCACAGTTAATGAGTTTAGCCAAATTAGTCTCGTATCGTTGGAGCTTCTGATCTGTAGGTCCATTAGGTCCCATTGGTAGCTCGTAAAGAGACTTGAGGCAATTAAGTATAAATTCTAAATTGAAAGTGTTCAATTTATTTAGGGGATTTGTATAATGTATATTGATACATTATAATATAAAGTTTAGGGAAAAATACATTTTTCGTCCCTGAGGTTTGGGTTAAGTGACACTTAGGTCCCTGAGTTTTCAAACTCAACAAAAATACCCCTAAGTTTTGAGATAAGTAGCACTTTGGTCCCTGACGTCAATTTTTATGTTAAATCTTAACAGCTGCTGACGTGGCACTATTATTTTAATAAAAAAATTATATTTTAATTTTTTTAAATACAAAAATATTAAAATAATAAAATATTATTATTTTATCTTTTTTAATACTTTTCCCCTTTCTCTTTCTTCCTCTTCCCCACTTCCTTCTCCTAACTTCTTCCCAACTTCATCTTCTTCAACTCCGACTACCGGCTGCCGCCGCCGGCCACCGGCGATTTTTTTTTTTAATTTCTTTCTTCCCCTCTCTTTTCTTCTCTCTTCTCTTCCCTTTCTTCACGTTTTCTTTTTTTTTTTAAATATTGAAGAGGGAGAGGGAGGAGGCTCCTCCCTCCCTTTCCGGCGCCGGCGACGGGAGGGAGGAGGCTCCTCCCTCTCCCTCTTCTATATTTAAAAAAAAAAAGAAAAGAAAAGGTGAAGAAAGGGAAGAGAAGAGAGAATAGAGGAGAGTGAAAGAAAGAAATTTAAAAAAAAAAACTCGCCGGCGGCCGGCCGTCGGAGTTGAAGAAGATGAAGTTGGGAAGATGAAGTTGGGAAGAAGAAGTTAGGAGAAGGAAGTGGGGAAGAGGAAGAAAGAGAAAGAGGAGAAAAGTATTTAAAAAGATAAAATTGTTATAAAACGTGAAAAGCAATAAAACAACTTAAGAGAGAATTTGAGAGAGCAAAGTAGAGAGAAAAGAGAGAGCTAATGCTTTCATTCAAGTGTGTTTACAATGCTTCATACAACCCCTATTTATACTAATGCAATGGGGTAGGTTACAAGCTTCAAAATGCTGAAAATAGAAGAGGGTGAGAGTCTCTTGGCTATTCCTAAGGGAGTGGGAGAGTCATGGGGGAGAATGGCTACAATCATGGGTTGACTAAGACTAATAATATAATATGGATATCTAATATATACCTATATATACCGGGTATATATATTTACAACACTCCCCCTTAGATATCCATTGTATATGAAATATATGCCTCGTTAAAACCTTACTGGGAAAAACCCAATGGGAAAAAAAAAACCCTAGTGAAGGAAAAAGAGTACATTATATTTATATACATTAACAACTGCCTCATTAAAAACCTTGCTAGGAAAACCCAGTGGGAAAAAACCATAGCGAAGGGAAAAAGAGTGCAGTGTATTTACTCCCCCTCATGAAAACATCATTTGAGATCTCTGAGTCGTCGCATTCCAATGTTGTGCACCAACTTCTCAAAGGTCGCAGTAGGTAATGCCTTCGTAAATAGATCTGCCAAATTGTCTTTTGAAGAAATTTGTTGAACAGTGATATCACCATTTTCTTCAAGATCGTGAGTGTAGAAGAGCTTTGGTGAGATGTGTTTCGTTCTATCTCCTTTAATGTATCCTCCTTTGATTTGGGCTATACATGCTGTATTGTCTTCATATAACGTTGTTGGACAACCTTTGTTAGAGGACAATCCGCATGTTTCACAAATGTGTTGAGTCATTGATCTTAGCCATACACATTCTCGACTAGCCTCATGAATTGCCAGGATCTCAGCATGGTTTGAGGAAGTAGCTGTTATTGTCTGCTTCATAGATCGCCATGATATAGCAGTTCCTCCATATGCAAATAAATAACCTGTTTGAGATCTAGCATTATGTGGGTCAGATAAATAACCTGCATCTGCATAACCAACTAGATCAAAGTTTGATTTATTAGAATAAAATAAACCCATATCAATTGTCCCTCGAAGATAACGGAGGATGTGTTTAACTCCATTCCAATGTCTTTTTGTTGGAGAAGAACTATATCTAGCTAATAAATTTACTCAAAATGCTATATCAGGTCGTGTATTATTAGCAAGATACATAAGTGCACCTATTGCACTAAGATATGGTACTTCTGGACCAAGAAGCTCTTCATTATCTTCTCGAGGTCGGAAGATGTCTTTCTTTACATCGAGTGAACGAACTACCATTGGAATGTTCAATGGATGTGCTTTGTCCATGTAAAATCTCTTTAATATCTTTTCTGTATAAGTTGATTGATGAATAAATATTCCATCTGCTAGATGTTCAATTTGTAAGCCAAGGCAAAACTTTGTTTTCCCGAGATCTTTCATCTCAAATTCTTTCTTAAGATATTCTATTGCCTTTGGAAGCTCTTCAGGAGTTCCAATTATATTTAAATCATCAACATATACAGTAATGATAGTAAATCCTGACTGTGATTTCTTTATAAAAACACATGGACAAATTGGGTTATTTTGATACCCTTCTTTCAATAAATATTCACTCAGGCGATTATACCACATTCGTCCTGATTGTTTTAATCCATATAAAGATCTCTGTAATTTGATCGAATATAATTCTCTAGGATTTGAATTATATGACTCTGGTATTTTTAATCCTTCAGGGATTTTCATATAAATATCATTATCAAGAGATCCATATAAATATGCTGTAACTACATCCATGAGATGCATGTCAAGCTTTTTATACACAGTCAGACCAATTAAATATCTCAATGTTATTGCATCCACCACGGGAGAATATGTCTCCTCATAATCAATACCAGCCCTTTGCGAGAATCCTTGTGCAACAAGTCTCGCTTTATATCTTGTGACCTCATTCTTTTCATTTCTTTTTCTTACAAATACCCATTTGTATCCCACAGGCTTGACATCTTCTGGTGTCTGGACTACTGGTCCGAAAACCTCACGTTTTGAAAGTGAGTTTTATTCTGTCTGGATTGCTTCTTTCCACTTAAGCCAATCCTTTCTATGTCGACATTCTTCGACAGATTTTGGTTCATAATCATCATTTTCAGAAATGATGTCACAAGCAACATTATACGAAAAAATGTTATCAACAACTATATTGTTTCGGTTCCATCTTTTTCCATTCATTACATAATTTATCGAAATTTCATTATTATCCTCAGGTATTTCACCTTCTTCGATATTATTATGAGTAGTCACATTTAGGATTTCTTCTGGAATATCCACATTATCAATTACGTCATTTTGATTATTGACTACTTTTCTTTTCCGAGGATTTTTATCTTTGGAACCCATTGGTCTACCACGCTTCTGGCGTGTCGCAGACTCATTAGTTATGATAACTTGTTGTGTCGGGATATCAATTTTCGATAGTGTATTTGCAGCTGGTATATGTGACTTGGTCACTTTCTTAGCATCTGTAAATGCATCTGGCATTTGATTTGCAATATTTTGCAAATGAATTATCTTTTGAACTTCTAGTTCACATTGATTTGTACGGGGATCTAAATGAGACAATGATGCTGCATTCCATGTAATTTCATTTTCCAACTTCTTAATCTCTCCCCCTAATGTTGGAAAATTTGTCTCATTAAAATGACAATCAGCAAATCGTGCAGTAAATACATCACCCGTCAGGGGTTCAAGATATCTAATAATTGATGGGGAATCAAATCCAACATATATTCCTAGCCTCCTTTGAGGACCCATCTTAGTGCGTTTTGGTGGAGCAATTGGAACATATACTGCACTTCCAAAAGTTCGTAAGTGAGATATATTTGGCTGCTGGCCATAAGCTAATTGTATTGGGGAGTATTTATGATAGGCTGCTGGCCTAATGCGTATAAGCGATGCAGCATGTAAAATTGCATGACCCCATACAGATATTGGAAGTCTTGCTCTCATAAGCATTGGTCTAGCAATTAATTGCAGACGTTTTATAAATGATTCCGCTAGACCATTTTGTGTATGAACATGAGCTACAGGATGTTCAACACTTATCCCAATTGACATACAATAATCATTAAATGATTGGGATGTAAACTCACCAGCATTATCAAGACGAATTTTCTTAATTACATAATCAGGAAATTGTGCTCTTAACTTAATTATTTGAGCAAGTAATCTTGCAAATGCAAGGTTTCGACTTGATAATAAACACACATGTGACCATCTACTGGATGCGTCAATTAGAACCATAGAATATCTAAATGGTCCACTTGGTGGATTTATAGGTCCGCATATATCACCATGAATTCGTTCTAAGAATGCGGGGGATTCAGTCCCAACTTTAGCTGGTGAAGGTCTAATAATTAATTTTCCTTGAGAGCAAGCAACACATGACAATTCATTAGATTGAAGAATCTTCTGGTT
Source organism: Luffa acutangula (assembly GCA_036850905.1). Taxonomy (NCBI): domain Eukaryota; kingdom Viridiplantae; phylum Streptophyta; class Magnoliopsida; order Cucurbitales; family Cucurbitaceae; genus Luffa; species Luffa acutangula. The sequence goes on along the minus strand of CM072087.1, from coordinate 23,933,849 downwards.
CTTCAATGGATGTCCATGTGAGTTTTCAATAATCTTTCTCATCATTATTGACCCAGGATGACCCAATCGATCATGCCAAACAGAAAATATATCTGGATCATTGAACTTCAGGTTCATTATTGCATATGTTTCAATAACACGAATATGCGTGTAATATAATCCAGAGGAAAAGGCAGGCAACATTTCTAATATACGTTTTTCATGTGAGACCGTAGATATAATATAAAGATACTCTATATTATTCTTCTTATTAGCCTCTATATGATAACCATTAGCACGTATATCTTTAAAACTCAGTAGGTTTCTTTTTGATTTACTAGAGAACAAAGCATTATCAATTGTGAATTTCGTTCCTTTAGGCAAAATAATATTTGCTTTTCCAAAACCTTCAATCAAGTCTGCAGGACCTGATATTGTATTGACTTTTGCTTCTAGCATTGTCAATTCTGAAAAATATTTCCTACTTTTAAGGATAGTGTGTGTTGTTGCGCTATCTGCCAAACATAAATCTTCATTGTTCATCTTGGAGTCAATCAAATGTGAAATATTCATGTTTCTTCAAGAAAATAAAATAACACATAGTGAGCCTCAGAAAAATAAATTGAATATAAAATTGAACTTAATAAATAAGCATAAATCAAACATAAAGCGACATTCACATAATCTAATATAATATTTTTTTTTCTCATTTAATAATATTCATTTTCTCTTCAGGAGATTTAATGAGATTTGCAACATCTATTTCACATTTCTAAGATTAATTATCTCTTCAGGAGATTTTCAAAGTTTGCTTGCACACATGGTTTCAATTTTCGTACAACAGGTACAAAATTAATGCTATTAAACATTTTCTTTTAATAACCATATATGTGTGATTTTCCAAATGGTTCACGATGACCACTGGATGAGTAATTGCTTCTTCCTTTATTACTGATTATTGATCATGATCTCACCATAGACCATAATTATTCGATATTACAATATTCACTTCAGGGAATAATATTGAAACAATTCATTGAGATTCATGATTTTTCATCAAATGCTCATTTGATTGCTTTAATTTCAAGAAGACATGGTGTTTGCTCATCACAATATTAAAAACTTTCTTTCTCAATATTGTTACTACAGGAGCATATTCTATAATTGGAAAGAAAGATTAACAACATTATTCTTACCATATGCTCACTTATTTACAATCACTTATTGATTAAGATTATGCAACTACGAGTGCATTTAATTAAAGTGAGCATTTCTTAATTTAAACTTTTGCAACTACAGGCGCATTTAATCATTAACAATTCTTGATTTGAAATTATGCAACTACAGGTGCATTTAATCACACAAGTACTTCTTGATTTGAAATGGTGCAACTTCAGGTGCATTAAATCAAAATGGGCATTTTTATGCAACTTCATGTGCATAACATCAAAATTAACTTTAGAACGAACAATTATTTACTATATAAGTTTGCAAACTTTGTCATATGAGAATTTAAACTAATACATGTGTCTACCATGAATTCCAAAAGGTAATCAACATAAACAAAAATATTCAAACGTATATATGACATATACACAAAGAAATATCTCATATATGCATTCTAAAAAAACAGTAGGTAAACAACATATTGTAATATTTATCTAAGATATATTACAACATATATAACATGTTCTGTACATAAAGGAAATATGTACACTGTATGTATTAAATAATACACATGATATAAATTATACAAATGATCATGTGAAAATTATACTGGACAAAGATTACATAAACTAACGAGATCAATATACATTAGCTGATTAGCAAAACGAGCAATTTTAGTAGATGTATATGATTCAAAAATAAGATATATACATGGGTATATATGTGCATCATGTTTATCGAATATGTATAAACATTATAGATCATTACAATAATAAGGATGTAACATACTCTCAACATTTCAGTTATTGTAATTAACATACATATCATTGGCAAATATAGAATCACGATGTTAATATCATCATAAACAAACATGATACTTAATAATCTCATATAGTATGCACAATAATGAAGAACATGCTAATATTGCATAGAATATATGTTGTCAACGTTCAATACACAGTGTATATACGGGGTATATATAATACATACACACTGTATATATGAAACGTACCGAAGACAATTGCATCTAATAAAGATGAACCCTACCTTCAACCGAACAAAAATGGCAGAGACTCGTGCTGATAACGTGTTATAAAACGTGAAAAGCAATAAAACAACTTAAGAGAGAATTTGAGAGAGCAAAGTAGAGAGAAAAGAGAGAGCTAATGCTTTCATTCAAGTGTGTTTACAATGCTTCATACAACCCCTATTTATACTAATGCAATGGGGTAGGTTACAAGCTTCAAAATGCTGAAAATAGAAGAGGGTGAGAGTCTCTTGGCTATTCCTAAGGGAGTGGGAGAGTCATGGGGGAGAATGGCTACAATCATGGGTTGACTAAGACTAATAATATAATATGGATATCTAATATATACCTATATATACCGGGTATATATATTTACAACAAAAATAATAATATTTTATTATTTTAATATTTTGTATTTAAAAAAATTAAAAAAATATTTTTTTTATTAAAATAATAGTGCCACGTCAGCAGCTGTTAAGATTTAATAGAAAAATTGACGACAGGGACCAAAGTGCTACTTATCTCAAAACTCAGGGGTATTTTTGTTGAGTTTGAAAACTCAGGGACCTAAGTGTCACTTAACCCAAACCTCAGGGACCAAAAGTGTATTTTTCCCTAAAGTTTATGAAACTTTATAATATAATTTTTGATTTAATTTAAAAAATTAATTGTTGAGAGAAAATATTTGAAATAGTTCAAATATTTAAATATGAATTGGATTCATATTAATTTAAATTTAATAAAATGCTAAGATTAAATATGTGATATTTAATTGGGTAATTAAATAGTTATGGAATTAATTATTTATTTATTAAAATTAGATATGAATAAGATAAAAGATTTGAACTTATTCATAGATCTTTTTCTATTAGGAAAATGTTTTGGCCTTTACCTATATATAGGACCCCTGGAGTGGGGTGAAAGGCATCTCATTCATTCTACTTCTCTCAAAGATCTTTTCCAAAAGACTCCCACCAGTCTCCTGGCTTCAGTAGTCTTAGAGATGTACCAGTGTAACTGATTGGTAGTGTTCGCACAAGAAGGTTGCTGCGTTTTCGATCTCACAAGCAAGAAAAGGCGAATCGATCAAGGCTTCCCACGAAAGTAAGTTTCCTTTGTAAACCTTGATCACTAGGATCATCTAGATTAGATCTATACAATTATTTAGCATGTTTATAGTTGTTCTACAACACCTTAAATATAGTTTTATTGTTGTAATATTTTACAAATTGTATTGGTATTTCAATTAGAATTTAAGACTCTGAGTACGTTCTGTCCACGCGCCCACATTTTTCGCTGCGCCGAGGGCTCTCATCCCCTTCAATCATAACCTGCAAAACCTGGTGGTGGGTCAGTACAATAAACCACAGTACTAAGTAAGTGGCTCACACCTGAAGAGTCAACAAATAGGATACATCTGCAAAACAAGTAACATACTTTTCAACTACAATAACATGCTTCATACACTAGATGAACAACATAACCATGGTAATATACACAATTATGTAAACGTGCAACTAACCATGCACCTAACACATCAATTCTACACCATGCCATGCACACTCAATTTCCACTCACGCTACACAAGCTTACTCAACACTCGTAGCCCTCACAAGCTCTCTAAGACTGACTCCTTCGAGTCACGCCAACCCCTGACCATATTACCCAAGGCCTCGACAATCCTCTTGTAGGATTGGAATTTTCTAATTCTGTTAGCGGAAGCGAAGTGGGACCGTTCGTAGTTAATTTTGTTTCTACCAAAATACCAATACATTGGCAAAAATTTAGAAAACAATTATAAATCAATTTAGTAAGGCTAAGCATACAACTTTAGATTTAATCTAAAAGGGAGAAGCATACATACCGTCGTTGTCATCTCTAAAATATCAAGAACGCCTTTCTTGATTTCATGGGGACCAAGCGTCAACAATTGGGATGCCACCAATTGACCTCCCCTCTATAACTCGGAGATTAGGAACGTAGTTGTGGGACTACCTAAACTTGAATGGAAAAACTCTAGAGAGAACAATTCTCTTTTTGTGTTCTTGAGTTGAGAGAGTATGAGAGGAATGCTAGAATTAGACCTTAGGGTTAGAGTTCTCATAACCTTTCCTTTTATAAGTGAGAAAACCCTAATGTGATGTTAGGAAACAATCTTGACTGTTAGATCAAAATCAATTAATTAATTAATTAAAAGTTAATTAGATCTTATTTAAATGTAATTCTCTCACATAATATATAGTTTAATTAAACTTAATTAAATCACATTTAACTAATTCAATTCAACTAATCAATTAATTAATTAATTTTATAATTAAATGTCACCCATATTTAATTAACTACACATTAGAATCATATTCTTATTATTCCCTCATAGACTATAGTTTAATTAAATCTCATTTAATTTAAACTAAATTGAATAATTAATTAATTCATAATTAATTCATCTTCTAATTAAATATCAGATATTTAATTAGCCATATATTTGAACTCTTTCAAATATATCATTCTCTCAATATAATAAAGCTTAATCTCAAATTAGACTTTATATTTTAATGTATCACTATACAATCTATTAATTTCTATCTCATACAATTAACTTAATTCCCAATATGAATTTGAGCTATTCAAATTCTCTCAAGATATAATTGTTCCTAATTACTCTGTACGAGCTAGCAGGGGGACCTAGTGGACCTACAGATCAGAAGCGCCAATGATATGAGGTTAATTGATTAAACTCATTAACCAGGTTAATTAGTATTCATTAACTGTGGGTCATTCCACTAAAGACCCACAATTGAACTCTTTTCACTGTAGAACATTTTTTGTCCACGGATATAGACCTATACCAGTAAGTCAATCATTCTGACTTTCTTATAGCTAGGTCCAAATTCACCCCATAACATTAAGCCTCCACTCTTGAATTGGGATTAAAGGATGGCCTGTTGGCTATAGGTCAAACGCCCTAAGCCAATTTAAGAGTATAATTCTTACTCGTGTCGATTTGTGTGCTGATTTCCTCTTCACTTCACTTGGACAGTTACATAAGCCGTTTTGAGTTAAGAAATTCCAAGGCTAGCCCTAGATGCTTTATCGCGAGGGTCTTCTCTAGATGGATGAAAGTCGATTTCCATATGAGTTTTTTTTTTTTTTTTTTTTTTATCACCAATTGGTATCTGACTTCTTGTTTGTAACTAATTTAATATCCTACAAAAGAGATTGTTCTGGTTTTTGCCATTCTCTTTTCTTGTGTGAAATGACTTAGGTTTTAACCTCAACTACAAGTGTAGTTTACTATTTTGAAGTCTCCTGTGTGAGTGTTTTTCTCATTTAGCCATTTATGTGGCACCCGTGATAAGACAATAGGGTTGGCCTTGACCTCAAGTCTCTTAAATGTTGAAATATGAACTCCCACCTTCATTTGGTTATGGTCGGCTTTGAACTTCAGATGATTAGCTTCAGCTCTCGGAGGGTTAGTCTCGGTTCCATTTACTAACCTCCTCGGTCAACTTCTATTGCCTTTTGTTTGATAGGGAGTGCATATCTTCTCTTGCCTTTTGTTTGATAGGGTGTGCATATCCCTTCTTGCCTTTTGTTTGATAGGGAGGCATATCCCCTTTACCTTTTATTTGATAGAGAGGCATATCCCCTATGCAGCCCCCTTATCCAAGTAAAGTTTTATTTAAAACATAAAATATAATTGAGTAAAGAGGATAATACCTTTAAAGTTTGTGCTCGGCCTTGGCCTCAGCCAGGTGAGCTTGACTCAGATAAAGTGTTTGGACTCCAGCCAGATGAGGTGAGGTAGACTTGGTGGTCCAGGCTCATGCAATCTCATAGTTCAGGCTTGCATGATGGGCTCAAGCCAGATGAAGTGAATGAGGAGGTTGAGAAAATATGTCAACCCTCACGAAGATGAGCATCGACCTGATCATGCGTACACTGGATCGGGGAATGGGAATCGACCCGACCGTGCGTACACAGGATCAGGGAGCGAGCAGGTTGAGAAAGTATGTCAACCTCCGTGAGAGTGAGCCTCGACCCGACCATGCGTACACTAGATTGAGGAATGGGAATCGACCCGACCGTGCGTACACTAGATCGGGTAATGGGCATCGACCCGACCATGAGTACATTGGATCGAGGAATGGGCGTCGACCCGACCGTGCGTACACTGGATCGGAGAATAGGCTTCCACCTGACCATGCGTACATTGGATCGGAGAGCGAGGAGGTTGAGAAAGTATGTCAACCTCTGTAAGAGTGGGCATCGACCTGACCGTGCATACACTAAATCGGGGAATGGGCATCGACCCGACCGTGCGTACACTGGATCGGAGGATGGGTATGTTGGGTTTTATGCCCTAAAACTCGTAGATAGTGAATGTAAACAAATTGTATACTTGTTTCAATAAAGTGTTATTGAGTTTCTATAATAAAGTGTTATTGTTAAATATTGCACAATTTGACCCAAATCCAATAAACTAAGATCCAAGGTTGTTTGTATGTAACTTGAACTAGTATGTGGGGGCATACGAGGATCGATGTTCAAGTAACAACCTAAAAGATCTATAGTACAAGGATAAAGTTGGGTACCTTATCCTGGTAACACTATGAGGTACGACCCGCTTTGTATTTGATACAGACGTATTGATCCAAAACGTCCATGTAGTAGACAAGCAAGTGGGGGTATCCTATGCAATGAGTTTGCATAAGACCGGACCACGAAATAGTCAACCATTAGTTATAACACCGTTAACTAATTAGGTTACTGTTTCAATAGGATGACCTAGGTAACTCAGTCTTAATCCTGATTGTGTCATGAACTCATTCTCATGAGGGATTGTCCTTTGATTAGCATGGGTGAGAGTGGCCAATACGCCGACTCAATAAGCCTTCCTTTTTGGGGACAAGATCGACTGGGAGGCTGGGGACATGACAACACAAGAAGAAATTCACTCATTCCCTCTTCTAGGTGATGTAGATGAGTGTTCCCTTAAGTGGTGACTCCGGGACTTGAACAAATGGATCCCGCCCTCTCACTGGCCCGAGAGGGACTTTCTGTTTAATGGTTGGACCATAAACAGGTTGTTCATTAGAGGAGCGCTGGTACTTAAGGAGGCAGATGTAACACAGGGGTAAAACGGTAATTTGACCCAGCTATGATTACGAACACTCGTGCAGGATTGACTTACCGACATAGGTCTACACCCATGGACACAAAAATGTTCTACAGTGAGAAGAGTTCAGCTGTGGGTCTTTAGTGGAATGACCCACAGTTAATGAATATTGGTTAACCTGATTAATGAGTTTAATCTATTAACCTCATATCATTGGAGCTTCTGATCTGTAGGTCCATTAGGTCCCCTGCTAGCTCGTAAAGAGTAATTAGGAACAAATATATCTTGAGAGAATTTGAATAGTTCAAATTCATATTGGGAATTAAGTTAATTGTACGAGATACAAATTAATATAATGTATAGTGATGCATTAAAATATAAAGTCTAATTTTAGATTAAACTTTACTATATTGAGAGATTGATACAAATATATATCTAATTAAATATATGGTATTTAATTAGAAGATAAATTAATTAATTATGAATTAATTAATTATTCAATTTAGTTTAAATTAAATGAGATTTAATTAAACTATAGTCTATGAGAGAAAGAAATATTTGAAGAAGTTCAAACATTAATATGAATTTGATTCATATTAAATTTATAGGATATAAGAGAATTTGAAGGAGTTCAAATTTTAATATGAATTTGATTCATATTATAGAATTAATTAATTGAATGTCTCAAATTAAATATATGATATTTAATTGGGTAATTAATTAATTAACTAATAGAATGTCTGAAATTAAATATATGATATTTAATTGGTGATTAATTAATTAAACAATTAATTAATTGGAAATTAATCAATTATGAAAATGATTAATCAATTATGGAAGTAATTAATCATTTATGGAAATGATTTAATCACTTATGGAAGTGATCGATCATTTATGGAAAAGATTAATCAATTATGGAATTGATTGGTCATGAAATTGGTTGGTCATGGAATTGATTAATTATGGAAAAGATTAAATCAATTATGGAAATAATTGATTTTAAATGAATATTTTATTCATGGCCTTTCTCCTATAAATAGAACACTATACCTAGGGTTTAGGGACTACAACATAAGGCCACAAGAACGCACTCTTGGATTCTCTCTAGTCTCTCTCTCATATTCTCTCAACCCAAGAACTCTAGGGAGAATTTTCTCTCTAGAGTTTTTCCCATTCAAGATTAGGTAGTCACACAACTACGTTCCTAATCTCAGAGTCATAGCGGGGAAGATCAATTGGTGGTGTCCCAATTGTTGACGCTAGGTCCAAAATCAAGGAAGGTGTCCGTTGAAGTATTCAAAGTCGTCAACGACGGTATGTTTGCTTCTCTCCTTTAGATTTAGATCTAATAAATTTTGTATGCTTAGCCTTAAGTTTGTATAGAATTTGTTCTATGTTTTAACCAATGCAATAGTATTTTTGGATAAACAAAATTTACTACGAATCGGTCCCAATTACGCTTCCGCTTTAACAGAATTGGGGAATTCCAAATCCTTACAATTGGTATCAGAGTCGATCGTATATTTAATTTCGTTTCTCTAAAATTAACATTGGTTCAATGGTAGGTATTTTAATTTCATATATGTGATATGTGGTTTAATTTACAAAATTGATTATTTTGGCATATTTATTGGGATTAGATTTATACTTTTGATTAGATCAATTGTAAATGCCAAAAAGGAAAAGATTTGAAACCAAGATATGTCATGGATTTAAATTATTGTAATTTAAATTGCTTTTAATTCCTTAGGATATGCCAAATATGTCGGTCAATTTTTGTAGTTTTAATTTAATTATGCATGTGATGTATGTATTAAATTAGTTGATTGTTGCATAAAGTATGTCATTTAGCTTAAAATCCCACCATAGGTTAAGCATATTCATGCATATTTATTATTATAAATGTTATAATGTATGAAATATGTATGAATTTTATTTTCATGAGTATTTAATATAAATTGTTATGATTAAATGGATGAAAATTGAGAACTATTGAGCATGAAATTACTTTAGTAAAGAATATAAAGAGTTATATTTATGAAAGTAATTTATATGCTTATTTATTTTCATGACAAATTAATATAAAGTGTTATGTTAATGTATGAAAATGTGAATGCTTATTTTAATTTTCTTGGGTAATTAATTTAAGAGTTAGATTAATTGAAGAAAATTAATTTGCATTGAGCATGAAATTACTTTAGTTTAAAAATATAAAAAGTTATATTTATGAAAGTAATTTATATGCTTAGTTATTTTCATGAGCTATTAATATAAAGTGTTATGTTAATGTATGAAAATGTGAATGCTTATTTTAATTTTCTTGGGTAATTAATTTAAGAGTTAGATTAATTAAAGAAAATTAATTTGCATTGAGCATGAAATTACTTTAGCTTAAAAATATAAGAGTTATATTTTATATTAGTAATTTACATGCTTAATTTTCATGAGCTATTAATATAAATGTTATGTTAATGTATGAAAATGGTAATGCTTAATTTTAATTTTATTGTATAATTAATTTAAGAGTTAGGTTAATTAAAAGGAAATTAAATTGCATTGAGCATGACATTACCTTAGATTAATATAATTGTTATGTTTATGATATGTCATGTATGCTAATGTATGGTTTTATAAATTAATTAGAATTTGATTGTTAATTTATTCACCATAGTAGCATATTATAGGGTTAATTCATTAAAATTTATAATAGTTATAATATTAATGAATAGAAACCATTAATCTATAACAAAGAATTGCATGCAAACATAGGATCTTAGGATGAATGAATTAATTTAAAATGTTTAAAATTAATTAGACCTAAGATCACATTTCTAATAGGATTAGAATTATTCTTACTTAGAATTAAAATTAGTTATAATTGACTAAGTAGGAAAAACATTGCTATGATTATAAGGGAACTCCACCGGTAAAGTTCTGTCTAAGGTTGGGGGTATTTAAGCTGACGGTTTACGGAACACCTCCTACCTTGGAACTGACCTGGAATACCGGAGTTGAATTAGTCATAGCTAAATGTTAGCATGCAATGTCACTAGGTTTGTTAAAAGTGTTTAATGCACCTAGATCTTTAGAGTAAAGACCTTACATTACTGTGGTTATAAGGGAACTCTCTCGGTAAAGTTCTGTCTAAGGCTGGGGGTATTTAAGTTAACGGTTTACGGAACACCTCCTACATGGGAACTGACTCGAACCTTGAGTTGAATTAACCATAGTAATGTTAACTTGCAATGTTGGGTTTATTAAAAGAAATTTAATTCACCCAAAACATTGTGGTTGAATCCTTTCCATAATTGTTATAATAGGATCAGACTTAGATAGATTGACTTAGCCAAATTTTATCTAAGTTAAACAACCCTAAATTAACCTTAGGATATTTTCAGTGGGAGGAAAATTACAAAACGAGATTTAAATCAAGTTTTGCTCCTACGTCCCTATATTCACAACGTGAGGTTCATGCTCGGCTTCGAGTCGCTGATAGCGAGCATAGCTGGCTACTTTTACTTATTTAATTTAGCTAGTCTTTTATGGTGTTTGGGCCATTTTATTGTGCTTTATTGTTTATTTTGTAGGAAATGGTTGATTGGAACTATAATGCAATATCAGAGTTAATCGGGTGCTCGGGGCGTGAAAAGATGCAAAGGAATGAAAAGAGTAAAAGTGGAAAAAAGTCAAATCTCGGTCAACAGCAGGATAGCGTCGAGACGCTAGCTCTTGAGCGTCTCGACGCTCACATTCCATATCAGATTAGGCGCGTAAAGCTTACAGCGTATAAGAGGCAGCGTCGCGACCGTTTTTCCTTATTCAGAACGCGCGTATAAGAGGCAGCGTCGCGACGCTAAGACGAAAAATCAGAATAAAAGCTTATTTTCGGCTAGGTTTTTAGGGAGTTCGATTGGGGACTTTAGAGAGCCGTAAAGAGGACAGAATAAAGCACTTGGAGGCTGAAACCAAAGGGAGAGACTTGAAAATCAACCCATTGTTCGTGGGGATCGTGACGGGGACGTCGGGACTCGGCCTACATTGAGTTTTCTTTTCCCTTTTCTTCCTTTAGTTAGATTTATGGCTTTCACATGTTTAGTTGAGCTTGTATTTACATTCATGAGTAGCTAAACTTGTAGCTTAGGGATTGATGTAGTTGATTAAGTTTATGGATTGATTTATGGTTTAAGTTGTGCAATGTTATTGTGTTTGTAATCTTGATTTAATGCTTTCAATTAATTGGTCATTAGTTGGATGATTTAAGTTTCGAATCTAGCCCGGGAGAGGGGATTTGATCTAGACTTGCTCAAGATTGCATGAATAAAGTTTACTTTCTAATTCATGACGGTTTTAGATTAACTTTAGAATTGGTTTAAAGATCTCATTGCCTTGCATATTAATAAACTTAGATAGGGATATCAAGTTGGTTAATTTGCATGAGAATCAATTATACTCGGGAGAGGTAGTTGTGATTGAAGGGTCTTTGGCTCATAATTTCATTGTGCATAATAACTTATTCTTTAAAATCAATCCTAAACGAAATCGGCGATATCAATTCCCTAAGTAGTTTTCCCAATTGAAATTCCATACTTTTTACTTGCTTTGAGTTAGTTTTCATATCACCTATTTATCACTTTTTGATCCCTAAATAAAATTGGGCAAGATAATTCACAATACTTGATTTGCTTAAAAATCCAATCCAGAGGACGACATTCGAATTTACTATTCATTATATTATTACTTAACCCGTGCGCTTGCGGTAGGAAAAGTCCACATCAGTCGCCTTAGGAGCGACCTCCCTTCGGAAAGTGTTTGCATGGATCAATAACAAGGTGAATGGGAAAAATGTCTAGAGTAAGTGGGAGCGGGACATGTGTCAACGTATCCCTCGGTCTCCGCCCCTAGTTCACACCGTGAGAGTCTTACGATCCGCCTGCAGGTTGTCCTGGCGCAACCATCCCTTCGGAGGGCCTGATCATAGGATTCGGAACATCGTGAACTCCTGAATAGGATAGGAACTCTTAGGCTAATTACCAACAGTTGTCTTTCCCTTCGGTAGCCTGTTGGTGCGTGCCTCTAAGATATGAAAGTGGGAGGGTTACACTTACGGGAATGAGTTAAACGTGTTAACTAATCCTTGACCGAACAACGGTAACTAAATGCTAACGTAATATGAGTTATTCTGGTGTTAGAGTTTGGTTGAGGTTGTCTCAATTCAGAGGAGGAATAGCTGACCACCCTTCGGTGGCTGTTGTTCTAAACCTTTGAAGTATCGTTGCAAAAACTAAATCAATAGTTTTATAGGGTTTCTTTGATTGCTTATTTGTTTTTGTAGAATTTGATTGGATTATTTGTGATGGGTTAGTACGATTAATAATACAAGTAATTTGTTACTTCAGCAATTATATAATAATTTTATGTGTATTGTCTTACGTCATTTTATAAATAACGGTAATACAACAAGCTTAAACGACAAATTGTGGTAAATAAGTCTAGTATTATTCTTAACTGAGGAATGTCCTCATGTCCCATATGTTTAATTCATTAAGAACTGTTCTTGGTGAATATGACATAGAACCTTGCTTAGCAAAAGAGGACTTGTTCAAGACCATAATTTTCATTTACCAGTCTTGAAAACGTGATCAGTGAAGAATAGTGATTCTCCCTGAATACTTGATTCAAGAGCCACAAATCACGTGTGTTCTTCTTTTAAAGGAATAAGTTCCTGGGAACAACTTGTTGCTTGTGTAATAACTCTCAAAGTTAGAATTAGAGAGGTTATTTTGGCTATAGCAGTGGGAAACATTAAGTTATTTTTCTCAGTGGGAGAAAATACATATTATTAGATAATGTGTATGTAATTCCTAAGATCAAAAGAAATTTGATTTTTGTGTCTTATTTGCTGGAACAATGTTACTCTTTACCTGTTTCTGCTAACGCAATTTTGTTTTAAGAAAGAGAGTTGACATTTGTTTAGCTTTACTGAAAAGTAACCTAAATATTTTAAGACTAATCAATAGTAAAGCAGTCATGAACACTGGGTTGTTTAAGACTGCTATTACTCAATGTGAAAAGAGCCAAAGGATTTCTCCTAAAGGAAAATATCTTTCTTTGGTTCTAAGGTAGACCATATTAATCTCAATTTGATTGGGAGATTGGTCAAGAGTGAACTTCTAAGCGAGTTAGAAGATGACTCTCTACTACCTTGCAAGTCATGCCTTGTGGGCAATATGACTGATAGGTCTTTTACTGGAAAAGATCTAAGAGCCAAAGAGCCCTTGAAGCTTGTACATTTGGATCCTTGTGGTTCAATATGTTAAAGCAGTGGGAGGGCATGAATAATTCATCTCTTTTAGATGATTATTCAAAGGTATGAGTATCTTTACCTAATGCAACTTAAGTCTGAAGCTCTTGAGATATTTGAAAGGGCTTAGGACTGAAGTTGATAACTTGTTAGGTGAGATGATAAAAACACTTCCATCTGATCAAAGTGTTGAGTATAGGGATTTGAGATTCCAGGACTATTTGATAGTACATGGGATCACACCCTAAATCTCATTTAGGAGAAATAGAACCCTATTGGATATGGTTCATTCCATGTTGAGCTATGCTCAATTGTCTGGCTCGTTTTGGGGTCATGTAGTATTGACTGCATTGCATATTGTAGTAGGCAACCCCAAAGGAAACGAGAAGTTGATACTTCTTCAATTCACAAGAGAATAAAGAATTTGAATCGACAAATGCTAAATTCTCAGAAGAAGTCCACATAAAAAATCATAAACCACAAGAGTAAAGTCAGTTTAAGTAAGTTAACTAATGAAGCTACAGTAACATCCACAAGAGTTGTTGATGAGGCTGACTGTTCAACAAGAGTTGTTGATGAGGTTGACTGTTCAACAAGAGTTGTTGATGGATCAGTGCATCTAGTCAGTCACATCCATCTCAGTAGTTGAGATTGCCTCAATGTAGTGGGAGAAATAAATATTTGAAGAAGTTCAAACATTAATATGAATTTGATTCATATTATAGAATTAATTAATTGAATGTCTCAAATTAAATATATGATATTTAATTTGATAATTAATTAATTAACTAATAGAAGGTTTGAAATTAAATATATGATATTTAATTGGTGATTAATTAATTAAAGAATTAATTAATTGGAAATTAATCAATTATGAAAATGATTAATCACTTATGGAAGTAATTAATCATTTATGGAAATGATTTAATCACTTATGGAAGTGATCGATCATTTATGGAAAAGATTAATCAATTATGGAATTGATTGGTCATGGAATTGGTTGGTCATGGAATTGATTAATTATGGAAAAGATTAAATCAGTTATGAAAATAATTTATTTTAATTGAATATTTTATTCATGGTCTTTCTCCTATAAATAGAACACTAAACCTAGGGTTTAGGGACTACAACATAAGGCCACAAGAATGCACTCTTGCATTCTCTCTAGTCTCCTCTCATATTCTCTCAACCCAAGAACTCTAGGGAGAATTTTCTCTCTAGAGTTTTTCCCATTCAAGATTAGGTAGTCCCACAACTACGTTCCTAATCTCAGAGTCATAGCAGGAAAGATCAATTGGTGGTGTCCCAATTGTTAACGCTTGGTCCAAAATCAAGGGAGGTGTCCGTTGAAGTATTCAGAATCGTCAACGACTGTATGTTTGCTTCTCCCCTTTAGATTTAGATCTAATAAATTTTGTATGCTTAGCCTTAAGTTTGTATAGAATTTGTTCTATGTTTTAACCAATGCAATAGTATTTTTGGATAAACAAAATTAACTACGAATTGGTCTCAATTACGCTTCCGCTTTAACGGAATTGGGGAATTCCAAATCCTTACAGGGTATCGACCCGACCGTGTGTACATGGACATCGACCCGATCGTGCATACACTAGATCGGGGAGTAGGCATCTACCCAACCATGCGTACACTGGATCGGGGAGTGGGCGTCGACCCGACCGTGCGTACACTGGATCGGGGAGCGAGGAGGTTGAGAAAGTATGTCAACCTCCGTAAGAGTGTGCATTGACCTGATCGTGCCTACACTAGATCAAGGAGTGGGCATCGACCCGACCGTGCGTACACTGAATCGGAGAATAGGCATCGACCCTACCGTGCGTACATTGGATCAGGAAATGGGTATCGACCCGACCGTGCGTACACTGGATTGGGGAGCAGGGAGGTTGAAAAAGTATGTCAACCTTCTAAGATTGGGCATCGACCCGACCGTGCATACAATGGGGCGAGGACTCGGAGAGGTTGGAGATATGGAGGATTAGCTTCGGCCAGAATCAATCCTATCTCAGCCACACGTGGTACATCCTGTGGAAAAATGTTTAGCGTTTCCATGTCGCATAACTCTCCCTTATTTGCATTTGTGGGCGTTGGTCTCCTATGGGTCAGCCTCAGCTCCTTGTATGTCGGCTCTGTCATTTTCAGTGAGACCTTCAACATCATCATTCTTGAGCGTTTGTTGACTCGGCTAAGGTCAGTCGAGTGCCTTGGAAAGTATAGGTTTTTCCACCCTTCCAAGAACATTTTGTTGGCTCAGCTAATCGGGCTTTCAGGAGCTCCATTTTATCTTCTCGTGAAATAACGTTAGTAGATAGCATTATGTAGATATGAGAAGAAAAAAACCAGTCATTGATAAAAAAATATAAGTATATTGCAAGTAGCTTACAACTTATGAACAGTTTAATAAATAGAATTACATAGGGTAAAAAATGTATCAAAATTCTCATAATTACAAATTGACCTATAATAAATTGGAATAGATAGAGAACCACAAGTAGACAACCCCATATGACTTCTTGGTTAACTTTGATGAAGAAAATAAGATGTAATAGTCTATATCATTGTATACGGCCAATGAAGAACAAACTATTAACATTTAGTATTCCAGGTACATTTAAGAAATATACAAAATGAAGATGTTTTACACGAAATGATCCTCATATTGAGATTAGACTAGATATAAATATAAGTAAGATTCTAGTCAAACCAGCTTTTAGATTCAAAGATGAACTAATAAAAGGTTGCCCTTTATTGTGCAGGGAACAAAGGAGATTCAAGACATTAATATTATTCCTCATGTTGAAACAATCATTAGAAAGAGCAAGCTTAGAAATCCTCAAAAGAGTGTAAAGGAACACAAAAATTTAACCTATACCACATACCGTGTAATGAACCCATATCTATATGTATAGTGAAATTCAACCAAATGATTCTAAAGACCAAAACTTAAAATTCCTTGGGATTATAATGCAAGAATTTCACCACATGTAGTTATGGGAAAAAACCCATTACTGACACACAAACTTCTAGCACAGATTAACTATTTGAAGCTTTGCATTGGGGATCGAATGCCAAACTTCAATTCTATGATAAAGTAATTTTGGTTTCCATGTGATATCCTGAAGAGTGTCATGCAACTTCCAAAAATACTCAACTGGCTTTTAAGCTGCAGAATAATGAATTTGTCCAACCCCAACAATAATTTTTAAGAAAATTATCGGATCAAGCAAATACACAAAAATATCAATTAACTATTATGACAAATTTAATAAGCAACAGTCATGGAGGTAGCAGGATTTTAGAAGTATAAAATCCAAATGCAGCAGAAAATGAAATTAGAATCCACTTCAGAAGAAAACGAAAAAACATGGTAAAAATCAAGCTTAGAAAGCTAACAAGGTCGAAGGGCAACACGTGTTTACCAATAAGGTCACTTTGGATACAAGCAACCAACTTCTTCTTGCGTTCTTGCATTTTTTGTTGTTGGGTACACTACCACAGGTTTTCTCAATTACTTGATTGAGGATTCGCTTTAGTCTCGTTCACCTACTTAGTGTCAAAAAGGCTTACCGTGGTCAGCCTCGCTTACCTTAGGAGAACCACCAGAACTCAAATTATTGAGTACTTTCGAATCCACATTGGACGATGACTTGTTGGGCGCAAGCGGTCACTACAACAAATTTGGGCTTAGATGTCAGTTCTGCACCGTTATTAAACCCCTATGATCACGGATTTCAATCCGTTGTTGTTCTGGGTGTGATCTAACCCCTACGATCACGGATTACAACAATAACGGTTTAAAACCGTCATCAAACGCATCCGTGATCTTTCATGTATAATCACGGATTACAACAATCACGGTTTAAAACCGTGGTTGTTTTGGGTGTGATCTAACCCCTACGATCACGGATTACAACAATAACGGTTTAAAACCATGGTTGTTCTGGGTGTGATCTAACCCCTTCGATCACGGATTACAACAATAACGGTTTTAAACCGTCATCACACGCCTCCGTGATCTTTCATGTACAATCACGGATGACAACAATGACAGTTTAAAACCGACATCTTTGTCGACCCCTACGATCACGGATTACAACAATGACAGTTCACAACCGACATATATGACTACATTAATGACAGTTTTAAAATGACATCTTTCCTCATATACCACCTGCAACATATATTTATTGCCATATTTCCAATCCCACATCCTGAATACCTATTATTGCAATGCAAAATATTTTAATTGATCCAATAATCTACAGATATTTAAAACGAACATTGAAGAACAATATTCAACCCAACCACAACAATTGAGAAAACATCAAATATGACCTTTATTTCATTCGATCCAAAAAACTCCAAACGTCACAATACAATATCCAAAACCACTAAATTGTTCCAAACTATATAGTAAACTAAGAGATTTACAAAAAGAATAAAGGAAACAACTAACTACCACTAAATTGTTGTCCATTCAAACTACCACCTATATATATGTCTTGAAAACCCTATCCATATGATCCTATATCGTCTAAAAGGAAACAACTAACTACCACAATGATGAATTTACTTCACATGAAGTTTGACACATGTGAAGCCCATTCAACTCGCACCTCGTCCAGCTGTTCTTGTGTGAAGGGATTCTTAGTATTAAACTGTACAAAAAAAGAGAAGATAGATATTACTATTATATTTAAGGAAAAGTTTGTCTAACCGTATATATAATACACAAGTCTAAGTTTATAAATATCCAAAACTTACGAGAGCAGTGATGGGCTTCTCTGGATTATGTAGAATTTCTCTCATAAACTTCATCACGTAGTACCCGCATTCAACGCAAACCTTGTTGACGAGGACACTTTAAAAAAAAAAAAAAACTCATAACAGTATTTAAAATATATTCAAAAACTCATTTGCATAGTATTAAAAATTTACTACTTACCTTTACAGGTATCCAAGAAGTCTTTCGTTGTTGCTTCGATGTACTTTGTGCCATACAAACCCTCAATGCTCTATATATATGAAGTTAAAAAGAGATTAAACATACAAAAGAAATACTTATAAGTAATGAACAAACTATACGAGTGCATATATACTAGCTTAACAAATAAACTTACGTGTTTATAACATGTTTGATGTCATCCAAGAGACTAGGATGTAAGGAGTCCAATATATAAACGGTATTGTCACTTACATTCACAACACACAATACCCAATGATACCTATATCAAAACCAAAGAAATAAAATTCAATAATTACCAACTATCAAAACTTGTTTAAATCTAACAAACATTGATATATATATATATATATATATATTTTTACTCTTACCCAGGATTATATGGAAGGAGTACCATTTGCCCCGGTTGTACTGAAGAAAATACGGTAGTTAAACTTTCCTTGGTCCCAAAGACCGGTGCAATGTCGTTTGAGTCAACGATCTTAAACATGTCTAGTTTACCAGTATCCTTAAAATGCATCCAAAGGAACCTGTAGCATGCTTATATAAGACTATATACTATTAAATAAATGTAAATGAAATTATAATATTATTAAAATAGTATACTTACGCAATATATACCAATACACAAGTATTTGATATCTCGACCATGCTACAAAATTGCATTATATCATCGGGCATGAGAAAAATTGTTTTGTCTGCTCCAAATATCCTTTCGTTGATGGGCACTCGCATCGAATCACCCTTGCCTAGCTTTTCAGCATAGCGATACAGTAATTTGATAGAGGGAGGTGTGGTTGCCGAATTAGGAAATGAGTGTTTTATCACTGTTTTATGTTTCGAGTCCTATAAAAAAAAGTTAAAACACAATATATTAGAAATGTGATATTTATAGGGCATTGACACACAATTGAAATTAAATATATTGTTCGAGAGAAACATACCTTATCTTTATATAGAGCAACCAAAGCACGAGGCCAAGCAACTGCAGCACCTATAGAGTGAGAGAGAAACTCTATCTCACCTTTCACTGGAATTGGAATGCGAGGGTTCTCTTGTCCGACAATGATCATGTCAACAAAAACTTTGGCATTGTGTTTTCCTAGGAGAACTCCATTGACCATCTCACTCGCCTCACTTTCGAGCAGTGTGCCCGTTGTAACAATGTTAGATATCGAGCCTACAGCTAATTTGCATGGTTTTCCCTTCACACAAAATAAAGAAATTGATTAGTATAATGAAAAAATAAAAGTGTTCCAACTATAACGCCCCAGGATTCATTAAGACTATTCAAGTGCTTCGAAAATTTCGGCAGCATAACGACATACATAGGACTAAACCAATTTTTTTATAACACCTGTTCAATGAGAAAACACACTTCTAAGATCGCCAAACTCAACCACACACCGCTACAACACCATAGACAAATCTAGAACATAAACAAAACTTCAAATCATAAGCATCCCAACAGAGCTAACAACTAAATGTAAGACTCTAACCTATCAGAAGAATTTAGAAGAAAAATGTAAATATATAATATAATATCAAACAAGTTTACCTTTGGCGACTCTGGTTCAGGCACGACGATTTTGTTTTTTTCTTGCTGATTTCCTTTGTCACTTTTTTGAACGACTTGAGTACTCACCGACAAAATCTCCTTGACATGTTCAGTCTTTTGAGTATTGACAGGTGAGATCTCTTTCACTTCTTCAGTCTTTTGATCACTCACACGTGAGATTTCTTTGTCTTCAATCTTCGTTAATTGAGTACTTTGAACTGACGTCGATGAATCATTCGCCAACTTCGATTTAGATCGCACAACATTGAAGTACGAATATGGCGACACAAAATCCCCTACTCCTCTGACACGGCCAGCGTGTTCAGGTGTCCCGAGTGCTTCAGTCAAAATATCTTTGTCTGGGTTGCTTTGTTGTAATTCATCCTATCACAGGTAAATAAATGGTATGAAATTTAGTATTTATAATAACCACACATAATATATATTAGGGAGGTGTATACTCACAATTCTACGTGCCATCTCACGTGTGGAATCATTATCATAATCCTTTGTCTTTTTGTCCAATCTCGCGGCTTTCCATAAAGTCCCACGATTGACTACCTCCCCAGCAGATGTCAGTATTCAAATATAATTTTATGAATATTTATACCATCTAAACAGTACATTTCGTATTGTTATAAACACTTACCATCTCATCCGCCAACTTCGCATATCCTTTACGCGATAGATGGTGATTATATTTACTCATCGCTCTTCGCTCTTGTTGTTCATTTCTAAGTTTCTATAGCGATGAAAAAAAACATGTCATAAATGAAATATCCCATAATACAATGTTATGTAAATCTATATCACATTACCTGAAATTCTTCAAATAACCTGGCTCGAACAAATGCATCCCAATCAGCCTGTGGAATGTGATTATACCTCTGTGGAGGATGAGCCAAACAAGATGGTTGGTCTTTAAATGGGATGACATACTTTCTGGTCAACGTACACTTGAATTTTCTCCACTTCGTTCCCGCTGATTGCAATAAACTGTGTTTTGAGCGGGGATCGACGACAAATGCCATCTACACTCATAATAAATGTAACAAAATTAATCCAACAAACCACATATAACCAAAATAATCTACTGTAACACCCTAGATCTTGATTTTAACTATCTGAACTAAAAATTTCGACAGCATAATGACGTTCGTATAGCTAACTCAAAATTTTTTCATAACCTGTTAAGAATGAGAAACACACTTCTATATTCAAGACCACTCAACTACAAATCCTACAACAAAGCTTTCCAGATCTCGCATCAGATAAAACTTAGAAAAACAGAAAAGATCTATTATTCACAAACCAATTCTATTATTCAACTACCTCAATGCATTCAAATATTCTGTTCTTCAGATCACGTGGCACGTGTCTCCAGTGATCGTACGTGATGGGGATTTGATTTCGCACAAGAACCCCGAGATGACTTTGCAATGATGTGGTGTTCGCTCCGATAGGTTGCCTTTCGTAATTATATCTAATGACAAGTCTCTCGCCCGCATCCCTAATGCGTGTTAGATGGCGTATGGTCGTAGCACCTCTAGGAACGAATCTCCTATCAAGCTGATCTCCTTCATCGCTGCTGCTTCTACCAGAGGAGTCCATGATATAATCTATACATAAAAAACAACAATCATATTCAGAAGTATGAAAGTAATATGATAATAAATAAAAAAAAAAGTGCGTGAAAAACAAACGAAGAATACACAATATAGTCTTAACCACATAAATTTAGTGAAAATGTTAATTTTTTTCAATCCATGTACCGTCACAATCGACTCTGGTAAACAACGTTGAGTCTTCGTTCATATCATTGAGTGTGGTAATATTAGGCATTGATTTCAATAAACCATAACAATCAAGAGCAGTGTCTCCCAATTCATCATCGTTTGACTCGTCTTCATGATCTCGTTGAGGTGGAGACAACACAACAGACCAACTAGGATTCATAGGATCATTAACATAAAACACTTGAGTTGCTTGAGTTGCCAAAATGAATGGATCTGATTTATGTCCTAATCGATTAAAATCCACTGTTGTAAATCCAAGTTCATCTATCTTGATGCCCTTGTTGTTGTCCACCCAGTCACATTTTAACAAAACAGTTGTGAAACCATAATAGTTTAACTCCCAAATTTCTTGAATTATTCCATAGAAAACCATATCTGAGATAATGGGATTTCTATCTTTAGCACTGGAAATTTGCATAGTGTTAGCAACTAAGCTAACACCACTATTTTGGACATTCCTTATTCGATCACGTTCTTTTGTATGATATCGACGACCATTCACCATATAACCGGCATATGTGGATACATCCGGACGAGGGCCATTAGCTAACCACCTCAATGTAGATGAGACATTGTTGTTTGGAATTTCAACGGCAAGTAGGACCTGTATTGTTTTCGTTATAATAAAATAATAATATATATCTGATCTTTACGTAGAAATAGTATGAAATAAATTACGAATTGATACCCTTTCTCGTGTCCAGTTTATGAAGGTACGATTGTGCTCATCTTGCAACCATTTTGGATTCCTTGACTTGGTTGGATTAATTGTTTTCAAAAACTTCTTGTGCTGCCTATTGCAATGATGTATACATATATATCACACGCATGTGTCAGTACAATCACATATCACTTGATGTTTGAAATAAAGTTAGTAAAATAAGGGTGTATATACGTACTCTATAAATGGAAGCACCTCGTCTGTGTTTTCTAGTACATAAAGGTGAGCTTGATCCAACTGTTGTTTATCTGGTCTGATATAAGTAGCAGTTGATAATGGTCTGCTAGTACACGAATCATCTTCTTTTAAACTTGAGCCCAAACCAATTGGATGCATACCAGATACAAATTCAGAACAAAATTCCATGGCTTCTTCAATGATATAACATTCACCTATACATCCTTCCGGTCTGTTTTGTTCCTAACATAACCTTTTAATACTTTCATGTATCGTTCAAAAGGATACATCCATCTTAGGAAAACTGGCCCACACAGTTCTACTTCTCTCACTAGATGCACTGTACGGTGCACCATAATAGTGAAAAATGAGGGTGGAAAATATTTTTCTAACAGACACAGAGTAACTACTATTTCATTCTGCAACTCATGGAGCTTCGATGAATCCACCACTTTATTGCATATAGCGTTGAAAAAAAAACATAACCGAATAATGGCATACCTCACATGCTTCGGTAAGATCCCACGAATTGCCACAGGAAGCAACTGTTGCATGAGAACGTGATTGTCATGAGATTTGAGACCATAAAGCTTCAAATCTGTGAGTGACACAAGATTACGTATGTTGGACGAATATCCATCAGGCACCTTAATTTCTGCCAGTGTCTTACACAAGCTTACTTTCTCCGATCGTGATAGTGTGTAACATGCTGGAGGTATGAAAATTCGATTTCCTTTTACTTGTGGGGCCAATTCTGTCCTAATATTTAAATCAACCAAATCCTCTCGGGTTTTTAATCCATCTCTAGTTTTTCCAGGAATATCAAGTAAGGTGCCGATGATATTAGTGCAAACGTTTTTCTCGATGTGCATTACATCTAGACAATGTCTCACCTGAAGACGTTTCCAATAGTCTAACTAAAAAAATATAGACTTTTTCTTCCAATAACTACTTGAAAGTTCTTCTGACCGGTTTCGTTTTCCAGCTTGTTTACCCAAAACATTGTTGATTTTATTCATTCTTGCCAAGATTTCCTCTCCAGACAATGCATTTGGTGCTAGTTCAAACTCTTGTTGTTCATTAAACGTCTTTTTCTCCCTTCTATATGGATGATGTCGAGGTAAAAAACGTCGATGTCCAAGGTATGCCATCTTTTTTCCATGCGTTAGTCGAATGGAGGACGTTTGTTCCCCACAAATTGGACATGCATGATAACCTTTCACAGTGCAACCGCATAGATTTCCATATGCTGGAAAATCGTTTATGGTCCACAGTAAAACAGCTTTCAACAAAAAAGATTGACCTCTATATGCATCGTAACATGCAACCCCATCAGACCATAGCTTTTTCAAGTCATCAATTAATGGACCTAAGTATACGTCAATGTCATTTCCAGGTTGTTTGGGACCAGATATTAATGTAGTCAGCATCATAAACTTTCGTTTCATGCACAACCAGGGTGGGAGGTTATAAATCACTATTATAACTGGCCAACAACTATATCTACTACTAAGGTCACCATGAGGATTGATTCCATCTGTTGAAATAGCTAAACGAAGATTTCTTGACTCAGAACCAAATTTTGGCCACATGTCGTCTACTAATTTCCAAGATGGTGAATCTGCTGGATGTCGCAGAAATCCATCTTTTTTCCTTCCTTCAGCATGCCAAGTTAACAATTTCGACATCTCTGCACGTCGAAACATGCGTTGGAATCGAGGGATTGGAGAAAAGTACCACATAACCTTTGTCGGAATACCTTTTTTGACTTCAGTTGAGTTCTTACGAAGCTTCCATCTAGATGTTTTACAAACTGGGCATGAATTTGCATCAGATAGTCCTTTCCTAAAAAGGACACAATCGTTGACACATGCATGAATCTTCTGGTAATCCATTCCTAGAGTAGACAGGACCTTTTTTGCTTCATACACAGAAGATGGAATCTCATTCGGATTTGGTAGGAGGTCATGAACTAATGTTAGCAAGTCGGTGAAACTTTTATCACTCCATCCGTATTTGGCTTTCAAGTTATATAATTTTAGTAATGCAGATATTTTAGAAAAATTTTGACAACCTGAGTACAGAGGCTTTTGTGCATCACTCAATAGTTTGTCAAAATTGTCATCTTTATCTGTAAAATAGTCTTGTGTAGCTTCAAACAACTTAGTGGTGTTTCTTATATCATCACTTTCAGTAAAGTCCTCACCACCACAAGTAGGGTCGTTTTCATCCTTATCTCTGATAGGTAATTCTTCACCATGCCAAATCCATATATTATAACTCTTATCAATGCCATGGATATACATGTGGTCTCTAACTATGTTAGCATCTTTGTTTAAGTGCATTTCCACAGTTTAAGCATGGACACCACATGAAATTCGACCCTTTTGCATGACGTAATCCATTCCCAATGAAGTTCTCTACACCTATGCTATATTCATCTGACAACCTATCTTTGTTCATCCATGACTTATCCATTGGAAGATATTTTATAAAAATGTTATCTACAAAAACAACAATTGAGAAATGCACACCAATCAGAAATTTGTTTGCAACCAACTTAATAATTTATCAAAAGTTACCTTCGTTGTCTAAAAAAAGCGTTAAAAGTGACCTTTTAAAGCTTTGTTTTTTATTGTGCTAGTTCTTTGAGAATATGGTGTCTAGAGTGCTATTTATGTTTACATACTAAATGAACTATAATGTTTCCAAATTATAAACGAATCCAGAAACATTACTTGAGTGAAACACCTTAATGCTCCGAAAATTTCGGCAGCATAACGACATAGTTATAGCTATCCAAAAGATTTTACCTAAAAAACAGAAAAACTACACTCCCAAATTTACCACCACAAACTCAACAACACTTCAGAAAAATACCAGAGTTAATTTCAGAGCTCCCTGTTTCTGTGTTCATTTCTTTGTTTCGAATTCAGTTTTTCAAAACTATGATAGTTTTCTTAAATGGTTTTCACTAAACAAAAGTCATTTGAATTCTTAGCTAAATTCCATACTTGTAGATAATAAATAAACTCATGGGAAAATTTTATACTTTGTGATGGTTCATTGTCTACACAAACCTACAAGCTCTTGCTAAATCCAACACTATTTCATTCCAAAAAATAACAAAAGAGATCTCATTTAAAAACCTTTTGACCTTTCTCACATAAAAAGAGAATATTTTGTCATAATAAAAACACAAGTCAGTGTGGATTATACAAGAATCGAAGTCGAGATTAACTTCTATGAAATAAACCAAAAAAAGGCTCTAATTTTCTTCCATTTGTACACTCTAATTTGCTTGGATTTTGTGGACAACTCATGTTTGAGAATTAGCAATAGAGCTAAATACTCACAACATTTGTTCACCTCCAAAAACACACAACACAACAAAAACAAACCCACAACCCCTTGCTAAACCCAACACCATTTCATTCCCCCCAAAATAAAAACCCACCATTAAAAAAAAAATAAAAATAAAAAACTCGGATTTCTCCCATCAGTAAACTCTAGTTTATTTTGTTACATTTTGTGGATCTTAGTGTGATACTCAGCAACAGCTACTCAGCAACAACTCAATTCTCCCATAATTTTTCAGTCCAAAAGCACACAACAAACAAAATTGGACAATGTGAGATGCATGGCCATCAATAAAAGCTGGAACATGATCCTTAAGAGACGTTTTGTGCTTAACTCCTTAAAGAAATTAAATTAGATGTTGTGGGTACTCAATTAAATAACTTAAAAGAATAATAGTACCTAATTCCACCGTCTATCACCGTTACAGCCGTTGAGTTTACCGTTACCGTCGTCAAACAAAGTACAGGTCCCACCGTCGAACAATACAGGTAACAATCGTCGTCAGTTGCTTCACTGCTACAGTCGCCGTCGAACTCTTCACTGCTTCAGTCGCCGTCGGTTGCTTCACCGCTTCAATCTTCCGTCGTCGTCGTCGTCGAACAGCCAACCAGCCGCAAAAGTGTGAGTCGTCGTCGGTTGCTTCACCACTCCTATCGAGCCCTAACGTTAATGGAAATCCTAATCCTAAACGTAAAAGAAACGCAAAACGACGTCGTTTTGGGCATGCGTTTTAATGGATCAGCTTAACCCAAAACGACGTCGTTTTGATATAGCCAAACGACGTCGTACAACTTATAAACGGGACGCACATTTAAACTAAAAATAAAATGACGTCGTTTTTGACTTGTTCTATGTCGGTTTACAACCGTTATCGAAGCCCACTTTCAATGTTGGCTTTGGGCCGTCATCTAATCTCTCATTATTTACAAGCCCATAACCGACATTGAAGCCCATAACTTTAAAGACAGGCCCTAACCGACATTGAAGCCCACTACAACACGACGTCGTTTAAGCCTCGACCATGTCGGTTCGAAACCGTGATCTAAGACCACTTTAGATGTCGGTTTCGGGCCGTCATCTAATCTCCTCTTTTCCGAAAACATTCCGTCAAAGTGCGAAATTTACGGCGCCTTTTTTTTAAATTTAGTATTATGACGGTTTACGCCCGTCATGGAAACGCCCCTTCCATGACGGTTCCAAACCGACATTGTTGATTAAATTTTCCGAAAAAGTACCGTCATTCTTCGAATTTTGCGGCGCCTTTTTTTAAAATACCATTAATGACGGTTTTTGGCCGTCATGGAAAATACGCTTTAATGTCAGTTACAAACCGTGATTGTTGGTTAATATTTTCGCGCCACTTTTTAATTGTTTACAATGACGGTTTGAAACCGACTTGGTAGAAGGTTTATTCGCGACATTTTTTTCTTTGTGTTCCATGACGGTTATTAACCGTCATTGTATGATAGGCTTTAATAACGGTACTAAACCGTTACTGTAGCCCAAATTTCAGAAAATTTCACGTTTTTTTTTAAAGTGGCATTGTTTTTTGTAGTCCGTTATCTTTGATTCAATCCGTCATTGTTGTAAAAATGTAAACCGACATCGTAGCCCAGAATTGTTGTAGTGCCCGCATCTTCTTCAAAAGTTGACGGTTGGCAACCTCGCTCCTTCTTCAAAGTTGACGGTTGACAACTTCATTTCAAAGTTGGCGGCTGGCGACTTCACTTCATCTTCAAAAGTTGACGGTTGGCGGTCTTGCTTCTTCTTAAAAAATTGACAGTTGACAACTTCAATTCATATTCAAAAGTTGACGGTTGAAGTTTTCGCTTTAGAACATCTGCAAAGATGAACAACTTTAGTGTTTCCTTTATCTTGAAAGTGTCTAGACTGGAAGATGCATCTTAGCTGAAAGTTAAAAAAATGCTTGATATCAAACCACAAAACGGGGTAAACACATCGAGAGGAAGTATCACCTGATACGGGAGATTGTGCAAAGAGGAGATGTGTTCGTCACTAAGATCGCCTCAGAGCACAACATCGCTGATCCATTTATAAAGGCTCTCAAGGCTAAAGTGTTTGAGGGTCATCTAGAAGGTCTAGGTCTACGAGATATGTATGCCATCTAATCTAGGGCAAGTGGGAGAAATGTATAATGGGTATAAGGATGCCCTAGTTCATTGTATTTCCAGCTTTAGATTATTGCATTAACATCCCACTAACTAGTGTTTTAGTTCAAGTGGGAGTTTGTTGGGATTTATGCCCTAAAACTCGTAGATAGTGAATGTAACCGTTGATCGGATATTAATGAAATAATATTGATATATTTTTCCATTAATTGTTATTATTTATTTTATATTTGTCTTTGCCTAATAATAACCCTAATCCAATAAACTAGACATCCAAGGCTGTAATATGAGTCTTGAACTATATGTAGCGACATATGGGATCATTGTTCAAGAAACAGCCTAAAGGGTCTATAGTATAGGGATAAGACTGGGTGCCTTATCCTGGTGACACTATGGATACGACCCACTTTGTATTTGATACAAACGCTGCGATCCAACGCGTTCGTGTAGGAGACATGCGAGTGGGGGTATCCTATGCAATGAGTTTGCATAAGACCGGACCGCGAAATAGTAACCACTAGTTATAACACCGTTAACTAGTTGGTTTTCTATTTTCACTATGACGACCTAGACAACTTAGTCTTAATCCTGAGTTGATTATGGACTCCTGCTCATGAGAGACTGTCCTTTGATTTGTATGGGTGAGAGTGGCCAATACGCCGACTCAATAAGCCTACCACTTTGGGGACAAGATCGAATGGGGAGCTGGGAACATAATCGTACAAGATGGAATTCACTCCTTCCCGACTTTAGGGAAGCAGATGAGTGTTCCCTTAAGTGGTTACTCCGAGTCTTGAACAAAGGGCCCTACCCTCTCAATGACACGAGAGGGTTTTCTGTTTGATGGTTGGACCATAAACAGATTGTTCATTAGAGGAGAATTGGTACTTAAGGAAATAGAGGTGACCCAGGGGTAAAAACGGTAATTTGACCCAGCTGGTGTTACGGACACTCGTGAAGGACTAACTAGTCGATATTGGTCTAAGTTCCGTGGACACAGAAAATATGTCTGCAGTGAGAAGAGTGCAACTGTGAGTCTATAGTGGAATGTACACACAATTAACGAATATTGATTATTGTGGTTAATGAGTTTAACCAATTAATCTCACATCGTTGGAGCTTCTGATCTGCAGGTCCATAAGGTCCCACTGGTAGCTCGTAAAGTAATTTGAGGCAACTAAGTAATTAAATGTAAATTGAAAATGTTCAATTTACTAAGGGAAATAAATATAATATATATTGATATATTATTATTAATATTTGAAGAAGTTCAAATATAAATTTATGGAAGATTGAAAAAATTAATTAATTTAAGTCCTAAAAGTGTTTGGGCAAAATTAATTAATTCAAGGCCGGAAATTAAATATGTGATATTTAATTGGTGGTTAATTAATTAAAGAATTCATTAACCATGAATTAATCAATTATGTAAATAATTAATCACTTAAGGAAGTGATTAACCATTTATGGGAATGATCTAATTACTTATGGAAGAAATTAGTCATTTATGGAAAAGATTAATCAATTGGGGAATTGATTGATCATGATTGATTAATTAAGGAATAAGATTGAATAATTTTGGAAAAGATTGATTTAATTGAATATTTTATTCATGGCCTATCTTCTATAAATAGAACACTAGACCTAATTGGTCATGACACTTGACACTCTTGAAAGACAAGACCTAGAATTCTCTCTAGCCTCCCTCTTAGAGAAAGACTCCCACAAGTCTTTGGCCTCCTAGACTTAGAGACATACCAGTGTAACCTCTGTGGTTATTGTGTCAATCAAGAAGGAATTTCCAGCGAAGAAAAACAAAGGCGGCTGCTGCGTTTTCGTTCGTTGGAGCGTCGTTGGCGAAGAACGGTCAAGTCTACAACGGAGGTTTGTAACTGTTCTTCCTCTTTTCGTTAGAAAAGTTTTTAAAATAAATTTAGATTTATTTTAGCATGTTTAAACCGATTTTACAGCGGCTTTAAAGCATGTTTAAAGTTTTGTTTGAGTTATCGTAACGGTATTTTAATGTTAATTAATATACGACGTATGGTCCAATCGATGCGCTTCCGCTGCGTGGGGACTTTTATTCCCTTCAAACATGATGACGACCGTTGTAGGCGAGTCGAGTCTGGTGACCACCCCTACAGGCTACTCAGATCACCCAATAAAATGGGGATTGGTCTAGCAGGAGTGCATCACTGTAGGCAAATCTGGTGACTACCCCTACAGGCTACTCAGATCACCCAATAAAATGGGGACTGGTCTAGTAGGAGTGCATCATTGAAGGCAAGTCTGGTGACTACCCCTGTAGGCTATTCAGATCACCCAATAAAACGGGGACTGATCTAGCAGGAGTGCATCACTGAAGGCAAGTCTGGTGACTACCCCTGCAGGGTACTCAGATCACCCAATAAAATGGAGACTGGTCTAGCAGGACTGCATCACTGAAGGCGAATCTGGTGACTACCCCTACAGGCTACTCAGATCACCTAATAAAATAGGGACTAGTCTAGTAGGAGTGCATCACTAAAACCAAGTCTGGTGACTACCCCTGCAGGCTACTCAGATCACTCAATAAAATAGGGGAGTGGTCTAGCAGGAGTGAAATCACTGCAAGCGAATTTGGTGACGACTGTTGCACGAAGCTTACACATTCAAGGAAGAAAGAAACAAATTGCAAAAAAAAAAAAAAACCAAACGTTAAAAAAAAAAACGAAAATTAAAAAAAAGGAAAAAAACAAAAAGTAAAAAAAAAAAAGAATAAAAAACGAAAATAAAAAAAATAGAAGAAAGGAAAATAAAGTTTCTTACTTGGATCCCTTCTTGAATGCTCTCTGCAATTGATGTGTGCTCTCCCCTACTGAGGTTCAGTCTTATTTATAGGGGGGAGTTTTAAGTTCAAATCAAAGGTTTAGATAAAGATTTGATTCAAATGAAATCCTATCTCCGGTGAAAAATTTTATGAGATAATCTTTATCTTTATCTGAACCAACTTGATTAAATTGAAATTCCTAAAAGATAAGTGTTTCAATTCAAATCAATTTGGGAATTAAAATTTTATCTAAATAATTTTATTTATCTATTTTATTTGGGCATACTCCAAATTTTTTTTCATAATCAAAATTTGAGTTCAAACATCAAATTCTATTCCAAATGCAAATTTGAATTTGGTAAAATTTTACCTCAAATTAAATTTTGGCCATAATCCAAATTCTATCCCAAATGGACCAGAGTCCAAACCTCAAGTTCTATTCCATATGCAAGTTAAAATTTGGTAGGATTTTACCTCAAATCAAAATTTGGGTATAAACCAAATTTTTCCCAAACTTGAAATAAAAGTTTGCTGGCAAACAAGGAAAATCAAAATTTTGACCAAACCTCAAATTTTGATTAATTGGCGATAAAAGTGTGTCAAATAAAAAAAAAATCAAAATTTTGACCAAAATTCATATTTTGATTAAATTGACACACCAAATGGAGTCAAAGTCAAGAACAAATACCTTGCATTTTAATTCCAAAATATATTTTTCGAGATTCACTCACACATAACTTGTGCCTAAATCTTGAAAAGGGGACATTTGTTGAAGGAGAAATTTCGGCCAATCACAAATTGCCACGTCATTAATATAAATTAATGATAAAATAAATTTGGGACCAATTACACATTTACACGTGTGCCTAAATTAAATTAATAGACATTAAAATTCGGCAAATCAAAGAATACCACTTGTCTATTATTGATCCATCAGATAACATCAGCCAAGTTAAATCAAATTATGCCACGTGGCAATTGGACCCAAGCCCAAGCCCATATGAGGTCTATCAAACTCTATAAATAGAGAAGGCCACCATTCATTTTGGAGAGAGGGGGGATTCAGGCAAAGGTAGAGAGGGCAGAGTCTAGAGCATTCTACCAAAATCTAGAATCGTCAGAAGCCAAAGAGTCCAGAGAATTAAGAGATCCGAGATTCAGAATTCAAAGGGTTCAAGACTTAGAAGATTTGAAGATTAGAAGACTCTAAGAAGAGATCAACAAGCCAATCGACCGACCAAGAAGATCAACAAGTCAACAGGTCGATCATCCAAGAGAATCAACAAGCCAGCAAGCCGATCTTAGAGATCATTAAGCCAACAGGCCGATCCGAAAGATCATCACGCCAACAGGCTGATCATCCAAGAAGATCAACAAGCCAACAAGCCGATCCAAAAGATCATCAAGCCAATAGGTCGATCATCAAAGAAGATTGACAAGTCAACAAGTCGATCCAAGAGATCATCAAGCCAACAGGCCGATCATCTCAGAAGATCAACAAGCTAGAGACCAAAGTTTATACACATAGAGAGAGAATCAGAGGATTAAAGTTAGAGATTGTACACCCACACACATACAACATTAATACAATATATTATTTATTCTACGTGTCTCCATTTTTGAAGTCTCGTGTGAACAAACCCCACTCACAAATTTAAATCCTTACTTTATTTAAAGATAAGGTGAAATTAGTGAGACATTTAATTTTCATTTTTCATTTCTTTTTTCAAATTCATTTTTTCATTCTTGTTAAGACATGGACATTTGATTAGTAAATTTGAGTAATAAAATAAAATGTTTTCAAACGGGTGTTGTAGGGTGCTAATACCTTCCCTACACACAGGTGACCCTCGAACCTAATTTTGGTTTCTAAGACCAGTTTATTTATTTTTAAACGGGTCACCAATCACACCCCAAGATGATTGGTGGCGACTCCAAACCTTTAGCCTTGAAAGAGACCCTTAGGAAAGGACGTTGGTCGCTCCACGTCGCGATGACGTTGCGACAGCTTGGCGACTCCGCTGGGGACTTTTCTTAAGAGGGTCAAAGCCGTTTTTTTTTTATTCGATTCCTTTTTTCATTTATTTATTTATTGTGTGGTCCATCTTATTTTCTGCGTAGTTATTGTTGGAGTGACTTGTGTGAATATATTTTGTGCTTTAATGAATGCATTATTGTTAATTCATATTATATTGTCATGCATTCACACACAACCACAACTCTATACCCGGGCTTTACCTTTAGGATTAGGATCGAAGATGTAGTAGTGTCGACCTTCAAAGGGACATAATTGTCCTCGTGCAGGCGCATGAAAAATCCTCACTAAAGTTAGTTCATTTGTTATTTTATAACATTTGGATTAATTTGGGGACCTTTTATCCAATAGAGTTAGAATTTCTCTACCCCCACTTCATACTCATGTCATCATTTTGTATTGTCATCTTTAGTTTGAATAAAAGGGTTAATTATGAGAAATAAGTTTATTTTTCAAAAAAAAAAAATTATGAGAAATAAGTTTCAAAGTCCGCTCTTTTAGTGTCACTTGTTTTTTTTTCCTTGTTTTTTCTTCAATTCTTTATTTATTTTTTTTTTAAAAAAAGCTTTCTTTTAAAGGATTTAAATTTTATCAAGAATAAAAATTCTTTGAAAATTAAAGCTTAGACTTAAAAAAAGGGGGGGGGGGGGTTCTTTTAAGGGATTTAAGTTTTTGCCAAGAATAAAAATTCTTTGAAAAAACTTAGATTTTTTTTTTTTGTTTTTAAAAAAGGGTCATAAGACGTTTAAGTCTTGCCAAACAAGAAATTTTCTTTAAAAAGGGAAAAGTTTGTTTTCTTAAAAAAAAAAAAAAAGTCTTTCTATTTTGTTTAATTGGAGAAGTCAATATTCCTACATTCTTTTCATTTTAGATTTTTACTTTCCATTTTCTCTTCTTTTGATTTTTTATTTTCTTAAAAAGGAATCTATCCCAAGGAGCATTTTTTTGCCTTTCCTTTTATTATTATTATTGTTGTTGTTGTTTTCTTTCTTCCTTTCATATATCATTTGAAGTCGTCTTTGGTATTTAGTTTAACCGCATCATTTAGTTTGGGTCATGCATCATGTTTTGGAGTTAGTAATGTCGACCTTCGAGGGGATTGCAAATGCTCCCGTGTAGGCACATGAAAGGTTCTCTCCCATATTATTTTTCATAACATTAAAGTAGTTTTCTCATATTTTAAAATTTATTTCTCCATGGCATTACCTTACCTTTTTAGATGAAGTAATATCGACCTTCGAAGGGATTGCGAATGCTCCCGTGCTGGCGCATGAAAAATCTGTCATAATTTAAAGCGACAATCATTATTTCCTTACATTTTCTTTTCTTTTAGAAAGGGAACAAAATGAATTCCAACATACCCATAGAGTCGATACGGTCACCTTCCTCTGAATATGACGAATTAAGTACTGTGATACAATGGGCATGTTGGGATTGGTGTCCTAAAACTCGTAGATAGTGAATGTTATATTCGATAAAGGCGTTATCGAGATTAATTCAGTGAAATCATTACTGAATTAAGTAAATTACACTTATAATAACCCAAATCCCATAAACTAAGATCCATGGCTATAAGATGAACACTTGAGCTTTATGTAGAGACATAAAAGTGGATCAAGCTTGAGCAATAGCCAAAACGGTCTATAGTATAGGGATAGGGATAGGTACCTTATTCTGGAGACACTATGTGACGTGACCCACTTTATAGATGATATAGATGATGTGATCCTAAATCGTTCATGTAGAGACATGCGAGTGGGAGAGTCCTATGCAATGAGTTTGCAAAAGACAAGGACCGAGAAATAAGTCACTCTCACTTTATAACACCGTTTATTGACGAAACTGACTATTTCATGTGATGACCTAGGTAACTCGATCTTAATCAAGAGCTAAGGAATTTATTCGAGATTATCCTTAGATTTGCATAGGTGAGAGTGGCTCAGTATCGCCGACGCAATAAGCCTCCCATTTCAGGGATAGGAACGGGTAGATAGCTGGGGACATAGTCGTGCGAGAAGGAATTCACTCCTACCCGAATTAGGGATAGTAGAGAGGTTGTTCCCTTAAGTGCTAACTCCGGGGATTAAACAAAGGGATCCCGCCCTCTCATTGGTCCGAAAAGGACTCGGTTTATTGGTTGGACCATAAACCAATTGTTCATTAGAGGATCAGTGGGACTTAAGGAACTAAAAGTACTATAGGGGTGAAACAGACTTTTGACCTAGCTATAGCTACGAACAACCTGGGAAGGATCGACTTACTAATCATGGTTAAATCAAGTGGACGGAAATATATCTATAGTGAGGGGAGTGCAACTATCGGACTATAGTGGAGTGTCCCGATAGTTAACGAATGTTTGCTAGCTTGGATAATGAGATTAGCCGGTTAGCCTCGAATGGTTGGAGCCCATGATCTATAGGTCCATTAGGTCCCCCTACTAGCTCATATCGGAATAAAGCATAGAACAAATAGATAGGAAGCTTTGAATCATTCAAAATCGAGAAAAAGGGTATTATCGTAAATTGTGTTTGACACAATAATTTAATTATGAATTAAATTAGAAAATGAGAGATAAAGTATTTAAAAGTGTTTGGAATACTATATACGTATTATGAATCACATATAAGGAATTACACAAGGTAACAAAGATTAATTAGATTAATCATATCAAAATTAATTTGAAATGTTTCAAATTAACTACCAAGCAATCAATTTCAATTTAGAATTGAAATTGGGGTTAATTTGCAAGCTTGAAATCATATTTCAATTTGGAATTAGTGGGTTTAGTTGGAAACCCACTTATGCATGATCATTCAAAGTGGAAAGACAACTCACTCATGCATTGTTGCATGTCTTGTGAAATGTACACCTAGAATCCACTTGAGCTTGCAAATACACCATGTGTCTTGTGTCTTGAGGCTTGACTTTGCATGGAAACTCTCTATAAGAAGAGCTTGAATCAGATTCAAGCCATAAGAGTGATTTTCCATACTGTTATGCTGCTGGAATTTACACTCAATCACTCTCATCTCCTCATATCTCTCAAGTGCTTGAACCTTCAAGCATTCCCTTCCCATTCCCTATCTTTATAGACTCCCACAAGTCTTTCTTGGCCCGGAGGATAGTAGGGAAGACTCTAAGGGTTGTCCTAAGAAGATTGGAGAAGAAAAGAATCCAAGAAGGTCCACCAATTGAGCTACAAAAAGGTTGGTACTTTCACTCTCTCTGTTTCTGGATTCTTAGAACATGCATGCTTTAGGGGTAAAATTGATGTAGTTAGGTGCTTCCGATCTTCAATTGCTTTTGCATGTGTTATATGAACACCTTCAATTGGTATTAGAGCATTATTAGAGCACTTGACTTGCATTAATTTTTCTCTGGTGGGTACCATTTTGAAATTGAATTTTCTGTGTGCTAAAATGGATACTTTGTGGTTTGGCAATTTTTTGAGCTTTCATTTCTTCATGAAATTGTAATTGCTCGGATATGTATGAGCGTTAATGTGTGTTCAAGAGTCTGTAATTTTTATAGAGTCATTAGAGTCCATATAGGCTGTAAAATCGAAGAAAGACAGGAGAAGACACAAGCAGAAAAAAGCCGCAGGGGGCTGCTGTCGCAAGAGCGTCAAGTCGCTATTCAAGTAGCGTCCGGACGCTAAAGAACAAAAATTCTAGGTGCTGTCATTTCCCAGATCTGGTTCGGTCCACCTGCTGTGTTTGGGTTCGGTTCAGTTTGCTCAAGCCGGTTCAGCCTTTTTTTCACACATTTCAAGTCTGGTTCAATCCTTGGAGGGTCGGTTCGGGTCGTTTCGAGAAGCTCGTGATCTCTACAAGCAATTTTATATAATTAATATTGTAATAATTAGTTAATTGTTTGTTTCAAATTGCCAAACCAATCCATTTTAGCTTCAATTTAATTTCTTTTATGCATTGAGAATGTATGGTTTAATTAGATTAAATGTATGTGCATTATGAGCATGCCATATAGTTTAAATCCCACCATAGGAAAGCATGATCATGCATTTTTATTTTAAATAAGTGTTATTAATAATTCAAATGCATATGGGAAATTTCATGTTAATTAATATAAGTGTTGTATTAATTTAGGGAAATTCATGCTTGTATGGTTAATTTCCAAAATTATTAATTCTTATAATTGTTATAATTATTAAAGGATAAAATTAACCAAGCATGAAGAATGAAATTTCATTAGTTTGATTATAAGTGTTATGTTCAAATTAGGCTTGTTATGGATTGTTTTTATAATTTTTATAAAAAGAGATAGAAATCTAAAATCTATAACAAGATTAAGTGCATGCTCACTTAGGTTAATGAACCACCAAATCGATCAACTTGCATAGTTTAGGTCGATATCTTGTAAAACAACGGTTACAAGAGAACTCACCCAACAAGATGCTGTATAAGGCTGAAGGTATTTAAGTTGACGGTTTACGGAACACCTCCTACCTGGGCATCGAGTCGGTTCTTTAGTTAAGTTAACCCGAGTTTTATGAGCATGCGTGAGCGATGTGAGGTATTAAAGTGTTATCATCTAGACATCGTAGTATAAAGTGTTATACAAACCTAGACATAGGATGTTTCTAAATGGTGCTTTTTTTATAACTTTCATAATTGATTGTTATATGATTTTAAACACCATTAGAAAGCATGTTATAGGGTTAATTCATTAAAAGTTATAAGAGTTATAAAAGTTGATGAATAGAAACCGTAAAACCTATAACAAAGAGTTGCATGCTAACATATAGGATCTTAGGTTCTTATCATTCTTTAAATGGTTTAAAATGAAATAGACCTAAGATCGCTTTTTCTAATAGGATTAGAAATATGTCTTACTTAGTTTTTAAAATAGTTTTAAAATTCGAGTAAGTAGGACATAAGACCTTGGTCATAAGGGAACTCTTCCGGCAAATGGTTGGAACCTGAGTTGAATTAACCATAGTCTTACTAGCATGCAATGTCACTAGGTTATTAAAAGAGTCTAATTCACCTAGACATTTAGTGTAAAGACCTTGTTTAATAAGCCATAGACTTAGATAGATTCATTTAGCCTTAATTTACCTAAGTAATAGACCCTAAAACCTTACGACACTTTAGTAGGAGGAAAAGTATAGAAACGAAATATTCATATTAAGTTTCTACTCTCACGTCTCCCTGAGTTCACACCGTGAGATCCATGCTTGGCCTCGAGGCACCCCTGGAGCGTCCCCCTACGGATGGTGTTTGCATGGGTTAATATCAAGGTGAATGGGGAAAGTGTTCATCGTAAGTGGGAGAAGGAAACGTGTCAAACGTATCCTACGGTCTCCATCATTAGGTTGCACCATGAGATTCCTATGTACTGCCTGCGAGTCGCCCTGGGAGCGATCACCCTACGGAGGGCTTGCGCATGGGATTCAGAACAACGCAAACTCCAGAAATGGATAGGGTTTCCTAGGACCATTCCCAACATTAGCTCTTCCTTATAGTGGCATTGTTGGGGCCGCCCTCTGCAATCTGAAAATGATGGGTAACACTTACAAGATAGTCTCGACCAAAATTAACGTTAGCTAATAAACTATTGGAGTAAGAGTTATTCTGGAAATAGTTTTTGGCCGAGATTGTCTCGATTTAGAGGAGGAGTAGCTGACTGCCCTACGGTAGCGGTTGTTCTAAACCCCTAAAGTATCGTTGCAAAATAAATCTCAGCCCCTGGTACACCTCAGCAAAACGGTGTATCGGAAAGGAGAAATAGAACCTTGTTAGACATGGTTCGTTCGATGATGAGTTATGCTCAGTTACCTAACTCATTTTGGGGTTATGCAGTAGAGACTGCAGTTTATATCTTGAACGTAGTTCCCTCAAAGAGTGTTTCTGAAACACCGTTTGAGCTTTGGAAAGGTCGTAAAGCTAGTTTACGACATTTCAGAATTTGGGGATGCCCTGCATATGTGCTAGAAGCAAACCCAAAGAAATTGGAGCATCGTTCTAGATTTTGCCTATTTGTAGGCTATCCCAAAGAAAAGAGAGGTGGATACTTCTTCGATCCACAGGAAAATAAAGTACTTGTATCGACAAATGCTACATTCTTAGAAGAAGATCACCTCAGAGATCACAAGCCACGAAGTAAAGTCGTTTTAAGTGAACTATCTAACGAAGCTACAAAAACATCAACAAAAGTTGTTGATGATGCTGGCACCTCGAGTCAATCACGTCCTTCTCAAGGAATAAGAGAGCCTCGACGTAGTGGGAGGGTTGTCAGACAGCCTGATCGCTATTTGGGTTTAATTGAAACTCTAGTCATCATACCTGATGACGGGATCGAAGATCCATTAACCTTTAAACAGGCAATGGATGACGTTGACAAGAACGAGTGGATTAAAGCCATGGACTTGGAAATCGAGTCCATGCATTTTAATTCAGTATGGGATCTTGTAGATCAACCTGAAGGGGTTAGACCCATAGGGTGAAAATGGATCTACAAGAGAAAACGAGACACTACTGGAAAGGTACAAACCTTTACGGCACGACTTGTGGCAAAGGGTTTTACCAAGCGGGAGGGGATTGACTATGAAGTAACCTTATCTCCTGTTGCCATGTTGAAGTCAATCCGGATACTTTTATCCATTGCCACGTTTTACGATTATGAAATATGGCAAATGGATGTCAAGACTGCTTTTCTGAATGGCAATCTTGAAGAAAGTATCTACATGTCTCAGCCAGAGGGGTTCATTGCTTAGGATCAAGAGCAAAAAGTTTGCAAGCTTAAACGATCCATTTATGGATTAAAA
The DNA here is from genome assembly GCA_036850905.1 of Luffa acutangula. Classification (NCBI taxonomy): domain Eukaryota; kingdom Viridiplantae; phylum Streptophyta; class Magnoliopsida; order Cucurbitales; family Cucurbitaceae; genus Luffa; species Luffa acutangula. Next base: position 23,893,906 of record CM072087.1, on the reverse strand, counting down.
CTAGTGTCTAGATCCTGGAATATGAGATTTGATACTGCGATCAAATCTTATGGCTTTGAACAAGACGTCGATGAACCTTGTGTTTACAAAAGGATCATCAACAACTCTGTAGCTTTCTTAGTACTGTATGTGGATGATATCCTACTCATCGGGAACGATGTAGGTTATCTAACTGACATTAAACTATGGCTAACAACTCAATTCCAAATGAAAGATTTGAGCGAGGCACAATATGTCCTAGGGATCCAAATTGTTCGAGATCGAAAGAACAAAATGCTAGCCCTATCTCAAGCTTCTTATATCGACAAATTGTTGGTTAGATATAAAGTGCAAAATTCCAAGAAGGGATTATTACCTTTCACACACGAAATTAATTTGTCTAAGGAACAGTGTCCTCAGACACCTCAAGAAGTTGAGGACATGAGACGTTTTTCCTATGCCTCTGCAGTAGGCAGCCTAATGTATGCCATGTTGTGTACAAGACCTGACATTTGTTATGCAGTAGGGATTGTCAGTAGATATCAATCCAATCTAGGATTTGATCACTGGACAGCTGTTAAAAATATCCTCAAGTATCTAAAGAGAACGAGGGACTATATGCTCGTGTATGGTTCCAAGGATTTGATCCTTACAGGATACACTGATTCTGACTTTCAAACCGATAAAGAGTTGAGGAAATCCACATCGGGGTCAGTGTTCACTCTGAATGGAGGAGCAATAGTATGGCGCAACATCAAGCAAGGATGCATTGCAGACTCGACCATGGAGGCCGAATATGTGGTCGCTTGCGAAGTAGCAAAAGGGGCAGTATGGCTCAAGAAGTTCCTAACTGACTTGCAAGTCATTCCGAATATGCATCTGCCAATCACCTTGTATTGTGATAATAGCGGCGCAGTTGCAAATTCAAAGGAACCTCGAAGCCATAAGAGAGGCAAGCACATCGAAAGAAAATACCATCTCATCAGGGAGATTGTCCACCGAGGAGACGTGATCGTCACGAAGATAGCGTTGGAGCACAACATTGTTGATCCATTCACGATAGCTCTCACGGCTAGACTGTTCGAGAGTCATCTAGAAGGTCTAGGTCTACGAGATATGTATGGGAAATAATCTAGGTCAAGTGGGAGAATTGTAACCGGTATATCGATACCTCAGTATACTGGATATTTAGATGCCCTAGTTTATTGTATTTTTACTCTGTTATTAATACAAGTATTTATTCACCCACTGCTGTTATAGATTATAGTACATCCCACTAAACTAGAGTTTTAGTTCAAGTGGGAGATTGTTGGGATTGGTGTCCTAAAACTCGTAGATAGTGAATGTTATATTCGATAAAGGTGTTATCGAGATTAATTCAGTGAAATCATTATTGAATTAAGTAAATTGCACTTATAATAACCCAAATCCAATAAACTAAGATCCATGGTTATAAGATGAACACTTGAGCTTTATGTAGAGACATAAAAGTGTATCAAGCTTGAGTAATAGCCAAAACGGTCTATAGTATAGGGATAGGGGTGGGTACCTTATTCTAGAGACACTATGTGACGCGACCCACTTTATAGATGGTATAGATGATGTGATCCTAAATCGTCTATGTAGAGACATGCGAGTGGGGGCGTCCTATGCAATGAGTTTGCATAAGACCAGGACCGAGAAATAAGTCACTCTCGCTTTATAACACCGTTTACTGACGAGATTGACTATTTCATGTGATGACCTAGGTACCTCGATCTTAATCCTGAGCTAACTATGAACTCCTGTTTATTCGGGCTTATCCTTAGATCTGCATAGGTGAGAGTGGCTCAGTATCACCGACTCAATAAGCCTCCCATTTCAGGGATAGGAACGAGTAGATAGCTAGGGACGTAGTCGTGCGAGAAGGAATTCATTCCTCCCCGTATTAGGGATAATAGAGAGGTTGTTCCCTTAAGTGCTGACGCTGGGGCTTGAACAAAGGGATCCCACCCTCTCATTGGCCCGAGAGGGACTCGGTTTATTGGTTGGACCATAAACCAATTGTACATTAGAGGATCAGTGGGACTTAAAGAACTAAAAGTACTATAGGGGTGAAACAAACTTTTGACCTAGCTATAGCTACGAACAACCTATGAAGGATCGACTTACTAATCATTGTTAAATCAAGGGACGAAAATATATCTATAGTGAGGGGAGTGCAACTATCGGGCTATAGTGGAGTGTCTCGGTAGTTAACGAATCTTGGCTAGCTTGGATAATTAGATTAGTCGGTTAGCCTCGAATCGTTAGAGCCCATGATCTATAGGTCCATTAGGTCCCCCTACTAGCTCATATCAGAATAAAGCCTAGAACAAATAGATAGGAAGCTTTGAATCGTTCAAAATCGGAAAAAAAGGTTATTATCGTAAATTGTGTTTGACACAATAATTTAATTATGAATTAAATTAGAAAGTGAGAGATAAAGTATTTAAAAGTTTTTTGAATACTATATATGTATTAGGAATCATATATAAGGAATTGCACAAGGTAACAAAGATTAATTAGATTAATCATATCAAAATTAATTTGAAATGTTTCAAATTAATTACCAAGCAATCAATTTCAATTTAGAATTGAAATTGGGGTTAATTTGCAAGCTTGAAATCAAATTTCAATTTGGAATTAGTGGATTTAGTTGGAAACCCACTTATGCATGATCATTCAAAGTGGAAAGACAACTCACTCATGCATTGTTGCATTTGTTGTGAAATGTACACCTACAATCCACTTGAGCTTGCAAATACACCATGTGTCTTGTGTCTTGAGGCTTGGTTTTACACTCAATCACTCTCATCTCCTCATATCTCTCAAGTTCTTGAACCTTCAAGCATTCCCTTCCCATTCCCTATCTTTATAGACTCCCACAAGTCGTTCTTGGCTCGGAGGATAGTAGGGAAGACTCTAAGGGTTGTCCTAAGAAGATTGGAGAAGATAAGAATCCAAGAAGGTCTACCAATTGAAAGGGTTGTCCTAAGAAGATTGGAGAAGATAAGAATCCAAGAAGGTCCACCAATTGAGCTACAAAAAGGTTGGTACTTTCATTCTCCCTGTTTCTGGATTCTTAGAACATGCATGCTTTAGGAGTAAAATTGATGTAGTTAGGTGCTTCCGATCTTCAATTGCTTCCGCATGTGTTATATGAACACCTTCAGGGCAGAGCAGACACAACTAAAACATGGGGATAGTCTGCCTTATAAAATTCTCGTGTCATCATCCTTCTCAAGTCAAGTTCAAATCATTGCTAATGAGTTAGCAATAACCACAAAGGTTACACCGGTATGTCTCTAAGTCTAGGAGGCAAAAGACTTGTGGGAGTCTTTCTCTAAGAGGGAGACTAGAGAGAATTCTAGGGTCTTGTCTTGTGAGTCTAGGAGCAAAAAGACTACTAAACCAATTAGGTCTAGTGTTATATTTATAGAAGAGTGGCCATGAATAAAATATTCAATTAAACCAATCTTTTCCACCAATGACTAATTACTTCCATAAGTGATTAGATCATTTCCATAAATGATTAATCACTTCCATAAGTGATTAATTATTTCCATAATTGATTAATTCCCGATTAATTAATTCTTTAATTAATTAACATCAAATTAAATATCACATATTTAATTTTCGGCCTTGAATTAATTAATTTGCCCAAATAGATTTTAGGCCCTAAAATTAATCAATTCATATTTGAACTCTTTCAAACTTCCATAAATTCAATGTGACTCAAATTTATATTAATATTTGAATTTCTTCAAATACTAATTTCTCTCAGAATAATATATCAATATATATTATATTGTTTCCCTTAGTAAATTGAACATTTTCAATTTACATTTATTACTTAGCTGTGTCAAATTACTTTATGAGCTACCAGTGGGACCTAATGGACCTGCAGATCAAAAGCTCCAATGATGCGAGATTAAATGGTCAAACTCATTAACCAAATTAATCAATATTCATTAATTGTGTGTACATTCCACTATAGACTCACAGTTGCACTCTTCTCACTGCAGACATATTTTTTGTGTCCATGAATATAGACTAATATCGACTAGTTAGTCCTTCACGAGTGTCCGTAACATCAGTTTGGTCAAATTCATGTTTTACACCTGGGTTACTTTTATTTCCTTAAGTACCAGTTCTCCTCTAATGAACAACCTGTTTGTGGTCCAACCATCAAACAGAAAACCCTTTCGTGCTATTGAGAGGGTAGGGCCCTTTGTTAAAGACTCGGAGTCACCACTTAAGGGAACACTCATCTGCTTCCCTAAAGTCAGGAAGGAGTGAATTTCATCTTGTACGATTATGTTCCTAGCTCCCTACTCGGTCTTGTCCCCAAAATGGTAGGCTTATTGAGTCGGCTTATTAGCCACTCTCACCCATACAAATCAAAGGACAATCCCTCATGAGCAGGAGTCCATAATCAACTCAAGATTAAGACAAAGTTGTCTAGGGCGTCCTAGTGAAATAGAAAACCAACTAGGTAACGGTGTTATAACTAGTGATTACTATTTCGCTGTGCGGTCTTATGCAAACTCATTGCATAGGATACCCCCACTCGCATGTCTCATATACGAACACATTGGATCATAACGTTTGTATCAAATACAAAGTGGGTTGTATCCATAGTGTCACCAGGATAAGGTGCCCAGTCTTATCCTTATACTATAGACTCTTTAGGCTGTGGCTTGAACAGTGATCCCCATATGTCGCTACATATAGTTCAAGACTCATATTACAACCTAGGATGTCCAGTTTATTGGATTAGGGTTATTTTAGGCAAAGACAAATATAAAATAACTAATAAAATTTAATGGAAAAATACATCAATATTATTTCATTAATATCCAGTCAACAGTTACATTCACTATCTACAGGTTTTAGGGCATAAAACCCAACAAACTCCCAGTTGAACTAAAACACTAGTCAATGGGATGTAAATGCAATAATCTAAAGCTGGAAATGTCATGTATACTAAAATAATACAATGAACTAGGGCATCCTTATACCCATTATACATTTCTCCCACTTGCCCTAGATTAGATGTGATACATATCTCGTAGACCTAGACCCTCTAGATGACTCTCAAACACTTTAGCCGTGAGAGCCTTCGTAAATGGATCAGCGATGTTGTGCTCTGAAGCGATCTTAGTGATGATCACATCTCCTTGTTGCACAGTCTCCCTTATCAGGTGATACTTCCTTTCGATGTGTTTACCCCGTTTGTGGCTTGGAGGTTCTTTTGAGTTGGCTACAGCCCCACTGTTGTCACGGTATAGTGTTATGGTCACGTTCATATTCGAAAAAACTTCCAAATCAGTTAAGAACTTTCTAAGCCAGACTGCCTCCTTAGCTGCTTCGCAAGCGGCTACATACTCATCCTCCATGGTTGAGTCTGTTATGCACCCTTGCTTGATGCTTCTCTAAACTACTGCTCCTCCATTGAGGGGGAATATTGACCCTAACATAGATTTTCTTGAATTTTTTCCAGCTTAAAAGTCAGAGTTAGTGTATCCAGTAAGAATCAAATCCTTAGCTCCATACACAAGCATGTAGTCCCTCGTTCTTAGAGGATACTTGAGGATATTCTTAACCGCTCCCTAGTGGTCCGACCCGGGATTAGACTGATACCTACTGACTACTCCCACTGCATAACATATGTCAGGCTTAGTGCAGAGCATAGCATACAGTATGTTGCCCACATCGGAGGCGTAGGGAATGTGTCTCATGTTCTCAATTTCTTGAGGTGTCTTAGGAAACTGTTCCTTAGACAGGTGTACCCCATGTCTAAAAGGTAATAATCCCTTCTTGGAGTTTTACATCGAATATCGAGACAACATTTGTCAATATATGTTGCTTGAGACAGTGCTAGCATTTTGTTCTTACGATCCCTAATGATTTGGATTCCAATAACATATTGAGCCTCTCCAAGATATTTCATTTGGAATTGGGCTGCTAGCCATTTCTTAATGTCAGTGAGGTATCCTACATCATTCCCAATGAGTAGGTGTTGGGTTTCCAGAGTGAGTAAAAATAAGATGTAAATAGACTATAGAACTCTGTGCAAGTATACACAATCTGCAACAAGTAATAAGTATTTATCGAATCCAGGGTCTGAATTAGCTGTCACTTTATCTATTTTGTTTAACTTTTCAATGGTTTCAAAAGTGGTTAAAATGATTGATTTTTATAGAATGTTGAAGCAAAAGAAATGACAGAACATAAAGTAAACCAATAAGCAGATAGATTAGAAACGGGCATTGGTCAGGATTTAGTAATTGTTTCAAAAAGATGCTCTAGAAATATTATTGATCAGACAAAACTCTTGCAGTCTTATTAGCAGGATCCTCCCAGAACTCTGGATATTTTAGAATGTGTTTCAACTCCAATGACGCACTACCGATCAAGCACTAGGCAACTGGATATCCCTAGCTCAGTCACTGGCGTTCACCAATACACAATGATCTTGTGTGATTAAATGCCACACACTTCCCAAATCATCCCTGAAACTAGGAAGTGATATTCATACTGGCTAGCCAGACGGGCACAAAATGTAAATAAGCACAACAAATAATCAAGATGCATCAAATCAACATATATTGCATAGAGATTAAGCACAACAATTACATATTTCCTAACCAACACCTAAAGTTACATAGTTCATAAAGTGCATAGTAACACACGTTACAATCTGAGTAAGTGCATCCATAATTACAAAATATTATAAGAAAATACTAATTCCCTTAATAAACTTCGTAATTGATGGTCTTCTGAAGGTCTCCAATCTGTCTCCTCTATTCGGCTCCGAATAATGGAAATGAGAAATGATCTCTTCCCCACAAGTGGAATGCATTTGACTTGGGCGGCCTTTCCCTTTTATAGAGTGAAGACAAGCTTGAATCAGGTTAACCTAGACACGTGGATGGCTCTCCTTGCTCCTTTAATCCGAGAATAGCTTGACTAATTTCAGTTCAATAAATTGGCTAACGAGCTGTGACGTGACAATTTTGCTCCCTACTTTGCTGCAGTGCAGATTTTGCTCCCTTAAGTTGCTTAGCAATATATTCTACACAAAATAACTTCCGAAGCATCCATTCTTCCAAATGGGTTAAAACATATAATATATATCTAAAAGCAACCCTATTTAGCACAAAAGACACACAAATCCTTATAAAACTTAGGCCTAAATAACTCCCTTTTTTAGAGTTATCATACCCCCAAACTTGAACTATTGCGCGTCCCGAGCAATACTAACAAACCTTCCCTTAAGAATTCAAAACGTTAGACATAGCATAGCTTAATGAAAACAGATAATCCAACACTGCCTTCAACCTTTACCTGAGCATTCTACAAAACCAAGCTCTGCTGCAGCAAAATAATTCTTCCGGCATGGACAAATAATCACCACTTTTAAGTCAATTCTATAAACTTGCCACAACCAAACTCTATTATCAGACATATTAAAACACATTTTCAAGGGGTTTATATTTTTTGTTTTTCAGACATAAAGCAGCCCTACAGTCATAAGCTCTTAAGCATGGGATGACCCACTCTATGGTGTAGTATACCCTTGCCTCAAACTCATCACCAACTAGGCTAAATACTTTTTGCTAAGCTAAAAAATACTTAGTTATTCTATCCCTTGCTCCTCAGAATGACGAAATTTTATGATGAAGCTCATCTAAGTCCTGGGAAACAGAAAAGCTGCTGGATTATCATTCATCCTTCACAACTTTTGCTCCATGAATTTTCTCAGCAAAATTTCAACAATCAACCTTTTTCAGCAAATAATTCTTTTCATTTTTCATATTTCCTAGGTTATCTTTTGACACAAAGACAAACTGTGGGTATCACAAATGTCCCTGGTTACTCAACAACCTAGCAAATTATTTAATGAAGGAGAGGAATGCTCGAGCAAAACAATTTGAGCATCAAAAAGTCCCCCAAACTTGAATTATTCATTGTCCTCAATGAATCATTAACATTAAGAATTATACCCCCAAACTTAAATATTTCTATCTGAATTTTCAAACTAAGTGTGGGACTAGAAGTAAGCTCTTGTTCTTCTCTCTCGCATTCTCTCTCTCATAATCAGTTTTCGACGGCGAATGAGTATCAGTCCATACCACCTTAACACGATCGACTTTCTACTTCTGACGGTGACGACGACGTACCTCCGACATAATAACCTCGACTCGAGCCTCTTGCTTTTGCACCTCCTGCTCATTGCCTTTTCCCTGCACAACTTCTGTCTGTCCTTCTTGCGCATCCTCTGTCTGTTTTTCTTAAAATTCTTGCGTATCCTCGACTATCGAGTCAGTCTGTTCAGGGTTTTGTCCTTCAGGTTCCTTCGGATTGCCTTCCTGGACTACCTCGACAACAATATCTTCTACTACCTTCTGTACAATTTCTTGATCCTCAGCCCTCTGTTGCCTTCTTCGCCTCTTGGCTTCCTTTTCCTCCGACGTTTTCTTTTTCTTTGCCTTCGTCTTTTGTACCTCAGGGGTAACTGACACCTCTTATTCCTCATTGTCTCTTTCCTTTCTTCCTCTTGTTTTCGCCATTGGAGACTCAAAGGTGTTTACAGTAAATAAAGGTAAAAGGACAAACAAAAACGACAAGGGATGAAAGTAAGAAGATGAAGGGAATAAAAACTTACCGAAGGATGTGAATAAATAGGGCTTCAGCAAAAGGAATCCTAATCGAAAGATTTTGCTCTTCATTAAATAATATTTCCGTCTTAAATCACATGCAATCGATAGAATTAAACCATCAAACGGTAAAATCTGAAGTTTAAACGACCCATGGTAAATGATGATGCGCTGTCTAACGGCTACACCCTTTGATTTCCCTTGCGCGACACGTGGCAGCATCAGACTTCTTCATGCAATTTTCCTGCCCACAGCAAATTTAAAATCAAACGGTAAAAATAATTAATCCACAACTAAACCCTTCCTATTCGGACGAAATATTTGATTCGGTTATAAAATAGCTGCAACAACCTTCTGAACAAATATTATCTTCTAGAAGAATCTTGGATACGAAAGAATTCAAATTCAAATCAGAAAAATCAAATCAGGGATTTTAAATTAATCGCTTAACTCAAATCTCTTTTATTCAAAGCCAAATAAATCAGGATAAACTTTATCTAAAATCTAAACCTAAAAAAAAAAAATTTAATAACCGAAAATACAAACTGAAATAAAATCTAACTAAATCTAATCGGAATAGATAAAAACTACACTTGGAAAAAATAATAAAAATACTCAAAAATAAGATCTACTGAATTAAAAATAACAACAAATTAAAATAAATCATGCAAGATTTAAACAACCCAAATCTAAAGTAATTCAAATTAAAATCAAACCAAATCAGCGAGAAATAAAATCAAAACAACCACTGGTAGCTCAAAATATTGCTCTGTGAAATGCTCCCGCAAAAATCTTGCTCTCTCATTCATCAACCAACTTTAGGGAAGAATATTTCGACTGGAACTCCTCTCCCCAATAATGTTTCACACGCTGTCCATTAACTTTGAATACTCTCCCATCTTTTTCATCCTGCAAAAGTAATTGCTCCATGGGGAAAAACTTCAATCACAATAAATGGCCCAGACCATTTAGACTTTAGTTTCTCAGGAAACAATTTTAATCTAGAATTGTAAAGCAAGACCCTCTGACCTTTGACAAACTATTTAGGTTTAATTTTCTTATCATGCTACTGCTTAGTCTTTTCTTTATACATTTTTGAATTTTCATGAGAAAATTGGCGAAATTCCTTCAATTCATTAAGCTGCAACATTCTTATTGCCCCTGCACGACTCAGATCAAAATTTAATTTTTTCAAAGCCAAAAATGTTTTATGCTCAAGCTCTAACGGTAAATGACAAGCTTTCCCATATACTAACCTATAAGGAGACATTCCTAGAGGAGTCTTATAGGCTGTTCTATAAGCCCAAAGAGCCTCATCCAACCGAAAAGACCAATCCTTCCTAGATGGATGAACTACTTTCTCTAGAATAGATTTGATTTCCCTATTGCTTATTTCAGCTTGACCATTTGCTTGTGGGTGATAAGGGGTAGTTATCCTATGCTTGATTCCATACGTAGCTAGAAGCTTACTTAAGACATTATTAACAAAATGTGTACCCTCATCACTCACTAATGCTCTAGGTGTCCCAAACCGCACAAAAATGTGTGATTGAAGAAACCCTGATACTGTCTTGGCATCATTATCTGATGGCATGCAATGGCTTCCACCCACTTGGACACGTAATCAACTGCCAATAAGATAAATACATTACAATTAGAAGGGGGAAATGACCCAATAAAATCAATACCCCACACATCGAATAATTCTACTTCCAAAATGTAAGTTAGAGACATTTTATCTCTAGGCCCTAAGTTCCCTCTCCTTTGGCAGACATCACATAGCTTGTAGAACCAATGGGCATCCTTAAATAAGGAAGGCCAGAAAAATCCACAATGCAAAATCCTCATAGTTGTCCTCTGTCCACTAAAATGGCCTCCATACGGCGAAGAGTGACATTGCTCCGGGGTTTCCTTTGCTTCATCACCTGAAACACACCTACGAATAATACCATAAGAGCTGGCTTATACATAAATGGCTCATCCCAATAGAAAAATTTCGCATCATGCTTAAACTTTTTTATCTGCCTTCAATCCATATCAATAAGAGTGACTCCCTTTACCAAAAAGTTAGCAATATCGACATACCAAGGGACATCCTTGACTACCTTTACCTCAACAGAAAAAACTGTTCATTTGGAAAAGAATCTGAAATGGCAGATTACTTTAGCAAAGATGATGTTGGATCAAGGCGAGACAAATGATCTGCAGTGACATTCTCCGATCCCTTCTTGTCCTTTATCTCTGATAGCACGCATAGTGAGCTATCTTTCCCGTTACAATTTGGTTAGTCTTTGAGTAATTCGTAACCATTTTATTGCTCTTTAATGTTTATTTTGTAGGAAATTGTTATGTTGAGCTTAATTGAGAAATTGGAGTCAAATGGAGTTCAGTCCTAAAAAAAAAGGCGAACTTCCAGAATCCGTAATTTCGCGACAGCGTCGCGACACTACGACCATTTTTTGCCTTATTTAAAGATTGCGATTAAGAATTTTTGGGGAACTTCTTTTGGACACTTTGGAGTCGTAAAACAGAGGAAAAACAGAGGATTTGCGGCTGAGCAAAGAGGAGCAAAGTGGAAATCAACCCATTGTTTGTGGGGATTGTGACGGGGACGACGTTCGATCTCGGCCTACATAGAGTTTAATTCTTCTTTCCCTTACTTTAGTTAGTGTTTATGGCTATTTTAGATCATAGTTATATTGTAACGCGTTGTATGATTAGCTAGGTCTTTACTCTTAGGGATTGATGTAGCCGTTGGGGCAATTATGGATTAATGTTTTGGATTTATGTTGTTGATTTATTTATGCATATTTGTGTCTTTAATGCTTTCAATTTACCGGCCATAAATTGATTGATGTTTGTGCTTGAATCTAACTCGGGAGAGAGGATTTAGCTTAGAAATCATTATGCATAACTAGGATTTAGCTAAAAATCGGGAGATTATGGTTAATTCTAGAAATCGTTAAAAAGGTTATCCTTATTGCCTTGTATGTTTATTGAATTTAGATAGGGATATCAGGTTCAATTGCATGTGCGAGAATCATGTATGCTCGGGAGAGGTATGTGTGATTTTAGTTTACCAAGATTTATCAATCTTAGCATGTGTTAATCCATTAATTAATCCATAATCCCAATTGGTGAAATCAAATCCCTAAGACCATTATTTCCATTGGATTGTCATTATTTGCATTGTTTTGTGTTTGATTTAATTTCATTCTCACTCAATTCGGTTCCCTAAATAAAATTGGTCAAGAGTATTTCCGGTAATTAAAATTGACTAGACACCAATCCAGAGGACGACATTCGAATTTCACATTCACTATATTATAACTTGACCCATACACTTGCGGTTAACAATTTGCACATCAATCTCCAAGTCGAATTCCTGCAATAATAAAACCCAACGAATCAATCTAGGCTTTGCATCTTTTTTAGACATTAAGTACCTTATTGCTGCATGATCAATGAAGACCGTGACTTTGGATCCAACCAAATATGGCCGGAATTTCTCAAAAGCAAACACAACAGCTAATAACTCCTTTTCAGTAGTTGTATAGTTGACTGGTGCCTCATTTAAAACCCTGCTTGCATAATATATAGGATGGATAAATTTGCCCTGCTTTTGCCTTAGCATGGCACCTACTACAACATCACTCGCATCACACATTACCTCAAATGGTAAACTCAAATTAGGTGCACAAAGAATGGGTGTTGAGATTAAAACAGCTTTTAAAGTTTCAAAAGCCTTCCTACGATCTGCATTAAAGTAAAAAACATGATCAGTACATAATAAGTTACAAAGAGGTTAACTAATTTTTGAAAAATCGTCTATGAATCTTCTATAAAATCCAACATGACCAAAAAGCTCCCAATCCCTTGCATTGAACTTGGTGGTTCTAATCTCTCAATAAGCTCAATTTTTGCTCTATCAACTTCTAGACCGTTCTTAGAAATCGTATGACCTAACACTATGCCCTCCACCATGAAGTGACATTTCTCCCAATTAAGAACTAGATGGGTATCCTCACATCTCTTTAACACCTTACCTAAATTATCCAAACAACTTTGAAAAGACCCTCAAAAAACTGAAAAATCGTCCATAAATACCTCAACAGTGGACTCAATCATATCAGAAAAAATTGCTAACATACACCGCTGAAATGTTGTTGGAGAATTGCAAAGGCCAAAAGACATTCTCCTAAAAGCAAGCGTCCCATAAGGGTAGGTGAAAATGGTTTTTTCCTGATCCTTAGGAGCAACGGTAATCTGGTTATACCCAGAATAACCATCTAAGAAACAGTAGTAGGTATGACAAACCAATCTATCCAACATTTGATCAATAAATGGTAGAGGGAAATGGTCCTTACGGGTGGATTTATTAAGCCTCCTGTAATCCATGCAAACCCTCCAGCCAGTCACTGTCCTGGTTGGGATCACGTCATTGTCTTTATTGGTTACCACTGTGACACCTCCTTTCTTAGGAATACATTGGACAGGGCTTACCCCAATTGATATCTGCAATTTGATAAATAATGCCAACATCCAACCATTTAATCACCTCCTTTTTAACAACCTCTTTCATTGTAGGGTTAAACCTTCTTTTCTGTTCAATACTCCTAAAGGATCCCTCCACTAGAGTAATTTTATGCATACAGAAAGAAGAGCTAATTCCCTGAATGTCAGCCAATGTCCAACCTATTGCCTTGCGATATTGTTGCAACAACTTTATTAAGGCCTCTTCATGCTCGGGCATTAAATCTGATGCAACAATAATGGGTAACGTCTCACCCTCCCCAAGATACACATTCTTTAGATGATCCGACAAGGGCTTCAAATCTAAAGTGGGTGCCTCAATCAGGGATGACTTAATAGAAGGAGTTTTCCTTTCATCTAAATCTAAAGACTCAAAAACATCCTCACACCTAGACACTTCTTTTTTCATTTTTTCTCTCTAAAGAACAAACTTCTAAATCCTCTACACTCACCTTCCATGATCTTCCAAATGCTTGTCTGCCAAATCCTGTATTGTTGACTCAACAATCGTGTTCTCCCGAATCCTAATGAAAGAAAAATATTCCATTTCGTCAGGATACTTCATGGCCTAAAACACATTAAACTTTACTTCCTCATTATAAACCCTCATTGTTAATTCCCCTTTTTGAACATCTATCAATGCCCTACCAGTAGCCAAAAATGGATGACCAAGAATAATTGGGACATCTTTATCAGCCTCATAGTCTAAGATAATAAAATCAACCAGAAATATTTACTTATCTACCTTCACTAAGACATCCTCAATTTTACCCTCAGGATATGTGATAGACCTATCAGCTAATCGAAGTGTGACTGTGGTAGGGCTACCTTCACCAATATCTAACTTTTGAAAGATCGAAAGAGGCATAAGGTTGATGCTTGCACCTAAATCACAAAGTGCTCTACCTACCTCTTTTCCACCTATAGACACAGGTATAGTAAATGATCCTGGATCCTTGGCCTTGGTTGGTAGCCCATTCTTAAGAATAACACTACATTCCTCAGTAAGAGATACAGTTTCAAACTCACCTAACCTCTTCTTTTTAGTTAAGATATCCTTAAGAAATTTAACATAATTAGGCATTTGCTCTATAGCTTCTACTAAAGGGATATTTATATGCAATTGCTTAAGAATCTCTAAAAAACTTCTTAAATTGACCATCCTGATTCTTAGGTCTTTGCCTTTGTGGAAAAGGTAGAGATGGTACATAAGGTGGGGGCGGCACATAAGGTGGTTCCACATCTGGAACGTAACCAGATGCTCCAGCATCATTATTGCTGGCTCCAGCACCCTAACAAGACTCCAACTCTTTCTCAGCAACAACATTTTTCTCACAATTATTTTCTATATCCTGGGGTTTACTAGGCTATTTTCACTCTTCTAGTGGCTTACCACTCCTTAGAGTCACTGCCTTTACCTGCTCTTTACCTTCCCTTCTAGGGTGTTGATCAGTATTTGAAGGAAGTTTCCCTTGAAGCCTTACCTTCAGCTCATTAGCTAGCTGACTCACTTGCAATTCCAGGGCTCTCATTGAAGCTTGCTTACTTTGAATTGCGGCATCTGTGCGAGCCATATATTCTTTCATCATTCCCTAACTCATTAGCTAGGGAATGTGTCTCATGTTCTCAATTTGTTGAAATGTCTTAGGAAACTGTTCCTTAGACAAGTGTACCCCATGTCTGAAGGGTAATAATCCCTTCTTGGAGTTTTGCATCGAATATCGAAACAACATTTTGTCAATATACGTTGCTTGACCCAGTGCTAGCATTTTGTTCTTACGATTCCTAATGATTTGGATTCCAAGAACATATTGAGCCTCTCCTAGATCTTTCATTTGGAATTGGGCTGCTAGGCATTTCTTAATGTTAGTGAGGTATCCTACATCATTCCCAATGAGTAGGATATTGTCTACATAGAGTATTAGAAAAGCTACTTTCCTTTTGTTGATTTTTTTGTACACACAAGCCTCATCAACGTTTTGGTCAAAACTAAAAGATTTGATCGCAGTATCAAATCTAATGTTACATGATCTGGACGCTTGTTTCAATCCATAATTGGATCGATTGAGCTTACAAACCTTTTGTTCCTGACCTTGGCCTATGAAACCTTCGGGTTGAGACATGAAGATATTCTCTTCAAGATTACCATTCAGAAAGGCAGTCTTGACGTCCATTTGCCATATTTCATAGTCATAATATGTGGCTGTGGGCAAGAGGATTGATACGCAAATTGCTAACCGCAAGTGTACGGGCCCAAGTTATAATATAGTGATTTAAAATCGAATGTCGTCCTCTGGATTGGTTTTCTAATTCCCCTAATTATTAAAGGTATATTTGCCCAATTTTATTTAGAGAAAATAAACAAGAGATATGCAAAACAATTAAAAACTAATAAAAGCAATAAAATGTGGAAACTCAATGGAGAAAGGCCTTAGGGAATTGATTTCACCTATTAGATGCATGGATTAACTAAACGAATAATTAAGGACAAATTCGTAACAAGTTTATAAACCGAGGATTATGAATAATTAAAAGCCTCTCCCGAGTGCAATTAATCCTTTAAGCAAATTAAGAAATTGATATCCCTATCTAATTTCAATAATAAGCCTAAGTAATTAGAACAGCCCTCATGACGGTTTCTCAAGCAATTCCTAATCTCCCGATTTACGAATTACCTAAGTCATGCAATTGAAAGCCTAATCTAAACTACCCTCTCCCGAGCGATTAGTTCATAAACAACAACATACAATCCGTGATCAAGAGATTATAAGCATTAATCATACAATTGCATAAATAAACCGCGTTACGAAACGTCCTAAAAAGCCGTAAATTAATCCATACAAACTAATGGCTACATCAAGCCCCTAAGAAACGAAATCTAGCTACACATGGTCTCTAAAATACAATCGAAATATGTCCCAAACATGCTACAAATCAATACAAGAAATAAGGGAGAAAGATTAAACTCGTTGGCCGTGATTCCCGTGCGTTCCCGTCACGAACCTCTCGATCCAAGCTCCTCGAATCAAGCCCCCTCGCTCTCTGTCTTGTTCTGGTCGTTTTTCTCTCTCTAGAAGTCGTTTTTCTCTCTCCAAAACAGCCCCTGGTTCTGAAAGCATCGCAAAATATATATACTGCTGATTCTGTGTGAAAGCGTCGAGACGCTGTGGACATAGCGTTGCGACGCTGTCGCGCGTACGCCCTAATTAAATCTGGAAAGTTTGCAGCGTCGAGACGCTGTGGAGGTAGCGTCTCGACGCTGCCCCGAATGCGCGCCTCTCCTGACTTGCGCCCAGCGTTGAGACGCTCCAAGGGCTAGCGTCTCAACGCTAGGCCTTTAATTGCCTTTTCTTGGTTTCTTTTCTTGGCCCGAATTAATTCTTTCGCTCCTAAATTATCGGTAAAACTCAGAAATGTCGATTTCCATTGAAATACTTGATTCCTACAAAACAAAACCAAATGGAGATAAAAATGGCCAAATAATACTCAAGACCAACGATAAAATTATCTAAAATATAGCCCAATAAATTATGCTATCAAATACCCCCAAACTTAAGCATTTGCTAGTCCCGAGCAAAGTAAGAATCAAGCAAAGTAAGAATAACAAAATAATCTGCCAACAAAAATACTTGAGTAAGTGCTGCTAATGACTCTTGCCTCAGGAATCCCAAATTACAGATAAACCACACTGAAACATTAATGATTAAACACATTCATCATGATAAGCCTCATTTATTTCATTCATCTCTCACGTGTGTGTGTGACTAGTCCTCCCTATCTCAGTCCTTTAAGCCCGGAATAGTTTTATGCAACCCTTCGCTCGTTTTCCCCCTACTCTGGTCCTAAGTCCCAATCATCAAGCCTCTGCACACTCAAGATGGTAATATGCCACTAGGGTGCCTAAACGGGGTATACAACCCCCAAACTTTGAGTTTTTTTTATAATCAAAAGTAGTGGTCACTAGCTTTCACACGCCTATTGCAGGGACCCTTAACCTGAGTTTTCTCTGGTTGGCCTAACTGATCACAAAAGGGGTAGCTCTTTTTTACCTTAATTCATTTTTTTTATTCAACTCATTATTATTCTCTTTTCTTCCATTCATTCATTTTTTTTCATTAACATGCAAGATATGGCATCATTTTCTCCTAAGTGTAACATTACTAACTATCATGCAGATTAACTATCAAACCAGTTCCTAAACCTTTCGAGGTGACAACAAGATCTAGATCACATAACTCTATTCTAAGCTCGTCAAACTAAGACAGGAGACTATGTACTCAAATGGTGCAAAAGATTCATAAAATAAAATCAACCTGTCTCGAATCCTGTTTTTAATTATTGATGCACAGAATAACTTACCTGTTTTCTGAAATTAGGTATCCTCATCGGCTGTCATAATCAAAACAACACACTCAAAGAAAATATATCTCAGACAGATAACACACTCAACTCAGATCTCAATGAAAAAATAATAATAATAATAATAATTCAAAGTGATAACCTAAATAATCACAAACATTACACCTGATAATCCAACAAAGAGAATGGTTAAAGGAAAAATATCAAATAATAATTACAGACGAAAATTAAAAGTAATTACTTTCCACCCCCAAACTTAGAAATTACATTGTCCTCAATGTAAAATAATAAGATATACAGACCAATATGAGAACAAAAACAATGAAAAATAAGAAAGAGGGGGAAAGAAAACAACCGTGTGCAGAGGGAAGGCGGCAGAGCATCACACGTCCTCATCCTCGTCCTCAGGCGACTCGTACGGTGGTAAAGGTGGCGGTAAAGGCTGACCCGTACTCATAGCTACCTGACACTGATAGGTGTGGGCATGCATACTCGTGGAGTAGAGGAAATGACAACGATCTCTACGCCTCTCTCTCTGAGCTCTCGCTGCTGGCTCTGGATGCCCTGCTGGAGAGTCTGAAACTCTAGGCGATGGCTCTGAAACTCCATACGCAGCTGCTGCAGCTGCTCCTCGATGGAAGGATGTGGAATCTTCTGCCCGTGCTGCTCAGGCTCTGCAGGCTGCTCGTGCTGCTCATGATGCTGTGGCGGTGCATGGATAGGGAGAGCTGGCTACGCGCCCTGTGGTCCAGGTCCTCTGTAGCGACTGATGAAGTTCTTGTCGATTAGCGCTCCAGGATGAACCAACTCCTCTTGGGCGTCCCACACGACACCAGCAGCTCGGCAAAGGGCTGTGATCAGTGAAGGATGCCCGAGCCTTACTGTCGTGTAACGTCGGCGAATATGGTTCATAGACTGATGGATGACCTGACCGACATTGACGAAGTGACCTGTGGCGATAGCGAAAAGCAGGATGGCACGACTCTTGGTAACATCGCTAAGATGCGCCACAGGCATCAACTTGGCACAGAGGAAGGTATGCCACGCTCTGTAATCTACGAACAAATCAGTGGTCTTGAATCTCACCACCTCTGCACCAGTCATAATCCATTCGGCCCCTGGCCTACAAATAGTCTGAATGACTTCGTTTACGTCCAAGTGGCCATGAAGATAGGTACTATATTCATCCCTGTCAAAGTTGGGCAAACTATAAAACCTATTTATGGTGAGGGAGTCGTAGGGGACACGGTGTCCTCGAACAAAGGATGATGAAGAGGAGGTTTCCATGTTGGCATAGAATTCCCTCACTATAGTTGCTACCCCAGGTGCAGGATGATGAACAAAGTCGCCCCAACCCCGCGCAACAATGTTATTAACTAGGTTTGGTTGCATCTCGGGGTCGGGGCTAAAACCACGCTCAGGAATAAAATTTCTACCCTCCACATATTTATCAAACCTCGCTGAGACTTCAGCACTAACGAACCTATCTTGGTCAAAAGGTGGAGGGGGGAGGAAGAAGAGGCGGCATGTCTCCTAGATCTTTTATGCATTGTAACTAATGGAAAGATACTAAAATCTAGGAGGAAAATTTTCTATCACAGTCCCACGCCACCAAACACTCCACAAACTACAAATATAGCCCGTCCGCCTCAGAAATAAAGTCACAACAGCAGCAACAGAGCTCAACAACAACAGCAGTAGAGTCCAAAAAACACTAAACAATGTAAATAGCCTAATAAAACTTCACCAAGAAGGCACACAACGATGCTTGAATGATACCCAATACTCAAAACTAGCAAAACATCAATATTTCAGCATATATGGGCTCAAATACATAAAAACCAGCAGCTAATCCTCTCTAAAACACCCACAAACAGCAACAAACAACTTCAATATTCAGCTCAAAGCACCTTACAGCAACAAGAAATCAATTTTCAGCCTCAAACTCAAACAATCCAAGCTCTAAACCAACTGAAATTAACTCTTATGTTAAGATTTATGCTGAAAAGAGGAGGGTGATACCAAAAATTTTATACCCACGGCTAAAACAAGCTGAAGAATCGCCGGAAACTTGCTGAAAACCCCGAAACCTTGCAACCCACGGCGAACTCGGACCCCTCCAAGCACACCCACGGCGAGAATGGCCGAAACCAAGCACTCCCACGGCCAAAATAAGCTCAAAACGCCGTGAAGAGGCTGAAAACAAGCTGAAACCGGTGGAAAACGAACCAAAACTCACCCAAACTCGAAACCCACGGCAGATTTGAACAACCCACGGACGAACTCGAGCAAAATCACGCTCAAAACACTTCAAAACTGCAAAAAACGGGAAGAATAACACAAGATTTGTGATTTTAAACAAGAAAGTGGAGAGAATCGATGAAAAATTTCAAGGAAAACGAGAGGGAAAGAGTGCTGGCGGCTAGTGTTTAACTTCTGAATTTTTTTTTCGATTCTGGGCGTTTTGGGCTAAAAATCGTGACAGCGTCGCGACGCTAAGGACTACAGCGTCGCGACACTGAAACGTTTTTTACCCAAAACGCGCGTTTCGTCCGATTTTTTTTTTTTTTTCAAATTATTCCAGCACTTCCCTTTTTTTTTCAATTTTTTTTTTGATCAAAATTAAAATTAAAATTAAAATTTCACCTGCATCAAAAAGAAAGAAAAAATGAGAAAAAATAAAAATAAAATAAAATAAAATTATAAAAAAAAAAAACGAATTTAAAGAAATCAACTCAAATAAACAATAACATAAAATAAAAATAAAAATGAGATAAAAACACTTGGGTTGCCTCCCAAAAGCGCTTTTTTAACGTCGTTAGCTCGACGTCCTGTTATAAGGCTACTATGGCTCGATGAGTTCGATATTATCAATGTGTCGCTCTTCTGAACCAAAGTAGAGTTTAACGCGCTGCCCATTTACTTTAAAGGAACGCCCATCACTGGCCTGCAACTCAACTGCTCCATGTGAAAACACCTTTTTGATAGTAAAAGGACCTGACCAACGGGATTTTAATTTACCTGGAAACAAACGCAAACGAGAGTTAAATAAAAGAACTTGTTGTCCAGGCTTTAATGGTCTATTTTGAATTCGTTGATCGTGCCATCGAGTGGTTCGCTCCTTGTAGATTTTTGCATTCTCATACGCTTGAGTCTGAAATTCCTCCATCTCATTGAGTTCAAGTAACCTTTGTTCCCCTGCTTTGGCCAAGTTGAAATTCAATTTTTTTATGGCCCAATATGCTCTATGCTCTAATTCCACAGGTAAATGACATGCCTTACATAAAACCAAGCGATACGGTGACATACCAATTGGAGTTTTAAAAGCAGTGCGATAGGCCCAAAGAGCATCATCTAACTTAAGAGCCCAATCCTTCCTATTAATGTTAACTGTCTTTTCTAAAATTTGTTTGATTTCTCGATTAGAGACCTTAGCTAAACCATTTGTCTGTGGATGATAGGCTAAAGAAATTTTATGTTTAACACCATACTTAGCAAGCAAAGAATTAAACAATTTATTACAGAAATGTGAGCCCTCATCACTAATGATCGCTCGTGGTGTGCCAAATCGTGTAAAGATATTCTTCTGAAGAAAATTCAAGACTACCCGAGCATCATTAGTTTTCGTAGCCACAGCCTCTACCCACTTAGATACATAATCTACAGCCAACAAGATATATAGATAACCGTGCGAAGAAGGAAAAGGTCCCATAAAGTCTATCCCCCAAACATCAAATAATTCAATTTCCACAATAGGGGTCAGAGGTAATTCATGATGTCTAGAAATGTTACCTGTACGTTGGCACCGATCACAAGACTTAACAAAAGTATAACAATCCTTGAAAACAGTAGGCAAATAAAAACCAGATTGTAATACCTTAGCAACAGTACGTGTGGGACCAAAATGCCCACCATATGGTGAGGAATGACAATTATGCAGAATCTTAACTACATCCTCTGTGGGAAAACACCTGCGAATCATCTGATCTGAACAAATTTTAAACAAACAAGGATCATCCCACAAATAAAATCTCACATCATGAAGAAATTTCCTCTTTTGATGGGAATTAAGATCTGGAGGGAGCACACCACCTGCAAGGAAATTCACAAAGTCAGCGAACCAAGGTAAAGTAGACTCTACCTTATAAAGCCTTTCATCTGGAAATTCTTCAGCAATAGGAAGAGCTTTCAAAGTAGTGTCATGTTCAATCCTAGAAAGATGGTCGGCTACCACATTCTCACAACCTCGCCTGTCTTTTACATCAAAATCAAATGCCTGTAACAATAAAATCCATCGAATCAAACGAGGTTTGGCATCCTTTTTATCAAACAAATACCTGAGAGCTGCATGGTCAGTATGCACAATAACTTTAGTTCCTAACAGATAGGGCCTAAATTTATCAAAAGCAAACACTACAACAAGCATTTCTTTTTCAGTGGTAGTGTAGTTCTGTTGTGCATTATCCAAAGTCCTACTTGCATAATAAATGGCCCTGAAAAATTTATCACGTCTCTGCCCCAATACTGCTCCTACAGCATAATCACTAGCATCACACATAATTTCAAAAGGTTGACTCCAGTCAGGTACAACAATTATAGGGGCAGTAGTCAACCTATCTTTCAACAAATTAAATGCTAGCAGACATTCATCAGAGAAAACAAAAGCAGAGTCCTTTTCAAGCAAATTACATAAGGGCTTAACAATTTTCGAAAAGTCTCTAATAAAGCGCCTGTAAAACCCTGCATGTCCTAGAAAGCTCCTGACTCCCTTGACATTCGTAGGAGGAAGTAGTTGTTCAATGGCCGCTATCTTGGCTCTGTCCACCTCTAAACCTTTTTCAGATACTTTATGCCCTAAAACTATACCTTCAGTTACCATAAAATGGCACTTTTCCCAGTTTAACACAAGGTTAGTTTCTTGACAACGCTGCAAAACAAGAGAGAGATTATGTAAACAAGCATCAAAAGAGGAACCAAACACAGAGAAATCATCCATGAAAACCTCCATAATCTCCTCGACCATATCAGCAAAGATGGCCATCATACAACGCTAAAATGTAGCAGGAGCATTACACAACCCAAATGGCATTCGCCTAAAGGCAAAGGTACCATAAGGACATGTGAATGTCGTTTTCTCTTGGTCCTCAGGAGCAATAGCAATTTGATTGTAACCTGAATAACCATCAAGAAAACAATAGTAAGGATAACCTGCAAGTCTATCAAGCATCTGATCAATAAAAGGAAGAGGAAAATTATCTTTTCTAGTAGCATTATTCAACTTCTTGTAGTCAATACACACTCTCCACCCAGTCACAGTCCTAGTGGAGATGAATTCATTCTTTTCATTCTTAACTACAGTCATCCCTCCCTTTTTTGGTACAACCTGCACAGGACTCACCCACGAACTATCAGATATGGCATAAATAATCCCTGCATTCAAAAGTTTCAATACCTCAGCTTTTACCACATCTTTCATGGTTGGGTTCAAACGTCTTTGAGGTTGAACTGATGGGGTAAAGGTATCATCCATTAAAATTTTATGCATGACTATGGATGGACTAATACCTTTTATATAAGCAATGGACCAACCTAAAGCAGATTTATGATCACGCAGTACTCTCAACAGTTTTTCTTCCTCTACTTTAGTCAGAGACGCAGATATAATAACAGGAAATGTGGATGACTCACCTAAGAAAGCATATCTAAGATGTGCAGGTAATTGTTTCAACTCAGGTGCAGAAACTTTAGTAGGAACATCATCTTTAACAGTTAATTTCATGACCTTGCATTTCATTTTGCGCTCAACAGGTAAATGATTCAAAGCATCACAGAAGAAAGCAATATCCTGGTCTAAATCACCTAAATGCTCAACAGCCAGATCTAACATGCTTATTTTCAGAGGATCAACAGGCATAACAACATCCCTAATCTCAGCAACAGTAGCATCAATAATATTTATCCTATGACATGTACTAACCTCAACTGGATATTTCATGGATCGATAAATGTTGAAAACTACCTCTTCCTCGTTGACTCTCAAAGTTAGCTTACCCTGCTGCACATCAATCAAGGCACGTCCCGTGGCGAGGAATGGTCTACCCAAAATAATGGGGATTTCAGCATCCTCCTCCATGTCTAAAACTACGAAATCTGCAGGAAAGATAAATTTGTCAACTTTAATTAAAACATCTTCAATCACACCTCTAGGATATGTCATCGATCTATCAGCCAACTGCAAAGAAATAGTAGTAGGTTGTACCTCTCCAAGACCTAATTTTCTAACACAGATAGAGGCATCAGATTAATACTAGCACCAAGGTCACATAATGCTTTATTAAAAGAAGAACTACCAATAGTGCAAGGAATAGTAAAACTCCCTGGATCTTTCAGTTTCTGTGGTAACTTTCTCTGTAATATTGCACTGCACTCCTCAGTGAGATTCACAGTTTCATAAGCCTCTAACTTCCTCTTTTTGGTCATTATCTCCTTCATGAATTTAACATAGTTAGGCATCTGTTCTAAAGCATCTGCAAAAGGAATGTTAATATGGAGTTTCTTAAAAATATCCAGAAACTTAGCAAACTGAGCATCAATCTTTTTCTTTTGAAAACGTTGAGGATAAGGAATAAAAGTAGAATGAGTAGGGAGAATAGAACTAGTAGACTTTTCAATCTTCGAAGTTGATGCTGCTTCCTTTTCAGTCTGTGCTTCAATCTCCTTTTTCTCACTAATAATAGGATCCTCAGTGGGCTGCTTTTCTGGAACCTCAAGTTGCTTCCCACTCCTCAAAGTAATAGCTTTACAGTGCTCTCGTGGATTTACCTCAGTGTCACTAGGAAACTTACCTTTTTGCATGGCATTCAAGGAAGATGCAATTTGACTAATCTGAACCTCCATGTTTTTAATGGCAGTCCCATGACTATTAACAGTGCTACTAACAGTGTCTAGCATGTTCTCAATCTTATTAGTCCTAGACCTAGATTCATTAATAAATTGACCAACTAAGTCCTCTAAGGAAGATTTCTTTTCTTGTGGTACAGGTGCAGACATAAACCCAGGAGGTGGTTGCAAGATATTTTTATTATTGGCATAGGAAAAATTTTCATGATTTCTAAGCCCTGGATGATAATGAGTAGGTAAAGAGTTTTGGTTACCTCTAAAGCCAGAATTTCTGTTGTTCACATACTGTGCTTGCTCTAAGTTCGAACCATCATAAACTTGGGATGCCTCAGCTGCTGCAACTGACTCAATGGATTGTGAGTTCCCTGTAGCAGAGAATTTCATAAAAGCATTAGCCAAAGAGTGCATTTGAGCTTGTAAAGCTGAGACATTATCTATCTCATAAATCCCAGCTACAGTTCTAGAGGATGAACGTTCAGATGGCCACAGATAACTGTTCGTGGCCATGTCTTCTAGCAATGTCCGAGCGCTTTCCACAGTTTTAGAAAGTAAAGTGCCTCCTGCAGCTGCATCCAAAATAGTTTTAGTAGTACCATTCAGACCATTATAAAACAATTGAATTTGTAACCAGTCAGGATAGCCATGCTGTGGGCACTTCCTCAGTAATTCCTTGTAGCGCTCCCAAGCTTCAAACAGTTGTTCATCATCTTTTTGCTTAAAGGTCCCAATCTCAGTCCTCAACTTAGCTGTCTTTGCAGGTGGGAAATATTTGGCGAGAAAAGCCTGAACCAACGCATCCCACGTAGTAATGCTCCCAGGTGGAAGTGATTGAAGCCAGTCCCTAGCTTTGTCCTGTAAAGAAAAAGGAAACAATCGTAAGCGTATGGCATCTTCAGTAACACCATTCAACTTCACAGTACCACAAATATCAAGAAAAGATTTCAGATGAGAATTAGGATCCTCAGAGGGGAATCCTCTAAATGCACTATCTCTAGCCATCTAGATAAGGCCAGTTTTAAGCTCGAAATTATTTGCATTGATCGGCGCGTAGACTATCCCAGATTGTTGATCAGGAAAAGTAGGCTGGAAATAGTCCCGTATCGGCTTCTGCTCATCTTGTGGATTTGGATTGGCCATTGATGCAAGTCTTTCCCTTTTCTCCTTCCTGTTCTTTTTGCAAGTCTTTTCAATTTCAAAATCTAAGGGCACTAGCAGAGCGTCCTTGTCTTTTCGCATACACAATTACAACCTAAAATAAATAAGAAAAAAAAAACCAAAAAAAAAAAACAAAAACAACAGAAATAAAGAATAAAAGAAAAAAAAATAAGACAAACAAAATAAAATACACTCTAAAGTAAGACCAAGCAAATTCCCCAAAATATTAAGCGAACTAAATAATTGCCAATCCCCGGCAACGGCGCCAAAAACTTGAGACGCAAATTGCTAACCGCAAGTGTACGGGCCCAAGTTATCATATAGTGATTTAAAATCAAATGTCGTCCTCTGGATTGGTTTTCTAATTCCCCTAATTATTAAAGGTATATTTGCCCAATTTTATTTAGAGAAAATAAACAAGAGATATGCAAAACAATTAAAAACTAATAAAAGCAATAAAATGTGGAAACTCAATGGAGAAAGACCTTAGGAAATTGATTTCACCTATTAGATGCATGGATTAACTAAACGAATAATTAAGGACAAATTCGTAACAAGTTTATAAACCGAGGATTATGAATAATTAAAAGCCTTTCCCAAGTGCAATTAATCCTTTAAGCAAATTAAGAAATTGATATCCCTATCTAATTTCAATAATAAGCCTAAGCAATTAGAACAACCCTCATGACGGTTTCTCAAGCAATTCCTAATCTCCCGATTTACGAATTACCTAAGTCATGCAATTGAAAGCCTAATCTAAACTACCCTCTCCCGAGCGATTAGTTCAGAAACAACAACATACAATCCGTGATCAAGAGATTATAATCATTAATCATACAATTGCATAAATAAACCGCGTTACGAAACGTCCTAAAAAGCCGTAAATTAATCCATACAAACTAATGGCTACATCAAGCCCCTAAGAAACGAAATCTAGCTACACATGGTCTCTAAAATACAATCGAAATATGTCCCAAACATGCTACAAATCAATACAAGAAATAAGGGTAAAATATTAAACTCGTTGGCCGTGATTCCCGTGCGTTCCCGTCACGAACCTCTCGATCCAAGCTCCTCGAATCAAGCCCCCTCGCTCTCTGCCTTGTTCTGGTCGTTTTTCTCTCTCTAGAAGTCGTTTTCTCTCTCCAAAACAGCCCCTGGTTCTGAAAGCATCGCAAAATATATATACTGCTAATTCTGCGTGACAGCGTCGAGACGCTGTGGACATAGCGTCGCGACGTTGTCGCGCGTACGCCCTAATTAAATCTGGAAAGTTTGCAGCGTCGAGACGCTGTGGAGGTAACGTCTCGACGCTGCCCCGAATGCGCGGCTCTCCTTACTTGCGCCCAGCGTTGAGACGCTCCAAGGGCTAGCGTCTCAACGCTAGGCCTTTAATTGTCTTTTCTTGATTTCTTTTCTTGGCCCGAATTAATTCTTTCGCTCCTAAATTATCGGTAAAGCTCAGAAATGTCGATTTCCATTGAAATACTTGATTCCTACAAAACAAAACGAAATGGAGATAAAAATGCCCAAATAATACTCAAGACTAACGATAAAATTATCTAAAATATAGCCCAATAAACTGCGCTACCAAGAATTCTTATGGACTTTAATATAGCTACAGAAGAAAAGACTCCCTCATAGTCAACCCCTTCCTTTTGGGTATAACCCTTTGCCACTAGTCTAGCTTTCAACGTATGTACCTTCCCAGTTGCATCTCCTTTTCTCTTATAGATCCATTTACACCCTATGGGTTTTACCCCATTTGGTAGATGCACGAGTTCCCATACAGAATTGGAGTGCATTGACTCCATTTCCAAGTTCATGGCTTTGACCCATTCATCCCTATCTTCGTCATTCATTGCCTGTCGCTAGGACAACGGATCCTCAATGCCATCATTTGGTATGACAACCTGAGTTTCACTTAAACCCAAGTAGCGATAAGGTTGTTATACAACAATCCCACTGCGTCGAGACATTCTCGACGTCTGAGAAGGACGGGATGGATCTGAAGAACTACTTCCTTCATCAACCCTTGTTGAAGGTCCAGCTTCGTTTACAGCTCTTGGTGATTATTCAGTAACTTGTCCTAATATTATTTTGCTACGTGGGTTATGATCCCTCATGTGGTCTTCCTCCAAGAATGTGACGTTTGTCGATACAATCACCTTATTTTCTTGTGAGTCGTAGAAATAACTACCTCTAGTTTCTTTAGGGTAACCAACAAATTGGCACAATTTTGAACGAGGTTCCAGTTTCTTAGGATTTGTCACAAGCACGTGTGCTGGACAACCCCAGATGCGAAAGTGATGCAAACTAGGTTGACGCCCCTTCTATATTTCGAAAGGCGTTTTAGAAACACTTTTCGAGGGAACATTGTTCAAGATGTTTACTGCAGTCTCTACTGCATACCCCTAAAACGAGCTAGGAAAATGAGCATAGCTCATCATTGATCGAACCATGGCTAACATGGTTCTAGTTCTCCTTTCTGATACACCATATTTTTGAGGTCTACCAGGGGTTGATAGTTGAGATTGGATTCCATGTTTTATGTATATAATCCTGGAATCTTTGATCCATATACTCCCCTCCTCGATCAGATCGAAGTACTTTGATTGATTTACCTAATACGTTTTCAACTTCAGCCTTAAACGCCTTAAACTTTGCAAGGGCTTTAGAGTTATGTCCCATTAGGTACAAGTAACCATATCTTGAATAATCATCTATAAATGAGATGAAGTATTCATATCCTCCTCGAGCTTTTACATTCATTGGACCACAGAGATTCGAATGTATTAACTCTAAGGGTTCTTTGGCTCTGTAACCTTTTCCAGTAAAGGATCTTTTGGTCATTTTGACCTCGAGACAAGATTCACAAGGTGGTAGTGAATCATCTTCTAACTTGCTTAGAAGTCCATTATTTACCAAATGACCGATTCTATCGATGTTTATATGACCAAGTTTAAGATGTCAATGATGAGTATTGTTACTTATTGGAGAAATCTTTTGTCTTTATCTTTGCCTTAACCCATCATACAAGCAAACAATTGCACACAATCCAATCAATTTAGAAAAATAAGTAATCACATAACCCTAAAACTATTGATTTAGTTTTCCAACGATGTTTTAGAGGTTTAGAATATCAGCCATCGATGGGTGATCAAGTACTCCTCCTTATAAATGACATTAGCCACCGTTGTTCGGCCAAGGATTTGTTAACACTTTTAACTTATCCTTGTAAGTGTAACCCTCCCACTTTCAGATCTCAAAGGCACGCACCAACAGGCTACCGAAGGGAAAGACAACTGTTGGTAATTAGCAGAGTTCCTATTGATAACTGCCCAAAAGGTAGTTATTTAGGCCTCAATTATATAGGGATTTGTGTGTCTTTTATGCTTATTAGGGTTGGTTTTGGATAGATATTACATGTTTTAATCCATTTGGAAGAATGGAAGCATTGGAAATTATTTTGTGTAGATTATGTTGCTTGGCGACTGGAGGGAGCAAATTCTGTGCTGCAGCAAAACTGGGAACAAAACTGCCACATCACAGCTCGTTAGCCAACTTCATGAACCGACTTCTGTTGAGTTATTTTCGGGATAAAGGAGCAAGGAGAGCCCTACACGTGTCCAAGTTGACCTAATTCAAGTCTCCTATCCTTCTATAAAAGGAAGTAGTCGTCGAAGTCAAATTCATTCCATGTTTTCCCTTGGAAACCGAATATTTTAGAGAGATTGAAGATTATCAAAAGCACCATCTTTCGCAAGCTGATTAGGGAGTTTATTTTCTTTATTAAACTTGTGGTTGTGGACATGCCTACTCAGATTGTAATTCGTATTCCTATGCCTATTATGAACTAAGTAGCTTAGGTGTTGGTTAGGAATAATGTGATTGTTGTGCTTCATCTCTAGTAATAAATTGACTATCGCATTTTGGTTAATTGTTGTGCTTATTTCCATTTTATGCCCGCCTGGCCAACCGGTGTGAATAGCTCTCTCTAGTTTCAGGGATGATCTAGAGGGTGTGTGGCAATTATCCACACTACGATCATTGTGTATTGGTGAACGCCAGTGACTGAGCTAGGGATAGCCAGTTGCCTAGTGCTTGATCGGTCGTACTTCATTGGGTTTGAAACATATCCCAAAAGATCCGGAGTTCCGGGAGGAATCCGCTAATAATACTGCGAGAAATGCATGATCAATAATATTGCTAGAGCATATTTTAGAACAATCACTAAATCCTAACCAGCGCCTGTCTTTAATCTGTCTATCTATTTGTTTACTCGTTGTTCTGTCATTTATTTTGCTTCAGCATAATTCCGATAAAACCAAATCATTTTACTATTCTTGAAGCCATTGGAAAGTTACACAAAAATAGGTAGAGTGGAAACTAATTCAGGGCTCGGATTGATAATATTACTTGCTGCAGACTGTGTCTACTTGCATAGGAATTCTAGAGTATTTTATATCATATTTTTACTCTAGGAACCCAACAAGTTTTTGGCGCCGTTGCCGGGGACTTGAATAAGTTTTTATCTAATCTATTTTTGTGTATGTGTTTTAGTGGTTTGGTGCTAGAACTTTTTGATTGTTTCTTTTGTTTTTGCAGTTGTGATTTTTGTGCATGAGCGATCCGCCTGGGGTAAGATTTTATCTTGATCCGGAAATTGAAAGGACATTTAAGAACAGAAGGAGAGAGCAGCGCAGAAACCAGATGGAGAACGTGCCGCAACTTCCCCAGGTTCCTGAAGGTCCAGCAACAGCAAACCCCCAACAAAATCCGTTGCTGCAGCAAAACCCGTTGTTTGAGCAAAATGAGCAGCAAAATAATCAGGCTGAGAATCCTATCTTGATAGCGAACAATAGGACCAGAGCCATTCGAGCGTATGCTGTCTCGATGTTTAATGAGTTGAATCCAGGGATTGCACGTCCCCAAATCCAAGCGATGAATTTGAAATGAAACCGGTAATGTTTCAGATGTTGCAAACCGTGGGGCAATTCCATGGTTTGTCATCTGAAGACCTTCATTTACATCTTAAGTCTTTTCTAGGAGTTAGTGATTCTTTTGTAATTCAAGGAGTGCCTAGAGATGCTCTTAGATTAACTTTGTTCCCGTATTCTCTTAGAGATGGAGCAAAGTCATGGTTAAACTCTTTTGCTCCAGGGTCAATTAGGACGTGGGATGAGTTAGCTGAAATTTTTTTGAGTAAATATTTCCCACCTAATAGAAATGCTAAATTGAGGAGTGAAATAGTAGGGTTTAGGCAACTTGAAGATGAGACTTTTAGTGAGGCTTGGGAAAGGTTTAAGGAGCTTTTGTGAAAGTGTCCCCACCATGGTTTACCTCATTGTATTCAAATGGAAACAATCTACAATGGTTCGTACAGATGTCGCGATTCAAAGTAATCAAGCTTCGATGAGAGCCCTGGAATTGGAAGTGGGTCAGCTGCCTAATGAGCTAAAGGCAAGGCCTCAAGGGAAACTTCCCTCGGATACTGAACACCCTCGAAGGGAAGGCAAGAAGCAGGTAAAGGCAGTAACTCTTAGGAGTGGTAAGCCACTAGAAGAGTTTAGAAAGACCCAGGATTTAAATAATAATAGGGATAAAAATATTGTTGTTGAGAAAGAGTTGGAGTCTGGTCAGAGTTCTGGAGGCAGCAATAAAAATACTAGAGCATCTGGTTCTGTGCCAGATGTAGAACCACCTTATGTGCCACCCCCACCCTATGTACCACCTCTACCTTTTCCACAAAGGCAAAAACCTAAGAATCAGGATGGTCAATTTAAAAAGTTTATAGAGATTCTTAAGCAGTTGCATATAAATATCCCTTTAGTAGAAGCTATAGAGCGACTGCCTAATTATGCTAAATTTCTTAAGGATATTTTGACTAAAAAGAAAAGGTTAGGTGAATTTGAAACTGTATCTCTTACTGAGGAGTGTAGTGCTATTCTAAAGAATGGGCTGCCCCCCAAGGCTAAGGATCCAGGGTCATTTACCATACCTGTGTCTATAGGTGGAAAAGAATTAGGTAGAGCACTCTGTGATTTAGGCGCAAGCATTAACCTTATGCCTCTTTCGGTCTATCAGAAGTTAGGTATTGGTGAAGCTAGACCTACCATAGTCACACTCCAACTAGCTGATAGGTCTATCACATATCTAGAGGGTAAAATTGAGGACGTCTTAGTAAAAGTTGATAAGTTCATATTTCCTGTTGATTTTATTATTTTAGACTACGAGGCTGATTAGGATGTCCCAATTATTCTAGGTCGTCCATTTTTGGCTACTGGTAGGGCATTAATAGATGTTCAAAAAGGGGAATTAACAATGAGAGTCTGTAATGAGGAAGTGAAATTTAATGTGTTTGAAGCCATGAAATATCCATATGAAATGGAGGATTGCTCCTTCATCAGGATTCTGGAGAGCACAGTTCTTGAGACAGCAATACAGGATTCGGCTGATAAGCATTCAAAAAAGCATGGAGCGTTAGTTTAGATGATTTAGAAATTTGTTCTTTAGATAGAAAAAATGAAAAAGAGTTGTTTAGGTGTGAGGATGTTTTTGAGTCTTTAGATTTAGATCAAAGAAAGGCTCCCCCAATTAAGCCATCCCTGATTGAGGCACCCACTTTAGATTTGAAGCCCTTACCGAATCATCTAAAGTACGTGTATCTTGGGGAAAGTGAGACGTTGCCCATTATTGTTGCATCGGATTTAATGCCAGAGCATGAAGAGGCCTTAATAAAATTGTTGCAGCAATACCGCAAGGCTATAGGTTGGACATTGGCTGACATTCAGGGAATTAGCCCATCTTTTTGTATGCACAAAATCACTCTAGAGGAGGGATCCTTTAGGAGTATTGAGCAACAAAGAAGGCTTAACCCTGCAATGAAAGAGGTTGTTAAGAAGGAGGTAATTAAATGGTTGGATGCTGGGATCATCTATCAAATTGCCGATAGCAATTGGGTAAGCCCTGTCCAATGTGTTCCTAAGAAATGAGGTGTCACTGTGGTGAGTAATAAAGATAATGAGTTGATTCCAACTAGGTCGGTAACTGGCTGGAGGGTTTGCATGGATTACAGAAGGCTTAATAAAGCTACCCGAAAGAATCATTTCCCTCTACCATTTATCGACCAGATGTTGGATCGATTGGTTGGTCAGGCCTATTACTGTTTCTTGGATGGTTATTCTGGATATAACCAGATTACTATTGCTCCTGAAGATCAGGAGAAAACCACTTACACCTGTCCTTATGGGACATTCGCTTTTAGGCGAATGCCTTTTGGCCTCTACAATGCTCCAGCAACATTTCAGCGGTGTATGTTAGCAATTTTTTCTGATATGATTGAGCCCACTGTTGAGGTATTTATGGACGATTTTTCAGTGTTTGGAGGGTCTTTTCAGAATTGTTTAGAAAATTTAGGTAAGGTATTAAAAAGATGTGAGGATACCCATCTAGTTATTAATTGGGAGAAATGCCACTTCATGGTGAAGGAGGGCATAGTGTTAGGTCATAGGATTTCTAAAAATGGTCTAGAAGTTGATAGAGCAAAAATAGAGGTTATAGAAAGATTAGAGCCACCGAATTCAGTGAAGGGAATTCGGAGTTTTTTAGGACATGCTGGTTTTTATAGGAGGTTCATAAAGGATTTCTCCAAAATCAGTAAACCTCTTTGTAATTTATTGTGTACTGATCACATTTTTCACTTTGATGCAGATTGTAGGAAGGCTTTTGAGACTTTAAAGGCTGCATTAATCTCAGCACCCATTCTTTGCGCACCTATTTGGAATTTACCATTTGAGGTAATGTGTGATGCGAGTGATGATGCGGTAGGTGCGATGCTGGGGCAAAAGCAGGGCAAATTTATTCATCCTATATATTATGCAAGCAAGGTTTTAAATGAGGCACAAGTCAACTATACAACTACTGAAAAAGGAGTTGTTAGCTGTGGTGTTTGCTTTTGAGAAGTTCCGGTCATATTTGGTTGGATCCAAAGTCACGGTTTTCACGGATCATGCAGCAATAAGATACCTAATTCTAAGAAAGATGCAAAGCCTAGACTAATTCATTGGATTTTACTATTGCAGGAGTTCGACTTGGAGATAAAGGACAAGAAGGGATCAGAAAATGTCATTGCAGATCATTTATCTCGTCTTGATCCGTCATCATCTTTGCTGGAGCAATCTGCCATTTCCGATTCTTTTCCAGATGAACATCTTTTTGCTGTTGAGGTAAAGGTAGTTAGGGATGTCCCTTGGTATTCTGATATTGCAAACTTCTTGGTAAAGAGAGTCACCCCTATTGACATGGATTGGAGGCAGAAGAAAAAGTTTAAGCATGATGCAAAAGTTTTCTATTGGGATGAGCCATTTATGTATAAGCAATGCTTTGACGGTATTATTCGTAGGTGTGTTTCAGGTGCTGAAGCAAAGGAAATCCTGGAGTATTGTCACTCTTCATCGTATGGAGGTCATTTCAGCGGTCAGAGGATAGCTATGCGGATTTTGCATTGTGGATTTTTCTGGCCTACGTTATTTCAGGACGCCCATTGGTTCTACAAGCAATGTGATGCTTGCCAAAGGAGAGGAAATTTGGGGTTAGAGATGAAATGCCTCTTACTTATATTTTAGAAGTTGAATTTTTCGATGTATGGGGTATTGACTTTATGGGGCCATTTCCCCCTTCTAATGGCAATGTTTTTATCTTATTGGCAGTTGATTATGTGTCCAAGTGGGTGGAGGCCATCGCATGCCATCAGAGTGATGCCAAGACAGTAGCAAGGTTTCTTCAATTGCACATCTTTGCACGGTTTGGGACACCTAGAGCTCTAGTGAGTGATGAGGGTACACATTTTTTTAATAATATCTTAACTAAGCTTTTAGCTAAGTATGGGATTAAGCATAGGATAGCTACCCCTTATCACCCACAAGCAAATGGTCAAGCTGAAATTAGTAATAGGAAAATTAAAGCTATTTTAGAGAAAGTAGTCCATCCATCTAGGAAGGATTGGTCCTTTAGGTTGGATGAGGCTCTTTGGGCTTATAGGACAGCTTATAAGACTCCTTTGGGTATGTCTCCCTATAGGTTAGTATATGGGAAAGCTTGCCATTTACCATTAGAGCTTGAGCATAAAACATTTTGGGCTTTGAAAAAGTTAAATTTTGATCTGAGTCGTGCAGGAGCGATAAGAATGCTGCAGCTTAATGAGTTAGAGGAGTTTCGTCAATTTTCTTATGAGAATGCGAAAATGTATAAGGAAAAAACTAAGTTGTGGCATGACAAGAAAATAAAATCTAAAGAGTTTGTCAGGGGTAAAAAAGTTTTGCTTTATAATTCTAGATTGAAATTATTTCCTGGAAAACTAAAATCTAAGTGGTCAGGACCGTTTATTGTGATTGAGGTTTTCTCCAATGGAGCAATTACTTTGCAGGATGAAAAAGATGGGAGAGTGTCAAGGTGAATGGACAGCGTGTGAAGCATTATTGGGGTGAAGAGTTTCGGTTGAAATATCCTTCCCTAAGGTTGGTTGATGATTGAGGGAGCAGGACTTTTGCGGGAGCATTCACAGAGTAAAATTTTGAGCTCCCAGACTTGGTATTGATTTTATTTTTCGCTGATTTGATTTTGATTTCGGTTAGGTTAGATTTGATTTTGCATGATTTATTAGATTTTATCTTTTAAGTATTTTTATTACTTTTGGTAGTTTCGATATCTATTTTTTATTTGATTTTATTTTATTTTCGGGTCATTTATTTAAATTATCTTTGAATTATCTTTTTATTGGTTTGATTTTTATTAGATTGTATCTAGATCTTATTTTTAGTTATTTGAATTCAGTTTAATTTGAATTAATAAAGATTTTCCATAGTTTATTCGACTTCTTTTGAGAATAAAAGATTAAATTTGATTTGATCGGATAAATTTAAATTTGAAAGATTTAATTTTGAAATTCAAATACCGTATCCAAGATTCTTCAGGTTGTTGCAGCAAGATTATGGCTGGAGAAAAATATTCCGAGTTAAAAGGATTCCCGTTGGAAATTAATTACTTTTACCGTTGGGATTTGACTTTGAAGTATTGTAGGTAGATTTGCATGCATCATCTGATGAGGCCACGTGTCACAGAGCGGTGATCCGAAGGCTTCAATGATGACAACACATCAATTTTACCATGGGCGTTTGGAATCCGCGATTTTACCGTTGATAATTTTTGAAATTCAGGTTTGCATTTTTAAATTAAAACAGTAATATTAGTAATTGCAGGACAAATCTTTTCGGTTATGATTCTATTTTGCTGAAGCCTTATTTATTTACAACCGCTGGTAAGCTTCTTCCCACTTCGTCTTCTTAATCCCATTTTTGCCATCTGCATTACTTTTTTTTTCTCTCTGTCCAAACCGTTCATACCTCCATGGCTAAGACTAGAGCTAGGAAAGAAAGAGAGAGTGAAGAAGAGGAGGTGTCGGTCACGCCGGAAGTACAAAAAGGAAAAACTAAGAAGAAAAGAACGCCAGAAGAGAAGGAGGCGAAGCGAAGAAGGAGTCAGTAGAGGGCTGCGGAGCAAGAAGTCATCCAAGAAACAGAGGCTGTTCAGAATCTTGAGACAGAACCGATAGTTTCTGCTACGGTTCAGGAAGGGAATACTGAGAAGGATCATGAGACAGAGGCCGAAAGACAAGTCGCTGGTAAGCCTGACGAGGAGAAAACATCGGAGGCGGAGGTTCAGGTTGAAGTCATTATGCCTGAACCACCCAAGCGCCGCCGCATCAAGAGGAAGGCGGGTCGCGTGAGGGTGATTCGGAACACTCCATCGCCTCCGACGTCGGACTCTGAGGAAGAAAAAAGGGAAGCTGAGAATAAGGAAAAAGAAGAAGAGACAAGAAAGGCAAAAGGAGAGCGTTTGCGAGAACAGAGAGAAAGCAAGGGCAAAGGAATTGTCGAAGCAACGAGAGAGATTGAGGAGCCGAGGGCACCATTCATTCGCTTCGTCAATGAACTTGCCAGAGCAAAATATCAGGAAGTACTGAAGCGGGATTTCTTGTTCGAGCGAGGATTTGGCAGTGATCTACCCAGGTTTTTGGAATATGGAATAGCAAGCCTGGGGTGGAGGCAGTTTTGTGCAAATCCTGATCCTGTTAATGCCAACATTGTTCGGGAATTCTACGCCAATCTTGATGTGAAGGATGATTTTGAAGTCATAGTGCGAGGAGAGCCTGCGCAATGGAGCCCAGAGGCCATCAATAATTTGTTTGATCTTCAGGACTTTCCACACGCAGTTTTCAATGAAATGGTGGTTGCCCTATCGAACGACCAATTAAGTGCGGCGGTCCGAGAGGTAGGTGTTGAGGGGGCTCAATGGAGGGTGTCGCAGACGCGAAAGCACACATTTCAAGCTGCCTATTTAAAGAGTGAAGCCAACGCTTAGATGGGCTTCATTAGGCTCCGCTTGCTGCCGACAACGCACGACTCCACTATATCGCGGGACAGAGTGTTGCTTGGTTTTGCCATCCTTCGATCAATGAGCATAGATGTTGGAAAAATAATTGCTACTGAGATTGCTGACTGTTGGCGCAAGAAGGTGGGGAAGTTGTTCTTTCCAAACACGATTACAATGTTATGCAGTAGGGCAGGAGTGCCCACGGTTCCAAAAGATATGATCATGCTTGATAAGAGAATCATTGACACACCTAATCTGGTGTGGCTTCAGCGTACGCAAGAGGCTCGCCAGGGTGGGCTTGTGTATGGCGTTAATCAGATCCTAGAGCAACTGACAGTGTTGGCCAGTAGGTTAGAATTTGCTGAAAGGCAAGCTCAGACCTACTGGACTTATGCTAAAAGGAGAGATGATGCGCTTAGGCGGGCCTTGCAAACCAATTTCTCAACACCATATCAGGCCTTTCCAGTGTTTCCCGATGATTTGTTTAATCTTTGGATACCACCCCCACCTGTTGAACGAGAAGAGGATGTTGATGAGGAGCAGGGTCAGGAAGACTGACTGATGGGATGAACTAGAGCGAGCATTACTTTTGTTTTTCCATTTTTGTTTGCTCGCGCATAGTTATAACTGCTTGTCTTTCTTTTTAAATTTTCTGCTTACAAAAATATATCTCTGCTATGTAATTTTTCTTTGAATATTTTTAATGAAATTTCTGAATGTTTCTATTCTGTATGCACTGGGTAATGCCTAACTTAACTATTTTCTTCTGAATTTTTGAAGCTTGGACTGATTACGCTTAATTAGATCAAGGTATTCTGATCTCCA
Organism: Luffa acutangula; assembly: GCA_036850905.1. Lineage (NCBI taxonomy): Eukaryota > Viridiplantae > Streptophyta > Magnoliopsida > Cucurbitales > Cucurbitaceae > Luffa > Luffa acutangula. The sequence continues at coordinate 23,856,038 of CM072087.1, read as the reverse complement.
GAAACCTTTTGCTTGAGCATTTCTTCTAGCCTGGACTGTTGCTGCGGCAAGAAGATTTTGAAGGTAGTATTGACTTATATGATCCACTTTAAGCTTAATCCTAGTCCCATGTTTAGTTTAAAAATTCAGATAGAAAAATTTAAGTTTGGGGGTATACTTGCTTATTTAATGATTCCTTGGGGACAATGAATAATTCAAGTTTGGGGGACTTTTTGCTACTCCAATTATTTCGCTCGAGCATTCCTCTCCTTCAAATTAAAATTTGCTAGGTTATTGAGTAACCGGGGAAATTTGTGATACCCACAGTTTGTCTTCGCGTCAAAAGATGACCTAGGAAATGTGAAAAAATGAGAAATATGAGAAAAAATTATTATTTGCGGAAAAAAGATTATTTGTTGAAGATTTTGTTGAAAAAATTGACGGAGCAAAAGTTTTGAGGGATGAATGATGATCCAGCAGTTTTTCTGTCTCCCATAACATAGGTGAGCTTCATCATAAAATGTCGCCATTCTGAGGGGCAAGAGATAGAATAACTAGGGATTTTTGAGCTTGATAATGAGTATTGAGCCTAGTTGGTGATGAGCTCGAGGCAGGGGTATACTACACCATAAAGTGGGTCACATTCCATGCTTAAGAACTTATGACTGTAAGGGTGCTTTAAGTCTGATAAATAATGATATAAACCCCTTTAAAAATATGTTTTGAAATGTCTGATTATAGAGTTAAGCTGTGGTGAGTTCTTAGAATTAAGTTGAAAAGTGGTGATTATTTGTCCATGCCGGAGGAATCATTTTGCTGCAGCAGAGCTTGGTTTTGCAGAGTGCTCAAGTAAAGGTTAAAGGTAGTGTTGGACTGTCTGGTTTGATTAAGCTATTCTTTGTCTAATGTTTTGAATTCTTGAAGGAAGGTTGGTTAGTATTGCTCGGGACGCGCAACAGTTCAAGTTTGGGGGTATGATAACTGCCCAAATTAAGGTAGTTATTTAGGCCTCAATTATATAGGGATTTGTGTGTCCTTTATGCTTATTAAGGTTGGTTTTGGATAGATATTACATGTTTTAACCCATTTGGAAGAATGGAAGCATTGGAAATTATTTTGTGTAGATTATGCTGCTGGGCGACTGGAGGGAGCAAATTCTGTGCTGCAGCAAAACTAGGAACAGAACTGCCACATCACAGCTCGTTAGCCAACTTCATGAACCGACTTCTTTTGAGTTATTTTCGGGATAAAGGATCAAGGAGAGCCCTACACGTGTCCAAGTTGACCTAATTCAAGTCTCCTATCCTTCTATAAAAGGAAGTAGCCGTCGATGTCAAATTCATTCCATGTTTTCCCTTGGAAGCCGAATATTTTAGAGAGATTGAAGATTATCAAAAGCACCATCTTTCGCAAGCTGATTAGGGAGTTTATTTTCTTTATTAAACTTGTGGTTGTGGACATGCCTACTCAGATTGTAATTCGTATTCCTATGTCTATTATGAACTAAGTAGCTTAGGTGTTGGTTAGGAATAATGTGATTGTTGTGCTTCATCTCTAGTAATAAATTGACTATCGCATTTTGGTTAATTGTTATGCTTATTTCCATTTTATGCCCGCCTGGCCAGCCGGTGTGAATAGCTCTCTCTAGTTTCAGGGATGATCTAGAGGGTGTGTGGCAATTATCCACACTACGATCATTGTGTATTGGTGAACGCCAGTGACTGAGCTAGGGATAGCCAGTTGCCTAGTGCTTGATCGGTCGTACTTCATTGGGTTTGAAACATATCCCAAAAGATCCGGAGTTTCGGGAGGAATCCGCTAATAATACTGCGAGAAATGCATGATCAATAATATTGCTAGAGCATATTTTAGAACAATCACTAAATCCTAACCAGCGCCTGTTTTTAATCTGTCTATCTATTTGTTTACTCGTTGTTCTGTCTTTTATTTTGCTTCAGCATAATTCCGATAAAACCAAATCATTTTACTATTCTTGAAACCATTGGAAAGTTACATAAAAATAGGTAGAGTGGAAACTAATTCAGGGCTCGGATTGATAATATTACTTGTTGCAGACTGTGTATACTTGCATAGGAATTCTAGAGTATTTTATATCATATTTTTACTCACTCTAGGAACCCAACACCTATCCTATTCATGAGTTCCCGATGTTCCAAATCCTATGATCAGGCCCTCCGAAGGAATGGTTGCACCAGGACAACCTACAGGCGGATCATTGGATTCTCACGATGTGAACTAGGGGTAGAGACCGAGGGATACGTTGACGTGTGTCCCGCTCCTACTTACTCTAGTCATTTTTCCCATTCACCTTGTTATTGATTCATGCAAATATTTTCAAAAGGTAGGCCGCTCCTAAGGCGACTCGAAGCCGAGCATGAACCTCACGTTGTGAATATAGGGTCGTAAGAGCAAAACTTGATTTAAATATCGTTTTGTAATTTTCCTCCCACTGTAAATGTCTTAAGGTTAATTTAGGGTTGTTTAACTTAGATACAATTTGGCTAAGTCAATTTATCTAAGTCTGATCCTATTATAACAATTATGGAAATGATTCAACCACAATGTTTTAGGTGAATTAAACTTCTTTTAATAAATCCAACATTGTAAGTCAACATTACTATGGTTAATTCAACTCAAGGTTCAAGTCAGTTACCAGGTAGGAGGTGTTTCGTAAATCGTCAACTTAAATATCCCCAACCTTAGACAGAACTTTACCGAGAGAGTTCCCTTATAACCACAGTAATGTAAGGTCTTTACTCTAAACATCTAGGTGTATTAAACACTTTTAACAAACCTAGTGACATTGCATGCTAACATTTAACTATGATTAATTCAACTCCGGTATTCTGGGTTAGTTCCCAGGTAGGAGGTGTTCCGTAAACCGTCAACTTAAATACCCCAAACCTTAGACAGAACTTTACCGGTGGAGTTCCCTTATAATTATAGCAATGTTTTTCCTACTTAGTCAATTAAAACTAATTTTAATTCTAAGTACGAAATTAGAAACTGATCTAGGTCTAATTAATTTTAAACAATTTAAAATTAATCAAATTTATCCTATGATCTTATGTTTGCATGCAATTCTTGATTATAGATTGACGATTTATAATCATTGATATTAAAGAACTATTTCAAATTTTAATGATTAATCCTATAATCAAGAATCTAGGGTTTAATTCATTCATCAATCTCATTCAAATTAAAAAATTAAACCATACCAATTGCATCACATGAATAATATAACAATTATATTATTAACTATGGATGTTTCATGCTTCATGCAATATTTATTTTCTTTTAATATAACAATTATAAGCCAATCAAGAAAATCGATCAAGCATGTTGCATTCATCACATTAAACATAACTATTTATATTTAATTTAAGTAATGATCATATTTATAACATACATTAGAACAACTTATAATATATTTAATCTAAGCAATATACACTTATATTAAAAAATATGAAAACAATCTCATGCATTTAAAACATACATTAGAACAACTTATAATATATAAGTAAATGCATGAGCATGTTTATAACGTAAGGTGGGATTAAAAGTTGTATTTGCCATCCATAAAGCAAATAAATAGCAATTGAACCGGTTAATTTTGACCCATAGGATAAAATAAAGCATTAAATTATATTAATTTTAGCTAAATTCTATCCTAAAATCCTTCTGCAGCTCCAAAAATTGTTCTAGACAGCATGAACCTTCCCGAACAACCTCGAACCGACCTCCAAAATCATGAACCAAACGAAAAACTAGCGGAACCGGTCCAATCCACAAACCGAACCGTCCAAAATAGCTTGAATCGCGCCTTTTTGAAACCATAGGTCGCACCGCAATCGAGACAGCGTCAAGTCGCTTCCAACGCAGCTTCCCGACGCTGTGTGATTTCCTTACCTTAGTGCTTGAGGTATCGAAACAACGTCGAGACGCTTTTGGAGCAGCGTCCCGACGGTGTTGCATCTAGAGGTAGAATCTGGGCAAAATAACAGCGATTTCTTCGGTGTTCTCTCCGATTTCAGCGGTGATTACTCCGATTTTTATCTCATAAAAACCTATTCTAGACCTGGACTTACATAGGACTCGATTTTACATAAAATACTCGAAACACCAGGCCCTTACATGATCAAAATCACATAAAAATCAAATCTATGGCCATAAAATTAACCTAAAAAGTTCAATGCAAACCAAACATACATTATGCATAAATCCCACCTATTAGAACCCATCGAAAATTTTAATATCAATTAATAGGGAAAACGATGGCTTTGATGCCGATTGAAGGGGATGAAAGCCCCTACACAGCAGAAGTGCATTAAATGGACCTTACGCCGTATATTAATTAACATTAAAATGTCGTTACGAGAAGGTAAAATAAACTTTAAACATGCTCTAAAGTTGCTGGAAATGTCTATAAAGATGCTGGAAAATTAAATTTAAATTTATTTTCATGCTTTTCTAAGGAAATGGGAAAGAACCGTTACAAACCATCAATGTAGACCTGACCGTTCTTCGCCAACGATGCTCCAACGAACGGAAACGCAGCGACTCCTTCTTGATTTTTTCGCAGGAAATTTTCTTCAAAGACACAATAACCACAAAGGTTACACCGGTATGTCTCTAAGTCTAGGAGGCAAAAGACTTGTGGGTGTCTTTCTCTAACAGGGAGGCTAGAGAGAATTCTAGGGTCTTGTCTTGTGATTCTAAGAGCAACAAGGCTACTAAAACAATTAGGTCTAGAGTTCTATGTATAGAAGAGTGGCCATGAATAAAATTTTTAATTAAATCCATCTTTTCCAAAATTGATTCAATCTTATTATTTATTTAATCAATCCAAGATCAATCAATTCCATAATTGATTAATCTTTTTCACAAATGACTAATTACTTCCAAAAGTGATTAGATCATTTCCAAAAATGATTAATCACTTCCAAAAGTGATTAATTATTTCCATAATTGATTAATTTCCGATTAATTAATTCTTTAATTAATTAACCACCAATTAAATATCACATATTTAATTTCCGGCCTTGAATTTATTAATTTGCCCAAAAAGATTTTAGGCCTTAAAATTAATTAATTCATATTTGAACTCTTTCAAACATCCATAAATTCAATGTTACTCAAACTTATATTAATATTTGAATTTCTTCAAATATTAATTTTTCTCATAATAATATATCAATATATATTATACTGTTTCCCTTAGTAAATTGAACATTTTCATTTTACATTTATTACTTAGTTGCCTCAAATTACTTTATGAGCAACCAGTGGGACCTAATGGACCTGCATATCAGAAGCTCCAATGATGTGAGATTAATTGGTCAAACTCATTAACCAAATTAATCAATATTCATTAACCGTGTGTACATTCCACTATAGACTCACAGTTGCACTCTTCTCACTCCAGACATTTTCTGTGTCCACAGATATAGACCAATATTGACTAGTTAGTCCTTCACGATTGTCCGCAACACCAGCTGGGTCAAATTACCATTTTACCCCTAGGTTACTTCTATTCCCTTAAGTACCAATTCTCCTCTAATGAACAACCTGTTTGTGGTCCATACATCAAACAAAAAACCCTCTCGTGCCATTGAGAGGGTAGGGCCCTTTGTTGATGACTCGAAGTCACCACTTAAGGGAACACAGATTTGCTTCCCTAAAGTTGGGAAGGAGTGAATTTCATCTTGTACGATTATGCTCCCTGCTCCCCACTTGGTCTTGTCCCCAAAATTGTATGCTTATTGAGTCGGCATATTGGCCACTCTCACCCATACAAATCAAAGGACAATCTCTCATGAGCAGGAGTCCATAATCAACTTAAGATTAAGACCAAGTTGTCTAAGTCGTCCTAGTGAAATAGAAAACCAACTAGTTAATGGTGTTATAACCAGTGGTTACTATTCTGTGGTCCGGTCTTATGCAAACTCATTGCATAGGATACCCCCACTCGCATGTCTCCTACACGAACGCGTTGGGTCATAGCATTTGTATCAAATACAGAGTGGGTCGTATCCATAGTGTCACCAGGATAAGGAACCCAGTCTTATCCCTATACTATAGACTCTTTAGGTTGTTTAATTTCTTGAACAGTGATCCCCATATGTCGCTACATATAGTTCAAGACTCATATTACAGCCTAGGATGTCTAGTTTATTGGATTAGGGTTATTTTAGGCAAAGACAAATATAAAATAACTAATAAAATTTAATGGAAAAATATATCAATATTATTTCATTAATATCCGGTCAACGATTACATTCACTATCTACGAGTTTTAGGGCATAAAACCCAACAAAAGAGATACGGTCATATTCCAAACCTCATGTATATTCTGATTAAATGGTTCACCATCCAAGCTATATTAGGATTCTGGGACCTGGCCTACAGGTGTTTCGCATTCCAAGATTTTGACTTGGTGTCGATCATTGGGGAGTACCACACGATGGTAAATATTGAAGAAAACGGTGGAGAGATGATTTATTGTTTCAACCCACAACTATCTGCGAAGAGAACTTTATCCAAATTTCTAGCTGTACACCTGAAGGAAGTGCAGAAAAATGTGAAAGTGAAAGGGGTCGAAGAGTCTATATTTGCGGATTATCTAATAGAACTCGCTCGCAAACACATAGATGAAGAAAAGGGTCAGGTTCTATTAGCTTTGTGCATCTACGGGATGGTTTTGTATCCCAAAGTAAAAGGATATGTGGATGGCGATGTCTTGAAGCTCTTCTTCAGCATTGAGCAAGGGGTGGATCCAACCATACCTCTTCTAGCGGAAACGGTTTGGGCGCTCAATTACCGTAAGTCCAACAAAGGCAGGAAGTTGAGATGTTGTGTTCCCTTACTCTATATTTGGGTGAATAGCCATTTTAAGTTCCCAGAAGAGGCTGTCCAAAAATAAAATTCAGCACCACCTGAAATTTAACATGGAGTAGAATTGCATAATTTGGCACGACCCCATTGAACTAAAGTTCTCCGAAAAAAGAAGCATGAGTGTCATTCTTTTCAAATTCCACATTAGAGCATGTAATTTGGAAAACACATTGGATGCCCCTAAAAGTCTTAATCTACAGATGTGGGAGCTTCTAAACAGTTCCTCTAGTAGGCCCTTGGGTATGCGTCCATTATGCTCCATTGTTGGCCTTGCGGCAAAGTTGGTTTAAACAGTTCACACCAGCAACTCATGGTCTGCATCAATTAGAATTTTCCTATAGTTGTGAGGATTCTAACGAAAAGAAGCGACAAGTGTTGACTTCTTGGAGAACAGTTGGAAGGATAAATAACAAAAGTCATTCTGAGGGAGTTACTCCAGAATATTTGCAATGGCGCATTAAGAGGAGCAAGGTCCCAATTACGACTCGCGTGACAATGTGGGAGAATCATCTAATAGACCAGTAGATAAGCCTAACCAGCTAGCGACAAATCGAAAAGAGTTAGTGGGAATAAATCAAACATTGAAATTAGAAAGCCTAACCAGCAAGAGTTCAAACGTTTGATGGACCAAGTAACTCAAGCTAGTGGAAAACTCGAAGAAGTAGAGAAAGTTTCAAAAAATCGAGCCAAGCGAGAAAAAGATTATGATATATTGGACGAGGAGAATAGAAGGTTGATTAAATAGAATCATGCTCTGAGGAATCAAAATACTGCACTACGAAGGGCAACTCGTTCACAAGAGGATATGATCAAAGACCTTTCAAGGGGCAAAGAGACTATCTTAGAGTTAGTTGCAGAATTAAATGAAACCATCAACAAGCAGAAAACGCAACTTACAGAGTTTGAAGAGGCCAATACTGCTTTACAGCGAACGCTGGACAATCTACGCTTGAATATGCAGGCTCAATCAGAAGAGTCTGAAGCTTTAAAAAGTTAGGTAAGCTCGTTAGAATGTCAGCTCGAAGCATTTTAGAGTACAAGCGAATAGTTGTCAATGGAGAGAGGACGACTAGAAGAGAAATACTCCTCATTAAGTGGAGATTATGCCATTCTGAGAGACGACATGCAAATAATTCTTGGAAAAGTAAATCAAACCATGAACATTATCAAGATCATGGCTAGAAGAGCTCGGGGATTTGCAGAATGACAAGAGATCAGCGAGAGAATCCACCACCTATGGCCTCTAATGCAGAGGAGTTGTTTGAGTTTTTAGGGATGATTCGTAGAGACTTGGGGTACTTTGGTCACTTTCATTAATGTTCCCTGTCTCCTCGTTTTCCAATTCTCCAATTGTTGAGTTTTTAGAAATGTTCAATTTTTAATAAAATTTTATTCATTCGTGCATCTCATATTGTTCTTTCTTCTATTTCCTTTCTTTTACTTACTCTAAGAATTTTCTTTTTTTTTTTTAAAAAAAAAAAAAAGAACAGTAAAATAGCTTGTTCAGCAAGAGTTTACAACGCTTACAACACTAGGCATAGAACAAAGATTATGGAGCAAAGACCTGAACAAGAGAAGACTCAGCGGGATATCGAGGAAATCAGGGAAAAGGTTGATGCAATCATTGCTGCTTTAGAAAAGGGCAAAATGGTTGCAGATACGACTGCACTTGACACTCCGATTGGAAACCCTCAAGCTAGCCTGCCATTTCCACCCAGTTTCGCTTCCCATGTTTGTACGACGGCAAAAGCATCCATGCCACAACATACTACCTATAACCCACGATATGACATACCTGTTGGGCAATACCCTTTTCCATTATTTAAAGAGGGCCAAATCCCCCAAATCCCCATGGCTAGCCAAGCTGGTGCTTCTTATTTAAAGCTAGAAGTTTCAAAAATACCTTTTGCGGTCCCTAACTTAGATGACCCAGAAGTGAAGAAGGAGCTAGTCGCACCCTCTAATGAAAAACTTGAAGCTTTGGAAGAACGATTGAGGGCAGTTGAGGGCACTAGTGTTTTTGTTAACATGGATGCCACTCAGTTATGTTTGGTTCCAGACATCGTGATCGCACCGAAATTCAACCTGTCAGAATTTGAAAAATATGACGGGATGACATGTCCTAAAAGCCACATTGTCATGTATTGTAGGAAGATGGTAGCACACGTTCAAAATGATAAGCTGCTCATGCATTGTTTTCAGGGCAGCTTAAAAGGTCCAACCGCCCGTTGGTATATGCAGCTGGATAGTTCACATGTCGTCGTATGGAAGAACTTTGTTGATTCCTTCCTCAAGCAATACAAGCACAATATAGAATTAGCTCCCGATCGTCTGAACTTACAGAGGATGGAAAAGAAGAGTACTGAAGACTTCAAGGATTATGCTCAAAGGTGGTTGGATACGTGATAAGGGTAAAAAATATACCTATTTTACCCTTATGGTTAGCTCATTTCTTTGCCAAATATTGCATGTTTAGATCAATTTTACTGTTCCCGAGCTCAAAATAGGTTAAAGTTGACGAGTTAGGGTGTTGAGATTCACTTTTGTCAAACTATGTGCATTTGTGCTTAAAAAGACTTAATTTTAAGAGAATTTGACTATGTTTGTTGTTGTGCAGAAAACAGAGGAAAAACCGCATTTCTGGGAAGGCAAAAAGAAATGCGATCTCATTTCTGGAAAAAACCGCAATCGTTTCGAGTCATCCTCGGGTCATTGTTGACGAGTCTTCTTCACACCTAACCGATTGTCTTGACCCCGAAACTGACTGGGCTACCTACCAGCACCTATTTCACAACTCCTCAACCATTTTTCACACTATATAAGCTCGGGATTCGAAGTCAAATTCAAGCACAACTCATTTGGAAGAAGATGGTGGTAACAAAACCCTAGTTGACGCCTATGAGTAGGGATGCCCGAGGTCCTTCTTAGATGACTGAATTCTAACCTGAGTTACACATCAAACCTTAGGGTTTGTAGGGATTTTCACCCGTTCCCACTTGTAAAAGCAAGAGAGTGGAGTTTCTTAGCGAACTCTAGAAGGATTGAGTAAATAGAAAACTCATAATATTTAGCTATCTCCATTATTCCTAGCTCTTGATACTTTTCATTATGTTGTATTCTTTACATTCTTATTTCAATGAAAATGTATTCATTTGCTCCTTATCTCACCTTGACTAGCTAAATTCCGTTGAGGGGTTCAATGTGGTGAATTCCCTTATGGTTCAATAGCTTGAAAGTGTTTTATTTGCTAAGTTGTGTTCAATGCATGTCAATTTTTATTGATTATCACTCTGATCTTGCTGAGTTTAACTTGATCACTTAGACTTTGCATGCTATGTGAGTTTGATCTCGAAAGGGACAAACGATATCGGTTCTCATAAAGGTGATATAAGAGAAAAAGCTCGAAAGAGATTGTTCGACGGTATAGGGCAACCTGTCTATGGCACCCTATATCGACTATAGGGTTATAGGTTGCATTTGTGAATTATCTATGTCAGAATTGAGTCACAGAAATGTGCATAACGGTACTCGCTTAGTCTTCTAACGGTTCTTGGGAGCAAGGCCAAATAGGAGTTAAATCTAACCCAATGCATTTAATAGGCTTAGGATTAAATATTGCATGATTAAAGTTATTGCCTTAGGGATGAATCCATGTTGAATACCTCGTCTATTTCTTATTGTTATTTCTTTTTTTATTTGCTTGTTGTATTTATCTTTTCTAAAAACCCAATCAATCAATCTTATTTTCTTTGGTTACCTTTTCAAAAGCAATCATTTGAGCACTTTCTTCTTCAAATCTGAATTTCCTGTTAGTCCTTGTGGGATCGATACCCTTGGAATACTTCTAAGGTTTTTTTTTATTACTACATGCGACAATATATACTTGCACTAGGGTTGGCTGAGTTTATTTTTATTATCTCACATCTATCTATTCAGCTGACGACGCACAAAGTTTTTGGCACCATTGTCGGGGACCAACATTGAAACTAGTTTGTTTTTGAAATTGTGATCAGATTGCGACTGCATATTCTGTCTCAAAAGGAATTTGACTTCGATTTGCATTTGTTTTTCTTTTGCAGGTTGGAGTTAGTGCATGAACAAGGGGTGGGTGTCCACTCCTTGACATTGATCCGGAGATAGAAAGAACCTTTCGTCGTCGAAGGAAGGAACAAAGACGAAAGAAAAAGGAACAACAAGAGTTGACCGCACAGGAACCTCTATAAGAAGCTTCTTACATACAAGAGTTTCCAATGGAACCTCCTGGATTCGAGCCTCAAGTTGATCCACAGAATCATGGAAGGGAGCAAAATGGTGGGAGAATTCCTCCAGTTCCTCCATTTCCACTGGTGCCACAACAAGAAAATCCAATTTACATTGCTGAAGACCGCAATAGAACAATAAGGGACTACGCTTTACCAGTTTTCCAGACATTAAATCCAGGAATTTTGGAGCCACCGATTGATGCTCCACAGTTTGAACTTAAACCAGTGATGTTCCAAATGTTGAATATCATGGGCCAATTCTCTGGACTTCCAAATGTAGATCCACACAAACACATTAAGCTATTTTTAAGAGTTTGTAATTCTTTTAAAGTTACAAGAGTGCGTGAAAATACATTGAAGCTAAAGCTTTTTCCATTTTCTTTGCAGGGAGATGCTGAGTCTTGGTTGGATTCATTCCCTCCAAACTCCATCACTTCTTAGAATGATTTGACTGAGAAATTCTCAGAGAAGTTTTTTCCTTGTAATAAAAATGCCAAATATAGAGCTGAAATTATTGCTTTCAAATAATCTTACAGTGTACCTTTGGATGCAGTTTGGGAAAGATTTCAAAGGCTAGTTCGGAACTGTCCAGACCACAGATTGCCTGCTTGCATTGTCTTGGAGCATTTTTATAGTGGATTAGATCAAGCTTCGAAGGCACTAGTCAATGCATCTGCAAACGGATCTTTCTTGAAGAAGTATGCAAATGAGGCACATGCTATCTTGGACACAATGGCCACAAACAATCGACATTAGGGAGAGACTTAGACGACAACAATCTTGAAGAATCCGGTTAAAGTAGTGAAAAGAGAGGCTAACTCTACGATGCATGCCCAGATCAAGGCTATTCCCAGCATGATGATGGGCATGACCATGAACAATCAGGCCAATATAGCCACTGCCAGTGCTATCTCTTCTCCCTGTTGTGAGATATGTGATGAGGAACACATCGCAAATAATTGTCCACTAAATCGAACATCTGTCTTTTATGTAGGTCCACAGGGGAACCAGAACCAGAATAGATGGAATACATATTCGACCACGTACAACCCAGGTTGGAGACAACATCCAAACTTCTAACAGATTCCAACACAAATCACTTTGAGAAACCTCCTATACAACAGCAGCCGTAGAAAAACTTCTAACAGATTCCAATGTAGAGTCAAGAGTAAAATCTAGAGACTCTTATGAAGGAATACATGGCAAGAAACGATGCTGCAGTAAGGAATTTGGAAGTTCAGCTTGGACAAAATGCTCAGGAGATTAAGAATAGACCACAAGGAACGTTGCCTAGCAAAACGGAGATCCCTCACAGGGAAGGAAAAGAGCAATGTAAGGCAGTGACCCTAAGAAGCAGATTATTATACGATGGCCCAAAGTATCCAGTAAGTCAAGAAGCAGAAATCCCAGAAGAAGCTCGAGAAAAGATTTTTGAAAAGAAGTCAGACAATACCTTAGATATTTTACAGAATAAAAGAAATGAAGAAATGACCGAGGAGCATGAGCCTTGGTAGAAAAAGAAGAAAAAACAAAGTTGGAGAAAAAACAAGGGAATGTGACCGCAAATGCGACCACAAAACCTCCAAAATTTGTAATAGATCAAGAATACAGACCACCTCCTCCATACCCTCAGAGATTCAAACATGCGTCGCAGGATATACAGTTTAAGAAGTTTTTAGATGTATTAAAATAGCTACACATCAATATCCCATTGGTAGAAGCACTTGAGCAGATGCTTACCTATGTGAAGTTCGTGAAAGATATTTTTATCAAAGAAGAGAAGGTTGGGGGAATACGAAACTATTACTCACTGAATGTTCCAGTGCAATGGTCAATAATGAGATCCCTCCCAAGCTAAAAAACCCAAGAAGTTTCACCATTCCATGCTCCATAGGAGGCAGGGATGTAGGCAGAGCTTTGTGCAACTTAGGAGCGAGCTTCAACTTAATGCCATACTCCGTTTTTAGGTAGTTAGGGATATGGGAAGCACGGCCAACAACTGTAACCTTACAATTGGCAGACAGATCACTTACTCATCCCATCAGAAAGATTGAAGACGTATTGGTCAAGATTGATAAGTTTGTCTTCCCTGCAGATTTCATCATTCTAGATTGTGAAGCTGACAAGGACGTGCTAATTATTTTAGGACGATCGTTCGTAGCCACTGACAGAACCTTAATAGATGTGCAGAAAGGGGAATTGACCATGAGGGTCAATGATAAGAAAGTCGCTTTTAATGCGATGAACGCAATCAAGTACCCTTGAGATTTAAAAGAATGTTCTATGATTGATGAAATATATGAACTCTCCCGGTCTACTTTTCAAGAAATGATGAAAGGAGAAACATTGGAGGATATACTTGGAAATGAAGAATCAGAAATAAAAGGTGGGAAAAAGATTAAAGTTGAAGAAATCAATCAACTCATGAAGCGACAAAGGATCAAACCATATTGGGGGAAGGGCTTTGAGGATGAGGAAGCCCATGTCTCCGTGATTTACCTGGTATGACTTATAGATTCTTAAATTTTATTTTTGTATAGTATCTGGATCTATAAAATAATAATACAAACAAGGACTCCTAAAATATATGGACAAGAGTAAAAACTCTGTCTAGGAAAAGGTACTTAAGTTGACCGTAGAAAACACCTTTTCCTAGGGATTTACTTGGGAATTTTGAAAAGTCCATATTATTTCATACTCTGTCTTTTGTTAAAATAAAAGTAGAAAAATAGGAAAATTTGTATGTTTGTTTAGAATAAAAGATTTTTGACCAAGAGGGAATTTTGCCTAAGGAAAGTTCTGCCTAGGCTGAGGTATTTAAGCTGACCATGTGGAACACCTCTACGTGGGGACTTACCTGGAAATTGAATTGATCAAAACGTTTTATCTTAATTTCTCTTTAAAAGAAAAAATGCATAAAATCAATAAATAAATCATGATTAAACATGTGAACTTTCTAACATGTTTATGAGTGTTTCAGCAAAGAAGAAAAGAAAAGAAAAAATGAAAAGTCAGAAAAAATAGAGAAGACAGAAACACTAGGTGAAATGCGACCGCATTTCTCCCTAGTGTATTTGGAAATGCGACCGCATTTTCGAAAATAAGACGAAAGTATCCTCACCATTTTTCTTCCCGATTTCATCTTCTGCAATCTTCTTCCATATCTCTTGTTGATTTTTAGATTCTTCTTTCTCTGAGTCAGTCGAAGGAGGAGATGGAGTATCGGTCCAAATTCTTTTTACTTGCCCTGTTTTCTTCTTATGACGGCGGCGTGATGGATTCTTTACTATCTCTTCTAGAATCTCCTGCTCTACTGTTTTATTAATACCTTGCCCTTGCAAACTTGAGGTTGTCTTTTCTTGACTCTCATGCTTTGTTCCGTCAATCTTCTCAGAATCTTTTTCTTTTTCAGTGTCTTTTGGTTCTTCCTCAGCGATTACTTCTTCAACAATGTCTTCTATTACCTTCTCTAATACTTCGGAAACCTCAGCCTCTTGAAGCCTTTTAAGCTGTTTGGCTTCCCTTTCTACAGGTGTTCTTTTCTTCCTTGCTTTCTTCTTAGGACCCTCTGGTGTAGTAGGCACATTCTTCTCCATTTCTCTCTGTTTCTTTCATCTTGTTTTTGCAATTTAGAGTAGAAAATGTCTTTGCACTCGCAAAAACAAGAAGGGAGCAAAAAATATTGCTATATGACATATAGTAATATTTTTTATTTAAATGGTGCTCCAGCATTTAAAATCCTAACCAAATTAAACCCCTTCATTAATCGAAATATTACTATTTATCTGCATGTAATTATGGAAAATTAATTTCCAAAAAACGGTAAAAATAAATCTCCAGATAAATGCTTGACGTGTTGTCCAACGGCTAGACCGTTGGATCTCCCCTCTACGACACGTGGAAGCATCATATGCCCACGTGTTTTACCTGCCCACAGAAAAGTTAAATCCCAATGGTAAAATATTTAATTAACCGCATCCGTAATATTCTGATGATATATTCGCTCTAACCAAAAGATTGCAAAAACAAACTGAGCAACAAGATTTCCAACATCAAATCTCTTTTTATCTTTAGCCGAATAAATCAAGAAATTAAATTATTATTAAAAGCCTAATCTAAACTGAGATTGAAATGACAAAAATACAAACTAAAATTAAATCTAAACTAAACTAATCAGATTAATTAAAAATAAATTAAACTGACGGAAATAAATACATCGAAAATAAAATCTACGAAAATTAAAAGTAACAATGAATCATAATAAATCAGATAGAATTTAAGTAACCCAAATCTATTTCAAAATAATTCAAATTAAAATCAAATCCAACCGAGAATAAAACCGCAACAAATTCTGGGAGCAAAAAATATTACTATATGACATGCTTATGCAAAACTTTCGCTCTCTTATTCATCAACCAACTTTAAGGAAGGATATTTCAACTAGAATTCCTCACCCAAATAATGTTTCACTCGCTGTCCATTAACTTTGAACACTCGCTCATTCTTTTCATCTCTCAAAGTAATTGCTCCATGAGGAAAAACTTCAATCACAACAAATGGCCCAGACCATTTAGATTTTAATTTTCCAGGAAACAATTTCAATCTAGAGTTATAAAGCAAGACTCTCTGACCCTTAGCAAACTCTTTATGTTTTATTTTCTTATCATGGCACTGCTTAGTCTTTTCTTTATATATTTTCGCATTCTCATAAGAAAATTGACGAAACTCTTCTAATTCATTAAGCTACAACATTCTTATTGCACCTGCACGACTCATATAAAAATTCAATTTTTTCAAAGCCCAAAACGTTTTATGCTCAAGCTCTAATGGTAAATGATAAACATTTCCACATACTAACATATACGGAGACATACCTAGAGGTGTCTTATAGGCTGTCCTATAAGCCCAAATAGTCTCATCTAACCGAAAAGACCAATCTTTCTTAGATGGATGGACTACTTTCTCTAAAATAGATTTAATTTCCCTATTACTAATTTCAGATTGACCATTCACTTGTGGGTGATAAGGGGTAGCTATCCTATGCTTAATTTCGCACATGGCTAAAAGCTTAACTAAGACATTATTGACAAAGTGTGTACACTCATCACTCACTAAAGCTCTAGGTTTCCCAAACCGCGCAAAAATGTGCGATTGGAGAAACCTTGACACTGTCTTAGCATCATTATGATGGCATTCAATGGCCTCCACCCACTTGGACACGTAATCAACTGTTAATAAGATAAAAACATTACCATTAGAAGGAGGAAATGGCCCCATAAAATCAATACCTCATACATCGAACAATTCTAATTCCAAAATGTAAGTAAGAGGTATTTCATCTCTAGGCCATAAATTTCCTCTCCTTTGGCAAGCATCACATTGCTTGTAGAACCAATGGGCATCCTTAAATAAGGAAGGCCAAGAGAATCCACATTGCAAAATCCTCATAGTTGTCCCCTGACCACTGAAATGGCCTCCATATGGCGAAGAGTGGCATTGCTCCAGGATTTCCTTTGCTTTATCACCTAAAACACATCTACGAATAATACCATCGGAGCATTGCTTATACATAAATGAGTCATCGCAATAGAAAAATTTGGCATCATGCTTAAACTTTTTCATCTGCCTCCAATCCGTATCAATAAGAGTGACTTTTTTCACCAAAACGTTGGCTATATCAGCATACCAAGGGACATCCTTGACTACATTTACATCAACAGCAAAGAGTTGTTCATCTGGAAAGGAATCTGAACTGGCAGATTGCTTCAGCAAAGATGATGTTGGATCAAGACGAGACAAATGATCTGCAATGACATTTTTTGATCCCTTCTTATCCTTTATCTACAAGTCGAATTCCTGCAATGACAAAACCCAACGAATCAATCTAGGTTTTGCATCTTTTTTAGCCATTAAGTACATTATTGTTGCATGATCTGTGAAAACCGTGACTTTGGACCCAACCAAATATGGGCATAATTTCTCAAAGGCAAACACAACTGCTAACAACTCATTTTCAGTAGTTGAATAGTTGACTTATGCCTCATTCAAAACCCTACTTGCATAATAAATAGGATGGATAAAATTGCCCTGCTTTTACCCCGTCATGGCACCTACTGCAACATCACTCGCATCACACATTACCTCAAATTGTAAACTCCAATTAGGTGCACAAAGAATGCGTGATGAGATTAAAGCAGCCTTTAAAGTCTCAAAAGCCTTCCTACAATCTGCATTAAAGTCAAAAACACTATTAGAACACAATTGTTGGGTTTTTTGCCCTAAAACTCGTAGATAGTGAATATAAACAAATTATATACTTGTTTTTTTTAATAAAGTGCTATTAAGTTTCTGCAATAAAATTTTATTGTTAAATATTGCACACCTTGACCCAAATCCAATAAACTAAGATCCATGGTTGTTAGTATGTAACTTGAACTAGTATGTGGGGACATACGGGGATTGATGTTCAAGTAACAACCTAAAAGGTCTATAGTACAAGGATAAGGCTGGATACCTTATCCTGGTAACACTATGTGATAGGACCCGCTTTGTATTTGATACAGACGTATTGATCCAAAGCGTCCATGTAGTAGACATGCAAGTGGGGGTATCCTATGCAATGAGTTTCCATAAGACCGACCCGCGAAATAGTAACCGCTAACTGTAACACCGTTAACTAGTTAGGTTTCTATTTCACTAGGATGACCTAGGCAACTTAGTCTGAATCCTGAGTGGATTATGGACTCCTGTTCACAAGGGATTGTCCTTTGATTTGTATGGGTGACAGTGGCCAGTACGCCGACTCAATAAGCCTACGGGTCCGTTTGGAATACATATTAATTTAAATGTTTTTCAAGAATGCATTTTTTGAAAAACATTTTGTATAAAAATTGTTTAAAATTTAAACACTCATATGTTTGGTTATATTTCCTTACAAATGTTTATATACACAAGTTATTGTTTACTTAAGAAGTCTTTTTTAAAAAGTTGGTTTCAAGTGTTTCTCTCAAAATGGTTTATTTATCAATCTCATTTTCTAATAAGTCATTTTTAGTGGTTGCCAAACATTAGAAAATTTTTCAAAATGATTTATTTTCAAAATTAAACATTTGAAAAGTTAAACCAAACACACCCTGCCATTTTGGGGACAAGACCAAGTGGGGAGCTGAGAACATAATCACACAAGATGGAATTCACTCTTTCCCGAATTTTGAGGAAGTAGATGAGTGTTCCCTTAAGTGGTGCCTCCGAGTCATGAACAAAGGGCCCTACCCTCTCACTGGCCCGATAGGGGTTTTCTGTTTGATGGTTGGACCACAAACAGGTTGTTCATTAGAGGAGCACTAGTACTTAAGGAGGTAGAGGTAACTCAAGGGTAAAACGATAATTTGACCCAACTGGAGTTACGAACACTCGTGAAGGACTAACTTTCCGCTATTGGTCGATATCCGTGGACACAGAGATATTCTACAATGAGAAGAGTGCAACTGTGGATTTTTAGTGGAGTGACCCACAGTTAACGAATGGAGACTAACTTGGTTAATGAGTTTAGCTAGTTAGTCTCGTAACGTTGGACCTTATGATCTGTAGGTCCATTAGGTCCTATTGATACCTCATAAAGAGACTTGAAGCAATTAAATATAAATTGTAAATTGAAATTGTTCATTGTATTTGGGGAAAGGTATAATGTATGTTGATACATTATAATATAAAGTTTATGAAACTTTAGAATATAATTTTTTAATTAATTTAAAAAATTAATTCTTGAGAGAAAATATTTTAAAGAGTTCAAATAAATTTAATATGAATTGGATTCATATTAATTTTAATTTTAATAAAATCCCTAAGATATTGTTCAGATAATAAATTTGAACTTATTCATAGACCTTTTCCTAGTAGGAAAATACCTTCCTTTTCCTATTATGAAATGGTCTTGACCTTTACTTATATATAAGAACCCTGGGTGGGGTGAATCACTTTTAGATCAAACTTAGAATAAGGATGGTCACTCCTAGATCCTAAGACAACTCACTCTAGAATTAGCTTGATCAAGACTAATCCAATGAATCGATTTTTAACGTCAAATCTAAAACAAGATTTGAAAGAATAGACAACACCAAAGGGTGTAATAAGCAAAAGCTTTTTAATTCATAATCTTCAACTTCTTTCAAATGACAACTTACATCCCTATTTATACTAAATGAAAAGACACCATGAAAGGACACAACCCTTCATCTATGTGGTCTAAATTCAACCTCTAACTTTTCAAATGCATGCATGAACCTTCATAAATACAAGTTCATGAATTCAAAAGATACATAATACATTAAATATGTGAATGAATATGAATTTTAAGGTTCATTGTCTTTTGGTTGAATAGGTGCCTTTGTGAATCTTGAAAAGATGCAACTTTTCACAATAATAATTCCATAAATCCGAGATTCATCTTCCAATCAGCATACTCTAAACTTTGTAATCATCTTGGGTTCTTGTAGCTTGATTAAGACACCTCGATTCGTATCAGGAACAAACATCCCTTCGGAGGCCCTGGTCATAGGATTCGTAACACCGTGAACTCCTGAAAAGGATAGGGTCACTTAGGCTAATTACCAATAGTTGTCTTTCCCTTCGGTAGCCTGTTGGTGCGTGCCTCTGAGATCTGAAAGTGAGAGGGTTACACTTACAGGGATAAGTTATTTCGTTAACGAATCCTTGACTGAACAACGATGGTCAACGTCTATAGGAATATGAGTTATTCTGGTAATAGAGTTGATTGAGAAGTGTCTCATTTCAAAGGAGGAGTAGTTGATCACCCTTCGGTGACTGTTACTCTAGACCTCTGAAACATCGTTGCAAAACTAAATCAATAGTCTTAGGGTTCTATTATTGCTTGTTTTTGCTAAGCTGATTGGATTGTATGCAATTGTTTGTATTGCTTTTATAATGGGTTAGTGCGATAAATAATCAAGTAATTTGTTATTTCAGCAATTTAATGATGAAATATGTGCATAGTCTTATGCCTATAACGATGATTATACAACAAACTAAAAGGATTAATTTGTGGCGAATAATTTAAGATTAGTCTTACCAGAGAAATATTCTCATGCCCCAAATGTTTAATTCATTAAGAAGTGTTATTAATGAATGTGACATTGAGCCTTGCTCAACAAAAGAAAACTTGTCCAAAGAAGGTAAATTCGATTTACTAGTCTTGGAAGCGTAATTTGTGAAGAATAGCGATTCTACCCGAATACTTGATTCATATTCACAAATTATGTTTGTTCTTCTTATTAAAAGGAATGAATTCATGGCAACAACTTGATGCCATTGAGATAACTCTCAAAATTTTGAACTAGAGAGGTTGTCTTGGCTATAACAATGGGGAACGTTAAGTGATTTTTTCCAGTAGGAGAAAATACATATTATTAGAGAATGTGTATATAATTTCTATAGATCAAAAGAAATTTGATTTATGTATCTTATTGGTTGGAACAATATTACTCTTTACCTTTCCCTACTAACGCAATTCATTTTAAGAAAGGGAGTTAACTTTTGTTCAGCTGAACTGAAAAATAACATAAATGTTTTAAGACTAATCAAGAGTAAAGCAGTCATGAACACTAAGTTGCTTGAGGCTACTACTACTCAAACAAATGAAAGGCAAATGATTTCTCCTAAAGGAAAATACCTTTCTTTGGCACTTAAGGTTAGGACATATTTACCTCAATATGATTGAGAGATTGGTCAAGAGTATACTTCTAAGCAAGTTAGAAGATAACTCTATGTTACCTTATAGGTCATGCCTTAAAGGCAATATGACTAATAGATTATTTTGCTAGAAAAGAATTATAGAGCAAAAGAGCCCTTGTAGCTTGTACATTTGGATCCTTGTGGTCCAATATGTTGTTGGGCGATTACCGCAAGTGCACAGGTCGTCACAAGTAATAATAAAACGAAAGTATTCCGAGTATCGAATCCACAGGAAGGCGAAACGAAATTTAAGCAAGCAAAGATTCTTTGAACACTAAAAATACTTGGGATAAATAATATCTAGGGACCAAAACATGCAAATAATGAATTAAAAAAAAATTAAGTGATTAAAGAAATCAAATTGATCAATCAAGAAAAACAAAATATGGAGAAAGAGTATTTTTTAATGGGAAGTGGGGTCTTGAAAATCAATTATTAGCTAAACAATTATTACAATTATCCTATCTCGATGCCCAACTAATTATAATCCTAGAATCTGCGTTAATCACATAGGTTATCCTGTCGGTCTCCCCTAATTGTAATTAATCAATTTTAACAACCTAAGTGTCCTTAGCGCCATTAAGATTCGTTAATTAATAACTCTGATTCATTTTAGGAATCTAAGTTTAATCAACTAATCTCGTTGTCACGACGGGCAATTAAACTAGTTGCATGAATTATGATCTATCCTAACTTCTCTCCGTCGAGTCTCCATTAAGAATCATATCAATATACAATTGGCCAGATTGCATACAACATTAAGCACATCCATATAAATAATTAGTAAAAAGGGCAAGAGATAGGAAATTATTACATCATTTAAACCAATATTTCATTCCAAGACCCCAAATTGGGGTTTAGCTATACATAGCTAAAATATTCACAAAATTTACAATGGAAAGCATAATTATGAGCACTATAAAAGGGAAGGAATTGACCGTCGAAGACCATGTCGCTACTCTTGGAGTCCCTCCGAACACTCCTTGAGTCTCCTATAATGCTTCCAAAACTCCCCCAAAATTTTCCCACTAAAGAAACTCAAAAAAAGGCTAGAAAGCCTTGAAAGTGGCTCCAAAGGAGCTATGGAAAGAAAGGAAGGAATGAGGAAATGATAATTGATGCTTAAAAATGGATCCAAGGGGCGCCTTTTATAGGCTAAAAAATGGGGCAGCGTCGCGACGCTATGACATCATCGACTTGCCGGCCAAGAAATGGGATCAGCGTCGTGACTCTGTCCCTACAGCGTCTCGACGCTAAGCAAATTCTAGAACTTTCAGGTGCGGTTTTGGGCTTGAATTTGGGCCCATCTTCATTTCGTTTTGGGCTTTTTCTTTATGGTGGACCTTCTTGGCTTCCCCCTTGACCCATGTATGGAAATTGGGCTTAAATGACTTCGTTTTGGAAAGAACACTCGCACCTACTGATGTGTCTAAAACGGTCTTGGTGGAGGGATTGAATCCATTGTAAAACAACTGCACCTGGAGCCAATCTGGATATCCATGCAGCGGGCATCGGCTAAGCATTGTTCCATGCCTCGTACAACTGCTCCTCGTCAAGTTGTCTAAACGTTCTGATCTCAGTCCGGAGCTTCGTAGTCTTGGTAGGCGGGGAAAATTTCATCAGGAATGTCTGGGCAAGCTCGTCCCATGTGCTAATATTGCCCTTCTCGACTGATTCGGGCCAATCTTTAGCTTTGTCTTGCAGAGAAAATGGGAATAACCTTAATCTTATAGCATCGGTCGGAACTCCATTCATCTTTATCGTCCCACATATCTCCAAGAATGATCGTAGATGTGAGTGTTGGTCCTCAGAAGGATGTCCTTTAAAAGAGTTATCGTGCGCCATCTGAATCAATCCTGTCTTCAACTCAAAATTGTTAGCTTGGATTGGGGCGTAAACGATGCCGAAATTCTCGGTTGGGAGAACTGGCTGTAAAAAGTCTCCGATTGCTTTGGGAGCTTCATCTTGATGGGTCATTGCTTATGCTAATCTTTTCTCTCTACGAAGGGTTCTAAGAGTCCTGTCAATTTAAAGATCTAGTGGAAACAAATTAACCACCGTGTGTCTCCGCATGCAACACTCTCAATCAATCAAAAGAACAAAACAAAAACAAAAACAAAATAATATTCACAAAAGAAAATATATATAACCTAAATTACTATTTATCCCTTTCTTTTTTATGTCAAGAAAAATTGATTTGCTGCTTAAAAATCAAGCCTCCCCGACAACGATGCCAAAAACTTGTTGGGCGATTACCGCAAGTGCACGGGTCGTCACAAGTAATAATAAAACATAAGTATTACGAGTATCAAATCCATAGGGAGGCGAAGCGAAATTTAAGCTAGCAAAGATTCTTTGAACACTAAAATTACTTGGGATAAATAATATCTAGGGACCAAAACATGCAAATAATGAATTTAAAAAATTAAAGCGATTAAAGATATCAAATTGATCAATCAAGAAAAACAAAATATGGAGAAAGAGTTTTTTTAATGGGAAGTGGGGTCTTGAAAATCAATTTTTAGCTAAACAATTATTACAATTATCCTATCTCAATGTCCAACTAATTATAATCTTAGAATCTCCGTTAATCACATAGGTTCTCCTGTCGGTCCCCCCTAATTGTAATTAATCCATTTTAACAACCTTAGTGTCCTTAGCGCCATTAAAATTCGTTAATTAATACACTCTGATTCATTTTAGGAATCTAAGTTTAATCAACTAACCCCGTTGTCACGACGACAATTAAACTAGTTGCATGGATTATGTTCTATCCTAACTTCTCTCCGTCGAGTCTCCATTAAGAATCAAATCAATATACAATTGGCCAGATTGCATACAACATTAAGCAAATCCATACAAATAATTAGTAAAAACGACAAGAGATAGGTAATTATAACAACATTTAAACTAATATTTCATTCCAAGACCCCAAATTGGGGTTTAGCTATACATAGCTAAAATATTTACAAAATTTACAATGGAAAGCATAATTATGAGCACAATAAAAGGGAAGGAATTGACCGTCGAAGACCCCGTCGCTGCGCTTGGAGTCCCTCCGAACAATCCTTGAGCATCCTAGAATGCTCCGAAAACTCCCCCAAATTTTTTCCACTAAAGAAACTCTCAAAAAGGCTAGAAAGCCTTGAGAGAGTCTCCAAAGGAGCTAAGGAAAGAAAGGAAGGAATGAGGAAATGATGATTGATGCTTGAAAATGGATCCAAAGGGCACCTTTTATAGGCTCAGAAATGGGGCAGCGTCGCGATGCTATCGGCACAGCGTCGCGATGCTGTGACGTCATCGACTTGCCGGCCAAGAAATGGGATCAGCGTCGCGACACTCTCCCTACAGCGTCTCGACGCTAGGCGAATTCCAGAACTTTCAGGTGTGATTTTGGGCTTAAATTTGGGCCTATCTTCATTTCTTGTTGGGTTTTTCTTTATGGTTGACCTTCTTGGCTTTCCCCTTGATCCATGTATGGAAATTGGGCTTAAATGACTTCTTTTTGGACACTTTTTTCAACCAAATTCCATAGTTTGCTCCTAAAGACCAAATAAGAAAATATATAAAATATATTCAATAGAAACACAATTTATGCCCTAAAAAGCTTAATATTTTAATACTAAAATAGCGACATTTATGCTCGCTATCACACCCCGAAACTTAAACTTTTGCTAGTCCCGAGCAAAATAAATCCAAAGGTAATGTTAACAACATTTAAACTAATATTTCATTCCAGGACCCCGAATTGGGGTTTAGCTATACATAGCTAAAATATTCACAAAATTTACAAATGGAAAGCATAATTATGAGCACAATAAAAGGGAAGGAATTGACCGTCGAAGACCCTGACGCTGCGCTTGGAGTCCCTCTGAACACTCCTTGACCTTCCTAGAATGCTCCCAAAACCCCCCTCCCCAAAATTTTCCCACTAAAGAAACTCTCAAAAAGGCTAGAAAGCCTCGAGAGAGGCTCCAAAGGAGCTAAGGAGAGAAAGCAAGGAATGAAGAAATGATGATTGATGCTTGAAAATGGATCCAAGGGACGCCTTTTATAGGCTCGAAAATGGGGCAGTGTCGCGACGCTATCGGAGCAGCTTCGCGATGCTGTGACGTCATCGACTTGTCGGCCAAGAAATGGGATCAGCGTCGCGACGCTGTCCCTATCGTCATTTCTTTTTGGGCTTTTTCTTCATGGTTGATGTTCTTGGCTTTGGGCCTTAAATTGGGCCCATTGTCATTTCTTTTTGGGCTTTTTCTTCATGGTTGACGTTCTTGGCTTCCCCCTTGACCCATGTATGCAAATTGGGCTTAAATGACTTCTTTTTGGGCACTTTTTTCAACCAAATTCCATAGTTTGCTTCTAGAGACCAAATAACAAAATATATAAAATATCTTCAATAAAAACACAATTAAAGCACTAAAAAGCTTAATATTTTAGGACTAAAATAGCGACATTTTTGTTCGCTATCATATGTCAAAGCAGTGGGAGAGAATGAATAATTCATCTATATTATAGATAATTATTTAAGGTATGGGTATCTCAACCTAATTCAACTTAAGTCTAAAGCTCTTGAGAAATTTAAAGTGGTTTGAAACTATAGTTGGAAACTTGTTAGGTGAGATGATAAAAACACTTAGATTTGATCAAGGTGTAAAGTATATGAGACTTGAGATTCCAAGACTATTTGAAAGAACATGGAATTACATCTCAACTCCCAAAACCCTAAAACGTCTTAAAGAAACGGTGCATCTGATAGGAGAAATAAAACGATATTGGATACGGTTCGATTCATTATGAGCTATGCTCCTTTGCCTGACTCGTTTTGGGGTCATGCTGTGTTGACTACAGTACATATTTCGAACAACATTTAATCAAAAGTGTTTTAGAATCATCTTTCGAATTGTGGATAAGGCGTAAAAGTAGTTTACTTTATTTTTGGAGAGTCCAACACACGTGCTTATGGCTAACCCAAAAGAAACAGGAACATTGTTCAAAAGTATACCTATTCGTAGGCTACCCCACGAAAACGAGGGATGTGGATACTTCTTCAATCCACAAATGAATAAAGAATTTGTACCGACAAATGTTACATTCTCAGAAGAAGACCGCATGAGAAATAATAAGTTGCAAAGTAAGGTCGTTTTAAGTAAATTAACCGATGAAGCTACAAAAATATCAACAAAAGTTGTTGATAAGTCAATAAGGGTTGTTGATGATGTTGGACCTTTAACAAGAGTTGTCGATAGGGCCAATACAATTGGTTAGTTACATATATCTCAAGAGTTGAGAGTGCCTCAATATAGTGGGAGGGTTGTTCTACAATCTGACCGTTACATGGGCTTAATTGAAGCCCAGATCGTCATACATGATCATGGCATTGAGGATTCATTATCTTAGAGCAAAACAATGAATGATGTTAACAAGAACCAATTGGATTAAAGTAATGGACCCGGAATTAAAATATGTGATTTCAATTCCATCTAGGATCTTGCAGATCTATCTAATCGGGTAACACCTATGGATTACGAATGAATCTACAAGAAGAAACGAGACATAATCTTATGGTTAGACTTATGGCAAAGGGTTATACCCAGAGATTGGGGACTGTAAGAAATTCTTATCTCATGTCGTCTTGTTGAAGTCTGTTAGAACTCTCGTGCATTTTGAATGGATGTCAAGACTACCCTTTTTGAATGGTAATCTTGAGAAGAGTATCTACATGTCTCAACTAGAATTGTTCATCGACCAAGATAAAAAACAAAAGGGTTTGCGCAGCTAAGTGATCCATTCATGGATTGACCTAAGAGATTCGACCTTGGAATATAAGATTTGATACTGTGATAAAATCTTTTGGCTTTGATCTGAACGTTGATGAATCTTGTCTTAAAGATCGTCAATAGTTCAGTAGCTTTATTAGTATTGTATGTGATTGATATCCTAGTCATTGCGAATGATGTAGGTTATCGTACTGACTAGTAAAATGAGCTAGCAGCTCATTTCCAAATGAAAATTTGGGAGAAGCTAAGTTTGTTCTTCGGATCCAAATTGTTAGGAACCGTAAGAACAAAAAGCTAGCCTTGTCTCAAGTGTCTTATATCTACAAGATGTAAGTTAAATATAAGATACAGAATTCCAAGAAGGGTTCACTACCTTTCAGGCGTGGAATTCATTTTGTCTAAGAAACTGTTTCCTAAGACACCTCAAGAAGTTGAGGACATGAGACGAATGCCCTATGCAATAGGGATTATCAGTAAGTATCAATCTAATCCAAGATTTGATTACTGGAAAACCATTAAGAATATCCTCAAGTATCTAAGGAGAAAGAGGAATTATATGCTTGTGTATGGGACTAAGGATTTGATCCTTACATGATACACTAACATAGATTTTAAGACTGATAAGGATTTGAGGAAATTTACATCAGTATCCATGGTCAATCTTTACGAAAGAGCTATAGTATGGCATAGTTACAGTATTTACCATGTAGGACGAAAATATAACTGTTTGTGAAACAATGATAGAGACTATAAGGCTTAGAAAGTTATTGAGTGATTTGGAATGTGTTCCAAATGTGAACTTGCCCATCACACTTTATAGTGATACAGTGGTACTGTGGCAAATTCAAAAGAACCTTGCAGCCAAAGATAACAAGCACATTGAATTAAATGGAATATTCATGAAGGCTCTCTCGGCTCAAGGGTATGAGGGTCATCTAGAAGGTCTAGGTCTACGAGTTATGTAATGGGTATAGTGATGCCATTATATAATGTGTATAGTGATGCCCTAGTTTATTGTATTTGTACATTGTATATGTTTTGTACATGTATTTATCCACCCACTGTTAAATAGATTATTGTACATCCCACTAAACTAGAGTTTTAGTTCAAGTGGGAGTTTGTTGGGTTTTATGCCCTAAAACTCGTAGATAGTAAATGTAAACAAATTGTATACTTGTTTTTTTTAATAAAGTGTTATTAAGTTTCTACAATAAAATGTTATTGTTAAACATTGCACAACTTAAACCAAATCCAATAAACTAAGATCCAAGGTTGTTTGTATGTAACTTGAACTAGTATGTGGGCACATATGGGGATTGATGTTCAAGTAACAACCTAAAAGGTTTATAGTACAAGGATAAGGTTGGGTTCCTTATCATGGTAACACTATGTGATACGACCCGTTTTGTATTTGATACAGATGTATTGATCCGAAGCGTCCATGTTGTAGACATGCGAGTGGGGGTATCTTATGCAATGAGTTTGCATAAGACCGGACCGCGAAATAGTAACCGCTAGCTGTAAAACCGTTAACTAGTTAGGTTTCTATTTCACTAGGATGACCTATGAAACTTAGTCTGAATCCTGACTAGTTTATGGACTCCTGTTCACGAGAGATTTTCCTTTGATTTGTATGGGTGAGAGTGGCCAATACGCCGACTCAATCACACAAGATGGAATTCACTCCTTCCCGACTTTTGAGGAAGTAGATGAGTGTTCCCTTAAGTGGTGCCTCCGGGTCTTGAACAAAGGGCCCTACCCTCTCACTGGCTCGATAGGGGTTTTCTGTTTGATGGTTGGACCACAAACAGATTGTTCATTAGAGGAGCACTAGTACTTGAGGAGGTAGAGGTAACTCAAGGGAAAACGGTAATTTGACCCAACTGGAGTTACGAACACTCTACAGTGAGAAGAGTGCAGCTGTGGGTTTTTAGTGAAGTGACCCACAGTTAACGAATGAAGACTAACTTGGTTAATGAGTTTAGCCAGTTAGTCTGGTATCGTTGGAGCTTATGATCTGTAGGTCCATTAGGTCCCAGTGGTAGCTCGTAAAGAGACTTGAAGCAATTAAATATAAATTGTAAATTGAAAGTGTTCAATTTATTTGGGGAAACGTATAATGTATGTTGATACATTATAATATAAAGTTTATGCAATTTTATAATATAATTTTTAATTAATTTCAAAAATTAATTCTTGAGAGAAAATATTTGAAAGAGTTCAAATCAATTTAATATGAATTGGATTCATATTAATTTTAATTTTAATAAAATCCGTAAGATTAAATATGTTATATTTAATTGGGTAATTAATTAATTATGGAATTAATTAATTTATTAAAATTAGATATTGTTCAGATAATAGATGTGAACTTATTCATAGACCTTATTAGGAAAAGGTCTTGACCTTTACCTATATATAGGACCCCTGGGGTGGGGTGAAAAGCATCCCATTGACTTTCATTCTCTCAGAGATGTCTCCTAAAAGACTTCCACCAGTTTCCTGCTTCAAGAAGTCTTAGAGATATACCAATGTAACCAATTGGTGGTGTTCGCACAAGAAGGTTGTTGTATTATCTATCTTATTAGCAAGAAAAGGCGAATCGATCAAGGCTTTCTACAAAAGTAAGTTTTCTATGAAATCCTTGATCAATAGGATCAATCTAGTTAATCATTTCGCATGTTTATAGCCGTTGTACAACCGATTAAATATAGATTTATTGTTGTATTTTTTTTTGCAAATTGTATTGGTATTCAAATTAAAACCAAAGACTATGAGTAGGTTCGGTAATTTTTTTCACTGCTTAGGGCTTTTATCCCTTCAACAATAAGTTACAAAGATGTTTACTAATTTTGGAAAAATCCCTTATGAACCTTCTATAGAATCCAGCATGACCTAAAAAACTCTGAATCCCTTTCACTGAACTCAGTGGTTCTAATCTCTCAATAATCTCTATTTTTGCTTGGTCAACTTCTAGACCTTTCTTTGAAATCTTATGACCTAACACTATGCCCTCCTTCACCATGAAGTGACATTTCTCCCAATTAAGAACTACATGGGTATCCTCACATCTCTTTAACACCTTACCTAAATTATCCAAACAATGCTGAAAATATCCTCCAAAAACTGAAAAATCATCGATAAATACCTCAACAGTGGACTCAATCATGTCAAAAAAAGTTTCTAACATACATCGCTGAATTGCTGTTGGATCATTGCAAAGGCCAAAAGGCATCCGCCTAAAAGCTAACGTCCCATAAGTGGTTTTTTCCTGATCCTCAAGAGCAATGGTAATCTGGTTATACCCAGAATAACCATCTAAGAAACAGTAGTAGGCCTGACCAGCCAATCTATCAAAAATTTGGTCAATAAATGGTAGAGGGAAGTGGTCCTTACAGGTAGCTTTGTTAAGCCTCCTGTATTCATGCAAACCGTCCAGCCAGTTACTATCCATGTTGGGATCAACTCATTGTCCTTATTAGTCACTATTGTGACACCTCCTTTCTTAGGAACACATTGGACAGGGCTCACCCAATTGCTATCTACAATTGGATAGACAATCCTACCATCCAACCATTTAATCAGCTTCTTCTTAACAACTTCTTTCATTCCAGGGTTGAACCTTCTCTGTTGTTCAATACTCCTAAAGGATCCATCCTCTAGAGTGATTTTATGCATACAGAAAGACAGGCTAATTCACTGAATGTCAACCAATGTCCAACCTATTGCTTTGGGATATTTTTGCAGCAACTTTATTAAGGCCTCTTCATCCCATGGCATTAAATCTGATGCAACAATAATGGGCAACGTCTCACCTTCTCCAAGATACACATACTTTAGATGATCCGGCAAGGGCTTCAAATCTAAAGTGGGTGCCTCAATCAGGGATGGCTTAATAGGAGGAGCCTTCCTTTCATCCAAATCTAAAGACTCAAAAACATCCCCACACCTAGACACTCCTTTTTCACTTTTGCTTTCTAAAGAACAAACGTCTAAATCCTCTACGCTAACCTCTCCATGATCTTCCAAATGCTTGTTTGCCAAATCCTCCATTGCTGTCTCAATAATCGTGTTCTCCAAAATCCTAATGAAAGAACAATATTCCACTTTGTCTGGATACTTCATGGCCTTAAAAGCATTAAATTTCACTTCCTCATTTTAAACCCTCATTGTTAATTCCCCTTTTTGAACATCTATCAATGCCCTACCAGTAGCCAAAAATGGACAATCAAGAATAATTGGGTCATCTTTATCTGCCTCACAATCTAAGATAATAAAATCAATAGGAAATATGAATTTATCTACTTTCACTAAGACATCCTCAATTTTACCCTCACGGTATGTGATAGACCTATCGACTAGTTGAAATGCGACTGTGGTAGGCCTAGCTTCACCAATACCTAGCTTTTGATAAAATGAAAGTGCTTTACCTAACTCTTTTCACCTATTGAATCAGGAATAGTAAATGAACTTGGATCCCTAGCCTTGGTTGGTAGCCCATTCTTAAGAATAACACTACATTCCTCAGTAAGAGACACAATTTCTGTGGGGTTTTATGCCCTAAAACTCGTAGATAGTGAATGTAAACAAATTGTATACTTGTTTCAATAAAGTGTTATTGAGTTTCTACAATAAAGTGTTATTGTTAAATACTGCACAATTTGACCCAAATCCAATAAACTAAGATCCAAGGTTGTTTACATGTGACTTGAACTAGTATGTGGGGACATACGGGGA
Source organism: Luffa acutangula (assembly GCA_036850905.1). Taxonomy (NCBI): domain Eukaryota; kingdom Viridiplantae; phylum Streptophyta; class Magnoliopsida; order Cucurbitales; family Cucurbitaceae; genus Luffa; species Luffa acutangula. Next base: position 23,824,615 of record CM072087.1, on the reverse strand, counting down.
TCGGTGTTCAAGTAAAAACCTAAAAGGTCTATAGTACAAGGATAAGGTTGGGTACCTTATCCTGGTAACACTATGTGATACGACCCGCTTTGTATTTGATACAGACGTATTGATCCAAAGCGTCCATGTGGTAGACATGCGAGCAGGGGTATACTATGCAATGAGTTTACATAAGACCGGACCATGAAATGGTAAACCACTAGATATAACACCGTTAACTATTTAGGTTACTGTTTCAATAGGATGACGTAGGTAACTCAGTCTTAATCCTGAGTGTGTCATGAACTCCTCATGAGGGATTGTCCTTTGATTAGCATGGGTGAGAGTGGCCAATACGCCGACTCAATATGCCTTCCTTTTTGGGGACAAGACCGAGTGGGAGGCTGGGGACATGACAACACAAGAAGGAATTCACTCCTTCTCACTTCTAGGAGAAGTAGATGAGTGTTCCCTTAAGTGGTGACTCCGGGACTTGAACAAAGGGATCCCACCCTCTCACTAGCTCGAGAGGGACTTTCTGTTTATTGGTTGGACCATAAACAGGTTGTTCCTTAGAGGAGCACTGGTACTTACGGAGACAGATGTAACACAGGGGTAAAACGGTAATTTGACCCAGCTGTAGTTATGGACACTCGTGAAGGATTGACTTACCAACATAGGTCTACATCCATGGACACAAAAATGTTCTACAGTGAGAAGAGTTCAGTTGTGGGTCTTTAGTGGAATGACCCACAGTTAATGAATATTGGTTAACCTGATTAATGAGTTTAATCTATTAACCTCATATCATTGGAGCTTCTGATCTGTAGGTCCATTAGGTCCCTCTGCTAGCTCGTAAAGAGTAATTAGGAACAAATATATCTTGAGAGAATTTGAATAGTTCAAATTCATATTGGAAATTAAGTTAATTGTATGAGATACAAATTAATATAATGTATAGTGATGCATTAAAATATAAAGTCTAATTTGAGATTAAACTTTATTATATTGAGAGATTGATATATGTGAAAAAGTTCAAATATATGTCTAATTAAATATATGGTATTTAATTAGAAGATGAATTAATTGATTATGAATTAATTAATTATTCAATTTAGTTTAAATTAAATGAGATTTAATTAAACTATAGTCTATGAGAGAAATAAATATTTGAAGGAGTTAAAATATTAATATGAATTTGATTCATATTAAATTTATAGGATATAAGGGAATTTGAAGGAGTTCAAATTTTAATATGAATTTGATTCATATTATGGAATTAATTAATTGAAGGCCTGAAATTAAATATATGATATTTAATTGGGTAATTAATTAATTAACTAATACAAGGTCTAAAATTAAATATATGATATTTAATTGGTAATTAATTAATTAAAGAATTAATTAATTGGATATTAATCAATTATGGAAATGATTAATCACTTATGGAAGTGATCAATCATTTATGGAAAAGATTAATCAATTGTGGAATTGATTCGTCATGGAATTGATTAATTATGGAAAAGATTAAATCAATTATGGAAATAATTGATTTTAAATGAATATTTTATTCATGACATTTCTCCTATAAATAGAACACTAACCCTAGGATTTAGGTACCACAACATATGGTCACCATAAGGCCTTCTCATATTCTCTCAACTCAAGAACTCTAGGGAGAATTTTCTCTCTAGAGTTTTTCCCATTCAATATTAGGTAGTCCCACAACTACGTTCCTAATCTCAGAGTTATAGTGGGGAAGATCAAATGGTGGTGTTCTTCGTTGTTGCAGAGCAATCAAGAAAGGCGTTCTTGAAGAATTCAGAGTCGTCAACGGAGGTATGTTTCTCACCGCTTCACCTTTTGCCAATGCATTGGTATTTTAGTAGAAACAAAATTAACTACGAACGGTCCAATTGCTTCCGCTGTAACGGAATTGTGGAATTCCAAATCCTTGCAATTTCAAACTCACCTAACCTCTTCTTTTTAGTTATAATTAGGCATAATTAGGCATTTGTTCAATGGCTTCTACTAAAGGGATATTTATATGCAATTGCGTAATAATCTCTAAAAACTTCTTAAATTGACCATCCTGATTCTTATTCCTTTGCCTTTGTGGAAATGGTAGAGGTGGTACATGATAACGAGCAGAAATGTCGCTATTTTAGTCCCAATTTATTAAGCTTTTATGTGCTTTAATTGTGTTTTTAATGAAAATATTTAATGAATTCTGTTATTTGGTCCTTAGGAGCAAAGTTGGTGATTTTGGGAGAAAAAGTGCCAAAAATAAAGCAAATGAAGCCCAAATCCAAGCTTGGATCAAAAGGGGACCCAAAGAAGACAATCATGATGAAAATGCCCAAAAGAAATGAAAAGAAGACCCAAAAATCAGCCCAAAACTGAAGCTGAAAATTCTGGAAATTGGGTCCGCGTCGAGACGCTGTGTAGATAGCGTCGCGACGCTGCTCCCATTCCAGGCCTATAAAAGGCACCTCTTGGTGCCTCATTTATCATCCAACAATTCCTGAATGAATCCATTCTTTTCCTTCTTTCTTAGGATCCATTGGAGCCCCTCTCAAGGCTTTCTAGCCTTTTTGAGAGAATTCTTTAGTGGGAAATATTTTGGGAGTTTTGGGGAGCATCTTTAGGAAGCTCAAGGAGTAGCCGACGGGGCTCTGAGCGTCAGCGAAAGGGTTTGTCGACGATCAATTTCTTTCCTTTATGCTCTTAATTATGTTTTCTATTGTAATTAGTGTGGATATTTTAGCCATGTGTAGCTAAACCCCAATTTGGGGTCTTGCAATGAAATTTTATTTCAAATATTGTTATAATTTCTTGTCTCTTGCCCTTGTCCTAGTTATTTGTATGGATGCGCTTAATGCTTTATTCAATCTGGCCAATTGTGTAATGATCTGATTCTTAATGGAAACTCGACGAAGAGAAATTAGGATAGATCGTAATCCATGCAACTAGTTTAATTGCCCGTTGTGACACCGGGATTAGTTGATTAAACTTAGACTCCTAAAATGAACCAGAGCGTAATAATTAACGACTTTTAATGGCGCTAAGGACACTTAGGTTGTTAAAATGAATTAATTACAATTAGGGAAAACCGACACGAGAACCTATGTGATTAATGGAGATTCTAGGATTATAATTAGTTGGGCAATGAGATAGGATAATTATAACAATTGTTTAACTAATAATTGATTTTCAAGACTCCTCTTCCCACTAAAAGAAAACTCTTTCTCCATCTTTTATTTTTTTTTATTATTTATCAACTTATTTTCTTTAATTGCTTGAATTTTAAATTCCTCTTTATTGCTTGAACTTTTCCCTAAATTTTATTTGGCCCAAGTATTTTTAGTGCTCGAGAGATTTTATCTTTGCTTAATTTTCGCTTCGCTTCCCTGAGGATTCGATACTCGGAATACTTTCCGTTTTATATTACTTGTGACCCGTGCGCTTGCGGTAATCGTATAATCGCTTACGTCGAACAATACATAAGGTGGGGGCGACACATAAGGTGGTTCCACATCTGGAACAGAACCAGATGCTCCAGCATCGTTATTGCTGCCTGCAACACCTTTACCAGTCTCCAACTATTTCTCAACAACAATAGTTTTATCACTACCCTTCTCTATAATTTTGGGTTTACTAGGCTCTTTTCTCTCTTCTACTTGCTTACCACTCCTTAAAGTCACTGCCTGTACCTGGTCCTTACCTTCCCTTATAGGGTGTTCAGTATCTGAAGGAAGTTTCCCTTGAGGCCTTGCCTTCAGCTCATTAGCTAGCTGGCCAATTTGCAATTCCAGAGCGCTCATTGAAGCTTGATTACTTTGAATTGTGGCATCTGTATGAGCCACATATTCTTTCATCATTGCCTCAAGAGAACTCTCCGAATTTTGCTAGGGCATAGCCTGCTTATTTTGCTGGGGCAATACATGTGATTTAGCAAATCTTGACTGGTTCACCTTTTGTTGTGCTTGAGGAACTTGCAGATTGCTTCCTTGTCCTCCCCATGCAAAGTCGGGGTGGTTGCGCCAGCCTGGATTATAAAAGTTAGAATAAGGGTTAATCCATTGATTACCTACAAAAAACACAGAAGCTGGATTGTTGGGGCAAAACTCGTAGTTGTGGTCTTCACCACCATAGACACATGATTCTTCTGCAACTTGGGCTACTGTTGCTGGGGGAGATTATCCGCAAGCGCACGGGTCGTCACAAGTAATAGTAAAACGGAAATATTCCGAGTATCAAATCCACAGGGAGACGAAGCGAAATTTAAGCAAAACGATAGATTCTTGATCACTAAAAATACTTAGGAGAAAAAATATTTAGGTACCAAAACATGCAATAAAAGTGAGTTTCAAATGAAAGAAGTTAAAAAACAAATTTGATCAATCAAGGAAAAATAAAATGTGAAGAAAGAGTTTTTAATGGGAAGTGGGACCTTGAAAACCAATTAATAGCTAAACAATTATTACAATTATCATATCTCGATGCCCAACTAATTATAAACCTAGAATCTTCGTTAATCACATAGGTTCTCGTGTCGGTCTCCCCTAATTGTAATTAATCTATTTTAACAACCTAAGTGTCCTTAGCGCCATTAAAATTTGTTAATTATTACGCTCTTATTCATTTTAGGAATCTAAGTTTAATCAACTAATCTCGTTGTCACTACGGGCAATTAAACTAGTTGCATGGATTATGATCTATCCTAACATCTCTCCATCGAGTCTCCATTAAGAATCAAATGAATACACAACTGGCTAGATTGCATAAAGCATTACGAGCATCCATACAAATAATTAGTAAAACGGGCAAGAGATAGGAAATTATAATAACATTTAACTATAATTTCATTTCAAGACCCCAAATTGGGGTTTAGCTTGTTGGGATTGTGTCCTAAAACTCGTAGATAGTGAATGTTAAACAAATTAGACATACTTATTCGATAAAGGCGTTATCGAGATTAATTTAGTAAAATTATTACTGAATAAAGTAATTTGCACATATAATAACCCAAATCCAATAAACTAAGATCCATGGCTATAGGATGAATACTTGAGCTTTATGTAGAGACATACAAAATGGATCGAGCTTGAGTAATAGCCAAAACGGTCTATAGTATAGGGATAGGGTTGGGTACCTTATTCTGGAGACACTATGAGACTCGGCCCACTTTATAGATGGTATAGACGATGTGATCCTAGATCGTCCATGTAGAGACATGCGAGTGCGGGCATCCTATGCAATGAGTTTGCATAAGACCAGGACCGAGAAATAAGCCGCTCTCGCTTTATAACACCGTTTACTGACGAGACTGACTATTTCATGTGATGACCTAGGTAACTCGATCTTAATCCTGAGCTAACTATGAACTCCTGTTTATTCGTGCTTATCCTTAGTTCTGCATAGGTGAGAGTGGCTCACTATCGCCGACTCAATAAGCCTCCAATTTCAGGGATAGGAACGGGTAGATAGCTTGGGACATAGTCGTGCAAGAAGGAATTCACTCCTACCCGAATTAGGGATAGTAGAGAGGTTGTTCCCTTAAGTGCTGACTTCGGGGCTTGAACAAGGGGATCCCGCCCTCTCATTGGTCTGAAAGGGACTCGGTTTTATGGTTGGACCATAAACCAATTGTTCATTAGAGGATAAGTGGGACTTAAGGAACTAGAAGTACTATAGGGGTGAAACAGCCTTTTGACCTAGCTATAGCTACGAACAACCTGTGAAGGATCGACTTACTAATCATGGTTAAATCAAGTGGACGGAAATATATCTATAGTAAAGGGAGTGCAACTATCGGGCTATAGTGGAGTGTCTCGGTAGTTAACGAATGTTGGCTTGCTTGGATAATGAGATTAGTCGGTTAGCCTCGAATCGTTGGAGCCCATGATCTATAGGTCCATTAGGTCCCCCTACTAGCTCATATCGGAACAAAGCCTAGAACAAAAAGATAGGAAGCTTTGAATCATTCAAAATCGGGAAAACGGGTATTATCGTAAATTGTGTTTGACACAGTAATTTAATTATGAATTAAATTAGAAAATGAGAGATGGAGTATTTAAAAGTGTTTTGAATACCATATATATGTATTAGGAATCATATATAATTCATGGCACTAGGTGATAAAGATTAATTGGATTAATCATGTAAAAATTACTTGGGATTGTACCAATTAATTGCCTAGAAATTAATTTCAATTTTGAATTCAAATAGGAATGAATTGCAAGCTGAAAATTGAGAATTTAGATTCAATTTTAAGTGGATTTAGTGACATTCCCACTCTTGCATGTTGATGCATAGTGGAAAACAACACAACCATGCACTAGTTGCATGTGTTGTGAATTAAACACCTAGAATCCACTTTGAGTTGCATTTTCACCATGATTATAGTGTCATGAGGCTTCTCTTTGCATGGAAGATGTCTATATAAGGAGTATGAATTAGATTCAAAGGAAGAGAGTCATTTTCCATATTGTTATGCTGCTGGATTTTGGTCTCAAACTCACTCATCTCCATATATCTCTCTAGTGCTTGAACTTTCAAGCATTCCCTTCCCATTCCCTATCTCTATAGACTCCCACAAGTCGTTCTTGGCCTGGAGAATAGTAGGGAAGACACTAGATGTGGTCCACACACCATTCGTGATCAAATGAATCAAAGGGAGTTGTTGAATCGGTCTCCAAAAGGTTGGTAAAAATTATGCCCTCTGCTTACGGTATTTGGACAACATGTTTTCATTTTCTAAAATTGATGTAGTTAAGTTCCTCCGATCCTAAAATTACTTTCGCATGTGTTATATCAACACCTTCATAGCTATACATAGCTAAAGTATTACAAAATTTACAATGGAAAGCATAAACATGAGCAAAATAGAAGGGAAGGAATTGACCGTCAAAGACCCCGTTGCTGGCACTAGGAGTCCCTCCGAGCACACCTTGAGCCTCCTAGAGTGCTCTCCAAAACTCCCCAAAATTTTCCCACTAAAGAACTCTCAAAAAGGCTAGAAAGCCTTGAGAGAGGCTCCAAAGGAGCCAAGGAAAGAAAGAAATGAATGAAAGAAATCATGATTGATGGTAAAAATGGGCACAAAGGTGAAGGTGTAGATATTACACATGCGGAAGCAATAGAAGATCGAAAGCACTTAAGACATTCAATTTTACTCCTAAAGCATGCATGTTCTAGAAAAAACAGAATAGAGAGTTTAGAAAACACCAACCTTTGTAGCTCACATATGTTGAACTCCTTGTGGTGTTTGCCTCTCCTATGCTCCTTGGACAACCTCTAGAGTCTTCCCTACTATACTCCGGGCCAAGAACGACTTTTGGGAGTCTATATAAGATAGGGAATGGGAAGGGAATGCTTGAAGCATCAAGCAATGGAGAAGAATGAGAGATGGGAGAACTTTGAGTCTAAATTCCAGCAGCATAACATTAAGGAAATGGTTCTCTTATGTTTGAATATGATTCAAACTCCTTTTGAAGACATTCTCCATGCAAAGCCAAGCCTCAAGACACAAGACACATGGTGTATTTGCAAGCTCAAGTGGATTCTAGGTGTACATTACACAAGACATGCAACAATGCATGAGTGAGTTGTCTTTCCACTTTGAATGATCATGCATTAAGTGGATTTCCAACTAAATCCACTAAATTCAAATTGAAATAAAATTTAAAGTTTGCAAATTAACCCCAATTTCAATTCTAAATTGAAATTGATTGCTTGGTAATTAATTTGAAAATTTTCAAATTAATTTTGATATGATTAATCTAATTAATCTTTGATATCTTGTGCAATTCCATATATATGATTCCTAATACATATATATAGTATTCAAAACACTTTTAAATACTTCATCTCTCATTTTCTAATTTAATTCATAATTAAATTATTGTGTCAAACACAATTTACGATAATACCCTTTTTTCCGATTTTGAACGATTCGAAGCTTCCTATCTTTTGTTCTAGGCTTAATTCCGATATGAGCTAGTAGGGGGACCTAATGGACCTATAGATCATGGGCTCCAACGATTCGAGGCTAACCGACTAATCTCATTGTCCAAGCTAGCCAACATTCATTAACTATCGGGACACTCCACTATAGCCCGATAGTTGCACTCCCCTCACTATAGATATATTTCTGTCCACTTGATTTAACCATGATTAGTAAGTCGATCCTTCACAGGTTGTTCGTAGCAATAGCTAGGTCAATAAGCCGTTTTACCTCTATAGTACTTCTAGTTCCTTAAGTCCCACTTATCCTCTAATGAACAATTGGTTTATGGTCCAACCAATAAACCGAGTCCCTCTCGGGCCAATGAGAGGGCGGGATCCCTTTGTTCAAACCTCGGTGTCAGCACTTAAGGGAACAACCTCTCTACTATCCCTAATTCGGGTAGGAGTGAATTCCTTCTTGCACGACTATGTCCCCAGTTATCTACCCGTTCCTATCCTTGAAATGGGAGGCTTATTGAGTCGACGATATTGAGCCACTCTCACCTATGCAGATCTAAGGATAAGCCTGAATAAACAGGAGTTCATAGTTAGCTCAGGATTAAGATCGAGTTACCTAGGTCATCACATGAAATAGTCAGTCTCGTCAGTAAACGGTGTTATAAAGCGAGAGCGACTTATTTCTAGGTCCTGGTCTTATGCAAACTCATTGCATAGGACGCCCCCACTCGCATGTCTCTACATGGACGATTTAGGATCACATCGTCTATACCATCTATAAAGTGGGTCGCGTTTCATAGTGTCTCCCGAATAAGGTACCCAACCCTATTCCTATACTATAGACCGTTTTGGCTATTACTCAAGCTTGATCCACTTTTATGTCTTTACATAAAGCTCAAGTGTTCATCCTATAGCCATGGATCTTAGTTTATTGGTTTTGGGTTATTATATGTGCAATTTACTTTATTCAGTAATGATTTTTACTGAATCAATCTCGATAACACCTTTATAGAATAAGTATATAATTCGTTTAACATTCACTATCTACGAGTTTTAGGGCACCAATCCCAACACCTCCCACTAAAGTTTTGTAAGGTTTTAGGGTTCATTACTTAGGTAAATTCCGGCTAAATGAATCTATCTAAGTCTATGCCTTATTAAACAAGGTCTTTAAACTAAATGTCTAGGTGAATTAAACTTTTTTAATAACCTAGTGACATTGCATGCCAGTAAGACTTTGGTTAATTCAACTCAGGTTCCGAACCATTTTCCGAGAGAGTTCCCTTATAACCAAGGTCTCATGCCCTACTTACTCAAATTTTTAAAACTATTTTAAAAACTAAGTAAGACATATTTCTAATCCTATTAGAAAAGGCGATCTTAGGTCTACTTCATTTTAAACCATTTAAAGAATGACAAGATCCTAAGATCCTATGTTAGCATGCAACTCTTTGTTATAAGTTTTACGGTTTCTATTCATTAACTATTATAACTCTTATAACTTTTAATGAATTAACCCTATAACATGCTTTCTAATGGTGTTTAAAAGCAAATAACAATCAATCATTCAAGTTATAAGAAAAGCACCATTTAGAAACGACCTATGTCTAGGTTTGTATAACACTTTATACTACGATGTCTAGGTGATAACTCTTTAAAACCTCACACCGCTCACGCATGCTCATAAAACTCGAGTTAACTTAACTCAAGAACCGACTCGATGCCCAGGTAAGAGGTGTTCCGTAAACCGTCAACTTAAATACCTCCAGCCTTAGACAGCATCTTGTCGGGTGAGTTCTCTCGTAACCATTGTTTTACAAGATATCGACCTAAACTATGCAAGTTGATCGAATCGTTGAAGGTTCATTAACCTAAGTGAGCATGCACTTAATCTTGTTATAGATTTTAGATTTCTTTCTCTTTTTATAACAATTATAATATCAATTCATAACAAGTCTAATTTGAATATAACACTTATAAACAAACTAAAGAAATTTCATGCTACATGCTTGGTTAATTTTATCTTTTAATAATTATAACTATTATAAGAATTAATCAATTTTAATTAACCATTCAAGCATGAATCTCCCAAAATTAATACAACTCTTATATTAATTAAACATGAAATTTCCCTCATGCATTTGAATTAATTAATAACACTTATTAAAATTAAACAAATGCATGAACATGCTTTCCTATGGTGGGGTTTTAAAACTATATGTCATGCTCATAATGCACATACATCCATTTAATTAAATCATACATTCACAATGAATAAAGTAATTAAATCAAGCTAAAATGGAATAGTTTGGCAATTTTTTTAAAAAAAAAACACAAACAATTTCACTAATTATTACAATAATAATTAATAAATAAACTTGCAACACGCCCAAACTTCACAAACCATCCCGAACCGCTCATCCAAGAAATGAACCGGCCATGCAATGAGTGAAATGAGGCTGCAACAGACCGAACCAGACCAAAAGGTAGCAGCTGAACCGGATCAAAATTCTGGAATAGAAGAAGAAAAAAAAACTACTGCTGGAATTTTCATTTTCTGTTGCGTCTTCTCCGGTTTTTCTTCGATTTTACAGCCTATATGGACTCTAATGACTCTATAAAATTACAGACTATAGTACACGCATTAACGCTCTTACATATCTGAGCAATTACAATTTCATGAAGGTTTGAATGCTCAAAAAATTGCCAAACCAGAACACTTCCATTTTAGCACACAGAAAATATAACGCCCCGCGTTTTGAAATCGAACCCTTTTGGGGTCTGTTGAGCATTCTTATTCTAATTTGGAAAATTAGAATTTAAGTTTAGCCTTGGGTCGTTAAATTAAATTTCTATAATTTGGGAAAAATATATTTTTAATTAAATCCTTAAATTCCTAAAGTTTGGAGGTTTAATATTTGATATTTATTTTAAATATCAAAAGACCCGAATCCCAAATTAGTTGGGTTATCTTCTTTCCCGAGTTTTTTAGGAGTTTAAGTTTTTAAATAAATTCCTAGATGGGATATGATTCCTATTTTAAATGAGTTTTATTTCTTAAGGGTTTATTTAAAAGAAAAAGAAAGAAAAGGAAACTCAAGAGAAAAAAAAGCCCTAGCTCTCTCAATCTTCTCTTTCTCTCTCCTCCTCCCTCCCTTTTTCGTGTAGTTCAGCAGCCCCCCCCTTTGGTGTTTTCTTTCCACCGGCAGCCCAGCCGCTGCCCTCCTTGCGCCGTCGGTCCCTCCTCACAGCTTCCCTCCCTCCCTTGTGCGCGATTCTCCCTCTCCCCTTCTCTTCGTGTTCGCATCGCCGGCCAGCACCCCAGCCCGCGCCGCATCTATCTTCCTTTCTCTCCGTGTTGTAGCGTCGCCGCAGCCGTCGTCGGAGTTCGCGCAGTCGCCGCCCCTACTCGAGCGTCGCCCTTCCTCTCCGTCGGCATCTCTCTCTCTCTGCGCGCGAATCCCTCCCTTCCCTTCTGTGCGTTTTCAGCCTTAAAAGCTCGTGGGTAAGTCGCTTCCCTTCCCTTTCCTTGTGATTTAAGGCCCGATCTAACTGTCTCTTGGCTCGATTTTGGTTAGATCTCTTGAGGTAGCACCTTGGAGCTCGTTCTCTCACGTTTTTACTTCTGTTCAGCGGCGTTCTTGGGTGTTTCGGCGTCGCTTGGTGTGTTTGGCAAGTTTTCGTCGTTGCCCATGGTTTTATTAACCTCAAATTTAACTTACCCATGCTTATTCGGCTTCAATATTAGAATGCCCAAGTTGTTTAAGTGCTGCAATTTAGTTTAATGTTGAAAATTCTGATCTGCAGCGCCGTAAAAGTGTTCGATTGAGTTCGAATCACTTAAAACTTGAATACCCATTGTCCAAGGAGTGTTCTATCACGTTGTTCGAGGTTAGTATAACCCGTCTAGCGTGGTATCGAGGTCGTTTGGGTAGTATTCGTTGCGGTTTTTGGCTTAAAAGCATGTTTCTATTAATGTCTACTATGTGTCGTCGCCTAATTAGTTTTACCCAACCCTTGTAGGTTCTTTAATCATGAATTTAGTAGTTTTTGCTTGCTGTTTGTGATTTAAAAAGCATGCTAAAATATCTTCTATCAATTGCCTAAGCCCGAGTAGCGTTGCCCAACCTCTAAGAGTTCTCAGAATGCAAGTTCTTGTCTTTTGCTTGCTGTCCAACAGCTGAAAAGCCTTAAATAATGGCCCTTCGGTAAATACCCATTGCTTGTTGTGCCTTAGACATGGTTGCCCATGGTCTAAAGGCTTTGGGTTTTTAATTTGAGGAATTTTTAGTGGTTATACCACAAGGAAATAGACTTTCCTCAGTTGATTTAGGCTTTTCTAGCATGTCTTAAGCTTCAGAAGGTTGTTTCTTATTTTTAGAATTATCCTTGTTGTTTAGGAGCTTGTCTGAATCTCTTGAGCGGTTCAAGGAGTTCTTAGGAGCGCTCGTAAGCTTTTCGGTAAGTAGGTTCTATCCGTTGAGTCTGTTTGACTGCATGAGCATGCTTGCTGTTTATCGCTTTTCTAGTATGCCTCGTTGTCTCGTTGTTTGTTATGGAATTTGATTTATGTGTTAGAAGTGCTGTTTGATCGATATTATAGCATGATGAACTGTTGGTTGTTTTAAGCGCGTTGTCTTATTGCTTTTGAGCTATACTGCATGATAGTCAAGTTGCATGGTCTTGTGTGCTCATTGAGAGGTGAGTCGGGCTGTGTGAGCGAAGCGTGACGCGAAAATCACGTGTTAAGATTGCGCTACATGACGCGGAAATCATGTTATTGGTGCGGAGCGTGACGCGTGAATCACGTGTGGCTTGTGAGTGCGGAGCGTGACGCGTAAATCTCGTGCGAGTGTGCGCTGCGCATGGCGCGTAATTCATGTGCTGGTGTGAGTGCGTTACATGACGCGGAAATAATGTTTTGGTGCGGAGCGTGACGCGGAAATCACGTGTTAAGTTGCGTTGCATGGTGCAGAATTCATGTGCATTGGTGTGTGGCATGACGCGTAAATCATGTGCTAAGAAAGCGAGCATGGCGCGGAATCCATGTGGGTTGCATAGCATGTCGTGTGTTTACATGAGCCATTCTTTTGAGTTAACATGAGTTGTGTTGATGAGTTATCGTTTTGTGGAGCATGATTATGTGTTTATTGCTTAAGAGTATGTTGGATGCATGTGCCTAGCATGTTGATTTTGTTGTTTGATGCTTGATGGCTCACCGGGTGTGAGCTGCTTACCAGTACCGTGGTTGTACTGACCCCCTCCCCTTTCTTCCCCCCAACACTTTAGATGATGCAGGTGTTGGCGGATATTATGAGCCCGGTGGTGCTGACGAGGAGACACACGAGGAGTGACTCCACTGGCCTAGGCATTTTTATTATCTAGAAATTAGTTTTTCTATTTTGGTTATTAAAAATCTTGGGGCGTTACAAAAAAATGAATTTCAAAATGGTACCCACAAAAGCAAAATTAAAACGAATTAAGTGCTCTAATCATGCTCTGATACCAATTGAAGGTGTACATATTACACATGCGGAAGCAATTGAAGATCGAAAGCACTTAAGACATTCAATTTTACTCCTAAAGCATGCATGTTCTAGAAAAGACAGAATAGAGAGTTTAGAAAACACCAACCTTTGTAACTCACTTATGTTGAACTCCTTGTGGTGTTTGCCTCTCCTATGCTCCTTGGACAACCTCTAGAGTCTTCCCTACTATACTCCGGGCCAAGAACGACTTGTGGGAGTCTATATAAGATAGGGAATGGGAAGGGAATGCTTGAAGCATCAAGCAATGGAGAAGAATGAGAGATGAGAGAACTTTGAGTCCAAATTGCAGCAGCATAACATTAAGGAAATGGTTCTAATTGCTTTGAATCTAATTCAAGATCCTTTTAAAGACATTATCCATGGAAAGCCAAGCCTCAAGACACAAGACACATGATGTATTTGCAAGTTCAAGTGGATTCTAGGTGTACATCTCACAAGACATGCAACAATGCATGAGTGAGTTGTCTTTCCACTTTGAATGTTCATGCATAAGTGGATTTCCAACTAAATCCACAAAATACAAATTGAAATCTAATTTCAAGCTTGCAATTTAATGTTCATTTGAATTCCAAATTGAATTTAACATTAGGTAATTGATTTTGAGGCATTACAAAATGATTTCTTATGATTAATCCAATTAATCATTCTAATCTTGTGCAATAAATCATATATGATTCCTAATACATATATATGGTATTCAAAACACTTTTAAATACTTCATCTCTCATTTTCTAATTTAATTCATAATTAAATTATTGTGTCAGACACAATTTACGATAATATCCTTTTTCCCGATTTTTGAACGGTTCAAAGCTTCCTATCTTTTGATCTAGGCTTAATTCTGATATGAGCTAGTAGCGGGACCTAATTGACCTATAGATCATGGGCTCCAACAATTTGTGGCTAACCGACTAATCTCATTATCAAAGCTAGCCAACATTCGTTAACTACCGGGACACTCCACTATAGCCCGATAGTTTCACTCCCCTCACTATAGATATATTTTTGTCCATTTGATTTAACCATGATTAGTAAGTCAATCCTTCACAGGTTGTTCGTAGCTATAACTAGGTCAAAAAACCGTTTTACCCCTATAGTACTTCTAGTTCCTTAAGTCCCACTGATCCTCTAATGAACAATTGGTTTATGTTCAAACCAATAAACCGAGTCCCTCTCAGGCCAATGAGAGGGTGGGATCCCTTTGTTCAAGCCCCAGAGTCAGCACTTAAGGGAACAACCTCTCTACTATCCCTATTTTGGGTAGGAGTGAATTCTTTCTTGCACGACTATGTCCCCAGCTATCTACCCATTCCTATTCCTGAAATGGGAGGCTTATTGAGTCGGCGATACTAAGCCACTCTCACCCATACAGATCTAAGGATAAGCCCGAATAAACAGGAGTTCATAGTTAGCTCAGGATTAAGATCGAGTTACCTAGGTCATCACATGAAATAGTCAGTCTCGTCAGTAAACGGTGTTATAAAGCGAGAGTGACTTATTTCTTGGTCCTGGTCTTATGCAAACTCATTGCATAGGACGCCCCCAGTCGCATATCTCTACATGGACAATTTAGGATCACATCGTCTATACCATCTATAAAGTGGGCTGCGTCTCATAGTGTCCCCAGAATAAGGTACCCAACCCTATTCCTATACTATACCCCGTTTTGGCTAATACTCAAGCTTGATCCACTTTTATGTCTCTACATAAAGCTCAAGAGTTCATCCTATAGCCATGGATCTTAGTTTATTGGATTTGGGTAAGTATATGTGCAATTTACTTTATTCAGTAATAACTTTACTGAATTAGTCTCGATAACCCCTTTATCGAATAAGTATAAAAATCGTTTATCATTCACTAACAATGGGTTGATTTCCAACTTGCTCCCTTTGCTTCAGCTCCAATATGCTATGTTTTTCCTCTGTTTACGGCTCCAAAAACTCCCCCAATCGAATCCCCCAAAACCTAGCCGAAAAGAACCATTTATTCTGATTTTTCGTTGTAGCGTCGAGACGCTGCCTCTAAACACGCGTGTTGTGGAAAGGAAATTATACAGCGACGAGACGCTAAGGTTGCAGCGTCTTGACGCTGTGACCGTTTTGCGCCTATTAAGATAAGGAATGTTAGCGTCGAGACGCTCAAGGGCTAGCGTTGAGACGCTAGTCTGCATTTGACCGAATTTTAAATTTGTTCCTCTTTGACTCTTTTTCATTCCTTTGCATCTTTTCGCGTCCCGAGCACCCGATTGACCCTACTATTGCGTTTTAGCTCCAATCAACCATTTCCTACAACATAAACATTAAAGCACAATAAAATGGCCCAAAAATCATAAAAGACTAGCTAAATTAAATAAGTAAATATAGCTAACTATGCTCGCTATCACCTCTCCCAAGCCTCACTAAAAGAATCATCTTCAAGTTGCCTAAATCCCACTATCTCACTCCTCAACTTGGCATTCCTAGTTGGTGGAAAGTACTTACTAGGAATTTTTTCCGCTAACTCATTCCATGTCCTAATTGATCGCGCCTTTTTGAAACCATAGGTCGCACCGCAATCGAGACAGCGTCAAGTCGCTTCCAACGCAGCGTCCCGACGCTGTGTGATTTCCTTACCTGAGTGCTTGAGGTATCGAAACAACGTCGAGACGCTTTTGGAGCAGCGTCCCGACGGTGTTGCATCTAGAGGTAGAATCTGGGCAGAATAACAGCGATTTCTTCGGTGTTCTCTCCGATTTCAGCGGTGATTACTCCGATTTTTATCTCATAAAAACCTATTCTAGACCTGGACTTACATAGGACTCGATTTTACATAAAATACTCGAAACACCAGACCCTTACGTGATCAAAATCACATAAAAATCAAATCTATGGCCATAAAATTAACCTAAAAAGTTCAATGCAAACCAAACATACATTATGCATAAATCCCACCTATTAGAACCCATCGAAAATTTTAATATCAATTAATAGGGAAAACGATGGCTTTGATGCCGATTGAAGGGGATGAAAGCCCCTACACAGCGGAAGTGCATCAAATGGACCTTACGTCGTATATTAATTAACATTAAAATGTCGTTACGAGAAGGTAAAATAAACTTTAAACATGCTCTAAAGTTGCTGGAAATGTCTATAAAGATGCTGGAAAATTAAATTTAAATTTATTTTCATGCTTTTCTAAGGAAATGGGAAAGAACCGTTACAAACCTTCAATGTAGACCTGACCGTTCTTCGCCAACGATTCTCCAACGAACGGAAACGCAGCGACTCCTTCTTGATTTTTTCGCAGGAAATTTTCTTCAATGACACAATAACCACAAAGGTTACACCGGTATGTCTCTAAGTCTAGGAGGCAAAAGACTTGTGGGTGTCTTTCTCTAACAGGGAGGCTAGAGAGAATTCTAGGGTCTTGTCTTGTGATTCTAAGAGCAACAAGGCTACTAAAACAATTAGGTCTAGAGTTCTATGTATAGAAGAGTGGCCATGAATAAAATTTTTAATTAAATCCATCTTTTCCAAAATTGATTCAATCTTATTATTTATTTAATAAATCCAAGATCAATCAATTCCATAATTGATTAATCTTTTTCACAAATGACTAATTACTTCCAAAAGTGATTAGATCATTTCCAAAAATGATTAATCACTTCCAAAAGTGATTAATTATTTCCATAATTGATTAATTTCCGATTAATTAATTCTTTAATTAATTAACCACCAATTAAATATCACATATTTAATTTCCGGCCTTGAATTAATTAATTTGCCCAAAAAGATTTTAGGCCTTAAAATTAATTATTTCATATTTGAACTCTTTCAAACATCCATAAATTCAATGTTACTCAAACTTATATTAATATTTGAATTTCTTCAAATATTAATTTCTCTCATAATAATATATCAATATATATTATACTGTTTCCCTTAGTAAATTGAACATTTTCATTTTACATTTATTACTTAGTTGCCTCAAATTACTTTATGAGCAACCAATGGGACCTAATGGATCTGCATATCAGAAGCTCCAATGATGTGAGATTAATTGGTCAAACTCATTAACCAAATTAAACAATATTCATTAACCGTGTGTACATTCCACTATAGACTCCCAGTTGCACTCTTCTCACTCCAGACATATTTTCTGTGTCCACAGATATAGACCAATATTGACTAGTTAGTCCTTCACGATTGTGCGCAACACCAGCTGGGTCAAATTACCATTTACCCCTAGGTTACTTCTATTTCCTTAAGTACCAATTCTCCTCTAATGAACAACCTGTTTGTGGTCCATACATCAAACAAAAAACCCTCTCGTGCCATTGAGAGGGTAGGGCCCTTTGTTGATGACTCGAAGTCACCACTTAAGGGAACACAGATTTGCTTCCCTAAAGTCGGGAAGGAGTGAATTTCATCTTGTACGATTATGCTCCCTGCTCCCCACTTGGTCTTTTCCCCAAAATTGTAGGCTTATTGGGTCGGCATATTGGCCACTCTCACCCATACAAATCAAAGGACAATCTCTCATGAGCAGGAGTCCATAATCAACTTAGGATTAAGACCAAGTTGTCTAAGTCGTCCTAGTGAAATAGAAAACCAACTAGTTAATGGTGTTATAACCAGTGGTTACTATTCTGTGGTCCGGTCTTATGCAAACTCATTGCATAGGATACCCCCACTCGCATGTCTCCTACACGAACGCGTTGGGTCATAGCATTTGTATCAAATACAGAGTGGGTCGTATCCATAGTGTCACCAGGATAAGGAACCCAGTCTTATCCCTATACTATAGACTCTTTAGGTTGTTTAATTTCTTGAACAGTGATCCCCATATGTCGCTACATATAGTTCAAGACTCATATTACAGCCTAGGATGTCTAGTTTATTGGATTAGGGTTATTTTAGGCAAAGACAAATATAAAATAACTAATAAAATTTAATGGAAAAATATATCAATATTATTTCATTAATATCCGGTCAACGGTTACATTCACTATCTACGAGTTTTAGGACATAAAACCCAACAAAAGAGATACGGTCATATTCCAAACCTCATGTATATTCTGATTAAATGGTTCACCATCCAAGCTATATTAGGATTCTGGGACCTGGCCTACAGGTGTTTCGCATTCCAAGATTTTGACTTGGTGTCGATCATTGAGGAGTACCACACGATGGTAAATATTGAAGAAAACGGTGGAGAGATGATTTATTGTTTCAACCCACAACTATCTGCGAAGAGAACTTTATCCAAATTTCTAGCTGTACACCTGAAGGAAGTGCAGAAAAATGTGAAAGTGAAAGGGGTTGAAGAGTCTATATTTGCGGATTATCTAATAGAACTCGCTCGCAAACACATAGATGAAGAAAAGGGTCTGGTTCTATTAGCTTTGTGCATCTACGGGATGGTTTTGTATCCCAAAGTAAAAGGATATGTGGATGGCGATGTCTTGAAGCTCTTCTTCAGCATTGAGCAAGGGGTGGATCCAACCATACCTCTTCTAGCGGAAACGGTTTGGGCGCTCAATTACCGTAAGTCCAACAAAGGCAGGAAGTTGAGATGTTGTGTTCCCTTACTCTATATTTGGGTGAATAGCCATTTTAAGTTCCCAGAAGAGGCTGTCCAAAAATAAAATTCAGCACCACCTGAAATTTAACATGGAGTAGAATTGCATAATTTGGCACGACCCCATTGAACTAAAGTTCTCCGAAAAAAGAATCATGAGTTTCATTCTTTTCAAATTCCACATTAGAGCATGTAATTTGGAAAACACATTGGATGCCCCTAAAAGTCTTAATCTACAGATGTGGGAGCTTCTAAACAGTTCCTCTAGTAGGCCCTTAGGTATGCGTCCATTATGCTCCGTTGTTGGCCTTGCGGCAAAGTTGGTTTAAACAGTTCACACCAGCAACTCATGGTCTGCATCAATTAGAATTTTCCTATAGTTGTGAGGATTCTAACGAAAAGAAGCGACAAGTGTTGACTTCTTGGAGAACAGTTGGAAGGATAAATAACAAAAGTCATTCTGAGGGAGTTACTCCAGAATATTTGCAATGGCGCATTAAGAGGAGCAAGGTCCCAATTACGACTCGCGTGACAATGTGGGAGAATCATCTAATAAACCAGTAGATAAGCCTAACCAGCTAGCGACAGATCGAAAAGAGTTAGTGGGAATAAATCAAACATTGAAATTAGAAAGCCTAACCAACAAGAGTTCAAACGTTTGATGGACCAAGTAACTCAAGCTAGTGGAAAACTCGAAGAAGTAGAGAAAGTTTCAAAAAATCGAGCCAAGCGAGAAAAAGATTATGATATATTGGACGAGGAGAATAGAAGGTTGATTTAGAATCATGCTCTGAGGAATCAAAATACTTCACTACGAAGGGCAACTCGTTCACAAGAGGATATGATCAAAGACCTTTCAAGGGGCAAAGAGACTATCTTAGAGTTAGTTGCTGAATTAAATGAAACCATAAACAAGCAGAAAACGCAACTTACAGAGTTTGAAGAGGCCAATACTGCTTTATAGCGAACGCTGGACAATCTACGCTTGAATATGCAGGCTCAATCAGAAGAGTCTGAAGCTTTAAAAAGTTAGGTAAGCTCGTTAGAATGTCAGCTCGAAGCATTTCAGAGTGCAAGCGAATAGTTGTCAATGGAGAGAGGACGACTAGAAGAGAAATACTCCTCATTAAGTGGAGATTATGCCATTCTGAGAGACGACATGCAAATAATTCTTGGAAAAGTAAATCAAACCATGAACATTATCAAGATCATGGCTAGAAGAGCTCAGGGATTTGCAGAATGACAAGAGACGAGCGAGAGAATCCACCACCTATGGCCTCTAATGCAGAGGAGTTGTTTGAGTTTTTAGGGATGATTCGTAGAGACTTGGGGTACTTTGGTCACTTTCATTAATGTTCCCTATCTCCTCGTTTTCCAATTCTCCAATTGTTGATTTTTTAGAAATGTTCAATTTTTAATAAAATTTCATTCATTCGTGCATCTCATATTGTTCTTTCTTCTATTTCCTTTCTTTTACTTACTCTAAGAATTTTTTTTTTTTTTTAAAAAAAAGAACCGTAAAATAGCTTGTTCAGCAGGAGTTTACAACGCTTACAACACTAGGCATAGAACAAAGATTATGGAGCAAAGACCTGAACAAGAGAAGACTCAGCGGGATATCGAGGAAATCAGGGAAAAGGTTGATGCAATCATTGCTGCTTTAGAAAAGGGCAAAATGGTTGCAGATACGACTGCACTTGACACTCCGATTGGAAACCCTCAAGCTAGCCTACCATTTCCACCCAGTTTCGCTTCCCATGTTTGTACGACGGCAAAAGCATCCATGCCACAACATACTACCTATAACCCATGATATGACATACCTGTTGGGCAATACCCTTTTCCATTATTTAAAGAGGGCCAAATCCCCCAAATCCCCATGGCTAGCCTTATTTAAAGCTAGAAGTTTCAAAAATACCTTTTGCGGTCCCTAACTTAGATGACCCAGAAGTGAAGAAGGAGCTAGCCGCACCCTCTAATGAAAAACTTGAAGTTTTGGAAGAACGATTGAGGGCAGTTGAGGGCACTAGTGTTTTTGTTAACATGGATGCCACTCAGTTATGTTTGGTTCCAGACGTCGTGATCGCACCGAAATTCAACCTGTCAGAATTTGAAAAATATGACGGGATGACATGTCCTAAAAGTCACATTGTCATGTATTGTAGGAAGATGGCAGCACACGTTCAAAATGATAAGCTGCTCATGCATTGTTTTCAGGGCAGCTTAAAAGGTCCAACCGCCCATTGGTATATGCAGCTGGATAGTTCACATGTCGTCATATGGAAGAACTTTGTTGATTCCTTCCTCAAGCAATACAAGCACAATATAGAATTAGCTCCCGATCGTCTGAACTTACAGAGGATGGAAAAGAAGAGTACTGAAGACTTCAAGGATTATGCTCAAAGGTGGCTGGATACGTGATAAGGGTAAAAAATATACCTATTTTAACCTTATGGTTAGCTCATTTCTTTGCCAAATATTGCATGTTTAGATCAATTTTACTGTTCCCGAGCTCAAAATAGGTTAAAGTTGACGAGTTAGGGTGTTGAGATTCACTTTTGTCAAACTATGTGCATTTGTGCTTAAAAAGACTTAATTTTAAGAGAATTTGACTATGTTTGTTGCTGTGCAGAAAACAGAGGAAAAACCGCATTTCTGGGAAGGCAAAAAGAAATGCGATCTCATTTCTGGAAAAAACCGCAATCGTTTCGAGTCATCCTCGGGTCGTTGTTGACGAGTCTTCTTCACACCTAACCGATTGTCTTGACCCCGAAACTGACTGGGCTACCTACCAGCACCTATTTCACAACTCCTCAACCATTTTTCACACTATATAAGCTCGGGATTCGAAGTCAAATTCAAGCACAACTCATTTGGAAGAAGATGGTGGTAACAAAACCCTAGTTGACGCCTATGAGTAGGGATGCCCGAGGTCCTTCTTAGATGACTGAATTCTAACCTGAGTTACACATCAAACCTTAGGGTTTGTAGGGATTTTCACCCGTTCCCACTTGTAAAAGCAAGAGAGTGGAGTTTCTTAGCGAACTCTAGAAGGATTGAGTAAATAGAAAACTCATAATATTTAGCTATCTCCATTATTCCTAGCTCTTGATACTTTTCATTATGTTGTATTCTTTACATTCTTATTTCAATGAAAATGTATTCATTTGCTCCTTATCTCACCTTGACTAGCTAAATTCCGTTGAGGGGTTCAATGTGGTGAATTCCCTTATGGTTCAATAGCTTGAAAGTGTTTTATTTGCTTAAGTTGTGTTTAATGCATGTCAATTCTTATTGATTATCACTCTGATCTTGCTGAGTTTAACTTGATCACTTAGACTTTGCATGCTATGTGAGTTTGATCTCGAAAGGGACAAACGATATCGGTTCTCATAAAGGTGATATAAGAGAAAAAGCTCGAAAGAGATTGTTCGGCGGTATAGGGCAACCTGTCTATGGCACCCTATATCGACTATAGGGTTATAGGTTGCATTTGTGAATTATCTATGTCAGAATTGAGTCACAGAAATGTGCATAACGGTACTCGCTTAGTCTTCTAACGGTTCTTGGGAGCAAGGCCAAATAGGAGTTAAATCTAACCCAATGCATTTAATAGGCTTAGGATTAAATATTGCATGATTAAAGTTATTGCCTTAGGGATGAATCCATGTTGAATACCTCGTCTATTTCTTATTGTTATTTCTTTTTTTATTTGCTTGTTGTATTTATCTTTTCTAAAAACCCAATCAATCAATCTTATTTTCTTTGGTTACCTTTTCAAAAGCAATCATTTGAGCACTTTCTTCTTCAAATCTGAATTTCCTGTTAGTCCTTGTGGGATCGATACCCTTGGAATACTTCTAAGGTTTTTTTTTATTACTACATGCGACAATGTATACTTGCACTAGGGTTGGCTGAGTTTATTTTTATTATCTCACATCTATCTATTCAGCTGACGACGGACAAAGTTTTTGGCACCATTGTCGGGGACCAACATTGAAACTAGTTTGTTTTTGAAATTGTGATCAGATTGCGACTGCATATTCTGTCTCAAAAGGAATTTGACTTCGATTTGCATTTGTTTTTCTTTTGCAGGTTGGAGTTAGTGCATGAACAAGGGGTGGGTGTCCACTCCTTGACATTGATCCGGAGATAGAAAGAACCTTTCGTCGTCGAAGGAAGGAACAAAGACGAAAGAAAAAGGAACAACAAGAGTTGACCGCACAGGAACCTCTATAAGAAGCTTCTTACATACAAGAGTTTCCAATGGAACCTCCTGGATTCGAGCCTCAAGTTGATCCACAGAATCATCGAAGGGAGCAAAATGGTGGGAGAATTCCTCCAGTTCCTCCATTTCCACTGGTGCCACCACAAGAAAATCCAATTTACATTGCTGAAGACCGCAATAGAACAATAAGGGACTACGCTTTACCAGTTTTCCAGACATTAAATCCAGGAATTTTGGAGCCACCGATTGATGCTCCACAGTTTGAACTTAAACCAGTGATGTTCCAAATGTTGAATATCATGGGCCAATTCTCTGGACTTCCAAATGTAGATCCACACAAACACATTAAGCTATTTTTAAGAGTTTGCAATTCTTTTAAAGTTACAAGAGTGCGTGAAAATACATTGAAGCTAAAGCTTTTTCCATTTTCTTTGCAGGGAGATGCTGAGTCTTGGTTGGATTCATTCCCTCCAAACTCCATCACTTCTTAGAATGATTTGACTGAGAAATTCTCAGAGAAGTTTTTTCCTTGTAATAAAAATGCCAAATATAGAGCTGAAATTATTGCTTTCAAATAATCTTACAGTGTACCTTTGGATGCAGCTTGGGAAAGATTTCAAAGGCTAGTTCGGAACTGTCCAGACCACAGATTGCCTGCTTGCATTGTCTTGGAGCATTTTTATAGTTGATTAGATCAAGCTTCGAAGGCACTAGTCAATGCATCTGCAAACGGATCTTTCTTGAAGAAGTATGCAAATGAGGCACATGGTATCTTGGACACAATGGCCACAAACAATCGACATTAGGGAGAGACTTAGACGACAACAATCTTGAAGAATCCGGTTAAAGTAGTGAAAAGAGAGGCTAACTCTACGATGCATGCCCAGATCAAGGCTATTCCCAGCATGATGATGGGCATGACCATGAACAATCAGGCCAATATAGCCACTGCCAGTGCTATCTCTTCTCCCTGTTGTGAGATATGTGATGAGGAACACATCGCAAATAATTGTCCACTAAATCGAACATCTGTCTTTTATGTAGGTCCACAGGGGAACCAGAACCAGAATAGATGGAATACATATTCGACCACGTACAACCCAGGTTGGAGACAACATCCAAACTTCTTTTGGGCAGGACAAGCCAGTTTGACTAATTCCAACACAAATCACTTTGAGAAACCTCCTATACAACAGCAGCCGTAGAAAAACTTCTAACAGATTCCAATGTAGAGTCAAGAGTAAAATCTAGAGACTCTTATGAAGGAATACATGGCAAGAAACGATGCTGCAGTAAGGAATTTGGAAGTTCAGCTTGGACAAAATGCTCAGGAGATTAAGAATAGACCACAGGGAACGTTGCCTAGCAAAACGGAGATCCCTCACAGAGAAGGAAAAGAGCAATGTAAGGCAGTGACCCTAAGAAGCAGATTATTATACGATGGCCCAAAGTATCCAGTAAGTCAAGAAGCAGAAATCCCAGAAGAAGCTCGAGAAAAGATTTTTGAAAAGAAGTCAGACAATACCTTAGATATTTTACAGAATAAAAGAAATGAAGAAATGATCGAGGAGCATGAGCCTTGGTAGAAAAAGAAGAAAAAACAAAGTTGGAGAAAAAACAAGGGAATGTGACCGCAAATGCGACCACAAAACCTCAAAAATTTGTAATAGATCCAGAATACAGACCACCTCCTCCATACCCTCAGTGATTCAAACATGCGTCGCAGGATATACAGTTTAAGAAGTTTTTAGATGTATTAAAATAGCTACACATCAATATCCTATTTGTAGAAGCACTTGAGCAGATGCTTACCTATGTGAAGTTCGTGAAAGATATTTTTATCAAAGAAGAGAAGGTTGGGGGAATACGAAACTATTACTCACTGAATGTTCCAGTGCAATGGTCAATAATGAGATCCCTCCCAAGCTAAAAAACCCAAGAAGTTTCACCATTCCATGCTCCATAGGAGGCAGGGATGTAGGCAGAGCTTTGTGCAACTTAGGAGCGAGCTTCAACTTAATGCCATACTCCGTTTTTAGGTAGTTAGGGATATGGGAAGCACGACCAACAACTGTAACCTTACAATTGGCAGACAGATCACTTACTCATCCCATCAGAAAGATTGAAGACGTATTGGTCAAGATTGATAAGTTTGTCTTCCCTACAGATTTCATCATTCTAGATTGTGAAGCTGACAAGGACGTGCTAATTATTTTAGGACGATCGTTCGTAGCCACTGACAGAACCTTAATAGATGTGCAGAAAGGGGAATTGACCATGAGGGTCAATGATAAGAAAGTCGCTTTTAATGCGATGAACGCAATGAAGTACCCTTGAGATTTAAAAGAATGTTCTATGATTGATGAAATATATGAACTCTCCCGGTCTACTTTTCAAGAAATGATGAAAGGAGAAACATTGGAGGATATACTTGGAAATGAAGAATCAGAAATAAAAGGTGGGAAAAAGATTAAAGTTGAAGAAATCAATCAACTCATGAAGCGACAAAGGATCAAACCATATTGGGGGAAGGGCTTTGAGGATGAGGAAGCCCATGTCTCCGTGATTTACCTGGTATGACTTATAGATATTTAAATTTTATTTTTGTATAGTATCTGGATCTATAAAATAATAATACAAACAAGGACTCCTAAAATATATGGACAAGAGTAAAAACTCTGTCTAGGAAAAGGTACTTAAGTTGACTGTAGAAAACACCTTTTCCTAGGGATTTACTTGGGAATTTTGAAAAGTCCATATTATTTCATACTCTGTCTTTTGTTAAAATAAAAGTAGAAAAATAGGAAAATTTGTATGTTTGTTTAGAATAAAAGATTTTTGACCAAGAGGGAATTTTGCCTAAGGAAAGTTCTGCCTAGGCTGAGGTATTTAAGCTGACCATGGGGAACACCTCTACGTGGGGACTTACCTGGAAATTGAATTGATCAAAACGTTTTATCTTAATTTCTCTTTAAAAGAAAAAATGCATAAAATCAATAAATAAATCATGATTAAACATGTGAACTTTCTAACATGTTTATGAGTGTTTCAGCAAAGAAGAAAAGAAAAGAAAAAATGAAAAGTCAAAAAAAATAGAGAAGACAAAAACACTAGGTGAAATGCGACCGCATTTTCGAAAATAAGACGAAAGTATCCTCACCATTTTTCTTCCCGATTTCATCTTCTGCAATCTTCTTCCATATCTCTTGTTGATTTTTAGATTCTTCTTTCTCTGAGTCAGTCGAAGGAGGAGATGGAGTATCGGTCCAGATTCTTTTTACTTGCCCTGTTTTCTTCTTATGACGGCGGCGTGATGGATTCTTTACTATCTCTTCTAGAATCTCCTGCTCTACTGTTTTATTAATACCTTGCCCTTGCAAACTTGAGGTTGTCTTTTCTTGACTCTCATGCTTTGTTCCGTCAATCTTCTCAGAATCTTTTTCTTTTTCAGTGTCTTTTGGTTCTTCCTCAGCGATTACTTCTTCAACAATGTCTTCTATTACCTTCTCTAATACTTCGGAAACCTCAGCCTCTTGAGGCCTTTTAAGCTGTTTGGCTTCCCTTTCTACAGGTGTTCTTTTCTTCCTTGCTTTCTTCTTAGGACCCTCTGGTGTAGTAGGCACATTCTTCTCCATTTCTCTCTGTTTCTTTCATCTTGTTTTTGCAATTTAGAGTAGAAAATGTCTTTGCACTCGCAAAAACAAGAAGGGAGCAAAAAATATTGCTATATGACATATAGTAATATTTTTTGATTTAAATGGTGCTCCAGCATTTAAAATCCTAACCAAATTAAACCCCTTCATTAATCGAAATGTTACTATTTATCTGCATGTAATTATGGAAAATTAATTTCCAAAAAACGGTAAAAATAAATCTCCAGATAGATGCTTGACGTGTTGTCCAACGGCTAGACCGTTGGATCTCCCCTCTACGACACGTGGAAGCATCAGATGCCCACGTGTTTTACCTGCCCACAGAAAAGTTAAATCCCAATGGTAAAATATTTAATTAACCGCATCCGTAATATTCTGATGATATATTCGCTCTAACCAAAAGATTGCAAAAACAAACTGAGCAACAAGATTTCCAACATCAAATCTCTTTTTATCTTTAGCCGAATAAATCAAGAAATTAAATTATTATTAAAAACCTAATCTAAACTGAGATTGAAATGACAAAAATACAAACTAAAATTAAATCTAAACTAAACTAATCAGATTAATTAAAAATAAATTAAACTGACGGAAATAAATACATCGAAAATAAAATCTACGAAAATTAAAAGTAACAATGAATCATAATAAATCAGATAGAATTTAAGTAACCCAAATCTATTTCAAAATAATTCAAATTAAAATCAAATCCAACCGAGAATAAAACCGCAACAAATTCTGGGAGCAAAAAATATTACTATATGACATGCTTATGCAAAACTTTCGCTCTCTTATTCATCAACCAACTTTAAGGAAGGATATTTCAACTAGAATTCCTCACCCAAATAATGTTTCACTCGCTGTCCATTAACTTTGAACACTCGCTCATTCTTTTCATCTCTCAAAGTAATTGCTCCATGAGGAAAAACTTCAATCACAACAAATGGCCCAGACCATTTAGATTTTAATTTTCCAGGAAACAATTTAAATCTAGAGTTATAAAGCAAGACTCTCTGACCCTTAGCAAACTCTTTATGTTTTATTTTCTTATCATGGCACTGCTTAGTCTTTTCTTTATATATTTTCGCATTCTCATAAGAAAATTGACGAAACTCTTCTAATTCATTAAGCTACAACATTCTTATTGCACCTGCACGACTCATATAAAAATTCAATTTTTTCAAAGCCCAAAACGTTTTATGCTCAAGCTCTAATGGTAAATGATAAACATTTCCACATACTAACATATACGGAGACATACCTAGAGGTGTCTTATAGGCTGTCCTATAAGCCCAAATAGTCTCATCTAACCGAAAAGACCAATCTTTCTTAGATGGATGGACTACTTTCTCTAAAATAGATTTAATTTCCCTATTACTAATTTCAGATTGACCATTCGCTTGTGAAGGTGTACATATTACACATGCGGAAGCAATTGAAGATCGAAAGCACTTAAGACATTTAATTTTGCTCCTAAAGCATGCATGTTCTATAAAAGACAGAAAAGAGAGTTTAGAGAAAACCAACCTTTGTAGCTCACAAATGAGGTACTCCTTGTGGTGTTTTCCTTCTCCAACTTCTCTTGGACAACCTTTAGAGTCTTCCCTACTATTCTCCGGGCCGAGAACGACTTGTGGGAGTCTATAGTGATAGGGAATGGGAAGGGAATGCTTGAAGGTTCAAGCTCTATGGAGATATGAGATGAGAGAGTGATTGAGGAAGAAATTCAGAACCATAACATTAAGGTAAATGCCATCTACCTCTCCAATCTGATTCTTCTTCTACTTATAGAGAGAATCCATGCAAGAAGAAGCCTCAAGATGCAAGACACATGGTGGTCTTAAGGGTGAAAGTGGAAGCTAGGTGTTCAAACAACATTACATGCAAGTATGCATGTTTGTGGTGTAATTCCACTTTGAATCTTCATGCAAGAGTGGAATTACATCATTTTCCACTTACCATGATTCAAAATCAGATTTCAAATGTTCATTTATGATATTAATATCAATTCTAAATGTGACATTAATATATAAGATCATATTTGAACCTTGCCCAATTGATTATAAATGATTAAGCAAGTTAATCACCTTAATATTGTGCATCTTATATATATGAATCTTAATTCATGTATATAGTATTTAAAACCCTTTTAAATACTTTATCTCTCATTTTCTAATTTAATTCATAATTAAATTATTGTGTCAAACACAATTTTACGATAATACCCTTTTTCCCGACTTTGAACAATTCAAAGAATCCTATCAATTTGTTCTAGGCTATATTCCGATATGAGCTAGTAGGGGGACCTAATGGACCTATAGATCATGGGCTCCAACGATTCGAGACTAACCGACTAATCTCATTATTCAAGCTAGCCAACATTCGTTAACTACCGGGACACTCCACTATAGCCCGATAGTTGCACTCCCCTCACTATAGATATATTTCCGTCCACTTGATTTAACCATGTTCAGTAAGTCGTTCCTTCACAGGTTGTTCGTAGCTATAGCTAGGTCAAATAACCGTTTTACCCCTATAGTACTTCTTGTTCCTTAAGTTCCACTAATCCTCTAATGAACAATCGGTTTGTGGTCCAACCATCAAACCTAAGTCCCTCTCGATCCAACGAGAGGGTGGGGCCCCTTGTTCAAGTCCTGGAGTTAGTACTTAAGAGAACAACCTCTCTGCTATCCCTGAAAAGGGTAGGAGTGAATTCCGTCTTGCGAAACTATGTCCCCAGCTATCTATTTGATCTTATCCCCAAAATGGTAGGCTTGTTGAGTCGGCGATGCTGGCCACTCTCACCCATGCAGATCAAAGGATAATCTCGTATAAACAGGAGTTCATAGCTCGCTCAGGATTAAGAACGAGTTACCTAGGTCATCTATGAGAAATAGTCAGTTTCTTCGGTAAACGGCGTTATAAAGAGAAAGTGACTTATTTCGTGGTCCTGTCTTATGCAAACTCATTGCATAGGACGCCCCCACTCGCATGTCTCCACATGAACGACTTAGGATCTCATCGTTTGTACTTAATACAAAGTGGGTCGCGTCCATAGTGTCACCAGGATAAGGCACCCAACCGTATCCTTATACTATAGACTATTTTGACTATAAACTTGAACTTGATCCTACGATATGTCCCTACATATAGTTCGAGTATTCATTTTATAGTCAAGGATCTTAGTTTATTGGATTTAGGTTAATCATTCGCAATGTATATATTCAATAACATCTTTTACTGAATAATATCAATAACGTCTTTATTGAAAATAGAATATGTTTAATGATTTACAAACTACGAGTTTATAGGACATTAAACCCAACAGCTTGTGGGTGATAAGGGGTAGCTATCCTATGCTTAATTTCGTACATGGCTAAAAGCTTAACTAAGACATTATTGACAAAGTGTGTACACTCATCACTCACTAAAGCTCTAGGTTTCCCAAACCGCGCAAAAATGTGCAATTGGAGAAACCTTGACACTGTCTTAGCATCATTCTGATGGCATTCAATGGCCTCCACCCACTTGGACACGTAATCAACTGTTAATAAGATAAAAACATTACCATTAGAAGGAGGAAATGGCCCCATAAAATCAATACCCCATACATCGAACAATTCTAATTCCAAAATGTAAGTAAGAGGTATTTCATCTCTAGGCCATAAATTTCCTCTCCTTTGGCAAGCATCACATTGCTTGTAGAACCAATGGGCATCCTTAAATAAGGAAGGCCAGGAGAATCCACATTGCAAAATCCTCATAGTTGTCCCCTGACCACTGAAATGGCCTCCATATGGCGAAGAGTGGCATTGCTCCAGGATTTCCTTTGCTTTATCACCTAAAACACATCTACGAATAATACCATCGGAGCATTGCTTATACATAAATGAGTCATCCCAATAGAAAAATTTGGCATCATGCTTAAACTTTTTCATCTGCCTCCAATCCGTATCAATAAGAGTGACTTTTTTCACCAAAACGTTGGCTATATCAGCATACCAAGGGACATCCTTGACTACATTTACATCAACAGCAAAGAGTTGTTCATCTGGAAAGGAATCTGAAATGGCAGATTGCTTCAGCAAAGATGATGTTGGATCAAGACGAGACAAATGATCTGCAATGACATTTTTTGATCCCTTCTTATCCTTTATCTACAAGTCGAATTCCTGCAATGACAAAACCCAACGAATCAATCTAGGTTTTGCATCTTTTTTAGCCATTAAGTACATTATTGTTGCATGATCTGTGAAAACCGTGACTTTGGACCCAACCAAATATGGGCATAATTTCTCAAAGGCAAACACAACTGCTAACAACTCATTTTCAGTAGTTGTATAGTTGACTTATGCCTCATTCAAAACCCTACTTGCATAATAAATAGGATGGATAAAATTGCCCTGCTTTTACCCCGTCATGGCACCTACTGCAACATCACTCGCATCACACATTACCTCAAATTGTAAACTCCAATTAGGTGCACAAAGAATGCGTGATGAGATTAAAGCAGCCTTTAAAGTCTCAAAAGCCTTCCTACAATCTGCATTAAAGTCAAAAACACTATTAGAACACAATTGTTGGGTTTTTTGCCCTAAAACTCGTAGATAGTGAATATAAACAAATTATATACTTGTTTTTTTTAATAAAGTGCTATTAAGTTTCTGCAATAAAATGTTATTGTTAAATATTGCACACCTTGACCCAAATCCAATAAACTAAGATCCATGGTTGTTAGTATGTAACTTGAACTAGTATGTGGGGACATACGGGGATTGATGTTCAAGTAACAACCTAAAAGGTCTATAGTACAAGGATAAGGCTGGATACCTTATCCTGGTAACACTATGTGATAGGACCCGCTTTGTATTTGATACAGACGTATTGATCCAAAGCGTCCATGTAGTAGACATGCAAGTGGGGGTATCCTATGCAATGAGTTTCCATAAGACCGACCTGCGAAATAGTAACCGCTAACTGTAACACCGTTAACTAGTTAGGTTTCTATTTCACTAGGATGACCTAGGCAACTTAGTCTGAATCCTGAGTGGATTATGGACTCCTGTTCACAAGGGATTGTCCTTTGATTTGTATGGGTGACAGTGGCCAGTACGCCGACTCAATAAGCCTACGGGTCCGTTTGGAATACATATTAATTTAAATGTTTTTCAAGAATGCATTTTTTGAAAAACATTTTGTATAAAAATTGTTTAAAATTTAAACACTCATATGTTTGGTTGTATTTCCTTACAAATGTTTATATACACAAGTTATTGTTTACTTAAGAAGTCTTTTTTAAAAAGTTGGTTTCAAGTGTTTCTCTCAAAATGGTTTATTTATCAATCTCATTTTCTAATAAGTCATTTTTAGTGGTTGCCAAACATTAGAAAATTTTTCAAAATGATTTATTTTCAAAATTAAACATTTGAAAAGTTAAACCAAACACACCCTGCCATTTTGGGGACAAGACCAAGTGGGGAGCTGAGAACATAATCACACAAGATGGAATTCACTCTTTCCCGAATTTTGAGGAAGTAGATGAGTGTTCCCTTAAGTGGTGCCTCCGAGTCATGAACAAAGGGCCCTACCCTCTCACTGGCCCGATAGGGGTTTTCTGTTTGATGGTTGGACCACAAACAGGTTGTTCATTAGAGGAGCACTAGTACTTAAGGAGGTAGAGGTAACTCAAGGGTAAAACGATAATTTGACCCAACTGGAGTTACGAACACTCGTGAAGGACTAACTTTCCGTTATTGGTCGATATCCGTGGACACAGAGATATTCTACAATGAGAAGAGTGCAACTGTGGATTTTTAGTGGAGTGACCCACAGTTAACGAATGGAGACTAACTTGGTTAATGAGTTTAGCTAGTTAGTCTCGTAACGTTGGACCTTATGATCTGTAGGTCCATTAGGTCCTATTGATACCTCATAAAGAGACTTGAAGCAATTAAATATAAATTGTAAATTGAAATTGTTCATTGTATTTGGGGAAAGGTATAATGTATGTTGATACATTATAATATAAAGTTTATGAAACTTTATAATATAATTTTTTAATTAATTTAAAAAATTAATTCTTGAGAGAAAATATTTTAAAGAGTTCAAATAAATTTAATATGAATTGGATTCATATTAATTTTAATTTTAATAAAATCCCTAAGATATTGTTCAGATAATAAATTTGAACTTATTCATAGACCTTTTCCTAGTAGGAAAAGACCTTCCTTTTCCTATTATGAAATGGTCTTGACCTTTACTTATATATAAGAACCCTGGGTGGGGTGAAAGGCATCACATTGACTCTCATTCTCTCTGAGATCTCTCCCAAAGGACTCTCACCAGTCTCATGCTTCAAGAAGTCTTAGAGATATACCGGTGTAACCAATTGGTGGTGTTCGCACAAGAAGGTTGCTACGCTATGGATTTTATTAGCAAGAAAAGAATCGATCAAGGCTTTCTACAAAAGTAAGTTTTCTATGAAATCCTTGATCACTTGGATCAGGGGCGGATTTAAGAAGGGGCCAGGAGGGGCACGTGCCCCCCCTGGAATTATAAAATATTTTATATATGTATAGGGTTTTGTACTTTATCTATCATGTTTGACATCTGGTTTGTTGGTGAGTTTGGCCACAGGAATCCCCCACTGGCTATGGAGGTCTAGCGTTCAAATCCTGCTGCACGTAATTTTTGGGTTTTTTATTTTTCCTTTTTTATGCAGCCGTTGGTTTAGATTATTTTGTTAGTTTTGGGGTGTTTTGTTTTTTTATGCAGCCGTTTTTTTAACATATTTTTTTAAAAAAATTAAATTAATTGCTCATAAAATTAAATTTTGTATCTATTTGAACTTTGAATTTTCAATTTAATAACAAATATATACATTAAATTTTAAAAATGTCGCATAAATTGAGAACTTATTAGACACAAAATTAAATTTTATATCTAATATAACATTTAATTTATAAATATTTTGAATGTGTCAAAGATCTATTAGATATATAATTGAAACTTTAGATATCAATATTAGACAACAAAAAGAAAATTGAAAATTCAAGGCTCTATTAGACATTTTTTAAAGTTTAGAGGTTAAATAGACCCCATCCAAAATTTCACAACTAAACTTATAATTTCATCTAATATGAACTTGTGCCCCCCCTACCATCAAATCCTGGATCCGCCACTGACTTGGATCGACCTAGTTAATCATTTAGCATGTTTATAGTCGTTGTACAACCCATTAAATATAGAGTTATCGCTGTATTCTTTTGTAAATTGTCTTGGTATTTCAAAATAAAATCAAAGACTATGAGTAGGTTCAGTAATTCTTTCAGTTGCATAGGGCTTGTATCCCTTTAATTGGTATCAGAGTCAACTCAGATGTTCTTGATTTTAAATTGAAATTTGCAATTTTTTCTTGGTGGGATTTATCATTATGAATGTTATTGTTTGCATATAAATGGTTTCGATTAATTTGGCCATAGATTTACGTTTTCTTAAATGGTTAAATGTAAAGGCCCCTGCGTTTTTGGGCATATTTTGTAAATCTATTATCCTCTATAAGTCCGGGTCTAAAATAGGATCTTTGATGATGAAAATCGATCAATATCACTGCTCTTCGAGGCCATAATTGCGGATGAATCAGTGCTGGAATTGCCTAGAATCTACCTCCAGACGTAACAGCATCTCGCCGCAATCGCGATTTCACGAAACGAAGATTTGAGATCGCATCAGCGACACAACGCTATCATCACAGCATCTCGACGCTAACACAATTACTTGCGGAGTGCCACTAGGGTTTCGAGAGGCGCGACTGAAGGATAATTAGCGGTCTGGTTCGACCGTCTGGGCTGGTCTGAGGCCGGTTTGGCTCGGTTCAGCCGAATTCAAGCTTGGTTTGGCATTTTGGTGTCCGGTTCGAGGAGGTTCAGGTCGGTTTGTGCAGTCTAGTCCGGTTCTGAAGTTGTAGAATGATGTTTTTAGGATAAAATAGCTTAAATTATTGTAATTTATGTGCTTTATTTTATCCTAGGGGTCAATTAATCGGTTTATACGCTATTTAAATGCTTTATAGATGTCATTTAAATTTAAAATCCCACCTTAGGTTATAAAGCATGCTCATGCAGTTTATATATATTATAATTAGTTATAATGTATGGATTGAAATGCATGGTTTATTTTCATGAGTTTTTAATATATAGTTGAGTTATATTAATATCATGAAAATGGATAAGCATGATGCATGCAATTACCTAGTTAAATATAAATAGTTATATTTAATAAAATTGTTTGCAGCATGCTACTTTGATTTACCTTCATTGAGAATATTATAATTGTTATGATTATTTAATAAGGAAATCAAAGTTGCATTGAGCATGAAACATCCATAGTTTAATATAATGGTTATATTAATTTCATGCATTGCAATCCTATAGTTTTATTATATTAACTTGAATGTGATTGTTAATAATTTTAAGACTATAGTATGCATAATTATAGGGCTAATCATTAAAATTGGAATAGTTTAAAATTAATGATTAGAAACCGTCAACCTAATAAAGATTGCATGCAAACATAGGATCATAGGTAAATGAATTAATTTTAAAATGTTTAAAATTAATTAGACCTAAGATCGCGTTAATTTTAATAGGATTAGAATTAAGTCTTGCTTAGTTTTAAAATAGTTTTAATATGACTAAGTAGGACAATCATAACTATTGGTTATAAGGAAACTCTACCAGTGAAGTTCTGTCTAAGGCCGAAGGTACTTAAGATGATGGTTTACACAACACCTCCTACCTGAGAACTGACCCAAAACTTGAGTTGAATTAACCACAGTTTTAATCATGCAATGTCGCTAGGTTAATTATTAAAAGAGTTTAATACACCTAGATCTTTAGAGTAATGACTTTACATTAATATGGTTAAAAGGAAACTCTCCCGGTTGCGTTCTGTGTAAGGCTGGAGGAATTTAAGATGACGGTTTACGGAACACCTGCTACCTGGGAACAAACCCGAAACCTGAGTTGAAATAATCATAGTCATGTTAGCATACAGTGTTGCTAGGTTTGTTAAAGGAGTTTAATTCACCTAGAACATTTCGATAAAAATCTCATTATAATAGTTATAATAGGATTAGACTTAGATAAATTGAATTAGCTGGATTTATCTAGGTTAATAAACCCTAAAATATAGAGTAGGTCACTTTATTGGGAGGTAGAATCAAAACTTGATTTAAATTGAGTTTTTACTCCTACGTCCCTATATTCAAAACGTGAGGGACACGTTTTAGCGCTTCGTGTCGTTTTAGCGCGGTCTCCCTTCGGAAAGTGTTTGCATGGTTCAATAACATGGTGAATGGGGAAAGTGACCATAGTAAGTGGGAGCGGGACACGTGTCAACGTATCCCTCGGTCTCCACCCATAGGTCACACCGTGA
Source organism: Luffa acutangula (assembly GCA_036850905.1). Classification (NCBI taxonomy): domain Eukaryota; kingdom Viridiplantae; phylum Streptophyta; class Magnoliopsida; order Cucurbitales; family Cucurbitaceae; genus Luffa; species Luffa acutangula. The sequence continues at coordinate 23,788,244 of CM072087.1, read as the reverse complement.
GAATCTTATGATCCGCCTGCGTGTTGTCCTGAAGTGATAAGCGTCCAATATGCTTTAAGTTTACAAAGCTAGAGGTCCTTCTAGGCTCCTTGTAAACGGACACAAATAAGACTAACATACCGAATGATTCAAACCAAGAGTTTAGTTAGAAGATGAATCACTCTTAGATCAAACTTAGAATCTATGATGGTCACTCCTAGATCCTAAGACAACTCACTCCAGAATTAGCTTGATCAAGACTAATCCAATGAATCGATTTTAACATCAAATCTAAAACAAGATTTTAAAGAAAAGACAACACCAAAAGGTGTAATAAGCAAAAGCTATTTAATTCATAATCTTCAACTTCTTTCAAATGACAACTTACATCCCTATTTATACTAAATGAAAAGACACCATGAAAGGACACAACCCTTCATCTATGTGGTCTAAATTCAACCTCTAACTTTTCAAATGCATGCATGAACCTTCATAAATACAAGTTCATGAATTCACAAGATACATAAAACATTAAATATGTGAATGAATATGAATTTTCAGGTTCATTGTCTTTTGGTTGAATAGGTGCCTTTGTGAATCTTGAAAGGATGCAACTTTTCACCATAACAATTCCATAAATCCGAGATTCATCTTCCAATCAGCATACTCTAAACTTTGTAATCATCTTGGGTTCTTGTAGCTTGATTAAGACACCTCGGTTCGTATCATCCTCCCCTTCTTCAAGAGGATTCGTCCTCGAATCCAAGGATCCCCTTGTAGTGCAAACTTGAAATCTTCTGCATTTCGCACTCTTGCTCTCCTTAAGTTCTTCATGCTTGACCATCGTCCTTGATTGAATGATGAAGCAAAATACCAACGTTGCTTCATTTGTTGCAGTTTTGTACTACAGTTCCCTCGTGTTCGACTTTGTCTCATATTTGAAGCAAGCTTTGAATCTTGCTTGTCAATAAGCATCTAGATTTCTTTTTCTTTTGCTATGGATTTGTTTTTTTGCTATTGATTTTTTTCTTCTTTTGATATTGATTTTTTTTTTTTTTTTGATAATCTGAGAGCAAAACACATGAATACAAATTTGTAAAAAAAATGATATAAAGTAAAGATATTTACACTCTAGAGTCGGCCAAAGGATGTTGACCAAGTCTCTGATACCAAAAGATAAGCGCCCAATATGCTTAAGCTTACAAAGCTAGAGGTCCTTCTAGGATCCTTGTAAACAGACACAAATAAGACTAACTTACCGAATGATTCCAACCAAGAGTTTAGCTAGAAGATGAATCACTCTTAGATCAAACTTAGAATAAGGATGGTCACTCCTAGATCCTAAGACAACTCACTCTAGAATTAGCTTGATCAAGACTAATCCAATGAATCGATTTTTAACGTCAAATCTAAAACAAGATTTGAAAGAATAGACAACACCAAAGGGTGTAATAAGCAAAAGCTTTTTGATTCATAATCTTCAACTTCTTTCAAATGACAACTTACATCCCAATTTATACTAAATGAAAAGACACCATGAAAGGACACAACCCTTCATCTATGTGGTCTAAATTCAACCTCTAACTTTTCAAATGCATGCATGAACCTTCATAAATACAAGTTCATGAATTCACAAGATACATAATACATTAAATATGTGAATGAATATGAATTTTTCAGGTTCATTGTCTTTGGTTGAATAGGTGCCTTTGTGAATCTTGAAAGGATGCAACTTTTCACAATAATAATTCCATAAATCCGAGATTCATCTTCCAATCAGCATACTCTAAACTTTGTAATCATCTTGGGTTCTTGTAGCTTGATTAAGACACCTCGGTTCGTATCATCCTCCCCTTCTTCAGGAGGATTCGTCCTCGAATCCAAGGATCCCCTTGTAGTGCAAACTTGAAATCTTCTGCATTTCGCACTCTTGCTCTCCTTAAGTTCTTCATGCTTGACCATCGTCCTTGATTGAATGATGAAGCAAAATACCAACGTTGCTTCATTTGTTGCAGTTTTGTACTACAGTTCCCTCGTGTTCGACTTTGTCTCATATTTGAAGCAAGCTTTGAATCTTGCTTGTCAATAAGCATCTAGATTTCTTTTTCTTTTGCTAAGGATTTTTTTTTTTTGCTATTGATTTTTTTCTTCTTTTGATATTGATTTTTTTTTTTGACAATCTGAGAGCAAAACACATGAATACAAATTTGTTTAAAAAATGACATAAAGTAAAGATATTTACACTCTAGAGTCGGCCAAAGGATGTTGACCAAGTCTCTGATACCAAATGATAAGCGCCCAATATGCTTAAGCTTACAAAGCTAGAGGTCCTTCTAGGATCCTTGTAAACAGATACAAATAAGACTAACTTACCGAATGATTCCAACCAAGAGTTTAGCTAGAAGATGAATCACTCTTAGTTCAAACTTAGAATAAGGATGGTCACTCCTAGATCCTAAGACAACTCACTCTAGAATTAGCTTGATCAAGACTAATCCAATGAATCGATTTTTAACGTCAAATCTAAAACAAGATTTGAAAGAATAGACAACACCAAAGGGTGTAATAAGCAAAAGCTTTTTAATTCATAATCTTCAAATTCTTTCAAATGACAACTTACATCCCTATTTATACTAAATGAAAAGACACCATGAAAGGACACAACCCTTCATCTATGTGGTCTAAATTCAACCTCTAACTTTTCAAATGCATGCATGAACCTTCATAAATACAAGTTCATGAATTCAAAAGATACATAATACATTAAATATGTGAATGAATATGAATTTTAAGGTTCATTGTCTTTTGGTTGAATAGGTGCCTTTGTGAATCTTGAAAAGATGCAACTTTTCACAATAATAATTCCATAAATCCGAGATTCATCTTCCAATCAGCATACTCTAAACTTTGTAATCATCTTGGGTTCTTGTTGCTTGATTAAGACACCTCGATTCGTATCAGGAACAAACATCCCTTCGGAGGCCCTGGTCATAGGATTCGTAACACCGTGAACTCCTGAAAAGGATAGGGTCACTTAGGCTAATTACCAATAGTTGTCTTTCCCTTCAGTAGCCTGTTGGTGCGTGCCTCTGAGATCTGAAAGTGAGAGGGTTACACTTACAGGGATAAGTTATTTCGTTAACGAATCCTTGACTGAACAACGATGGTCAACGTCTATAGGAATATGAGTTATTCTGGTAATAGAGTTGATTGAGAAGTGTCTCATTTCAAAGGAGGAGTAGTTGATCACCCTTCGGTGACTGTTACTCTAGACCTCTGAAACATCGTTGCAAAACTAAATCAATAGTCTTAGGGTTCTATTATTGCTTGTTTTTGCTAAGCTGATTGGATTGTATGCAATTGTTTGTATTGCTTTTATAATGGGTTAGTGCGATAAATAATCAAGTAATTTGTTATTTCAGCAATTTAATGATGAAATATGTGCATAGTCTTATGCCTATAACGATGATTATACAACAACCTAAAAGGATTAATTTGTGGCGAATAATTTAAGATTAGTCTTACCAGAGAAATATTCTCATGCCCCAAATGTTTTATTCATTAAGAAGTGTTATTAATGAATGTGACATTGAGCCTTGCTCAGCAAAAGAAAACTTGTCCAAAGAAGGTAAATTCGATTTACTAGTCTTGGAAGCGTAATTTGTGAAGAATAGCGATTCTACCCGAATACTTGATTCATATTCACAAATTATGTTTGTTCTTCTTATTAAAAGGAATGAATTCATGGCAACAACTTGATGCCATTGAGATAACTCTCAAAATTTTGAACTAGAGAGGTTGTCTTGGCTATAACAATGGGGAACGTTAAGTGATTTTTTCCAGTAGGAGAAAATACATATTATTAGAGAATGTGTATATAATTTCTATAGATCAAAAGAAATTTGATTTATGTATCTTATTGGTTGGAACAATATTACTCTTTACCTTTCCCTACTAACGCAATTCATTTTAAGAAAGGGAGTTAACTTTTGTTCAGCTGAACTGAAAAATAACATAAATGTTTTAAGACTAATCAAGAGTAAAGCAGTCATGAACACTAAGTTGCTTGAGGCTACTACTACTCAAACAAATGAAAGGCAAATGATTTCTCCTAAAGGAAAATACCTTTCTCTGGCACTTAAGGTTAGGACATATTTACCTCAATATGATTGAGAGATTGGTAAGGAGTATACTTCTAAGCAAGTTAGAAGATAACTCTACGTTACCTTATAGGTCATGCCTTAAAGGCAATATGACTAATAGATTATTTTGCTAGAAAAGAATTATAGAGCAAAAGAGCCCTTGTAGCTTGTACATTTGGATCATTGTGGTCCAATATGTTGTTGGGCGATTACCGCAAGTGCACAGGTCGTCACAAGTAATAATAAAACGAAAGTATTCCGAGTATCGAATCCACAGGAAGGCGAAACGAAATTTAAGCAAGCAAAGATTCTTTGAACACTAAAAATACTTGGGATAAATAATATCTAGGGACCAAAACATGCAAATAATGAATTAAAAAAAAATTAAGTGATTAAAGAAATCAAATTGATCAATCAAGAAAAACAAAATATGGAGAAAGAGTATTTTTTAATGGGAAGTGGGGTCTTGAAAATCAATTATTAGCTAAACAATTATTACAATTATCCTATCTCGATGCCCAACTAATTATAATCCTAGAATCTGCGTTAATCACATAGGTTATCCTGTCGGTCTCCCCTAATTGTAATTAATCAATTTTAACAACCTAAGTGTCCTTAGCGCCATTAAGATTCGTTAATTAATAACTCTGATTCATTTTAGGAATCTAAGTTTAATCAACTAATCTCGTTGTCACGACGGGCAATTAAACTAGTTGCATGAATTATGATCGATCCTAACTTCTCTCCGTCGAGTCTCCATTAAGAATCATATCAATATACAATTGGCCAGATTGCATACAACATTAAGCACATCCATATAAATAATTAGTAAAAAGGGCAAGAGATAGGAAATTATTACATCATTTAAACCAATATTTCATTCCAAGACCCCAAATTGGGGTTTAGCTATACATAGCTAAAATATTCACAAAATTTACAATGGAAAGCATAATTATGAGCACAATAAAAGGGAAGGAATTGACCGTCGAAGACCATGTCGCTACTCTTGGAGTCTCTCCGAACACTCCTTGAGTCTCCTATAATGCTTCCAAAACTCCCCAAAAATTTTCCCACTAAAGAAACTCAAAAAAAGGCTAGAAAGCCTTGAAAGTGGCTCCAAAGGAGCTATGGAAAGAAAGGAAGGAATGAGGAAATGATGATTGATGCTTAAAAATGGATCCAAGGGGCGCCTTTTATAGGCTAAAAAATGGGGCAGCGTCGCAACGCTATCGGCACAATGTCGCGACGCTATGACGTCATCGACTTGCCGGCCAAGAAATGGGATCAGCGTCGTGACTCTGTCCCTACAGCATCTCGACGCTAAGCAAATTCTAGAACTTTCAGGTGCGGTTTTGGGCTTGAATTTGGGCCCATCTTCATTTCGTTTTGGGCTTTTTCTTTATGGTGGACCTTCTTGGCTTCCCCCTTGACCCATGTATGGAAATTGGGCTTAAATGACTTCGTTTTGGAAAGAAAACTCGCACCTACTGATGTGTCTAAAACGGCCTTGGTGGAGGGATTGAATCCATTGTAAAACAACTGCACCTGGAGCCAATCTGGATATCCATGCAACGGGCATCGGCTAAGCATTTCCTTATATCTGTTCCATGCCTCGTACAACTGCTCCTCGTCAAGTTGTCTAAACGTTCTGATCTCAGTCCGGAGCTTCGTAGTCTTGGTAGGCGGGGAAAATTTCATCAGGAATGTCTGGGCAAGCTCGTCCCATGTGCTAATATTGCCCTTCTCGACTGATTCGAGCCAATCTTTAGCTTTGTCTTGCAGAGAAAATGGGAATAACCTTAATCTTATAGCATCGGTCGGAATTCCATTCATCTTTATCGTCCCACATATCTCCAAGAATGATCGTAGATGTGAGTGTTGGTCCTCAGAAGGATGTCCTTTAAAAGAGTTATCGTGCGCCATCTGAATCAATCCTGTCTTCAACTCAAAATTGTTAGCTTGGATTGGGGCGTAAACGATGCCGAAATTCTCGGTTGGGAGAACTGGCTGTAAAAAGTCTCCGATTGCTTTGGAAGCTTCATCTTGATGGGTCATTGCTTATGCTAATCTTTTCTCTCTACGAAGGGTTCTAAGAGTCCTGTCAATTTAAGGATCTAGTGGAAACAAATTAACCACCGTGTGTCTCTGCATGCAACACTCTCAATCAATCAAAAGAACAAAACAAAAACAAAAACAAAATAATATTCACAAAAGAAAATATATATAACCTAAATTACTATTTATCCCTTTCTTTTTGATGTCAAGAAAAATTGATTTGCTGCTTAAAAATCAAGCCTCCCCGACAACGATGCCAAAAACTTGTTGGGCGATTACCGCAAGTGCACGGGTCGTCACAAGTAATAATAAAACATAAGTATTACGAGTATCAAATCCATAGGGAGGCGAAGCGAAATTTAAGCTAGCAAAGATTCTTTGAACACTAAAATTACTTGGGATAAATAATATCTAGGGACCAAAACATGCAAATAATGAATTTAAAAAATTAAAGCCATTAAAGATATCAAATTGATCAATCAAGAAAAACAAAATATGGAGAAATAGTTTTTTTAATGGGAAGTGGGGTCTTGAAAATCAATTTTTAGCTAAACAATTATTACAATTATCCTATCTCAATGTCCAACTAATTATAATCTTAGAATCTCCGTTAATCACATAGGTTCTCCTGTCGGTCCCCCCTAATTGTAATTAATCCATTTTAACAACCTTAGTGTTCTTAGCGCCATTAAAATTCGTTAATTAATACACTCTGATTCATTTTAGGAATCTAAGTTTAATCAACTAACCTCGTTGTCACGATGACAATTAAACTTGTTGCATGGATTATGTTCTATCCTAACTTCTCTCCGTCGAGTCTCCATTAAGAATCAAATCAATATACAATTGGCCAGATTGCATACAACATTAAGCAAATCCATACAAATAATTAGTAAAAACGACAAGAGATAGGTAATTATAACAACATTTAAACTAATATTTCATTCCAAGACCCCAAATTGGGGTTTAGCTATACATAGCTAAAATATTTACAAAATTTACAATGGAAAGCATAATTATGAGCACAATAAAAGGGAAGGAATTGACCGTCGAAGACCCCGTCGCTGCGCTTGGAGTCCCTCCGAACAATCCTTGAGCATCCTAGAATGCTCCGAAAACTCCCCCAAATTTTTTCCACTAAAGAAACTCTCAAAAAGGCTAGAAAGCCTTGAGAGAGTCTCCAAAGGAGCTAAGGAAAGAAAGGAAGGAATGAGGAAATGATGATTGATGCTTGAAAATGGATCCAAAGGGCACCTTTTATAGGCTCAGAAATGGGGCAGCGTCGCGACGCTATCGGCACAGCGTCGCGATGCTGTGACGTCATCGACTTGCCGGCCAAGAAATGGGATCAGCGTCGCGACACTCTCCCTACAGCGTCTCGACGCTAGGCGAATTCCAGAACTTTCAGGTGCGATTTTGGGCTTAAATTTGGGCCTATCTTCATTTCTTGTTGGGTTTTTCTTTATGGTTGACCTTCTTGGCTTTCCCCTTGATCCATGTATGGAAATTGGGCTTAAATGACTTCTTTTTGGACACTTTTTTCAACCAAATTCCATAGTTTGCTCCTAAAGACCAAATAAGAAAATATATAAAATATATTCAATAGAAACACAATTTATGCCCTAAAAAGCTTAATATTTTAATACTAAAATAGCGATATTTATGCTCGCTATCACACCCCGAAACTTAAACTTTTGCTAGTCCCGAGCAAAATAAATCCAAAGGTAATGTTAACAACATTTAAACTAATATTTCATTCCAGGACCCCGAATTGGGGTTTAGCTATACATAGCTAAAATATTCACAAAATTTACAAATGGAAAGCATAATTATGAGCACAATAAAAGGGAAGGAATTGACCGTCGAAGACCCTGACGCTGCGCTTGGAGTCCCTCTGAACACTCCTTGAGCTTCCTAGAATGCTCCCAAAACCCCCCTCCCCAAAATTTTCCCACTAAAGAAACTCTCAAAAAGGCTAGAAAGCCTTGAGAGAGGCTCCAAAGGAGCTAAGGAGAGAAAGCAAGGAATGAAGAAATGATGATTGATGCTTGAAAATGGATCCAAGGGACGCCTTTTATAGGCTCGAAAATGGGGCAGTGTCGCGACGCTATTGGAGCAGCTTCGCGATGCTGTGACGTCATCGACTTGTCGGCCAAGAAATGGGATCAGCGTCGCGACGCTGTCCCTATCGTCATTTCTTTTTGGGCTTTTTCTTCATGGTTGATGTTCTTGGCTTTGGGCCTTAAATTGGGCCTATCGTCATTTCTTTTTGGGCTTTTTCTTCATGGTTGACGTTCTTGGCTTCCCCCTTGACCCATGTATGCAAATTGGGCTTAAATGACTTCTTTTTGGGCACTTTTTTCAACCAAATTCCATAGTTTGCTTCTAAAGACCAAATAACAAAATATATAAAATATCTTCAATAAAAACACAATTAAAGCACTAAAAAGCTTAATATTTTAGGACTAAAATAGCGACATTTTTGCTCGCTATCATATGTCAAAGCAGTTGGAGAGAATGAATAATTCATCTATATTATAGATAATTATTCAAGGTATGGGTATCTCAACCTAATGCAACTTAAGTCTAAAGCTCTTGAGAAATTTAAAGTGGTTTGAAACTATAGTTGGAAACTTGTTAGGTGAGATGATAAAAACACTTAGATTTGATCAAGGTGTAAAGTATATGAGACTTGAGATTCCAAGACTATTTGAAAGAACATGGAATTACATCTCAACTCCCAAAACCCTAAAACGTCTTAAAGAAACGGTGCATCTGATAGGAGAAATAAAACGATATTGGATACGGTTCGATTCATTATGAGCTATGCTCCTTTGCCTGACTCGTTTTGGGGTCATGCTGTGTTGACTACAGTACATATTTCGAACAACATTTAATCAAAAGTGTTTTAGAATCATCTTTCGAATTGTGGATAAGGCGTAAAAGTAGTTTACTTTATTTTTGGAGAGTCCAACACACGTGCTTATGGCTAACCCAAAAGAAACAGGAACATTGTTCAAAAGTATACCTATTCGTAGGCTACCCCACGAAAACGAGGGATGTGGATACTTCTTCAATCCACAAATGAATAAAGAATTTGTACCGACAAATGTTACATTCTCAGAAGAAGACCGCATGAGAAATAATAAGTTGCAAAGTAAGGTCGTTTTAAGTAAATTAACCTATGAAGCTACAAAAATATCAACAAAAGTTGTTGATAAGTCAATAAGGGTTGTTGATGATGTTGGACCTTTAACAAGAGTTGTTGATAGGGCCAATACAATTGGTTAGTTACATATATCTCAAGAGTTGAGAGTGCCTCAATATAGTGGGAGGGTTGTTCTACAATCTGACCGTTACATGGGCTTAATTGAAGCCCAGATCGTCATACCTGATCATGGCATTGAGGATTCATTATCTTAGAGCAAAACAATGAATGATGTTAACAAGAACCAATTGGATTAAAGTAATGGACCCGGAATTAAAATATGTGATTTCAATTCAATCTAGGATCTTGCAGATCTATCTAATCGGGTAACACCTATGGATTACGAATGAATCTACAAGAAGAAACGAGACATAATCTTATGGTTAGACTTATGGCAAAGGGTTATACCCAGAGATTGGGGACTGTAAGAAATTCTTATCTTATGTCGTCTTGTTGAAGTCTATTAGAACTCTCGTGCATTTTGAATGGATGTCAAGACTACCCTTTTTGAATGGTAATCTTGAGAAGAGTATCTACATGTCTCAACTAGAATTGTTCATCGATCAAGATAAAAAACAAAAGGGTTTGCGCAGCTTAAGTGATCCATTCATGGATTGACCTAAGAGATTCGACCTTGGAATATAAGATTTGATACTGTGATAAAATCTTTTGGCTTTGATCTGAACGTTGATGAATCTTGTCTTAAAGATCGTCAATAGTTCAGTAGCTTTATTAGTATTGTATGTGATTGATATCCTAGTCATTGCGAATGATGTAGGTTATCGTACTGACTAGTAAAATGAGCTAGCAGCTCATTTCCAAATGAAAATTTGGGAGAAGCTAAGTTTGTTCTTCGGATCCAAATTGTTAGGAACCGTAAGAACAAAAAGCTAGCCTTGTCTCAAGTGTCTTATATCTACAAGATGTAAGTTAAATATAAGATACAGAATTCCAAGAAGGGTTCACTACCTTTCAGGCGTGGAATTCATTTTGTCTAAGAAACTGTTTCCTAAGACACCTCAAGAAGTTGAGGACATGAGACGAATGGCCTATGCAATAGGGATTATCAGTAAGTATCAATCTAATCCAAGATTTGATTACTGGAAAACCATTAAGAATATCCTCAAGTATCTAAGGAGAAAGAGGAATTATATGATTGTGTATGGGACTAAGGATTTGATCCTTCAATGATACACTAACATAGATTTTAAGACTGATAAGGATTTGAGGAAATCTACATCAGTATCCATGGTCAATCTTTACGAAAGAGCTATAGTATGGCATAGTTACAGTATTTACCATGTAGGACGAAAATATAGCTGCTTGTGAAACAATGATAGAGACTATAAGGCTTAGAAAGTTATTGAGTGATTTGGAATGTGTTCCAAATGTGAACTTGCCCATCACACTTTATAGTGATACAATGGTACTATGGCAAATTCAAAAGAACCTTGCAGCCAAAGATAACAAGCACATTGAATTAAATGGAATATTCATGAAGGCTCTCTCGGCTCAAGGGTATGAGGGTCATCTAGAAGGTCTAGGTCTACGAGTTATGTAATGGGTATAGTGATGCCATTATATAATGTGTATAGTGATGCCCTAGTTTATTGTATTTGTACATTGTATATGTTTTGTACATGTATTTATCCACCCACTGTTAAATAGATTATTGTACATCTCACTAAACTAGAGTTTTAGTTCAAGTGGGAGTTTGTTGGGTTTTATGCCCTAAAACTCGTAGATAGTGAATGTAAACAAATTGTATACTTGTTTTTTTTTAATAAAGTGTTATTATGTTTCTACAATAAAATGTTATTGTTAAACATTGCACAACTTGACCCAAATCCAATAAACTAAGATCCAAGGTTGTTTGTATGTAACTTGAACTAGTATGTGGGCACATATGGGGATTGATGTTCAAGTAACAACCTAAAAGGTTTATAGTACAAGGATAAGGTTGGGTTCCTTATCATGGTAACACTATGTGATACGACCCGTTTTGTATTTGATACAGATGTATTGATCCGAAGCGTCCATGTTGTAGACATGCGAGTGGGGGTATCTTATGCAATGAGTTTGCATAAGACCGGACCGCGAAATAGTAACCGCTAGCTGTAAAACCGTTAACTAGTTAGGTTTCTATTTCACTGGGATGACCTATGAAACTTAGTCTGAATCCTGACTAGTTTATGGACTCCTGTTCATGAGAGACTTTCCTTTGATTTGTATGGGTGAGAGTGGCCAATACGCCGACTCAATCAGCCTACCATTTTGGGGACAAGAGCAAGTGGGGAGCTGAAAACATAATCACACAAGATGGAATTCACTCCTTCCCGACTTTTGAGGAAGTAGATGAGTGTTCCCTTAAGTGGTGCCTCCGGGTCTTGAACAAAGGGCCCTACCCTCTCACTGGCTCGATAGGGGTTTTCTGTTTGATGGTTGGACCACAAACAGATTGTTCATTAGAGGAGCACTAGTACTTGAGGAGGTAGAGGTAACTCAAGGGAAAACGGTAATTTGACCAAACTGGAGTTACGAACACTCTACAGTGAGAAGAGTGCAGCTGTGGGTTTTTAGTGAAGTGACCCACAGTTAACGAATGAAGACTAACTTGGTTAATGAGTTTAGCCAGTTAGTCTTGTATCGTTGGAGCTTATGATCTGTAGGTCCATTAGGTCCCAGTGGTAGCTCGTAAAGAGACTTGAAGCAATTAAATATAAATTGTAAATTGAAAGTGTTCAATTTATTTGGGGAAACGTATAATGTATGTTGATACATTATAATATAAAGTTTATGCAATTTTATAATATAATTTTTAATTAATTTCAAAAATTAATTCTTGAGAGAAAATATTTGAAAGAGTTCAAATTAATTTAATATGAATTGGATTCATATTAATTTTAATTTTAATAAAATCCGTAAGATTAAATATGTTATATTTAATTGGGTAATTAATTAATTATGGAATTAATTAATTTATTAAAATTAGATATTGTTCAGATAATAGATTTGAACTTATTCATAGACCTTATTAGGAAAAGGTCTTGGCCTTTACCTATATATAGGACCCCTGGGGTGGGGTGAAAGGCATCCCATTGACTTTCATTCTCTCAGAGATGTCTCCTAAAAGACTTCCACCAGTTTCCTGCTTCAAGAAGTCTTAGAGATATACCAATGTAACCAATTGGTGGTGTTCGCACAAGAAGGTTGTTGTATTATCTATCTCATTAGCAAGAAAAGGCGAATCGATCAAGGCTTTCTACAAAAGTAAGTTTCCTATGAAATCCTTGATCACTAGGATCAATCTAGTTAATCATTTCGCATGTTTATAGCCGCTGTACAACCGATTAAATATAGATTTATTGTTGTATTTTTTTTTGCAAATTGTATTGGTATTCAAATTAAAACCAAAGACTATGAGTAGGTTCGATAATTTTTTTCACTGCTTAGGGCTTTTATCCCTTCAACAATAAGTTACAAAGATGTTTACTAATTTTGGAAAAATCCCTTATGAACCTTCTATAGAATCCAGCATGACCTAAAAAACTCTGAATCCCTTTCACTGAACTCAGTGGTTCTAATCTCTCAATAATCTCTATTTTTGCTTGGTCAACTTCTAGACCTTTCTTTGAAATCTTATGACCTAACACTATGCCCTCCTTCACCATGAAGTGACATTTCTCCCAATTAAGAACTACATGGGTATCCTCACATCTCTTTAACACCTTACCTAAATTATCCAAACAATGCTGAAAAGATCCTCCAAAAACTGAAAAATCATCGATAAATACCTCAACAGTGGACTCAATCATGTCAAAAAAAGTTTCTAACATACATCGTTGAATTGCTGTTGGATCATTGCAAAGGCCAAAAGGCATCCGCCTAAAAGCTAACGTCCCATAAGTGGTTTTTTCCTGATCCTCAAGAGCAATGGTAATCTGGTTATACCCAGAATAACCATCTAAGAAACAGTAGTAGGCCTGACCAGCCAATCTATCAAAAATTTGGTCAATAAATGGTAGAGGGAAGTGGTCCTTACAGGTAGCTTTGTTAAGCCTCCTGTATTCATGCAAACCGTCCAGCCAGTTACTATCCATGTTGGGATCAACTCATTGTCCTTATTAGTCACTATTGTGACACCTCCTTTCTTAGGAACACATTGGACAGGGCTCACCCAATTGCTATCTACAATTGGATAGACAATCCTACCATCCAACCATTTAATCAGCTTCTTCTTAACAACTTCTTTCATTGTAGGGTTGAACCTTCTCTGTTGTTCAATACTCCTAAAGGATCCATCCTCTAGAGTGATTTTATGCATACAGAAAGACAGGCTAATTCACTGAATGTCAGCCAATGTCCAACCTATTGCTTTGGGATATTTTTGCAGCAACTTTATTAAGGCCTCTTCATCCCATGGCATTAAATCTGATGCAACAATAATGGGCAACGTCTCACCTTCTCCAAGATACACATACTTTAGATGATCCGGCAAGGGCTTCAAATCTAAAGTGGGTGCCTCAATCAGGGATGGCTTAATAGGAGGAGCCTTCCTTTCATCCAAATCTAAAGACTCAAAAACATCCCCACACCTAGACACTCCTTTTTCACTTTTGCTTTCTAAAGAACAAATTTCTAAATCCTCTACGCTAACCTCTCCATGATCTTCCAAATGCTTGTTTGCCAAATCCTCCATTGTTGTCTCAACAATCGTGTTCTCCAAAATCCTAATGAAAGAACAATATTCCACTTTGTCTGGATACTTCATGGCCTTAAAAGCATTAAATTTCACTTCCTCATTATAAACCCTCATTGTTAATTCCCCTTTTTGAACATCTATCAATGCCCTACCAGTAGCCAAAAATGGACGATCAAGAATAATTGGGTCATCTTTATCTGCCTCACAATCTAAGATAATAAAATCAATAGGAAATATGAATTTATCTACTTTCACTAAGACATCCTCAATTTTACCCTCACGGTATGTGATAGACCTATCGACTAGTTGAAATGCGACTGTGGTAGGCCTAGCTTCACCAATACCTAGCTTTTGATAAAATGAAAGTGCTTTACCTAACTCTTTTCCACCTATTGAATCAGGAATAGTAAATGAACCTGGATCCCTAGCCTTGGTTGGTAGCCCATTCTTAAGAATAACACTACATTCCTCAGTAAGAGACACAATTTCTGTGGGGTTTTATGCCCTAAAACTCGTAGATAGTGAATGTAAACAAATTGTATACTTGTTTCAATAAAGTGTTATTGAGTTTCTACAATAAAGTGTTATTGTTAAATACTGCACAATTTGACCCAAATCCAATAAACTAAGATCCAAGGTTGTTTACATGTGACTTGAACTAGTATGTGGGGACATACGGGGATCGGTGTTCAAGTAAAAACCTAAAAGGTCTATAGTACAAGGACAAGGTTGGGTACCTTATCCTGGTAACACTATGTGATACGACCCGCTTTGTATTTGATACAGACGTATTGATCCAAAGCGTCCATGTGGTAGACATGCGAGCAGGGGTATACTATGCAATGAGTTTACATAAGACCGGACCATGAAATGGTAAACCACTAGATATAACACCGTTAACTATTTAGGTTACTGTTTCAATAGGATGACGTAGGTAACTCAGTCTTAATCCTGAGTGTGTCATGAACTCCTCATGAGGGATTGTCCTTTGATTAGCATGGGTGAGAGTGGCCAATACGCCGACTCAATATGCCTTCCTTTTTGGGGACAAGACCGAGTGGGAGGCTGGGGACATGACAACACAAGAAGGAATTCACTCCTTCCCACTTCTAGGAGAAGTAGATGAGTGTTCCCTTAAGTGGTGACTCCGGGACTTGAACAAAGGGATCCCACCCTCTCACTAGCTCGAGAGGGACTTTCTGTTTATTGGTTGGACCATAAACAGGTTGTTCATTAGAGGAGCACTGGTACTTACGGAGACAGATGTAACACAGGGGTAAAACGGTAATTTGACCCAGCTGTAGTTACAGACACTCGTGAAGGATTGACTTACCAGCATAGGTCTACATCCATGGACACAAAAATGTTCTACAGTGAGAAGAGTTCAATTGTGGGTCTTTAGTGGAATGACCCACAGTTAATGAATATTGGTTAACCTGATTAATGAGTTTAATCTATTAACCTCATATCATTGGAGCTTCTGATCTGTAGGTCCATTAGGTCCCTCTGCTAGCTCGTAAAGAGTAATTAGGAACAAATATATCTTGAGAGAATTTGAATAGTTCAAATTCATATTGGGAATTAAGTTAATTGTATGAGATACAAATTAATATAATGTATAGTGATGCATTAAAATATAAAGTCTAATTTGAGATTAAACTTTATTATATTGAGAGATTGATATATGTGAAAAAGTTCAAATATATGTCTAATTAAATATATGGTATTTAATTAGAAGATGAATTAATTGATTATGAATTAATTAATTATTCAATTTAGTTTAAATTAAATGAGATTTAATTAAACTATAGTCTATGAGAGAAATAAATATTTGAAGGAGTTCAAATATTAATATGAATTTGATTCATATTAAATTTATAGGATATAAGGGAATTTGAAGGAGTTCAAATTTTAATATGAATTTGATTCATATTATGGAATTAATTAATTGAAGGCCTAAAATTAAATATATGATATTTAATTGGGTAATTAATTAATTAACTAATACAAGGTCTAAAATTAAATATATGATATTTAATTGGTGATTAATTAATTAAAGAATTAATTAATTGGATATTAATCAATTATGGAAATGATTAATCACTTATGGAAGTGATCAATCATTTAAGGAAAAGATTAATCAATTGTGGAATTGATTGGTCATGGAATTGATTAATTATGGAAAAGATTAAATCAATTATGGAAATAATTGATTTTAAATGAATATTTTATTCATGACCTTTCTCCTATAAATAGAACACTAACCCTAGGATTTAGGTACCACAACATATGGTCACCATAAGGCCTTCTCATATTCTCTCAACTCAAGAACTCTAGGGAGAATTTTCTCTCTAGAGTTTTTCCCATTCAATATTAGGTAGTCCCACAACTACGTTCCTAATCTCAGAGTTATAGCGGGGAAGATCAAATGGTGGTGTTCTTCGTTGTTGCAGAGCAATCAAGAAAGGCGTTCTTGAAGAATTCAGAGTCGTCAACGGAGGTATGTTTCTCACCGCTTAACCTTTTGCCAATGCATTGGTATTTTAGTAGAAACAAAATTAACTACGAACGGTCCAATTGCTTCCGCTGTAACGGAATTGTGGAATTCCAAATCCTTGCAATTTCAAACTCACCTAACCTCTTCTTTTTAGTTATAATTAGGCATAATTAGGCATTTGTTCAATGGCTTCTACTAAAGGGATATTTATATGCAATTGCGTAAGAATCTCTAAAAACTTCTTAAATTGACCATCTTGATTCTTATTCCTTTGCCTTTGTGGAAATGGTAGAGGTGGTACATGATAACGAGCAGAAATGTCGCTATTTTAGTCCCAATTTATTAAGCTTTTATGTGCTTTAATTGTGTTTTTAATGAAAATATTTAATGAATTCTGTTATTTGGTCCTTAGGAGCAAAGTTGGTGATTTTGGGAGAAAAAGTGCCAAAAATAAAGCAAATGAAGCCCAAATCCAAGCTTGGATCAAAAGGGGACCCAAAGAAGACAATCATGATGAAAATGCCCAAAAGAAATGAAAAGAAGACCCAAAAATCAGCCCAAAACTGAAGCTGAAAATTCTGGAAATTGGGACCGCGTCGAGACGCTGTGTAGATAGCGTCGCGACGCTGCTCCCATTCCAGGCCTATAAAAGGCACCTCTTGGTGCCTCATTTATCATCCAACAATTCCTGAATGAATCCATTCTTTTCCTTCTTTCTTAGGATCCATTGGAGCCCCTCTCAAGGCTTTCTAGCCTTTTTGAGAGAATTCTTTAGTGGGAAATATTTTGGGAGTTTTGGGGAGCATCTTTAGGAAGCTCAAGGAGTAGCCGACGGGGCTCTGAGCGTCAGCGAAAGGGTTTGTCGACGATCAATTTCTTTCCTTTATGCTCTTAATTATGTTTTCTATTGTAATTAGTGTGGATATTTTAGCCATGTGTAGTTAAACCCCAATTTGGGGTCTTGCAATGAAATTTTATTTCAAATATTGTTATAATTTCTTGTCTCTTGCCCTTGTCCTAGTTATTTGTATGGATGCGCTTAATGCTTTATTCAATCTGGCCAATTGTGTAATGATTTGATTCTTAATGGAAACTCGACGAAGAGAAATTAGGATAGATCGTAATCCATGCAACTAGTTTAATTGCCCGTTGTGACACCGGGATTAGTTGATTAAACTTAGATTCCTAAAATGAACCAGAGCGTAATAATTAACGACTTTTAATGGCGCTAAGGACACTTAGGTTGTTAAAATGAATTAATTACAATTAGGGAAAACCGACACGAGAACCTATGTGATTAATGGAGATTCTAGGATTATAATTAGTTGGGCAATGAGATAGGATAATTATAACAATTGTTTAACTAATAATTGATTTTCAAGACTCCTCTTCCCACTAAAAGAAAACTCTTTCTCCATCTTTTATTTTTTTATTATTTATCAACTTATTTTCTTTAATAGCTTGAATTTTAAATTCCTCTTTATTGCTTGAACTTTTCCCTAAATTTTATTTGGCCCAAGTATTTTTAGTGCTCGAGAGATTTTATCTTTGCTTAATTTTCGCTTCGCTTCCCTGAGGATTCGATACTCGGAATACTTTCCGTTTTATATTACTTGTGACCCGTGCGCTTGCGGTAATCGTATAATCGCTTACGTCGAACAATACATAAGGTGGGGGCGACACATAAGGTGGTTCCACATCTGGAACAGAACCAGATGCTCCAGCATCGTTATTGCTGCCTGCAACACCTTTACCAGTCTCCAACTATTTCTCAACAACAACAGTTTTATCACTACCCTTCTCTATAATTTTGGGTTTACTAGGCTCTTTTCTCTCTTCTACTTGCTTACCACTCCTTAAAGTCACTGCCTGTACCTGGTCCTTACCTTCCCTTATAGGGTGTTCAGTATCTGAAGGAAGTTTCCCTTGAGGCCTTGCCTTCAGCTCATTAGCTAGCTGGCCAATTTGCAATTCCAGAGCGCTCATTGAAGCTTGATTACTTTGAATTGTGGCATCTGTATGAGCCACATATTCTTTCATCATTGCCTCAAGAGAACTCTTCGAATTTTGCTAGGGCATAGCCTGCTTATTTTGCTGGGGCAATACATGTGATTTAGCAAATCTTGACTGGTTCACCTTTTGTTGTGCTTGAGGAACTTGCAGATTGCTTCCTTGTCCTCCCCATGCAAAGTCGGGGTGGTTGCGCCAGCCTGGATTATAAAAGTTAGAATAAGGGTTAATCCATTGATTACCTACAAAAAACACAGAAGCTGGATTGTTGGGGCAAAACTCGTAGTTGTGGTCTTCACCACCATAGACACATGATTCTTCTGCAACTTGGGCTACTGTTGCTGGGGGAGATTATCCGCAAGCGCACGGGTCGTCACAAGTAATAGTAAAACGGAAATATTCCGAGTATCAAATCCACAGGGAGACGAAGCGAAATTTAAGCAAAACGATAGATTCTTGATCACTAAAAATACTTAGGAGAAAAAATATTTAGGTACCAAAACATGCAATAAAAGTGAGATTCAAATGAAAGAAGTTAAAAAACAAATTTGATCAATCAAGGAAAAATAAAATGTGAAGAAAGAGTTTTTAATGGGAAGTGGGACCTTGAAAACCAATTAATAGCTAAACAATTATTACAATTATCATATCTCGATGCCCAACTAATTATAAACCTAGAATCTTCGTTAATCACATAGGTTCTCGTGTCGGTCTCCCCTAATTGTAATTAATCTATTTTAACAACCTAAATGTCCTTAGCGCCATTAAAATTTGTTAATTATTACGCTCTTATTCATTTTAGGAATCTAAGTTTAATCAACTAATCTCGTTGTCACTACGGGCAATTAAACTAGTTGCATGGATTATGATCTATCCTAACATCTCTCCATCGAGTCTCCATTAAGAATCAAATGAATACACAACTTGCTAGATTGCATAAAGCATTACGAGCATCCATACAAATAATTAGTAAAACGGGCAAGAGATAGGAAATTATAATAACATTTAACTATAATTTCATTTCAAGACCCCAAATTGGGGTTTAGCTTGTTGGGATTGTGTCCTAAAACTCGTAGATAGTGAATGTTAAACAAATTAGACATACTTATTCGATAAAGGCGTTATCGAGATTAATTTAGTAAAATTATTACTGAATAAAGTAATTTGCACATATAATAACCCAAATCCAATAAACTAAGATCCATGGCTATAGGATGAATACTTGAGCTTTATGTAGAGACATACAAAATGGATCGAGCTTGAGTAATAGCCAAAACGGTCTATAGTATAGGGATAGGGTTGGGTACCTTATTCTGGAGACACTATGAGACTCGGCCCACTTTATAGATGGTATAGACGATGTGATCCTAGATCGTCCATGTAGAGACATGCGAGTGCGGGCGTCCTATGCAATGAGTTTGCATAAGACCAGGACCGAGAAATAAGCCGCTCTCGCTTTATAACACCGTTTACTGACGAGACTGACTATTTCATGTGATGACCTAGGTAACTCGATCTTAATCCTGAGCTAACTATGAACTCCTGTTTATTCGTGCTTATCCTTAGTTCTGCATAGGTGAGAGTGGCTCACTATCGCCGACTCAATAAGCCTCCAATTTCAGGGATAGGAACGGGTAGATAGCTTGGGACATAGTCGTGCAAGAAGGAATTCACTCCTACCCGAATTAGGGATAGTAGAGAGGTTGTTCCCTTAAGTGCTGACTTCGGGGCTTGAACAAGGGGATCCCGCCCTCTCATTGGTCTGAAAGGGACTCGGTTTTATGGTTGGACCATAAACCAATTGTTCATTAGAGGATAAGTGGGACTTAAGGAACTAGAAGTACTATAGGGGTGAAACAGCCTTTTGACCTAGCTATAGCTACGAACAACCTGTGAAGGATCGACTTACTAATCATGGTTAAATCAAGTGGACGGAAATATATCTATAGTAAAGGGAGTGCAACTATCGGGCTATAGTGGAGTGTCTCGGTAGTTAACGAATGTTGGCTAGCTTGGATAATGAGATTAGTCGGTTAGCCTCGAATCGTTGGAGCCCATGATCTATAGGTCCATTAGGTCCCCCTACTAGCTCATATCGGAACAAAGCCTAGAACAAAAAGATAGGAAGCTTTGAATCATTCAAAATCGGGAAAACGGGTATTATCGTAAATTGTGTTTGACACAGTAATTTAATTATGAATTAAATTAGAAAATGAGAGATGGAGTATTTAAAAGTGTTTTGAATACCATATATATGTATTAGGAATCATATATAATTCATGGCACTAGGTGATAAAGATTAATTGGATTAATCATGTAAAAATTACTTGGGATTGTACCAATTAATTGCCTAGAAATTAATTTCAATTTTGAATTCAAATAGGAATGAATTGCAAGCTGAAAATTGAGAATTTAGATTCAATTTTAAGTGGATTTAGTGACATTCCCACTCTTGCATGTTGATGCATAGTGGAAACAACACAACCATGCACTAGTTGCATGTGTTGTGAATTAAACACCTAGAATCCACTTTGAGTTGCATTTTCACCATGATTATAGTGTCATGAGGCTTCTCTTTGCATGGAAGAGAGTCATTTTCCATATTGTTATGCTGCTGGATTTTGGTCTCAAACTCACTCATCTCCATATATCTCTCTAGTGCTTGAACTTTCAAGCATTCCCTTCCCATTCCCTATCTCTATAGACTCCCACAAGTCGTTCTTGGCCTGGAGAATAGTAGGGAAGACACTAGATGTGGTCCACACACCATTCGTGATCAAAGGAATCAAAGGGAGTTGTTGAATCGGTCTCCAAAAGGTTGGTAAAAATTCTGCCCTCTGCTTACGGTATTTGGACAACATGTTTTCATTTTCTAAAATTGATGTAGTTAAGTTCCTCCGATCCTAAAATTACTTTCGCATGTGTTATATCAACACCTTCATAGCTATACATAGCTAAAGTATTACAAAATTTACAATGGAAAGCATAAACATGAGCAAAATAGAAGGGAAGGAATTGACCGTCAAAGACCCCGTTGCTGGCACTAGGAGTCCCTCCGAGCACACCTTGAGCCTCCTAGAGTGCTCTCCAAAACTCCCCAAAATTTTCCCACTAAAGAACTCTCAAAAAGGCTAGAAAGCCTTGAGAGAGGCTCCAAAGGAGCCAAGGAAAAAAAGAAATGAATGAAAGAAATCATGATTGATGGTAAAAATGGGCACAAAGGTGAAGGTGTACATATTACACATGCGGAAGCAATAGAAGATCGAAAGCACTTAAGACATTCAATTTTACTCCTAAAGCATGCATGTTCTAGAAAAAACAGAATAGAGAGTTTAGAAAACACCAACCTTTGTAGCTCACCACTACTACAAATTTGACCTTTATTGACGCTTGCCTTTTTATGTTTATTGACGCTTGTGTCAAATAAGCGTCAATAAACGTAATTTTTGTACTTTAAAATAAATTATTAATAATTAAATAGATATATTGACGGTTTTATGGTATCAAGAAATGACATGGATTATGTTGACGGCCAAAAAGTGTCAATAAATGTGATTAAAAACGTATTTTACGTAGATTTTCGTCCAATTCCGCCTTTTCACATAGTTGACGGACAAAAGACATCAATAAAAAGGATTTTGTTGACGGTTTTTATTGACGCTTATTAGCCGTCAATAAAACCCGCATTCACTGATGGCTAATAAGCGTCAATAAACATTACTATATTGACACGCACAATAAACGTCAATATTATTGAGGGTTTCTTGACGCTCAATAAACGTAAAAAAAATCTATCATTTTTTGGGATTTTGGAGTTTAAATTGCTCCCAAATTTGAAGTGATTTTAGGAATTTAAATTCGATTTTTAATTAGAAAAGAGATAAAGAAAAAAAAAAGAACCACTCTCTTTTGATTTATTTTGTTTATTTAGATGGATTTAGAGAAATAAAAGAAAAAGGAAAAAGAATAAGAAAAAAAAAAGAAAAAAAAAACCCTAAGATTTTTATTCTCTCTCTTTCTCCCTCTACCCACACCGTTCCAGCCCCTCCCCTTTCTGTCGCACGCCCTAGTAGTTCGCAGTCGTCGTTTCCGTTAGCAGCCGCACGCCGTTCGCAGCCTCTGTTTTCAAACTCTTACAGATTTTAGAAGACACAAAAATGTATGTATTCTGTTTTCTTTCACATTATTTGTTTATGTATTGGCTCGCATCAAGTTGATGTCAAACTTTGCCCTCGAATTAAATCAGCGTGGCCGTGCTTGTTACGTGTGTGGTTCTCTGGACCATATCCTTAGAGACTGTCCAGTTGCTTCAAAGCCACATCCCATGCATCTAATGGGTAATGTGTTGACACTCCGCTCATGTCTTGGACTTTTTTGGTCGAATCTTTCAATTGGCGGCTTAAGTTAATGTGTTGAATATTATATTTTCAGGAGCTACGCCATATTATGCACCACCCTGGCATCATGTGAGTCCTTTTACGAACCTATATCGTTGTCCCATGGCTTTCAATACACCAATGGCACTAGAAGAAAATTCTTACTGGACATCTATTTATGGTGGATACCCTGCTCCAAGGTAAATTTGGTCATTTTTGGGTTTTTGACATTGCATATAAGAGTACGTTTTTTATTAGAGAGAAATAGAATGATTTTCCAATAAGTTTAAGATTATTATGCAAAATTTGGGGTGACATTTCTTTTGTAGCTTCTCTTTTAAGGTCTAGTACAAAAGACTTTTGGAACTATTTCTTCTCTTATATTAATTCCAATTTGACTGCCGTTTTATTCCCCCTTCCGTTTGTAAATTTCTTCAATTAATGGAATTTGCTTCTCATAAATAAGAGTTTGAGAAATGATTTATTATTGGTCACTATGTTTCAATGACATTTACCGCTGAAGCTTGAGAAATAGTTAAACTCGGTCCCTAGAATTACTGTTTTATTAGTTACACGCAGAGAAATGTAACTGCATGTGTTAAATATGGTATGACTTCTTTATATTGTCAATTTTAAATGAAGTGGCAAGTTTAGTAGTTTTAGAGTATATTGGACTATTTTAAATGAAGTGTCTGAGAAATGATTATTTGTTTGTTTTATAATAATAGTTGAAGTAAAAATTCATGAACAGTAATTAACAAACCCACGTAAGCAAATTCATGTGGTAGTACCCAACCAGATTTCTAGTAGTGCAAAAATTTCTACATTTAGCATTGATCTCAGTTGGCTGGGAACTTGAAGAGAACCGCTCTTGAACCCTATGTAAAAGGTTAAGACAGGTCAATGAAAGATTGGTAGTTGCTAAAGTTTCATATTTTGCATAACTGTTTTAATTCTCAATTTTAATGAGCATTACACTTCAGACTAGTTTGAATTTGTTTGATATAAACTGAATTTTGGTTTATGTTAGGGAGAGTAGCCTCTTTTACTCTTCTCAGCGTCTTCCTTTATGTCAAAATTTATTTCCAAAAAAGGAAAATACAACACCTACACTTTAAATAGTTTAATTTTATTTTTTATTTTTACCAACTGCAATGTCAACAGGTTGAGATTCAAAAGCTTCTTGAGGAGCACAATGCCATTCTAGATGCGAAGAAGGTTGAGTTTGAACTAGAAATTGATCAAAAGAGAAAATCCTTGGATGAAGAATTGAAAAACAAAGTGTCTGAAGTAGTGTTGGGGCGTTTTTCCGGCGTTTCGTGAAATGGGTAAGTGTTTAGAAGTTGTTTCGTGGTTGATTATTGAGTTTAATTGATTACCCGCTCACTTTTGCCTTCGTTCAGCAAACTTTTCTCTCTATTTCTGGCTATTCAAGCAGTGAACATCACGTTTTAGTATCTTTGATCGAGTTTAGCTTTGGGTATTTAATTTTCAGCAAGATTTGGGTTGATTTTGAAGTTTAATCAATTACCCATTGACGTTAGCTTCCTTTTTCAAGGGTACCCACCACGTTAGGAGGCTTAATCGTCGTTTTGGAACGAAATTGAGAGCTAGGACATCAAGCTTGTTGATTGATTTAGGTGAGTTTTTGGGAGTTAAACCTCTCCCAAAGGTTAATTATCTCCTTGTGCCTTTTTACTCAAAAAAGGTTATGAGTTTTAAGTATGTTTTCCCTCTTTTGTGTGGTTGGTTAGGAGCTTGGGAGCTAAGGAGCATATTATTTTAGTCAAGCAAATTATCTATCTTTGTAAGTAGCTATTGGACCTTACTTTCAAAGTTTAGTACCCATTGCATGATTGTTGGATTTGATAAACATCAAGCCCGAAGTATTGAATTAGTTCTTTATGAGAAATTGGGATGCTAGCATGAGTTTAGTTGTGAGCTTTGAAACTTGTCTTTGTATTCCAATGGGTATGATAGTTCTTTGCAAAGCATGTTGTTGGCATGAAAGGTTGACTATTTAATTATAGCATGTATGAGATTGCTTTTTGGATGAATTAGCATCTTTTAGATTATTTGAAAGCATGCTCGATTGTATGTTTTGGTTGCTCTGAATTGATGTTGTGTTTGGGGGGTCAATATTTGGGGGGTCAATACCTTGTTGCACCTAGTCTTTTTAACTAGTTATTGTGTTTTTTAAAGTTTAGTTTCACTTATTTTCCATTTAGGTGTTGTGTTTAGGAAGGTCGATACCTATTTGCACTTAAGTATTTTAACTAGTGTAGTTGTGTTTAAGGGGTGGTTAATACATTGTTGCACTTAGTTATTTTAACGAGTTTACTTTTTTTTATTGATATGTTTAGTTGTCAAGGTGTTGTTGAGTTGAGTTTGATTGTAAAACAGCGACTTATGCAGCGACAAAGCCATGCGTGTCGGTGAAAATTTTAGTGACGTGTTTTTCGTTTCAGCGACGTGTTTCATGCGCCACTGAAGGTCTTTTTTCTTGTAGTGGATGAAATTAATATTATGACTTACTTAAGTTGTGTTTGATCTTAGATAACTTCTTTGTTAATGAAATCTATTATGAATACTTAGTTTTGGTGTTACTTTCATATAATGTATTGAACATGTTATGTTATTGTCAAGTGAAGTGAAGGTTGTGTTCTGGGTTTAGAAGTGCATATTTCTGTTTTTTCAGGTACCAAAAAATTTTTGGTTAGTTATAATTACGTCGTTATGCTGTCGGATTTTTGGTAAATCAAACTTGGTTACATGGTAAAATTTAGAAATACAATCTATTATGTTGAATTTTGGAGGCATTACAATTGGTAGCTAGCTACTATTGTGTAAATGCAGGGGCAAAAACCAACGTGAGTTTTTATTTTTATTTTTTCCAAATATGTATCGTTGACGGTTAAAAAACGTCATAACAAACACCATAGTTGACATATATTAACCGTCAATGAACATACACAATTTGACAATTTAATACGGTAACTTGACGGCTAATAAACGTCAATAAATTGATATATTGACAGCTCATAAGCGTCAATACACACACACATATATATATATTGACATTTTCGATCTTATAATTGACATTTACAAAACGTCAACATAAGTTTATATTGACGGCTTATAAATATCAATAAATATGGCAACATTGACGTTTTATGGATATCATTGACGAATAAAACGTGTCAATAATACGATTTGTTGATGGCTAGTTAACGTCAACAAAGGTGCCTACGTTGACGTTTTATGAATATCATTGACGGATAAAACGTGTCAATAATGTCTTTGTTGATGACTTATAAACGTCAACAACGACATCTTTGTTGACGTCCTAGAAGCGTCAATGAAAACAGTAATATTGACGCTTTAGTTTTATTGATACCACTTCAGTTGACTTTTAAAAAGCGTCAATGAAAGTGATAGTTGATACTTTTTAGCCGTCAACAAAGGCCAAATTTGTAGTAGTGCACATATGTTGAACTCCTTGTGGTGTTTGCCTCTCCTATGCTCCTTGGACAACCTCTAGAGTCTTCCCTACTATACTCCGGGCCAAGAACGACTTGTGGGAGTCTATATAAGATAGGGAATGGGAAGGGAATGCTTGAAGCATCAAGCAATGGAGAAGAATGAGAGATGGGAGAACTTTGAGTCTAAATTCCAGCAGCATAACATTAAGGAAATGGCTCTCTTATGTTTGAATATGATTCAAACTCCTTTTAAAGACATTCTCCATGCAAAGCCAAGCCTCAATACACAAGACACATGGTGTATTTGCAAGCTCAAGTGGATTCTAGGTGTACATTACACAAGACATGCAACAATGCATGAGTGAGTTGTCTTTCCACTTTGAATGATCATGCATTAACTGGATTTCCAACTAAATCCACTAAATTCAAATTGAAATAAAATTTCAAGTTTGCAAATTAACCCCAATTTCAACTCTAAATTGAAATTGATTGCTTGGTAATTAATTTGAAAATTTTAAAATTAATTTTGATATGATTAATCTAATTAATCTTTGATATCTTGTGCAATTCCATATATATGATTCCTAATACATATATATAGTATTCAAAGCACTTTTAAATACTTCATCTCTCATTTTCTAATTTAATTCATAATTAAATTATTGTGTCAAACACAATTTACGATAATACCCTTTTTTCCGATTTTGAACGATTCAAAGCTTCCTATCTTTTGTTCTAGGCTTAATTCCGATATGAGCTAGTAGGGGGACCTAATGGACCTATAGATCATGGGCTCCAACGATTCGAGGCTAACCGACTAATCTCATTGTCCAAGCTAGCCAACATTCGTTAACTATCGGGACACTCCACTATAGCCCGATAGTTGCACTCCCTTCACTATAGATATATTTCTGTCCACTTGATTTAACCATGATTAGTAAGTCGATCCTTCACAGGTTGTTCGTAGCTATAGCTAGGTCAATAAGCCGTTTTACCTCTATAGTACTTCTAGTTTCTTAAGTCCCACTTATCCTCTAATGAACAATTGGTTTATGGTCCAACCAAAAAACCGAGTCCCTCTCGGGCCAATGAGAGGGCGGGATCCCTTTGTTCAAACCTCGGTGTCAGCACTTAAGGGAACAACCTCTCTACTATCCCTAATTCGGGTAGGAGTAAATTCCTTCTTGCACGACTATGTCCCCAGCTATCTACCCGTTCCTATCCTTGAAATGGGAGGCTTATTGAGTCGACGATATTGAGCCACTCTCACCTATGCAGATCTAAGGATAAGCCTGAATAAACAGGAGTTCATAGTTAGCTCAGGATTAAGATCGAGTTACCTAGGTCATCACATGAAATAGTCAGTCTCGTCAGTAAACGGTGTTATAAAGCGAGAGCGACTTATTTCTAGGTCCTGGTCTTATGCAAACTCATTGCATAGGACGCCCCCACTCGCATGTCTCTACATGGACGATTTAGGATCACATCGTCTATACCATCTATAAAGTGGGTCGCGTTTCATAGTGTCTCCCGAATAAGGTACCCAACCCTATTCCTATACTATAGACCGTTTTGGCTATTACTCAAGCTTGATCCACTTTTATGTCTTTACATAAAGCTCAAGTGTTCATCCTATAGCCATGGATCTTAGTTTATTGGTTTTGGGTTATTATATGTGCAATTTACTTTATTCAGTGATGATTTTTACTGAATCAATCTCGATAACACCTTTATAGAATAAGTATATAATTCGTTTAACATTCACTATCTACGAGTTTTAGGGCACCAATCCCAACACCTCCCACTAAAGTTTTGTAAGGTTTTAGGGTCCATTACTTAGGTAAATTCCGGCTAAATGAATCTATCTAAGTCTATGCCTTATTAAACAAGGTCTTTAAACTAAATGTCTAGGTGAATTAAACTTTTTTAATAACCTAGTGACATTGCATGCCAGTAAGACTTTGGTTAATTCAACTCAGGTTCCAAACCATTTTCCGGGAGAGTTCCCTTATAACCAAGGTCTCATGCCCTACTTACTAAAATTTTTAAAACTATTTTAAAAACTATGTAAGACATATTTCTAATCCTATTAGAAAAGGCGATCTTAGGTCTACTTCATTTTAAACCATTTAAAGAATGACAAGATCCTAAGATCCTATGTTAGCATGCAACTCTTTGTTATAGGTTTTACGGTTTCTATTCATTAACTATTATAACTCTTATAACATTTAATGAATTAACCCTATAACATGCTTTCTAATGGTGTTTAAAAGCAAATAACAATCAATCATTCAAGTTATAAGAAAAGCACCATTTAGAAACGACCTATGTCTAGGTTTGTATAACACTTTATACTACGATGTCTAGGTGATAACTCTTTAAAACCTCACACCGCTCACGCATGCTCATAAAACTCGAGTTAACTTAACTCAAGAACCGACTCGATGCCCAGGTAAGAGGTGTTCCGTAAACCGTCAACTTAAATACCTCCAGCCTTAGACAGCATCTTGTCGGGTGAGTTCTCTCGTAACCATTGTTTTACAAGATATCGACCTAAACTATGCAAGTTGATCGAATCGTTGAAGGTTCATTAACCTAAGTGAGCATGCACTTAATCTTGTTATAGATTTTAGATTTCTTTCTCTTTTTGTAACAATTATAATATCAATTCATAACAAGTCTAATTTGAATATAACACTTATAAACAAAGTAAAGAAATTTCATGCTACATGCTTGGTTAATTTTATCTTTTAATAATTATAACTATTATAAGAATTAATCAATTTTAATTAACCATTCAAGCATGAATCTCCCAAAATTAATACAACTCTTATATTAATTAAACATGAAATTTCCCTCATGCATTTGAATTAATTAATAACACTTATTAAAATTAAACAAATGCATGAACATGCTTTCCTATGGTGGGGTTTTAAAACTATATGTCATGCTCATAATGCACATACATCCGTTTAATTAAATCATACATTCACAATGAATAAAGTAATTAAATCAAGCTAAAATGGAATAGTTTGGCAATTTTTTTAAAAAAAACACAAACAATTTCACTAATTATTACAATAATAATTAATAAATAAACTTGCAACTCGCCCAAACTTCACAAACCATCCCGAACCGCTCATCCAAGAAATGAATCGGCCATGCAATGAGTGAAATGAGGCTGCAACAGACCGAACCAGACCAAAAGGTAGCAGCTGAACCGGACCAAAATTCTGGAATAGAAGAAGA
This sequence comes from Luffa acutangula, assembly GCA_036850905.1. Taxonomy (NCBI): domain Eukaryota; kingdom Viridiplantae; phylum Streptophyta; class Magnoliopsida; order Cucurbitales; family Cucurbitaceae; genus Luffa; species Luffa acutangula. Next base: position 23,758,544 of record CM072087.1, on the reverse strand, counting down.
AAAAAAACTACTGCTGGAATTTTCATTTTCTGTTGCGTATTCTCCGGTTTTTCTTCGATTTTACAGCCTATATGGACTCTAATGACTCTATAAAATTACAGACTATAGTACACGCATTAACGCTCTTACATATCTGAGCAATTACAATTTCATGAAGGTTTGAATGCTCAAAAAATTGCCAAACTTGAACACTTCCATTTTAGCACACAGAAAATATAACGCCCCGCGTTTTGAAATCGAACCCTTTTGGGGTCTGTTGAGCGTTCTTATTCTAATTTGGAAAATTAGAATTTAAGTTTAGCCTTGGGTCGTTAAATTAAATTTCTATAATTTGGGAAAAATATATTTTTAATTAAATCCTTAAATTCCTAAAGTTTGGAGGTTTAATATTTGATATTTATTTTAAATATCAAAAGACCTGAATCCCAAATCAGTTGGGTTATCTTCTTTCCCGAGTTTTTTAGGAGTTTAAGTTTTTAAATAAATTCCTAGATGGGATATGATTCCTATTTTAAATGGGTTTTATTTCTTAAGGGTTTATTTAAAAGAAAAAGAAAGAAAAGGAAACTCAAGAGAAAAAAAAACCCTAGCTCTCTCAATCTTCTCTTTCTCTCTCCTCCTCCCTCCCTTTTCCGTGTAGTTCAGCAGCCCCCCCCCCTTTGGTGTTTTCTTTCCGCCGGCAGCCCAGCCGTTGCCCTCCTTGCGTCGTCGGTCCCTCCTCACAGCTTCCCTCCCTCCCTCGTGCGCGATTCTCCCTCTCCCCTTCTCTTCGTGTTCGCATCGCCGGCCAGCACCCCAGCCCGCGCCGCATCTCTCTTCCTTTCTCTCCGTGTTGTAGCGTCGTCAGAGTTCGCGCAGTCGCCGCCCCTACTCGAGCGTCGCCCTTCCTCTCCGCCGGCATCTCTCTCTCTCTGCGCGCGAATCCCTCCCTTCCCTTCTGTGCGTTTTCAGCCTTAAAAGCTCGTGGGTAAGTCGCTTCCCTTCCCTTTACTTGTGATTTAAGGCCCGATCTAACTGTCTCTTGGCTCGATTTTTGTTAGATCTCTTGAGGTAGCACCTTGGAGCTCGTTCTCTCACGTTTTTACTTCTGTTCAGCGGCGTTCTTGGGTGTTTCGGCGTCGCTTGGTGTGTTTGGCAAGTTTTCGTCGTTGCCCATGGTTTTATTAACCTCAAATTTAGCTTACCCATGCTTATTCGACTTCAATATTAGAATGCCCAAGTTGTTTAAGTGTTGCAATTTAGTTTAATGTTGAAAATTCTGATCTGCAGCGCCGTAAAAGTGTTCGATTGAGTTCAAATAGCTTAAAACTTGAATACCCATTGTCCAAGGAGTGTTCTATCACGTTGTTCGAGGTTAGTATAACCAGTCTAGCGTGGTATCGAGGTCGTTTGGGTAGTATTCGTTGCGGTTTTTGGCTTAAAAGCATGTTTCTATTAATGTCTGCTATGTGTCGTCGCCTAATTAGTTTTTAGAATTAAGCTTCAGAAGCTTGTTTCTTATTTTTAGAATTATCCTTTTTGTTTAGGAGCTTGTCTGAATCTCTTGAGCGGTTCAAGGAGTTCTTAGGAGCGCTCGTAAGCTTTTCGGTAAGTAGGTTCTATCCGTTGAGTCTGTTTGACTGCATGAGCATGCTTGCTGTTTATCGCTTTTCTAGTATGCCTCGTTGTCTCGTTGTTTGTTATGGAATTTGATTTATGTGTTAGAAGTGTTGTTTGATCGATATTAGCATGATGAACTGTTGGTTGTTTTAAGCGCGTTGTCTTATTGCTTTTGAGCTATACTGCATGATAGTCAAGTTGCATGGTCTTGTGTGCTCATTGAGAGGTGAGTCGGGCTGTGTGAGCGGAGCGTGACGCGAAAATCACGTGTTAAGATTGCGCTACATGACGCGGAAACCATGTTATTGGTGCGGAGAGTGACGCGTAAATCACGTGTGGGTTGTGAGTGCGGAGCGTGACGCGTAAATCACGTGTGGGTTGTGAGTGCGGAGCGTGACGCGTAAATCACGTGCGAGTGTGCGTTGCGCATGGCGCGTAATTCATGTGCTGGTGCGAGTGCGTTACATGACGCGGGAATCATGTTTTGGTGCGGAGCGTGACGCGGAAATCACGTGTTAAGTTGCGTTGCATGGCGCGGAATTCATGTGCATTGGTGCGTGTTATGACGCGTAAATCATGTGCTAAGAAAGCGAGCATGGCGCGGAATCCATGTGGGTTGCATAGCATGTCGTGTGTTTACATGAGCCATTCTTTTGAGTTAACATGAGTTTTGTTGATGAGTTATCGTTTTGTGGAGCATGATTATGTGTTTATTGCTTAAGAGTATGTTGGATGCGTGTGCCTAGCATGTTGATTTTGTTGTTTGATGCTTGATGGCTCACCGGGTGTGAGTTGCTTACCAGTACCGTGGTTGTACTGACCCGCTCCCCTTTCTTTCCCCCAACACTTTAGATGATGCAGGTGTTGGCGGATATTATGAGCTCGGTGGTGCTGACGAGGAGACACACGAGGAGTGACTCCACTGGCCTAGGCATTTTTGTTATCTAGAAATTAGTTTTTCTATTTTGGTTATTAAAGTAATTTTATTCTTCTGGTTTTAAGGGATAGTGTTATGTTTCTTCTTTCAGAGGCTCGTTTAGTTGTTTTGTTTTGAGATGATAGGTTTAGCTTTTGAGAAGTTTTACTTGAAGTTTGATGCCTTATTTTGATAAAGCTACGTCGTGCTAATATTCGAGTTGCATGTTTTTACCTAGTAAGTTTATATTTCTGAAGTTAGTTGTGAATGCGAGGTCTGACTCGCTTTATTGTGGAGGATGGGTTTCTGTTGTGAAAAAGTGGAGTTGTGGAGTGTAGTTGTGGGTTGAATGTTATTTAGAAGTGTGTTTTATGTTTAGCAGGTTAAAAGAAAAATTTTGGGTTAGTCCTACGTATGCCGTTATGCTGCCGAAATTTTCGGTGCAATCGGTTAGTTTGGGTTGAGAGTTAGTAATGTCGCTAGGATTAGTTTAAAAATCCTGGGGCGTTACAGTTGGTATCAGAGCGGAGTTGTTCCTGTAGACTGACCTTGGAAAATCTAGGTTGTTAATAGGATAGGACCAGTGGTCTTCCTCGTTCTCCTCGCCATCACCAGGTATGAGAAATTATAATTGCTATAATATGTTACCTGTTGATCTATTTTAATTATATGTTATTGAATTACTTGCTTGTATTCCCCTTGTATGTCTTGGTTGCCTTGCCTGAGCATATTGTTTTCTTATGTTGCTTTACTATATAGTAGCTAGGCTTAAGATTGCTACATTTAAGAGGTTAGATAGCTTGCTCTGACTGCATGATTATTGCATGATAATAGGATTGGGATGCTGCCTAGACTTATGTTAGTACTCATAACTTTGTTGGTTATCTGTTCGTAGACTTTAGTACCATCTTCCTAGTCGATGGCTCGTGGTCGTGGTCGTGGCCGTGATCGGGGTCGTGGTCGTGGACCTAGAAACCCAACAGATTGGCAAGAGAATCTGGTGGGTGATATCAATGCTCAGCAAGGAGCCAATCCCCCGATTCCTCCTGTTCAGGACGGAGCTGACCTTCCGCCCCCTCCGCCGCATCCAGCCCCTCCTGCAGCTCCTATGTTAATCACCCCAGAAGCCCTCCAGACCATGTTCGATAACATGGCTCAGAGAAATGCTAGACCACCGCGGAACCCTAATGGGGTACCTGGGGACTCGATTGAATCCCGGTTCATCAGGGACTTCAGTCGCTATAGGCCTCCCACCTTTGACGGACAATCTGAGAATCCGTTAGCAGCAGAGAGGTGGATTGCTGAGCTAGAGGCACTGTTTGACCTCATAAACTGCAATGACCCCTTGAAGATCAAAGGAGCGGTCTTCATGCTAAAGGATGATGCTCGCACATGGTGGAATTTTGTGGCAAGTGCCGAGAATCATGCTAACCACCCAATTTCATGGGAAAGGTTCAAAGACCTATTATATGATTACTACTTCCCGGAGACAGTCAAGGATGAAAAGGAGGCCGAATTCCTTTATTTGACCCAGGAAAGTATGACCGTAGTGCAGTACGAGAGAAAGTTTACTGCGATATCACGCTTTGCTCCTGACCTGGTCAGCACGCCAGAGCGAAAGATCAAGAGGTTCATTAAGGGCCTCCTTGAGGAGATTCGTGGTTCTGTGGCCCTGAGCAGACCCACAACCTTCGCTGAGGCACTCACAGGCGCGTTGATCATGGATAAAAACGTGGCAAGAAAAGGGCAACCTCGTTGGGGAGAACCTTCTTCGTCAGGAGTTAAAAGGAAACCTCCCCCAGTAATGGAGAATCAACCGCAGAAGGTCCAACGCCAGCAACCTGAGAGGCATGCTCCTACCATACCCTTGTGCAACGTGTGCCGCAAGCACCACGTGGGTCAGTGTGACACAGGTGAGAAAGTCTGTTTCAAGTGTGGAAAGGTAGGGCACTATGCGAAATGGTGTCCCACCAAAGGCGAGCCTAATCAAGAAAAGCCAGTTTTGAGAGCCCCTCAAGCGCCAGGACAAGCTGTCAAGCAACGGGCGCGTGTCTTTGCGCTCATAAAAGAGAAGGATGAAGTTGGCGATGATGTAGCGCCAGGTATGCTTTCTATAGCATGATCTGTTGCTTTTCTCTTGCTTTCCACTCCATGCCTTCATTATATCACTCTATGACCTATTTTGGTTCTGAGTGTCTCTGAATTCATATTATTTGTTTCGATTCAAGTCATTCCTTCGTTTCTGTGGCTTTTGTCTGTAAGGCAAATCTTGAGTTAGAACCACTAGGGTATCTCCCTTTGATGCCTTGACATCTCAAGTCTCTGTGATGTGAGATCTTAGCCTTGCTTAGTATGTCTTATTGCTTCGGTCAGATCTTCAATCTCCTATAAAACTAGTGGAAGCTAGTGAGTTGGCAGCGGAAGCCATTTTGGAGTTGCTATCCGTACATCAACCACTCTCCTGGTGCCTTAGTTTTAAACTTTGGGATTCTAAAGGAAAGTAACGTTGTGAGCAAAAAGTCGCTGGTATTAAGAGCCTTGAGGAGTAAGTGTTGGAATCAAGGCTAGTCTTCCAGTGTAGTTAGATATTCAACTTTCGAGGACAAAAGTTATTAAGGTGGGGAGATTGTAACGCCCCGCGTTTTGAAACCGAACCCTTTTGGGATCTGTTGAGCGTTCTTATTCTAATTTGGAAAATTAGAATTTAAGTTAAGCCTTGGGTCGTTAAATTAAATTTCTATAATTTGGGAAAAAGAGATTTTTAATTAAATCCTTAAATTCCTAAAGTTTGGAGGTTTAATATTTGATATTTATTTTAAATATCAAAAGACCCAAATCCCAAATCAGTTGGGTTATCTTCTTTCCCGAGTTTTTTAGGAGTTTAAGTTTTTAAATAAATTCCTAGATGGGATATGATTCCTAATTTAAATGGGTTTTATTTCTTAAGGGTTTATTTAAAAGAAAAAGAAAGAAAAGGAAACTCAAGAGAAAAAAAAAAGTCGTAGCTCTCTCAATCTTATCTTTCTCTCTCCTCCTCCCTCCCTTTTTCATGTAGTTCAGCAGCCCCCCCCCCCACTTTGGTGTTTTCTTTCCGCCGGCAGCCCAACCGCTGCCCTCCTTGCGCCGCCGGTCCCTCCTCACAACTTCCCTCCCTCCCTCGTGCGCGATTCTCCGTCTCCCCTTCTTTTCGTGTTCGCGTCGCCGGCCAACACCCTAGCCCGCGCCGCATCTATCTTCCTTTCTCTCCGTCTTGTAGCGTCGTCGCAGCCGTCGTCGGAGTTCGCGCAGTCGCCGCCCCTGCTCGAGTGCCGCCCTTCCTCTCTGCCGGCATCTCTCTCTCCGCGCGCGAATCCCGCCCTTCCCCTCTATGCGTTTTCAGCCTTAAAAGCTCATGGGTAAGTCGCTTCCCTTCCCTTTCCTTGTGATTTAAGGCCCGATCTAACTGTCTCTTGGCTCGATTTTGGTTAGATCTCGTGAGGTAGCACCTTGGAGCTCGTTCTCTCACGTTTTTACTTCTGTTCAGCGGCGTTCTTGGGTGTTTCGGCGTCGCTTGGTGTGTTTGGCAAGTTTTCGTCGTTGCCCATGGTTTTATTAACCTCAAATTTAGCTTACCCATGCTTATTCGACTTCAATATTAGAATGCCCAAGTTGTTTAAGTGCTGGAATTTAGTTTAATGTTGAAAATTCTGATCTGCAGCACCGTAAAAGTGTTCGATTGAGTTCGAATCACTTAAAACTTGAATACCCATTGTCCATGGATTGTTCTATCACGTTGTTCGAGGTTAGTATAACCCGTCTAGCGTGGTATCGAGGTCGTTTGGGTAGTATTCGTTGCGGTTTTTGGCTTAAAAGCATGTTTCTATTAATGTCTGCTATGTGTCGTCGCCTAATTAGTTTTACCCAACCCTTGTAGGTTCTTCAATCATGAATTTAGTAGTTTTTGCTTGCTGTTTGTGATTTAAAAAGCATGCTAAAATATCTTCTATCAATTGCCTAAGCCCGAGTAGCGTTGCCCAACCTCTAAGAGTTCTCAGAATGCAAGTTCTTGACTTTTGCTTGCTGTCCAACAGCTGAAAAGCCTTAAATATGGCCCTTCGGTAAATACCCATTGCTTGTTGTGCCTTAGACATGGTTGCCCATGGTCTAAAGGCTTTGGGTTTTTAATTTGAGGAATTTTTAGTGGTTATACGACAAGGAAATAGACTTTCCTCAGTTGATTTAGGCTTTTCTAGCATGTCTTAAGCTTCAGAAGGTTGTTTCTTATTTTTAGAATTATCCTTGTTGTTTAGGAGCTTGTCTGAATCTCTTGAGCGGTTCAAGGAGTTCTTAGGAGCGCTCGTAAGCTTTTCGGTAAGTAGGTTCTATCCGTTGAGTCTGTTTGACTGCATGAGCATGCTTGCTGTTTATCGCTTTTCTAGTATGCCTCGTTGTCTCGTTGTTTGTTATGGATTTTGATTTATGTGTTAGAAGTGCTGTTTGATCGATATTATAGCATGATGAACTGTTGGTTGTTTTAAGCGCGTTGTCTTATTGCTTTTGAGCTATACTGCATGATAGTCAAGTTGCATGGTCTTGTGTGCTCATTGAGAGGTGAGTCGGGCTGTGTGAGCGAAGCGTGACGCGAAAATCAAGTGTTAAGATTGCGGTACATGACGCGGAAATCATGTTATTGGTGCGGAGCGTGACGCGTGAATCACGTGTGGGTTGTGAGTGCGGAGCGTGACGCGTAAATCTCGTGCGAGTGTGCGCTGCGCATGGCGCGTAATTCATGTGCTGGTGTGAGTGCGTTACATGACGCGGAAATCATGTTTTGGTGCGGAGCGTGACGCGGAAATCACGTGTTAAGTTGCGTTGCATGGTGCAGAATTCATGTGCATTCGTGCGTGGCATGACGCGTAAATCATGTGCTAAGAAAGCGAGCATGGCGCGGAATCCATGTGGGTTGCATAGCATGTCGTGTGTTTACATGAGCCATTCTTTTGAGTTAACATGAGTTGTGTTTATGAGTTATCGTTTTGTGGAGCATGATTATGTGTTTATTGCTTAAGAGTATGTTGGATGCGTGTGCCTAGCATGTTGATTTTGTTGTTTGATGCTTGATGGCTCACCGGGTGTGAGCTGCTTACCAGTACCGTGGTTGTACTGACCCCCTCCCCTTTCTTCCCCCCAACACTTTAGATGATGCAGGTGTTGGCGGATATTATGAGCCCGGTGGTGCTGACGAGGAGACACACGAGGAGTGACTCCACTGGCCTAGGCATTTTTGTTATCTAGAAATTAGTTTTTCTATTTTGGTTATTAAAGTAATTTTATTCTTCTGGTTGTAAGGGATATTGTTATGTTTCTTCTTTCAGAGGCTCGTTTAGTTGTTTTGTTTTGAGAGGATAGGTTTAGCTTTTGAGAAGTTTTACTTGAAGTTCGATGCCTTATTTTGATAAAGCTACGTCGTGCTAATAATCGAGTTGCATGCTTTTACCTAGTAAGTTTATATTTCTTAAGTTAGTTGTGAATGCGAGGTCTGACTCGCTTTATTGTGGAGGATGGGTTTCTGTTGTGAAAAAGTGGAGTTGTGGAGTGTAGTTGTGGGTTGAATGTTATTTAGAAGTGTGTTTTATGTTTAGAAGGTTAAAAGAAAAATTTTGGGTTAGTCCTACGTATGCCGTTATGCTGCCGAAATTTTCGGTGCAATCAGTTAGTTTGGGTTGAGAATTAGTAATGTCGCTAGGATTAGTTTAAAAATCCTGGAGCGTTACAAAAAAAATGAATTTCAAAATGGTACCCACCAAAGCAAAATTAAAACGAATTAAGTGCTCTAATCATGCTCTGATACCAATTGAAGGTGTACATATTACACATGCGGAAGCAATTGAAGATCGAAAGCACTTAAGACATTCAATTTTACTCCTAAAGCATGCATGTTCTAGAAAAGACAGAATAGAGAGTTTAGAAAACACCAACCTTTGTAGCTCACTTATGTTGAACTCCTTGTGGTGTTTGCCTCTCCTATGCTCCTTGGACAACCTCTAGAGTCTTCCCTACTATACTCCGGGCCAAGAACGACTTGTGGGAGTCTATATAAGATAGGGAATGGGAAGGGAATGCTTGAAGCATCAAGCAATGGAGAAGAATGAGAGATGAGAGAACTTTGAGTCCAAATTCCAGCAGCATAACATTAAGGAAATGGCTCTAATTGCTTTGAATTTAATTCAAGCTCCTTTTAAAGACATTATCCATGGAAAGCCAGGCCTCAAGACACAAGACACATGATGTATTTGCAAGTTCAAGTGGATTCTAGGTGTACATCTCACAAGACATGCAACAATGCATGAGTGAGTTGTCTTTCCACTTTGAATGTTCATGCATAAGTGGATTTCCAACTAAATCCACCAAATACAAATTGAAATCTAATTTCAAGCTTGCAATTTAATGTTCATTTGAATTCCAAAATGAATTTAACATTAGGTAATTGATTTTGAGGCATTACAAAATGATTTCTTATGATTAATCCAATTAATCATTCTAATCTTGTGCAATAAATCATATATGATTCCTAATACATATATATGGTATTCAAAACACTTTTAAATACTTCATCTCTCATTTTCTAATTTAATTCATAATTAAATTATTGTGTCAAACACAATTTACGATAATATTCTTTTTCCCGATTTTTGAACAATTCAAAGCTTCCTATCTTTTGATCTAGGCTTAATTCTGATATGAGCTAGTAGCGGGACCTAATTGACCTATAGATCATGGGCTCCAACAATTTGTGGCTAACCGACTAATCTCATTATCAAAGCTAGCCAACATTCGTTAACTACCGGGACACTCCACTATAGCCCGATAGTTTCACTCCCCTCACTATAGATATATTTTTGTCCATTTGATTTAACCATGATTAGTAAGTCAATCCTTCACAGGTTGTTCGTAGCTATAACTAGGTCAAAAAACCGTTTTACCCCTATAGTACTTCTAGTTCCTTAAGTCCCACTGATCCTCTAATGAACAATTGGTTTATGTTCAAACCAATAAACCGAGTCCCTCTCAGGCCAATGAGAGGGTGGGATCCCTTTGTTCAAGCCCCGGAGTCAGCACTTAAGGGAACAACCTCTCTACTATCCCTATTTTGGGTAGGAGTGAATTCTTTCTTGCACGACTATGTCCCCAGCTATCTACCCATTCCTATTCCTGAAATGGGAGGCTTATTGAGTCGGCGATACTGAGCCACTCTCACCCATACAGATCTAAGGATAAGCCCGAATAAACAGGAGTTCATAGTTAGCTCAGGATTAAGATCGAGTTACCTAGGTCATCACATGAAATAGTCAGTCTCGTCAGTAAACGGTGTTATAAAGCGAGAGCGACTTATTTCTCGGTCCTGGTCTTATGCAATCTCATTGCATAGGACGCCCGCACACGCATGTCTCTACATGGACGATCTAGGATCACATCGTCTATACCATCTATAAAGTGGGCTGCGTCTCATAGTGTCCCCAGAATAGGGTACCCAACCCTATTCCTATACTATAGACCGTTTTGGCTAATACTCAAGCTTGATCCACTTTTATGTCTCTACATAAAGCTCAAGAGTTTATCCTATAGTCATGGATCTTAGTTTATTGGATTTGGGTAAGTATATGTGCAATTTACTTTATTCAGTAATAACTTTACTGAATTAGTCTCGATAACCCCTTTATCGAATAAGTATAAAAATCGTTTATCATTCACTAACAATGGGTTGATTTCCAACTTGCTCCCTTTGCTTCAGCTCCAATATGCTATGTTTTTCCTCTGTTTACGGCTCCAAAAACTCCCCCAATCGAATCCCCCAAAACCTAGCCGAAAAGAACCATTTATTCTAATTTTTCGTTGTAGCGTCGAGACGCTGCCTCTAAACACGCGTGTTGTGGAAAAGAAAATTATACAGCGACGAGACGCTAAGGTTGCAGCGTCTCGACGCTGTGACTGTTTCGCGCCTATTAAGATAAGGAATGTTAGCGTCGAGACGCTCAAGGGCTAGCGTTGAGACGCTAGTCTGCATTTGACCGAATTTTAAATTTGTTCCTCTTTGACTCTTTTTCATTCCTTTGCATCTTTTCGCGTCCCGAGCACCCGATTGACCCTACTATTGCGTTTTAGCTCCAATCAACCATTTCCTACAACATAAACATTAAAGCACAATAAAATGGCCCAAAAATCATAAAAGACTAGCTAAATTAAATAAGTAAAGATAGCTAGCTATGCTCGCTATCACCTCTCCCAAGCCTCACTAAAAGAATCATCTTCAAGTTGCCTAAATCCCACTATCTCACTCCTCAACTTGGCATTCCTAGTTGGTGGAAAGTACTTACTAGGAATTTTTTCCGCTAACTCATTCCATGTCCTAATTGATCCTGGAGCAAAAGAATTTAACCATGCCTTTGCTCCATCTCTAAGAGAATATGGGAACAAAGTTAATCTAAGGGCATCTCTACACACTCCCTATATGACAAATGAATCACTAACTCCTAAAAAAGACATAAGATATAAATGAGGGTCCTCAAATGACAAACAATGGAATTGACCCACGGTTTGCAACATCTGAAACATTACCGGTTTCATTTCAAAATTTGTTGTCTCAATTTGCTACCAAGAAAGGATTTAACTCATCAAACATTGGAAAAGCATACGCTCGAATGGCTCAGGCCCTATCGTTCGCTACCAAGAAAGGATTCTCAACCTGATTATTTTGCTGTCCATTTTGCTCCAGCAGTGGATTAGGTTGCAGCACACGGTTCTAATGGGGATTAAGTGGATCTTCTGGAACTTCCGGGAGACGTGATAACTCCCCAAAAGGTAGTTATTTAGGCCTCATTTATATATGGATTTCTGTGTATTTTGTGCTTAATAGGGTTGGTTTTAGATATATATTATATGTTTTAACCCATTTGGAAGAATGAAAGCCTTGGAAATTACTTTGTGCAGATTATGCTGCTGGGCGACTGGAGGGAGCAAATTCTGTGCTGTAGCAAATCTGGGAGCAGAACTGCCACATCAAAACTCGTTAGCCAACTTCATGAACCGACTTTTGTTGAGTTATTTTCGGGATAAAGGAGCAAAGAGAGCCCTACACGTGTCCAAGTTGACCTAATTCAAGCCTCTTATCCTTCTATAAAAGGAAGTAGTCGTCGAAGTCAAAGGTATTCCAACTTTCCTTGGAAGTCGAGTAGTATAGAGAGATTAGAGATTACCAAGAACACCATTGTTCACAAGCTGGTTGAGGAGATTATTATTTCCTTTATTGTCTTGTGATTATGGACATGTATACTCAGATTGTAATTCATATTTCCATGTTTATTATGAACTAAGTAGCTTGAGGTGTTGGTTAGGAACAAGTAGTTGTTGTGCTTAAACTTTAGTAATATATTTATTATTGCATCTTGGTTAATTGTTGTGCCTATATCCATTTTATGCCCGCCTGGCCAGCCGGTGTGAATACCTCTCTCTAGTTTCAGGGATGATTTAGAGAGTGTGTGGAAATTATCCACACTATGATCATTGTGTATTGGTGAACACCAGTGACTGAGCTAGGGATAGCCAGTTGCCTAGTGCTTGATCAGTCGCACTTCATTGGGGTTGAAACACATTCCAAAAGATCCGGAGTTCAGGGAGAAATCCGCTAATAATATTGCAAGAGTTGCATGATCAATAATATTGCTAGAGCATCTTTCTAAACAATTACTAAGCCTAACCAGCGCCTGTCCTTAATCTGTCTGCCTATTTGTTTATTCTTTGTTCTGTCATTTATTTTGCTTCAGCATAATTCTTATAAAACCAAATCATTTTTACCATCTTTGAAACCATTAGAAAGTTACACAAAATAGATAAAGTGGAAGCTAATTCAGGACTTAGATTGATAATATTACTTGTTGCAGACTGTGTATACTTGCACAGGAATTCTAGAGTCTTTTTAGATCATATTTTACTCACTCTAGGAACCCAACAAGTTTTTAGCGCCGTTGTCGGGGACTGAATAAGTTTTTATCTGATTTGTTTTGTGTATGTGTTTTAGTGGTTTGGTGTTAGAACTTTTTGATTTGTTCTTTTGTTTTTGCAGCTGTGAGTTTGGTGCATGAGTGATCCGCCTGGGTAAGGTTCGAGCTTGATCCATAAATTGAGAGGACATTTAGGATCAGAAGAAAAGAGCAGTGCAGGAACCAGAACCAGATGGAGAACGTGTCGCACCTTCCGGAGGGTCCTGAAGGTCCAGCATACCCCCAGAATCGTTTGCTGCAGCAAAACCCGTTGTTTGAACAAAATGAGCAGCAAAATAATCAGGCTGAAAATTCTATCTTGATAGTGAATGATAGGACGAGAGCCATTCGAGCGTATGTTGTCCCAATGTTTAATGAGTTTAATCCAGGGATTACACGTCCCCAAATCCAACGGCGAATTTTGAAATGAAACCGGTAATGTTTCAGATGTTGCAAACCGTGGGGCAATTCCATGGTTTGTCATCTGAAGATCCTCATTTACATCTTAAGTATTTTCTGGGAGTTAGTGATTCTTTTGTAATTCAAGGAGTGCCTAGAGATGCTCTCAGATTAACTTTGTTCCCGTATTCTCTTAGAGATGGAGCAAAGACCATGGTTAAACTCTTTTGCTCCAGAATCAATTAGGACATGGGATGAGTTAGCTGAAAAAATTTTGAGTAAATATTTACCACCAAATAGAAATGCTAAATTAAGGAGTGAAATAGTAGGGTTTAGGCAACTTGAAGATGAGACTTTTAGTGAGGCTTGGGAGAGATTTAAGGAGCTTTTGTGAAAGTGTCCCCACCATGGTTTACCTCATTGTATTCAAATGGAAACATTTTACAATGGTTTAAATGGAGTAACCCAAGGTATGGTCGATGCTTCGGCTGGAGGGGCCCTTTTGGCAAAGACTTTTGATGAAGCTTATGAGATTTTAGAAAGAATATCAATTAATAGTTGTTAGTGGTGAGATGTTAGAGGCACAAATATAAAGGTTAAGAGTGTATTAGATGTTGATGGTGTGTCTACCATTAGAGCTGATCTTGCTATGATTGCTAATGCTCTTAAGAATGTGATCGTGATTAGTCCATCAAAAGCCACCAGCTATGGAGCCTACTGTAGTGGTGAACCAAGTGGTAGAGGAAGCATGTGTCTATTGTGGTGAAAATCACAGCTACGAGTTTTGCCCCAACAACCCAGCTTCTGTGTTTTTTGTAGGTAATCAGAGGAATAACCCTTACTCTAACTTTCATAATCCAGGTTGGCGCAACCACCCCAACTTCGCATGGGGAGGTCAAGGAAGTAATGTGCAAGCACAACAAAAGGTGAACCAGCTGGGATTTGCTAAAGCGCAGGTATTGCCCCAGCAAAATAAGCAGGCTTAACCCCAGCAAAATTCGGTAAGTTCTCTCGAGGCGTGATGAAAGAATTTATGGCTCGTACTGATGCCACAATTCAAAGTAATCAAGCTTCGATGAGGGCCATGGAATTGCAAGTGGGTCAGCTAGCTAATGAGCTTAAAGCAAGGCCTCAAGGGAAACTTCCCTCAGATACTGAACACCCTCGGAGGGAAGGTAAGGAGCAGGTAAAGGCAGTAACTCTAAGGAGTGGTAAGCCATTAGAAGAAAAAACTGAGCCTAGTAAGACCTAGGATATAAGTAAAAATGGTGATAAAAATGTTGTTGAGAAAAAGTTGGAATATGGTCAGGGTGCTGGAGGCAACAATAAAAATGTTGGAGCATCTGGTTCTGTTCCAGATGTAGAACCACCTTATGTGTCGCCCCCACCTTATGTACCACCTCTACCTTTTCCACAAAGGCATAAGCCTAAGAGTCAGGACGGTCAATTTAAAAAGTTTTTAGAGATTCTTAAGTAATTGCACATAAATATCCCTTTAGTAGAAGCTATAGAGCAAATGCCTAATTATGCTAAATTTCTTAAGGATATTTTAACTAAAAAGAAGATGTTAGGTGAGTTTGAAACTGTTTCTCTTACTGAGGAATGTAGTGTTATTCTTAAGAATGGGCTACCACCCAAGGCTAAGGATCTAGGGTCATTTACTATACCTGTGTCTGTAGGTGGAAAAGAGTTAAGTAGAGCACTCTGTGATTTAGGTGCAAGCATTAACCTTATGCCACTTTCGGTCTATCGGAAGCTTGGCATTGGTGAAGCTAGGCCTACCACAGTCACACTCCAACTAGTTGATAGATCTATCACATATCCAGAGGGTAAAATTGAGAATGTCTTAGTAAAAGTGGATAAATTCATATTTCCTGTTGATTTTATTATTTTAGATTATGAGGCTGATAAAGATGTCCCAATCATTCTAGGTCGTCCATTTTTGGCTACTGGTAGGGCGTTAATAGATGTTCAAAAAGGGGAATTAACAATGAGAATCTGTAATGAGGAAGTAAAATTTAATGTGTTTAAAGCCATGAAATATCAAGACGAAATGGAGGATTGCTCCTTCATTCGGATTCTGGAGAGCACAATTATTGAGACAGCAATATAGGATTGGGCTAGTAAGCATTCAGAAGAGCATGGAGAGGTTAGTGTAGAAGATTTAGAAGTTTGTTTGTTAGAAAGGAAGAATGAAAAATAGTTGTTTAAGTGTGAGGATGTTTTTGAGTCTTTAGATTTAGATCAAAGGAAGGCTCCTCCTATTAAGCAATCCCTGATTGATGCACCTACTTTAGATTTGAAGCCCTTGCCGGATCATCTAAAGTATGTATATCTCGGGGAAGGTAAGACGTTGTCCATTATTGTTACATCAGATTTAATGCCAGAGCATGAGGAGGCCTTAATAAAATTGCTGCAGCAATACCGCAGGGCTATAGGTTGGACGTTGGCTGACATTCAGGGAATTAGCCCATCTTTTTGCATGCCCAAAATCACCCTAGAGTAGGGATCCTTTAGGGGTATTAAGCAACAGAGAAGGCTTAACCCTGCAATGAAAGAGGTTGTTAAAAATGAGGTGATTAAATGGTTGGATGCTGGGATCATTTATCCAATTTCCGATAGCAAATGGGTGAGCCCTGTCCAATGTGTTCCTAAGAAAGGAGGTGTCACTGTGGTAAGTAATAAAGACAATGAGTTGATTCCAACCAGGATAGTAACTGGCTGGAGGGTTTGTATGGACTACGGGAGGCTTAATAAAGCTACCCGTAAGGACCATTTCTCTCTACCATCTATTGACTAGATGTTGGATAGATGTGCTGGTCAGGCCTATTACTGTTTTTTAGATGGTTATTCTGGGTATAACCAAATTACTATTGCTCCTGAGGATCAAGAGAAAACCACTTTCACCTTTCCTTATGGGACGTTTGCTTTTAGGCGAATGCCTTTTGGCCTTTGCAATGCTCCAGCAACATTTCAGCGGTGTATGTTAGCAATTTTTTCTGATATGATTGAGTCCACTGTTGAGGTATTTATGGACGATTTTTCAGTTTTTGGAGGGTCTTTTCAGAGTTGTTTAGATAATTTAGGCAAGGTATTAAAGAGATGTGAGGATACCCATCTAGTTCTTAATTGGGAAAAATGTCACTTCATGGTAAATGATGGCATAGTGTTAGGTCATAGGATTTCTAAGAATGGTCTACAAGTTGATAGAGCAAAAATTGAGGTGATTGAAAGATTAGAACCACCGAATTCATTGAAGGGAATTCAAAGTTTTTTAGGTCATGTTGGATTTTATAGGAGGTTCATAAAAGATTTTTCCAAAATCAGTAAACCTCTTTGTAACTTATTGTGTATTGATCATATTTTTGACTTTAATGCAGATTGTAGGAAGGCTTTTGAGACATTAAAAGCTGCTTTAGTCTCAACACTTATTCTTTGTGCACCTAATTGGAATTTACCATTTTAGGTAATGTGTGATGCGAGTGATGTTGCGGTAGGTGCTATGCTAGGGCAAAAGCAGGGCAAATTCATCCATCCTATATATTATGCAAGCAAGTTTTTAAATGAGGCACAAGTCAACTATACAACTACTAAAAAGGAGTTGTTAGCTGTGGTGTTTGCTTTTGAGAAATTCCGGCCATGTTTGGTTGGATCCAAAGTCACAGTGTTCACAAATCATGCAGCAATAAGGTATTTAATGACTAAGAAAGATGCAAAGCCTAGACTAATTCGTTGGGTTTTATTATTGCAGGAGTTCGACTTGGAGATAAAGGATAAGAATGGATCAGAAAATGTCATTGCAGATCATTTATCTCGTCTTGATCCATCATCATCTTTGCTGGAGCAATCTACCATTTCAAATGCTTTTCCAGATGAGCAACTTTTTGCTGTTGAGGTAAAGGTAGTCAGGGATGTCCCTTGGTATGCTGATATTGCCAACTTTTTGGTAAAGGGAGTCACCCCTATTGACATGGATTGGAGGCAGAACAAAAAGTTTAAGCATGATGCAAAATTTTTCTATTGGGATGAGCCATTTATGTATAAGCAATGCTCTGATTGTATTATTCGTAGGTGGGTTTCAGGTGCTGAAGCAAAGGAAATCCTGGAGCAATGTCACTCTTCGCCATATGGAGGTCATTTCAGCGGTCAGAGGACAACTATGAGGATTTTGCATTGTGGATTTTTCTGGCCCACCTTATTCAACGATGCCCATTGGTTCTACAAGCAATGTGTTGCTTGCCAAAGGAGAGGAAATTTAGGGCCTAGAGATGAAATGTCTCTTACTTACATTTTAGAAGTTGAATTATTCGATGTATGGGGTATTGATTTTATAGGGCCATTTCCCCCTTCTAATGGCAATGTCTTTATCTTATTGGCAGTTGATTATGTGTCCAAGTGGGTGGAGGCCATCGCATGCCATCAGAGTTATGCCAAGACAGTAGCGAGGTTTCTTCGATCGCACATCTTTGCGCGGTTTGGGACACCTAGAGCTCTAGTGAGTGATGAGGGTACGCATTTTGTTAATAATATCTTAACTAAGTTGTTAGCTAAATATGAGATTAAACATAGGATAGATACCCCTTATCACCCACAAGCAAATGGTCAAGCTGAAATTAGTAATAGGGAAATAAAAGCGATTCTAGAGAAAGTAGTTCATCCATCTAGAAGGGATTGGT
Source organism: Luffa acutangula (assembly GCA_036850905.1). NCBI lineage: Eukaryota > Viridiplantae > Streptophyta > Magnoliopsida > Cucurbitales > Cucurbitaceae > Luffa > Luffa acutangula. Next base: position 23,740,938 of record CM072087.1, on the reverse strand, counting down.
CTTTTAGGTTGGATGAGGCTCTTTGGGCTTATAGGACAGCCTATAAGACTCCTCTAGGTATGTCTCCCTATAGGTTAGTATATGGGAAAACTTTTCATTTACCATTGGAGCTAGAGCATAAAACGTTTTGGGCTTTGAAAAAGTTAAATTTTGATCTGAGTCGTGCAGGAGCAATAAGAATGTTGCAGCTTAATGAATTAGAGGAATTTCGCAAATTTTCTTATGAGAATGCGAAAATATATAAAGAAAAGACTAAGTTGTGGCATGACAAGAAAATTAAATCTAAAGAGTTTGTCAAAGGTCAGAAAGTCTTGCTTTATAATTCTAGATTAAAATTATTTCATGGGAAGCTAAAATCTAAATGGTCAAGACCATTTATTGTGATTGAGGTTTTCCCCCATGGAGCAATTACTTTGCAGGGTGAAAAAGATGGGAGAGTGTTCAAGGTGAATGGACAGTGTGTGAAGCATTATTGGGGTGAGGAGTTTCAGTCGAAATATCCGTCCCTAAGGTTAGTTGATGATTGAGAGAGCAGAATTTTTGCGGGAGCATTTCACAGAGCAAAATTTTTAGCTCCCAGTATTTGTATTTGTTTTATATTTCGCTGATTTATTTTTAATTTCGAATAGGTTCGATTTGATTTTTGCGTGGTTTATTAGATTTTATCTTTAAGTATTTGTTTAGATTTTATCTTTTTCATTTTGAATTTAGTTTGATTTATTTTCCGGTTATTTATTTAAATTATCTTTAAATTATCCTTTAATTAGTTAGATTTTATTTCATCTATATCTTATTTTCAGCTATTTGAATTTTGTTTAAATTAATAAAGATTCTCTCTAATTTATTTGGCTTCTCTTGAAAAAGATTAAATTTGATTTAGTCGGTTAAAATTAAATTTAAATTTAAAAGATATAATTTTCCCACTTCGAAATTTGAATTCCGTATCAGAGATTCTTCAGGATTCAGCAGGTTGTTGCAACAAAAGTTATGGTGGAGCAAATCCTCCGAATAGGAAGGGTTTGTTGGAGTAATTATTATTTTTACCGTTGGGATTTTTCTTTGAATTTTTGCAGGTAAATTTTGCATGAGTCATTTGATGAGGCCACGTGTCAAACAACAATCATCCAAGGGCTTTAATGGTGGACAACGCATCGTGAATTACCATGGGCGATTGAGATTCATAAATTACCGTTGATGGTTTGAAATTTCGAATTTGCATGCAATTAAAATTAAACGGTAAGATAATTTAAGAAGAGCAAATCTTTTCGGTTGGGATTTCAATTTGATGCAGCCCTATTTATTAGCAGCCTCTGATAGGTAAGTTTACTTCATCTTCTTGATTCGAATCTTTGTTGTGTGCATTCTTCTTCTTTCTTTCTTTGTATTCTCTGTCAAACCCCTTGCACCTTCAATGGAAAAAAACGAGAGCTAGAAAAGAGAGGGAGAGTGAGGAGGAAGAGATATCCGTTACCCCCAAAGCTCAGAAAGTAAAAACCAAGAAGAAAAGAACAGCGGAGGAGAAATAAGCTAAAAGAAGAAGACGACAACAGAGGGCTGAAGAACAAGAAAAGGCAACAGAGGATGAGGTTGTTGCAATACAAGAAGGAGACCCGAAAGAATCTGATAAACATAATCCAGAAGAGGATGAGCAAGGAATGACGGCTACAGAAGAAGTTCGAGAGGAAATTCAGGAGAAACAAGGTGAGGATGTACAGGCAGAGGCTGAGATTGAAAGAGAACCAGTTTAGGAGGCTCTTATTGAGGTTATCATGCCTGAACCTCCGAAACGTCGCCGCATTAAGCGGAAGGCTGGGCGCGTTGCGGTGATCAGGACTGATACCCCATCACCTCCATCGTCAGATTCCGAGAGAGAGAAGGCAGAGCGAGAGGAACGAGAGAAAAAAAAGGCTGAGGAAAAAGTGCGATAAGAAGCAGAGAAAAAGGCTGAGGGAGAACAGTTGCTCAAGCGAAGGGCAGAAAAGGGCAAAAATATTGCTGAAGCATCGGAGGAACACAATGAAATAGAAGAACAACAGTTGCCATTCGATCGCTTCGTCAATAATTTTGCTAGAGCAAAATACGCTGAGTTGCTGAAAAGAGATTTTCTGTTCGAAAGAGGATTTAGCGGCGATCTTCCACCATTTCTGAGGATCGAAATAGCAGACCACGGCTGGGAGTTGTTTTGTGCGAAGCCGGAGTCTGTAACCACACAGGTGGTGCGTGAATTCTATTCCAACATTGATAAAGAGGATGGTTTCCAGGTAATTGTCCGACGAATCAAGGTGATTGGAGTCCGAGTGCTATCAACGAACTGTATAATCTTCAGAACTTCCCCCTTGCGACATATAATGAGATGGCTGTGGCGGCATCTGAGGAGCAACTAAGTGATGCTGTACGGGAGGTAGGAATTGAAGGGGCGCAGTGGCAGTTATCCAAAACTCAGAAGAGAACATTCCAGTCGGCTTATTTGAAAAGGGAAGCGAACACGTGGATGAGATTTATTAGACAGAGGATGCTTCCAACAACACATGACTCGACAATCTCCAGGGAACGGGTTCTCCTAGCTTTTGCGATCTTGTAGTCTCTCAGTATTAACGTAGGGAGGATCATTGCGAGTGAAATTTCTGGTTGCTGGAAAAATTAGGTGGGGAAGCTGTTCTTCCCAAATACAATTACAATGCTTTGCAGAAGAGCAGGGGTTCCAGTGGATGAGGGAGATGTGATTCTGTTTGACAAGGGAATCATAGACACACCCAATTTGGCACGATTCAGCGCATGCAGGAGGTACGTCAAGTTGGGCTTATCTACGACATCAACTCGAATCTAGAACAACTGGCACTTGCGGCCAGTAGGTAGGAGTTTGCTGAAAGGCAAACTTTAACCTTCTGGACCTATGTTAAGAATCGTGATGCTGGTTTGAAGAAGGCGTTGCAAGAAAATTTTTCAAAGCCATATCCAGCCCTTCCTACATTCCCCGAGGACCTACTAAACCCCTGAATCCCGCCGCCGTCTGTAGAAAGAGAAGGTGATGAAGAAGAAGAGAATGGTCAGAAAGATTGAAGGAGGAGAATTTGAGCGCGCAATTTTTTTGTTGAAATATTTTGTTTGCTCGCGCATTCCTGACCGCATCTTTTTCTATCTTTGCTTATTTTGTCTGTTTAATTCTTCTGCTTCAAAAAAAATATATCTCTGCTATGTAATTTCTACTCTTGTTGTTTTTAATGAAATTTCTAAGATGTTTCCGTTCTATGAGCACTAAGTTACTCTAACTTAACTAACTTTTCTTCTGAATTTTTGAAGCTTGGACTGATTACGCTTAATTAGATCAAGGTATTCTGATCTCCAGAAACCTTTTGCTTGAGCATTTCTTCTAGCCTGGACTGTTGCTGCGGCAAAGAAGATTTTGGAGGTAGTGTTGACTTATATGATCCACTTTAAGCTTAGTTCTAGTCCCACGCTTAGTTTAAAATTCAGATAGAAAAATTTAAGTTTGGGGGTATATTTGCAAAATTAATGATTCATTGGGGACAGTGAATAATTCAAGTTTGGGAGACTTTTTGCTACTCCAATTGTTTTGCTCGAGCATTCCTCTCCTTCAAGTAAAAATTTGCTAAGTTATTGAGTAACCGGGGACATTTGTGATACCCACAGTTTGTCTTCGCGTCAAAAGATAACCTAGGAAATGTGAAAAAATAAAAAATTATTTGCTGAAAAAAGATGATTGTTGAAAATTTTGCCGAGAAAATTCATGGAGCAAAAGTGTTGAAGGATGAATGATGATCCAATAGTTTTTCTGTCTCTTAGAGCTTAGGTGAGCTTCATCATAAAATGTGGCCATTCTGAGGGGCAAGAGATGGAATAACTAAGGATTCTTGAGCTTTATAAAGAGTATTGAGCCTAGTTGGTGATGAGTTTGAGGCAAGGGTATACTGCACCATAAAGTGGGTCTTCCCATGCTTAAGAGCTTATGACTGTAAGGCTGCTTTAAGTATGAAAAACAAAAATAAACTCCTTGAAAATATGTTTCAAGATGTCTGATAATAGAGCTAGGCTGTGGTGAGTTCTTAGAATTGAGTTGAAAGTGGTGATTATTTGTCCCTGCTGGAGGAATCATTTTGCTGCGACAGAGCTCGGTTTTTCAGAGTGCTTAGGTAAAGGTTAAAGGCAGTATTAGATCGTCTGATTTGATTAAGCTAATTCTTTGTCTAATATTTTAAATTTTTAAGGGAATGTTAGTTAGTATTGCTCGGGACGCGCAATAGTTCAAGTTTGGGGGTGTGATAACTGCCCAAAAGGTAGTTATTTAGGCCTCATTTATATAGGGATTTGTGTGTCTTTTATGCTTGATAGGGTTTGTTTTAGATATATATTATATGTTTTAACCCATTTGGAAGAATGGAAGCCTTGGAAATTATTTTGTGCAGGTTATGTTGCTGGGTGACTGGAGGGAGCAAATTCTGTGCTGCAGCAAAACTGGGAGCAGAACTGCCACGTCACAACTCGTTAGCCAACTTCATGAACCGACTTCTGTTGAATTATTTTCGGGATAAAGGAGCAAAGAGAGCCCTACACGTGTCCAAGTTGACCTAATTCAAGCCTCCTATCCTTCTATAAAAGGAAGTAGCCGTCGAAGTCAAGGGTATTCAAAATTTCCTTGGAAGCCGAGTAGTATAGAGAGATTAGAGATTACCAAGAACACCATTGTTCACAAGCTAGTTGAGGAGATTATAATTTCCTTTATTGTCTTGTGATTATGGACATGTCTACTCAGATTCTAATTCATATTTCCATGTTTATTATGAACTAAGTAGCTTGAAGTGTTGGTTAGGAACATGTAGTTGTCGTGCTTAAACTTTAGTAATATATTGATTATTGCATTTTGGTTCATTGTTGTGCCTATTTCCATTTTATGCCCGCCTGGCCAGCCGATGTGAATTCCTCTCTCTAGTTTCAGGGATGATTCAGAGAGTGTGTGGCAATTATCCACACTATGATCATTGTGTATTGGTGAACGCCAGTGACTGAGCTAGGGATAGCCAGTTGCCTAGTGCTTGATCGGTCGCACTTCATTGGGGTTGAAACACATTCCAAAAGATCCGGAGTTCCGGGAGGAATCCGCTATTAATACTGCGAGAGTTGCATGATCAATAATATTGCTAGAGCATCTTTCTAAATAATTACTAAGCCTAACCAGCGCCTGTCTTTAATCTGTCTGCCTATTTGTTTATTCTTTGTTCTGTCATTTATTTTGCTTCAGCATAATTCTTATAAAACCAAAACATTTTTACCATCTTTGAAACCATTAGAAAGTTACACAAAATAGATAAAGTGGAAGCTAATTCAGGACTCGGATTGATAATATTACATGTTGCAGACTGTGTATACTTGCATAGGAATTCTAGAGTCTTTTTAGATCATATTTTACTCACTCTAGGAATCCAACAAGACACAACACTTTATCCATTGGATTTTGATTTCTACGTTGCTCTCTCCTTCTCCTCCTAAACGTCCTTTCAATTTCTAGATCAAGCTCGAACCTCACTCCAGGCAGATCGCTCATGCACTAAACTCACACTTGCAAAAACAAAAGAAACAATAAAAAAGTTCTAGCACCAAACTACTAAAACACATATACACAACAGATCAGATAAAAACTTATTCAAGTCCTCGAAAATGGAACCAAAAACTTGTTGGAATTCCATAGTGGGGTAAAAATATAGTAAAAATAGACTCTAGAACACTGTGTAAGCATACACAATCCGCAACAAGTAATAAGTATTTCTCTTATCCATGGGGCTGGGTAGCTCTCACTTTATCTATTTTGTATAACTCTTTAATGGTTTCAAAAGTGGTTAAAATGATTGATTTTGATAGGATGCTGAAGCAAAAGAAATGACATAACATATTATAAACAAATAAAGTAGACAGATTAGAAACAGGCATTGGTTAGGATTTTAGTAATTGTTCTAAAAGATGCTCTAACAATATTATTGATTCGGCGATTCTCTTGCAGTCTTATTAGCAGGATCCTCCCAGAACTCTGGATTTTTTGGAATGTGTTTCAACTCCAATGACGCACTACCGATCAAGCACTAGGCAACTGGTTATCCCTAACTCAGTCACTGGCGTTCACCAATACACAATAATCTAGTGTGATTAATTGCCACACACTTCTCAAATCATCCATGAAACTAAGAAGTGATATTTATACTGATTGGCCAGACGGGCACAAAATAGAAATTTGCACAACAATTAATCAAGATGTTCAAATCAACATATATTTCATAGAGAATAAAGCACGACAATTACATGATTCCTAACCAACACCTAAGTAAATTTAGTTCATAAGGTTCATGATAACACATGCTACAATCTGAGTATGTGCATCCATAACTACAAGAAATTACAAGAAAATATTAATTCCCTTGGTCAATTCTGTAGCTAATGGTCTTCTTGATGTCTCCAATCTCTCCTCTTCTATTCGGCTTCCAAAGATGGGAAGTAAACCTCCACGAATGGAATAGGAATTTCCTTCTCCATGAATGGAATGTGTTTTACTTGAGACGACTCTTCCCTTTAATAGAGTGATAACAAGCCCTAATTAGGTCAAATTGTACACGTGGCAGGCTCTCAAAGCTTCTTAGATCCGAAAATAGCTTAACTAATTTCAGTTCATTATAATGGATTACGAGCTGTGACATGGCAGTTTTGCTCCCTGCTTTGCTGGATCACAGATTTTGCTCCCTCAAGTCGCTCAACAATATATTCTGCATAAAATAACTTCCAAAGCATCCATTCTTCCAAATGGGTTAAAACATATAATATTCATCTAAAAGCAACCCTATTTAGCAAAAATGACACATAAAACACTATAGAACTAAGGCCTAAATAACTCCCTTTTGGAGAGTTATCAGTGACTAAAGAGGAAGAAATGGGTCCATGGATCTACCCGTCCCCAGAAAACTTCGAGCTCAACAATTGGAGTACTATTTAATTACCGTCATTTCCTGTTAAAATGTCAGAGCAGTTGACCACTTTTATTGTTTTTTGCAATTTCAATTTTCAATTTCAAGTTAGGTTAGTCATTTTACTCATTTTATTTTCCAGACTTCCTTCAATGTGTTCAAGTAAATTTCATCATTCAATGAAGATTTTAGTTCATTTCCCTTTGGCATTGCATATTACACTCTCCATTGCAAAATATTTACTCTTCTTTTCTTTTCTTTTTTCTCTATGTATAATTATCAACATCTTAAGCAGTAATACTGAGATTGAATGTGCAAACCATTCTCAATACGAACTTGATATTCCTATACACAATTTTGAGTCTGACGAGGAAGAAGAAGATTTTTAACCTAGTGCTGAGTTGTTAGAAATGATAGAGGAAGGGGAAAAAACGTTGGGTCCCCATGAAGAGTTAACAGACATAATTAACCTGGGATCACAAGCAGAAGTCAAGGAGGTTCAAATTGGCACTAATGTCTCTACAGAAACTCGTAAAAAGCTTATTGATTTGCTCACAGAATATGTAGATAATTGTGCTTGGTCCTATCAGGACATGCCTGGGCTAGACATGAATATTGTAATGCATCATTTACCACTCAAACCTGAGTGTAAACTAGTAAGGAAAAAGTTGCAAAAGATGAAGTCGAACATGTTAATTAAGATAAAGGATGAAGTCAGGAAACAAATTGATGCTGGATTTTTTACTGTGTCGAATTACCCTCAATGGGTTACAAACATTGTTCCTGTGCCAAACAAGAATGGGCAAGTTATGATGTGTGTGGATAATAGAGATTTAAACAAAGCAAGCCCTAAAGATAACTTTCCACTCCCTCACATTGATGTATTGGTAGATAACACTGCCAGTTTCTATACCTTCTCTTTTATGGATGGTTTTTCGGGCTACAATCAAATAAAAATGGAACTTGAAGATTAGGAAAAAAGTACATTTATTACATTGTGAGGAACATTCTGCTACAAAGTTATGTCGTTTGGTTTGGGAACTGTTGGGGCCACCGACAGGCGAGCCATGGTTACTTTATTCCATGATTTGATGCACAAGGAGATTGAAGTGCATGTAGATGATATGATTGCCAAGTCGAAGGAGGAGGAAGAACATACAACTGTTCTTCGCAAGTTTTTCGATCGAGTGAGAAAGTTCCAAATCAAGCTCAATCCTAGAAAATGTATATTCGGGACAACCTGTAGAAAATTGTTAGGATTTGTGGTTAGCCAAGAAGGTATCAAGGTCGACCTTGACAAAGTCAAAGAAATTCTAGAAATGCCACCTCTACAAACACAGAAAGAAGTTAGAGGATTTTTGGGTCGGATAAATTACATTGCCAGGTTCATAACACAATTGACCACAACATGTAAGCCTATTTTCAAGTTGGTTCGCAAAAACAATGATGGCATTTGGAATGAAGATTGTCAAACAACATTTGATAAAATTAAGTAGCAATTACAAAACCCACTGATCCTCGTACCACCAGTGCCTGGACGTCCGCTCATTTTCTATCTCACCGTAACAGAAAGTGCAATGGGATGTGTACTGGGGCAGCATGATGACTCTGGTAGAAAAGAGCGAGCTATATACTATTTGAACAAAATGTTCACCAGTTGTGAAACCATGTACTCCTCGATGGAAAAAACTTGTTGTGCTCTTGCTTGGACTGTACACCGCTTAAGGCAATACATGTTGTATTACACGACATGGCTTATTTCAAAAATGGATCCTGTGAAATACATCTTCAAGAAGCCATCTTTATCGAGATGAATTGCAAGGTGGCAAGTTCTTTTATCCGAGTATGACATCACATATGTGACTCGAAAGTCAGTAAAGGGGAGCGCTCTGGTTGATTTTCTGGCACAACAACCTACATAGGATTATGAACCGATGAAGTTCGACTTCCGTGATGAACATATCCTCACTGTAGCAACAAAGAAAGAAATATCAAATCTATATATGTGGACCAAGTTCTTTGATGGGGCTTCGAATGAATTGGGTCATGAAATTGGCGCAATATTAATATCGCCTCGAGGAGAATTATTCCCTCTCACTGCTAAGTTGTGTTTTGATTGTACGCACAACATGGTTGAATACGAAGATTGTTCAATGGGCATTCAAGCTGCTCTAGATTTGAAGATTGAAAGGCTCCAGGTCTTGAGGGACTCTTTGCTAGTGATTCATCAGCTAAGAGGAAAATGGGAAACTAGAGATGCTAAATTATTGCCTTACAAGCAACTTATAACAAGATTATCTCAGCAGTTTGATCAAATTACTTTTGATTATTCCCCAAGAGAAAATAGTCGGATGCCAGATGCATTGGCTACTCTAGCAGTCATGTTCAATGTGGATTTCGATGAAGGGGTCTAGCCAATTAAAATCGGAAAGCGAGATGTTCCCGCCTCCTGCATGAGCATTGAGAAGGAGTCGGATGAAAAGTCGTGGTTTCAAGATATCAAACAATATCTGAAATGTGGAACCTATCCTTCTAATGCATCAAAAAATGACAAGCGAACTCTGAGAAGATTGGCAGTGAAATGTTTCTTGAATGGGGGGATACTTTACAAAAGAAACTATGACATGGTATTGTTAAGATGTGTGTGCAGGGATTAAGGCCCTAACGCAGCGGAAACAATCAAAGAACTTTATCGGTTTAAATGTCGATTGGGAAACCAATACGACGACAAAAAGAAACAATTTACAGCAAGGAAAAATAAACATAAATCATGTTGTAAAAGCTTATAAAACATGCTGGAAAAATATGCAGAAACTCTAGATTTGGACCCTTTCGATCCTAGTTCAAGAATGGCTTACCCTTGTAGAAATTCTTCAACGTTTCGCCTATTTCCCTTGATGTTTGCAGAAAAAACAGCAGCAAATGGATCTTGATCTTGCTGCAAAAACCTCACGAACACCACCACCAAAAGTTCACCGGTATTCTCTTGAAGGTTGAACGCAAGGGGCTTGTGAGAGCACAATCTCTAAGGATTTCTCTGGAAAACATTCTGTATTGACAGAGAGAGAGCGTGAGAGTGGGGATGATTCAAACTAAAAAAATGACCCTTTCACTTAACCTATTGATCAGGAGAAGGCCACCTCACGCATAACATCAGGTAACTGATTAATCAGTTACTACCTGATATTTTTAATTAATTATAAATTTAAAATTAAAAATTTTAAATTATAATTAATTAGATTTTAATTAATCAATATTATTTAAAATAACATTAATTTAAATATCATTTAAATTAATATACCTCTTAACGTATAGTTTAATTAAATCAAATTTAATTAAACTAAATCAATTAATTAATTCGAAATTAATTAATTTAAAAATAATAAAATTGAACATCATATATTCAATTATTATTATTCTCTCTCATAAAACTATAGTATTAATATACATCCAATGCACATTAATTATAACCTATAGTTTTAATATGAATCAAATTCATATTTTAGTTTAATATTCGAACCCCTTCGAATACTTAATTCAACCTTAGAAATTTACCTCAATGCCCTTATAGAGCTACCGATGCGACCTGATGGACCTACAGATCAGAAGCTCCAACGATATGAGATTAGTTGGCTAAACTCATTAACCAAGTTAATCAATATTCGTTAACTGTGGTTCACTCCACTAAAGAACCACAACTGCACTCTTCTCACTGCAAATATATTTCTGTATCCACGGATATCGACCGTCAACAGTAAGTCAGCCCTTCACGTGTGTTCGTACCCCAGTTAGGTCAAATTATCGTTTTACCCCTGGGCTACCTCTTGGTCCTTAAGTACTAGTGCTCCTCTAATGAACAACCTGTTTGTGGTCCAACCAACAAACAGAAATCCCTCTCGTGCCATAAAGAGGGTAGGACCCTTTGTTCAAGACCCGGAGACACCACTTAAGGGAACACACCTCTACTTACCCTAATATTGGGAAGGAGTGAATTCCATCTTGTAAGACTTCGTTCCCAACTCCCCACTCGGTCTTGTCCCCAAAATGGTAGGCTTATTGAGTCGACGAACAGACCACTCTCACCCGTACAAATCAAAGGACAATCCCTCATGGACAGGAGTCCATAATCTACTCAGGATTAAGGCCAAGTTGCCTAGGTCATCCTAGTGAAATAGAAACCGAGCTAACTAACGGTGTTACAGTTAGTGGTAAACTATTTCGCGGTCCGGTTTTTGTGCAAACTCATTGCACAGGATACCCCCACTCGCATGTCAACTACATGAACGCGTTGGATCACTACGTTTGTATCAATATATAAAGCGGGTCGTATCCATAGTGTCACCAGGACAAGGTACCCAGCCTTATCCCTATACTACAGACCCTTTAGGCTAAAACTTGAACATTGATCCCCATATGTCCCTACATACTAGTTCAAGCCTCATTCTATTAGCCTTGGATGTTTAGTTTATTGGATTAGAGTTATTAAGACAAGATATAGTACAAACATTGAATAATACATCATTTTTATTAATGTTCGGTCAAATGTACATTTACTATCTACGAGTTTTAGGGCATAAAACCCAACAAACTCCCACTTGAACTAAAACTCAAGTTACAGGGAAAGTATATACAGTATAATCCAAAGCTGGAAATGGTACATGTGTGTTGTACATTACTTGAAAAGTAAATATAAAAAATACAATAAACTAGGGCATCCTTACACCCATTACACATCTCCCACTTGCCCTAGATTACGCTATATACATGTCTCGCAGACCTAGACTTTCTAGATGACCCTCTAACACTTTAGCCGAGAGGGCCTTCGTAAACGGATCAACAATGTTGAGCTCGGAAGCGATCTTGGTCACGACCACATCTCCTCTTTGCACAATCTCTCGAATCAGATGATACTTCCTCTCTATGTGTTTACCTCGTTTGTGGCTGCGAAGTTCCTTTGAATTGGCTACAGCCCCACTGTTGTCACAGTATAATGTAATGGGCAAGTTCATATTTGGAACAACTTCCAAATCTGTCAAGAACTTCCTTAGCCAGACAGCTTTCTTAGCTGCTTCACAAGCAGCTACATACTCAGCCTCCATCGTGGAGTCTGCTATGCATCCTTGCTTTATACTTCTCATAACTACAACTCCCCCATTAAGGGTGAACACTGACCCCGACGTAGATTTCCTAGAATCATTGTCAGATTGAAAATCAGAGTCAGTGTATCCCATGAGAACTAACTCTTTAGCCCCAAACACCAGCATGTAATCCCTCGTTCTCCTAAGATACTTGAGGATTCCTTTAACGGCGGTCCAGTGGTCTAACCCTGGATTTGATTGATATCTGCTGACAATCCCTACAGCATAACAAATGTCAGGCCTTGTGCATACCATGGCATAAATTAAGCTACCCACTGCAGAGGCGTAGGGAATCCGTCTCATGTCCTCAACCTCTTGAGGTGTCTTAGGAGACTGTTCCTTAGACAAGTGAACCCCATGCCTAAAAGGCAATAAGCCCCTCTTGGAGTTCTACATCGAATATCGAGCCAACATCTTGTCGATATACGTTGCATGAGACAGAGCTAGTATTTTGTTCTTTCAATCCCGGATAATCTGGATGTCAAGAACATACTGGGCCTCACCCAAATCTTTCATTTGGAATTGAACTGCGAGCCATTCTTTTACGTCAGACAGATATCCTACATCATTCCCAATGAGTAGGATGTCGTCAACATAAAGTACGAGGAAAGCTACTTTATTTTTGTTGATCTTCTTGTATACACAAGGCTCATCAACATTCTGGTCAAAGCCAATAGATTTGATTGGAGTATCAAATCTAATATTCCAAGATCGGGAGGCCTGTTTCAACCCATAAATAGATTGATTCAGTTTACAAACCTTTTGCTCCTGGCCTTGGATTATGAACCCTTCGGGTTGAGACATAAAAATGCTCTCGTCAAGATTGCCATTCAAAAAAACTGTCTTGACATCCATTTGCCATATTTCATAGTCATAAAATGTGGCAATGGATAAGAGAATTCTTATGGACTTAAGCATAGCAACTGGAGAAAAGGTTTCTTCATAGTCCACCCCTTTTCGTTGGGTATAACCCTTTGCTACAAGTCTTGCTTTGAAAGTCTGTACTTTCCCAGCAGCATCTCTTTTCCTCTTATAGATCCATTTACACCCAATGGGTTTGACCCCTTCAGGTGGATCTACAAGTTCCCAAACTTGATTGAAGTACATAGACTCCATCTCAAGGTCCATGGCTTTGGCCCACTCGTCCTTATCTACGTCATTCATTTCCTGACGATAAGACAATGGATCTTCTACGTCGTCATCAGGTATGACTACTTGTGTTTCTGTTAAACCCAAGTAGAGGTTAGGTTGTATCACAACCCTCCCACTGCGTCGAAGCTCTCCCACCACGTGAGGAGGACTAGATTGACGAGAAGAAATCGATTCTCCAACAACTCTTGCTGAAGGTCCAGGTTCATCAACAACCCTTGTTGATACTTCTGTAGCTTCTCCTAATACTACCTTACTTTGTGGTTTATGATCTCGAATCTGGTCTTCCTCCAAGAAAGTTGCATTTGTCGATACAAATACTTTATTATCTTGAGGGTCGTAGAAAAGACCACCTCTCGTTTCTTTCGGGTACCCAACAAATTGGCATATTCTTGTACGTGATTCCAATTTCTTAGGATTTGTCACTAACACATGTGCAGGACAACCCCAGATACAGAAGTAACGCAAACTAGGTTTACGTCCCCTCCATAACTCAAAAGGAGTTTCAGAAACACATTTTGAGGGAACACTGTTAAGAATATGTACTGCAGTCTCTACTGCATACCCCCAAAACGAGCAAGGCAATTGAGCATAGCTCATCATAGATCGAACCATATCTAACAAGGTTCTATTTCTCCTTTCTGATACACCATTCTGCTGAGGTGTACCAGGTGTTGAGAGTTGTGATTGGATTCCACGTTCTATCATATAGTCCTGGAATCTTTGATCCAAATACTCTCCACCTCGATCTGATCGAAACATCTTAATTTTTTTACCTAACAGGTTTTTTACCTCAGCCTTAAACTCTTTGAACTTTTCAAGAGCCTCGAACTTATGGCCCATCAGGTATGAGTAACCGTATCGTGAATAATCATCTATAAAAGAGATGAAATATTCAAAACCACCTCGAGCCTTTACATTCATTGGACCACAAAGATCCGAATGTATCAGTTCAAGTGGTTCTTTGGCCCTGTAACCTTTTCCAGTAAAAAGCCTCTTGGTCATTTTACCCTCGAGACACGATTCACAGGGTGGTAAAGATGTATCTTCTACATCAGTTAGAAGTCCATTTTTAACCAAACGATCGATCCGATCGATGTTAATATGACCAAGACGAAGGTGCCAAAGATACTTGTTGTTACTTAAAGGAGAAACGTTTTGCCTTTTGTTTTGCGTTTCGGTCGTTTTAAACATTTCATGACTTAAAATAGCCTTAGCATCAGTTGGTCTTAACACAAATAAATTATTCTCACACTTAGCTGAACAAATGTAAATTCCATCCCTTGAAATTAAAGCTTAATTAAGCAAGAACGAAATTGAATAACATTGTTCAAGTAAAGCTGAAACAGAAATAAGGTTCCTTTTAATTATAGGAACCAAGTACAAGTTCTCTAAAATCAAAAACCTATTTCGAAAGAATAATTTTGCAGCTCCCACTGCACGAGCTGAAACAACGTCTCCTGTTCCAACCTTGAGCGTCATTTCACCATCTGCCAACTGTTGGAAATTATTTCTCTGAAAAGAAGAGCAAACATGATTAGTGGCTCCTGAATCCAGTATCCAGGCAAACTCATCATGTTCTACGAGACAAGTCTCTAATACAAGTAAATCGAATTTACCTTTTTTTTCTCTTCTCTTCTCAGCAAGGTAACGGGGACAGTTCCGCTTCTAATGACCATCTGTGTTGTAGTGGAAGCACCTGCCTTTGTCGGCCACGACCTTGGCCTTTCCCTTCCCTTGCACAGCCTGTGCAGGAGCCTTCCCCTTGTGTCCCTTCCTCTTCTGTATTTTCTTCGATGAAGAAGCCTGGGGTACAGATTTAGTCCCTGAGGATGAACCCTTCAGGAACTTCTTTTTGGAATGGGCCACATTGGCCTCTCCTTTAACCACATTTTTGCCCTTGCTTTTCTGCAAGGACTCATAAATCTGTAACTCCGAGAGGAGGGTAGTCAGGTTGAACTGAATCTTATTCATGCTCGCGTTTGTCCTAAAAGATAGATAGCTCGCTGAAAGCGAGTGAAGGATGAACACAACCTGACTGTTCTGGCAGACGACCCCGCCATTTGTCTCAGCTATATTGAATTGGTTAATCATGTCCAGGACGTGTTCTCGAACAGATTGACCTTCCTGCATCTTGGCATTGAAGACATTCTTCAAGGCGTCGAGGTGTAGCTGGTAGGACAGAAGTCCAAACATCTCCTGCAATGAATTCATAATCTCCCTGGTAGTTTCCACGTTTTCATAACGCTTGGCCAATACTTAAGATAAGCTGACCAGTATGTAGACTTTGACCTTTTCGTTGGCCTTAGTCCAGCGTTCATAGGCGTCTTTTACTGCCTGAGCGGCAGTGCGAGGGGGAACGGGAGGACATTCCTCCGTTAAGACGAACCTTAAATCCTCAACCACGAGTATGGTATTTAAGTTTGATTTCCATTGAGTAAACTTTTTGCCAGTAAGTTGTTCATTTTTAAGCAAGGAAATTATGGAGGAAGACATTGCTGAAAAAACAAACAAGTGACCGTATTAGTTATCTTTGCCTTAACCCATCACACAAGCAATACAAACAATTGCATACATCCAATCAATTTTGCAAACAAACAATCAAAGAACCCTAATAAAACTATGATTGTGTTTCGCAACGAAGCTTTAGAGGTTTAGAAGAACAGCCACCGAAGGGTGATCAGTTGTTCCTCCTCTAAAATGAGACTCTTCTCAATCAATTTCTAATACCAGAATAACTCATATTCCATTAGATATTAACCACCGTTGTTCGGTCAAGGATTTGTTAACAATTAACTCCTCCCCGTAAGTGTAACCCTCCCACTTTCAGATCTCAGAGGCTCGGACCAACAGGCTACCGTTAGGAAAGACAACTATTGGTAATTAGCCTAAACGATCCTATCCTATTCAGGAGATCACGGTGTTCCGAATCCTATGATCAGGCCCTCCGAAGGGATGGTTGCGCCGAGACAACACGTAGGCGGATCATAGGAATCTCACGTTGTGACCTAGGGGTGGAGACCGAAGGATACGTTGACACGCGTCATGTTCCCACTTACTATAGTCACTTTCCCCCTTCACCTTGGTTTTGACCCATCCAAACACTCTTCGAAGGGAGGCCGCGCTAAAACGACACAAAGCCGAGCATGGATCTCATGGTGTGAACATCACAGGGACGTAGGAACAAAACTCAATTTAAATTAAGTTTTGTAATTTTCCTCCCACTAAAGTAACCTATCGGGTATTTTAGGGTTTGATTAAACCTAGATAAATCCGGCTAAGTCATTTATCTAAGTCTAGTCCTATTATAACTATTATAATAAGTCCTAATGTCTAGGTGTATTAAACAAATTTAATTTACCTAGCGACATTATTCTAACATTAACCAGTGATTAATTCAACTCCGGTGTTCCAGATCAGTTCCCAGGTAGGAGGTGTTTCGTATACCGTCAACTTAAATACCTCCAATCCTTAGACAGAACTTCACTGGTAGAGTTCCCTTAGAATATTTGTCCTACTTAGTTCATTAAAACTATTTTAAAACTAAGTACGAATTTCTAATCCTATTAGAAAATGATCTTAGGTCTAATTAATTTTAACTCATTAAAATTATTTCATTTTAAACCTAAGATCCTATGTGAGCATGCATATCTTGATTATAGATTGACGGTTTCTAATCATAAATTTTAAACTATTTCAAAATTTTAATGATTAGCCCTATAATCATGCATACTATAGTTTAAATCAATTAGCAATCATATTCTAATTAATAAAATTTAAACTATATAACTTTGCATTGCATGAAATTAATATAACTCTTATATTAACCTATGGATGTATCATGCTCAATGCAACTTGATTTCCATTTTTAATAAATAAACAATTTTATTATTGCCAAAAATGGTAAATCACATTAGCATGCTGCAATCAATTTATTTTTAATATAACTCTTATATTAAAACTATGTAATTGCATGCATCATACTTTTCCATTTTCATGAATTTAATATAACTCAACTATATATTAAATTAATCATGAGAATCCATGCATTATCAACCAAATATTATAATCATATTATAACAAACATAATGCATGAGCATGCTTTTTAACCTAAGGTCGGATTAATATTTAAATGACATCCATAGAGCATTTAAATAGCGAATAAACCGGTTTAATTGGCCCCTAGGATAATTAAAGCAAAAATTACATTAATTAAAGCTTTAAAACTATCCTATTACATCATATACAGCTCCATAATTGGTCTAGAATCCACGAACCGACCCGAACCACTTCGAATCGGCCTTGAAAATCTCGAACCGCCCATGAACCGGGTTGAACCGGACCAAACCGGTCTTAGCTCAACCCTAACCACACGAACTAAACCACCCATTAGGGTTTCACCACACGATTTCACGTAAAACAACCGCCAAACTAAATCGCACGAACTAAACCAACCATGTTGTAGGCTTAGCGTCCCGACGCTGGCGTGATTTTAACCGTTCGCTGGGTGAAATCGCGACAGCGTCGAGATGCTGTAGGCTTAGCGTCCCGACGCTGGAGCTCGATTCTGGGAAAAAAACAACGGCTGAATAGTTCCAATTGGCCTCGATTTATACCGCGTTCTTCACCGATCTTCAACCTATTCTAGACTCGGACTGTACAGACTCGATTTCATGAACTAATGCCCAAAAACACAAGGGCCTTTACAAATGATCGCATCAAGAACTCATAAAATCTATGGCCAATTTAAACCCAAACAGTTTATCGCAAAATTAATACATACATTATGCAAATCCCACCTTACAGCCAATCGCAAATCCCAAATCAACATTTAAAACACAATATGGCTCTGATACCAATTGCAGGGATTAAAGCCCTAGCGCAGCGGAAACGATCAAAGAACTTTGTCGGTTTAAATGTCGATTGGGAAACCAATACGACAGAAAAAAGAAACAATTTACAGCAAGGAAAAATAAACATAAATCATGCTGTAAAAGCTTATAAAACATGTTGGAAAAATATGCAGAAACTCTAGATTTGGACCCTATCAATCCTAGTTCAAGAATGACTTACCCTTGTAGAAATTCTTCAACGTTTCGCCTATTTCCCTTCATGTTTTCAGAAAAAACAGCACCAAAAGGATCTTGATCTTGCTGCAAAAACCTAACGAACACCACCACCAAAAGTTCACCGGTATTCTCTTGAAGGTTGAACGCAAGGGGCTTGTGGGAGCACAATCTCTAAGGATTTCTCTGGAAAAAATTTTGTATTCACAGAGAGAGAGCAAAAAACGAGAGAGAGAGGGCGAGAGAGAGGGAGAGAGGCGTGAGAGTGGGGATGATTCAAACTGAATAAATGACTCCTTCACTTAACCTATCTATCAGGAGAAGGCCACCTCACACATAACATCAGGTAACTGATTAATCAGTTACATGAAATTTTTAATTGATTATAAATTTAAAATTCAAAATTTTAAATTATAATTAATTAAATTTTAATTAATAAATATTAATTAAAATAACATTAATTTAAATCTCATTTAAATTAATATCCCTCTTAACCTATAGTTCAATTAAATCAAATTTAATTAAACTAAATCAATTAATTAATTCAAAAATTAATTAATTTAAAAATAATAAAATTGAACATCATATATTCAATTATTATTATTATCTCTCATAAAACTATAGTATTAATATACATCTAATGCACATTAATTATAACTTATAGTTTTAATATGAATCGAATTCATATTTTAGTTTAATATTCAAACCCCTTCGAATATTTAATTCAACATTAGAAATTTACCTCAACGCCCTTATAGAGCTACCGATGGGACCTGATGGACCTACAGATCAGAAGCTCCAACAATATGAGATTAGTTGGCTAAACTCATTAACCAAGTTAGTCAATATTCGTTAACTGTGGTTCACTCCACTAAAGAACCACAACAGCACTCTTCTCACTGCAGATATATTTCTGTGTCCACGGATATCGACCATCAACAGCAAGTCAGCCCTTCACGCGTGTTCGTAACCCAACTAGGTCAAATTACCGTTTTACCCCTGGGCTACCTTTTGGTCCTTAAGTACTAGTGCTCCTCTAATGAACAACCTGTTTGTGGTCCAACCAACAAACAGAAATCCCTCTCGTGCCATAAAGAGGGTAGGGCCCTTTGTTCAAGACCCGGAGACACAACTTAAGGGAACACACCTCTACTTACCCTAATATCGGGAATGAGTGAATTCCATCTTGTAAGACTACGTTCCCAGCTCCCCACTCGGTCTTGTCCCCAAAATGGTAGGCTTATTGAGTCGGCGAATAGGCCACTCTCACCCGTACAAATCAAAGGAGAATCCCTCATGGACAGGAGTCCATAATCCACTCAAGACAAGGTCAAGTTGCCTAGGTCATCCTTGTGAAATAGAAAGGAGCTAACTAATGGTGTTATAGTTAGTGGTAAACTATTCCGCGGTCCGGTCTTTGTGCAAACTCATTGCACATGATACCCCCACTCGCATGTCAACTACATGAACGCGTTGGATCACTACGTTTGTATCAATATACAAAGCGGGTCGTATACATAGTGTCACCAGGACAAGGTATGTCCCTACATACTAGTTCAAGCATCATTCTATTAGCCTTGGATGTTTAGTTTCTTGGATTAGGGTTATTAAGACAAGATATAATACAAACATTGAATAATACATCATTTTTATTAATGTTTGGTCAAATGTACATTTACTATCTACGAGTTTTAGGGCATAAAACCCAACAGTGTGGACGCCACAGAAGCTAATCAGATTATGAAGGAAATCCATGACGGAATTTGTGGTACCCATGCAAATGGACATATGATGGCTATACAAGTTTTGAGAGCTTGTTATTATTGGCTGACTATGGAAAAAGACTGCATCAAGTATGCAAGAGAATGCTGTCAAATTTATGCAGACAAGACTCATGCTTCTTCATCTAAGTTACACATTTTAACTGCATCTTGGTCGTTCTCTATGTGGGGAATGGATGTGATTGGACCCATTGATCCTAAAGATTAAAATGGACATCGGTTTATCTTGGTGGCCATAGATTACTTTACCAAATGTGTATAGGCAGTCTATTATCGTGATGTGACAAAATGGGTCGTGATCAAATTCATCAACAAGGAGATCACTTGTCGATACGGCCTCCTTGGGACCATAATATCAGATAACGCTAGAAACTAGAATAATAAGATGATGAGTGAGCTATGTGAGCAATTCAAGATTAAAAATCTCAATTCCACCCCCTGCAGACTGAAAATGAATGGTGTCGTTGAGGTTGCAAACAAAAAGACAAAAGGAATTGTTGAAAAGATGTCTGTAACGTACAAAGATTGACATGAAATGGTTCCCTTTGCTCTACACGCCTATCGCACGTCAGTTCGTACATCAATTGGGGCAACGCCTTTTTCCTTTGTATATGGTATGGAGGTTGTCCTCCCAATTGAAGTGGAAATTCCATCACTGAGAGTTCCTATGGAAGCTAGATTGGAAGAGGTTGAATGGGTCCAGAATCGCTAAGAACAGCTCAATTTCGTTGAAGAGAAGAGATTAACACCATTGAGTAGAGGTCAACTTTACCAAAGAAGGATGATGAGAGCATAAGATAAGAAAGTTCGCCCAAGAAGATTCAGAGAGGGAGATCTTGTGCTGAAAAGGATCCTTCCGTTTCAAAAGGATCATCTAGGAAAATGGACTCCAAATTATTAAGGACCGTTTGTGGTGAATAAGGCTTTCTCTGGAGGAGCATTAATCTTAACCAATATGGATGGCTATGAATTATCAAGCCCAGTCAATTCAGACTATGTTTGGAAGTATTATGCATAGATCGTCTGACTTTCTGTCCTAAGAAGGCTAAACAAAGTTGTAGAGCATTCAATAAGTGTTTTGGAAAGTTTCATTTCAGTCTTAGTATTTTGTTTTAAAAGTTGTTTTATCCCTCACCATCTCCACCCCTCAATTTGGAGATGTTTTCTATACTGTACTTTCTTGATTAATAAAGGATTTGTTTCCTCCATTTTGACAAGTATAGTTGTTATTTTTACGTCAATCACAAATGCAAATTAGGCATGTTACATCTCAAGTTCGGGTATTTCATTGTCCAACCTCTCTGCTCTCTTTCAAAAAAGAAAAAAGAAAAAAGAAAAGAAAAAGAAAAAAAGAAAAAGAAAGAAAATAGATGCTTTCACTATAATCGTTGAGGAAAATTGGTCAATTATGGACTATTTTACCCTTCTCCTAAGAAGTATGTTTGTTATTATCAACTATACTATCAATCAACTGCAATCTTTATTTTGATTGTCGTTCATGTGCAAAGTTTCATATTACCATTTCTCTACAGACAATGTTCCAATTATCACAATGGGGCAAAACACCCCTCTTGAGGTAAGAATCCGAAATGAACTACTATAAAACCTTGAGCCCAACCCACCACACGTGATTTTTGTGGTAAGCCAACTTGAATTACTGATTCACCATCAAACCCTTTGCTAAACTCATCACGTATGCCTGCGGTGAATCACCATATTTGTTTACCCCACCTGAGAGTCTTTTGTTAAGCTTATCACATCTAATTATGTGACAAACATTCAACACTACCCACCCAATGTTACAAAGAGAGCTTCGATGGTAAGGAAATAGAGATAGGATTCTTACGATTTACTGCTTCATTCTTTGAGTATTCCTATATTTCAACTTTTTTTTTAATTCCACTCTTCCTACCATTTCTATCTTTTTGTCTTCTCTCCTTTTATTAGAAGGTGACTCCAAGACTAAGGACGATAATCTTGAGAATTTGGACTTCGTTAACTTGAGAAACTGTCTCAAAGTCCCAAATTTTTTCTATTAGTTTTGCTTGAGAAATAACTCTATCATGGTACCATGGAATGTTGACAAAGAAACAACATGGAGTGATTATTGATATCGCGAAGGATGGCTTACAGGTGATTGATCTTCTATATGTGATTGCATTATATTCTACCAAACATGAAAAATATATATTTGGCCTTAAAAAAGAAAGTTATGAAAAAAGAAAAGAAAAAGAAAAGAAGAAATGGACAAAGAAAATGGAAAAAGAAAGAAAAAAAGAAAAGGAAATGTGCAAGGCCAAGATAATTATTAAAATGCATGATTTGGGGTAATCAATGTAGATCAAGAGGTCGCACCTCCAAATGATTTGAAGATTTTCTTTGTCAATCATCATTTGGAACAAGAATCTTTGTTGCTACACTGGGGCAAAGCCATCATTATTAAATTGTGACAATGGCCTTCACCACTATACAATAGCAAAGTCATTTCACCATTTGTGTAAGCTGTTTTAAACTGAGGCAAATGCCAAGTTAAGAGAATCACACTCCTCTTACGAAGAATCTTTCAATCTCGAGTAGTTCTCAACATTCAAGAATAGAAAGCTGAATCACATTTTCATAGAAGAATCACATTCAAGGAAAGGGCGATTACAGTAATAAGGGTTTTTCATCAAAGATTTCGAGCTGACTTAAAGAAAGAACGGGATATATAAGATGATCTCTTCATAAAGCTACTCCTTGCTCTCATAGTGGTTGTCCAAAGAAATGGGGTCACCTTAGCACATATGTTCCTTTGAATTATATTCTAATTATGTGAATGTTCAAAATTATGTTCAATCTCTTGTTGTTTAAGAGATTCTTTATAAAGACATTTGTGATCCATGTTTGCCTTCTTCATTCCTTTTTCTTTGAAAAAGAAACTTGGTTTCTTTCTTGGTTCGACTATCATCCTCATTTGTCTCTATGCCAAATTCATCTTCTTGTATCCAACCTTCTTGTCCCCTACAAGGCTAAGGTTATGAAGCAGTTTAATCAAGTAAGATGTTTAACGCTATGAATTACCATTGATAGTTCTCTAAACTAGCACATGAGACACTTCTAAAAAACCCATCATACTCTATATGATTGACATATATGTTTCCTTTCAGAATGAGCAATCTCGGATTAACATACATGATCTCTTTCAGGTTGGACAAAGTTGATTGACACATACAATCTCTTTCAAGTGTGAAAGCATAGAAAAATAAAAAAGAAAAGAAAAAGAAAATAGAAAACAAAAAAAGAAAGAGAGGCAATCAAGATCCAAGGATGTCTACTATTATATACTTTGGAAGATTCCCTGACTGATAAATCTTTATTTCCTCTCATTAGACTCATGGGTAGCTTAATGCCTTTATTGTCAATGCAATATCAATTGAAAGTGTTCGATGTCTGCGACATCTAAAGCAATGACGTTTATTCAATAGATTTTGATAGAAGAGAATCTGAAGTGCAGACGGTTTGGTGGGAAAAACATTGAAAAATTCCACTCACAAGACGACTTGCTATGAGACGTTCGAAAGTCTTTAAACCAAGACCTCAAACTTTTTTGGTTCATCGTCCGCGAAGCAGCCTGATTCACTTCGTGTATGTCTCAATCTATAAAGGTGGAACACAAGAAATGAGCAATTTTATAGTTCTGGCTTTCAAAACTCGCTAATTTTGAAGTTTGTTTTTTTGAAACTTGTGCCCTGTACATTTTCGTGTTGCATAAATTTGCATCTCATGCATTTTAAACATACTCCACATTTTGAAATTTTGTAACTCTAAAGTAAAATGTCTAAGCAAATTTGGCTAATTTTGTATGATTCACTTCTTGGTGGGTTATATCGAACCTGCTAGTTAGTAGAGGTCGAAGCCTGGTTGGAGTCAAGTCCATTTCCTGTTTTATTTGGTTGGTTAAATCGAACACTACTAGTTAGTAGAGGTCGAAGCCTGGTTGGAGTCAGGTCCATTTCCTATTTTATTTTGTTGGTTAAGTCAAACCCTGGTAGTTAGTAGAGGTCGAAGCCTGGTTGGAATGAAGTTCATTTCCTGTTTTATTTGGTATGTTAAACCGAACCCTGCTAATGAGTAGAGATCGAAGCCTGGTCGGAGTTAGGTCCATTTCCTGTTTTATTTGGTTGGTTAAATCAAACTCTGCTAGTTAGTAGAGGTCGAAGACTGTTTGGAGTGAGGTCCATTTCCTGTTTTATTTGGTTGGTTAAATCGAATCCTGCTAGTTGGTAGAGGTCGAAGCCTTGATGGAGTCAGGTCCATTTCCTTTTTTATTTGGTATGTTAAATCGAACTCTGCTAGTTAGTATAGGTCGAAGCCTGGATGGACTCAGGTCCATTTCCTATTTTATTTGGTTGGTTAAATTGAACCCTGCTGGTTAGTAGAGGTCGAAGACTGGATGGAGTCAGGTTCATTTCCTGTTTTATTTGGTTGGTTAGATCGAACCTTGCTAGTCAGTAGAGGTTGAAGCCTGATCAAAATCAGGTCCATTTCCTGTTTCACTTGGTGGGTTATCAAACTTTGCTCGTTAGTAGAGGTCGAAACATAGTCAGAGTCAAGTTTATTTCCTTTCTACTTGGTTAGGCATGAAACCACATTTCTTTTATTAACAATCTTCGCCTCTCCAATACTTTCTTTCTTTCCTTTTTTCTACCGTCTCAATCCTTCAAGGATCCACAAAGGGGGGCCAATTGTAGACATCTTATTTAGTGCAACTCGATTTTAACTAAAGTTTATGATTTCTCCAAATTTAATTTGGAGAAATTTAATATAGAATTTGAGGCCTTGACTGGAATGTACTTTATAGTAATGTAATTCATTATTTTTTTTAATTTATTGTTTTTATTATTATTATTTATTTAAGTTTTGTTTCTTTTTTTCCATTTTATTTTATTTTATTTTATTCTTCTTTGTTTTATTTATTTATTTTTTGTTTTTATTAATTTATTTTTTATTTTTTATTTGTTTTATTTTATTTTATATTTTCATTTTATCATCATTATTATTATTTTATTTTTATTTTTATTTTTATTTTTCCTTTTTTTCTCTCATCTTCTTCCCACGTTTCTTCTTCCCCCACTTGTTCATTTCCCTATTATAAAGTCATTTCCATGGCTTTCTCCACCATTTTCTCACTCATTTTCTTCCCCAAATTAGTGAAGTCTTCAAGTATAAAAGAGGGGAGATAGAGGATGAAAGGACAACAACAAGAGGAAAGAGAAAGAGTTAGATTGAGTTTGAGAGTGTAGAAATTAGGAGAAAGAATTAGAGAGAGAAAGTGAAGAAATTGTAGAGAGAGAGAGTGAATTTGAAAGGGAAAAGTAGAGTTTTGAGAAGGATTTTAAAAAACCCAAGCTTCCGCCACGACAGCCACCACCGTGCTACCGTCGAAGTCACCCTCGCCGCTGCACTTGAAAGCCCATTGCCGCTGCCACTGTGCCGCCGTCGAAGTCACCCTCGCCGCCGTAGTTGAAAGCCCACTGCCGCGTCTCAAACTCACCACCGCATCAAAGCTACCCGCCGCCACGTCAAAGACCCGTTGCCGTGTTAAATATCTGCCGCCACCGTCAAAGGTAACGGCCGCCACTCATATTTGTAAATCTGTAGAGCAAAAAAACAAGAAAAAAAGAAGGGAGATGGATGCCAAGTCGTGGAGAAGAAGATGAAAGGGGAGTATTTAATAGGTGTGGGCTCCATCTCTTTAAAAAGGGTGAAAAGAGAGCATTAAAAGGGGTGGGCACACCACTTTAAATCTATTTATTTGATGATTGACTTTTTGTCTTTCTCCTCCTTTTAAACCACGTTTTCTTTATTTCTTTATTTATTTATTATTATTTTTTTACATTTCTACTAAAAATAATTAAAACATAAGTCATTCTTATGTCAATTCATTTTTTTTCATCCAAAAACATTCTTATGTGTATATCCATGCATTTGTTTTTCTTTTCTTCCTTTCTTTTATGTTTATCATTTTTTTATTCCCTTTTGACTCTTTTGTTTCATTTTGATTTTGCAATTTCCAATAAAAATCTCATCCTAATTAATTGGCTTGTTTTGAAATTAACTTCAATTTACTCTAAAATTAATTTCTTATTCTATTTTTTTTCGAAATTGAATTTCACTTCATAAAGCCAATTGAATTTGATTTGAAAATTTGAATTGGAGGTCAATTTTGTCTTGGTTTTAAATTAAGCTTTCAAAAGCTTTCAAAATATTTAATCATATTCTTCCTTATCAAATGGTTTTACCACTTGTAATTGTTGATTTACATTTTGTCGTTAAAGGGTAACTTAACAAATATGAGACAAAATAATTCATGTAGAGCCTATGACGAAGTTGAAATAATTTTCAAATTCTTGATGTGGAGGATTTATTTTAATTAAGAAAATTTTACATGATAATAAAGTCATGGGTTAACCCCACTCACAAATTTAAATCCTTACTTTATTTAAAGATAAGGTGAAATTAGTGAGACATTTAATTTTCAATTTTCATTTTTTTTCAAATTTTATTTGTTTATTCTTGTTAAGACATGAACCTTTGATTAATGAATTTTAGTAATAAAATAAAATGTTTTCAAACGGGTGTTGTAGGGTGCAAATACCTTCCCTACACACAGCTGACCCCGAACCTAATTTTGGTTTCTTCAACCAGTCTATTTTTTTTAAAATGGGTGACCAATCACACCCCATGATGATTGGTGGCTACTCCAAACCTTTAGCCTCAAAAGAGACCCTTAGGAAAGGACGTTGGCCGCTCCGCGTCGCGATGACGTTGCTGAAGGAGATGAAAGCCCCTCTGCAGCGGAAGCGCATCGATTGAACCTTACGCCGTATATTAATTAACATTAAAATACCGTTACGAAAAACTCAAATAAACCTTAAACATACTTTAAAATTGCTGGAAAATTTGTATAAATAAATCTAAATTTATTTTCATGCTTTTCTAAAGAAAAGGGAAAGAACCGTTACAAACCTTCGTTGTAGACTTGACCGTTCTTCGCCAACGACGCTCCAACGAACGAAAACGCAGCGATTCCTTCTTTAAAGATACAATAACCACAGAGGTTACACCGGTATGTCTCTAAGTCTAGGAGGCAAAAGACTTGTGGGAGTCTTTCTCTAAGAGGGAGACTAGAGAGAATTCTAGGTCTTGTCTTGTGATTCTAAGAGCAAGAGGAGAGTACTGAACCAATTAGGTCTAGTGTTCTATTTATAGAAGAGAGGCCATGAATAAAATATTCAATTAAATCAATCTTTTCCAAAATTGATTCAATCTTATTCCTTATTTAATCAATCAATTCCATAATTCATTAATCTTTTCCACAAAGGACTAATTACTTCCATAAGTTATTAGATCATTTCCATAAATGATTAATCACTTCCTTAAGTGATTAATTATTTCCATAATTGATTAATTCCCGGTTAATGAATTCTTTAATTAATTAACCACCAATTAAATTTCACATATTTAATTTCCGGCCTTGAATTAATTAATTTTCCCAAATAGATTTTAGGCCTTAAAATTAATTAATTCATTATTTGAACTCTTCCAAACTCCCATAAATTTAATGTGACTCAATTTTATATTAATATTTGAATTTTTTCAAATATTAATTTCTCTCATAATAATATATCAATATATATTATATTGTTTCCCTTAGTAAATTGAACATTTTCAATTTACATTTATTACTTAGTTGCCTCAAATTACTTCATGAGCTACCAGTGGTACCTAATGGACATGCAGATCAGAAGCTCCAACGATGTGAGATTAATTGGTCAAACTCATTAACCACATTAATCAATATTTGTTAACTGTGTGTACATTCCACTATAGACTCACAGTTGCACTTTTCTCACTGCAGACATATTTCCTGTGTCCACGGATCTAGACCAATATCGACTAGTTAGTCCTTCACAAGTGTCCGTAACACCAGCTGGGTCAAATTACCACTTTACCCCTGGGTTACTTCTATATCCTTAAGTACCAGTTCTCCTCTAATGAACAACCTGTTTGTGGTCCAACCATCAAACAGAAAACCCTCTCGTGCCATTGAGAGGGTAGGGCCCTTTGTTCAAGACTCGGAGTAACCACTTAAGGAAACGCTCATCTGCTTCCCTAAAGTCGGGAATGAGTGAATTTCATCTTGTACGATTATGTTTCCAGCTCCCCATTCGGTCTTGTCCCCAAAATGGTAGGCTTATTGAGTCGGCGTATTGGCCACTCTCACCCATGCAAATCAAAGGACAATCTCTCATGAGTAGGAGTCCATAATCAACTCAGGATTAAGACTAAGTTGTCTAGGTCGTCCTGGTGAAATAGTAAACCAACTAGTTAACGGTGTTATAACCAGTGGTTACTAGTTTGCGGTCTGGTCTTATGCAAACTCATTGCATAGGATACCCCCACTCACATGTCTCCTACACGAACGCATTGGATCATAGCGTTTGTATCAAATACAAAGTGGGTCGTATCCATAGTGTCGCAAGGATAAGGCACCCAGTCTTATCCATATACTATAGACCCTTTAGGCTGTTTCTTGAACAATGATCCCATATGTCGCTACATATAGTTCAAGACTCATATTACAGCCTAGGATGTCTAGTTTATTGGATTAGGGTTATTTTTGGGAAAGACAAATATAAAATAACTAATAAAATTTAATGGAAAAATTTATCGATATTATTTCATTGATATCCGGTCAACGGTTACATTCACTATTTACGAGGTTTAGGGCATAAAACCCAACAGTTGCGACAGCTTGGCGACTCCGCTGGAGGCTTTTCTTAAGAGGGTCAAAGTTGTTTTCATTTTTTTTTATTATTTGATTCGCTTTTTCATTTATTTATTTATTGTGTGGTCCATCTTATTTTCTACAGAGTTATTGTTAGAGTTTAAAGCTTACGCGATAATGAAAAAATCCAGAAAATCATTGAAAAGGAAAAAGACGAAACACACAGAAATTCCAAGAGAAAAATACATTGAATTGAATTCAACTATTGAAGAGACAGCTACATATATATTGCTAGATAGATATGAAAAAACTCTTGGAAAATAATCACAAACCCTAACCCTAGATCACGAAATCTTACCTCCAGGAGCCATCACGAAAATTACATAAGAGAGAATGAGATTTCTAGAAGACCAACATTGTAGAACCTCTACATATAACCTTATTAATCTGAAGAAGAGAAAATGGATTGTGTAACGACAAGATCCTTTGAAAAAGAAAAAAAAAAGAGAAATGGGAGTGGGTTTAATTGCCCGGTCAAAGGGGGAGTGGGGGGAAACTTTCCCCCCAATTTTTCGGTTAAAGTGGCTGTTTAAAAAAAAAACAAACAAATCTTAAGCTTTCTCTCTCTCCCACTCACGACTTTTTCCCTCTCTTCATCTCTCTCTCTCTCGCTCCCTCTCAGCCTCGTCGTCCTCCGCTCGTGCCGCCGCCTACAGCTCACCGTCGACGCCGCCGCCGCACTCCACCGCCCGTCATCGCACCGCGAGCCGCCGCCGGTATTGTTCTCTTTCTCTCCCTCTCTTCATCTCTCTCTCTCTCAATTTCTCTCTCTCTCTCTCTCTCTCTCTCTCTCTTTCTCTCTCTCACTCGGCTCCCTCTCTTTCTCCTCACCACAGTCGCCGTCGAACTCCACACACCACTGACTTCGCGCCGCCGCCGTTCGCCGTCGCAACCCCGTTGTCGCGAGTCGTCGACTCATCGCCGCCACACACGAGCTGTCGTCGATCTGCAAGTCGTCGCCGCCATGGTGCAAGTTGCTGCAGCCACCACGAGCCGTTGTCGTCGCCTTACAGATCTGTTCGTCGTCGTCGTTCAAAATTTTTCAGCCTCTTTGAGCGAGTTCGTCATTGGGTAAGTGAATTAAGTCAAGCTTTGGAATGATTTATGTGTGTTAGATGAATACCCATTGATTTTGGCTATTGAATTGAAGATGCCCATTACGTTTGATGATTAAATTGTTGGATTTAGGTGGATTTGAGAGCCCAGACAGCAAGCTAAGTTTCTGCTTTGGTTGCTTGAAGTCTTGGAATTTAAAGGAAAATTGGTTAAAAGTCGATCAAGGATTTGTTGGGCTAAGGTAAGTAGTTTTTTTTTTTTTTGGTTTTTTTTGGTTTATGGACATGCAGATCAGAAGCTCCAACGATGTGAGATTAATTGGTCAAACTCATTAACCACATTAATCAATATTCGTTAACTGTGTGTACATTCCACTATAGACTCACAGTTGCACTCTTCTCACTGCAAACATATTTTCTGTGTCCACGGATCTAGACCTATATCGACTAGTTAGTCCTTCACGAGTGTCTGTAACACCAGCTGGGTCAAATTACCGTTTTATCCCTAGGTTACCTCTATTTCCTTAAGTACCAATTCTCCTCTAATGAACAACCTGTTGTGGTCCAACCATCAAACAGAAAACCCTCTCGTGCCATTGAGAGGGTAGGGCCCTTTATTCAAGACTCGGAGTAACCACTTGAGGGAACACTCATCTGCTTCCCTAAAGTCGGGAAGGAGTGAATTCCATCTTGTACGATTATGTTCCCAGCTCCCCATTCGGTCTTGTCCCCAATGTGGCAGACTTATTGAGTCGGCGTATTGGCCACTCTCACCCATACAAATCAAAGGACAATCTCTCATGAGGAGGAGTCCATAATCAACTCATGATTAAGACTAAGTTGTCTAGGTCATCCTAGTGAAATAGAAAACCAACTAGTTAACGGTGTTATAACCAGTGGTTACTATTTCGCTGTCCGGTCTTATGCAAACTCAATGCGTAGGTTACCCCCACTCGTATGTCCCTACACGAACGCGTTGGATCGCAGCGTTTGTATCAAATACAAAGTGGGCCGTATCCATAGTGTCACCAGGATAAGGCACCCAGTCTTATCCCTATACTATAGACCCTTTAGGCTGTTTATTGAACAATGATCCCATATGTCACTACATATAGTTCAAGACTCATATTACAACCTTCGATGTCTAGTTTATTGGATTAGGGTTATTATTAGGCAAAGACAAATATAAAATAACTAATAACAATTAATGGAAAAATATATCAATAGTATTTCATTAATATCCGGTCAACGGTTACATTCACGATCTACGAGTTTTAGGGCATAAAACCCAACAGATGCATGGTAAGTAACATGTTGCATTGGAATGAAATGTGTATGTTTGAAATGATCTGGTTACTCCTGGCATGAAAATATGTATAATTGTGTTTTGTGATAGAAGCAAGTGTGTGACTGATGTATATTTTATAGCTGGTTGGCATTGTTGTGGGCAACTGGGAGTTTGGGTTTTTCACTGCTTAGGAGGGTCGCCGTTAAAAAAAAAATAGCAAGAGTTAAGGGGTCCAAAAAGGGAAAGGATTAGGAAAGGGAAAGGAATAGGCTAGTGCCTTGGAAGAGGGTCGTGTCAACTAAACACCTAGGACTGAGATGTAATAGACTGAAATGAGGGGCTTAATGGGCGGGTCTTGGCTTCGCAGTCTAGGTGCCAATTACTAACTGTGGAAGTTAATTCCTGACCTAAACCCATGAACGCCCCACCAGTGAAATGGTAGTTTAGAGTGCTACGCGCCTATTAGTGCATTGAGGGATGAGACTTAGCTTCACTGACTGGGTGCCATCTACCATCAGTAGGAGTAGAGAACTCCCAAAACTCCCACTTGTGCACTATCAGTGAGTTGGCAAACTTATATATTTATAGGTGTACTAATTGAACACGAGACCCGAACTACAGATAAATGAAATGAAATGAATGAGAATGAGATGACCTAACCCTTATGCCATTTCTCCGACAGTTGTTGGGACCTGAATTGATTCAAGCCTCCAGCGAGGCTATTCGCACAATCAGATCGAGGATGTTAACGGCTCAAAGCCGACAGAAGAGCTACGCAGATACAAGGAGAAGAGATTTGGAGTTTGACGTGGGCGATCACGTTTTCTTGAGGGTAGCTCCAATGAAAGGAGTTTTGAGGTTTGGAAGGAAAGGCAAGTGTTGGGTTCCTAGAGTGAGTAAAAATATAGTATAAAATACTATGGAATTCCTGTGCAAGTATACACAGTCTGCAGCAAGTAATATTATCAATCCAAGGTCTGAATGAGTTTCCACTTTATCTATTTTGCGTAACCTCCTAATGGTTTCGAAGACAATAAAAATGTTGGGTTTTATAAGAATTATGCTGAGGCAAAATAAATGACAGAACAACGAGTAAACAAATAGATAGATAGATTAAAGACAGGAGTTGGTTAGGTTTTAGTGATTGTTCTAAGATATGCTCTAGCAATATTATTGATCATGCATTTCTCACAGTATTATTAGCGGATTCCTCTCGGAACTCCGGATCTTTTGGGATATGTTTCAAAGCCAATGAAGAGCGACCGATCAAGCACTAGGCAACTGGCTATCCCTAGCTTAGTCACTGGCGTTCACCAATACACAATGATCGTAGTGTGGATAATTGCCACACACTCTCTAAATCATCCCTGAAACTAGAGAGAGCTATCCATACCGGCTGGCCAGGCGGGCATAAAATGAGTTTAAGCACAACAATGAACCAAAATGCGATAGTCAATTTATTACTAGAGATGAAGCACAGTAATCACATTATTCCTAACCAACACCCTAAGCTACTTAGTTCATAACAGGCATAGGAATACGAATTACAATCTGAGTATGCATGTCCATAACCACAAGTTAATAAAGAAAGTAAACTCCCTAATCAGCTTGCGGTAAATGGTGTTCTTGATGATCTTCAATCTCCCTATACTATTCGGCTTCCAAGGGAAAACATGGAATGACTTTGACTTTGACGGCTACTTCCTTTTATAGAAGGATGGGAGGCTTGAATTAGGTCAACTAGGACACGTGTAAGGCTCTCCTTGATCCTTTATCACGAAAATAACTCAACAGAAGTCGGTTCATGAAGTTGGCTAACGAGCTGTGATGCGGCAGTTTCTGTTCCCAGTTTTGCTGCAGCATAGAATTTGCTCCCTCCGGTCGCTCAGCAGCATAATCTGCACAAAATAATTTCCAATGCTTCCATTCTTCCAAATGGGTTAAATCATGTAATATCTATCCAAAACCAACCCTAATAAGCATAAAGGACACACAAATCCCTATATAATTGAGGCCTAAATAACTACCTTTTGGGCAGTTATCAGCAAGCTCAGTCCACGTTTCATCGGTCCGTTTGAGATTTTAGAACGAATTGGTCCAGTAGCCTACCGTTTGGCCTTGCCGCCTTCTCTTTCAGTGGTCCACAACGTTTTCCATGTCTCCATGTTGCGAAAGTATTTGACAAATCCAACCCACAGAGTGGACTTTGAACCCTTGCAACTCAGCGAGAACTTGACTTATGAGGAGGAACCTGTGCTAATTCTTAATAGAAAGGTGAAGGTCCTTCGCAATCGCGAGATAGCTCTCGTGAAGGTCCTTTGGCGAAACCATTTGTCTGAAGAGGCAACGTGGGAGAGAGAAGACGAGATGATGACCAAGTATCCAGAGTTGTTCCAGTACTAGCAACTTTCGAGGACGAAAGTTCTTTTAAGGTTAGTATGATGTAACGGCAAGTTCTTTTGAAAAAGAAAAAAAAAAGAGAAATGGTAGTGGGCTTAATTGCCCGGTCAAAGGGGGAGTGGGGGGAAACTTTCCCCCCAATTTTTCGGTCAAAGTGGTTGTTAAGAAAAAACAAAAAAAAAACAAATCTGAAGCTTTCTCTCTCTCCCACTCATGACTTTTTCCCTCTCTTCATCTCTCTCTATCGCTCCCTCTCAGCCTCGTCGTCCTCCGCCAGTGCCGCCGCCTGCTGCTCACCACCGACACCGTCGCCGATGCCACAGCCGCACTCCACCGCCCGTCGTCGCGCTGCGAGCCGCTTCTGGTATTGTTCTCTTTCTCTCCCTCTCTTCATCTCTCTCTCTCTCAGTTTTTCTCTCTCTCTCTATCTCTTTTTCTCTCTCTCACTCGGCTCCCTCTCTTTCTCCTCACCACAGTCGCCGTCGAACTCCACACACCGCTGACTTCGCGCCACCGCCGTCTGCCCTTCGTGTCGTCGCCGTTCGCCTTCGCGCCGCCGCTGTTCGCCGTCGCAACCCCGTTGCCCCGAGTCGTCGACTCATCGCCACCACACACGAGCTGCCGTCGATTTGCAAGTCGCCGCTGCCACGGTGCAAGTTGTTGCAGCCACCACGAGCCGTTGTCGTCGCCTTTCAGATCTGCTCGTCGTCGTTCAAAATTTTCAGCCTCTTTCAGCGAGTTCGTCATTGGGTAAGTGAATTAAGTCAAGCTTTGGAATGATTTATGTGTGTTAGATGAATACCCATTGATTTTGGCTATTGAATTTAAGATGCCCATTGCGTTTGGTGATTAAATTGTTGGATTTAGGTGGATTTGAGAGCCCGGACAGCAAGCTAAGTTTCTGCTTTGGTTGCTTGAAGTCTTGGAATTTAAAGGAAAATTGGTTAAAAGTTGATCAAGGATTTGTTGGGCTAAGGTAAGTAGTTTTTTTTTTTTTTTTGTTTATGTCGTATGCTTTGAACCCATGTATTCTTTATGTCACCATGCTAGCATGAGATAAGTATGAATGGTTAGCCTTAGAAGTGGGGAACAAGATTGTTTTACTCTTTTGGAAGCATGAGTTGGAATTTAAAGGAAAATTGGTTTGAATTGGGGAACATGAGTTGCGATAGCATGAGCTGGGTTAAATCCTAGAGTTGCCCCTTGGAATTTAAGTAGCTAATTGTGTTCAAAATTCCGTGTTTTAAGTGCATTATATGGTAGGTGATGCATGGTAAGTAACATGCTGCATTGGAATGAAATGTGTATGTTTGGAATGATCCGGTTACTCCTGACATGAAAATATGTATAATTGTGTTCTGTGATAGAAGCAAGTGTGTGACTGATGTATATTTTATAGCTGGCTGGCATTGTTGTGGGCAACTGGGAGTTTGGGTTTTTCACTGTATAATTGTGTTGTGGGCTAGTGCCTTGGAAGAGGGTCGTGTCAATTAAACACCTAGGACTGAGATGTAATCGACTGAAATGAGGGGCTTAATGGGTGGGTCTTGGCTTCGCAGTCTAGGTGCCATTTACTAACTGTGGAAGTTAATTCCTGACCTAAACCCATGAACGCCCCACCAGTGAGATGGTAGTTTAGAGCGCTACGCGCCTATTAGTGCCTTGAGGGATGAGACTTAGCTTCACTGACTGGGTGCCATCTACCATCAGTAGGAGTAGAGACCTCCCAAAACTCCCACTTGTGCACTATCAGTGAGTTGGCAAACTTATATATTTATAGGTGTACTAATTGAACACGAGACCCGAACTACAGATAAATGAAATGAAATGAATGAGAATGAGATGACCTAACTCTTAGGCCCTTAACTTGAATAAAATTTTAAAACCTTGATTGCTACTTACTGAGCATTTTCTTAAATACTCGATCATTCTTTTCCCTTACATACAACTGCAGGTAGAGGTAAAGGTGTGCAGAACGCGTGACGAAGAGCTGCAGAGCCATGGTCCTCCTTTAGGATAGTCTTCCGCATTTTATGTTTTGAAATTCTCCTTTTGAGCTTGTATTGTGAATGATTTAAGATATATTTCACTTTAAGTTTTGTGTGAATGACTAAAGTGTTCTTTGTGTTGTTTTAACTGGGATCCCAGACTGAAAAGTTTCGCAAAATTTCTAAGTATGTTTTCCTTAAATGATATTTCCTCGCTGTTCTTAGAAGTAGAATGAAATGCATGTAGTAACGGCCTTAGGATCTACGCATGAAAAGTAAGGTCGTTACAGGTTGGGCCTTTATAATACAAGCTTACATTAGTATGGGCTGAACATAAACAATATTACTTTAGTGGGTTGTCTTTACATTAACACTCCCCTCTAGCCAATGGAAGAGGGTTCTCGAACATTGAGCTTCGACCAAAACTTAGTAAAATTTAGAGCAGAGGGAGGCTTCGTGAAAACATCGGCAAGTTGATCACCAGTCGACAAGTGTTGAACACTGATTTTCCTGTTAAGAACCAAATCTCTCACGAAATAGATATCAAGTTCAACATGTTTAGTTTTCGAGTGCAAAACAGAATTGACAATCAAGTGGATAGCACTCATGTTATCACACCAAAGTGTAGGTATGAAAGGATTTGAAATTCCCCAATTCCGTTAAAGCGGAAGCGTAATTGAGACCGATTCGTAGTTAATTTTGTTTATCCAAAAATACTATTACATTGGCAAAAGACATAGAACAAATTCTATAAAAACTTAAGGCTAAGCAAACAAAAATTATTAGATCTAAATCTAAAGGGGAGAAGCAAACATACCTTCGTTGATGACTCTGAATACTTCAACGAACATCTTTCTTGATTTTGGACCAAGCATCAACAGTTGGGACACCACCAATTGATCTTCCCTGCTATGACTTTGAGATTAGGAACGTAGTTGTGGGGCTGCCTAATCTTGAATGGAAAAAAATCTAAAGAGAAAATTTTCCCTAGAGTTCTTGGGTTGAAAGAATATGAGAGGGAGGCTAAAGAGAATGCAAGAGTGGATTCTTGTGGCCTTATGTTGTAGTACCTACACCCTAGGTTTAGTGTTCTATTTATAGGAGAAAGACCACGAATAAAATATTCATTTAAAATCAATTATTTTCATAACTGATTTAATCTTTTCCATAATTAATCAATTTCATGACCAATCAATTCCGTAATTGATTAATCTTTTCCGTAAATGATTGATCACTTCCAAAAGTGATTAAATCGTTTCCATAAATGATTAATTACTTCCATATGTGATTAATCATTTCCATAATTGATTAATTTCCAATTAATTAATTCTTTAATTAATTAATCACCAATTAAATATCATATATTTAATTTCAGACCTTCTATTAATTAATTAATTAATTACCCAATTAAATATCATATATTTAATTTCAGGCCTTCAATTAATTAATTCTATAATATGAATCAAATTCATATTAAAATTTGAACTCATTCAAATTCTCTTATATCCTATAAATTTAATATGAATCAAATTCATATTAATATTTGAACTTCTTCAAATATTTATTTCTCTCATAGACTATAGTTTAATTAAATCTTATTTAATTTAAACTAAATTGAATAATTAATTAAATACCATATATTTAATTAGACATATATTTGAACTCTTTCAAATATATCAATCTCACAATATAATAAAGTTTAATCTCAAATTAGACTTTATATTTTAATGCATCACTATACATTATATTAATTTGTATCTCATACAATTAACTTAATTCCCAATATGAATTTGAACAATTCAAATTCTCTCAAGATATATTTATTCCTAATTACTCTTTAGGAGCTAGCAGGGGGACCTAATGGACCTACAGATCAGAAGCTCCAATGATATAAGGTTAATAGATTAAACTCATTAATCAGGTTAATAGATATTCATTAACTGCGGGTCATTCTACTAAAGACCCACAACTGAACTTTTCTCACTGTAGAACATTTCTGTGTCCACGGATATAGACCTATACCGGTAAGTCAATCCTTCACGAGTGTCTGTAACTACAGCTGGGTTAAATTACCGTTTTACCCCTATGTTACATCTGTCTTCTTAAGTACCAGTGCTCCTCTAATGAACAACCTGTTTATGGTCCAACCAATAAACAGAAAGTCCCTCTCTGGCCAATGAGAGGGTGTGATCCCTTTGTTCAAGTCCCGGAGTCACCACTTATGGGAACACTCATCTACTTCTCCTAGAAAGTGGGAAGGAGTGAATTCCTTCTTTTGTTGTCATGTCCCCAACCTCCCACTCGGTCTTGTCCCCAAAAATGAAGGCATATTGAGTCGGCGTATTGGCCACTCTCACCCATGCTAATCAAAGGACAATCCCTCATGAGAAGGAGTTCATGACACACTTAGGATTAAGACTGAGTTACCTAGGCCATCCAATTGAAGTAGTAACCTAACTAGTTAACGGTCTTATATCTAGTGGTTTACTATTTCATGGTCCGATCTTATGCAAACTCATTGCATAGGATACCCCCGCTTGCATGTCTACTACATGGACGCTTTGGATCAATACGTCTATATCAAATACAAAGTGGGTCGTATCTCATAGTGTTACCAGGATAAAGTACCCAACATTATCCTTGTACTATAGACTTTTTAGGTTGTTACTCAAACATCGATCCCCGTATGTCCTCACATACTAGTCCAAGTTACATAGAAACAACCTTGGATCTTAGTTTATTGGATTTCGGTCAAATTGTGCAATATTTAACAATAACACTTTATTGTAGAAACTCAATAACACTTTATTGAAACAGGTATACAATTTGTTTACATTCACTATCTAAGAGTTTTAGGGCATAAAACCCAACAAGGTAAACATGATAACGAGATACCCAAATCAGAAAAAAGGGATTTCAGCCATACTAACTCAGTAGCAACAAGGGCCAAACAACGATAATCAGCCTTAGTACTCGACCGAGAAATGATAGCCTGCTTTTTGGAGCCCCAGGTAATAAGATTTCATCCAAAAAACACACAAAACACAGACGTAGATTTTCTATCATTAGGGTCAGAAGCCCAGTCCGCATAAGCATAATCATGTAAAGAGAATGTAGAGGACTTATTTAACAACACACCATAATTGAACGTACCTTTGAGATACCTCAAAATTCATTTCACCAGTTGCCAATGTAAAATGGTGGGAACATGCAAAAATTGGCATGCTTTATTTACACTAAAAGAGATTTTGGGTCGTGTAAGAGTACCATACTGCAAGGCACTAGCTACACTACGATAGAGATCAACATCATGAAATAGTTCACCTTGGCGGGCAGACAATAAAGGACCACTAACCATAGGAGTACTAATAGCATTAGCCTCAGTCATTTCAGGGTCTGTTTGGAATACATTTTAATTGAAATGTTTTTCAAGAATGCATTTTTTAAAAAAGATTTTGTATAAAAATGGTTTAGAATTTAAACACTCATATGTTTGGTTGCATTTCCTTATAGTTGTTTTTATACACAAGTTATTATATACTAAAGACTATTTTCAAAAAAGTTGGTTTCAAGTGTTTCTCTCAAAATGGTTTATTTATCAATCTCATTTTCTAATAAGTCATTTTTAGTGGTAGCCAAACACTAGAATATTTATTCAAAATGATTTATTTTCAAAATTAAACACTTGAAAAGTTAAACCAAACACACCCTTAGTTTTATGTAGCAAATCCATAATGTATTTACCTTGAGAAAAAAATAAACCTCCAGAAGGAGGATATGATACCTCAATACCAAGAAAGTAGCTGAGAGGTCCCAAATCCTTAAGTGAGAACTTCCCATCAAGATCCGAGATAAAAGAAGAAATAGCCCCCATGGAACTTTCTATGATAATGATGTTGTCAACATAAACAACAATATAACAACAGTGAGTACCCGAGTGTCGAAATAACAAAGAGTGGTCAGTTTTAGAATTAACGAAGCCAAGAGAGTTAAGAAATAAACTCAAATGCTCAAACCAGGCTCTCGGAGCTTGTTTAAGCCCGTACAAAACCTTATGTAATCAACATACCAACGGTGGGGTACCTTTCACATGAAAGCCAGCAAGTTGTTCCATATAAACAATGTCAGATAAAATACCATGCAAGAAAGCATTATTAATATCAATCTGACGAATAGGCCGATTAAAAGTAACAACAAGGGTCAACAGAACACAGATTGTAATAAGTGGACTATATGTCTCAAAATAATCAATATCAGTCGACTGATGAATAGTTTGGTCGCTTATGAAACAACTTCTCCAAGGGACTCATACCACCAAGAACTATAGAGGGCAACCTGTTGATAAGAAAAACACTAGTGGAGAAAGCATCATCCCAACAAGTTAGTGGCATAGATGAGTGAAATAAAAGGGTAAGACCGACATAAAAAATATGGCGATGTTTACATTCTACAATGCCATTCTGTTGAGATGTACAAGGACATGAGACTCTATTATTTATACCATGATTATGAAGAAATGGAATGAATGGTTTAAATTCAGCACCCCCATCAGTTTGAAGAGAAATAATAGGTTTTCCGAATTGGTTTTCCACAAGAATTTTAAATTTGACAAAGGCTAGAAAGGCTTCAGACTTTGATTGCAGAAAATAAATCCAAGTGTATTTTGAAAAGGCATCCACAAAACTAATGTAATACTGAAACCCATGGGTGGATAGTTTATATGCAGGACCCAACAAATCAGTAACTATAAGTTGTAAAGGAGCAGAATAAGTAGTAGTGGATGGAGAAAAAAGCATGGCATGATGTTTGCCTATCGCACATGCATGACAAAATGACATAATAGCATCAGTAGAAACTTTTGGATTACAAGAGCGAACAACTTGCTTAACAATAGAAACAAATGGATGTCCAAGACGTTGATGCCAAACGTCTATGGACATTATTTAACTACTGAACAAATGAATATAAAGCAGACACATCATTGGAAACACAAGATAAAGTAGGCACAACAACATTAAGAGTTTCAGGTTGAACAACAAAAGAGTTCGAAGATGGCAAGGGTTGTGGCAGGTTGAATCTATATAGTCCTTCATGTAGAGTCCCTCGAAGGAGTGCCCGTCCAGGTTCTAGATCCTTCATAACAAAGAAAGTTGGATGAAATTCAAAGAATACAACATTATCTTTAGCGAATTGGCTGACCCTAATAAGATTTTTAGTAATGGAGGGAACATGTAACAGGTTATTCAAATGAAACATATGATTATGTGACGAAGTAAAAGAAGCATAGCTAAGTTGAGAAATAGGCAAACCTGCACCATTGCCAATGAGAACCTAATTATTTCCAAGATATTCGGAGCTGACATACATGTTACTGAGACTATTAGTCAAGTGATTTGTACCTCCGAAATCAAGATACCAATTACAATCCTGGTTGTAATTAGGAGAGGCTAGCATTGCTTGCATCCGGGAAAACTGACCACTGAACTGTTGAGGACCAAAATTTAGACCAGAAGAGTTCATTTGTCCATGGGAACTAAATTGAGTGGCATAAACTCCTGCCATCTTAACTCGATAGTAGCATTTTATAGCAGTATGGCCAATTTTATTACACAACTGACACTGGGGTCTGTTACTATTATTCCAGGACCTTCCACCTCTGTTTTGACCAAAATTAGAACGGCCCCTACCTTTACCATTACCAAACTTTTGCTGTTGAGGTTGAGGGGAAGGGTTTTTGACTGAGTTTTGACTAGCATTTTGAACAGCTAAGTTTCAAGACGGTAAAACATTATCAGGATTAACCACTGACTTGCTTTTTATTCGACTCTCACGAGTCAATAACAAGGCTACAAAATCTTGAACAATTTGTGTACCAGTTTTAGCAAGGGTAACAGATACCATAGTCTCATATTTAGCCCCCAATCCAGACAAAATATACATAATATGACCCTGTACATCGACTTCTTTTCCTATCGCAGACAAAGCATCAATACATTTTTTGATTTTAGATAGATATTCATTCATAGACATACCACCTTTTTGAATATTTTGTAGTTTCGATTTAATTTTCATGACTCGAGCAAGATGTCGTGAATTAAAAATCTGAAGTAAGCAAGACCAAATTTCCATTGTCGATTTAAAGTGAAGGACTTGTTCAAGAATAGATTCAAACATAGACCCAACGATCAAAGAGGACACTAATTTATCTTGCTTTTTCCAAACTTTGTAGGCAGGGTTAGGTTTACTGATCGTTGTTCCATTTTCACTTACCTGGATCGTCTTAGGCGGTGGTTGAGAGTCAACACTGATATGGTCATCGAGATCGTGACCTTCGAGAGCAGTGAGGATCTGGAACTTCCACATCAGGAAGTTTTCATCGGTCAGCTTCACAGTGGAGATCTTATTCCCAGGGTTAACGATTTGGCCATTTTGCGAGTCACTTGAGATCTCGGAATTGGTTTCAGAGGTTTCCATGCCGAAAAAAATAAGGTCATTAGACAAAAGGCTCTGATACCATCAAAGCTGACGTGATAATGAAAAAATCCAGAAAATCATTGAAAATGAAGAAGACGAAACACAGAGAAATTCCAAGAGAAAAATCTCTATTACATTGAATTGAATTCAACTATTGAAGAGTCAGCTATATATATACTACTAGATAGTGATGAAAAAACTCTTGGAAAATAATCACAAACCCTAACCCTAGATCACGAAATCTTACCTCTGGGAGCCGTCACAAAAATTACATCAGAGAGAACGAGATTTCTAGAAAACCAACATTCTAGAACTTATACATATAACCCTATTAATCTGAAGAAGAGAAAATGGGCTGGGCCTTTATAATACAAGCTTACAATAATATGGGCTGAACATAAACAATATTACTTTAGTGGTATTACTTTAGTGGACTGTCTTTACATTAACAAGAGTGACTTGTGTGAATATATTTTATGCTTTAATGAATGCATTATTGTTAATTCATATTATATTGTCATGCATATCACACACAACTACAACTCTATACCCAGACTTTACCTTTAGGATTAGGATCGGGGATGTATTAGTGTCGACCTTCGAAGGGACATAATTGCCCTCGTGCAGGCACATGAAAATCCTCACTCAAGTTAGTTCATTTGTTATTTTATAACATTTGGATTAATTTGGGGACTGTTGGGTTCCTAGAGTGAGTAAAAATATAGTATAAAAAACTCTAGAATTCCTGTGCAAGTATACACAGTCTGCAGCAAGTAATATTTATCAATCCAAGGTCTGAATGAGTTTTCACTTTATCTATTTTGTACACCTTTCTAATGGTTTCAAAAATAATAAAAATTTTGGGTTTTATCGGAATTATGCTGAAGCAAAATAAATGACAGAACAACGAGTAAACAAATAGATAGACAGATTAAAGACAGGCGCTGGTTAGGTTTTAGTGATTGTTATAAAATATGCTCTAGCAATATTATTGATCATGCATTTCCCGCAGTATTATTAGCGGATTCCTCCCGGAACTCCGAATCTTTTGGGATGTGTTTCAACCCAATGAAGTGCGACCGATCAGGCACTAGGCAACAGGCTATCCCTAGCTCAGTCACTGGCGTTCACCAATACACAACGATCGTAATGTGGAGAATTGCCACACACTCTCTAAATCATCCCTGAAACTAGAGAGAGCTATCCATACCGGCTGGCCAGGCGGGCATAAAATAAGAATAAGCACAACAATTAACCAAAATGCTATAGTCAATTTATTACTAGTGATGAAGCACAGTAATCACATTATTCCTAACCAACACCCTAGCTACTTAGTTCATAATAGGCATGGGAATACGAATTACAATCTGAGTATGCATGTCCATAACCACAATTTAAGAAGGAAAATAAACTCCCTAATCAGCTTGCGGATGATGGTGTACTTGATGATCTTCAATCTCTATACTATTCGACTTCCAAGGGAAAAACATGGAATCAATTTGACTTTGACGGCTACTTCCTTTTATAGAAGGATGGGAGGCTTGAATTAGGTTAACTAGGACACGTGTAAGGCTCTCCTTGATCCTTTATCCCGAAAATATCTCAATAGAAGTCGGTTCATGAAGTTGGCTAACGAGCTGTGATGTGGCAGTTTCTGCTCCCAGTTTTGCTGCATCATAGAATTTGCTCCTTCCAGTCGCTCAGCAGCATAATCTGCACAAAGTGATTTCCAAAGCTTCCATTCTCCCAAATGGGTTAAATCATGTAATATCTCTATAAAACCAACCCTATTAAGCATTAAAAACACACAAATCCTTATATAAATGGAGCCTAAATAACTACCTTTTGGGCAGTTATCAGGGACCTTTTATCCATTAGAGTTAGAATTTCTCTACCCTCACTTCATACTCATGTCATCATTTTGTATTGTCATCTTTAGTTTGAATAAAAGGGTTAATTATGAGAAATAAGTTTCAAAGTCCGCTCTTTTAGTGTCACTTGTTTTTTTCTTCATTTCTTCTTTAAAAAAAAAAAGCTTAAACTTTTTTTAAGAAAAAAAAAAAAACTTTCTTTTAAAGGATTTAAGTTTTGTCAAGAATAAAAATTCTTTGAAAATTAAAGCTTAGACTAAAAAAAAAAGGTTTTCTTTTAACGGATTTATGTTTTGGTCGAGAATAAAAATTCTTTGAAAATTAAAGCTTAGACTTTTAAAAAAAGGGTTTTCCTTTAAAGGATTTAACTTTTTGTCAAGAATAAAAATTCTTTTACAAAGCTTTGATTTTTATTTTTATTTTTTTTTTAAAAAGGGTCTTAAGAAGTTTAAGTCTTACCAAAACAAGAAACTTTCTTTTAAAAGGGAAAAGCTTGTTTTCTTAAAAAAAAAAAAAAAGTCTTTCTATTTTGTTTAATTGGAGAAGTCAATATTCCTACGTTCTTTTCATTTTAAATTTTTACTTTCCATTTTCTCTTCTTTTGAATATTTATTTTCTTAAAAAGGAATCTATCCCAAGGAGTATTTTTTCGCCTTTCCCTTTTTTATTATTGTTTTCTTTCTTCTTTTTTTATTCCATTTGATGTTGTCTTTGGTATTTAGTTTAGCCGCATCATTTAGTTTGGGTTTTGCATCATGTTTTGGAGTTAGTAATGTTGACCTTCGAGGGGATTGCGAATGCTCCTGTGTAGGCACATGAAAGGTTCTGTCCCATATTTTTCATAATATTAAAGCAGTTTTCTC
Source organism: Luffa acutangula (assembly GCA_036850905.1). NCBI lineage: Eukaryota > Viridiplantae > Streptophyta > Magnoliopsida > Cucurbitales > Cucurbitaceae > Luffa > Luffa acutangula. Next base: position 23,696,070 of record CM072087.1, on the reverse strand, counting down.
ACATTTTTAAATTCATTTCTCCATGAAATTACCTTACCTTTTTCGATGATGTAATGTCGACCTTCGAGGGGACTGTGAATGCTCCCGTGCAGGCGCATGAAAAATTTGTCATAATTTAAAGCGACAATCATTATTTCCTTACATTTTCTTTTCTTTTAAAAAGGGAACAAAATGAATGCCAACGTACCCATAGAGTCGATACGGTCACCTTCCTTTGAATACAACGAGTTGAGTATTGTGCTACAATGGGTAGAGCAGAAACAACTAAAACATGGGGATAGTTTGTGATAACTCTCCAAAAGGAAGTTATTTAGGCCTTAGATTTATAGTGTTTTGTGTGTCATTTGTGCTAAATAGGGTTGCTATTAGATGTATATTATATGTTTTAATCCATTTGGAAGAATGGATGCTTTCGAAGTTATTTTGTGCATAATATATTTTTGAGCGACTTGAGGGAGCAAAATCTGTGATCCAGCAAAACAGAGAGCAAAATTTCCACGTCACAGCTCGTTAGCCATTTAAATGAACTGAAGTTAGTTAAGCTATTTTCGGATTTAAGAAGAAAGGAGAGCCATCCACGGGTACAGATTGACCTAATTGGAGCTTTTCTTCATTATATAAAAGGGAAGAGTCGTCCAGGTAAAAAACATTCCACTTTTAGGGAAGAGATCATTTCTCATTCCCATCATTGGGAGCCGAATAGAGGAGAAAGATTGGAGACTCCAAGAAGACCATCAATTACGAATTTGACTAAGGGAATTAGTATTATCTTGTAAATTATTGTAATTATGGATGCACGTTCTCAGATTGTAGCGTGTGTTACCATGAGCTTTATGAACTAAATTTCCTTAGGAGTTGGTTAGGAGTCATGTAATTGTCGTGCTTATTCTCTATGCAATATACGTTGATTTGACCATTTTGATTATTTGTTGAGCATATCTATATTTTGTGCCCGCCTGGCCAGCCGGTATGAATACCACTTTTTAGTTTCAGGGATGATTTGAGAAGTGTGTGGCATTTAATCACACTAGATCATTGTGTATTGGTGAATGCCAGTGACTGAGTTAGGGATAGCCAGTTGCCTAGTGCTTGATCGGTAGAGCGTCATTGGAGTTGAAACATATTCTAAGAAATCAAGAGTTCAGGGAGGATCCTGCTAATAAAACTGCAAGAGTTTTGGCTAATCACTAATATTGCTAGAGCATCTTTTAAAACAATTACTAAATCCTAACCAACTCCCATTTCTAATCTGTCTGTTTTATTTGTTTACTTTTTGTTCTGTCATTATATCAAAATCAATCATTTTAACCACCTTTTGAAACCATTAAGTGAAGGATTGGAATTCCATAATTCCGTAAAGCGGAAGCGTGATTGGGACCGATTCGTAATTAATTTTGTTTAATCTAAAATACCAATACATTGACAATAATATTAGAACTATTCTAAATATATATTAAGGCTAAGCATACAAAAATATTAGATCTAAATCTAATTTATAAAGTAACAAATTACTTACTTTCGTTGACGACTCATATTAAATTCATCAACTGCATGTGAATTAATCACAAACTAGTGTGAACACCACCACTATGGCTACACCGGTATGACTCTGAGACTTCTAGAGGCAGGAGACTGGTGGGAGTCTAGAGGAAGCCTTGAGGGGAATTCTCTGAGAGAAGGAGAATGAATGGGATGCCTTCCACCCCACCTCAGGGGTCCTATTTATAGGTAAAGGCCAAGAGCTTTTTCCTAATAGGAAAAGGAATACCTTTTTCTAATAGGAAAAAGTGTCTAATTTTAATAAATAATGAATTAATTCCATAATTAATTAATTTCCCTAATTAAATATCATATATTTAATATTAGGGATTTTATTAAAATTAAAATTAATATGAATCCAATTCATATTAAATTTATTTGAACTCTTTCAAATATTTTCTCCCAAGAATTAATTTTTTAAATTAATTAAAAAATTATATTATAAAGTTTCATAAACTTTATATTATAATGCATCAATAAACATTATACGATTCCTCAAATAAATTGAACACTTTCAATTTACAATTTATACTTAATTGCCTCAAGTCTCTTTACGAGCTACCAGTGGGACCTAATGGACCTACATATTAGAAGCTCCAACGATACGAGACTAATTGGCCAAACTCATTGACCAAGTTTAGTCAACATTCGTTAACTGTGGGTCACTCCACTAAAGACCCACAACTGCACTCTTCTCACTGTAGAATATTTCTGTCCCATGGATAACAACCAAGCAGTAAGTCAATCCTTCACGTGTGTTCGTAACACAAGCTAGGTCAAATTACCGTTTTACCCCTAGGTTACCTCTTGTTCCTTAAGTACTACTGATTCCTCTAATGAACAAGTTGTTTAGGGTTCGACCACTAAACAGGAGTTCCTCTCGGGCTAGGAGAAGATGGCACGCCTTTGTTCAAGCCCTGAAATCAGCCCTTAAGGGAACACACATCTACATACCCCAATAGGGGAAGGAGTGAATTCCATCTTGTACTGTTATGTTACGAGCCCCCATTCGGTCTTTCCCCTGAAATGGTAGGATTATTGAGTCGGCGAATTGGCCACTCTCACCCATACAAATCTAAGGACAATCCCTCCTGAAAGGGGTTCATAACAGACTCAGGATTGAGATTGAGTTACCTAGGTCATCCTATTGAAATAGAAACCTAAACTAGTTAACGACATTACATCTAGTGGTTACTATTTCGCAGTCTTGTCTTATGCAAACTCATTGCATAGGATACCCCCACCCGCATGTCTCCTACATGGATGCTTTGGATCATTGCATCTGTATCGAATACAAGGTGGGCCATATCACATAGTGTCACCAGGATAAGGTACCCACCCTTATCCCTATACTATAGATCTTTTAGGTTGTTACTTGGACACTGATCCCGTATGTCCCCACATACTAGTCCAAGTTTCATTTAAACAACCTTGGATCTTAGTTTATTGGATTTAGGGTTTATTAATGGAAACTCGATTATTCAATAACCAAATTACTGAATCACTCAAATAAAACTTTATTGAGATCGATGAATTTGTTTCATTTACTATCTACGAGTTTTACGGCATAAAACCCAACAACTCCCACTTGAACTAAATCTCTAGTGGGCAATGTACATCAACAATCAAAATTGAATGAATAATCATTGAAGTAGGAATAGTAGTTTGTATTAATACTGTATAATACATGAAAAGTACAAATACAGATAAATACAATAAACTAGGGCATTCACAATACCCATTACACTTCTCCCACTTGCCCTAGATTATTCTATGTACATATCTCGTAGACCTAGACCCTCTAGATGACCCTCGAACACTTTAGCCGTGAGAGCCTTCGTAAATGGATCAGCAATATTGTGCTCAGAGGCTACCTTCGTGACGATCACGTCCCCTCGTTGCACGATCTCTCTAATGAGATGATATTTGCGCTCTATGTGCTTGCCTCTTTTGTGACTGCGAGTTCATATTTGGAACAACTTCCAAATCAATCAAGAACTTCCGTAGCCATACAACCTCCTTAGTTGCTTCACAAGCAGCGACATATTCGGCCTCCATGGTGGAGTCTCCAATGCATCCTTAGTTGCTTCCTAGAATCCTTATCAGTCTGAATGTCAGAGTCTGTGTATCCTGTAAGGATCAAATCCTTAGAGCCATACAAAAGCTGATATTCCCTCGTTCTCCGGAGATACTTGAGGATGTTTTTAACTGCAGTCCAGTGGTCTAACCCTGGATTGGACTGGTACCTGCTGACTATCCCAACTGCATAGCAAATGTCAGGCCTAGTACACAACATGGCGTACATAAGACTGCCCACAGCTGAAGCATAAGGGTTGCGTCTCATATCCTCAATTTCTTGAGGTGTCTTAGGACACTGTTCCTTAGACAAATGAACTCCATGCCTGAAGGGTAGTAAACCCCTCTTGGAATTCTGCATCTGATATCTAGACAACATCTTGTCTATATATGATGCTTGAGACAGGGCTAACGTTCTGTTCTTACGATTCCTAATAATTTGAATCCCTAGAACATATTGAGCTTCACCCAAATCTTTCATTTGGAACTCAGTCGATAGCCATTTTTTAATGTCAGCTAGATATTTTACATCATTCCCAATGAGAAGAATATCATCTACATACAACACCAGAAAAGCTACTGAACTGTTGATAATCCTTTTGTAAACACAAGGCTCATCAACGTTCTGGTCAAAGCCATAAGATTTGACAGCAGTGTCAAACTTTATATTCCAAGATCTGGAAGCTTGTTTCAACCCATAAATGGATCGTCTAAGCTTGCAAACTTTTTGCTCTTGACCTTGAGCAACGAACCCCTCTGGTTGAGACATAAAGATGTTCTCATCAAGATTGCCATTCAGAAAAGCAGTCTTGACGTCCATTTGCAAAATCTCATAATCATAAAAGGTGGCAATGGACAAGAGAATTCTTATTGACTTTAACATGGCAACTGGGGAGAAGGTTTCCTCATAGTCCACCCCCTCCTTTTGGGTATAACCCTTTGCCACAAGTTGAGCTTTGAAAGTCTGTACTTTCCCAGCTGCGTCTCGTTTTCTTTTGTAGATCCATTTGCACCCTATGGGTTTAACCCCTTCAGGTAGGTCTACAAGATCCCATAATTGATTGAAGTACATAGACTCCATCTCTAAGTCCATAGCTTTGACCCACTGGTCATGGTCCACATCATTAATTGCCTGTCTAAAGGTCAATGGACCCTCAAGCCCATCATCAGGTATAACAGTTGGAGTTTCTGCTAAACCCAGATATCGTTCAGGTTGAATAACAACTCTCCCACTACGTCGAGGCATTCTCAACTCTTGAGAAGGATGGGCTTGACCAGATGTACTGGGCTCATCAATAACTCTTGTTGATGATCCAGCCTCTGAACTGGGCTCATCAACAACTCTTGTTGAAGGTCCAACCTCATCAAAAACTCTTGTTGATTCATTTGTAGCTTTACCAGAAAGTTCACTTAACACAATTTTACTGCGTGGTATGTGTTCTTTAACGTGGTCTTCTTCCAAGAAAGTAGCATTTGTCGATACAAACACTTTATTTTCTTTTGGATCAAAGAAGTATCCACCTCTTGTTTCTTTTGGGTAGCCTACGAATAGACATAATTTTGAACGTGAATCCAATTTCTTTGGGTTTGCTACTAACACATGTGCAGGGCAGCCCCAAATTCTAAAATGACATAAACTAACTTTACGCCCTTTCCAAAGCTCAAATGGTGTTTCAGAAACACTCTCTGAGGGAACAACATTCAAAATATAAATTGCAGTCTCTACTACATAACCCCAAAAAGAACTAGGCAATTGAGCATAGCTCATCATAGATCGAACCATGTCTAACAAGGTTCTGTTTCTCCTTTCAGATACACCATTCTGTTGAGGTGTACCCGATGCTGAGAGTTGGGACGATATTCCATGTTCTATCAAATAGTTTTGGAATTATAGGTCCAAATACTCTCCACCTCGATCAAATCGAATTGTTTTAATGGTCTTACCTAACAAGTTCTCAACTTCAGTCCTGTACTCCTTGAACTTTTCAAGGGCTTCAGACTTATGACTCATTAGGTATAAATAACCATACCTTGAATAATCATCTATGAAAGAGATGAAATATTCATACTCTCCTCGAGCTCTTACATTCATTGGACCACAGAGATCCGTATGTACGAGTTCTAAGGGCTCCTTGGCACGATAACCTTTTCCAGTAAAAGGTCGTTTGGTCATCTTACCTTCGAGACATGACTCACATGGAGGTAAAGTACCATATTCTAACTGACTTAGAAGTCCGTTCTTAACCAATCTCCCAATCCTATTGAGATTTACGTGACCAAGTCTCAAGTGCAAAATATAGGTACTTTGAGAAACTTTTTGCCTTTTTGGTTGAGTCTCAGCTGTTTTAAACATTTCATTGTTCAAAATAGCCCTATACTCTATTGGTCTTAAGACATACAAATTGTTCTCCATTTTTGCAGAACATATATCAGCACCCCTTTTAGTAATGAAAGCTTCATTCACATAAAAGGACATTGAATACCCTTGTTCTAGCAAACAAGAAATAGAAATCAAATTTCTTTTTATTCTGGGAACTATATATACGTTATCTAATAACATATAGCGTTCCCTGGAGAAGAACATTTTAATATCTCCCACTGCTTTAGCTGAAATGAGCTCTCCAGTCCCAACTCTGAGAGTCATTTCCCCAGCATCTAACTGTTGCCAGGAGCTCAGTCCCTCAAAGGAAGAGCATACGTGATGAGTGGCACCTGAATCAAGGATCCAGGTTGTATCATCATTTTCCACTATACACGTTTCAACGATCAATAAATCAATTTATTTTCATTGAGGTGTGCTAAGCAGTCTATGTCATATTCATCATGAACAATTTTGGATAAATTAGACATATGGGCTTGAGGACCGTCCTTAGTTAAGACCAATTCCACGCATTTAGTGTTTAAGTTCATTTTCTTAGTTGTATTAGAAATACCAGTTTTGTAATTTATTAGAGGCATACAAAGAACGTTTCATTGCTGATAGAACAAACAAATTAACTTAATAAGTATTGTTGCATTAACCCATTACACAAAATATTATTATTATTTTAATCCAATCAATTTAGCAAAAGTATTGATCAACCCATAGAATAAACATTCATATTGCAACGATACTTCAGAGGTTTAGAACAACAACTATCGTAGGGTAGTCAACCACTTCTCCTCTGAATTGAGGCAATCTCAGCTAATCCTTATTCCTAGAATAACTCATATTCCAATAGTTCTTAGCTACCGTTTTTGTCCGGTCAAGAAATTATTAACACCTTAACAATTTCCCGTAAGTGTGACCCTCCATTTTTCAGATTTCAGAGGTCGGCCCCAACAATGCTACCGTAGGAAAAGTCAAAGTTGGAAATGGACCTAAGAAACCCTATCCATTTCTGGAGTTTGCGTTGTTCCGACTCCCATGATCAAGCCCTCCGTAGGGTGATCGCTCCCAGGGCGACTCGCAGGCAGATCATTGGGATCTCACGGTGCAACCTAATGGAGGAGACCGTAGGATACGTTGACACGTTCCTACTCCCACTTACTATAAAATACTCCCTCATTCACCTTGATATTGATCCATGCAAACACCATCCGTAGGGGGTCACTCCCAGAGTGACTCGAGGCCAAGCATGAACCTCACGTTGTGAACTTTTGAGGACGTGAGAGCAAAACTTGATTTATGAAAATCTTGTTTTGATATATTTCCTCCCACTACGTATTTTTATAATTATAGGGTCTATTACTTAGGTAAATTTCGGCTAAGTGAATCTATCTAAGTCTATGCCTGCATATAACTTTTATATATATAGGTATTTTCTCTGATGTGTCTAGGTGAATTAAACAATTTTAATTACCTAGAGACATTACATGCTAATATAACTATGGTTAATTCAACTCAAGTTCCGGCTCAGTTCCCAAGTAGCAGGTGTTCCGTAAACCGTCATCTTAAGTACCTCCAGCCTTAGACAGAACTTTACTGGTAGAGTTCCCTTATAACCAATAGTTATGATAAATCTTTACTCTAAAGATCTAGGTGAATTAAACTCTTTTAATAAACCTAATGACATTGTAGGCTAACATTTAGCTATGATTAATTCAACTCCGGTATTCCGGGTTAGTTCCCAGGTAGGAGGTGTTCCATAAACCGTCATCTTAAGTACCCCCAACCTTATAATCATAGTAATGTTTTTCCTACTTAGTCAATTAAAACTATTTTTAATTCTAAGTAAGAAAATAATTCTAATCATATTAGAATTATAATGAGCTTAGGTCTAATTAATTTTAAACATTTTTAAACTAATTCATTTTAACCTAAGGTCCTATGTTTGCATGCAACTCTTTGTTATAGGTTGACGGTTTCTAATCAATTTTATAACTTATTATAAAAAATTTTAATGATTAGCCCTATAACATACTTCTATGGTGTTGGACAAATAACAATCATATTCTAATTATTAAACACCATATTATTATGACGCCAATAATGATAATATAACGATTATATTAATCTAAGGTGGTGTCATCCTTCATGCAATTTAAATTTCATTTAATTAATATTGATTATATTAATTAAACATCCACGAAATTAAATTACATGAAATTTGACCTTAATATAATATAACTCTTATATTAATCTAATTAATGTCATGCTCAATGCTATTCCATTTTCATTTAATTAATATAACATTTTATATTAAATCATACATGAAAACAAGCATTGATATATATTGATTATTCTCATTCATAATATAACTAATTATATTAATTCTCATGAAAATAATCCTAAGCATGATGATACCTGTCCGAAAGGTAGTTATTTAGGCCTTAATTCTATAGGGATTTGTGTGTCTTTTGTGCTTAATAGGGTTGGTTTTAGATATATATTATATGTTTTAACCCATTTCGAAGAATGGAGGCTTTGAAAGTTATTTTGTGCAGAAAATACTGCTGAGCGACGTGAGGGAGCAAATTCTGTGCTGCAGCAAAACTGGGAGCCAAACTGCCACATCACAGCTCGTTAGCCAAGTTGACGAACCGACTTCTATTGAGTTATTTTCGGGATAAATGAGTGAGGAGAGCCTGCCATGTGTCCAATTTAACCTAATTCTCATCTTATAAAAGGAGGAGCCATCAAAGATAAAGGCATTCACGATTTGGAGACCGAATAATTCGGCCGGAGGTCGAATTGACGGCGGAATGGAGATCTAAGAAGACCATTTGCGATTCACTCAAGGAGACGAAGTTCTTCCATGTTCTTGGTGGTTTGGAGCAGCCGTTTCATCCCCATTTGCTGAAAAGGATTAGTATTTCTTGTTTATTTCGTAATGTGGATGTGCTTATCGAGATTGTAACGTATTTTATGTTTTCAATCATGAACTAATTACTTTGAAGGCATAGGTTAAGAATTATGTGATTGTTACATTTATAAATCTGAAAATTCTATTTGATCATGATCATCTTGAATTATTGTTGATCTTTAATTTCATTATTTGCCCGCCTAGCTAGCCGGTATGTATAGCTTCTCCTAGTTTCAATGATGATTTAGGAGTTGTGTGGCAATAATTCACACTAGATCATTGTGTATTGGTGAACTCCAGTGACTGAGTTAGGGATAGCCAGTTGCCTAGTGCTTGATCGGTAGAGCTTCATTGATTTTGAAACATATTCCAAAAAATCCAGAGTTCCGGGAGGATCTCGCTGATAATACTGCAGGAGATTGACGGATCAAAAGAATGGCTGGAGCATCTTTATAGCAGTTACAGAAGTCTTAACCTGTGTCTGTTTCCATTATGTTTTCTCTAGTCGTAATCACTTACTGCTTTCGTATTTCTTTTGCTTCAACATTTTAAAAACCCAAATCAATTTAACCAACCTTTGGAAATCACTAAAAAGGCAAATTAAATCAATAGAGGTAGGCATTTCAAGACCCTGTGGATACGATAAATACTTATCACTTGCTGCTAGATTGTGTATACTTGCACAGTATTCTTGAGTTAATTTATCTCATATTTTTAACCACTTAAGAATTGCAACAAGTTTTTGGCGCCGTTGCCGGGGACTTGAAATTGTTTTATTTGATTGATTTTTTTGTGTGTATTTTTGGTGATTTGGTGCGTGAACTTTTTGATTGTTTCTTTTTGTTTTGTAGGTGTGACTTTGGTGTGTGAGCGATCCCCTTCGGATTAGATTTTCAAAAAAAAAAATCAAGTGAATCTCAAAGAGGAACTGTGCGATGCAGCAAAATCCGCCGCTGGAGCAAAACGGACAGCAAAATAATCAGGCTAAGTATCCTATCCTTGTAGCAAATGATAGGGACAGAGTCATTAGATCGTATGTTTTCCCAATAATTGAAGAGTTAAATCCAGTGATAATGCGTCCGATAATTGAGGCATCGAATTTTGAATTGAAACCGGTCATGTTTCACATGTTAGAGATGGTTGGCCAATTCCATGGTTTACCATCCGAGGACCCTCATCTTCATCTTAAGTCTTTTTTAGGAGTTAGTGATTCATTTTTTTTCCAGGGAGTGTCGAGAGATGCCCTTAGATTAACCCTATTCCCTTATTCTCTTAGAGATGGAGCAAAAGCGTGGTTGAATTCTTTTGCTCCAGCATCGATAAGTACGTGGAATGAGCTAGTAGAGAAATTTCTTAGTAAGTATTTTCCACCAACTAGGAGTACCAAGTTGAGGAGTGAGATAGTGGGATTTAGGCAAAATGAGGAAGAAACTTTTAGTGAGGCTTGGGAAAGGTTTAAGGAGCTTTTGCGAAAGTGTCCCCTCCACTGCTTGCCATATTGTATTCAAATGGAGATATTTTAAAATGGGTTAAACATAGCAACCCAGTGTATGGTTGATGCTTCTGCGAGAGGGGCTCTTTTGGCAAAATCTTTTAATGAAGCTTATGAGATTTTAGAGAGAATATCAACCTACAGTTGTCAATGGTTAGATGTTAGAGGCTCTAATAAAAAAGTTAAGAGTGTGTTAGAAGTTGATGGTGTGTCTACCATTAGGGCCGATATTGTAGAATTAGCTAACACTCTTAAAAATGTAACAGTTGTTAGTCATGTCCAGCAGCCGCCAGTGGTAAACCAAGTTACAAAAGAATCATGTGTTTATTGTGGTGAAGAGCATAATCATGAGTATTGTCCTAACAATCCAGCTTCTGTGTTTTTTGCAGGTAATCAAAGGAATAACCTTTGTTCTAACTTTTATAATTCAGGTTGGCGCAACCATCCCAACTTTGCATGGGAAGGACAAGGAAGCAATTCGCAAGTCCCCCAAGCACAACAAAAGGTGGTGAACCAGTTCGGATTTGCTAAATCACAGGAATTGCCCCATCAAAATAAGCAGGCTTTGCCCCAGCAAAATTCGTGTAATTCTCTGGAGTCAATGATGAAGGATTATATGGCTCGTAATGATGTCATAATCCTAAGTCAGCAAGCTTCATTGAGAGCCCTAGAGTTGCAAGTGGGTCAGCTAGCTAATGAGCTGAGGGCACGACCTCAAGGGAACCTTCCTTTAGATATTGAACACCCTATAAGGGAAGGTAAGAAGCAGGTGCAGGCAATGACTTTAGGGAGTGATAAGCCACTAGAAGATAGAAAAAAACCTAGTAAACCCCAGGAAGTAGAAAAGAGTGGTGATAGTAATGTTGTCGAAAAAGAATTGGGGTCTGGTCAATATGATGGAGGCAGCAGCAAAGATGCTGGAGCAATTAGTTTTGTTCCAGATGTAGAACCCCCATCTTATGTACCGCCCCCACTCTATGACCCACCCTTACCTTTTCCACAAAGGCAGAAGTCTAAGAACCAAGATGGTAGTCCATTTTTAGCAACTGGTAGATCATTGATGGATGTCCAACAAGGGGAGTTTACAACGAGGGTGCATGACCAAAAGGTGAAGTTTCATATGTTTGATGCAATGAAATATCCTAATGATTTTGAGGATTGCTCATTCATTCAGGTGTTGGATGAGATTGTTGAGGACGACTTTGAGAAGGAATTGATGAAGTACCATACCCAAAAATTTAGAGAAATCCAAATTGAGGATTTGGAAATAGGTGGATTGGAGTGTGAGCATAAAGATGTAGGTGAGATTTCTAGTTTTAAGAGGAATTTTTAATTCTTAGAGCCAATAGTTGAGAAATCCAAGCCTATTGAACCTTGTAATTCATTGACATTGCTCCAGCAACCTGAGATTAGGAAATCCTTCATTGATGAGCGGTTATTTACTGTAGCTCATATTAAGGAAGTGAAAACACCTTGGTATGATGACTTTTCCAATCACCTTGATTGTGGAAATTTGCCTCCTGGTTTATCAAAAGAACAAATGAAAGAATTTTCCATGAGGTGGTTGGGATTGGTGCCCTAAAACTCGTAGATAGTGAATGTTAAACGAATTATATACTTATTCGATAAAGGTGTTACCGAGATTGATTCAGTAAAAGTCATTACTGAATAAATTAAATTGCACATATAATAACCCAAATCCAATAAACTAAGATCCATGGCAATAGGATGAATGCTTGAGCTTTATGTAGAGACATAAAAGTTGATCAAGCTCGAGTAATAGCCAAAACGGTCTATAGTATAGGAATAGGGTTGGGTACCTTAGACACTATGAGACGCGACCCATTTTATAGATGGTATAGACGATGTGATCCTAAATCGTCCATGTAGAGACATGCAAGTGGGGGCGTCCTATGCAATGAGTTTGCATAAGACCAGGACCGAGAAATAAGTCGCTCTCGCTTTAGAACACCGATTACTGACGAGACTGACTATTTCATGTGATGACCTAGGTAACTCGATCTTAATCCTGAGCTAACTATGAACTCCTGTTTATTCGGGCTTATCCTTAGATCTGCATAGGTGAGAGGGGCTCAGTATCGCCGACTCAATAAGCCTCCCATTTCAGGGATAGGAACGGGTAGATAGTTGGGGACATAGTCGTGCAAGAAGGAATTCACTCCTACCCGAATAAGGGATAGTAGAGAGGTTGTTCCCTTAAGTGCTGACTCCGGGGCTTGAACAAAGGGATCCCGCCCTCTCATTGGCCCGAGAGGGACTCGGTTTATTGGTTGGACCATAAACCAATTGTTCATTAGAGGATCGGTGGGACTTAAGGAACTAGAAGTACTATAGGGGTAAAACGGCTTATTGACCTAGCTATAGCTATGAACAACCTGTGAAGGATCGACTTACTAATCATGGTTAAATCAAGTGGACGAAAATATATCTATAGTGAGGGGAGTGCAACTATCGGGCTATAGTGGAGTGTCCCGATAGTTAACGAATGTTGGCTAGCTTGGACAATGAGATTAGTCGGTTAGCCTCGAATCGTTGGAGTCCATGATCTATAGGTCCATTAGGTCCCCCTACTAGCTCATATCGGAATTAAGCCTAGAACAAAAGATAGGAAGCTTTGAATCGTTCAAAATCGGGAAAAAAAGTATTATCGTAAATTGTGTTTGACACAATAATTTAATTATGAATTAAATTAGAAAATGAGAGATGAAGTATTTAAAAGTGTTTTGAATACTATATATATGTATTAGGAATCATATATATGGAATTGCAAAAGATAACAAAGATTAATTAGATTAATCATATCAAAATTAATTTGAAAATTTTCAAATTAATTACCAAGCAATCAATTTCAATTTAGAATTGAAATTGGGGGTAATTTGCAAGCTTGAAATTTGATTTCAATTTCAATTTAGTGGATTTAGTTGGAAATCCACTTAATGCATGATCATTCAAAGTGGAAAGACAACTCACTCATGCATTGTTGCATGTCTTGTGTAATGTACACCTAGAATCCACTTGAGCTTGCAAATACACCATGTGTCTTGTGTCTTGAGGCTTGGCTTTGCATGGAGAATGTCTTTAAAAGGAGTTTGAATCATATTCAAACACAAGAGAGTCATTTTCCTTAATGTTATGCTGCTGGAATTTGGACTCAAAGTTCTCTCATCTCTCATTCTTCTCCATTGTTTGATGCTTCAAGCATTCCCTTACCATTCCCTATCTTATATAGACTCCCACAAGTCGTTCTTGGCCCGGAGTATAGTGGGGAAGACTCTAGAGGTTGTCCAAGGAGCATAGGAGAGGCAAACACCACAAGGAGTTCAACATAAGTGAGCTACAAAGGTTGGTGTTTTCTAAACTCTCTTTTCTGTCTTTTCTAGAACATGCATGCTTTAGGAGTAAAATTGAATGTCTTAAGTGCTTTCGATCTTCAATTGCTTCCGCATGTGTAATATGTACACCTTCAGAGGTAAAGTTTTATTTATCAAATGATGCATCTATGGTTAGACAATGTGTTGATGATGGCTGTGAGTCTAAAGTAAATTTGATTTCTGTTTACATTTAATTTCAGTTTGAACTTTTAATTTCTCTTTAGATTAGATTTTTAATAATATATCTTCCTGATTTAATTCTGAAACATTCTTTTTTGAAGTTTCCAGTAGATTTAGGGAGCGCATATTTTGAGGGAGCAAAATTGCAGCATTCTAATCAGAAGCTCCCATTATTTGATTTCGTTTTTTTATGTTAATTTTGATTTATTTGTCTATTTTGATATTATTTTGATTTGATATGATTTTTATTCGGTTCGATTTTTATTTTATTATTATTATTTTTTTTTGTAGGTTAGTTTAGATTTGATTTTGAAGGATTTTATTTTCAAAATATTTTTCCAGATTTAAAATAATATATCTTGTGGATGTTATTTAAAAAAGAAAGATTTGATTTCATCGTTTTGTTGGGAAGATCAGAGGTTTTATTCGGTTAAGATTTTTTGTGAGATAAGATTCTAATTTTATCGTTGAGATTTTATTTTTATTAGTATGATAATTAATTGGGCATGCAGTTAATTACCAAAGATGTCATGTGTTGAGTAGAGGGAAGCTAGCATTATGGTTGTTACACACAGAGGGAGCACAGTAAATGGAAGATCTTACCGTTTGAAAGATAATAAAAGTTTTCCATGGAACCATGAAGTGAAAACGGTAACTTCAATTAATTAGGAAATAATTAGGGGCTAATTATTTGTTGAAGATCTTTGAGTTAGTGCCCTATTTATACGATCTCCCATCAGGTACGTTTTTCACTCTTATCTTTTATTACTACTAATGTGATTCGTTTTTCTGTGTGTATTATTATTGTGAGGAAAAAAAAAAGCTTGAGCAAGGAAAGAAAGAGAGATGGTGGATGAAGATACGATTGAAGAGAGGGTTAAAGAGGCTTCGTAGAGACCAAAGAAAAGAAGAAGAGGTCTAAGAGAGAAAAAGAAAGTAAAAACCCCTACTCCAACCCTTCCTCCCTACCATTTGTTTCTGAAAAAGAAAAGCCATAAGAAGAAAAAGAAGATGAGAGGAATGAAGTTGAGACCGAAATTGAGTAAAAAAAATTGAGCTTGATGAAAGATTTCTATACGGGGAGGTTAATTAATGAAGAGGCAAGACAAAAATATCAAGAAGTCCTGAAGCGAGATGTTCTAATGGAGCGCGGCTTCGATGGTGGCAAAGAGCTCGCACATTTTCCTTGAGCGAACATTATTAATCACGTTTGGGAACGGTTGTGCGCAAAGCCGGAGCCTACTGTTGATCAACTAGAATGGGAGTTTTACGCCAACATCGATGAAAATGAAGGATTCTTGATTATTGTTCGTACAGTTGTTGTTGACTGGAGCCATGTAGTGATTAATTATCTATTTAATTTGCAAGATTTCCCCCACACTGTTTTCAACGCAATATTAGTTGCTTCCTCAAATGAGCAACTAAATTCCTAGTGGAGGTTGTCTACGATGAGGGCAAGAATATTCCAGTCAGCGTACTTGAAGTGTGAGGCTAACACTTGGCCCAACTTTGTCAAATAGAGATTATTGCCTACAACGCTTCCAAAAGGTAAGGCGTGCGAAGGTGGTTTGTTGTGCAGTGTCCATAGAGTGCTAGAGCAACTTGAGAGGATGTTCAGTAGGCCCAGTATTCACTGAAAGACAACTTCAAACCTACTAGAGCTATGATCGTTGAAGGGACACCACACTAAAGAGGGTTATGCAAGTGAATTTTTCTAAATCATATCAAGCCTTCCTAATTTTCATTGACGATCTTGTGAACCTATGCATTTCATCCCCGCCCATCATTCGAGAGGAAGAAGAAAACCCAGAGCCTGAACATGATAAAAAATTAAAGGGAAGTTTTAGTTTCTGCGAGCAAATATTTTGATGAATGATTTTTCGTGCTCGCCTTGCATGTGTTTTGTTCTTTTTGCTTATGTTATGTTATGTTTCTTTGTTTTTATTTGCTGGTTTAAAATCTATCTCTGACATGATTATGTTGATCTGTGATCTTGATCTTTAATGAAATCAAATACTATTTTGTTTGGCATATCTGAGTATCTAACTTAATTTTCTTCTGAATTTTTGAAGCATGGACTAGTTAGCTTAATTAGACCAAGATGTTCTGATCTCCAGAAACCTTTTTATTGAGCATTCCTTCTAGCCTGGTCATGACTGCAACAAAAGTTCTGAGGTAGCATTGTCTTATTTGATCCACCTTAAGCTTAATCTTAGTCCCACGCTTAGTTTAAAATTCAGATAGAAAAAATTAAGTTTGGGGGTATACTTATCATGTTGCTAATTCATTGAGGACAATGAATAATTTAAGTTTGGGGGACTTTTTCCTACTCCAATTGTTTTGCTCGAGCATTCCTCTCCTTCATTTAAAAATTTGCTAGGTTGTTGAGTAACCGGGGACATTTGTGATACCCACAGTTTGTCTTCGCGTCAAAAGATGACCTAGAAAATATTGGAAAAATGAGAAAAAATATTTGCTGAAAAAAGTTGATTGTTGAAAATTTTGCTGAGAAAATTCATAAAGCAAAAGTTTTGAAGGACGAATGATAATCTAGCAGTTTTCTGTCTCCCAGGGCTTAGGTGAGCTTCATCATAAAATGTCGTCATTCTGAGAAGCAAGGGATAGAATAACTAAGGATTTTTGGGTTTAACAATGAGTATTTAGACTAATTGGTGATAAGTTTGAGGCAAGGGTATACTGCACCATAAAGTGGGTCATCTCATGCTTAAGAGCTTATGACTGTAGGGCTGCTTTAAGTCTGAAGAACAAAAATATAAACCCCTTAAAAATGTGTTTAAATATGTCTGATAATAGAGCTAGGCTGTGGTAAGTTCTTAGGATTGAGTTAAAGGTGGTGATTATTTGTTCAATGCTGAAAGTATTCTTTTGCTGCAGCAGTGCTTGGTTTTGTAGGATGCTCAGGTAAAGGTTGAAGGTATTGTTGGAATATCTGTTTTGATTGAGTTGTGCTATGACTAATGTTTTGAATTTTCAAGGGAAGGTGAGTTAATATTGCTCGGGACGCGCAATAGTTCAAGTTTGGGGGTATGATAACTGTCCGAAAGGTAGTTATTTAGGCCTTAATTCTATAGGGATTTGTGTGTCTTTTGTGCTTAATAGGGTTGGTTTTAGATATATATTATATGTTTTAACCCATTTGGAAGAATGGAGGCTTTGAAAGTTATTTTGTGCAGAAAATACTACTGAGCGATGTGAGGGAGCAAATTCTGTGTTGCAGCAAAACTGGGAGCAAAACTGCCACATCACAGCTCGTTAGCCAAATTGACAAACCGACTTCTATTGAGTTATTTTCAGGATAAAGGAGTGAGGAGAGCCTGCCATGTGTCCAATTTAACCTAATTCTCATCTTATAAATGGAGGAGTCGTCAAAGATAAAGGCATTCACGATTTGGAGACCGAATAATTCAGCCGGAGGCCGAATTGACGGCAGAATGGAGATCTAAGAAGACCATTTGCGATTCACTCAAGGAGAAGAAGTTCTTCCATGTTCTTGGTGGTTTGGAGCAGCCGTTTCATCCCCATTTGCTGAAAAGGATTAGTATTTCTTGTTTATTTCTTAATGTGGATGTGCTTATCGAGATTGTCACGTATTTTATGTTTTCAATCATGAACTAATTACTTTGAAGGCATAGGTTAAGAATTATGTGATTGTTACATTTATAAATCTGGAAATTCTATTTGATCATGATCATCTTGAATTATTGTTGATCTTTAATTTCATTATGTGCCCGCCTAGCTAGCTGGTATGTATAGCTTCTCCTAGTTTCAGGGATGATTTAGGAGTTGTGTGGCAATAATTCACACTAGATCATTGAGTATTGGTGAACGCCAGTGACTGAGTTAGGGATAGCCAGTTGCCTAGTGCTTGATCGGTAGAGCTTCATTGGTTTTGAAACATATTCCAAAAAATCCGGAGTTCCGGGAGGATCCCGCTGATAATACTACAGGAGATTGACGGATCAAAAGAATGGCTGGAGCATCTTTATAGCAGTTACAAAAGCCTTAACCTTTGTCTGTTTCCATTCTGTTTTCTCTAGTCGTAATCACTTACTGCTTTCGTATTTCTTTTGCATCAGCATTTTAAAAACCCAAATCAATTTAACCAACCTTTTGAAATCACTAAAAAGACAAATTAAATCAATAGAGGTAGGCATTTCAAGACCCTGTGGATACGATAAATACTTATCACTTGCTGCTAGATTGTGTATACTTGCACAGTATTCTGGAGTTAATTTATCTCATATTTTAACCACTTCAGAATTGCAACACATGCATGCTACATTAATAAAATATAACAATTATATTTATCTAATTAATGTCATGCATCATGCTTTTCCAATTTCATATATTTAATATAACAATTATACTAAATAACTCATGAAATATAAATTCATGCCTAATTATCATATATTATAACATTTATTACATAAATATGCATGAAACATGCTTAACCTATGGTGGGAATTTAAGCTATATGACATCCATAAAGCAAATAGCAATTGAACTGGTTAATTTTTGCCCCTAGGATAAAATAAAGCATAAATTACAATAATTATAGCTATATTCTATCCTTAAAGTCCTTCTGCAGCTCCAAATACTGGTCTAGACCGCTTGAACTAACCCGAACCACTTCGAACCAGCTACGTAAACCACGAATCGAGCCAAATTCCAGTTGAACCGGACCAAATTAGTCCCAGCCCAGCCAGATCGCGTGAACCGGACAACCCAACAGCCTTGAATCGTCCTGTTTGCGAATTTCTAACGCGTGCTGTAATCGTGTTAGTGTCGCAATTTCTTCGATTTTTATGTCATAAAAACCTATTCTAGACCTGAACTTACATAGGACTCGATTTTACATAAAATACCCAAAACACCGGGCCCTTACATGATCAAATCACATAAAAACAGTAAAATCTATGGCCATAAAATTAACCTAAACAGCTCAATGCAAATCATACATACATTATGTATTAATCAATCCCACCAATAGCCAATGCAAATTTTAGAGAAACAAAATTAGATCTACAATCAGCTTTGATACCAATTGAAGGATTGGAATTCCATAATTCCGTAAAGCGGAAGCGTGATTGGGACCGATTCGTAATTAATTTTGTTTAATCTAAAATACCAATACATTGGCAATAATATTAGAACTATTCTAAATATATATTAAGGCTAAGCATACAAAAATATTAGATCTAAATTTAATTCATAAAGTAACAAATTACTTACTTTCGTTGAGGACTTAGATTAAATTCACCAACTGCATGTGAATTAATCATGAACTAGTGTGAACACCACCACTATGGCTACACCAGTATGACTCTGAGACATCTAGAGGCAGGAGACTGGTGGGAGTCTAGAGGAAGCCTTGAGGGGAATTCTCTGAGAGAAGGAGAATGAATGGGATGTCTTTCACCCCACCTCAGGGGTCCTATTTATAGGTAAAGGCCAAGAGCTTTTTCCTATTAGGAAAAGGAAGACCTTTTTCTAATAGGAAAAGGTCTCTAATTTTAATAAATAATTAATTAATTCCATAATTAATTAATTTCCCTAATTAAATATCATATATTTAATATTATGGATTTTATTAAAATTAAAATTAATATGAATCCAATTCATATTAAATTTATTTGAACTCTTTCAAATATTTTCTCCCAAGAATTAATTTTTTAAATTAATTCAAAAATTATGTTATAAAGTTTCATAAACTTTATATTATAATGCATCAATATACATTATACGATTCCTCAAATAAATTGAACACTTTCAATTTACAATTTATACTTAATTGCTTCAAGTCTCTTTACGAGGTACCAGTGGGACCTAATGGACCTACCGATCAGAAGCTCCAACGATACGAGACTAATTGGCCAAACTCATTGACCAAGTTTAGTCAACATTCGTTAACTGTGGGTCACTCCACTAAAGACCCACAGTTGCACTCTTCTCACTATAGAATATTTTTGTGTCCATGGATATCGACCAAGCAGTAAGTCAATCCTTCACATATGTTCGTAACACCAGCTGGGTCAAATTACCATTTTACCCCTGGGTTACCTCTTGTTCCTTGAGTACTACTGATTCCTCTAATAAACAAGTTTTTTAGGGTCCAACCACTAAATAGGAGTTCCTCTCGGGCTAGGAGAAGATGGTGCACCTTTGTTCAAGCCCTGAAATCAGCCTTGAAATCTACTTACCCCAATAGGGGAAGGAGTGAATTCCATCTTGTACTGTTATGTTTCCAGCCCCCATTCGGTCTTGCCCCTGAAATGGTAGGATTATTTAGTCGGCGAACTGGTCACTCTCACCCATACAAATCTAAGGACAATCCCTCCTGAAAGGGGTTAATAACAGACTCAGGATTGAGATTGAGTTACCTAGGTTATCCTATTGAAATAGAAACCTACACTAGTTAACGGCGTTACATCTAGTGGTTACTATTTTGCGGTCCTGTCTTATGCAAACTCATTGCATAGGATACCCCCACCCGCATGTCTCCTACATGGATGCTTTGGATCATTGCATCTGTATCGAATACAAGGTGGGTCATATCACATAGTGTCACCGGGATAAGGTACCCAGCCTTATCCCTATACTATAGACCTTTTAGGTTGTTACTTGGATTATTCCAAAAAAAAAAAAAAAAAAAGGTTGTTACTTGGACACTGATCCCCGTATGTCCCCACATACTAGTCCAAGTTCCATTTAAACAACCTTGGATCTTAGTTTATTGGATTTAGGGTTTATTAATGGAAACTCGATTATTCAATAACCAAATTACTGAATCACTCAAATAACACTTTATTGAGATCGATGAATTTGTTTCATTTACTATCTATGAGTTTTAGGGCATAAAACCCAATATTAAGAAGTTATACAAAATAGATAAAGTGAGAGCTCTTTAGCCCCGTGGATTCGATAAATACGTATTACTTGCTGCAGATTGTGTATGCTTGCATAGTGTTCTAGACTCTATTGTTACTATATTTTTACTCAATCTGGAAACCCAAAAAGTTTCTGGCGCTGTTGTCGGGGACTTTAATAAGTTTTTATCTGATCTGTTTTGTATATGTGTTTTTGTAAACCTGAGACTTCTCTAGGATCATTTACTCTTGTCATCTATTGTTGGTTTAAGTTGTTGGGATTACTAAGTTAAAATAAGAAAGGAAAGAAAATGAAAAGGAAAAGGAAAAAGGAAAAAAAAAGAAAAGAAATCAACAAAGAAAAAAAAAGAAAGAAAAGAAGGAAGTGGGAATGGACAACAAGAAATGCACCACCGACAACCACCTTTTTCAGCCAATTTTCATTTCATTTATCCATCATTTTCCATTCGAATTTTCAGAGCACTTTGAGGATAGAGTGAAGGAAGAATAAGAAGAAGAATTTTAACAGACTTATACTTGTACTTAGTTAGGAAGTTATCTTCTGTTATATCAGTTTTAGGGTAATATGGTATTTACTCTCTCAAAGTGTAATATGGTATCAGAAGTGTTCTAAATTTTTTTTTGAGAAAGTCTTGCTATTTCGTCTCTCATGGATCCCAATTCCTCCTCTGCAAATCTACCAACTAGCCAATCTGTCATTGATCTTTACACCAATCCCTACTACCTGCATCACTCGAATGGAACGAATATTGTTCTAGTTTCGGAGCTGCTCACAGAATCGAACTACAACTCCTGGAGTCAAGCAATGCTAATCAAACTCACAGTGAAAAATAAGTTAGGGTTTATCGATGGGTCTTTGACACGTCCAACTGGCCATCTTCTCTGTTCTTGGACGATTTGCAATGGTGTGGTAAAAGCGTGGATCCTAAATGCTTTCTCTAAAGAAATTTCTGCAAGTATCAACTTCTCGGACTCTGCTCGCGATATGTGGCTCGATCTCCAACAGAGGTATCAACGCAAGAATCGTCCGCGAATTTTCCAATTACGGCGTGAAATCTCCAATTTGGTCCAAGATCAATTATCAGTCACAACTTACTTCGCGAAATTAAAGACGTTGTGGAACGAATTAGTTTCATATCGTCCGTCCTGCACTTGTGGCCTCTGTTCTTGCGGTGGTGTGAAGGATTTGGTGAAGTATTTTGAAACGGAACACATCATGGCGTTCTTGATGGGGCTCAATGATTCCTTCAGGCAACTTCGCACACAGCTGCTCTTAAATGAGCCAGAGCCATCTATCATGAGAGTTTTTTCTCTTGCCGCCCAAGAAGTCGAATAAAGGTCTTCTTCTTCTTCTTCTTATTCGGCTGCATCTGCTACTGCTCTTCTTGCGAATACCTCTTCTTCATCTGGCTGGACAAGTTCGACTACTCGCTCATAACAAAACAAGAAAAAGGAGCGACCACATTGCACTCACTGTAATGTCTTGGGGCATACAGTCGACCACTGCTACAAACTTCATGGGTATCCTCCTGGGTATCGCAATCAGAAACCAAACGTTCCAGCCCCTAGTTCGAACAAGTTTGAGTCCACTGGAATTCCCAACTTAACTACGGAACAATGCCAGAGTCTTCTCACAATTCTTCAATCTCATTTGGCCTCTGCCAAGCCCTGACACTTCTCACATCGCAGGTACATGTTCTACTCTCATTCCTGCATCTCATAGTTGGTTAATTGATTATGGTGCCTCCACGCACATCTGCTATATCAAAGAACTGTTTATGTCTTTGTTGCCTGTCACTGGTCATACAGTTACCTTACCAAATCAGAACCGTATTTCAGTGGAGTATGTTGGGCAAGTTTGCTTGTCTTCTGAAATTACTCTGCATAATGTCTTGTTTGTGCCACATTTCCGGTTCAACCTCATTTCTGTCAGCTCCTTGATTGCCAAATTACCGGTAGTAATATCCCTTGCTGATAAGTTTTGCTTTCTTCAGGATAAGTTCTCTTCGAGGATGATTGGGAGGGCTAGTTTTTGGCAAGGACTTTAAATACTTGAACCTGATTCTTTGTCTAACAAAGCACCTTTTTTTTTGGAAAACAAGTCTGTCTCTATCTGTAGTTCTGTTGCTCATTCTCATAGTAGCTTGTGGCATGACCGTCTTGGTCATCCATCGAATAAACATCTAAATGCCTTGAAAGATGTGTTGTCTTGCCAATCTTTCCCTTATAAGACTTGTTTCATATGTCCCTTGGCCAAACAAAAGAGATTATCTTTTTCTCCTAGCACTAATAAATCAACCAAACCTTTCGAATTAATCCATTGTGATACAAGGGGCCCCTTCCAAAAACCAACTCATACCGGATATAAATACTTTCTAACGATTGTAGATGATTTTTCCCAGTATACATGGGTTTTTCTTATGAAGAGAAAGTCTGATGCCCTACATATTGTACCAAACTTTTTTAAATATGTTGATACTCAGTTTGGGACTCCTATCAAATGTTTTCGATCAGACAATGCCCTGGAATTGTTATTCACAGAATTTTTTCAGTCCCGAGGTGTTGTACATCAATTCTCGTGTGTAGAATGTCTGGAACAAAATTCCATTGTCGAGAGAAAGCATCAACATTTGTTAAATGTAGCCCGAGCACTCCTTTTCCAATCTAGAGTGCCAATCAACTTTTGGGGTGAGTGTATCTTAACAGCTTGTCATCTTATTAACAGAACTCCATCGCCCGTTATCTCTTGGCATACTCCATTTTTTTACCTATACAACAGACAGGCTGATTACACTAGACTTCGTGTTTTTGGTTCACTTTGCTTTGCTTCTACGCTGGCGTCTAACAGGTCTAAATTTCACCCTAGAGCTATACTTTCTGTTTTCGTTGGATATCCTCAGGGCATAAAAGGGTTTAAACTCTATGATGTTGAACAAAAGAGGTTTTTTGTCTCCAGAGATGTAGTATTTCATGAAGATATATTCCCTTTTCATAATATTTCAACTCAAGATGAGAATCATGATCCATTTCCAGATTTGGTTTTACCAAAACCTTTCAACTATTTTGGAATTTCTACTGCAACTCAAAGTTCTGTTGGTAATATTGGTGATGATCTTACTCACCATGTACCATCCGTGAGTCAACCTGATGGCCTCGATGAAACTGATCCGTGAGTGTTGCTTTGCCTCAAAATCCTCCAAGACGTTTTTCAAGACCATTTAAGCAGCCAAGCTACTGAAAAGAATACCACTGTAGCCTATTAAAATCAGAATCCATTCCACCCTCCTCATCAAAGTTTCCCCTACAAAAATTCTTGTCCTATGACAGTTTATCTCCTTCCTTCAAAAGTTTCTCGCTACATGTCTTCTCCACCTATGAGCCTCAATTTTATCACCAAGCCGTCCCTTTTGAACATTGGAGAGAGGCCATGGCAGCAGAACTGAAAGCAATGGAGACAAATAAGACATGGTCCGTTGTGGCCTTACCTACAGGAAACCATTCTATTGGGTGCAAGTGGATATATAAAGTAAAGCACAAGGTTGATGGTTCCATCGAGCGTTTCAAAGCTCGTCTAGTAGCAAAAGGCTACACACAACAAGAAGGCCTAGACTACATTGAAACCTTTTCCCCCGTTGCTAAACTAGTAACGATCAAAGTATTACTCACAATAGCATCCTCCTTTTCATGGCCTTTGATTCAGTTGGATGCCAATAACGCCTTCTTACATGGCGATTTATTTGAAGAAGTCTACATGGACCTACCATTAGGCTATAAACATGGGAAAGTTTGTACTTAGGGGGAGCAATTGGTATGTAGACTACATAAATCCATTTATGGCTTAAAACAAGCCTCGAGGCAGTGGTTTGACAAATTCTCCTGTGCGTTGTTGTCCCTTGGTTTTAAACAATCCAAATCGGACTATTCTCTCTTCACGAGAGGTTCTGGATCGAGTTTCTTAGCCCTCTTGGTTTATGTCGATGACATAATTATCACAGGAGCGTCTTCATCTGCGCTTGACAAACTTAAGGCTCATCTTCATGAAGCTTTTAAATTGAAGGATTTAGGCTCTTTACGCTATTTCCTCGACCTGGAAATTGCCCGTTCCTCCAAAGGCATATTCTTGTGTCAAAGGAAATATACTTTGCAACTTATAGAAGATGCTGGACTTCTTGCATCAAAGCCGACTGCACTGCCTATGGATCCTAGTTATAAACTTCATCTTGAGAGTGGCACGTTGTTGAAAGACCCTACTCTTTATAGACAACTCGTTGGTCGCTTGTCATACTTAACCATATGAAGGCCGGACATCACTTATGCAGTGCATAAGCTAAGCCAATATGTTGCCAAACCACAGTCTTCCCATTTACAGGCTGTCTACAGCTTGATTCGTTACCTCAAGGGATGCTCGGGACAAGGGATTTTTCTTCCTATTTGTTCTTCTTTCCAACTGAGAGCCTTTTCGGATGCAGATTGGGGGTCTTGCTTAGACTCACGCAGATCCACCACAAGTTTTTGTGTTTTTCTCGGAGATGCTCTAATAACCTGGAAGGCAAATAAATAGAGTACTATTTCCAGGTCGTCAACCGAAGCAGAATATCGAGCCTTAGCCACAACTTCATGCGAGGTTGTCTGGCTACTTCAACTCTTAAAAGATCTCCAGATATCTTCGCCTTCTCCATCTTTGTTGTTTTGTGATAACGATGTTGCTGTTCATATTGCCACTAACCCAATTTTTCATGAAATAACAAAACACATAGAGCTCGACTGTCACTTTGTAAGAGAGAAAGTTGCTTTTGGTGTCATCAAGCTGCTTCCTATTCGATCGGCTCTTCAACTCGCTGACATTTTTACAAAAGCTCTTCCAGCTACTTCTTTTAAAACTTTACTGTCCAAGATGGGAATCACCAATATAATGGCTCCATCTTAAGTGGGAGTAACAGACTTATACTTGTACTTAGTTAGGAAGTTATCTTCTGTTATATCAGTTTTGTATAACTGTACTTCTCGTTGGCTATTTATACTCACTTGCCCATATTAATACATTGATTCAGCAAGTTTATTTACTCTCTCAAAGTTTAATAAATTTTGTGGTTTGAGGTTGAAGAAGATAGGAAAAAGTTCATGCAAAGCCAGCCATTGCAGAATCTGGGTGCAAACTATCAACCTCTGGTTTTTTGTTCGGTTTGAGCTACACATAAGGAACTAATGTGATTTTGGTTAAGTATTGAGGAAGTTATGGGTGTTGGAAGTTAGGGTATAGAATCTGGAAAATCTGGAAAGTAGGATGTAATGTGATTCTTAATCCAGTTGTTTAGAAAATTCATGAGCATGGAAAGACAAAGTTATCTATGGTTCTAATGCTCGATTTTGGATGTTTGACAGGCCAAGAGGAAATAGGCCGAGTCTACAAACCGGGGAAATAGATAAGACAGTGAGTGACAAAACAAATTTCGAAACTGTTCTTAAACAGTTGTTCATGATTATATGTTTTACATGTTTTTCTATGAATGATACATGGCTTTTGTGAACGGTTTCAAGCATGAGTTTTGAGCTTAGATTTTCTAATAAGGTTTATATACGAGCACGTGGCTAATGGCTTTATGAAAATTAGTTGAAACGGTGTCTTTTAAAGTAAAGCATGTGTTAGCAAAGATTGTTTAATGATTTAATGTTTTTCACGAGCAAGCTGAGTAAGCTTGAGTTTTACAAAACATAACGATAAGCAGCCATGTTTAAATGTTTTCATGTGATTTCGCGGAGATTTCTATTGACTACATGACTGAGATATTGAGCCCAAGGCTATATGGTACTGTGTGCACATAGGTTATATTTCGTTGTTGACGTTGAGTGTACTCCGTGACAACGATGCTGTCGTGAGTGTTGGGCGGGCCCCACTACGACAAAGACGATGGGAGTGTTGGGCGGGCCCCACTACATTGTAGGATTAGTAAACGTTGGTTGTACTGGGCGTGCCCTACACAACGTAGATCGGTCATGTTAGTTAAAAAATTTGATGTATTTCATATGCCTTGCTAGATTTTTCATGACGAACTTGTGAGATATTTTAGAAAGCCGTATTCATTACACGTTTATGTTAAACGCTTTGATTGAGCATTTTTATACGTTTAAAGGTTTATCACGTATTATGACTTCCGGATATAGAATTATAAATTTAGTCACTCACTGGGCTTCGTAGCTCATTCTTTCAAAATGTTTTCAACTTTTCAGGTAGTGATCGAGCTCCCGGTGCCTGATACACTGCCAACGTCTGCTGAAATTTTCGGATCAAGCTCCAGTACGTGGGTGGAGTTGTATATTGAGTTTGTTCATATTGTAGATGTTTTGCAAGAATTGGATAATATAGTCCTAGAGGTCGTCGTTGTATAAACCCTAGTTGTAGATGTTTTTGGTTGTGATATCTATATCAGGTTATCTTCCAAACCAAGTTTTGTCAGGGCTGCACCTCGTGTATGTTAAAAGGTTTCCGTGGATTCCGCTGTGTTGTGTTTCATGTAGAATGTTTTATATCTATGATTAGTATGTTTATCAGGTTCAATGTTTCAGTAGGGTCAACAGGGATCGTTAGAGGCGACGATGTCTGTTGGCTTCACGCCGTCTTTTGGGCTAAGCTAGCAGGTGGTCCGGGAGGGGGTGTGACAACTTGGTATCAGAGCAGTTAACTCCATGGGAAAAGAGACATGGTAGTTAGTGCTAAGAAGAATCCAGGAAGTAAACAGTTACACGTTGGGTCATTTCAGATAGAACTAGTGGAGTATGGTCCGAGTATTGTTGAGAGTGAGTCTAGTCAGGACTAGAATGTGTGTATAGGTTTAGTATCATGCATCTGAGTTAAGTATCTATAGCATGTTTGATGTGTTGATATGTTATAGGAGTCATGCCACCACGTACCAGCAGACGACGCAAGCCGAATCAGGACGGGACGTAGGATCCTACCCAAAGTCAATTTGAAATGGGATCCAGTACCCCGAGAGGTCAGAATGAGGCAAGGAGTGAGCGATTTGCTAGATCCGCACAGGAGATCGGTAGGCCAGAGAGAGCAGGGCCAAGTGATCCGGAAAAGACGTATGGGATTGAACGGTTGAAGAAGTTAGGAGCCACAGTGTTTGAGGGATCCACAGATCTAGCTGACGCCGATGTCTGGTTAAATATGTTGGAGAAATGCTTCGACGTGATGAGTTGTCCTCAAGAGCGAAAAGTCTAATTAGCCACATTCCTTTTGCAGAAGGAGGCAGAGGGATGGTGGAAATCCATTATAGCCAGGCGCAGTGATGCACGTACGCTAGATTGGCAGACATTCAGAGGCATATTTGAGGAAAAGTACTATCCCGCCACATATTGTGAGGCAAAAAGAGATGAGTTTCTTGAGCTGAAACAAGGGTCACTTTCAGTGGTCGAGTACGAGAGGAAGTATACCGAGCTTTCACGGAATGCTGAAGTGATTGTGGCATCTGAGAGTGACAGGTGTCACAGGTTTGAGAGAGGGCTAAGTTTTGAGATACGTACCCCAGTTACCGCAATTGCCAAGTGGACGAATTTTTCCCAGCTAGTAGAGACTGCCTTACGTGTGGAGTAGAGTATTACAGAGGAAAATTCGGTTGCAGAGCCTAGTCGTGGAGCTCCAACAGCTAGTGGTTTTCGAGGTGGTGAGCAGCGGAGGTTCACACATGGAGTGAATGTTTCAGGTCGTCAAGACTTCAAGCGTCGATCTGGTGGCCAGTTATCGAGGCAGATGAGTTCAGGTAGTGCCTATCAAAGGTAGAGTCAGAGAGCCCCCAGTCAGTCTGCGAGTTCAGTAGCAAGACCGCGGATGGGTCAGGAGTCCGTTGCTAGTGAATCCAGGAGAACCCCATTTGCAAGTTGTGGCAAGAATCATCGGGGTCAGTGTCTTGTTGGCGCTGGTGTGTGTTACCAGTGTGGACAACCAGGGCATTTCAAGAGAGATTGCCCACAGTTGAGGGCAACAGTTCAAAGGGACTAGGGAGTTGAGTCCCACACAGTTGAGCATCCCAGAGTCTTAGCAGACGCAGGAGAAGGCACTAGTGGTGCAAGGCAAAAGGGAGTTGTCGGGAGACCTAGGCAGCAGGGAAAAGTCTACGCCATGACTCAACAAGAAGCAGAGGATGCACCAGATGTGATCACTGGTACGATTTTGATTTGTAATGTACCTGCACGTGTTTTATTAGATCCAGGTGCTACGCATCCTTTGTTTCTAGCATGTTCTTAAACAAGCTGAATAGGATGCTAGAGCCTTTATCTGAGGAATTAGTCATATGCACTCTAGTTGGTGACGTTTTGTTAGTCGATGAAGTATTGCGTGATTGTGAGGTTTTAGTAGAAGGTCTTTGTATGCTATTTAATTGTTACCAGGAACAACACCTATTTCACAGACACCATACAGGATGGCTCTGAGCGAGCTTAAGGACCTAAAGGTGCAGTTGGAAGAACTAGTTGACAAGGGATACATCGGGCCTAATGTATCACCTTGGGGAGCTCCAGTGTTATTCGTGAAGAAGAAAGATGGTACCCTGAGATTATGTATTGATTACAGGCAGTTAAACAAGGTCACAATACGTAACAAGTATCATCTACAACGCATTGATGACTTGTTTGACCAGTTAAGGGGAGCAACAGTGTTCTCTAAGATTGATCTGAGGTTAGGATACCACCAGTTGAAGTTTAGGGAATCAGATATTCCTAAGACAGCATTCAGGACGAGGTATGGGCACTATGAGTTTTTAGTGATGCCATTCGGTTTAACGAATGCGCCAGCAGTTTTTATGGACCTCATGAATAGGATCTTCCATCAGTATTTCGATCAGTTTGTGATAGTGTTCATCGATGACATTCTAGTTTACTCAATTGACAGGAAAGCCCATGAGGAACATCTGAGGATTGTTCTGCAGACACTACGTGATAAACAGCTATACGTTAAGTTTAGCATATGTGAGTTCTAGTTGAATCAAGTGGTGTTCTTAGGGCATGTAGTTTCAGCGAACGAAGTTAGTGTTGATCCGCAGAAAGTGGAAGTTGTTGTCAACTGGGAAAGACCAACTAGTGCAATAGAGGTACGTGGTTTTCTAGGCCTGGCCAGATACTACATACGTTTTGTTGAGGATTTCTCACGGTTAGCATTACCCTTGACAGCTTTGACAAGGAAGAATGCTAAGTTTGAGTGGTCAGACAAATGCGAAAAGAGTTTCCAGGAGCTGAAAAAGAGATTGGTGACAACACCTATTCTAGCACTTCCTGTAACAGGGAAGGAGTATGTGATCTATTGTGATGCTTCGAGGCAAGGATTAGGTTGTGTGCTGATGCAGGAAGGAAAGGTAATAGCTTATGCTTCAAGGCAGTTTAAAAAGCATGAGTGTAACTACCCTACCCATGATCTTGAGCTAGCAGCAGTAGTTCTAGCACTGAAGATCTGAAGACATTATTTATTCGGTGAGAAGTGCCACATTTTCACAGGTCATAAGAGTTTGAAGTACATCTTTGATTAGAAAGAGTTGAATCTCAAGACTATGACTGTACAATAGAATATCATCCGGGTAAGGCTAATGTGGTAGCAGATGCGTTAAGTAGGAAGTCGAGACTTCCGAAGAGTGCCTTGTGTGGTATTCGAGGAAGCTTGCTAAGTGAGTTAAGAGGTTTCAAGGCAGTTATGACTGCAGGAAGCTCAAGGAGTCTTTTAGCTCAATTTCAGGTTAGGTCTTCTTTAGTAGCAGATATTGTGGGAAGACAGCCAGAGGATAGTAATTTGCAGAAGATGCTTGCAAAGTCCAAGCAAGGCCCAGAGGAAAAATTTGAGTAGAGAGCGGACGGAGCCATAGTTAAGCAGGGAAGACTATGCGTTCCGAGTATTAGTGAGCTTAAGAGTGCTATATTAGAGGAAGCTCACAGTTCAGCTTATGCTATGCATCTAGGAAGCACCAAGATGTATAGAACTCTGAAGAAAACTTGATGGTGGTCTGGTATGAAGCGGGAGATAGCTGAATATGTTGATAGATGTTTGATCTGTCAACAGGTTAAAAACAGTGAGACAGAGGCCAGGAGGACTCCTTAATCCACTGCCAGTGCCAGAGTGGAAGTGGGAGCATATTACCATTGATTTTCTGTTTGGATTACCCCGTACTTCTAGTGGACATGATGGCATATGGGTAATAATGGATAGACTCACCAAGACAGCGCAATTTATACTGATTAAAGTGACGTCTATACTAGATCAGCTAGCTAATTTATACCTCGACAGGATTGTGAGTCAACATGGAGTGTCAGTGTCCATAGTTTCAGATAGGGATCCGAGGTTTACTTCTAAGTTTTGGCCTAGGGTCCATAAAGCAATGGGAACAAAGTTGAAGTTCAGTACTGCGTTCCATCCCCAGACAGATGGTCAGTCAGTGACGACCATCCAGACCATAGAGGACATGTTGAGAGCATGTGTCTTTCAGTTTAAGGGAAGTTGGGATACCAACTTATCACTTCTGGAGTTCGCTTATAACAACAGCTATCAGTCTAGTATCGACATGGCACCATTCGAGGCTTTGTATGGCAGACCATGCAGGACTCCAGTGTGTTGGAACGAAGTCGGAGAGCGAAAGCTAGTTGGTCCTGAGTTGGTACAAGTTACGTCAGAAAATATTAAGTTGATTAGGGAGTATCTGAAAATAGCTCAGGATCGACAGAAGAGCTATGCAGATAAGCGACGAAGAGACTTAGAGTTCCAGGTTGGAGATCAGGTTTTCTTAAAGTTATCCCCGTGGAGAGGTGTTCTTCTCTTTGGGAGGAAAGGTAAGCTGAGTCCTAGATATATTGGTCCTTACCCAGATAATAGAACGAGTTGGACCAGCAGCCTATAGACTTGAGTTGCCAGCAGAACTCGCTCGAATACATGATGTTTTTCATGTGTCCATGTTGAGGAAATATATACCAGATCCATCCCATGTGTTGCAAATGGAACCGATTGAGCTGAAAGAAGACTTGAGTTATAAAGAGGAAGCGGTTCAGATCCTCGATAGAAAGGAGAAGTCCTGAGGAACAAAACGATCCCACTCGTGAAAGTTCTTTGGAGACATCATGGAGTAGAGGAGGCAACTTGGGAGTCAGACGATCAGATGAGGTGGAGTTACCCGACACTCTTCACCTAAGGACTTCTAAATTTCGAGGACGAAATTTCATAAGGGGGAGGTAAGTTGTAAACCCGAGATTTCTCTAGGATCATTTACTCTTGTCATCTATTGTTGGTTTAAGTTGTTGGGATTACTAAGTTAAAATAAGAAAGGAAAGAAAAGGAAAAGGAAAAAGGAAAAAGGAAAAAAAAAGAAAAGAAATCAGCAAAGAAAAAAAAAAAGAAAAGAAGGAAGTGGGAATGGACAGCAAGAAATGCACCACCGACAACCACCTTTTTCAGCCCATTTTCATTTCATTTCTCCATCATTTTCCATTCACATTTTCAGAGCACTTTGAGGAGACAGTGAAGGAAGAAGAAGAAGAAGAATTTTGTGGTTTGAGGTTGAAGAAGATAGGAAAAAGTTCATGCAAAGCCAGCCATTGAGGAATCTGGGTACAAACTGTCAACCTCTGGTTTTTTGTTCGGCTTGAGCTACACAGAAGGAACTAAGAGGTGAGGTTTGATGTTCTTGAAAGTTAGTTCATTTTCCAACAAATTTCATGAAGGAAGCTTGAGCTAAATCATATGCAAAGTTAATGGTTTTTGGAATGGAAAACAAGGCATAGGATTTTCGAGCAAACAAGGAGGATCTCTAGTGTTCTCTGATGTTTTGAGTATTCTGGAGTGCACAAGTTTAATCAGAAGCTCTATTTGGTATGGTTGAAAAGCTTATTCAATATTCTACAACTTTCAAGAAGAATTTGTGAGCCAAAAATTACTTGAAGTAGGTTTAAATTCAGGAGGAAGATAAAGTTAATTGGTTGAGAATCTCGTTTTCATTTCTTCAGGTAAGTTGTAGAGTGTTCGAAAATGAAGAGTTTGATGTGTATTTCATTAATTGTGGTTAAGTATTGAGGATGTTAGGGTATAGAAGCTGGAAAATCTGGAAAGTAGGATGTAATGTTGATGACATGCAAAAATGTCATCATTTTCCTATTAATTTAAGCTAGTTTTACGCTTGAATTGTGTTCTTTAATGCTATTTTCTAATTAAATTTCAGAAAACCGAGTCAAGGAAGCAAAACCGGAATTTTGAGAGATTTTGGATGATTTTGGAGGTTTTTGGAGCAATTTGAAGAGTTCCATTAAAAGATCAAAGTCCAAAAGCCAAGAAGAATGAATTAGAAGCCCAAATTCATGAATTTCAAGTCTTAAAGTATCAATTTGGGTCAAGAAAAGTGCCCAATATCCATTACAAGAAGTATTTGGGCCAAAAGAAAGTTGGAGGCCCAAAAATGGAGTCAAAATCGGGCCTTTATTGAAGATTCAGGGCCTAGCGTCTCGACGCTAAGCCTGGAGCGTCTCGACGCTAGGCAGCTGCGTGGAAAAATCCGGAATCGCGACAGCGTCGCGACGCTGTCCAAGTAGCGTCTCGACGCTGAGACGTCTTGGAGCCCAAGAAAAGATGACGTCAGAGCGTCTCGACGCTGTCCTTGTAGCGTCTCGACGCTGAGCCTGCTGGGAGCCTATAAAAGGAGCCTTTTGCATCCATATTTGATGTGCCAATTTGTGGGTTTTCACCCCATTCTAGAGTTTACACTAAAATTTGGGATTTTTGGGAGAGTTTTGGAGCTTTGTTGAAGATCTTTGGAGCTCGGGATCGAAGGAGGTCGGCGCGGGATCGAGGAGATCGACACTTTTATGAGCATTTCTCTTCCCTTTTCCTTTATGTTTTAGTTTCTAGAATTGTTGTGATTAGGAATTATTGAATTTTAGTGATTATGAGTAGTAAATTCCTAAATTCTATGAGATTTATTTAGATGTTGAACCTCTGCTGAATTAATGAATTGATGTGGTTTAATTGTCATTATTGTTCATTTGTGCATTTTGTCCTTAATGCTTTTAATCAACTGATCACTGATTAAATGAATCGTTACTAAGTGGAAACTCGACGGAGAGAAGCTTAGACTAGAACTGAATGCATGACTAACGGTTATTTACCCGGGTGACACGGGACAAAATAAATAACGTTAGAGGTTGTACTGAAGGGTCGTAATGCCATACTAAGTAAATAAAGATGAGACTGAAAGGAGATTCTTTATTGAACGGTATGAGATAGGAGGAAACCGACAGGAGAGTCCTTGTTATTAGGCTTCTAGACTTATGAATCAAATGATTTGTTAATCCATATTGGTTAATTGATTACGCATTAAAGGTCCAATTGATAAAATCAACAACTCTAGAATTATCCCATCAAATTGTGTCACCATTTATCTTTTGCTTTCTAGATTAGCTTTTTGTTATTCTTTCCGGCATTAGATTTTGTTCTCTAAATAAAGCTAAGCAAGATTATTCGCGGTACTTAATTGAATAAATCCAATCCCTGTGGAGACGATACTCTATACTCAAAATCACTATATTACTTGTCACGACCCGTACGCTTGCGGAATTTAAAATCGTCATGAACAAGTTTTTGGCGCCGTTGCAGGGGATTTGCTAATTTCATTCAATTAATATTGTGAAGAAATTGCTTGCTTTAGATTAGAGATTTTATTTTGCTTTCTTTGTTTTATTTTTATCCTGGTCCATTGTTCTTGTTGTGCATTTAATTGGTGTTTGCATCTGACTGAAAGCCTTATTATTGTTGATTTAATTATTTTAAATGGCTTTTAATAGTTTTGGGTGGCCCTTTAGGGAATCTGAGCCCGAAGAACCAACACCATCATCCAATTTTTTCTATTCAAATTATCCCCCTTTAGAAGAAAAATCTCCCCTAGAAAGTTTGCTTCAAGATTTTATTGAGGATACTAGAGCCATTAATTTAGCTCTAGAAAAATCCCTAGGGAAATTGCATCCCAAAAACGATGAGAGTGGAGTGCAATCCGCTTCCATAGAAGATAAATCTTCCTTAGAGAGCTTGCTTGAAAATTTGATCCAAGAGTCAAGAGCCATGAATTTAGAATTAGAAAAATCTATGGAGAGACTCAATACCCAAAAGGAAGATAGGGAAGTAGGATCCACTTCCATAGAGTTTCTAGTGAGTCATGTGGCCACTGATTCATTAGCACCCATTCAAGAGCCAAATTCTTTCGATTTCGCTAAGCTTGAGCATATAGGGGTGAGATGTGTAGATTGTGAGGAAGAATTGGATAGTTCTAGCACCCATCAAGAACAAGTTTGTGAGGAAGAAAAAGAAAATGAGCCTATAGTGATTGAGGAGTTTCTTGAGGTAGAGTTTAAGGTTGAAAGGCCTTTGTCTGTTCTATCCCCTTCATCCTCTCTTGATAACGAGTGTTCTTTTTCTTGTCCTCACGAGTCAGAGTCAGAGTCATAGTCTATTTATTTTGATCTTTCTCCTTTTATGCTTTTATTAAAAGAAAATCCCAAAAATATTTCTGCTTCAGGGTCCCATGAAAAGCTAGTAAGCTTACTAGCAATAGTCTGCTTCATTGATTCAAGGAAGAAGGGCCCGAAGAAATATGAGAATTTTTATGTGCCTTGAAAGTCTGCACAAACTCGTCTAGCTAAGAGATGTTAAACAAGCGCTTCTTGGGAGGCAACCCATGTTTATTTTTTCCGTTAATTTCCTTTTTCTTTGTTTTTTAGTTTTTTTTGTAGTTAGAGCATGTTGATCTTTCGTTCCAGTTGATCAATTTTTGAAGGAGCTCGAGACCACATTTTCTTCCAAAAACAACCCCAATTAATGTTGAAGGCTGACATCCATGATTTCTCTCACATTTCAGGGCAGTACCGTTCTCCCTTTATCTTTTTAATTGTCCTTATGCATGCTTAATTAGTCTGAATAATTAATACATTGAGGGCAATGTATGATTTAAGTTTGGGGGGAGGCTTTGCTGTTCTGATCTGAGCGACAATTTTTCATGATGATTCTATTGCATCTGGTTTGATGAGGACGGTCTATGATATGATCTAGATAATGAATTTTGTTCAATTTTTGTGAAATATGA
Source organism: Luffa acutangula (assembly GCA_036850905.1). Taxonomy (NCBI): domain Eukaryota; kingdom Viridiplantae; phylum Streptophyta; class Magnoliopsida; order Cucurbitales; family Cucurbitaceae; genus Luffa; species Luffa acutangula. Next base: position 23,660,106 of record CM072087.1, on the reverse strand, counting down.
AAGCATGTTCAAGATTCATGGAAATTTAAATTTTTCTTTGATTTCCTTGCACATGTTGAGCACTTAGCCTACTTATATGGTTTTGAATGCTTAGAACTGGATTATATTATCTTGATGTTTGTTGTCACTCCGATAGGCTTAAGATCTAATTTGAAAGATTGAACGACATGAGAGTCTGCAATGTTTTACTTGGGAAAAAAAATCATGTTTATTTGCCTGCAAAGAAAAGAAAAATGTGAAAAAAATATATGTGAAAAAATAAATGAAAAAAAAGAAAAAAAAGAATGCTCCACTTTCTTGAGAGCGTTAGTAACCAGGGGCATTCATGACACCCATCGTTTGTCTTTGCATGAAAGCGCTGGAAAGAAATGAGCATGCCTCGGCATCCTGAAAGATGAAACGCTCGTAGTTGGATGCTTTCATCACCAATGTTGGCAAGCCAGAACGAAGGTGCTACATCTAAAAGGATTCTAAAAAAAATAAAAAAAAAATAAAAAAAATAAAAAATAAAAAAATAAAAAAATGCAAGTTTCGGGGAGGCATACCCCGTTGTTTCAGGCACCTTAGTGGGATATTGCTTTCTTGATTGTTGGGAAGCGGGATAATTAGAGCTTAGGGCCAGTGTAGGGGGAAGATGAACTGAGGATTCTATAAACCTTTTCTAGGCTAGTAAAGACCTAATAAGGAGGCTCGCACACACACACGCAAGGGATGAAGAGTTTAAATTTAAATTTCGTGATGAATGAATACGTTTTAATATTTCCTTTAATTGTTAGAGTTCATTACTTTGATCATTGAGCTTAGAGTCATGCATTTGCAATAATTGATTCATATATATGGTTTTAGTTTTGCTCGGGACTAGCAAATATTTAAGTTTGGGGGTGTGATGACATGCAAAAATGTCATCATTTTCCTATTAATTTAAGCTAGTTTTACGCTTGAATTGTGTTCTTTAATGCTATTTTCTAATTAAATTTCAGAAAACCGAGTCAAGGAAGCAAAACCGGAATTTTGAGAGATTTTGGATGATTTTGGAGGTTTTTGGAGCAATTTGAAGAGTTCCATTAAAAGATCAAAGTCCAAAAGCCAAGAAGAATGAATTAGAAGCCCAAATTCATGAATTTCAAGTCTTAAAGTATCAATTTGGGTCAAGAAAAGTGCCCAATATCCATTACAAGAAGTATTTGGGCCAAAAGAAAGTTGGAGGCCCAAAAATGGAGTCAAAATCGGGCCTTTATTGAAGATTCAGGGCCTAGCGTCTCGACGCTAAGCCTGGAGCGTCTCGACGCTAGGCAGCTGCGTGGAAAAATCCGGAATCGCGACAGCGTCGCGACGCTGTCCAAGTAGCGTCTCGACGCTGAGACGTCTTGGAGCCCAAGAAAAGATGACGTCAGAGCGTCTCGACGCTGTCCTTGTAGCGTCTCGACGCTGAGCCTGCTGGGAGCCTATAAAAGGAGCCTTTTGCATCCATATTTGATGTGCCAATTTGTGGGTTTTCACCCCATTCTAGAGTTTACACTAAAATTTGGGATTTTTGGGAGAGTTTTGGAGCTTTGTTGAAGATCTTTGGAGCTCGGGATCGAAGGAGGTCGGCGCGGGATCGAGGAGATCGACGCTTTTATGAGCATTTCTCTTCCCTTTTCCTTTATGTTTTAGTTTCTAGAATTGTTGTGATTAGGAATTATTGAATTTTAGTGATTATGAGTAGTAAATTCCTAAATTCTATGAGATTTATTTAGATGTTGAACCTCTGCTGAATTAATGAATTGATGTGGTTTAATTGTCATTATTGTTCATTTGTGCATTTTGTCCTTAATGCTTTTAATCAACTGATCACTGATTAAATGAATCGTTACTAAGTGGAAACTCGACGGAGAGAAGCTTAGACTAGAACTGAATGCATGACTAACGGTTATTTACCCGGGTGACACGGGACAAAATAAATAACGTTAGAGGTTGTACTGAAGGGTCGTAATGCCATACTAAGTAAATAAAGATGAGACTGAAAGGAGATTCTTTATTGAACGGTATGAGATAGGAGGAAACCGACAGGAGAGTCCTTGTTATTAGGCTTCTAGACTTATGAATCAAATGATTTGTTAATCCATATTGGTTAATTGATTACGCATTAAAGGTCCAATTGATAAAATCAACAACTCTAGAATTATCCCATCAAATTGTGTCACCATTTATCTTTTGCTTTCTAGATTAGCTTTTTGTTATTCTTTCCGGCATTAGATTTTGTTCTCTAAATAAAGCTAAGCAAGATTATTCGCGGTACTTAATTGAATAAATCCAATCCCTGTGGAGACGATACTCTATACTCAAAATCACTATATTACTTGTCACGACCCGTACGCTTGCGGAATTTAAAATCGTCATGAACAAATGTGATTCTTAATCGAATTGTATAGAAAATTCATGAGCATGGAAACAAAGCAATCTATGGTTCTAATGCTCGGTTTTGGTTGTTTGACAGACCAAGAGGAAATAAGTCGAATCTACAAACTGGGAACTAGATAAGACAGTGAGTGACAAAAAAAATTTCGAAAATGTTCTTAAACAATTGTTCATGATTATATGTTTTACATGCTTTTCTATGAATGATACATGGTTTTTGTGAACGGTTTCTAGCATGAGTTTTGAGCTTATATTTTCTAATAAGGTTTATATACGAGCACGTGGCTAATGGCTTTATGAAAAGTAGTTGAAACGATATCTTTTAAAATAAAGCATGTGTTAGCAAATATTGTTTAATGATTTAAAGTTTTTCACGAGCAAGCTGAGTAAGCTTGAGTTTTACAAAAGATAACGATAAGCAGACATGTTTAAATGTTTTCATGTGATTTCACGGAGATTTCTATTGACTACATGACTGAGATATTGAGCCTGAGGCTATATGGTTCCGTGTGCACATAGGTTATATTTCGTTGTTGACGTTGAGTGTAATCCGTGACAACAATGTTGTCGTGAGTGTTGGGCGGGCCCCACTACGACAAAGACGATGGGAGTGCTGGGCGGGCCCCACTACATCGTAGGATTAGTAAACGTTGGTTGTACTGGGCATGCCCTACACAACGTAGATCGGTCATGTTAGTTAAAACGTTTGATGTATTTCATATGCCTTGCTAGATTTTTTATGACGAACTTGCGAGATATTTTAGAAAGCCGTATTCATTACACGTTTATGTTAAATGCTTTGATTGAGCATATTTATACGTTTAAAGGTTTATCACGTATTTTGACTTCCGGATATAGAATTTTAAATTTAGTCACTCACTGGGCTTCGTAGCTCATTCTTTCAAAATGTTTTCAACTTTTCAGGTAGATATCGAGCTCCCGGTGCCTGATACACTGCCAACGTCTGCTAAATGTTTCGGATCAAGCTCCAGTACGTGGGTGGAGTTGTATATTGAGTCTGTTCATATCGTAGATGTTTTGCAAGGATTGGATAATATAGTCCTAGAGGTTGTCGTTGTATAAACCCTAGTTGTAGATGTTTTTGGTTGTGATATCTATATCAGGTTATCTTCCAAACCAAATTTTGTCAGGGCTGCACCTCGTTTATGTTAAGAGGTTTCCATGGATTCCTTTGTGTTGTGTTTCATGTAGAATATTTTATATCTATGATTAGTATGTTTATCAGGTTCAACATTTCAGTAGGGTCAACCGAGATCGTTAGAGGTGACGATGTCTATTGGCTTCACGCCTTCTTTCGGGCTAAGCTAGCAGGTGGTCTGGGAGGGGGTGTGACAGTTTTAGTGGTTTGGTGCTAGAACTTTTTGATTGTCTCTTTTGTGTTTGCAGGTGTGAGTTTGGAACATGAGCGATTTGCTTGGGTAAGGTTCGAGCTTGATCCAGAAATTGAGAGGACATTCAGGACAAGAAGGAGAGAGCAGCGTAGAAACCAAAATCCAATGGTTGACGTGTCGCTTTTCTTGCAGATTCCAGAAGATCCACTTGATCCCTAGAATCATGTGTTGCAGCAAAATCCACCGCTGGAGCAAAATGGACAACAAAATAATTAGGCTGAGAATCCTATCTTGGTAGCGAACGATAGGGTCAGAGCCATTCGAGCGTATGCTTTTCTAATGTTTGTTGAGTTAAATCCATGAATTGCACATCCTTAAATTGAGGCAACAAATTTTTAAATGAAGTTGGTAATGTTTCAAATGTTTGTCATCTGAAGACCCCCATTTACATCTTAAGTCTTTTCTAGGAGTTAGTGATTCGTTTGTAATTCAAGGAGTGTCTATAGATGCCCTTAGATTAACTTTGTTCCCGTATTCTCTTAGAGATGGAGCAAACGACTGGTTAAATTCTTTTGCTCCAGGATCAATCAAGACATGAAATGAGTTAGCCGAAAAATTTCTTAGTAAATATTTTCCACCAACTAGGAATGCTAAATTGAGGAGTGAGATAGTAGGGTTTAGACAACTTGAGGATGATACTTTTAGTGAGGTTTGGGAGAGGTTTAAGGAGCTTTTGTGAAAGTGGCCCCACCATGGTTTACCACATTGTATCCAAATGGAAACATTTTACAATGGGTTAAATGGAGCAACCCAAGGTATGGTTGATGATTCGGCTATAGGGGCCCTTTTGGCAAAAACTTTTAATGAAGCCCATGAAATTTTAGAAAGAATATCAACTAATAGTTGTCAATGGTCAGATGTTAGAGGCTCAAATAAAAAAGTTAAGAGTGTGTTAGAAGCTGATGGTGTGTCTACCATTAGGGCTGATATTGCAATGTTAGCTAATGCTCTTAAAAATGTGACAGTCGTTAGTCATCAGCAGCCGCCAACTATGGAGCCTGCTACAGTGGTGAACCAAGTTGCATAAGAATCATGTGTCTATTGTGGTGAAGAGCACAACTAAGAGTTTTGCCCCAATAATCCAACTTCAGTGTTTTTTGTAGGTAATCAGAGGAATAACCCTTACTCTAACTTTTATAATCCAGGTTGGCACAACCACCCCTATTTCGCATGGGGAGGGCAAGGAAGTAATGTGCAAGCACAGCAAAAGGTGAACCAATCAGGATTTGCTAAAGCACAGGTATTGCCCCAGCAAAATAAGCAGGCTTTGCCCCAACAAAATTCAAAGAGTTCTCTTGAGGCAATGATGAATATATGGCTCAAAGAGATGCCGCAATTCAAAGTAATGAAGCTTCAATGAGAGCCCTGGAATTGCAAGTGGGCCAGCTAGCTAATGAGCTGAAGGAAAGGCCTCAAGGGAAACTTCCCTCGGATACTGAGCACCCTAGAAGGGAAGGTAAGGAGCATGTACAGGCAGTGACTCTAAGGAGTGGTAAGCCACTAGAAGAGAGAAAAGAGCCTAGTAAACTCCAGGATGTAGAGAAGAATTGTGATAAAAATGATGTTGTTGAAAAAGAGTCGGAGTCTGGTAATGGTGCTCGAGGCAGCAATAATGATGCTGAAGCATCTGGTTCTATTCCAGATATGGAATCACCTTATGTGCTGCCCCCACCTTATGTACCACCTCTACCTTTTCCACAAAGGCAAATGCGTAAGAATCAGGATGGTCAATTTAAGAAGTTTTTAGAGATTCTTAAGCAATTGCATATAAATATCCCTTTAGTAGAAGCTATAGAGCAAATGCCTAATTATGCTAAATTTTGTACGAATATTTTAACTAAAAATAAGAGGTTAGGTGAGTTTGAAACTGTATCTCTTATTATGGAATGTAGTGCTATTCTTAAGAATGGACTACCGACCAAGGCTAAGGATCTAGGATCATTTATTATTCCTGTTTCAATAGGTGGAAAAGAGTTAGGTAGAACACTTTGTGTTTTAGGCGCAAACATTAACCTTATGCCACTTTCGATCTATCAGAAGTTAGGTATTGGTGAAGCTAGGCCTACCACAGTCACACTCGAATTAGCTGATAGGTCTATCACATATCTTGAGGGTAAAATTGAGGATGTCTTAGTGAAGGTAAATAAATTCATATTTCATGTTGATTTTATTATCTCAGATCATGAGGCAGATAAAGATATCCCAATTATTCTTGGTCTTCCATTTTTTGGCTATTGGTAGGGTATTGATAGATGTTCAAAAAGGGGAATTAACAATGAGGGTTTATAATGAAGAAGTAAAGTTTAATGTTTTTAAGGCCACGAAGTATCCAGACGAAGTGGAAGATTATTCTTTCATTAGGATTCTAGAGAACACAATTGTTGAGACACCAATGCAGGATTTGACAAATGAACATTTGGAAGATCATGCAGAGGTTATTATAGAGGATTTAGAAGTTTGTTCTTTAGAAAGAAAAAATGAAAAAGAAGTGTCTATGTGTGAGGATGTTTTTAAGTCTTTAGATTTCAATGAAAGGAAGGCTCCTCCGATTAAGCCATCCCTGATTGAGGCACCCACTTTAGATTTGAAGCCCTTGTCGAATCATCTAAAGTATGTGTATCTTGGGGAGGGTGAGTCATTGCCTATTATTGTTGCATCAGATTTAATGTCGGAGGAAGAAGAGGTCTTAATAATGTTGTTCAGCAATATCGCAACACAATAGGTTGGACATTGGATGATATTCAGGGAATTAGCCTTTCTTTTTGTATGCATAAAATTACTCTAGAGGAGGGATCCTTTAGGAGTATTGAGCAACAGAGAAGGCTAAACCCTACAATGAAAGAGGTTGTTAAAAAAGGAGGTGATTAAATGGTTGGATGATGGGATTATTTATCCAATTGGGTAAGCCCTGTCCAATGTGTTCCTAAGAAAGGGTTTGCATGGATTACAAGAGGCTCAATAAAGCCACCCGTAAGGACCATTTCCCTCTACAATTTATTGACCAAATGTTGGATAGATAGGCTGGTCAGGCCTATTACTGTTTCTTAGATGGTTATTCTGGGTATAACCAGATTACCATTGCTTCTGAGGACCAGGAAAAAACCACTTTCACCTGCCCTTATGGGACATTTGCTTTTAGGGGAATGCCTTTTGGCCTTTTCTAATATGATTGAGTCCATTGTTGAGGTATTTATGGAAGATTTTTCAGTTTTTTGAGGGTTTTTTCAAAGTTGTTTAGATAATTTAGGCAAGGTGTTAAAAAGATGTGAGGATACCCATATAGTTCTTAATTGGGAGAAATGCCACTTCATTGTGAAGGAGGACATAGTGTTAGGTCATAAGATTTAAGAGAAATGTCTAGAAGTTGATAGAGAAAAAATAGAGGTGATTGAGAGATTGGAACCATCGAGTTCAGTGAAAGGGATTCGATGTTTTTTAGGTCATGCAAGACTTTATAGAAGGTTCATAAAAGATTTTTCCAAAATTAGTAAACCTCTTTGTAACTTATTGTGCACTGATCATGTTTTTTACTTTAATGCAGATTGTAGGAAGGCTTTTGAAACTTTAAAGGCTGCTTTAATCTCAACCCCTATTCTTTGTGCACCTAATTGGAGTTTACCATTTGAGGTAATGTGTGATGCGAGTGATTTTGCAGTAGGTGCCATGCTGGGGCAAAAGCAGGACAAATTTATCCATCCTATATATTATGCAAGAAGGGTTTTGAATGCGACACAAATCAACTACACAACTACTGAAAAGGAGTTGTTAGCGGTTGTGTTTGCTTTTGAGAAATTCCGCCCATATTTGGTTGGGTCAAAAGTCACGGTTTTCACAGATCATGCAACAATAAGGTACTTAATGTAAAAGAAAGATGCAAAGCCTAGATTGATTCGTTGGGTTTTATTATTGTAGGAATTCGACTTGGAGATACAGGACAAGAAGGGATCAGACAATGTCATTGCAGATCATTTATCTTGTCTTGATCCAACATCATCTTTGTTGAAGCAATTTTCCATTTTAGACTCAATTCAGATGAACAACTCTTTGCTATTAAGGTAAAGGTAGTCAAGGATATCCCTTGGTATGCTGATATTGCCAACGTTTTGGTAATGGGAGTTACTCCTATTGATATGGATTGGAGGCAGATGAAAACGTTTAAGCATGATGCGAATTTTTTCTATTGGATTGAGCCATTTATGTATAAGCAATGCTCTGATGGTATTATTCATAGGTGTGTTTCAAGTGATGAAGCAAAGGAAATCATGGAGCAATGCCACTCTTCGCCGTATGGAGGCCATTTCAGCGGTCAGAGAACAACTATGAGGATTTTACAATGTGGATTCTTCTGGCCTTCCTTATTTAAGGATGCCCGTTGGTTTTACAAGCAAAGTGATGTTTGCCAAAGGAGACGAAACTTAGTGCCTAGAGATGAAATGCCTCTTACTTACATTTTAGAATTAGAATTATTTGATGTTTGGTGTATTGATTTTATGGGGCCATTTCCCCCTTCTCATGGTAATGTTTTTATCTTATTGGCAGTTGATTACGTGCCCAAGTGGATGGAGGCCATTGCATGCCATCAGAATGATGCCAAGACAATATCAAGGTTTCTTCAATAGCACATTTTTGCGCGGTTTGGGACACCTAGAGCTCTAGTGAGTGATGAGGGTACACATTTTATTAATAATGTCTTAACTAAGCTTTTAGCTAAGTATGGGATTAAGCATAGGATAGCTACCCCTTATCACCCACAAGAAAATGGTCAAACTGAAATTAGTAATATGGAAATTAAATCTATTCTAGAAAAAGTAGTTCATCCATCTAGGAAAGATTGGTCTTTTCGGTTAGATGAGGCTCTTTGGGCTTACAGGACAACCTATAAGACTCCTCTAGGTATGTCTCCCTATAGGTTAGTGTATGGAAAGGCTTGTCATTTACCATTAGAGCTTGAGCATAAAACGTTTTGGGCTTTGAAAAAATTGAATTTTGATCTGAGTCGTGCAGGGGCGATAAGAATGATGCAGCTTAATGAATTAGAGGAATTTCACCAATTTTCTTATGAAAATGAGAAAATGTATAAGAAAAAGACTAAGCTATGGCATGATAAGAAAATAAAGCCTGAAGAGTTTGTCAAGGGTCAAAGAGTCTTGCTTTATAACTCTAGGTTAAAATTGTTCCCTGGGAAACTGAAATCTAAATGGTCAGGGCCATTTATTGTGATTCAAGTTCTTCCCCATGCAGCAATTACTTTGCAAGATGGAAAAGATGGGAGAGTGTTCAAAGTTAATGGACAACGTGTGAAACATTATTGGGGTGAGGAATTCAAGTCGAAATATCCTTCCCTAACTTTGGTTGACGAATGAGAGAGCGAGGGTTGTGCGGGAGCATTTCACATAGCAATATTTTTAGCTCCCAGTGAATTGTTGCGATTTTATTTTCGTTGGTTTATTTTATGTTTAATTTATTGGATTAATTTAGTTTAGCTTAGATTTTACTTCAGTTGTATATTCGGTTACTTGAATTTCTATTTAGATTAGGTTTAATAATATCTTTTCTGATTTATTCACCTTCTAATAATAATAATAATAAAGAGAGAGAGATTTGATTTAAGCGGTTTTAATTGAAATTTGAAATTTCTGTATCAAATATTCTTCTAGAAGAAAATCTTTGCTCAGTGGTTTGTTGCGACAATTTTATGGCAAGATTAAATATTTTGTCTAAATAAAGAGGGGGTTTGTTGTAAATTAAATATTTTTACCATTTGGATTTGAATTTTCCGTGGGCAGGTAATTTGCATGGGTAATATAATGCTGCCACGTGTCGCGCAGGGGAAATCCAATGGTTAGTCGTTGGAAAACACATCAACTTTTACCATGGGTTGTTTGAACTTCAGTTTATTACTGTTTGATGGATTTATTTTTTTCCGATTGCATGGGATTTAAACGGTAAGTTTATTTAATTCAGGGTAAAATCTTTCGGTTACGATTTTGATTTACTGAAGCCCTATTCATTCGAAAGCATTTGCTCGTTTCTTTTCACTTCATTTCCTTGTTTTCATCTCTTGTCGTTTTCATTCCTTCTCTTTACCTTCGATTACTGTAAAAACCCCATTGCGTTAGAGATGGCGAAAACGAGAGGACGAAAGGAAAGGGTTGCTGAGGAAGAAGAGGTGCAAGTTACACCCAAGGCGCCAAAAATTAAGGCAAAGAAGAAGAAGAAGCTAAGAGAAGGAGACGACAACAACGGGCTAAAGTTGAAGAGGTAGTGCAAAAATTGGTGGAAGATGTTGCTGCTGCGGTGGTTGAGGGGGAAAACCCGAAGGAACCAGAGGAATAGAATCTTAGACAGAATGTTCCGATAGTCGAAATTCCGCAAGAAGTCCAAGAAAAACGAATAGAGGATGAGCAAGAAAGAGGTAATGAACAGAAGGCTAAAGAGCAAGAGGCTCAGGTTGAAGCGATTATGCCAGAAGTTCCACGTCGCCGTCGGAAGCAGAAACCCGACCACATTAAGTTAGCTCGGACGAACACTCCTTCACCGCCGACAACTCATTATAAGAAAGAGAATACGAAAAGAGAAGAGCATGAGAAAAAGGAGGCAGAGGACAAAGCAAGAGAAGAAACAAAAAAGAACACGGATGAGGAGATTTTGCCCAAACAGATGGAAGACAAGGGCAAAGGTATTGCTGAAGCGCCAGCTGAAGCTGAGGATGTTGATACTAAGGAAACACGGATGTCGTGTAACCGCTTCATAAATAATCTTGCCCGAGCAAAGTACATAGAAATGTTAAAATGAGACTTTTTGTTTGAGCGGGGATTTGGTGATGATCTACCACGTTTCTTGAGGATTGGAATAGCTAATCATGGGTGGAGTCAGTTCTGCACAAGGCCGGAGCCGGTCAATTCCAATATTGTCTGCGAATTTTATGCAAATATAGATGTTCAAGAAGGATTCCAGGTTATCGTCTGAGGGGTGCCCGTTGACTGGAGTCCAGAAGCCATCAATTCTCTCATTAACCTCCAAGACTTTCCGCACACGGGATTCAATGAGATGGTGGTAGCACCATCTAATGATAAGTTAAATGTTGCTGTCAGGGAGGTTGGCATCGAAGGGGCTCAATGGAGGCTTGCTTCGGACAACTCACGATTCGACGGTGTCTCGAGATCAGGTGGTGCTGGTATTTGCTATTCTTCGTTCTATGAGTATTGATGTGGGCAAAATCATTTCTAGTGAGATTTTTTATTGTTGGCGGAAGAAGGTGGGGATGTTGTTTTTTCCAAACACCATAACGATGCTATGTCAAAGGGCAGGGGTTCCTATGAATACAGACGATGCCACTTTAATGGACAAGGGAATAATCAACACGCCAAACCTGACTAGGCTTCAAAGGACACAAGAGGCATGCCAAGGCGGTTTGGTGTGCAACATCCATCAAATGCTGGAGCAATTACAAATGCATTCAAACAGGATGGAGTTTTCCGAAAGGCAATTCCAAACCTTTTGGAATTATGTGAAGAGAAGGCATGTCGTGTTGAGGGGGGCCTTGCAGTCTAACTTTTCTAAACCATATCCAACCTTCCCAATATTCCCTGATGACCTACTAAATCATTGGATTCCGCCACCGCCAGTCGAGAGAGAGGGAGATGAAGAAGAAGATCCTTGTCAGGAGGATTGAAGAAGAAAAATTTTTTTGGGCGTGCATGATTTGTGTTGAAAAATTTTTGTTGCTTGCGTATTTCTGATCACAATATTTTGTATGTTTCTATTTTTGCTTCTTTTTAATTTTTCTGCTTTTAGGCCACAAAAAAATATATTTGCTGATGTAATTTTCTTTCATATGTTTTTAATGAAATTTCCAATAGTTGTTTGTGTTCTATGGCATCGAGTATTTCTAACTCAACTAATTTTCTTCTGAATTTTTTAAGCTTTGACTAGTTAGCTTAATTAGATCAATGTATTTTGATCTCTAGACACCTTTTGCTTGAGCATTTCTTCTAGCCTGTTGTTGTTGCGGCAAGAACATTCGGAGGTAGTGTTGACTTATGTGATCCACTTTAAGCTTAATTCAAGTCTTGCGCTTAGTTTAAAATTCATATAGAAATATTTAAGTTTGGGTGTATAATTCATAACGTTATTGATTAATTGGGGACAATGAATAATTCAAGTTTTGGGGACTTTTTGCTACTCCAATTATTTTGCTCGAACATTCCTCTCCTTCATCAAATAATTTTGTTAGGTTATTGAGTAACCAGGGACATTTTTGATACCCATCATTTGTCTTTGCGTCAAAAGATAACCTAGGAAATGTGAAAATTGATAAAAAAAAAAATTATTTGCTGAAAAAATTGATTATGAAAAATTTGCTGAGAAATTTCATGGAGCAAAAGTTTTGAACGATGAATGATAATCCAAAAGTTTTTATGTCTCCCCGGACTTAGGTGAGCTTCATCATAAAATGTCTCCATTCTGAGGAGCAAGGGATAGAATAACTAAGGATTTTTTAGCTTATCAATGAGTATTTAGCCTAGTTGGTGATGAGTTTGAGGCAATGGTATACTACACCATAAAGTGGGTCATCCCATGCTTAAGAGCTTATGATTGTAGGGCTGCTTTAAGTATGAAGAACAACAATATAAACCTCCTAAAAATGTGTTTTAATATGCCTGATAATAGAGCTAGGTTGTGGCAAGTTCTTAGGATTACGTTAAAAGTGGTGATCATTTGTCCATGTCGGAGGAATTATTTTGCTGCAACAGTACTTGGTTTTGTAGGATGCTCAAGTAAAGGTTGAAGGTAATGTTGGATTATCTGTTTTGATTGAGTGGTGCTTTGTCTGATGTTTTGAATTCATAGGGGAAGGTTGGTTAGTATTGCTCGGGATGCGCAATAGTTCAAGTTTGGGGGTATGATAACTCTCCAAAAGGGAGTTATTTAGGCCTTAGTTTTATAGTGTTTTGTGTTTCATTTGTGCTAAATAGGGTTGCTTTTAGATGTATATTATATGTTTTAACCCATTTAGAAGAATGGATGCTTTGGATGTTATTTTGTGTAGAATATATTGTTAAGCGACTTGAGGGAGCAAAATCTGTGATCCAGCAAAGCAGAGAACAAAACTGCCACGTCACAACTCGTTAGCCATTTTAATGAACTGAAGTTAGTTAAGCTATTTTCGGATTTAAGAAGCAAGGAGAGCCATCCATGTGTATAGATTGACCTAATTTGAGTTTGTCTTCATTCTATAAAAGGGAAGAGTCGTCCAAGTAAAAAACACTCCACTTTTGGGGAAGAGATCATTTCTCATTTCCATCATTGGGAGCCGAATAGATGAGAAAGATTGGAGACTCCAAGAATACCATCAATTACGGATTTGACCAAGGGAATTAGTATTTTCTTGCAAATTATTGTAATTATGGATGCACGTACTCAGATGGTAGCGTGTGTTACCATGAGCTTTATAAACTAAATTTCCTTAGGTGTTGGTTAGGAGTCATGTAATTTTCGTGCTTATTCTCTATGCAATATATGTTGATTTGACCATCTTGATTATTTGTTGAGCATATCTATATTTTGTGCTCGCCTGGCCAGTCGGTATGAATACCACTTCTTAGTTTCAGGGAAGATTTGAGAAGTTTGTAACATTTAATCACACTAGATCATTGTGTATTGGTGCACGCCAGTGAAGGAGTTAGGGATAGCCAGTTGCCTAGTGCTTGATCGGTAGAGCGTCATTGGAGTTGAAACACATTCCAAAAAAATTCAGAGTTCCGGGAGGATCCTGCTAATAAGACTGCAAGAGCTTTGCCTAATCAATTATTATTACTAGAGCATCTTTTAAAACAATTACTAAATCCTGACCAATGCCCGTTTCTAATCTATCTGCTTTATTTGTTTACTTTATGTTCTATCATTTCTTTTGCTTCAGCATTATATCAAAATCAATCATTTTATCCACCTTTTGAAACCATTAAGAAGTTATACAAAATGGATAAAGTGAGAGCTATTTTGCCACGTGGATTCGATAAATACTTATTACTTGCTGCGGATAGTGTATGCTTGCACAGTGTTCTAGAGTCTATTTTTACTATTATTTTACTCACTCTGGAAACCCAACAATCTGCCTTATAAAAGTCTCGTGTCATCATCCTTCTAAAGTCAAGTTCAAATCATTACTATTGAGCTAGGGGAGATGAAGGCTATTTGGAAAGGTTTAATGCCGAAAAGAAGATTTATGTTCTCAAAGAGATACGACTTTATTAGGATTCTGGGATGCCGAAAAGAAGATTTTCGCATTCCAAGATTTTGACTTGGTACCGAACATTGAGAAGTACCACACGATGCTAAATATTGAAGAAAACGGTGGAGAGATGATTTATTGTTTCAACCCACAACTAATTGCAAAGAGAGCTTTATCCAAATTTCTAGTTGTACACCTGAAGAAAGTGCAGAAAAATATGAAAGTGAAAGGGGTTGAAGAGTCTATATCTCCTGATTATCTAATAGAACTCGCTCGCAAGCATATAGATGAAGAAAAGGGCCTGGTTCTATTAGCTTTGTGCATCTACGAGATGGTTTTGTATCACAGAGTAAAAGGATATGTTGATGGCGATGTCTTGAAGCTCTTCTTCAGTAGTGAGCAAGGGGTGGATCCAGCTATACCTCTTCTAGCGGAAACGGTTCGAGCGCTCAATTATTGTAAGTCCAACAAAGGCGGGAAGTTGAGATGTTGTGTTCCCTTACTCTATATTTGGGTGCATAGCCATTTTAAGTTCCTAGAAGATTTTGGTTGTCCAAAAATAAACTTCAGTAGCACCTGGAATTTAACAAGAAGTACAATTGCAAAATTTGGCACGACCCCATAGAACTCAAGTTTTCCGAAAAAAGAAGCATGGGTGTCATTCTTTTCAAAATCCAAATTAGAGCATGTAATTTGGAAGGCACATTGGTTGCCCCTAAAAGCCTTAATCTATAGATGCGGGAGCTTCCACACAGTTCCTCTAGTAGGCCCTTGGGGATGCGTCCATTATGCTCCGCTGTTGGTCTTGCGGCAAAGTTGGTTTAAAAAGTTCATACCAGAAAGTCATGGTTCGCATAAATTAGAATTGTCCTACAGTTGCGAGGATTCTAATAAAAAGAAGCAACAAGTGCTGACTTCCTGGAGAACAGTTAGAAGGATAAATGGCAAGAGTCATTCGGAGGGAGTTACTCGAGAATATTTGCAATGGCGCACTAAGAGGAGAAAGGTCCCAATTACGACTCGCGTGACAATGTGGGAGAATCATCTAATAGAGCAGTAGATAAGCCTAACCAGCTAGCGACAGAGTGAAAAGAGTTATTGAGAAGAAATCAAAAATTGAAATTAGAAAATTAAAAATTACAGCAAGAGGTCAAGTGTTTGATGGACCAAGTAACTCAAGCTAGTGAAAAACTCGAAGAAGTAGAGAAAGTTTCAAAAAATCGAGCCAAGCGAGAAAGAGATTATGATATATTGGACGAGGAGAATAGAAGGTTGATTAAAGAGAATCATGCTCTGAGGAATGAAAATACTGCACTAGGAAGGACAACTTGTTCACAAGAGGACAAGATCAAAGACCTTTCAAGGGGCAAAGAGACTCTCTTAGAGTTAGTTGAAAAATTAAACCAAAACCATCAACAAGCAGAAAATGCAACTTACCGAGTTTGAAGAGGCCAATACTGCTTTCCAGCGAACACTGGACAATCTACGCGTGAATATACAGGCTCAATCAGAAGAGTCTGAAGCTTTAAAAAGTTAGGCAAGCTCGTTAGAATATCAGCTCCAAACATTTCAAAGTGCAAGCGAACAGTTTTCACTAGAGAGAGGACAACTAGAAGAGAAATACTCCTCATTAAGGGGAGATTATGCCATTCTGAGAGACGCCATACAAATAATTCTTGGAAAAGTAAATCGGACCATGAACACTATCAAGATCATGGCTAGAAGAGCCCGAGGATTTGCAGAATGGGCAAAGGATCTACGAGAGAATACATCACCTATGGCCTCTAATGCGGAGGAGTTGTTTATGTTTTTAGGGATGATCCGTAGAGACCTGGGGTACTTTGGTCACTTTCATTAATGTTCCCTGTCTCCTCGTTTTCCAATTCTCCAATTGTTTGTATTGTAGAAACGTTCACTTTTGTAATAAAATTTCATTCATTCGTGCATCTCATATTGTTATTTCTTCTATTTCCTTTCTTTTACTTACTCTAAGAATTTTCGTTTAAAAATAAAAAATAGAACAGTAAAATAGCTCATTCAGCAAGAGTCTACCATGCTTACAATACTAGGTGTAGAACAAGGATTATGGAGGAAAGGGTTGAACAAGAGAAGACTTAGCGAGATATCGAGGGAATCAGGGAAAAGGTTGATGCAATCATTGCTGCTTTAGAAAAGGGCAAAATGGTTGCAGATACGACTGCACCAGACACTCCGATGGGAAACCCTCAAGCTGGCCTACCATTTCCATCCAGTTTTGCTTCACATGTTTGTACGACGGCAGAAGCATCCATGCCACAACATACTACCGATAACCCCTTATATGACATACCTATTGGGCAATACCCTTTTCCATTATTTAAAGAGGGTCAAATCCCCAAAATCCCATGGCTAGCCAATCTGGTGCTTCTTATTTACAGCCATAAGCTTCAAAAATACGTTTTGCGGTCCCTAACTTGGATGACCCAGAAGTTAAGAAGGAGCTAGCCGCACCCTCTAATGAAAAACATGAAGTTTTGGAATAAAGATTGAGGGCGGTTGAGGGCACTAGTGTTTTTGGGAACATGGATGCCACTCAATTATGCTTGGTTCCAGACGTCGTAATCCCACCAAAATTCAAACTGTCAGAATTTGAAAAATATGTCAGGACAACATGTCCTAAAAGCCACATTGTCATGTACTGTAGGAAGATGGCAACACACGTTCATAATGATATGCTGCTTATACATTGTTTTCAGGACAGCTTAAAAGGTCCAGCTGCCCATTGGTATATGCAGCTGGATAGTTCACATGTCGTCACATGGAAGAACTTGGTCGGTTCCTTCCTCAAGCAGTACAAGCACAATATAGATTTAGCTCCCGACCGTTTGGACTTACAGAGGATGGAAAAGAAGAGTATTGAAGACTTCAAGGATTATGCCCAAAGGTGGCGGGATACGGCAGCTCCGGTCCAACCCATTTTAAAAGATAAGGAGCTTTCTGCTATGTTCATCAATACTCTAAGGTCACCATTCTATGAACATATGGTTGGAAGTGCATCGACCAATTTCTCCGATATCATGACAATTGGGGAAAGAATTGAGTACGAGATCAAACATGGTAGAATAGCCAAATCCGCTCAATCCTCAGGCACAAAGAAGGGCAATACTTCAAAAAAGAAGGGAGAAGTACAGATGATAGGGAAAGTGGATAAGTCCCATCGAAAAATCCACCAACCCATGGCACAATATCCTTTGAATTATTAACCTACATATGGATACTATCCACACCAGGTTAATAATGCATCAACACAGTACTCCCCATTTTATGGCCAAAGTACCAAACCCCAAATGAATCAGAATTTTCAGTCTCGTAGATAACAACAAACAATCACTGTAGGTCAGCAAAATAATCGAGCACCTTATAAGCAAGTGCAATTTGATCCGATTCCGATGACATATACTAAGCTCTTGCCTCAGTTAATCCAGAACCATCAGTTGGCACCCAAGCCTGTTGCTCCATTGCAACCCCCTTATCCAAGATGGTATGATCCTAATGCAAGGTGTGATTACAATGCAGGTGTTGTTGGGCATTCTACAGAAAATTGCTATGCTTTGAAGTATAGGGTGAAAGAGCTCATTAAGGTTGGATGGTTAAACTTTAAAAAGGACAAGGGGCCCAATGTTGATAATAATCCTTTACCAAGTCATCAGGTGAATGTAATAGATCAGTGTCAGGATATTATCAAGAGGACAGATGATGCAAAGATCATGACTCCCAACGAGAAGCTTTTTGAGATTCTCCTCATTAACTGATATGTATCAATTGAGTATGCACACCAAGACCTTGTTCAAGAAGGATTTGATGATAATCTGACTTGCCTATTTCATTTTGGGGTAAAGGGACATTCTTTGGAACAATGTCATCATTTTCATAAAAGGATCCAAGAACTGGTGGGTTCAAAATTTCTTGTGGTTGCCTAAGCCCATCACCTAGACAATGAAATAAGCGTCATGGAAGAATTGTTGCCAAAAGAAAATTTGAATCCATCTTTCAAACTGAAGCCACTCACAATCTATTACCATGAGAAGACTGTTGTTGGTTACGATTGCCCGCAAGCGCACGGGTCGTCACAAGTAATAGTAAAATGGTAGGTAATACCGAGTATCGAATCCACAGGGAGGCGAAGCAAAATCTAAGGAAACAAAAACTCTTTGAACACTAAAAATACTTGGGATAAATAATATCTAGGGACCAAAACATGCAAATGAAGAGAATTTAAAAAATAAGCAATTAAATAAATCAATTTGATCAATCAAAGAAAATAAAATATGGAGAAAGAGTTTTTAAAGGGAAGTGGGGTCTTGAAAATCAATTAATAGCTAAACAATTATTATAATTATCCTATCTCGATGCCCAACGAATCATAATCCTAGAATCTCCGTTAATCACATAGGTTCTCCTATCGGTCTCGCCTAATTGTAATTAATTCATGTTAACAACCTAAGTGTCCTTAGGGCCATTAAAATTCTTTGATTATTACACTCTTATTAATTTTAGGAATCTAAGTTTAATCAACTAATCTCATTGTCACGACGGGCAATTTAACTAGTTGCATGGATTATGATCTATCCTAACTTCTCTCCGTCGAGTCTCCATTAAGAATCAAATCAATATACAATTGGCCAGATTGCATACAACATTAACCACATCCATACAAATAATTAGTAAATCGGACAAGAGATAGGCAATTATAACAACATTTACACTATAATTTCATTTCAAGACCCCAAATTGGGGTTTAGCTATACATAGCTAAAATATTCACAAAAGTTACAATGGAAAACATAATTAAGAGCAAAATAAAAGGGAAGGAATTGACCGTCGAAGGCCCCGTCGTTGCGCTTGGCGTCCCTCTGAACACTCCTTGAGCCTCCTAGAATGCTCCCCAAAATTCCCAAAAATTTTCCCACTAAAGAAACTCTCAAAAAGGATAGAGAGCCTTGAGAGAGGCTCCAAAGGAGCTAAGGAAAGAAAGGAAAGAATGGAAGAAATGATGATTGATGGTAAAAATTGGATCCAAGGGGTGCCTTACATAGGCTCGGAAAAGGGGCAGCATTGCGACGCTGTGACGTCATCGACTTGCTGGCGAAGAAATGGGATCAACGTATGCAACGCTGTCCGTATAGCGTCTCGACGCTAGGCTATTTCCAGAACTTTCAGTTGTGATTTTGGGCTTGAATTTGGGCCTCCCTTCATTTCTTTTGGGCTTCATCTTCATGGTTGACCTTCTTGGCTTCCCCCTTGACCCAAGCATGGAAATTGGGTTTAATTGACTTCTTTCTGGGCACTTTTTCACCAAAATCCATAATTTTTCTCCTAGAGACCAAATAAGAAAATATGTAAAATATTTACAATAAAAACACGATTAAAGCACAAAAAAAACTCAATAAATTTGGTCTAAAATAACTACATTTCTGCTCGCTATCACACTCCCAAACTTAAGCTTTTGCTAGTCCTGAGCAAAATAAATTCAAAGGATGCATGAAATAGAATCGCTCAAGCCTCAGTGATTTTGGAACTCTAAGATAGAATGGAAAACATGCAAGTGGAATAAGCAAGCACCGCATACTCACGAAGAAATCTTAAACTAGTTTGAACTTAAGAGTAATGAATAACATGCTCAAGACTTTTCTAATGATTCTTTTACTAACCTAGATTAGTCTTATGGCTTTCTCCATTTGTTTTCCCCTACACTGGCTAAGAGCCCCTAATAGGTCAGAGTTCTTCTATCATGCAAAAAAAAAAAAAAAAAAGAAACTAGGGCGCCTATCATTTTTCTTTTTCATGGGGGAGCAAAACTCACAAATGATTTTTCACTTTCTTTTTCTTTTTCTTTTGCTACTCCCCCAAAATTGCATTTTGATATCTAATGGTACTAGCTTTCTCACTACGGTGCAGGGACCCTTGACCCGAATTTGATTCTCTGGTTGGCCTAACTGATCACACCGCAGGTAGCTCTTTTTACCCCTAGGCTTTTTTCATTGCAAGCAAAAATTTTCTTTTTTTTTTCAACAGATTTTTCTTTTCTCTCATTTTCTTTTGTTGCTTTTGCTTTTCTCTCAGCAGGCATAACATTTTTTTTTCTACCTAGTTCTTTAGAACAATCAAGCATGAACTTCCTAATATTAGAAACTAAGCCTAACGGGGTGACAACAAACTTTAAAAATCATAATAAGAATCTAGATCTTCAAAGACGTCATTAGATAAGTCTATCGCCTGCTTTAGACATCAAAACTAAGTATCAAAAAATTTTAAAATTTCACAATTTTTGTCGTGCCCCCAGATTCCACAACATATAAACCATTTTCTCGCAAAACTTCTAAAATCGCATCCTTGGCTATCATAGTTATCAATTCATGCATCCAACAGAATTTAAAAATGCTCAACACAGTGAAAGCCTCCCCCCAAACTTAAACTAAACATTGTCCCTAATGTTTATAGACAATAAAGCATAAAGAGGGATACTAAGACTTCCCTGAGCTATGAGCGATTCATCCTCTTCCTTTGGATCCAGAAAAAGATGATTTTTTGAGCTTTGGGATTTTCTTAAGGTGATTCTGCAAAACAAAGTTGGATCACGAAGTAAAGAAAATTATTTACCGCAAAAATCACTACCTAAACTTTAATCCTTGGGTTGCTTTCTTTAACGTCTTTAGCTAGACGAGGCTCGGCACGCTCACGGAGGCTCAAAATAAACATTTTCATCATCCTCCGAGCCCTGTAGAAAATCACACACCGAATTGCACACTGCAAAAAGGGGAGAAAAAAACTTTCCTCTAGTCCATCATCACTAAAGAGATTGTTATAATAACATTTCATAAAATATGTAGCCGCATCAAATCTCTTTTCTAAATCTCTATTCACAAAACAATTGTTAACAGAGTCATCAAACGTTATGATATCCACCGACCTGGGATCTAAAGATGGCCTATCAATCATGCCAGTCCATTCATCAGATTCAGTATCTACATGCTCAGAAGATTCCTCATACTTAGAATTAAAAAATGATTCAACTAGGTTGTCATATGACTCATCAGAAGAAGAATTAAAGAATTCAAGCTCCTCTGGATCATATTATATACATCATTAGGACATGAATCAAAGTTATTAGGGAAAAATACACTTTTGGTCCCTGAGGTTTGGGTTAAGTGACAGTTTGGTCCCTGAGTTTTCAAACTCGACATTTTAGTCCTTGAGGTTTGGATTTCGTTTCATTTTAGTCCCCCCGTCCAATTTTCCCGTTAATTACTAACGTTTTGCTGATGTGGCACTGTTTTTTTAATTAAAAAATGTTTTTTTTTTAATTTTTTAAAACAAAATATATTAAAATAATATGAAATATTTTTATGTTTTTTTCTTTTTTCATTTCTCTATCCTCCCTCCTTCTTCTTCCTCTTATTCTTCTTCTTCTCACCGTCGGGCCATCACCTATCGTCACTGGAGTTGGAGCCGTCGCACGCCGGAGTTGGTCGTCGCCAGAACCGCCGGAACCGCCGCCTCTTCTTCTCCTTCCCTTTTTCTCTACTCTCCCCTTCTCCTGAACCTCGTATTTAAAAAAAGAAAGGAAAATGTTTTAGATCTGAGTTCACGCCGTGGGTTTTCCAGATTTGAGTTCATGTCGCTGTGTGTTCGTGTCGTCAACACTAGTCGCTGGAGAAGGAGAAGACCGAGAGAGGGAGACATTCGACGCGGGTTTTATGTCCAAATTTGTTCATGTCATCGTGGGTTTTATTTTCAGATTTGTTCATGTCGTCGTCGATTTCAAGATCTGTGGTGGTGTCGTCGTTCAGAACAAAGCTTGTCGGTGCTGTCGTTCGAACGTGGGCTGTGTCATCAGAGATGATGTCGATTTTTCAGATTTGAGAATGGAGAAGGGGAAAGAGAAAAATAAGGGAAGGAAAAAGGGAAAATGAGAAAGAGAAAGGAAAGGGAAGAAAAGGACGGTTTGAAAATCACCGTTCTGAGCGGCGGGATTTCGCTTTTGGGGGAATTTTATCTGGTCACGTAGGCCTCGATTCGGAGGTTCAGGAGAGTGGTGGTTGCGGAAGGCGGGAGGAGGTGGTGGAGGAAGGTCAGATCGGCGGTAGTTTTGACGGCAGAGACGAGGAGGAGGTTGGGGAGCGGAAGGGATTTGTTGGTGGTGCTGAGGTGAATCAGGGGACAAATGATGGAGATGAAAGGGGTGATGTCGGAGCCACCGACGATGAAGATGATGGACCTCCCTCCCTCTCCCTGATATTATGATTTAAAAAAAAAAACAGAAATATAAGAAAGAAGGAAGAAGAGAAGAGAAAGAGAAGATAAAGAAGAAAAAAAGTCGTCGTCGGTCGTCGGCGACAGACGGCGACCTGCTTTCTCCGGCGACCAGTGTGGTTGAAGAGGGAGAAGAAGATGAAGAAGTAGAAGAGGAGGAAGAGGGAGGGAGAAAGAAATAATAATAATAATATAAAAATATATTTTATTTAATTTATTACTATTTCATTAAAAAATTAAAAAAAAAGTTAATTAAAATAATAGTGCCACATCAGCAGACGTTAGAACTTAACAGAAAAATAGACGGCAGGGACCAAAGTGCTCCTTATCTCAAACCTTAGGGGTATTTTTGTTGAGTTTGAAAACTCAGGGACTAAAGTGTAACTTAATCCAAACCTCAGGGACCAAAAGTGTATTTTTCCCAAGTTATTAACATTGTCAGGCTCCATGCACTCAGGAATGTCAGGATCAGACTCAATAGATTCAGTACTACCATGATCAATCTCAGAATTATCTATTGAGTAATCCTTCTAATGCAAATCATGCTCATTCTCAATGTCAGACAATTCAATATCATCATCAAAATCATCGATTTCAGGCAAATCCAATTCATTCTCAAAAGAAGGTAAGTCATCAATTGCAGATATTTCGTTCTCATAAGAAGGCAATTTTAATTCTTTTTCAAAGTCAGGCAAGTCCATATCATTCTCAAACAGAGGGTCATCAAAATATGCATTATGATTAAAATCCCCATCATCCATAAGCACTTCTCCTAAGCCTAGGCCAAGATTATACTCTACCTCTTCATCATCGTCAGTCAAGTATTCAGGACCAACAGAAAAACAAGTATGCAAACTACATACAGACTCATCTTGGCCAAAAATACTAAACACGACTTTTTCATCATCAATGTTCAAGGTAAGCTTACCTGTATGTACACTAATCTCAACTTTACCTATTGCTAAGAAAGGTTTGCCTAAGAAAATTGGGTACTTCTCTGTCTTCCTGCATGTCGAGTACCACAAAGTCTATAGGGAAGATATGTTTATTGACCTTTACCAGCACGTCCTCCACAACACCCATCGGGTGGGTAATCGATCTATCAGCAAGCTGGAGAGTGACGTCGATGTCCTTCATTCTTGTTAAACCAATCTTCTTGTAAACAAAATAGGGCATCAAATTTATACTAGCACCTAAATCACATAAGGCCCTATTGAAAGATACTTCTCCTATAGTGCAGGGAACAGTAAAACTCCCTGGGTCTTTTTGTTTAGAAGGCATCTTTTCAGAAACGATGGTACTACTACTTTCAGACAATTTAAAAACTTCTTTTTTCAAACTCTTCTTCCTAGAAAGCATTTCTTTCATGAATTTCTCATAATTAGGCATGTTATGCAACACATCTACTAAGGGAATATTCACAAACTATTTTTTAAACATCTCTAGGAATTTATGAAACTGCTCATCTAATTTACCATTTTTAAAGCGTTGAGGAAAAGGTAACTCCCTGTAATCAAAGGTTGGACATTCGCCCCTCTGCTTAGGCGGACTAATGTGCGAGCCTTTGTCATGATGGTTGCATGGAACCACTTCTTCCTCGTTCAGTTTCTTGTCATGCTTGTCATGCTGCTTTTCATCTTTTTTCTTTCATGCAAAAGAGTTAAAAACATCACAGTTAAAATCAATAGAGTTAGGAGGATGTTGGGACCTTTCAAAGGAGGTTTTTTTTGTCTCAGTCCTTTCATCTTCATCCTTGCTCTTCTCTTCTTTCTTCTTCTTTTCTGAATAGCTCTCCAACTGTCTGCCACTTCTCACTGTCAGCATCTTGCACTGCTCTCTTGGGTTGGGTTCAGTGTCGCTTGGAAATTTTCCATTCTGAAGGGAATTCATCGCTGAAGCGATCTGACCTATCTGCACTTCCATATTTTTCAGAGGTGTGTCGTGGTTATTGACTGTCGTTTGGAGATTCACATTCAACACTTTTTGTTCTTTGATAAACATAGCCACCATCTCCTCCAGGTTACTCTTCTTTTCAGGCGTACTGGATGATGCAAAACCTAGCAGTGGGTGCAAAACATTCTTCGTGTTCGAGTATGAGAAGTTCTCATGATTGCGCAGATTGGGGTGGTAAAAGTTCGGTACTCCTTAAGTAAATGGTCTGTTTCCCACGTACTGAATTTCTTCAACATCTTGATTCTCCTTCTTTGAATAACCTTCAGCGAAGGTGGAACTGGACTTTAACACATCAGATGAAGTCGGTTTGTTCAACGCATTTGTCAAAGATGCCTTCAACAAACTCGACTCATCTAGTTCATAAATTCCAGCCTTCTTCGAAGTTGTCCCCCTTTCTGTTGGCCATTGATAACTGGTTGCTGCCACTTCCTCTAGCAGATCTTTGGATTCCGTCACTGTCTTGGAAAGAAAACTTCCTCTTGCTGATGTGTCAAAAACGGTATTGGTGGAGGGATTCAATCCATTATAAAACAATTTCACCTGGAGCCAATCTGGATATCCATGTTGCGGGCATCGCCTAAGCTCCTCATCAAACTGTCTAAACGTTCCGATCTCAGTCCAGAGCTTCGTAGTCTTGGCAGGCGGGAAATATTTCGTCAGGAAAGCCTAGGCAAGCTCGTCCCATGTGCTAATGATAACTGGTTATTTAGGCCTCAATTATATAGGGATTTGTGTGTACTTTATGCTTATTAGGGTTGGTTTTAGAGAGATATTACATGATTTAACCCATTTGGAAGAATGGAAGCTTTGGAAATTACTTTGTGCAGATTATGCTGCTAAGCGACTGGAAGGAGAAAATTCTATGCTGCAGCAAAACTGAGAACAGAAGCTGCCACATCACAGCTCGTTAGCCAACTTCATGAACCGACTTCTGTTGAGTTATTTTCGTGATAAAGGATCAAGGAGAGCCTTACACGTGTCCTAGTTGACCTAATTCAAGCCTCCCATCCTTCTATAAAAGGAAGTAGTTGTTGGACGGTACGATTTTCCGCAAGCGCACGGGTCGTGACAAGTAATATAAAACGGAAAGTATTCCGAGTATCGAATCCTCAGGGAGGCGAAGCGAAACTTAAGCAAATAATTAAAATTCTCTTGAGCACTGAAAATACTTAGGTGAAATAATATTTAGGGACCACGTTCATGAAATAAAAAGAACTTAAATTCAAGACAATTAATGAAAACAAATGGATCAATCGAAAAAAAATAAAATGCGGAGAAAGAGTTTTCTTTAAGTGGGAAGAGGGGTCTCGAAAATCAATGATTAGCTAAATAATTGCTATAATTATCCTATCTCATTGCCCAACTAATTATAATCCTAGAATATCCGTTAATCACATAGGATCTCTTGTCGGTTTCCCCTAATTGCAATTAATTCATTTTAACAACCTAAGTGTCCTTAGCGCTATTAAAAATCATTAATTATTACGCTCTGATTCATTTTAGGAATCTAAGTTTAACCAACTAATCCCGGTGTCACAACGGGCAATTAAACTAGTTGCATGGATTATGATCTATCCTAATTTCTCTCCGTCGAGTTTCCATTAAGAATCGAATCATTACACAATTGGCCAGATTGAGTAAAGCATTAAGCACATCCATACAAATAATTAGGACATGGGCAAGAGACAAGAAATTATAACAATATTTCAACTATCATTTCATTTCAAGACCCCAAATTGGGGTTTAGCTACACATAATATTCACAATCAATACAAGGGAAAGCATATTAAAAAGCATAAAAGGAAAGAAATTGACCGTCGATAAAACCCCTCGCTGACGCTTGGAGCCTCCGCTGACTACTCCTCGAGCCTCTAAGATTGCTCCCCAAAATTCCCCAAAATTTTCCCACTAGAAGAATCCTCTCAAAAGGCTTAAAAGCCTTGAGAGGGGCTCCAAGAAAGGAGCCTAAGAAAGGAAAGAAAGGATGAATTGATTGATGGTTTGATTGATGAGAAATGAGGCACCCAAGGGCGCCTATTTATAGGCCTGGAATAGGGGTAGCATCGCGACGCTGCCTTGCTAAGCGTCGCGACGCTGCTGCGCACGCGGCTTGGGCAACAAGAAAGGGCAGCGTCGCGACGCTGCCTTGCTAAGCGTCTCGATGCTGTCCAGATTTTTCAGATTTTTCAGCTTCCTTTTGGGCTGATTTTTGGGCCTTCTTCTTCATTTCTCTTGGTCTTTTCTTCATAGATGTCTTCTTTGGACCTACAATTCCATCAAGCTAAGATTTGGGCTATAATTACTTCAATTTTGGCTCTTTTTCTCCCAAAATCACCAACTTAGCTCCTAAGGACCAAATAACAAAATTCATTAAATATATTCATTAAAAATACGATTAAAGCACCAAAAAGCTTAATAAATTGAGACTAAAATAGCGACATTTCTGCTCGCTATCACACCCCCAAACTTAAGCTTTTGCTAGTCTCGAGCAAAATAAATTCTAAAGATGCATGAAATAGAATCGCTCAACCCTCAATGATTTTGGAATTCTTAGGATCAAATGGAAAACATGCAAGTGGAATAAGCAAGCACCGCATACTCTTGAAGAAATCTTAAACTAGTTTGAACTTAAGATTAATGAATAGCATGCTCAAGACTTATCTATTGATTCTTTTACTAACCTAGATTAGTCTTATGGCTTTCTCCATTTGTTTTCCCCCTACACTGGCGAAGAGCCCCTAATACTTCAGAGTCCTTCTATCATGCAAAAAAAAGTAACTAGGGTGCCTGTTTTTCTTTTTTTTTTTTCATGGGGGAGCAAAATTCTCACATGATTTTTCTTTTTCTCTTCTTTTTCTTTTCTTTTTCTTTTGCTCCTCCCCCAAACTTGCATTTTGATATCTAATGGTACTAGCTTTCACACTACGGTGTAGGGACCCTTAACCCGAATTTTATTCTCTGGTTGGCCTAACTGATCACACCGCAGGTAGCTCTTTTTACCCCTAGGCTTTTTTTCTTTTGAGCAAGCAAAAATTCTTTTACAACAGATTTTCTTTTTCTCACATTTTCTTTTGTTGCTTTTGATTTTCTCTCAGCAGGCATAGCATTTTTTCCTACCTAGTTCTTTAGAGCAATCAAGCATGAACTTCCTAATATTAGAAACTAAGCCTATCGGGGTGACAACAACTTTGAAAACCATAATAAGAATCTAGATTTTCAAAGACGTCATTAGATAAGACTATTGCATGCTTTAGACATCAAAACTAAGTATAAAAAATTTTAAAATTTCACAATTTCTGCCGTGCTCCCAGATTCCACAACATATAAACCATTTTCTCCTAAAATTTCAAAAATCACATCCTTGGCTATCATGGCTAGCTATTCATGCATCCAACAGAATTTAAATATGCTCAACACAGCCTCCCCCCCAAACTTAAACTATACATTGTCCCCAATGTTTTAAAACAGACAAGCATAAAGAGAGATACTGAGACTTCCCTGAGCTAGGAGCGCTTCATCCTCTTCCTTTGAATCCATGAAACATGGGAAATGTGGAATTTTGGGATTTGCTAAGGTGATCCTGCAAAACAAAATTGGATCACGAAGTAAAGAAAATTATTTACCGCAAAAACAACTAACTACTTTAATCCTTGGGTTGCCTCCCAAGCAGCGCTTTCTTTAACGTCTTTAGCTAGACTAGGCTCGACACGCTTACGGAGGCTCAAAATAAAAATTTTCATCATCCTCCGGGCCCTGCAAGAAATCACGCACCGAATTGCAAACTACAAACAGGGGAGAAAAAAAACTTTCCCCTGGCCCATCTTCACTAAAGAGATTCTCATAATAACATTTTAGAAAATAATCAGCCGCATCAAATCTCTTTTCTAAATCTCTATTCTCAAAACAATTGTTAATAGAGTCATCAAGCGTTATAATATCTACTGGTCTAGGATCTAGAGGTGGCCTATCAATCATGCCAGTTCATTCATCAGAAAAAATATCTACATGCTCAGCAGATCCTTCAGACTCAGAATTAAAAAATGATTCAACTAAGCTATCACATGACTCATCATCAGAAGAATTCAAGAATTCAAGAATTTCAGGATCAGATTCTATACTATGCACAGATTCAAGTTCTTCTGGGTCAGATTCTATGTTATACACATCATCAGGAAATGAAAAGAAAGTATTCACATTGTCAGGATTCATGCATTTAGGAATGTCAAGATCAGACTCAATAGATTCACTGTAATCATGGTCAGACTAAAAATTATCTATCGAGCAATCTTTTTTATGCCTTATATGTTCATGCTCAATGTCAGGCAATTCAATATCATCATCAAAATTATTCATTTCAGGCAAATTTAATTCATTTTCAAAGGAAGGTAAATCATCAACTGCAGATCTTTCATTATCACAAGCAGGCAAGTCTAATTCATTTTCAAAGTCAGGCAGATCCAAATCATTTTCAAACAGAGGATTATCCATATATGCATCATGATCAAAATCCACATTATCAACAAGCATTTCTCCTAAGCCTAGGCCAAGATTATAGTCTACCTCTTCATCGTCATCAGTCAAGTATTCAGGCCCAACAGAAAAACATGTATGCAAACTACAAACAGATTCATCTTGGCCAAAAATACTAAACACGACTTTTTCATCATCAATGTTCAAGGTAAGCTTACCTGTATGCACGCTAATCTCAGCCTTACCAGTGGCTAGGAAAGGTCTGCCTAAGATAATTGGCACTTCTTTGTCCTCCTTCATGTCCAGTACCACGAAATCTACAGGAAAGATGAATTTGTTGACTTTCACCAACACGTCCTCCACAACACCCATCGGGTGGGTAATCGATCTGTCAGCAAGCTGGAGAGTGACGTCGGTATCTGTCATACCTGATAAACTAATCTTCCTGTACACAGAGTAGGGAATCAAATTTATACTTGCTCCTAAATCACATAGAGCCCTATCGAAGGATACTTCTCCTATGGTATAGGGAACAGTAAAACTCCTTGGATCTTTCTGCTTAGAGGGTATCCTACCAGAAATAATGGTACTGCTACTCTCAGATAAATTAAAAACCTCTTTTTTCAGACTTTTCTTTTTAGAAAGCATTTCCTTCATGAATTTTCCATAATTTGGCATATTATACAAAGCTTCTACCAATGGAATATTCACAGTCAACTTTTTAAACATTTCTAAAAATTTTTGAAATTGTTCATCTAGTTTGACATTTTTAAATCTTCGAGGAAAAGGTAACTCCCTGAAATCAAAGGTTGGACATTCGCCCCTCCGCTTGGGCGGGCTAATATGCGAACCTCTGTCATGGTGGTTGCATGGAACCACTTCTTCCTCAGTCAGCTTTTTATTGTCATTCTGCCTCTCATCTTCTTTTCTACCTACAAAGTTGTTAGAAAAATCACATTTTAATTCACTAGAGTTGGGAGGATGTTTGAACCTTTCAGAGGAGGCTTTTTGTGCCTCAGCCCTTTCATCTTCATCCCTTCTCTTTTATTCTTCCTTTTTATTCTCTATACTGTCCTCCAGTCTTCTGCCACTTCTCAAAACCACCATCTTACACTGCTCTTTCGGGTTAGGCTCAGTATCACTTGGAAATTTTCCCTTTTGAAGGGCATTTACTACTGAAGAAATCTGACCTATCTGCACTTCCATATTCTTTAGAGCTGCGTCGTGGTTGTTTACTGATGTCTGGAGATTCACATTCAATATTCTTTGTTCTTTGATGAATAAGGCCACCATCTCCTCCAGATTATTTTTCTTTTCAGGAGTACTCGTTGATGCAAAACCTGGGGGTGGCTGCAAAACATTCTTCATATTTGCATATGAGAAGTTCTCGTGATTGCGCAGACTGGGGTGGTAGAAGTTTGGTACTCCTTGAGTATATGATCTATTTCCTATGTATTGAACTTCTTCCACATCTTGACCTTCTTTTTTTTAATGACCTTCAGCTAAGGTGGAAATGGACTTAACCACCTCAGATGACGTCAATTTGTTTAGTGCATTCGTCAGAGATGCCAGTTGCGCTTTTCCGCAAGCGCACGGGTCGTGACAAGTAATATAAAACGGAAAGTATTCCGAGTATCGAATCCTCAGGGAGGCAAAGCGAAACTTAAGCAAATAATTAAAATTCTCTTGAGCACTGAAAATACTTAGGTGAAATAATATTTAGGGACCATGTTCATGCAATAAAAAGAACTTGAATTCAAGACAATTAATGAAAACAAATTGATCAATCGAAAAAAAATAAAATGCGGAGAAAGAGTTTTCTTTAAGTGGGAAGAGGGGTCTCGAAAATCAATGATTAGCTAAATAATTGCTATAATTATCCTATCTCATTGCCCAACTAATTATAATCCTAGAATCTCCGTTAATCACATAGGATCTCCTGTCGGTTTCCCCTAATTGCAATTAATTCATTTTAACAACCTAAGTGTCCTTAGCGCTATTAAAAATCATTAATTATTACGCTCTGATTCATTTTAGGAATCTAAGTTTAATCAACTAATCTCGGTGTCACAACGGGCAATTAAACTAGTTGCATGGATTATGATCTATCCTAATTTCTCTCCGTCGAGTTTCCATTAAGAATCGAATCATTACACAATTGGCCAGATTGAGTAAAGCATTAAGCACATCCATACAAATAATTAGGACATGGGCAAGAGACAATAAATTATAACAATATTTCAACTATCATTTCATTTCAAGACCCCAAATTGGGGTTTAGCTACACATAATAATCACAATCAATACAAGGGAAAGCATATTAAAAAGCATAAATGGAAAGGAAT
This sequence comes from Luffa acutangula, assembly GCA_036850905.1. Lineage (NCBI taxonomy): Eukaryota > Viridiplantae > Streptophyta > Magnoliopsida > Cucurbitales > Cucurbitaceae > Luffa > Luffa acutangula. The sequence continues at coordinate 23,629,000 of CM072087.1, read as the reverse complement.
TGACCGTCGATAAAACCCCTCGCTGACGCTTGGAGCCTCCGCTGACTACTCCTCGAGCCTCTAAGATTGCTCCCCAAAATTCCCCAAAATTTTCCCACTAGAAGAATCCTCTCAAAAGGCTTAAAAGCCTTGAGAGGGGCTCCAAGAAAGGAGCCTAAGAAAGGAAAGAAAGGATGAATTGATTGATGGTTTGATTGATGAGAAATGAGGCACCCAAGGGCGCCTATTTATAGGCCTGGAATAGGGGTAGCGTCGCAAGAAGGCACTTCATATTTCAGTCAAGTGTAAGAACTTTGTAGTAGCAAAAGTCCTGGTGGATAATGGGTCTTCTTTGAACATAATGCCAAAATCAATGCTGAAAAGATTGTCAGTTGATATATCCGATGTGAGGCGAAGTACCATAGTAGTAAGGGCCTTCGATGGGGCACGTAGTCAGATGGTTGTCGACATTGAGATTTCAATACAAATCGGCCCATGCACATTTAACATAACCTTCGAAGTTATGGACATCCCCTCTGCTTACAGTTTCTTGTTTGGTCGGCCTTGGATACATTCTACAAGAGCTATCCCATCATCACTGCACCAAAAGCTCAAATTCTCAATTGGAAGGAACCTAGTAATTGTATCTGGTCAAGAGGATATCTTGGTTTCTAGGCCAGCTTCAATGCCATATATTGATGGAGTAGAGGAAGCTTTTGAGTCATCATTTCAAACATTCGAGGTGGCAAATGCCACGACACTATATGGGGAAGGCAAAAAATCTAAATCTTGATCTTCAATCATGGCGTTCAAAGAAAGCAATGGTCGTTTAAATGATGTTTTAAGCCTATCAAAAAAATATAAAAAGATTTCGGCTTGGGTATAAGCCAGATAAAGCAGGCATGATCAGGGTACAGAAACGAGAAAAAAATAGGCATTTAGCCAGATTTGAAAGTCGCGAACCAGAATATAGAGAAAAAGTCATTCCTCATCTCTACCACTCGTTTGAAAGTGCTGGTATAATTCGTCAGGAGATTTTCAGCTGCAGTAGTGACTCTTGAGATTCTAGAGTAGGGTAAAATATAGTAAAAATAGACTCTAGAACACTGTGCAAGCATACACAATCCGCAGCAAGTGACAAGTATTTATCGTATCAACAGGGCTGAATAGCTCTCACATTATCTATTTAGTATAACTCTTTAATGGTTTCAAAAGTGGTTAAATGATTAAACTTGATAGAATGTTGAAGCAAAGGAAATGACAAAACATATATTAAACAAATAAAGTAGACAAATTAGAAAGAAGCGTTGGTCAGGATTTTAGTAATTGTTTTAAAAGATGCTCTAGTAATATTATTGATTCGGCAATTCTCTTGCAGTCTTATTAGTAGGATCCTCTCGGAACTCTGGACTTTTTGGAATGTGTTTCAACTATAATGACACACTGCCGATCAAGCACTAGGCAACTGGTTATCCTTAATTCAGTCACTGGCGTTCACCAATACATAATGATCTAGTGTGATTAAAATGCCACACACTTCTCAAATCATCCCTGAAACTAAGAAATGATATTTAAATCGGCTGGCCAGGCGGGCACAAAATAGAAATATGCACAACAATTAATCAAGATGCTTAAATCAACATATATTACATAGAGAATAAAACACAACAATTACATGATTCCTAACCAACACCTAAGTAAATTTAGTTCATAAGGTTCATGATAACACACGCTACAATCTGAGTATGTGCATCCACAACTACAAGAAATTAGAAGAAAAGATTAATTCCCTTGGTTAATTCCGTAGTTGATGGTCTTCTTGAAGTCTCCAATCTCTCCTCCTCTATTCGGCTTCCAATGATGGGAAGTAAGCGTCCACGAATGGAATAGGACTTTCCTTCTCAAAAAATGGAGTGTTTTTTTACTTTAGATGGCTCTTCCCTTTTACAGAGTGATAGCAAGCCCTAATTAGGTCAAATTGTACATGTGGCAAGCTCTCAAAGCTTCTTAGATCCGAAAATAGCTTAACTAACTTCAGTTCATTAAAATGGATTACGAGCTGTGACGTGGCAGTTTTGCTCCTTGCTTTGCTGGATCACAGATGTTGCTCCCTGAAGTCACTCAACATTATATTTTGCATAAAATAACTTCCAAAGCATTCATTCTTCCAAATGGGTTAAAACATATAATATTCATCTAAAAGCAACTCTATTTAGCACAAATGACACATAAAACACTATAGAACTAAGGCCTAAATAACTCCCTTTTGGAGAGTTATCATACCCCCAAACTTTAACTATCGCGCGTCCCGAGCAATACTAACTAACCTTCCCTTAAGAATTCAAAACATTAGACAAAGCATAACTCAATCAGAACAGATAATCTAACACTACCTTCAACCTTTACCTGAGCATTCTGCAAACCAAGCTCTACTGCAGCAAAATAATTCTTCCGGCATCGACAAATAATTTGCACCTTTAACTCAATTCTAAGAACTTGCCACAACCTAGCTCTATTATATGACATATTAAAACACATTTTTAAGGGGTTTATATTTTTATTTTTCAGACTTTAAGCAGCCCTACAATCATAAGCTCTTAAGCATGGGATGACCAACTTGATGGTGCAGTATACCCTTGCCTCTAGCTCATAACCAACTAGGCTAATTACTCATTGTTAAGCTCAGAAATCCTTAGTTATTTTATCCCTTGTTTCTCAGAATGGCAACATTTTATGATGGAGCTCACCTAAGCCCTGGGAGACAGAAAACTACTAGATTATCATTCATCCTTCAAAACTTTTGCTCTGTGCATTTTTTCAGCAAAATTTTGACAAATAATAATTTTTTTCTGCTGTAATTTTTCATCATTTTACTATATTTCGTAGGTCATATTTTAACGCAAAGACAAACTGTGGGTGTCACAAATGTCCATGGTTACTCAACAACCTAGAAAAATAATTATGAAGGAGAGGAATGCTCGAGCAAAACAAGTGGAGTGGCAAAAAGTCCCCCAAACTTGAATTATTCATTGTCCTCAATGAATTATTAGAATGATAAATAATCCCCCAAACTTAAATATTTCTATATGAATTTTATATTGAATGTGAGACTAGAATTAAGCTTAAGGTATATCAAATAAATCAACACTACCTCAGATCTTCTCGCCGTAGCGATGACCAGGCTAGAAGAAATGCTCAAGCAAAAGGTTTCTGGGGATCAGAACACCTTGATCTAATTAAGCTAACTAGTCTAAGCTTCAAAAACAATTACTTGAAATTTCATTAAAAAAAGAAAAATTAACCAGATTAGATCATATATTTGATAAGCCAGCAAAAGAAAATAAAAAAGACAGAAATAGTAAAAACAGACAAACATGGCCAGGAAAATGAGCGAGCAACAAAAAATGATCTGACAAAATAAATGCTCGCTTGGCAAACATTTTTATCTAATCCTCCTGATCAGCATCATCACCTTCCTCTCTCTCAACGGGGGGTGGTGGGATCCAAGGGTTCAGTAAATCATAAGGAAATAAGGGAAAGGTTGGATAGGGCATTGAAAAAATTTCTTGTAGAGCCTTTCTTAATGCGACATCAAGTCTTTTAACATAATTCCAGAAGGTACGAGTCTGCATCTCGACGAACTCTTGCCTGCTGGCTGAAAGTGTAAGTTGTTCTAATATCAGGTTAATGCCATAGACTATCCCCCCTTAACGTGTTTCATGTGTCCGCTGAAGCCGTGCCGAGTTAGGCGAGTCGATTATTCCCTTCTCTAGAAGGATTATGTCCTTTGTGCTCTCTGGAACCCCTATTCTATTAGAAAGCATTGTAATTGTGTTGGGAAAGAACAATTTTCCAACCTTCTTTCTCCAACATCCAAAAATCTCTCTAGCAATAATTTTACCTACATCAATGCTAAGGGATCGTGTAGTATTGCAAAAGCTAGGAGAACTCTTTCTCGAGATATCGTGGAGTCATGAGTCGTGGGAAGCAACCTTTGTTTGATGAACCCCATCCAAGTGTTGGCTTCCTTCTTTAAATAAGTAGCCAGAAAAGTCCTTTTTTCAGTTTTCTACAGTCGCACTGTGCACCTTCTATTCGTACCTCCCGTGCAGCAGCATTCAATTTCTCATTGGATGGCGCTACTGCCATTTCATTATAACCAGCATGCGGGAAATCTTGGAGGTTGTACAGTGAATTGATGCCACCACGCCTCCAGTCGACAGTTACTCCACGAACTATAACTTGGAAACCCTCGTACTCGTCAATGTTTGCATAGAATTCTCGCACCAGTTGTGAATTCAAAGGATTTGGCTTGGAACAGAATAACTCCCAGCCATGATTTGTAATGCCAACCCACAGAAAATTGGAAGATCACCATCGAACCCTCTCTCGAACAGGAAATCTCTCTTCAACATGTCAATATATTTTGCCCTAGCAAAATGATTGATATAACGCTCATAAGGCAACCCCCTTTCTTCTGGGCGAGCCACTTCTGTTTCAACCTCAGCTCCTGCAATACCTTTGCCCTCATCCTTACCATTTTTCTTCTCGGTTTCATCTTTTGCAATCTTCTTCCCAATCTCTTCTTGATTTTCAAATTCTTCTTTCTCTAAGTCAGTTGAAGGAGAAGATGATCGGTCTGGATTCTTTCTACTCACTCTGCTTTCTGCTTACGACGGCGGCATGGTGGATCCTTTACTATCTCTTCCAGAATCTCGTGCTGTACTGTTTTATTAATACCTTACCCTTGCAAACCTAAGGCTGCCTTTTCTTGACTCTCTTGCTCTGTTCCATCAATCTTCTCATAATCTTTTTCTTTTTCAGTGTCTGTTTGTTCTTCCTCGGCGATTACTTCTTCAGCAATGTCTTATGTTACCTTCTCTAATACTTCAGAAACCTCAGCCTCTTGAAGCCTTTTAAGTCGTTTGGCTTCCCTTTCTACAGGCGTTCTTTTCTACCTCGCTTTCTTCTTATGACCCTCTGGCGTAGTAGGCAAATTCTCTTCCACTTCTCTCTCTTTCTTTCCTCTTGTTTTTGCCACTTAGAGTAGAAAATGTTTGTGCACTCCCAAAAACAAGAAGGGAGAAGAAAGAAAGCACGATAGGAAGAAGAAAAATGAAAAGAGAAGCGTACCAGTTCTTTGATTTAAATGGAGCTCCAACATTTATAATCTTGGCCGAATTAAATCCCTTCCTTGATCGAAATGTTGCCATTTATATGCATGTAATTATGGAAAATTAATTTCCAAAAAATGGTAAAAATAAATCGTATGATAAATGCTTGATGTGCTGTCTAAATGCTAGACCGTAGGATCTCCCTTGTGCGACACGTGGAAGCACCAGATGCCCACGCATATTACCTGCCCACAGAAAATTTAAATCCCAATGGTAAAATATTTAATTAACTGCATCTGTAATATTCTTGTGATATATTCGCTCTAACCAAAAGATTGCAAAAACAAACTTAGCAACAAGATTTCCTTCTAGAAGAATCTTTACAAACGGGAAAATTCAAATTCAAACCGCCAAAATCAAATCTAATTTTATCATAAGCCGAATAAATCAGGAAATTATATTATTATTAAAAACCTAATCTAAACCAAAATTGAAATAACAAAAATACAAACTAAAATTAAATCTAAACTAAACTAATCAGATTAATTAAAAACAAATTAAACTAACGAAAATAAATACATCGAATATAAAATCTACGAAAATTAGAAATAACAATGAATTATAATAAATCAGATAGGATTTAAATAACCCAAATCAAATTCAAAATAATTCAAATTAAAATCAAATCCAACTGAGAATAAAATCGCAACAAATTCTTGGAGCTAAAAATATTACTATATGACATGCTCCCGCAAAGCTTTCGCTCTCTTATTCATCAACCAACTTTAGGAAATGATATTTCGACTTGAATTCCTCACCCCAATAATGTTTTACTCGTTGTCCATTAACGTTGAACACTCGTCCATCCTTTTCATCTCTCAAAGTAATTGCTCCATGAGGAAAAGCTTCAATCACAACAAATGACCCAGACCATTAAGATTTTAATTTTTCAGGAAACAATTACAATCAAGAGTTATAAAGCAAGACTCTCTAACCCTTAACAAACTCTTTAGGTTTTCTTTTCTTATCATGCCACTGCTTAGTCTTTTCTTTATACATTTCCGCATTCTCATAAGAAAATTGACGAAACTCTTCTAATTCATTAAGCTGCAACCTTCTTATTGCACCTGCATGACTCAGATCAAAATTCATCTTTTTCAAAGCCAAAATGTTTTATGCTCAAGCTCTAGTGGTAAATGACAAGTCTTTCCATATACTAACCTATAGAGAGACATACCTAGAGGAGTCTTATAGGTTGTCCTATAAGCCCAAAGAGCCTCATCTAACCGAAAAAGACCAATCTTTCCTAGATGGATGAACTACTTTCTCTAAAATATATTTAGTTTCCTTATTATTAATTTCAGCTTGACCATTCGCTTGAGGGTGATAAGGGGTACCTATTAATTCCGTACTTCGCTAAAAGCTTAGCTAAGACATTATTCACAAAGTGTGTACACTCATCACTCACTACAGCTCTAGGTGTCTCAAACCGCGCAAAAATGTACGATTGGAGAAACCTTGACACGGTCTTGGCGTCATTCTGATGGCATGCAATGACCTCCACCCACTTGGACACGTAATCAACTGCCAATAAGATAAAAACATTACCATTTGAAGGAGGAAATGGTCCCATAAAATCAATACCCCATACATCGAACAATTCTAATTCCAAAATGTAAGTAAGAGGCATTTCATCTCTAGGCCCTAAATTTCCTCTCCTTTGGCAAGCATCACATTGCTTGTAGGAACCAATGGGCATCGTTAAATAAGGAAGGCCAGAAGAATCCACATTTCAAAATCCTCATAGTTGTCCTCTGACTGCTTAAATGGCCTCCATACGGCTAAGAGTGGCATTGCTCTAGGATTTCCTTTGCTTCATCACCTGAAACACATCTACGAATAATACCATGAGAGCATTGCTTATACATAAATGAGTCATCCCATTAGAAAAATTTGGCATCATGCTTAAACCTTTTCATCTGACTCCAATCCTTATCAATAGGAGTGACTCCTTTCACCAAAAAGTTGGCTATATCACCATACCAAGGGACATCCTTGAGTACCTTTACATCAACAACAAAGAGCTGCTCATCTGGAAAGGAATCTGAAATGGCAGATTGCTTCAGCAAAGATGATGTTGGATCAAGACGAGACAAATGATCTGCAATGACCTTTTCTAATCCCTTATTATCCTTTATCTTCAAGTCGAATTCTTGCAATAACAAAACCCAATGAATCAATCTAGGTTTTGCATCTTTTTTAGCTATTAAGTATCTTATTGCTGCATAATCTGTGAAAACCGTGACTTTGGACCCAACCAAATATGGGCACAATTTCTCAAAGGCAAACACAACCGCTAACAATTCATTTCTCAAAGGCAAACACAACCGCTAACAACCGTTAAATATTGCAAAACTTGACCCAAATCCAATAAACTAAGATCCGAGGTTGTTTGTATGTAACTTGAACTAGTATGTGGTGACATACGAGGATCAATGTTCAAGTAACAATCTAAAAGTTCTATAGTTCAAGGATAAGGCTGGATACCTTATCCTGGTTACAATATGTGGTACGACCCGCTTTGTATTTGATACAAACGTATTGATCCAAAGCGTCCATGTAGTAGACATGCGAGTGGGGGTATCATATGCAATGAGTTTGCATAAGATCATACCGCAAAATAGTAATCGCTAGCTGTAACACCGTTAACTAGTTAGGTTTCTATTTCATTAGGATGACCTAGGCAACTTAGTCTGAATCCTGAGTGGATTACAGACTCCTGTTCACGAGGGATTGTTCTTTGATTTGTATGGGTGAGAGTGGCAAGTACGCCCACTCCATAAGCCTACAATTTTGGGGACAAGACCAAGCGGGGAGTTGGGAACATAATCATACAAGATGGAATTCAATCCTTCCTTACTTTTGAGGAAGTAGATGAGTGTTCCCTTAAGTGGTGTCTCCGGGTCTTGAACAGAGGGTTCTACCCTCTCATTGGCCCGAGAGGGGTTTTTTGTTTGATGGTTGGACCACAAACATGTTGTTCATTAGAGGAGCACAGGTACTTAAGGCGGTAGAGGTAACTTAGGGGTAAAACGGTAATTTGACCCAGCTGGAGTTATGAACACTCGTGAAGGACTAACTTGTTGTTGTTGGTCGATATCCGTGGACATAGAAATATTCTGCAGTGAGAAGAGTGCAGTTCTGGGTTTTTAGTGGAGTGACCCACAGTTAACGAATGGAGACTAACTTGACTAATGAGTTTAGCCAATTAGTCTCGTATCGTTGGAGCTTCTGATTCGTAGATCCATTAGGTCCCACTGGTAGCTCATAAAGAGACTTGAAGCAGCTTAATATAAATTGTAAATTGAAAGTGTTCAATTTATTTGGGGAAACGTATAGTGTATGTTGATACATTATAATATAAAGTTTATGAAACTTTATAATATAATTTTTTAATTAATTTCAAAAATTAATTCTTGAGAGAAAATATTTAAGAGAGTTCAAATAAATTTAATAATATTTGGATTCATATTAATTTTAATTTTAATAAAATCCCTAAGATTAAATATGTGATATTTAATTGAGTAATTAATTAATTATGGAATTAATTAATTTATTAAAATTAGATATTGTTTAGATAATAGATTTAAACTTATTCATAGATCTTTTCCTATTAGAAAAAGGTCTTGGCTTTTACTTATATATAGGATCCTTGGGGTGGGGTGAAAGGCATCCCATTGACTCTCTTTCTCTCTAATATCTCTCCCAAAAGACTCCCACCAGTCTCCTACTTCAAGAAGTCTTAGAGATATACCGGTGTAACCAATTGGTGGTGTTCACACAAGAAGGTTGATGCGTTGTCGATCTTATGAGCAAGAAAAGGCGAATCGATCAACGCTTTCGACAAAAGTAAGTTTTCTATGAAATCCTTGATCATTAGGATCGATTTAATTAATCATTTAGCGTGTTTATAGTCGTTGTACAACCCATTAAATATAGATTTATTGTTGTATTCTTTTGCAAATTGTATTGGTATTTCAAATTAAAATCAAAGACTGTGACTAGGTTCGGCAATTCTTTCCGCTGCATAGGGCTTTTGAGAAATTCAAAGTGGTTTGAAACTGAAGTTGGAAACTTGTTAGGTGAGATGATAAAAACACTTTGATTTGATCAAGGTGTAGAGTATATGAGACTTGAGATTCCAAGATTATTTGATAGAACATGGAATTACATCTCAACTCCCAAAACCCTGAAACACCGTAAGGAAACGGTGTATCAGATAGGAGAAATAGAATCACATTATGAGCTATGCTCATTTGCCTGACTCGTTTTGGGGTAATGCAGTGTTGACTGCAGTACATATTTCGAACAACGTTCCATCAAAAGTGTTTCATAAACATCTTTTGAATTTTTCATAAGGCATAAAAGTAGTTTACGTTATTTTTGGGGAGTCCAACACACGTGTTTATGGCTAACCCAAAAGAAATTGGAACACTATTCAACAATATACCCATTCGTTGGCTACCCCATGAAAACGAGAGATGTGAATACTTCTTCAATCCACAAGAGAATAAAGAATTTGTACCGACAAATGCTACATTCTCAGAAGAAGACCACATGAGAAATAATAAGCCACAAAGTAAGGTCGTTTTAAGTAAATTAATTGAGGTGTCTTAATCAAGTTACAAGAACCCCAAATGGTTACAAACTTTAGAGTATGCTGATTAGAAGATGAATCTTGGATTTATTGAATTATTATGGTGAAAAGTTGCATCCTTTCAAGATTCACAAAGGCACCTATTCAACCAAAACACACAATGAATCTAAAATTCATATTCATGTATTATGTATCTTGTGAATTCATGAACTTGTATTTATGAAGGTTCATGCATGGATTTGAAAAGTTGGGGGTTGAATTTAGACCACATAGATGAAAGGTTGTGTCCTTTCATGGTGTCTTTTCATTTAGTATAAATAGGGATTTAATTTTCCATTTGAAAACAAGTTGAAGATTATGATTAGTAAAAAGCTTTTGCTTATTCAACCCCTTTGGTGTTGTCTTTTCTTTCAAATCTTGTCTTAGGTTTGATGTTCAATCGATTCATTGGATTAGTTTTGATGAATCTAATTCTGGAGTGAGTCGTCTTAGGATCTAGGAGTGACCATCATAGATTCTAAGTTTGATCTAAGTGTGATTCATCTTCTAACTAAACTCTTGGTTGGAATCATTCGGTAAGTTAGTCTCATTTGTGTCCGTTTACAAGGATCCTAGAAGGACCTCTAGCTTTGTAAACTTAAAGCATATTGGATGCTTAACACTTTTTATGTCGATGTCTTGTAGATAATTGTTCTGTGCTAACCATTCTTTAATTTGTTTGAGGGTGGCATGTTGAAAATTATACTTTTCTCACCACTTGATCTTCAAGATCTTTGTCATTGTCTTGTATTGTGGATGATTGCTTGTAGAAAAATTCCAGCAAAATATCCAAGGAATTTGAAAATATAAACAAAATCCCATTGAATTATGAAATGTTGTTTTTTTAATGTTCCTTGCAAAATGATAATATGATTCTTGCAAGGGTGTTGGTAAAATATCACCCGTCATTCCGAATGTATTCCACCATTGAATGAACCAAAGAGGAAATGTGATTTTGTAGGCATTTTGACAAAAGGATATGAACCAAGAATGATTGTAATTTGAATACCACATAACATTATACCAGACTCTTACATAGTCCCGATATGAATATGTTTGTTGCACAAATGGTTTTGGAAAGGTTTTATCGGTATAAAGACCTTGATTCCAATGGGTTGGCCGAAGGCCTTGGTGGAGTAGATGATTCCATTGGAAACATTGGAAGTATGCCGCCCGTTCTTGCTCTAGATCGGGTTACCAGAGTAAACCCTAAATCCATAGTGTATTGATCAGCACTCATAGGTGGAGGGTTAAATAAGAGGAATCTGGGCTTTTGCCCTTTGAAGAGGAGGCTTTTGCCTTATTTCCGCTCATTCGCTCTTTTTTCTTTTAGAGAGAGGGGAGAGAGAGGAGAGAGTTTCGGAGTTAGAAACTCCCTTGAGAGATAATCTGCTAGATGATTTTGTTCTCCTTTTATAGGCAAAACTTCAAAATCAAAACATGAGAGAATTGCTTGCCATCTGGCAAAAATTTGTTTTGAAACAAGATGTTTTGCAAGTAATTCTTTTTTCACTGTTGAATAATTTTTTTTGAGTATCGTTCCAGACTCCTGAATGTAATCGGATTATTGATTCTTTCTTATCCAAACACTGTTTGAGGATTCCTACATATCCTAAATTTGATGCATCTGTTTCTACTAGCAGACTAGCTTTAGGATTGATTAGACTCAAACAGGGAATTGATTTGACTAAAGCTTTTATTTTTTGTACAGCTTTAGTATGCTTATTTGACCATGGCTCTGGATTTTTCCTAAGCCTTTGAAAAAGTCGTTTGCAAGTGGGTCTGAGGTTTTGGATAAAGTCAAAAACATAATTTAAACAACCCAAAAACCTATGTAGTTGGGTTTTATCTGTTATTTTGAGATTATTTATCTCTTGTTTGATTTGTTCAATTTCATTTTTATTTTCTTCAATTTCTTTTTTGAGATTGTTGATTTCAAATTTTAGATCTTTAATTGAAGTTGGTTTGAAGTCTTCTTTTCTTTGAAGTATTTCTTTAAGACTCCTAGATTTAATTTCTTTCTTTTTAATTTGAATTTCAGAATTACTTGAAGTTTCTAAATATTGGTATCAGAGCCAGCTAAATTCAATTCAATTATTTTCAATTACAATTGCTGATTTCAAATTCTTTTCTGGGGAGGAAGAGATTGAGAGTTATAGAATATCATTTTTTTAGGTGATATTCAAATTATTATCAGTCCAATTAAGCTTTCTTTCGAAAGATTAGATCGTTGGAATATTGTTATGCTCAATCGCTGAGACAGATAGCTGCGAAGGAGTGTTGCGGTTGGTGTTCCAGGTTGTAAGACGCGTTGAAGCGCAGTAAAGCCGTTGGTAAGCCTACCTTGCCTTATTGCCAAAACAGTGATCAGAGGTAAAAATCTTATAATAATCTATTTTTAGAAAGATAGTTATATTAGATTGAAAATTATTTGAGTAAAATCTAATTAAATGATTTTCATTAACTAAATCAATGTCTCTCCTAAGAAAGATACTATTTAAAAATCTTTCTTCAAAAGATCTAACTCAAAATGAAGTAGAGGACCAACATATGGCCTCTTCAAGCTCTGGAGAAATTTCAAATGAAGCTTTGCATATAGCAAAGTTAGAAAATAATCTTCAAAGTTGGGGAGTACCCAAGCTTGACAACAAAACAATTTATATCCATAATACATTTTATTTTAGAGAACAACAATGTATGAAAATTGTTGAAAGAAAAATTCCTATATATGGAATCGTTGATTCTATTCAATTATTTCCACAAGATGATATCCTAAAACATAGGAAACATTTTCAATTTTTACATATAGGAGCAGTTCAAGTTGCTCTTAGACCAATGTTTAGAACAGGATTAGATACTCCTGTCCTAGCAATTCTTAGAGACAAACGTCATAAAGATTTTACTAATTCTCTATTAGGAATAATAGAATCAAATTTAGCAGAAGGACAAGTATATTTCACCTGGTATCCAAATTTTATGGTGGCTCTAGATGACCCCCATATTCTCAAAACCTTATGTCTTGATATTACAAGACAAGGGTTAAACTTTGAAGAAGGTGTTAAAAAGATGACACTTTTATATAAAATAACATATAAAACATTAACATCTTCAATGGAACCAAAAGCATTGGTCCAATCCCCAAAGGGAAAAACTATGCTTATAGAAACAAATATCAACAAATCCTCTGTTAGTATTCCAAAAATGCTATCATGGGATGATATAACGAGAAATCCAAAATGGGCAATCAATAATGCCTTTGTCCCTCAAAAAAGAGAAAAGGAACTTTCCCATATAGTAGAACATCCAGATGAGAGAGTAGAAATGAAATTTGTAGATGAAATACCTCAATTCCCTGTTGTGAAAGAAAACATGAGTAAAAAAGAGTTCATGAGTTCAAGACCAAGTACTTCTGGTATAAGGCCAGAAGCCTATCAAAATTTAAATAGGACAAATTCATTAAGAATTAAGTCAGTAAAATCAGAACACGAAATCCCAAATCTACGTTATGAAGAAGAAAACCCACCTTCTCCAACCCAAACTGATATTGAAACAGAATCAATATTTAAAAGTCAATTGAATGTCATAATTTCAGAAAATGAATTCAAAATAGACAAACAAACCTTACAATAAGAATTTATGGCTCAAGAAAATAAAGAAGACAGAAAACGCTTCTTTAAATCATACATAGAAGAACCAAATTCCTCTAGAAGAAAAATTGTTAGAGAAAACAATAATAAAAGATATTATAAAGACCATTACCGGAGACAATATATACAAAGACCACCTCAAAGAGAATACATCTCGAGAAAATATTATAAAAGAAAAAATTCAAGACAAAACACCGTCCAAATCAAAATAATAAATCAAAAGGTAAAAAGAAAATCTTTTGTTACAAATGTCAAAGAGAAGGACACTATGCAAATAATTGTCCAAACAAAAGAGTTAATGAACTAGATCAAGATGAAGAATATTCACCAGATTATTCAGAAAGCTCCGAATATGAACTTAGAATTCAAGAGCTAGATGAAACTGACTCAAAATATCGAGTCAAAGTGAAAGTGAAGAATATGAAGGAGTCAAAGCATGTGGATAAACATGTGAAGGACAATGTATAAATGTCCTAACCAATGAACAAGAAGTACTCTTCAAATCTATAGATCATATCAAAGATGAAGAAATGAAAAATACAATCTTAAAAACTCTAAAGCAATCTTTAGAATCTTCAAGTAATTATGAAATTCAAATTAAAAAGAAAGAAATTAAATCTTAGGAGTCTTAAAAAAATACTTCAAAGAAAAGAAGACTTCAAACCAACTTCAATTAAAGATCTACAATTTGAAATCAACAATCTGAAAAAAGAAATTCAAGAAAATAAAAATGAAATTGAACAAATCATACAAGAGATAAATAATCTCAAAATAAGTACTAATAATTCAGATAATGAAGGAGAAGATTTCTTAGAAAAGTAAGGAAGTCACAATATCAAAAATGGTATTCCTTGGTAACCTTAAAAATAGGAGATTTTCAAATTAATTTAAAGGCTCTTATAGATTCAGGAGCTGATCAAAATTTCATACAACAAGGATTAATACCAACTAAATATTTTGAAAAAACTACTGAAAAATTGAGTAGTGCAAATGGACAAAGTCTAAATATTCAATATAAACTTTCAAATGTACATATTTGTAATGAAGAATTCTGCTTTATAAATTCCCTACTTCTAGTAAAGGATTTAAAGCAAGAATTAATTCTAGGAACCCCGTTCCTAACACAACTCTAGAATATAAGAAAATCTCAATGACCCCTCAATAAAATTAAAAATAAAAGAAATAGAAAACAAAATTGAAAAAGAGATATGTTCAAATCTGCCAAATGCTTTTTGGGACAGGAAGAAACATATAGTAAATCTGCCATATATTAAAGATTTCAATGAATCTAATATTCCAACAAAGGCGAGACCCATACAAATGAATGCAGAACTACTAACATTCTATAAAAAAAAAATACAGGAATTAATCAATAAAGGACTGATCAGGCCATCAAAAAGTCCATGGTCATGTGTAGCCTTCTACGTCAACAACGCAGCCGAGCAGGAGTGTGGTGTGCCAAGGTTAGTAATCAATTATAAACCCTTGAATAAAGTTTTATAATGGATAAGATATCCAATTCCAAACAAACTAGATTTGCTCAAAAGAATTTCCAATGCAAAAATATTTTCCAAATTTGATATGAAATCTGGATTTTGGAAAATTCAAATTTCCTAAGAAGACAAATATAAAACTGCTTTCAATGTGCCATTCGGACAATATGATTGGAATGTAATGCCTTTTCAGCTTAAAAATTCCCCTTCTGAATTTAAAAAAATTATGAATGACATTTTCAATGATTTTCAAAATTTTACAATAGTCTATATTGAAGATGTTTTAGTTTTCTCATCAAGTATTGATCAACATTTCAAACACCTTAATATTTTTATTAACATTATCAAACAAAATGGTTTGGTGGTGTCATTACCAAGAGTCAAATTATTTCAAACCAAAATTAGATTTTTGGGCTTTGATATACATATGGGCCTAATAAAACCCATTCAAAGGTCCATAAACTTTGCTACAAACTTTCCACATCAAATAACAGATAAAACCCAACTACAATGGTTTTTGGGTTGTTTAAATTATGTCTGACTTTATCCAAAACCTCAGACCCATTTGCAAACCACTTTTTCAAAGGCTTAGGAAAAATCCAGAGCCATGGTCAGATAAGCATACTAAAGCTATAAAAAAAAAATAAAAGCTTTAGTCAAATCAATTCCCTGTTTGAGTCTAATCAATCCTAAAGGTAGTCTGATAGTAGAAACAGATGCATCAGATTTAGGATATGGAGGAATCATCAAACAGTATATAGATAAGAACAAATCAATAATCAGATTTCACTCAGGAGTGTGGAACGATACTCAAAAAAATTATTCAACGATGAAAAAAACAATTACTTGCAATTGTACGTTGTGTTCAAAAGTTCCAAGGAGAATTAATTAATAAAAGATTTACAATTAAGACAAATTCTAGAGCGTCGAAATTCGTTTTAGAAAAAGATGTCAAAAATCTTGTTTCAAAAAAAAATTTTGCCACATGGCAAGCAATTCTCTCTTGTTTTGATTTTGAAGTTTTTCCTATAAAAGGAGAACAAAATCATCTAGCAGATTATCTGTAAACCCGGGACTTTCCTTGGAACATTTTCTATTGTCATCTATTGTGGTTTCATGGTTGAATTAAATTGGTTGGAAGTTATTAATTTAGGAATAAAGAAAATGAGAGGAAAAGAAAAAAAAAGAACAGAAAAGGAAAAGGAAAAGGTAGAACAAAAAAAAAAAAAGAAAGAAAAAAAAAGCAAGTGGAAATGGACAGCAAACCCACCACCGACTACATATTCCATCAGCCCATTTCCATCTCATTTCTCATCCTTTTCCATTGAAACTTTCAGAGCAATTTAAAGAGAGAGTGAAGGAGGAGGAAGAATAAGAATTTCGTGGTTTGAGGTTGAGGAAGATAGGGAAAAGCTCATTCAAAGCCAGCCATTGCAGAATCTGTGTTCAACCTGGCAACCTCTGGTGTTTTAGTCAGTTTGAGCTACACAGAAGGAATCAAGAGGTGAGGTTTGATTTTCTTGAAATTTAGTTCATTTTATAACAAATGTCATGAAGGAATCTTGGAATAAATCGAATGGGAAGTTGATGGTTTGTGGAATGGAAAACAGAGCACAGGATTTTCGAGCAAAGCAGGAGGATCTCTGGTTTTCTCTGATGTTTTGAGCACTCTGGGGTGTACAAGTTGAATCAGAAGCTCTATTTATTATGGTTGGAAATTTTATTCAATTATCTACAAATTTCTTGAAGAATTGTTGAGCCAAAAATGACTTGAAGTAGGTTTAATTTCAGGAAAAAGATAAAGGGTAACAGAGAAGCTCGAATCTGTGTTGTCTGATAACGGGGCGTTTCTGGACAAATTGGTTGAGAATCTCGTTTTCATTTATTGAGGTAAGTTGTAGAGTGTTCGAAAATGAAGAATTTGATGTGTATTTCATTAATTTTAGTTAAGTATTTAGAAGGTTATGGGTGTTGGAAGTTAGGGTATAGAATCTGGAAAATCTGGAGAAGTAGAATGTGAATGTGGTTTTTAATTCAAGTGTCTAGAATTCATGAGCATGGAAAAACAAAGCTATCTATGGTTCTAATGCTCGGTTTTTGTTATTTGACAGACCAAGAGAAATAGGTCGAGTCTACAGACCGGGGAACTAGATAAGACTGTGAGTGACAAAATGAATTTCGAAAAATGTTCTTAAACGGTTTTTCATGATTATATCTTTTACATGCTTTTCTATGAATGATACATGGTTTTTATGAACGGTTTCAAGCTTGAGTTTTGAGCTCAGATTTTCTAGTGAGGTTTATATACGAGCACGTGGCTAATGACTTAAGTAAAAGTAGCTGAAACGATATCTTTTAAAGTAAAGTATGTGTTAGCAAGTAATTATTTAATGATTTAAAGTTTTTCACGAGCAAGTTGAGTAAGCTTGAGTTTTACGAAAGATAACGATAAGCAGGCATGTTTTAATGTTTTCATGTGATTTTTCTGAGATTTCTATTGACTACATGATTGGGATATTGAGCCCGAGGCTATATGGTACCGTGTGCACACAGGTTATGTTCCGTTGTTGACGTTGAGTGCTGGGCGGGCCCCACTACATCGTAGGACTAGTAACGTTGGTTGTACTGGGTGTGCCCTACACAACGTAGATCGGTCATGTTAGTTAAAATGTTTGATGTACTTGATATGCCTTGCTAGATTTTTAATGACGAACTTGCGAGATATTTTAGAAAGCCTTTTCCATTACACGTTTATGTTAAATGCGTTGATTGAGCATATTTATACGTTTAAACGTTTATCACGTGTTTTGACTTCTGGATTTAGAGTTTTCAAGTCAGTCACTCACTGGGCTTCGTAGCTCATTCTTTCAAAATGTTTTCCACTTTCAGGTAGAGATCAAGCTCCTGGTGCCTGATACACTGCCAACGTATGCTGAAAGTTCTATATCAAGCTCCAGTACGTGGTTGGAGTTGTATATTGAGTTCGTTCATATTGGAAATGTTTTGTAAGGGTTGTATAATATCGTCCTAGAGGCCGTGGATGTATAACCCTAGTTGTATATGTTTTGGTCGTGATATCTATATCAGGTTACTTTCCAAACAAGGTTATGTCAGGGCTGCACCATGTGTATGTTGAAATGTTTTCAGGGTTTCTGCTGTGTGGTGTTTCATATAGAATGTTTTATATCTATGATTAGAATGTTTATCAGGTTCAACGTTTCAGTAGGGTCAACAGGGATCGTTAGAGGTGACGATGTCTGTTGGCTTCACGCCGTCTTTCGGGCTAAGCTAGCAGGTGGTCCGGGAGGGGGTGTGACATTATCTCTCAAGGGAGTTTCTAACTCCAAAACTCTCTCCTCTCTCTCTCTCCCTCTCTCTAAAAGAAAAAAGAGCGAATGAGTGGAAATAAGGCAAAAGCCTCCTCTTCAAAGGGCAAAAGCTCAGCTTCCTCTTCTTTAGCACCTCCACCTATGAGTGTTGATCAATACGCTATGGATCTAGGGTTTACTCCGATAACCCGATCTAGAGCAAGAACGGACGACATACGTCCAATGTCTCCAATGGAGTCATCTACACCACCAAGGCCTTCAGCCAACCTAGTCCGTCCTTCTGGCGGTGTTGTTCAATTGAGACCTCCAGTCTCACCAGATTCAAGGATAGGGTCATCAACCTCGTCACCTTCTTCTTATTCTCAAGTTGTTACACCAGAAAAGAGGTTTGTACCTCGCCCTGAGATCAAATCCTATTTTCCAAAATCTCTGGTTATCACTAAACCCATCATCGAACAAGAATTTCAAGGTGTCAACCTTGAAGAGACCATTTCAAATATGTATCCATCAGGCTTTAACTTTATGCCTGCAGACCTTCAAAAAACACGAACCTTTTATGAGTTTATTCTTGTTGACACCAAGTCAGTAGAAATAACCCATATTCCAGACAAGAACGATCCATCTAAGATCGCTTATTCCAAATTCAAAATCTTCAAAGCCTTAAATCCAACAAATTGGAATCAAGGTCTTTATACCAATAAAACCTTTTCAAAACCATTTGTGCCACAAACATATTCATATAGGGACTATGTAAGAGTCTGGTATAATGTTATGTGGTATTCAAATTACATTCATTCTTGGTTCATATCCTTTTGTCAAAATGCCTACAAAATCACATTTCCTCTTTGGTTCATTCAATGGTGGAATACATTCAGAATGACAGATGATATTTTACCAACACCCTTGCAAGAATCATACTACCATTTTCAAGGAACATTAAAAAAACAACGTTTCATAATTCAATGAGATTTTGTTTATATCTTCAAATTCCTTGGATATGTTGCTGGAATTTTTCTACAAGAAACCATCCACAATACAAGACAGTGACAAAGATC
This sequence comes from Luffa acutangula, assembly GCA_036850905.1. NCBI lineage: Eukaryota > Viridiplantae > Streptophyta > Magnoliopsida > Cucurbitales > Cucurbitaceae > Luffa > Luffa acutangula. The sequence continues at coordinate 23,609,687 of CM072087.1, read as the reverse complement.
TTGAAGATCAAGTGCTGGGAAAAGTATAATTTTCAACATGCCACCCTCAAGCAAATTAAAGAATGGTTTGCACAGAACGGTTATCTACAAGATATCGACATAAAAAGGAATGCAGAATTCCTTAATGATAAATCAAAACTTCTTGCAGCCCTAGCACAAACAACCTCTGATGCCGACTTCCAGAGGATTCTACAAATGGCAGCCTCCACTACAAGCAAGTCACCTGCTTCTTCTGCACAAGGAGAAGAGAAAGAACAAGACTATGATCTGGATGATCCATACCTCGACTCACAACCCATGTGAGCTCCAAATCAATTAAAATTTCTTGTTTCACAAAGAAAGAAATGGTGTTCATAAGGATGCTTCATAAATAAGTATTTCCATCATAATTGTAAAAATTAATATTATAAAAAAAAACGTGTATATTCTCATCTTTAGAATTAATAGGTGTAAACTTTTTAAATATTCTAAGTTTACACTGTAAATACATTTCTGCCAGTCAACATTTTGAAGAAGTTATTTTGAAGCAGTAGAGCAATTAAGGTGATGATTATGAGATCTTGAAGACGAAGATCATTGGTAATTCTCCTAGTTTGTGAGGACCTAGTTTTGTGTTCTAGGCAGTAAGTCCTAATGGTGAGGCAGTGAGTCCGTTGGCAAGCCAATAATCAACCTAGGGTGATCAAACGAAGAGAAGAATCAATAATATAGCCGACAAGATATCAAATCAGATCAAAAGAAGAGATAAGTTGTATCTTCTGAAGAGATTGACTGACATTCTTATCTCATCCATTCCATGTCTATCTTATTCATTATTCTCCACATTTATTTAGTTTTTACTATTTTTGCCTTTTGTATCTACTATAGTACTTTTACTTGTACTTTTTACTTTTCACCTTAGCTAAATGTTTTTTACTTTTGTAATATGTCTTTACTTTTTGTCTTTATGTCAATTGTTGGGATTCCATCCCTTTCCTAATAATTATATGTATCTTATCTTTATCCAACGAATCTATCAGGGGTCATGTCCTGATGATTCAATCTTATCTTTTAATTTTTTGTATTCAATTAGTTTTGAAATCTGAGGTTTATAAAAGACTTCCCAAGTTGTATTGCCAAGGCACGAGAGTGAGAAATCTTCTCTATTGCCATCTTTTGTAAGCTAGTCGATTTTCATACCTGATGATGGCATTGAGGATTTCATTGTCTTAGAGCAAGACAATGAATGATGTTAGCAATAACCAATTGGATTAAAGCAATGAACCCAAAATTAAAATATGTGATTTCAATTCCATCAAGGATCTTGTAGATCTATCTAATGGGGTAACACCTATGAATTACAAATAAATCTACAAGAAGAAACGAGACATGATCTCATGGTTAGACTTATGGCAAAGGGTTATACCCAAAGACACGGGACTGTAAGAAATTCTTATCTCCTGTCATCATGCAGAAGTCTGTTAGAACTCTTGTCCATTTTGAATGGATGTCAAGACTACCCTTTTTGAATGGTAATCTTGAGAAGAGTATCTACATGTCTCAACCAGAATGGTTCATCGACCAAGATCAAAAGCAAAAGGGTTTGCAAAGCTTAAGTGATCCATTCATGGATTGACCTAAGCAATTCGACCTTAGAATATAAGATTTGATACTGTGATCAAATTTTTTGGCTTTGATCCGTACATTGATGAATCTTGTCTTAAAGATTGTCAATAGTTCAGTAGTTTTATTAGTGTTGTATGTGATTGATATCCTAGTCATTGGGAATGATGTTGGTTATCTTATTGACTAGTAAAATAAGCTAGCAGCTCATTTCATAATGAAAATTTGGGAGAAGCTAAGTTTGTTCTTCGGATCCAAATTGTTAAGAACCGTAAGAACAAAAGGCTAGCCTTGTCTCAAGTGTCTTATATCTACAAGATGTAAGTTAGATATAAAATACAGAATTCCAAGAAGGGTTCACTACCTTTCAGGCGTGGAATTCATTTTGTCTAAGAAACTGTTTCGTGAGACACCTCAAGAAGTTGATGACATGAGATGAATGCCCTATGCAATAAGGATTGTCAGTAAGTATCAATCTAATCAATGATTTGATCACTGGAAAACTGTTAAAATATTCTCAACTATCTCACGAGAAATAGGAACTATATGCTCGTGTCTGGGACTGAGGATTTGATCCTTACAAGATACAGTGACATGGATTTTAAGACTGATAAGGATTTGGGGAAATCTACATCAGTATCCATGGTCAATCTTTACAAAAGAGCTATAGTATGGCATAGTTACAGTCATTACCATATAGGCCGAAAATATAGCGGCTTGTGAAACAGCGATAGAGACTGTAAGGCTTAGAATGTTATTGACTGATTTGGAATGTGTTCCAAATGTGAACTTGCCCATCACACTTTATAGTGATACAGTGGTGTTGTGGCAAATTCAAAAGAACCTTGTATCCCAAGATAAGCAACCACATTGAATTAAATGGAATATTCACGAAGGCTCTCTCGGCTAAAGGGTATGAGGGTCATCTAGAAGGTCTAGGTCTACGAGTTATGTACAAAGATGCAATCTAGGGCAAGTGGAAGAAATGTAATGGGTATAGTGATACCAATATATAATGGATATAGTGATGCCCTAGTTTATTGTATTTGTACATTGTATATGTTTTGTACATGTATTTATACACCCACTGCTAAATAGATTATTGTACATCCCACTAAACTAGAGTTTTAGTTCAAGTGGGAGTTTGTTGGGTTTTATGCCCTAAAACTTGTAGATAGTGAATGTAAAAACATTGTATACTTGTTTTTTTAATAAAGTGTTATTAAGTTTCTGCAATAAAACGTTATTGTTAAATATTGCACAACTTGACACAAATCCAATAAACGAAGATCCAAGGTTGTTTGTATGTAACTTGAACTAGTATGTGGGGACATACGGGGATCGATGTTCAAGTAACAACCTAAAAGATCTATAGTACAAGGATAAGGATGGGTACCTTATCCTGATAACACTATGTGATACGACCCGCTATGTATTTGATACAGACGTATTGATCCAAAGCATTCATGTAGTAGACATGCGAGTGGGGGTATCCTATGCAATGAGTTTGCATAAGACCGGACCACGAAATAGTAAACGCTAGCTGTAACACCGTTAATTAGTTAGGTTTCTATTTCACTAGGATGACCTAGGCAACTTAGTCTGAATCCTGAGTGAATTATGGACTTCTGTTCACGAGGGATTGTCCTTTGATTTGTATGGGTGAGAGTGGCCAGTACGCCAACTCAATAAGCCTACGATTTTGGGGACAAGACCGAGTGGGGAGCTGGGAACATAATCACACAAGATGGAATTCACTCCTTCCCATTTGCAATACCTGAGCTCTCATTGAAGCTTGATTACTTTGAATTGTGGCATCTCTATGAGCCATATATCATTTCATCATTGCCTCAAGGGTACTCTCCGAATTTTGCTGGGGTTATTCCTTTGATTACCTACAAAAAACACAGAAGCTGGATTGTTAGGCCAAAACTCGTAGTTGTGCTCTGCACCACGATAGACACATGATTCTTCTGCAACTTGGGTTACCACTGCAGCAGGCTCCACCACCGGCGGCTGCTAATGACTAACCACTGTCATATTTTTAAGAGCATTAGCTAACATTGCAATATCAGCGCTAATGGTAGACACACCATCAACCTCTAACACACTCTTAACTTTTTTATTTGAGCCTCTAACATCCGACCACTAACAACTATTGGTTGATATTCTTTCTAAAATTTTATAGGCTTCATTAAAGGTTTTTGCCAAAAGGGCCCCTCCAGCTGAAGCATCGACCATACCTTGGGGTGCTGCATTTAACCCATTGTAAAATGTTTCCATTTGGATACAATGAGGTAAGCCGTGGTGGGAACACTTTGGCAAAAGCTCCTTAAACCTCTCCCAAGCCTCACTAAAAGTTTTATCTTCAAGTTGCCTAAATCCCACTCTCTCACTCCTCAACTTGGCATTCCTAGTTGGTGGAAAGTACTTAGTAAGAACTTTTTTCCGCTAACTCCTTCCACGTCCTAATTAATCCTGGAGCAGAAGAATTTAACCTTGCCTTTACTCCATCTCTAAGAGAATTCGGGAACAAAGTTAATCTAAGGGCATCTCTAGACACTCCTTAAATTACAAATGAATCACTAACTCCTAGAAAAGACTTAAGATGTAAATAAGGGTCTTCAGATGACAAACCATGGAATTGACCGAAGGTTTTCAACATCTGAAACATTATCAATTTCATTTCAAAACTTGCTATCTCAATTTGAGGACTCGCAATTCTTAGATTTAACTCATCAAACATTGGAAAAGCATACGCTCGAAATGCTCTGGCCCTATCATTCGCAACAAAGATAGGATTCTCACCTGGATTATTTTGCTGCCCATTTTGCTCCAGTGGTGGATTAGGCTGCAGCACACGATTTTGTTGGGGATTAAGTCGATCTTTTGGAACTTCTGGGAGACGCGGCACACTATCCATTGGATTTTGATTTCTTCGCTGCTCACTCCTTCTTCTCCTGAATGTCCTTTCAATTTCTATATCAAGCTCGAAATTCACCCCCGACGGATCTTTCATGCACCAAACTCACACTTGCAAAAACAAAAGAAACAATCAAAAGTTCTATCACCAAACCACTAAAACAAATATACAAAACAGATCAGATAAAACCTTATTCAAGTCCCCGACAACGGCACCAAAAACTTGTTGGGATTCCAGAGTGGGGTAAAAATATAGTAAAAATAGACTCTAGAACACTGTGCAAGCATACACAATCCGCAACAAGTGATAAGTATTTATCATATCCACTAGGCTGAATAGCTCTTCTTTTATATATTTTGTATATCTCTTTAATGGTTTCAAAAGTGGTTAAAATGATTGATTTTGATAGAATGTTGAAGCAAAAGAAAAGACAGAACAAATAGTAAACAAATAAAGCAAACAGATTAGAAACAGGCGTTGATCAGGATTTTAGTAATTGTTTTAAAAAATTCTCTAGCAATATTATTGATTCGACGATTCTCTTGCAGCCTTATTAGAAGGATACTCCCAAAACTCTAGATTTTTTGGAATGTGTTTCAACTCCAATGACACACTATCGATCGAGCACTAGGCAACTGGTTATCCCTAACTAAGTCACTAGCGTTCACCAATACACAATGATCTAGTGTGATTAAATGCCACACACTTCTCAAATCATCCCTGAAACTAAGAAGTGATATTTATACCGGTTGGCCAGGCGGGCACAAAATTGAAATATGCACAACAATTAGTCAAGATGTTCAAATCAACATATATTTCACAAAGAATAAAACACAGCAATTACATGATTCCTAACCAACACCTAAGTAAATTTAGTTCATAAGGTTCATAATAAAACACGTTATAATCTGAGTATGTTCATCCTTAACTACGAGAAATTACGAGAAAAGATTAATTCCCTTGGTCAATTCTGTAGTTGATGGTCTTCTTGAAGTCTCCAAACTTTCCTCCTCTATTCGACTTCCAAAGATGGGAACTAAGCCTCCATGAATGGAATGGGACTTTCCTTCTCCAAGAATGGAATGTTTTTTACTTGAGACGACTCTTTCTTTTTATGGATCACAGATTTGCTCTCTGCTTTGCTGGATCATAGATTTTGCTCCCTCAAGTCGCTCAACAATATATTCTGCATAAAATAATTTTCAAAGCATCCATTCTTCCAAATGGGTTAAAATATAAAATATTCATCTAAAAGAAACCCTATTTAGCACAATTGCTCTCTATGTCAAATTATCAACATCTCAAGTAGTAATACTGAGATTGAATGTGCAAATGATTCTCAATACGAACTTGATATTCCTATACACAATGTTGAGTCTGACGAGGAAGAAGATGGATTTGAACCTAGTGTTGAGTTGTTAGAAGTGATAGAGGAAGGGGAAGAAGCGTTGGGTCCCCATGAAAAGTTAACAGAGATAATTCACCTGTGATCAGAAGCATAAGTCAAAGAGGTTCAAATTGGCACTAATGTCTCTACAGAAACTCGCAAAAAGCTTATTAATTTGCTCACAGAATATGTTGATATTTTTGCTCGGTCCTATCAGGACATGCCTGGGCTAGACACGAATATTGTAATGCATCATTTACCACTGAAACCTGAGTGTAAACCAGTAAGGCAAAAGTTGCGAAAGATGAAGCCGGACATGTTAATTAAGATAAAGGATGAAGTCAGGAAACAGATTGATGTTGGATTTTTTATTGTGTTCAGTTACCTTGAATGGGTTGCAAACATTTTTCCTCTGCCAAAGAAGAATGGGCAAGTTAGGATGTGTGTGGATTATAGGGATTTAAACAAAGCAGGCCCTAAAGATAACTTTCCACTCCTTCACATTGATGTATTGGTAGACAACACTGATGGTTTCTCTACCTTCTCTTTTATGGATGGTTTTTCGGGCTACAGTAAAATAAAAATGGCACCTGAAGATCAGGAAAAAACTACATTTATTACATTGTGGGGAACATTATACTACAAAATTATGTCGTTTAGTTTGAAAAATGTTGGGGCCACCTACCAGTGAACCATGGTTACTTTATTCCATGATTTGATGCACAAAGAGATTGAAGTCTATGTAGATGATATGATTACCAAGTTGAAGGAGAAAGGAGAACGTACAACCGTTCTTCGCAAGTTGTTCGATCGAGTGAGAAAGTTCCAACTCATGCTCAATCCTAGCAAATGTATATTCGGGGCAACCTCTGGAAAATTGTTAGGGTTTGTGGTTAGCCAATAAGGTATCAAGGTCCACCTTGGCAAAGTCAAAGAAATTCTGGAAATGCCGCCTTCACAAACACAGAAAGAAGTTAGAGGATTTTTTGGTCGGATAAATTACATTACCAGGTGTTGGGTTCCTAGAGTGAGTAAAAATGTAGTATAAAATACTCTAGAATTCCTGTGCAAGTATACACAGTCTGCAGCAAGTAATATTATCAATCCAAGGTCTGAATGAGCTTCCACTTTATCTATTTTGTGTAACTTCCTAATGGTTTCAAAGATAATAAAATGATTTGGTTTTATCGGAATTATGCTGAAGCAAAATAAATGACAGAACAACGAGTAAACAAATAGATAGACAGATTAAAGACAGGCGCTGGTTAGGTTTCAGTGATTGTTCTAAGACACTCTAGCAATATTATTGATCATGCATTTCTCGCAGTATTATTAGCGGATTCCTCCCGGAACTCCGGATCTTTTGGGATATGTTTCAAACCCAATGAAGAGCGACCGATCAAGCACTAGGCAACTGGCTATCCCTAGCTCAGTCACTGGCGTTCACCAATACACAATGATCGTAGTGTGGATAATTGCCACACACTCTCTAAATCATCCCTGAAACTAGAGAGAGCTATTCACACCGGCTGGCCAGGCGGGCATAAAATAAGAATAAGCACAACAATTAACCAAAATGCGATAGTCAATTTATTACTAGAGATGAAGCATAGTAATCACATTATTCCTAACCAACACCTTAAGCTACTTAGTTCATAATAAGCATAGGATACGAATTACAATCTGAGTATGCATGTCAATAACTACAAGTTAATAAAGAAGGTAAACTTCCTAATCAGCTTGCGGTTGATGGTGTTCTTGATGATCTTCAATCTCCCTATACTATTCGGCTTCCAAGGGAAAACATGGAATGCTTTTGACTTTGACGGCTACTTCCTTTTATAGAAGGATGAGAGGCTTGAATTAGGTCAACTAGGACACGTGTAAGGCTCTCCTTGATCCTTTATCTCGAAAATATCTCAATAGAAGTCGGTTCATGAAGTTGGCTAACGAGCTGTGATGTGGCAGTTTCTGCTCTCTGTTTTGCTGCAGCATAGAATTTGCTCCCTCCAGTCGCTCAGCAGCATAATCTGCATAAAGTGATTTCCAAAGCTTCCATTCTTCCAAATGGGTTAAATCATGTAATATCTCTCTAAAACCAACCCTATTAAGCATTAAAGACACACAAATCCTTATATAAATGAGGCCTAAATAACTACCTTTTGGGCAGTTGTCATACCCCCAAACTTGAACTATTGCGCGTCCCGCGCAATACTAACCAACCTTCCTTCAAGAATTTCAGAACATTAAACAAAGAATTAGCTTCATCAAACCAGGCAGTCCAACACTACCTTTAACCTTTACCTGAGCACTCTGCAAAACCAAGCTCTGCTGCAGCAAAATGATTCCTTCAGTAGGGACAAATAATCACCACTTTTCAACTTAATTCTAAGAACTCACCACAGCCTAGCTCTATTAACATACATTTGAAAACATATTTTTAAAGGGGTTTATAACATTATTTATCAGACTTAAAGCAGCCTTATAGTTATAAGCTCTTAAGCATGGGATGACCCACTTTATGGTGCAGTATACCCTTGCCTCAAGCTCATCACCAACTAGGCTCAATACTCATTATAAAGTTCAAAAATCCTTAGTTATTCAATCTCTTGCCCCTCAGAATGGCGACATTTTATGATGAAGCTCACCTAATTTATGGGAGACAGAAAAAGTGCTGGATCATCATTCATCCTACAAAACTTTTGCTCCATCAATTTTTTCAGCAAAATCTTCAACAAATAATTTTTTTTTTTCAGCAAAAATTTTTTTCTCATATTTCTCATTTCCTAGGTCATCTTTTGACGCGAAGACAAACTGTGGGTATCACAAATGTCCCCGGTTACTCAATAACCTAGCAAATTTTAATTTTGAAGGAGAGGAATGCTCGAGCAAAACAATTGGAGTAGCGAAAAAGTCCCTCAAACTTGAATTATTCATTGTCCCCAATGAATCATTAATTAAGCAATTATACCCCCAAACTTAAATTTTTCTATCTGAATTTTTAAACTAAACATGGGACTAGGATTAAGCTTAAAGTGGATCATATAAGTCAATACTACCGTAAAAAATCTTCTTGCCGCAGCAACAGTCCAGGCTAGAAGAAATGCTCAAACAAAAGGTTTCTGGAGATCAGAATACCTTGATCTAACTAAGCGTAATCAGTCCAAGCTTCAAAAATTCAGAAGAAAATAGTTAAGTTAGAGTCAGTCAATGCTCATGGAATAGAAACATTCAGAAATTTCATTAAAATCATAGAAAAATATTACAAAGTAGATATATTTTTTTTTTCAAAGTAAAAATTAAAAAGATTAGAAAGAAACAAGATAAGCAGTTATAACAGTGAGCAGGGTCAATATGCGTGAGCAAACAAAAATGGAAAAACAAAAGTAATGCTCGCTCCAGGTCATCCCATCAGTCAATCTTCCCGACCCTGCTCCTCATCAACATCCTCTTCTCGTTCAACAGGCGGGGGTGGTATCCAAAGATTAAACAAATCATCGGGAAATATTGGAAAGGCCGGATACGGTGTTGAGAAATTGGTTTGCAAGGCCCCCCTGAGCGCATCATCTCTCCTCTTAGCATAAGTCCAGTAGGTCTGAGCTTGCCTTTCAGCAAACTCTAACCTACTGGTCAACACTGACAGTTGCTCTAGGATTTGATTGACGCCATACACAAGCCCACCCTGGCGAACCTCTTGCATACGCTGAAGCCGCACCAGATTAGGTGTGTCAATGATTCCCTTATCAGTCATGATCATATCTTCTGGAACCGTGGGCACTCCTGCCCTGCTGCATAACATCGTAATCGTGTTCGGAAAGAACAGCTTCCCCACCTTCTTACAATCAACAATCTCAGAAGAAATAATTTTTCCTACATCAATACTCATCGAGCGCAGAATGGCAAAAGCAAGCAATACCCTGTCCCGAGATACTGTGGAGTCGTGTGTTGTCGGCAGCAAGCGTAGCCTGATGAAACCCATCCAGGTGTTGGCTTCACTCTTCAAATAAGCAGCTTGAAATGAATGCTTCCTTGTCTGCGACACCCTCCACTGGGCCCCCTCAATGCCTACCTCCCAGACAGCCGCACTCAGTTGATCACTAGATGGTGAAGCCACCATCTCATTAAAAACGGCATGCGGAAAATCTTGGAGATCGAACAGTTCATTAATGGCCTCAGGACTCCACTGTACAGGCACTCCTCGAACGATGACCTCAAAATCATTCTTAAAGTCAAGATTGGCGTAAAACTCACGAACAATGTTGGCATTCATAGGTTCTGGCTTCGCACAAAATTGCCTCCAACCGAGGTTCACTATTCCAGACTCCAAAAACATAGGTAAATCATTGTCAAATCCACGTTCGAACAAGAAGTTCCGTTTCAGCACCTCCTGGTATTTTGCTCGAGCAAGATCGTTGACGAAGCGAATGAATGGTGCCCTCGGCTCCTCAATTTCTCCTGATGCTTCGGCAATTCCTTTGCCCCTGCTTTCTCTCTGGACACGCAAACGCTCTTCCTCTACCTTTCTCGCCTCTTCTTTTTTTTTTCCTTATTCTCAACTTCCCTTTTTTCTTCCTCAGAGTCCGATGTTGGAGGCGATGGAGTGTTCCAAATCACCCTTACGCGACCTGCCTTCCTTTTGATGCGGCGGCGCTTGGGCGGTTCAGGCATAATGATTTCAACATGGGCCTCCTGCACCGGCTCCGGTGTTTTCTCCTTGTTATGCTCACCTTCAGCCTCTGTTTCTTGATTTTTCTCAGCAATCTGTTCTTGAACCGTATCTGGGTTTTGTACTGCAGGTTCTTGAGTACTTCCTTCCTCCGCAGTAGTGGCAACAACGTCCGCCACCTCCTGAACTTCCTTCTGTTCTGCAGCCCTCTGCTGCCTTCTTCTTCTCTTTGCTTCCTTTTCCTCTGGCGTTCTCTTTTTCTTAGTTTTGCCTTTTTGTACTTCCGGTGTGACTGGTACCTCCTCCTCTTCACTCTCCCTCTCCTTCCTAGCTCTAGTCTTAGCCATGGAGGTCTCAACAATTTTTTCAGAGAATTGAAGGGAAAAAGAAAGAATGTAGATGGCAAAAAAATTGGATCAAGAAGACGAAGTGGAGAGGAACTTACCAGCGGTAGTGAATAAATAGGGCTGCAGCAAACAAGAATCCTAACCGAAAAGATTTTCCCGGTCATAACTAATATTACCGTTGCAATTAAAAATGCAAACCTGAAATTCAAAAATTACCAACGGTAAAATTGCAAATTCCAAACACCCATGGTAAAAATTAATGCTCTGTCATCATTGGAGCCGTTGGATAATTACTCTGCGCCACGTGGCCTCATCAGACGATGCACGCACATTTACCTGCAAGAATTCAAAGTCAAACTCAACGGTAACAATAATAAATTGCAACGGAAACCCTTCTAACTCGGCATATTTTGCTCCAGCAATATCTTTGCCGCAACAATCTGCCGAATCTGAAGAACCTTTTGAATTTCAAAATAGACAAATCAAATCCTTTCAAATTAAACCAATCAAAGCAAACTTAACCTATTATTCTCAAAAGAAGCTGAATAACTTAGAGAAAATCTCTATTAATTAAAACTAGAATTCAAATAACCGAAAATAAAATCTAGATAAAATAAAATCTAACTATCTAAAAGATAATTGCAGGATAATTTAAATAAATAACCCGAAAATCAAATCAAATCAAATAAAAAAATAGATCAAATCTAACCTACCAATAAAAATACTCAAAAGATAAAATCTAATAACTCATTCAAAATTACATCTATCCTAACCGAAATTAAAATCAAATTAACGAAAAATAAAATCAATTCAAACTTCGGGAGCTCAAAATTTTACTCTGTGAAATGCTCCCGCAAAAGTCCTGCTCTCTCAAACATCGACCAACCTTAGGGAAGGATATTTCGACTGAAACTCCTCACCCCAATAATGCTTCACACGTTGTCCATTCACCTTGAATACTCTCCCATCTTTTTCATCCTGCAAAGTAATTGCTCCATTGGAGAAAACCTCAATCACAATAAACGATCCTGACCATTTAGATTTTAATTTTCCAGGAAATAATTTTAATCTAGAATTATAAAGCAAAACTTTTTGACCCTTGACAAACTCCTTAGATTTAATTTTTTTGTCATGCCACAGCTTAGTCTTTTCCTTATACATTTTCGCATTTTCGTAAGAAAATTGACGAAATTCTTCTAACTCATTAAGCTGCAGCATTCTGATTGCTCCTGCACGACTCAGATCAAAATTTAACTTTTTCAAAGCCCAAAATGTTTTATGCTCAAGCTCTAATGGTAAATGGCAAGCTTTCCCGTATACTAACCTATAGGGAGACATACCTAAAGGAGTCTTATAAGCTGTCCTATAAGCCCAAAGAGCCTCATCCAACCTAAAGGACCAATCCTTTCTAGATGGATGGACTACTTTCTCTAAAATAGCTTTAATTTCCCTATTACTAATTTCAGCTTGACCATTTGCTTGTGGGTGATAAGGGGTAGCTATCCTATGCTTAATCCCATACTTAGCTAAAAGCTTAGTTAAGATATTATTAACAAAATGTGTACCCTCATCACTCACTAGAGCCCTAGGTGTCCCAAACCGCGCAAAGATGTGCGATTGAAGAAACCTTGCTACTGTCTTGGCATCACTCTGATGGCATGCGATGGCCTCCACCCACTTGGACACATAATCAACTGCCAATAAAATAAAAACATTGTCATTAGAAGGGGGAAATGGCCCCATAAAGTCAATACCCCATACATCGAATAATTCAACTTCTAAAATGTAAGTAAGAAACATTTCATCTCTAGGCCCCAAATTTCCTCTCCTTTGGCAAGCGTCACATTGCTTGTAGAACCAATGGGCATCCTTAAATAACGTAGGCCAGAAAAATCCGCAATGCAAAATCCTCATAGCCGTCCTCTGACCGCTGAAATGACCTCCATACGGCGAAAAGTGACATTGCTCCAGGATTTCTTTTGCTTCAGCACCTGAAACACACCTACGAATAATACCATCAGAGCATTGCTTATACATAAACGGCTCATCCCAAAAGAAAAATTTCGCATCATGCTTAAACTTTTTCTTCTGCCTCCAATCCATATCAATAGGGGCGACTCCCTTTACTAAAAAGATGGCAATATCAGCATACCAAGGGACATCCCTGACTACCTTTACCTGAAAAGCAAAAAGCTGCTCATCTGGAAAAGAATCGGAAATGGCAGATTGCTCCAGCAAAAATGATGATGGATCAAGACGAGATAAATGATCTCCAACGACATTCTCTGATCCCTTCTTGTCCTTTATCTCCAAGTCAAATTCCTACAGTAATAAAATCCAACGAATTAGTCTCGGCTTTGCATCCTTCTTAGACATTAAATACCTTATTGCTGCATGATCTGTGAACACCGTGACTTTGGATCCAACCAAATATGGCCGAAATTTCTCCAAAGCAAACACAACAGCTAACAACTCCTTTTCAGTAGTTGTGTAGTTGACATGTGCTTCATTTAAAACCTTGCTTGCATAATATATAGGATGAATAAATTTGCCCTGCTTTCGCCCCAGCATCGCTCCTACCGCAGCATCACTTGCATCACACATTACCTCGAATGGCAAATTCCAATTAGCCGCGCAGAGAATGGGTGCGGAGATTAAAGTAGCCTTTAATGTTTCAAAAGCCTTCCTACAATCTGCATTATAGTCAAAAACATGATCAGTGCACAATAAGTTACAAAGAGGTTTACTGATTTTGGAAAAATCCTTTATGAACCTCCTATAAAATCCAGCATGTCCTAAAAAACTCCGAATTCCCTTCACTGAATTCGGTGGCTCTAGTCTTTCGATAACCTCAACTTTTGCTCTATCAACTTCTAGACCATTTTTAGAAATCCTATGACCTAACACTATGCCCTCATTCACCATGAAGTGGCACTTCTCCCAATTAAGAACTAGATGGGTATCCTCACATCTTTTTAATACCTTTCCTAAATTATCTAAACAACTCTGAAAAGACCCTCCAAACACTGAAAAATCGTCCATAAAGACTTCAACAGTGGACTCAATCATGTCAGAAAAAATTGCTAACATACACCGCTGAAATGTTGCTGGAGCATTGCAAAGGCCGAAAGGCATTCTCCTGAAAGCGAATGTCCCATAAGGGCAGGTGAAAGTGGTTTTCTCCTGATCTTCAGGAGCAATAGTAATCTGGTTATACCCAGAATAACCATCAAAGAAACAGTAATAGGTCTGACCAGCCAATCGATCCAACATCTGGTCGATAAATGGTAGAGGGAAATGATCCTTTCGAGTGGCTTTATTAAGCTTTCTGTAATCCATACAAACCCTCCAGCCAGTTATTGTCCTTGTGGGGATCAACTCATTATCTTTATTGCTCACCACAGTGACACCTCCTTGCTTAGGAACACATTGGACAGGGCTTACCCAATTGCTATCGGCAATTGGATAGATGATCCCAGCATCCAACCATTTAATTACCTCCTTTTTAACAACCTCTTTCATTGCAGGGTTTAGCCTTCTTTGTTGCTCAATACTCCTAAAGGACCCCTCCTCTAGAGTGATTTTATGCATACAAAAAGATGGGCTAATTCCCTGAATATCAGCCAATGTCCAACCTATAGCTTTGCGGTATTGCTGCAGCAATTTTATTAAGGCCTCCTCATTCTCCGGCATTAAATCTGATGCAACAATAATGGGCAACGTCTCACTTTCCCCAAGATACACATACTTTAGATGATCCGGTAAAGGTTTCAAATCTAAAGTGGGTGCCTCAATTAGGGATGGCTTAATTGGGGGAGCCTTTCTTTGATCTAAATCTAAAGACTCAAAAACATCCTCACACCTAAACAATTCTTTTCCATTTTTTCTATCTAAAGAACAAAATTCAAAATCTTCTACACTAACCTCTCCATGCTTTTCTGAATGCTTATCAGTCGAATCCTGTATTGCTGTCTCAATAACTGTGCTCTCCAGAATCCTAATGAAGGAGCAATCCTCCATCTCGTCTGGATATTTCATGGCTTTAAACACATTAAATTTCACTTCCTCATTACAGACTCTCATTGTTAATTCTCCTTTTTGAACATCTATTAATGCCCTACCAGTAGCCAAAAATGGACGACCTAGAATAATTGGGACATCTTTATCAGCCTCATAGTCTAAAATAATAAAATCAACAGGAAATATGAATTTATCAACTTTTACTAAGACATCCTCAATTTTACCGTCTGGATATGTGATAGACCTATCAGCTAATTGGAGTGTAACTGTGGTAGGTCTAGCTTCACCAATACCTAACTTCCGATAGACCGAAAGAGGCATAAGGTTAATGCTTGCACCTAAATCACAGAGTGCTCTACCTAATTCCTTTCCACCTATAGACACAGGTATAGTAAATGACCCTGGATCCTTAGCCTTGGGGGGTAGACCATTCTTAAGAATAACACTACACTCCTCAGTAAAAGATACAGTTTCAAACTCACCTGACCTTTTCTTTTTAGTCAAAATATCCTTAAGAAATTTAGCATAATTAGGCATTTGCTCTATAGCTTCTACTAAAGGGATATTTATATGCAATTGCTTAAGAATCTCTAAAAACTTTTTAAATTGACCGTCCTGATTCTTAGGCTTTTGCCTTTGTGGAAAAGGTAGAGGTGGTACATAAGGTGGGGGCGACACATATGGTGGTTCTACATCTGGCACAGAACCAGATGCTCCAGCATTCTCTTTGCTGCCTCCAGCACCCTGACCAGACTCCAACTCTTTCTCAACAACAACATTATTATCACTATTACTATTTAAATCCTGGGTCTTTCTAGACTCTTCTAATGGTTTACCACTCCTAAGAGTTACTGCCTTTACCTGCTCCTTACCTTCCCTTCGAGGGTGTTCAATATCCGAAGGAAGTTTCCCTTGAGGCCTCGCCTTTAGCTCATTAGCTAGATGACCCACTTGCAATTCCAGGGCTCTCATCGAAGCTTGATTACTTTGACTTGCGGCGTCTGTGCGAGCCATAAATTCTTTCATCATTCCTCGAGAGAATTTCCTGAATTTTGCTGGGGCAAGGCCTGCTTGTTTTGCTGGGGCATTACCTGCGCTTTAGCAAATCCTGGCTGGTTCACCTTTTGTTGTGCTTGCACGTTATTTCCTTGACCTCCCCATGAGAAGTTGGGGTGGTTGCGCCAACCTGGATTATAGAAGTTAGAATAAGGGTTGTTCCTCTAATTACCTACAAAAAACACAGAAGCTGGATTGCTGGGGCAAAACTCGTAGTTGTGGTCTTCACCGCAATAGACACATGCTTCGTCCGTGACTTGGTTCACCACTGCTGCAGGCTCCATAACTAGTGGCTGCTGATGACTAATCACTGTCACATTCTTAAGAGCATTAGCAATCATAGCAAGATCAGCCCTAATGGTGGACACACCATCAACCTCTAATACACTCTTAACCTTTTTATTTCTGCCTCTAACATCCGACCACTGACAACTATTAATAGATATTCTTTCTAAAATTTCATAGGCTTCATCAAAAGTTTTTGCCAAAAGGGCCCCTCCAGCCGCCGAAGCATCGACCATACCTTGGGTTACTCCATTTAAACCATTGTAAAATATTTCCATTTGAATACAATGAGGTAACCCATGGTGGGGACACTTTCGTAAAAGCTCCTTAAACCTCTCCCAAACCTCACTAAAAGTCACATCCTCAAGTTGCCTAAACCCTACTATATCACTCCTTAATTTAGCATTTCTATTAGGTGGGAAATATTTACTCAAAAAATTTTCAGCTAACTCATCCCATGTCCTAATTGATCTTGGAGCAAAAGAGTTTAACCATGATTTTGCTCCATCTCTAAGAGAATACGGGAACAAAGTTAATCTAAGAGCATCTCTAGGCACTCCTTGAATTACAAAAGAATCACTAACTCCTAGAAAAGACTTGAGATGTAAATGAGGGTCTTCAGATGACAAACCATGGAATTTCCCCACGGTTTGCAACATCTGAAACATTACCGGTTTCATTTCAAAATTCGCCGCTTGGATTTGGGGACGTGCAATCCCTGGATTCAACTCATTAAACATCGGGACAGCATATGCTCGAATGGCTCTGGTCCTATCGTTTGCTATCAAGATAGGATTCTCAACCTGATTATTTCGCTGCTCATTTGCTCAAACAGTGGGTTTTGCTGCAGCAACGGATTCTGCTGGGGGTTTGCTGCTGTTGGACCTTCAGGAACCTGTGGAAGTTGCGGGGCGTTCTCCATCTGGTTTCTGCACTGCTCCCTCATTCTGTTCCTAAATGTCCTTTCAATTTCTGGATCAAGCTCAAACCGTACCCCAAGCGGATCGCTCATGCACCAAAATCACACCTGCAAAAACAAAAGAAACAATCAAAAAGTTCTAGCACCAAACCACTAAAACACATACACAAAACAGATCAGATAAAAACTTATTCAAGTCCCCGGCAACGGCACAAAAAACTTGTTGTGTTCCTAGAGTTAGTAAAAATGTAGTATAAAATACTCTAGAATTCCTGTGCAAGTATACACAGTCTGCAGCAAGTAATATTATCAATCCAAGGTCTGAATGAGCTTCCACTTTATCTATTTTGCGTAACTTCCTAATGGTTTCAAAGATAATAAAATTATTGGGTTTTATCGGAATTATGCTGAAGCAAGATAAATGACAGAACAACGAGTAAACAAATAGATAGACAGATTAAAGACAGGCGCTGGTTAGGATTTAGTGATATTATTGATCATGCATTTCTCGCAGTGTGGATAATTGCCACACACTCTCTAAATCATCCCTGAAACTAGAGAGAGCTATTCACACCGGCTGGCCAGGCGGGCATAAAATAAGAATAAGCACAACAATTAACCAAAATGCGATAGTCAATTTATTACTAGAGATGAAGCACAGTAATCACATTATTCCTAACCAACACCTTAAGCTACTTAGTTCATAATAAGCATAGGAATACGAATTACAATCTGAGTATGCATGTCCATAACTACAAGTTAATAAAGAAGGTAAACTTCCTAATCAGCTTGCGGTTGATGGTGTTCTTGATGATCTTCAATCTCCATATACTATTTGGCTTCCAAGGGAAAACATGGAATGCTTTTGACTTTGACGGCTACTTCCTTTTATAGAAGGATGGGAGGCTTGAATTAGGTCAACTAGGACACGTGTAAGGCTCTCCTTGATCATTTATCCCGAAAATATCTCAATAGAAGTCGGTTCATGAAGTTGGCTAACGAGCTGTGATGTGGCAGTTTCTGCTCTCAGTTTTGCTGCAGCATAGAATTTGCTCCCTCCAGTCGCTCAGCAGCATAATCTGCATAAAGTGATTTCCAAAGCTTCCATTCTTCCAAATGGGTTAAATCATGTAATATCTCTCTAAAACCAACCCTATTAAGCATTAAAGACACACAAATCCTTATATAAATGAGGCCTAAATAACTACCTTTTGGGCAGTTATCACCAGGCTCATAGCACAATTGACGAAAACTTGTGAGCCTATTTTCAAGTTGCTTCGCAAAAACAATGATGTCATTTGGAATGAAGATTGTCAAACAACATTTGATAAAATTAAGCAGTATTTACGATACCCACCGATCCTCGTACCACCATTGCCTAGACATCCGCTAATTTTATATCTCACCGTAACAGAAAGTGCAATGGGATGTGTATTGGGGCCGCATAATGACTTTGGTAGAAAGGAGCGAGCTATATACTATTTGAGCAAAAAGTTCACCAGTTGTGTTACCAGGTACTCCTCGATGGAAAAAACTTGTTGTGCTCTTTCTTGGGGTGCACGTCGCTTAAGGCAATACATGTTGTATTACACAACATGGCTTATTTCAAAAATGGATCTTGTGAAATACATCTTCGAGGAGCAATCTTTATCGGGACAAATTGTAAGGTGGCAAGTTCTTTTATCTGAGCATGACATCACATATGTGACTCGAAAGTCAGTAAAGCGGAGCGCTCTGGCTGATTATCTGGCACAACAACCTATATAGGATTATGAACCGATGAAGTTAGACTTCTCTAATGAACATATCCTCACTGTAGCAACAGAGAAAGAAATATCAAATCCAGATATGTGGACCATGTTCTTTGATGGGGATTCGAATGAATTAGATCACGAAATAGGCGCAATATTAATATTGCCTCGAGGAGAATTATTTCCTCTCACTACTAAGTTGTGTTTTGATTGTACGCAAAACGTGGTTGAATACGAAGCTTGTTCAATGGACATTCTAGTTGCTCTATATATGAAGATTGAAAGGCTTCAAGTCTTGGGGGACTCTTTGTCAGTGATTCATCAGCTAAGAAGAGAATGGGAAACTAGAGATGCTAAATTATTGCCTTACAAGCAACGTATAACAAGATTATCTCAACGGGTTGATCAAATTACTTTTGATTATTTTCCAAGAGAGAATAATCCGATAGCATATGCATTGGCTACTCTAGCAGTCATGTTCAATGTAGATTTCGATGAAGGGGTCCAGCCAATTAAAATCGAAAAGCGAGATGTTCCCGCCTCCTGCATGAACATTGAGAAGGAGTCAGATGATAAGTCATGGTTTCAAGACATCAAATAATATTTGAAATGTGGAACCTATCCTCCTAATGCATCAGAAAATGACATGCGAACTCTGAGAAGATTGGTAGTGAAATTTTTTTGAATGGGGAGATACTTTTGATAACTGCCCAAAAGGTAGTTATTTAGGCCTTAATTATATAGGGATTTGTGTGTCCTTTATGATTATTAGGGTTGGTTTTGGATAGATATTACATGTTTTAACCCATTTGGAAGAATGGAAGCATTGGAAATTATTTTGTGCAAATTCTATGTTGCAGCAAAACTGGGTGAAAGATTGCCACGTCACAGCTCGTTAGCCAACTTCATGAACCGACTTATGTTGAGTTATTTTCGGGACAAAGGAGCAAGGAGAGACCTACACGTGTCCAAGTTGACCTAATTCAAGCCTCCTATCCTTCTATACAAGGAAGTAGGCGTCGAAGTCAAAAGCATTCCAACTTTCCTTGGAAGTCGAATAGTATAGAGAGATTGGAGACCACCAAGAACACCATCATCCGCAAGCTGATTTAGGAGATTTATATTTTCTTTATTATCTTGTGATTATGGACATGCTTACTCAGATTGTAATTTGTGTTTCCATGCCTATTATGAACTAAGTAGCTTAGGTGTTGGTTAGGAATAATGTGATTACTGTGCTTCATCTTTAGTAATATATTGACTATTGCATTTTGGTTAATTTTTGTGCTTATTTCCATTTTATTCCCGCCTGGCCAGCCGGTGTGAATATCTCTCTCTAGTTTCAGGGATTATTTAGAGAGTGTGTGGCAATTATCCACACTACGACCATTGTGTATTGGTGAACGCCAGTGACTGAGCTAGGGATAGCCAGTTGCCTAGTGCTCGATCGGTCGTACTTCATTGGGGTTGAAACACATCCCAAAAGATTCGGAGTTCCGGGAGGAATCCGCTAATAATCCTGCGAGAAATGCATGATCAATAATATTGCTAGAGCATCTTTTAGAATGATCACTAAATCCTAACCAGCGCCTGTCTTTAATCTATCTGCCTATTTGTTTACTTGTTGTTCTGTCATTTATTTTGCTTCAGCATAATTCTTATAAAACCCAAATATTTTTATTATCTTTCAAACCATTAGAAAGTTACACAAAATAGATAAAGTGGAAGCTCATTCAGACCCTAGATTGATAATATTACTTGCTGCATACTGTGTATACTTGCACAGGAATTCTAGAGTCTTTTACACTATATTTTTATTCACTCTAGGAACCCAACAGGTTTTTGGCGTTGTTGCCGGGGACTTGAATAAGTTTTTATCTGATTTGTTTGGTGTATGTGTTTTAGTGGTTTGGTGCTAGAACTTTTTGATTGCTTATTTTGTTTTTACAGGTGTGAGCTTGGTGCATGAGCGATCCGTTTGGGGTAAGGTTCGAGCTTGATCCAGAAATTGAAAGAACATTCAGGATAAGAAGGAGAGAGCAGCGCAGAAACCAGATGGAGAATGTGTCGTGCCTTCCGGAGGGTCCTGAAGGTCAAGCAGACCCCCAGAACCGTTTGCTACAGCAAAACCCACTATTTGAACAAAATGAGCAGCAGAATAATCAGGCTAAAAATCATATCTTGATAGCGAACGATAGGACCAGAGCCATTCGAGCGTATGTTGTCCCGATGTTTAATGAGTTGAATCTAGGGATTGCACGTCCCCAAATCCAAGCGGCAAATTTTGAAATGAAACCGGTAATGTTTCAGATGTTGCAAACTGTGGGACAATTCCATGGTTTGACATCTGAAGACCCTCATTTACATCTTAAGTCTTTTCTAGGAGTTAGTGATTCTTTTGTAATTCAAGGAGTGCCTAGGGATGCTCTTAGATTAACTTTGTTCCTGTATTCTCTTAGAGATGGAGCAAAGGCATGGTTAAACTCTTTTGCTCCAGGATCAATTAGGAATGGGATGAGTTAGCTGAAAATTTTTTGAGTAAATATTTCCCACCTAATAGAAATGCTAAATTAAGGAGTGAAATAGTAGGGTTTAGGCAACTTGAGGATGAGACTTTTAGTGAGGCTTGGGAAAGGTTTAAGGAGCTTTTGCGAAAGTGTCCCCACCATGGTTTACCTCATTGTATTCAAATGGAAACATTCTACAATGGTTTAAATGGAGTAACCGAGGGTATGGTCGGTGCTTCGGCTGGAGGGGTCCTTTTGGCAAAAACTTTTGATGAAGCTTATGAAATTTTAGAAAGAATATATATTAATAGTTGTCAGTGGTCGGATGTTAGAGGCACAAATAAAAAGGTTAGGAGTGTATTAGAGGTTGATGGTGTGTCCACCATTAGGGCTGATCTTGCTATGATTGCTAATGCTCTTAAGAATGTGACAGTGATTAGTCATCAGCAGCCACCAGCTATGGAGCTTACTGTAGTGGTGAACCAAGTGGCAGAGGAAGCATGTGTCTATTGTGGTGAAAAACACAACTATGAGTTTTGCCCCAGCAATCCAGCTTCTGTGTTTTTTGTAGGTAATTAGAGGAATGACCCTTACTCTAATTTTTATAATCCAGGTTGGCGCAACCACCCCAACTTCTCATGGGGAGGTCAAGGAAATAACGTGCAAGCGCAACAAAAAATGAACCAGCCGGGATTTGGTAAAGCGTAGGTATTGCCTCAGCAAAATAAGCAGGTTTTGCCCTAGCAAAATTCGGGAAGTTCTCTCGAGGCGATGATGAAAGAATTTATGGCTCGTACAGATGCTGCAATTCAAAGTAATCAAGCTTCGATGAGAGCCCTAGAATTGCAAGTGGGTCAGCTAGCTAATGAGCTAAAGGCAAGGCCTCAAGGGAAACTTCCATATGATACTGAACACCCTAGAAGGGAAGGTAAGGAGCAGGTAAAGGCAGTGACTCTTAGGAGTGGTAAGCCATTAGAAGAAAAAATTGAGCCTAGTAAAACCCAGAGTGTAGATAAAAATGATGATAAAAATAATAATCTTGTTGTCGAGAAAGAGTTGGAGTCTGGTCAGGGTGCTGGAGGCAGCAATAAAAATGCTGGAGCATCTGGTTCTGTTCCAGATGTGGAACCACCTTATGTGTCGCCCCCACCTTATGTACCACCTCTACCTTTTCCACAAAGGCAAAAGCCTAAGATTCAGGATGGTCAATTTAGGAAGTTTTTAGAGAATCTTAAGCAATTGCACATAAATATCCCGTTAGTAGAAGCTATAGGGCAAATGCCTAATTATGATAAATTTCTGAAGGATATTTTAACTAAAAAGAAAAGGTTAGGTGAATTTGAAACTGTATCTCTTACTGAGGAGTGTAGTGCTATTCTTAAGAATGGGCTACCCCCCAAGGCTAAGGATCCAGGGTCATTTACCATACTTGTATCTATAGGTGGAAAAGAATTAGGTAGAGCACTCTGTGATTTAGGTGCAAGCATTAACCTTATGCCTCTTTCGGTCTATCGGAAGCTAGGTATTGGTGAAGCTAGACCTACCACAGTCACACTCCAATTAGCTGATAGGTCTATCACATATCCAGAGGGTAAAATTGAGGACGTCTTAGTAAAAATGGATAAATTCATATTTCCTGCTGATTTTATTATTTTAGACTATGAGGCTGATAAAGATGTCCCAATTATTCTAGGTCGTCCATTTTTTGCTACTGGTAGGGCGTTAATAGATGTTCAAAAAGGGGAATTAACAATGAGAGTTTGTAATGAGGAAGTAAAATTTAATGTGTTTAAAGCCATGAAATATCCAGACGAAACAGAGGATTGCTCCTTCATCAGGATTCTGGAGAGCACAGTTATTGAGACAACAATACAGGATTCAGCTAGCAAGCATTCAGAAAAGCATGGAGAGGTTAGTTTAGAAGATTTTGAAATTTGTTCTTTAGAAAGAAAAAATGAAAAAGAATTGTTTAGGTGTGAGGATGTTTTTGAGTCATTAGATTTAGATCAGAGGAAAGCTCCTCCCATTAAGCCATCCCTGATTGAGGCACATACTTTAGATTTGAAGCCCTTACCGGATCATCTAAAGTATGTGTATCTTGGGGAAGGAGAGACGTTGCCCATTATTGTTGCATCAGATTTAATGCAGAGCATGAGGAGGCCTTAATAAAATTGCTACAGCAATACCGCAAGGCTATAAGTTGGACGTTGGCTGACATTCAGGGAATTAGCCAATCTTTTTATATGCACAAAATCACTTTAGAGGAGGGATCCTTTAGGAGTATTGAGCAACAAAGAAGACTTAACCCTGCAATGAAAGAGGTTGTTAAGAAGGAGGTAATTAAATGGTTGGATGCTGGGATCATTTATCCAATTGCCGATAGCAATTGGGTAAGCCCTGTCCAATGTGTTCCTAAGAAAGGAGGTGTCACTGTGGTTAGCAATAAAGACAATGAATTGATTCCAACCAGGACAGTAGTTGGCTGAAGGGTTTGCATGGATTACAGGAGGCTTAATAAAGCTACCCGTAAGGACCATTTCCCTCTACCATTTATTGACCAGATTTTGGATAGATTGGTTGGTCAGGCCTACTACTGTTTCTTGGATGGTTATTATGGGTATAACATTACTATTGCTCCTGAGGATCAGGAGAAAACCACTTTCACCTATCCTTATGGGACATTTGCTTTTAGGCGAATGCCTTTTGGCCTCTGCAATGCTCCAGAAACATTTCAGCGGTGTATGTTAGCAATTTTTTCTGATATGATTGAGTCCACTGTTTAGGTATTCATGGACGATTTTTCAGTGTTTGGAGGGTCTTTTCAGAGTTGTTTAGATAATTTAGGTCAGGTGTTAAAGAGGTGTGAGGATACCCATCTAGTTCTCAATTGGGAAAAATGTCACTTCATGGTGAAGGAGGGCATAGTGTTAGGTCATAGGATTTCTAAGAATGGTCTAGAAGTTGATAGAGCAAAAATAGAGGTTATTGAAAGACTAGAACCACCGAATTCAGTGAAGGGAATTCGGAGTTTTTTAGGACATGCTGGATTTTATAGGAGGTTCATAAAGGATTTCTCCAAAATCAGTAAACCTCTTTGTAACTTATTATGCACTGATCATGTTTTTTACTTTAATGCAAATTGTAGGAAGGCTTTTGAGACTTTAAAGTCTGCTTTAATCTCAGCACCCATTCTTTGTGCACCTAATTAGGATTTACCATTCGAGGTAATGTGTGATGCGAGTGATGCTGCGGTAGGTGCAATGCTGGGGCAAAAGCAGGGCAAATTTATCCATCCTATATATTATGCAAGCAAGGTTTTAAATGAAGCACAAGTCAACTATACAACTACTGAAAAGGAGTTGTTAGCTGTTGTGTTTGCTTTCGAGAAATTTCGGCCATATTTGGTTGGATCCAAAGTCACAGTGTTCACGGATCATGCAGCAATAAGGTATTTAATGTCTAATAAAGATGCAAAGCCTAGACTAATTTTTTGGATTTTATTATTGTAGGAGTTCGACTTGGAGATAAAGGACGAGAAGGGATCAGAAAATGTCATTGCAGATCATTTATCTCGTCTTGATCCGTCATCATCTTTGCTGGAGCAATCTGCCATTTCCGATTCTTTTCCAGATGAACAGCTCCTTGCTGCTGAAGGTAAAGGTAGTTAGAGATTTCCCTTGGTATGCTGATATTGCCAACTTTTTTATAAAGGGAGTCACCCCTATTGACATGGATTGGAGGTAGAAGAAGAAGTTTAAGCACGATGCGAAAATTTTCTATTGGGACGAGCCATTTATGTACAAGCAATGCGCTGACGGTATTATTCGTAGGTGTGTTTCAGGTGCTGAAGCAAAGGAAATCCTGGAGCAATGTCACTTTTCACGGTATGAAGGTCATTTCAGCGGTCAGAGGACAGCTATGACGATTTTCTCAATGTGGATTTTTCTAGCCCACCTTATTCAAGGATGTCCACTGGTTCTACAAGCAATGGGATGCTTGCCAAATGAGAGGAAATTTAGGGCCTAGAGATGAAATGCCTCTTACTTATATTTTAGAAGTTGAATTATTCGATGTGTGGGATATTGACTTTATGGGTCCATTTCCCCTTCTAATGGAAATGTTTTTATCTTATTGGCAGTTGATTACCTGTCCAAGTGGGTGGAGGCCATTGCATGCCATCAGAGTGATGCCAAGACAGTTGCAAGGTTTCTTCAATCGCACATCTTTGTGCGGTTTGGGACACCTAGGGCTCTAGTGAGTGATGAGGGTACACATTTTGTTAATAATATCTTAACTAATCTTTTAGCTAAGTATGGGATTAAGCATAGGATAGCTACCCCTTATCACCCACAAGCAAATGGTCAAGCTGAAATTAGTAATAGGGAAATTAAAGCTATTCTAGAGAAAGTAATCCATCCATCTAGAAAGGATTGGTCTTTTAGGTTGGATGAGGCTCTTTGGGCTTATAGGACAACCTATAAGACTCCACTAGGTATGTCTCCCTATAGGTTAGTATATGGGAAAGCTTGTCATTTACCATTAGAGCTAGAGCATAAAACATTTTTGGCTCTGAAATAGTTGAATTTTGATCTGAGTCGTGCAAGAGCAATAAGAATGCTGCAACTAAATGAACTGGAGGAATTTTGCCAGTCTTCTTATGAAAATGCGAAAATGTATAAAGAAAAGAATAAGTTGTGGCATGACAAGAAAATAAAATCTAAAGAGTTTGTCAAGGGTCAGAAAGTCTTGCTTTATAATTCTAGATTAAAATTATTTCCTAGGAAGCTAAAATCTAAATGGTCAAGACCGTTCACTGTGATTGAGGTTTTTCCCCATGGAGCAATTACTTTGCAGGATGACAAAGATGGGAGAGTGTTCAAGGTGAATGGACAGCGTGTGAAGCATTATTGGGGCGAGGAGTTTCAGTCGAAATATCCTTCCCTAAGGTTAGTTGATGATTGAGAGAGCAGGATTTTTGGGGGAGCATTTCACAAAGAAAAATTTTGAGCTCCCAGAGTTTGTATTAATTTTATTTTTCGTTGATTTATTTTTCATTTCGATTAGGATTAAGATTTGATTTTGCATGGTTTATTAGATTTTGTCTTTAAGTATTTTTATTATTTTTTTGTAGTTTAAGATTTTATCTTTTTTTTTTGTTTTGAATTTAAATTGATTTTCGAATTATTTATTTGGATTATCTTTGAATTATCTTTTCATTAATTAGATTTCATTTTCAGTTATTCTGTTTAGATTAAATTAATAAAGATTTTCTCTAAATTAATTCTGCGTAAAAAATGATTAAATTTGATTTGATTTGATTGGTTATTTTTAAATTTTGAAGATTTGATTTTCCTGTTTTTAAAATTGAATTCCGTATCCAAAATTCCTCAGGTTCAGAAGATTGTTGCGGCAAAGGTCTGGCTGGAGCATTTCGTCCGAGGAAAAAAGATTTTATTGTGAGTTAATTATTTTTACCGTTGGGATTTTTTTATGTGAGCAGGTAAATTTCCAGGATGCTGCCACGTGTCACGCAGGGATTATCCAATGGTTTAGTCGTTGACAGCGTGCAGTTATATATCATGGTTAATTAAAATTCAAAGATTTTACCGTTGGGAATTTGATTTGAAAATTAAAAGTGAACGGTAAACCCATTTAATACGGAGCAAAATCTTTTAGTTATGATTCAATTTGCTGCAGCTATTTATTCAGGAACCTTCGGTAAGTTCTTCTCACTTCATCTTCTTGATTCATCCCTTGCCATTTGCATTTTTCTTTCGTTCTCTGTGTGCGCTATAGAATTCCGTCTGAAACTCTTCGATGGCTAAGACGAGAGCGAGAAAAGAGAGAGATAACGAGGAAGAGGAGGTACCCGTTACCCCCAAAATTTAGAAGGTAAAAACGAAAAAAAAGAGAACGCCAGGGAAAAAGAAGCCAAGAAAAGGAGAAGGCAGCAAAGGGCTGCAGAATAGGAAGAAGTTCAGGAGGTGGCAGAGGTTGTTGCCACTGTAGCGGAAGAAGGAAATACTCAAGAACTTGAAGTGCAAAACCCGGTTACGGTTCAAGAAGAGAATGTTAGGGAAAATCAAGAAACACAGACTGACGAAGTTCGAGGCGAACAGACCGCAGAGGTGCCTGAAGAAGGAATGAACAGGGATCGGTGCAGGAGGCTCGGGTTGAAGTCATCATGCCTGAACCACCAAAGAGGCGCCGCATTAAGCGGAAGGCAGGCCGCATCAGGGTGATTCGGAATACCCCATCGCCTCCATCATCGGACTCTAAGGAAGAAAGAAGGGAAAGAGAGAAAAAAGAAGCTGAGGACAAAGTGAGAGAAGAAACAGAAAAGAGAGCTGAGGAAAAACAGTTGCTCAAGCGCAGGGCGGAAAAGGGCAAAAACATTGTTGAAGCATCAGAGGAACACGATGCAATAGAAGAACAACAGTTACCATTTGATCACTTTGCCAATAATATTTCCAGAGCAAAATACGTTGAGCTTGTGAAAAGAGATTTCTTGTTTGAGCGCGGTTTCAGTGGTGATCTTCCACAGTTTCTGAGGACCGGTATTGCAAACCACGACTAGGAGTTGTTTTGTGCGAAGCCTGAGTCTGTAAACGCACAGGTGGTGCGTGAATTTTATGCTAACATTGACAATGAGGATGGTTTCCAGGTAATTGTCCGAGGAGTCGAGGTAGATTGGAGGCCGAGTGCTATCAACGCACTGTATAATCTTAAGAACTTTCCCCATTCGGCATATAATGAGATGGTTGTGGCGCCATCTGATGAGCAACTAAGTGATGTTGTGCGGGAGGTAGGAATTGAAGGGGCACAGTGGCAGTTATCCAAAACTCAGAAGAGGACATTCCAGTCGGCTTATTTGAAAAGGGAAGCGAACACGTGGGTGGGATTTATTAGACAGAGAATGCTTCCAACAACACATGACTCGACAATCTCCAGGGAACGGGTTCTCCTAGCTTTTGCCATCTTGCGGTCTCTCAGTATTAACGTAGGGAGGATCATTGCGAGTGAAATTTCTGGTTGCTGGAAAAAGAAGGTGGGGAAGCTGTTCTTCCCAAATACAATTACAATGCTTTGCAATGAAGCAGGGGTTCCAGTGGATGAGGGAGATGTGATCCTGTTTGACAAAAGGATCATCTACACACCCAATTTGGCACGTCTCCAGCGCATGCAGGAGGTACGTCAAGGAGGGCTTATCTACGGCATCAACACGATTCTAGAACAACTGGCACTTTCGACCAGTAGGCAGGAGTTTGCTGAAAGGCAAACTTTAACCTTCTGGAACTATGTTAAGAATCGGGATGCCAGCTTAAGAAGGGCGCTGCAAGAGAATTTTTCCAAACCGTATCCAACCCTTCCTGCATTCCCTGAGGATCTGTTGAACCCCTGGATTCCGCCCCCACCTGTTGAAAGAGAAGAAGATAATGATGATGAAGAGCAGGGTCGGGAAGATTGATGGATGAGTTGATCTTCATCGAGCATTATTTTTGTTCTTATCATTTTGTTTGCTCGCGCATATCTGACCCCGCTTGCTAAATATGTTTGCTTGTTTCTTTTAATTTTTCTGCTTCTTGGAAAAAATATATCTTTGCTTTTGTAATATCTTTTTAGGTTTTTAATGAAATTTTCGGATGTTTTTCATTCTATATGCACTGAGTTTCTCTAACTTACCTAATTTTCTTCTGAATTCTTAAAGCTTTGACTGATTACGCTTAATTAGATCAAGGCATTTCTTCTAGCCTTGACTGTTGCTGCGGCAAAGAAAATTTTGAAGGTAGTGTTGACTCTTATGATCCACTTTAAGCTTAGTTCTAGTCTCAAGCTTAGTTTAAAAATCAGAAAGTAAAATTTAAGTTTGGGGGTATAATTTGCAAAATTAATGATTCATTGGGGACAATGAATAATTAAAGTTTGGGGACTTTTTGCTACTCCAATTGTTTTGCTCGAGCATTCCTCTCCTTCAAGTAAAAATTTGCTAGGTTGTTGAGTAACCGGGGACATTTGTGATACCCACAGTTTGTCTTCGCGTCAAAAGATGACCTAGGAAATGTAGAAAAGATGAGAAAAAATTATTTGGTGGAAAAAAAATATTTGTTGAAGTTTTGCTGAAAAAAAATTGATGGAGCAAAAGTTTTGAAGGATGAATGATGATCCAGCAGTTTTTCTGTCTCCCAGAATTTAGGTGAGCTTCATCACAAAATGTCGCCATTCTGAGGGGCAAGAGATGTAATAACTAAGGATTTTTTAGCTTTATAATGAGTACTGAGCCTAGTTGGTGATGAGTTTGAGGCAAGGGTATACTGCACCATAAAGTGGGTCATCCCATGCTTAAGAGCTTATGACTGTAAGGCTACTTTAAGTCTGAAAAACAAAAATGAACCCCTTGAAAATATGTTTTAAGATGTCTGGTAATAGAGCTAAGTTCTGGTAAGTTCTTAGAATTGAGTTAAAAATGGTGAGTATTTGTCCATGCCGGAGGAATCATTTTGCTGCAGCAGAGCTCGATTTTGCAGAGTGCTCAGGTAAAGGTCAAAGATAGTATTGGATTGTCTGATTTGATTAAGCTAATTTTTTGCCTAATGTTTTTAAATTCTTGAAGGAAGGTTGGTTAGTATTGCTCGGGACGCGCAATAGTTCATGTTTGGGGGTGTGATAACTGCCCAAAAGGTAGTTATTTAGGCCTTAATTATATAGGGATTTGTGTGTCCTTTATGCTTATTAGGGTTGGTTTTGGATAGATATTACATGTTTTAACCCATTTGGAAGAATGGAAGCATTGAAAATTATTTTGTGCAGATTATGCTGCTGAGTGACTGGAGGGAGCAAATTATATGCTGCAGCAAAACTAGGTGAAAGACTGCCACGTCACAGCTCGTTAGCCAACTTCATGAACTGACTTCTTTTGAGTTATTTTCGGGATAAAGGAGCAAGGAGAGCCCTACACGTGTCCAAGTTGACCTAATTCAAGCCTCTTATCCTTCTATAAAAGGAAGTAGCCGTCAAAGTCAAAAGCATTCCAACTTTCCTTGGAAGCCGAATAGTATAGAAAGATTGGAGACCACCAAGAACACCATCATCCGCAAGCTGATTTAGGAGATTTATATTTTATTTATTATCTTGTGATTATGGACATGCTTACTCATATTGTAATTTGTGTTTCCATGCCTATTATGAACTATGTAGCTTAGGTGTTGGTTAGGAATAATGTGATTATTGTGCTTCATCTTTAGTAATATATTGACTATTGCATTTTGGTTAATTGTTGTGCTTATTTCCATTTTATGCCCGCCTGGCCAGCCGGTGTGAATACCTCTCTCTAGTTTCAGGGATGATTTAGAGAGTGTGTGGCAATTATCCACACTACGATCATTGTGTATTGGTGAACGCCAGTGACTGAGCTAGGGATAGCCAGTTGCCTAGTGCTCGATCGGTCGTACTTCATTGGGGTTGAAACACATCCCAAAAGATTCGGAGTTCCGAGAGGAATCCGCTAATAATACTGCGAGAAATGCATGATCAATTATATTGCTAGAGCATCTTTTAGAATGATCACTTAATCCTAACCAGCGCATGTCTTTAATCTGTCTGCCTATTTGTTTACTTGTTGTTCTGTCATTTATTTTGCTTCAGCATAATTCTTATAAAACCCAAATATTTTTATTATCATTGAAACCATTAGAAAGTTACACAAAATAGATAAAGTGGAAGCTCATTCAGACCCTGGATCGATAATATTACTTGTTGCAAACTGTGTATACTTGCACAAGAATTCTAGAGTCTTTTTACACTATATTTTTATTCACTCTAGGAACCCAACAACTTTACAAAAGAAACTATGACATGGTACTGTTAAGATGTGTGGACGCCACAGAAGCTAATTAGATTATGAAGGAGATCCATGAGGGAATTTGTGGTACCCATGCAAATGGACGTATGATGGCTAGACAAGTTTGGAGAGCTAGTTATTATTGGCTGACTATGGAAAATGATTGCAACAAATATGCAACAGAATGCCATAAATGTCAAATTCATGCAGATAAGACTCATGCTCCTTCATCTGAGTTACACATTTTAACTGCTCTTTGGTCGTTCTCTATGTGGATAATGGATGTGATTGGACCCATTGATCCTAAAGCTTCAAATGGACATCAGTTTATCTTGGTGGCCATAGATTACTTTACCAAATGGGTATAGGCATCCTTTTATCGTGATGTGACAAAAGGGGTCGTGATCAAATTCATCAAGAAGGAGATCATTTGTCGATATGGACTCCCTGAGACCATAATATCAGATAACGCTAGAAACTTGAATAACAAGATGATTAGTGAGCTATGTGAGCAATTCAAGATTAAACGTCTCAATTCCACCCATACAGACCGAAAATGAATGGTGTTGTTGAGGCTGCAAACAAAAACATAAAAAGAATTGTTGAAAATATGACTGTAACGTACAAAGATTGACATGAAATGCTTCCCTTCGCTCTACACGACTATCGCACGTCAGTTCGTACATCAACTGGGGCAATGCCTTTTTCCTTAATATATGGTATGGAGGTTGTCCACCCAATTGTAGTGGAAATTCCATCACTAAGAGTTCTTATGGAAGCTAGATTGAAAGAGGCTGAATGGGTACAGAATCGCTATGAACAACTCAATTTCATTGAAAAGAAGAGTTTAACAACATTGAGTAGAGGTTAACTTTACCAAAGAAGGATGATGAGAGCATACGATAAGAAAGTTAACCCAAGAAGATTCAGAGAGGGAGATCTCTTGTGCTAAAAAGGATCCTTCCATTTTAAAAGGATCATCGAGGAAAATGGACTCCAAATTATGAAGAACCATTTTTTGGTGAAAAAGGCTTTCTCTGGAGGAGCATTAATCTTAACCAATATGGATGGCTATGAATTATCAAGCCCAGTCAATCCAGACTATGTTCGGAAGTATTATGCATAGATCGTCTGACTATCTGTCCTAAGAAGGCCAGACAAAGTTGTAGAGCATTCAATAAGTGTTTTGGAAAGTTTCATTTCAGTCTCAGTATTTTGTTTAAAAAGTTGTTTTATCCCTCACCATCTCCACCCCTCAATTTGGAGATGTTTTCTATTGTGTACTTTGTTGATTAATAAAGGATTTGTTTCCTACATTTTGACCAGTATAGTTGTTATTTTTACGCCAATCACAAATGCAAATTAGGCATGTTACATCTCAAGTTCGCGGGTATTTCATTGTCCAACCTCTCCGCTCTCTTTCAAAAAAGAAAAAAGAAAAAAGAAAAGAAAATGAGATAAAGAAAAAGAAAGAAAATAGATGTTTTCACTATAATCGTTGAGGAAAATTGGTCAATTCTGGACTATTTTACCCTTCTCCTGAAAAGTATGTTCGTTATTATCAACTATACACTCAATCCACTACAACCTTTATTTTGACCGTCGTTCATGTGCAAAGTTTAATATTACCATTTCTCCCCATACAAGGTTCCAATCATCAAACTGGGGCAAAACACCCCTCTTGAGGTAAGAATCTGAAATTAACTACTAGAAAACCTTGAGCCTAGCCCACCACACGTGATTTTTGTGGTAAGCCAACTTGAATTACTTATTCACCATCAAATCCTTTGCTAAACTCATCACGTATGGCGGCGGTGAATCACCATATTTTTTTATCCCACCTGAGAGCCTTTTGCTAAGCCTGTCACATCTAATCATGTGACAAACATTCAACACTACCCACCCAATGTTACCAAGAGAGCTTCGATGGTAATGAAATAAAGATAGGATTCTTACGATTTACTGCTTCATTCTTTGAGTATTCCTATATTTCAACTTTTTTCAATTCCACATGAATGTCATCATTTTCCTATTAATTTTAGCTAGTTTTGTGCATGAATTGTGAGATTTAATGTATTTTTATGTTGATTTTGTAGAAAACTTAGTTCGAGAAGCAAAACCAAGAATTTTACCAATTTTGAGTATAAAAAGAAGACTTTGGGCCATAAAAGGAGAAAAGAAAAGATAACATTTGAAGTGGAGGCCCAAAAGCCCAAAACAAATGAAGAAGAAGGCCAAAATCCGCGTGTATGGTTTCTAGAAGGCCAAGCGTCGCGACGCTTGGGCTAGAGCATCTCGACGCTTGGCCAGTTATGAGGAAAAATCCAGAATCGTGACAGCGTCGCGACGCTACACATACTTGAGCAGCAAGAAAACCTGACGTCACAGCGTCGCGACGCTGTGCGTCTTGGCAACAAGAAAGGTCCAGATTCTCCCCTATAAATAGACCTCCTCCCAATGGTTCAAATCATCCCATCTTGGGGGAGCTCTCCCCTATAGCTCAATAGAGAGAAAAAGTGAGAAGAATTGTGAGGAAAAAGGCGAAATTGATAGGGATTTCAAGGCTCTGGAATCGAGATGATCGTGACGGGAGCTTGGGATCTACTTATCGGTTATTTCTTCTTTACTTCTTTGTAATTCCTTATTTTAGATTGAGTTAGGACCATGGAACAAGATCATTTTGGCAAAATTATTTCCATTTGTGAGTAGATATTGAGACCTAGGGTCGTTATTTTAGTTAATTGGATATTGTAGCGCAATTACTTGGATTATGTAATGAATTTCTTCATATTTCATCTATGCAATTCATGCTTAATGCTTTTAATCCCTTGATCACAGATTGGTTGATATGTTGGTCTAAATTGATACTTGACAGAGAGAAATTAGATTAGATCCTAATTGCATGGCTAACGATTGCTTGGATCACGAGAGTGAAAGAGAATTGTTAGAAATTGATACTGAAGTTGCTTAATGCCATACTATGATTAACTAAGGAGATGGACACATAAATTAGTTATGTTAGTATGAGATGTGGAGGAGCTTGAAAGAGAAATCTTCTTACAGTTACTTCTAGATTTATGAAATTGAAGATTATTAGTTACATGCATCCATGTATTTGAGCTACATATCCAACAAGCTAGTTAGCTAGGTCAAGTTCCCTTAATAGGATATTTCCATATTTTTGTTGCATGTTTATTTTTATTAGTTTCTTTAATTTTCGCTTCATCATTTGAGTTCGAATTCTAAGTAAAATTAATCATGATGGTTCTTCGTACTTAATGGATATAATTCAAATTCTCTGAGGATTCGATACTCCAAATACTTTTCGTTTTAATATTACTTGGGCAACCGTACACTTGCGGAAAAATGCACAACAGTGACTCCAAGACTAAGGACGATAATCTTGAGAATCTCGACTTAGTTAACTTAAGAAATTGTCTCAAAGTCTCAAATTCTTTCTATGAGTTTTGCTTGAGAAATAACTCTATCATGGTACCAAGGAATATTAACAAAGAAACAACGTGGAGTGATTATTGAAAAAATATATTTGGCCTAAAAAAAGAAAGTTATGGAAAAAGAAAAGAAAAAGAAAAGAGGAAATGAAAAAAGAATGTTATGAAAAAAGAAAAAAAAAAAAGAGGAAATGAAAAAAGAAAGAGAAAAAGAAAAGGTAATGTACAAGGCCAAGATAATTCTTAAAATGCATGATTGGGGCAATGAATGTAGATCAAGAGGTCGCACCTCCAAACGATTTGAAGATTTTCTTTGTCATTCATCATTTGGAGTAAGAATCTTCGTTACTACACTGGGGCAAAACCATCATTATTAAATTGTGACAATGGCCTTCACCACTATACTATAGAAAGGCCATTTCACCATTTATGTAAGTTGTTTTAGACTGAGGCAAAGGCCAAGTTAAGAGAATCACACTCCACTTACGAAGAATCTTTCAATCTTGAGCGGTTCTCTACATTCAAGAATAGAAAGTTGAATCACGTTTTCACAGAAGAATCACATTCAATGAAATGGCAATTACAGTAATAAGGGTCTTTCATCAAAGATTTTGAGCTGACTTAAAGAAAGAACGAGATATATAAGATGATCTCTTGAGAAATCTACTCCTTGTTCTCATAGTGGTTGTCCAAAGAAATGGGTCACCTTAGCACATATATTCATTTGAATTATATTCTGATTATGTGAATGTTCAAAATTATGTTCAATTTCTTATTGTTTAATAGATTCTTTATAAAGACATTTGTGGTCCATGTTTGCCTTCTTCATTCCTTTTTCTTTGAAAAAGAAACTTGGTTTCTTTCTTTGTTCGACTATCATCCTCATTTGTCTCTATGCCAAATTCATCTTCTTGTATCCAACCTTATTGTCCACTACAAGGCTATGGTTATGAAGCAGTTTAATCAAGTAAGATGTTTAACGCTATGAATTACAAATTATAGTTCTCCAAACTAGCACATGAGACACTTCTAAAAAACCCACCATACTCGATTTGATTGACATATATGTTTCCTTTCAGATTGAGCAATCTCTGATTAACATACATGATCTCTTTCAGGTTGGACAACTTTGATTGATACATACAATCTCTTTCAAGTGTGAAAGCATAGAAAAAGAAAAAGAAAAGAAAAAGAAAAAGAAAATTGAAAAAAAAAAAAAACAAAGAGAGGCAATCAAGATCCGAGGATGTCAATTGTTATATACTTTGAAAGCTTCCCTGACTGATAAATCTTTATTTCCTCTCATTAGACTCATGGGTAGCTTAATGTCTTTATTGTCAATGCAATACCAATTGAAAGTATTCAATGTCTGCGACATCTAAAGCAATGACGTTTATTCAATAGACTTCGATAGAAGAGAATCTGAAGTGTAGAGATTAGTGGGAAGAACATTCGAAAATTCCACTCACAAGACAACTTGCTATGAGACGTTTGAAAGTCTTTAAACCAAGACCTCAAACTGTTTTGGTTCATCGTTAGGAAGTAGCTTGATTCACTTCGTCTACGTCTCAATCTATAAAGGTGGAACGCAAGAAATGAGCTATTTCATAGTTCTGGATTTCAAAACTCGCTAATTTTGAAGTTTGTGTTTTTGAAACTTGTGCCTTGTACATTTTCGTGTTGCATAAATTTGCATCTCATGCATTTAAGCATACTCTACATTTTGGGATTTTGTAACTCTAGAGTAAAATGCCGAAGCAAATTTGGCTGATTTTTTATGATTCATTTCTTGGTGGGTTAAATCGAACCTGCTAGTTAGTAGAGGTCGAAGCCTAGTTAGAGTCAGGTCCATTTTCTGTTTTATTTGGTTGGTTAAATCGAACCCTACTAGTTAGTAGAGGTCGAAGCCTGGTTGGAGTCAGGTCCATTTCCTGTTTTATTTGGTTGGTTAAATCGAACCCTGCTAGTTAGTATAGGTCGAAGTCTGGTTGGAGTCAGGTCATTTTCTTGTTTTATTTGGTATGTTAAATCGAACCCTGCTAGTTAGTAGAGGTCGAATCCTGGTTGGAGTCATGTCCATATCTTGTTTTATTTGGTTGGTTAAATCGAACGTTGCTAGTTAGTAGAGGTCGAAGCCTGGTTGGAGTCAAGTCCATTTCCTGTTTTATTTGGTTGGTTAAATCGAACCCTGCTAGTTAGTAGAGGTCGAAGCCTGGTTGGAGTCAGGTCCATTTCCTGTTTTATTTTGTTGGTTAAATCGAACCCTCCTAGTCAGTAGAGGTTGAAGCTTGATCAGAATAAGGTCCATTATATTTTCTGTTTCACTTGGTGGGTTATCGAACTTTGCTCTTTAGTAGAGGTCGAAGCCTAGACAGAGTCAGGTTTATTACCATTTCTACTTGGTTAGGAGTGAAACCACATTTCTTTTATTAAAAATCTTCACATCTCCAATACGTACTTTGTCTCTTTCATTTATCTACCCTCTCAATCCTTCAAGGATCCACAAAGGGAGGCAAACTGTAGCTTTCGTATTTAGTCCGGCTCGATTTTTAATAAAGTTTATTATTTTTCCAAATTTAATCTCGAATTTGAGGCCTTGACTGGAATGTACTTTATAGTAATGTAATTCTTTAGTTTTTTTTTTGAGTTATTGTTATTATTATTATTTATTATTATTATTCTATTTATTTATTTATTTTCTGTTTTTGTTTATTTATTTATTTGTTTTATTTTTCTTTATTTTATATTTTATTTTCATTTTATCATTATTATTATTATTATTTTTTTTTTCCTTTTTTTCTCTCATCTTCTTCCCACGTTTCTTTTTCCCCCACTTATTCATTTCCCTATTCTAAAGTCATTTCCAAGGCTTTCTCCACCATCTTCTCACTCATTTTCTTCCCCAAATTAGTGAAGTATTCAAGTATAAAAGGGGGGAGATAGAGGATAAAGGGACAACAAAGAGAGGAAAGGGAAGGAGTGAGATTGAGTTTGAGAGTGAAGAAATTATAAGAAAGAATTTGAGAGAGAAAGTGAAAAAATTTTAGAGAGAGAGAGTGAATTTGAAAGGGAAAAGTAATGTTTTGAGAAGGATTTTCAAAAACTCAAGCTTCCGCCGCTGCAGCCACCACCGTGCTGCCGTCGGAGTCACCCTCGCCGCAGCAGTTGAAAGCCCATTGTCGTCGTCGAAGTCACCCTCGCCGCCGCAATTGAAAGCCCACAACCGCGTCACAAACTCACCACTGTATCAAAGCTACTCGTCGCCACGTCGAAGACCCGCTACCGTGTTAAATATTTGCCGCCGCCATCGAAGGTAAAGGCTGCCGCTCATATCTGTAAATTTGTGGAGCAAAAAACAAAGAGAAAAAGAAGGGAGATGGATGCCAAGGGGAGCATTTAATAGGTGTCGGCCCCACCTCTTTAAAAAGGGTGAAAAGAAAGCATTAAAAGAGGTGGGCTCCACCACTTTAATCTATTTATTTGATGATTGACTTTTTTTCTTTCTCCTCCTTTTAAACCATGTTGTCTTTATTTCTTTATTTATTTTTTTTTATTATTTTTTTCAAATTTCTACTAAAAATAATTAAAACATAAGACATTCGGATGTCAATTCATAAGACACTCGTAATCGTTGATTTACATTTTGCCGTTAAAGTGTAACTTAACAAATATGAGACAAAATAATTCATGTAGATCCTATGACAGAGTTGAAATAATTTTCAAATTCTTGAGGTGGAGGATTTCTTTTAATTAAGAAAATTTTACGTGATAATAAAGTCATGGGTTAACCCTACTCACAAATTTAAATCCTTACTTTATTTAAAGATAAGGTAAAATTAGTGAGACATTTAATTTTCAATTTTCATTTCTTTTTTCAAATTTTATTTCTTTATTCTTGTTAAGACATGGACCTTTGATTAATGAATTTGAGTAATAAAATAAAATGTTTTCAAACGGGTGTTGTAGGGTGCTAATACCTTCCATAGACACAGCTGACCCCCGAACCTAATTTGGGTTTCTAAGACAAGTTTCTTTTTCTTAAAACGGGCGACCAATCACACCCCAAGATGATTGGTGGCGACTTCAAACCTTTAGCCTCGAAAGAGACCCTTAGGAAAGGACGTCGGCCGCTCCGCGTCGCGATGACGTTGCGACAATTATCACTTAAAGACTTTGTTTAATCAAAATCTATCAGTGATAGAAAACTGATATAATCGAATTAATTGAACTCTATTAGTGATAGACATTGATTAATTAGAATCGGTGATAGACACTGATATCTGAGTTTTTGAAATTACACATGCATAAAAAAATTTGGAAGTGAAACAAAAAGTATAAGAGTAACTTACATCATTCGCCAAGAATATCTTCTCGTTCATATTTTGCCAATCCTTCGGATTTTGTAATTCCCAACGAACTAGTCTTAAGCCATTAACTTCAATCTATTTTACAAATTATGGAGTCTATCAATGACTGATTAATTGAAGTCTAAATGAAAATCAACAATTTTCTAAAAATGGTTTAGAACAGTAACGCCCCCAAAATTCGACCTAAACTAGGGAACATTACTAAAATTTTAATCTAACATCAACTTGATGCCCCAAAAAATTTGGCAGCATAACGACGTAGCTATAGCTAACAAAAAATTTTAAACACCTAAAAACATGAAAGACATTTCTAATCCAGATCACAAATTCAACTTCAGTTGACAACATCCCAACCATACTCACTACAAAAAATTATAGTTTTAATGTCGGACAGAAAAATAGGTGTGGAGGCTTTAATGTCGGACAAAAAAACGTGCGGGATTTTTAATGTGGGACGTGCGGTTTTTAAAATTTTCGAACTGCCCGACATTAAAAGGTATTTTAATTTTTCTTTTAATTTTAAAAATAGTAAAAAGTAAATGGGTTTTCTCTCTCCCCGACAGCACGCACGACAACAGCTTCTTCCCTTTCTCTGCTCTAAAATGAACCCAAACCCTCGACGGCGCCACTTCCTCCCTCTCTCTGTTTAGTTTTTTGGGAAGTTGATTGATACTTAAGATATCTCTTGAAATTGTTTGTGATAATTCATTATTTTACTTGAGGTTAGTGGAGGAGAAGTTGAGAAATGTTTTAATTAGGATTTTAAAGTTGGTTGTTTTCATTTATGTTTTTAGTTGAGTTTAGGTGGAAGTTGATAAATACTTGAATTAAGTTTTGAAATTATTGGTGTTAGTTTGTAAGTTTAGATAAGTTGAGGGTCAAGAAATGCTTAGTTATGGTTTGAAATTGTTTGTTTGTGTTGGTTTATAAGTTTAGTTGAGTTTGAGGGGGGGGGGGGGGCGGGGGGTTAAGAAATACTTGTGTTATGGTTTGAAGGTGTTTGTGAGTTTATGTTTTTAGTTGAATTTATTGGGAAGTTGATGGATACTCAAGTCATGCTTTGAAATGGTTTGTTTGAGTTTATGGTTTTTGTTTAGATTTTTTGGAAGTTGATTGATACTTAAGATATCTCTTGAAATTGTTTTGTTATTATTCGTTATTTTACATGAGTTTGGTGGAGGAGAAGTTGAGAAATTTTTTAATAAGGATTTTAAAGTTGGTTGTTTTCATTTATGTTTTTAGTTGAGTTTAGGTGGAAGTTGATAAAAACTTGAATTAAGTTCTGAAATTGTTGGTGTTAGTTTGTAAGTTTAGTTAAGTTGAGGGTTGAGAAATACTTACTTATGGTTTGAAATTGTTTGTTTGTGTTGGTTTATAAGTTTAGTTGAGTTGGGGGGGGAGGTGAGAAATACTTGTGTTATGGTTTGAAGGTGTTTGTGAGTTTATGTTTTTAGTTGGATTTATTGGGAAGTTTATGGGTACTTAAGTCATGCTTTGATATGGTTTATTGAGTTATCTCTTGCAATTGAGATTTTATATCATGATGTTGACTTTTAGTGTCAAGATCGTGGACTTGAGTGAACAATGAACTCGTTAGTAGTTCAATTTTCACTCATTTGCTTCTTAATGTCCTAAAAAGTACACAAGTTTAAGTAATAATTGTTTTTCTTTGTAGATTAACCTCTCAAGCTACAAAATTATAGTAATGGATAAGTCGT
Source organism: Luffa acutangula (assembly GCA_036850905.1). Taxonomy (NCBI): domain Eukaryota; kingdom Viridiplantae; phylum Streptophyta; class Magnoliopsida; order Cucurbitales; family Cucurbitaceae; genus Luffa; species Luffa acutangula. The sequence continues at coordinate 23,568,849 of CM072087.1, read as the reverse complement.
GGATGACAAAAAGTCGAATGTCTGAAGAATATAGCTTCGGAGTTGAGATGTTCATTGAAAATGGATTACAACATTTGAATAGACCAAATATCATTCGTTGTCCATGTTTGAAGTGGGTGAATGTAAAGTTTCAAAATGTGAATATAGTAAGACACCGCTTGTTTGTTCATGGTATCAATCAAAGCTATAAGACATGGATTTGACATGGTGAATCACCACCGAATAAGGAAGACAATGGAAATGCATTTATTAGTGGAAAAGTTGAAGTTGAAGATGACGATGATGTTGATGACTGATAGCGAGCATAACTAGCTATTTTTATCTAATTAATTAAGCTAGTCTTTTACAATTATTTGGCCAAAATTATGCATTTATATGTTTTATTTGTAGGAAGTATGTGTTTGAAACTTAATTGAGAAATTGGAGTCAAATGGATGTTCAGGATGCGAAAAGAGGCCAAAGGAACGAAAGAGATTCAAGTTGAAAGATTGAGAAAGAGGTCCATCCGTAGACCAGCGTCGAGACGCTGCTCTTTGGGCGTCTCGAAACTGGCATTCCATCGTTGAAATAGGCGCGAACAGGTCACAGCGTCGAGCATAGCGTCTTGACGCTTGCAATTTTCCAATTCCAGAATCTGTTGCAGGCGCGACGCTTCCTCTATAGCGTCGTGACGCTACGACAAGTTTTCAGCCTATTTATATTTTTCGATTAGGGTTGATTGGGAGACTTCTTTTGGAGGATTTGGAGCCGTAAAACAGAGGAAAAAGAGGTTGTCAAAGCTAAAACAAGTGGAGGAAAAGCGGGAATCAAACCATTGTTCGTAGGGATCGTAACGGGGACGTGTGGTCTCGGCCTACCTAACGTTTAATTCTATTTACCCTTTGTTTTTGTAGTTTTTATGGCTTATTTAGACTTAGTTGATATTGTAATGCGGATTATGTTTATCTAAGTTTAATTCTTAGGAATTGATGTAGCCATTGGGCACTTTATGGATTGATTTAATGGTTTTATTGCTATTGATTTCATTTATGCATAGTTGTGTTCTTAATGCTTTCAATTTACCGGCCATAAATTGATTGATGTTTGTGCTTGAATCTAACTCGGGAGACAGGGTTTAGCTTAGAAATCATTATGCATAAGTAGGATTTAGCTAGAAATCGAGAGATAATAGTTAATTCTAGAAATCGCTAAAAAGGTTAACCTTAATGCCTTGCATGTTTAATGAATTTAGATAGGGATATCGGGTTCATTGCATGTGGGAGAATCATGTATGCTCGGGAGAGATATGTGTGATTTTAGTTTCCCAAGATTTATGAATCATAGCATGACATACATCCATGAATTAATCCATAATCCCAATTGGTGAAATCAAATCCCTAAGACCGTTGTCTCCATTAGATTGTCATACTTTTTCATTGTTTTGTGTTTGATTACGTTCATTCTCACTTTGATTGGTTCCCTAAATAAAATTGGACAAGAGTATTTTCGGTAATTAAAATTGATTAGAAATCCAATCTAGAGGACGACATTCGAATATCACATTCACTATATTATTACTTGACCAGTGCACTTGCGGTAGGAAAATTCCACATCAAGTTTTTGACAATAGGAATGTTTGAGGTTGCACATGATTATTTTAATGACAAATCTAAGGTTTTTGAGGAACTATTAGAAGATGCCAAGAAACCATTATATCCAGATTGTAAGAATTTTACCAAGATATCTACTTTGGTAAAGTTTTATAATTTAAAAGAAAAATTTGGATGAAGCGATGAAAGTTTCACTGAGTTATTCAAATCACTACGCCGTGCCATTTTACCAAGCCCTAATGAAATTCCAACTTCAACATATCAAGCAAAAAACACTTTGTGTACTCTTGGAATGAAGTATATGAGATGATACATGCGTGTATTAATGATTGTTGTTTGTTTAGAAAGGAACTATTTGATGCAGAAGTATGCTCTATATGCGGAACATCAAGATGGAAGCTTCGAAAAAATTCGAATCATGTGAAGAAAAATATTCCAGCAAAAGTTATGTGGTATTTCTCACATGTTCCAAGATTTCAACGAATGTTTCGAAGTAAAGAAATATCGAATTTGTTGAAGTGGCATGCCAAAAAATGAGAAAGTGATGGATACTTACGACATCCTGCAGATGCACTATCGTGGAAACGAGTACACAATTTGTGGCCAGAGTTTGGTTCAGAATCAAGAAATCTTCGTCTGGCTCTTTCTTCGGATGGTGTCAATCCACACGGTGATCTTAGTAGTAGATATAGTTGTTGGCCAGTTATGTTGGTGACGTATAATCTACCTTCATGGTTGTGCATGAAACGAAAATTTTTTATGTTAACTACATTAATATCTGGCCGCAAACAACCAGGAAATGACATTGATGTTTATTTAGCTCCACTAGTTGACGATTTGAAATTGTTTTGGAATGAGGGTGTAGAATATTATGACATACGTGAAGAAAATTTTTTGACTCTCAAAGCTATTTTATTGTGGACTATTAATGATTTTCATGTGTATGACAATTTGAGTGGTTGTACAGTAAAAGGATATCATGCATGTCCAATTTGTGGGGAGAAAATTGCATCTACTTATTTGAGAAAAAAAGATGGCGTATCTTGCGCATCGAAAGTTTTTACCCCATAACCATCCATTTAGAAAGCAAAAGAAACATTTCAATGGCGAACAAGAATTGGGTTTCGCTCCCGAACCATTAAATGGAGAGGAATATTTTGCAAAAACAAGTGAATTCAGATATTCATTTGGTAAGAAAGCAGGAAAGGAAAAAAATAATGGAGATCTTGCAAGTAGTTATTGAAAGAAGAAGTCCATTTTCTTTGAGTTAGAATATTGGAAATATTTTCATGTGCGACATTGTTTAGATGTGATGCACTTAGAAAAAAATGTTTGTGCAAATATTATTGGTACGCTAATTGATATTCCCGACAAAACAAGAGATGGATTAAAAACTCGTTTGGATTTTCTTGAATTGAACATTAGATCATAATTGGCTCCTCAGTTGGGAGAGAAAAAGATCTTCCTACCTCCAGCATGCTATACACTGTCGCGGATGGAGAAATTGAACTTGTGTAAGACACTATCTGAAATTAAAGTACCTAAGGGCTATTCATCCAACATACAAAATCTAGTGTCGCTCACATATTTAAAACTTTATGGACTCAAGTCGCACGACCATCACGTTCTTATGCAACAATTATTGCTTGTGGCAATTCGTGGCATTTTACCAAAGCATGTTAGACTCGTAATTATTCACCTATGTTTCTTCTTCAATGCTATATGTAGTAAGACAATTGATTCATCCAAGTTAAAAGGCTTGCAAGAGGATATAGTGGTCACATTATGCTTGTTAGAGAAATATTTTCCACCAGCATTCTTCACAATAATGATGCACCTTGTTGTGCATCTTGTAAGAGAGGTAGAATTTTGTGGACCAGTGTATTTGAGATGGATGTATCCTTTTGAACGATATATGAAAGTACTGAAAAGTTATAAAAAACGAAATAAAAATCGTCCTGAAGGTTGCATTGGGAAAAATTATATCGTAGAAGAGGTCATAGAATTTTGTTCTGAATTTATCTCTGGAATTGAAAGTATTGGATTGCGCTCATCGACAAGGAAAGAGAATCCAAAAATTGATAGACCATTGTCTATTGCTTCCTATTTAAGACCGAGTAAGGATCAGTTAAATCAAGCTCATCTTTATGTTCTTCAAAATGTAAACGACGTGCTACCATATGTAGGGTATGCACACTAATCTAAGTCCTCACACAATTTTCTGATTATGTGATGATCTACTAACTTTGTTATTTAAATGAATCCAATAGGAAACACATGGACACTTTATCCATACTCAATCCCATTAAATCTAAAAAGAAAAAATGACTTCAAGACGAGCATAATCGCACATTTAGTAGTTGGTTGCTCACTCGGGTAATTACTAGAGCCATACTCTTTAAGTTACAATACAAAGTTAGTAACTACTTATTTAAATATAAAACTCAGGTTGCACTTGCCCTTGAGGTGCCAAGAAACTCCATACCATCATCTTTAAGATGGATAGCTCATGGGCCTTGTCCAGATGTCACCACATATGTTGGTTACATGATTAATGGTATTTGCTATCATGCAAAGAAACGTGATGACATTAGGAATGTCCAAAATAGTGGAGTTATGGTAACAACAAATACAATGCAAGTTTATAGTGCTAAAGACAAAAATCCTATCATGTCGAACATGACATTTTATGGTGTCATACAAGAAATATGGGAACTTTATTATCACAATTTAACTGTTATTTTATTCAAATGTGGTTGGGTTGAGAACAATAATGGACTTAAAATAGACGAGTTTGGGTTTACCACTGTAGATCTTAATCACATTAGGCATAAATCAGACTCATTTATTTTGGCCTCTTAGGTCAAGCAAATATTCTACTTAAAATATCCCCTAAATCCCCGTTGGTCAGTGGTTTTAACACCTCCTCAAAGAATAGTTGAAGAAGATTTCTATGAAAATGAAGTTGGAGATATTGTCCAAGATTGTGGTTATGGGGTCCTAGAAAGAATGCCTAATCTTGATGTATTTCAGGATGACAATGAAATGTCATCAACATATGCTAGAAATGATTGTGAGGGTATATGGGTTAATAAGTAGTGTGTTGAATATGGTACTATCTCAAATTCATTTATTTATTATATTTTTATGAGTTAATAGATCTTCTAAGTTTATATATCTCATGAATGTATGTTTTGTGCCTTTCTTTCAAATTGTTACAATGAGTGAACAAAGCAGTAGCAGTGGAGATGAAGGAAATGTTTTTATTCAACCACGGGTGCCAGGACGAGGGCCTACTATGATGCATCGATTGGCTCCTAAATAGATACGCGATGCTTTCGATGCAACAAGAAGATACACTAACGATCAATATGCACGAGCGTATTTTAGGAAAGAAGCATCAATACTTTTACATCGCAACACATCATACGATATTGTGGGAATGTTGAGATAGGTTACTCATGCATACTCACGTACATTACGTAAGTAAACAAAGTTATTACACATTTTGATTCATGAGTTTTCTATTTTCTTAGTAGAATAAGATTTTCTTAATATTTAAGACTTGAAGTTTTTTGTGTTAGTTTAGGGGTGATAAATACTTGTATTATGTTTTGAAACTGTTTGAGTTATGCTTTGGAAGTGTTTGAGTTGATGAATACTTGTATTATGCTTTGAAAAATGATTGAATTAAGTTGTAGTATTGAAGGTGTTGGTTTACAAGTTTAGTTGAGTTTGGAGGGGGGTGATGTATTATGCTTTGGAAGTGGTTGAGTTGATGAATACTTGTATTATGCTTTGAAAAATGCTTGACTTAAGTTGTAGTATTGGAGGTGTTGGTTTACTAGATTAGTTGAGTTTTGAGGGGGGGGGGGTGATGTATTATGCTTTGGAAGTGTTTGAGTTGATGAATAGTTGTAGTATGCTTTGAAAAATGCTTGACTTAAATTGTAGTATTGGAGGTGTTGGTTTACTAGATTAGAGTTTGGAGGGGGGGGGGGGGAGGGGGTGATGTATTATGTTTTGGAAGTGTTTGACTTGACGAATACTTGTATTATTTTCTTTGAAAAATGTTTCACTTAAGTTGTAGTATTGGAGGTGTTGCTTTAAAAGTTTAGTTGAGTTTGGAGGGGGGGTGATGTATTATGCTTTGGAAGTGGTTGAGTTGATGAATACTTGTATTATGCTATGAAAAATACTTGACTTAAGTTGTAGTATTGGAGGTGTTGGTTTACAAGTTTAATTGAGTTTGGAGGGGGGGGTGATGTTTTAAAAGGCTTGGAAGTGTTTGAGTTGATGAATACCTCTATTATTTTCTTTAGGTACCTCTGGACTGTACTTGATCCCGAGATAACAAACAGTTTTTTATGGTTGATCAAGCAACAATCTCATCGTACGTGAAGTCTCAAGAACTTCGTTCTATAAATCTATCTAACAGACTAGATATGGTTGATTTGGATCAACTACTTCTTATTCCCTTTAACATTGGGTAAGTAATTCTTACTAGCGACATTTACTCCATTGTAACTTTTCTTATTCATAAATAATAATATGATCAAAATTGTGATTCTACATAGTCATCATTGGATGTTGATCGCGATCCAGCATCGGGAAAACACTATGTATTTATTGAATTCTTTGGGCAGTAAAGTTGAAGAAGAGTTTAGTGGAACTATAAATACGTAAGTGTGTCTCAAATTTTTGTAGTGTTTAAAAGGAAAAATAAAACATGAATTGTTCTAATGTTTTAAATTATTTAGGGGGTTGAGAATGTGGAAAGCTAAGCACTCGCTTCCTCAATATCGATCTGTTATTAGTTTGAAACTAGTGAAGGTAAATTCACATTCGTGATATTATAGACATTGAAATCTTGTATGCATACTCAAGTATGTTCTTTTTCATTGTAGGGCACCTGTCAATCAGGTTCGACAGAGTGTGTGTATTTTGTGCAAAAATATATAAGAGAAATAGTGCACAACTCTACTACCCGTATAACTAAACTTGTAAGTATTATCACTATCCTTACGTGTTATTATAATTAATGTTTCTTTTCATTCTTTTGTCATGTAATTCTTTTTGTTTTGTTGTAGTTTAAGACAAATGATGCATTTACACAAGACGAGATCGACGAGGTTCGTATAGAATGGGAAAATTTTGTTGGAAGATTTGTTTAGGCTAGGTGTACTTGAATATACATTAATTAGCTTGAAATGTTTCTATATATAGTGAAAGATTTATTTAGGTGTACATACTTTTCAATAGTGAATGTTCATGTGTTCTCTCTTCTCAAAATGCTTGATTCTGGAATATTTGGTTGGATCTAATTTGTGGAGGGATGGGTGATCCAAGTTTTATATTGTAAATGATATATGGAAGTGTTTGTATTTCAAGTTGGTTTTGTGACATAAAAAAATTGTGTTTGGATTGAGCTATTTATATTGGAAGTTATAAAGTTAAATTTTATTTTTGTTTACAGGAAGGAAGAAATAGTATTGTTGGTTAGCTACGTTTGCAACCAACAATTTCTTTTCTTCAATACTGAATAAAAATGATGACGGGCATTGTTTGTCATTGAAACATACAAAAATGGATTTTTAATGTCGGACATATTATATCGGAAAATTAAAATTTGCAAACTTTTAATGTCGCACGCTTTTGATGTCGCCACTTTTATTGTCGAGCAAGATCGACATTAAAAGGCTACTTTTAATGTCGGACATGGCTTTTAATGTCAGGCAATGACCGACATTAAAACCGTCCTATCTATGTTGGTCAACCACACAATAAAACAAACTTTTAATGTCGAGTTATGACCGACATTAAAAGGGTACTTCTAATGTCGGACAGGGCCTTTAATGTTGGGCACTGATCGACATTAAAAGCGACCGACATTAAAACTTTTAATGTAGGTGTTTTTAATGTCGGTCAGTGACCAACATTAAAGACCTTTAATGTCGAGCAATGTCCGACATTAAAAGCCAAATTTTTTCTAGTGACTCAATAAAATAAGAACTAACTTCAATTCTCAAATGAATATAATACGAGTCAGATCTCATAGCAAGTGCAGTTAATAAAGCCAAACACGCCCTAAATAAAAGAAACGACAACTTAAGTCTATTACAACTGCCAAACGTGTCAAGTAATAAGTATATCGATTTACAAACTAGTTAAGTAATAACTATATCGGTTTAACAAAATCCATCCAAAACTTTAAACACAAAAATGAATTAGCCTAACTAGATAACTAATGGTATTTTCCTTCAAGCCTCCTTCTCATCACCAAGTCCGGATATGATCTCATTGTTGGGTTTTATCCCCTAAAACTTGTAGACAGTAAATGTAACATTTGACCGAACATTAATAAAATGATTTATCTTGTTTGTATTAAGTAAATCTGGTCTTATTAACCATAATCCAATAAACTAAACATCCTAGGTTGTTAGTATGAGGCTTGAACTAGTATGTAGGGACATAGGAGAATCAATGTTCAAGATACAACCTAAATCGTCTATAGTATAGCGATAAGACTGGGTACCTTCTCTTGGTGACACTATTGATACGACCCGCTTTGTATTATGATACAGACGCAATGATCCAACGCGTTCATATAGTGGACATGCTGTTGGGGTTAGTGCCCTAAAACTCGTAGATAGTGAATGAAACAAATTATTATATACTTGTTCGATAAAGTCGTTATGGAGTTTTGGTTCTCTCAAGATTATTAAATGAGTGAAATGCATGATAAATAACCTTAAATCCAATAAACTAGTATCCTTGGCTATTACATGAGTACTTGAACTATATGTTGTGACATAAACGTGGATCAAGTTCAAGTAATAGCCTAAACAGGTCTATAGTATAGGGATAAGGCTGGGTACCTTAATCCTAAGAAAACTATGTGACGCGACCCACTTTGTTTGAGTACAAACGATGTGATCCTAAATCGTTCATGTAGAGGCATGCAAGTGGGGGCGTTCTATGCAAATGAGTTTGCATAAGACCAGGACCAAGAAATAAGTCACTCTTGCTTTATAACGTCGTTTACTGACAAGACTGACTATTTCAAATGTGATGACGTAGGTAACTCGATCTTAATCCTGAGCTAACTATAAACTCCTGTTTATTCGGGCTTATCCTTATATCTGCATGGGTGAGAGTGGCTCAACATCGCCGACTCAATAAACCCCCCATTTCAGGGATAGGAACGAGTAGATAGCTGGGGACATAGTCTTGCAAAATGGAATTCGCTCCTACCTAATTTAAGGATAGTAGAGAGGTTGTTCTCTTAAGTGACTGACTCCGGACATGAACAAAGGGATCCCGCCCTCTCATTGGCTCGAGAGGTTTTAGGTTTAGTGGTGGAACCACAAACCAATTGTTCATTAGGGACTCAGCTAGAGAGTTAAGGAACAAGATGTAACTTCAGGGGTAAAATGGACATTTGACCCAGCTTTAGTTACGAACAACCTGTGAAGGGTCGACTTACTAATCATGGTTATATTGGGTGGACAGAAATATATCTACAGTGAGGGTTGTTCAACTATCGGGCTATAGTGGAGTGTCCTGCTGGTTAACGAATGTTGGTTAACTGAGTTAAAAGAGTTTAATCAGTTAATCTCGGATCGTTGGAGCCCATGATCTGTAGGTCCATTAGGTCCCCCTACTAGCTCATACTGAATAAACCTTAGAACATTAGTGATGAGAAAGTTTGAAACGTTCAAACTGGTATTAGGAATATTGTCGTTAAAATTATGTACGATATTTTTAATGATAAAGTTTAATTATGAATTAAACTAAAGAGAGTTAGAAATATTTAAATATGATTTAAGTATTAAATCCAGTGTATCGGTTTGGATATGGATAGGGATTCATATTAGAAACCGAGTTTGAAAAATAATGGGATTGGTGTATTTTATTTAATTTAATATTAGATATTAAATTAAATATATATACAATTATATGTATTAATTTTATTTGAAATTACATAGTTTAATTTTATGTAAAATTAATGAATGAAATTAATTTCAATAAATTGAAATTAATTCACAATTATGCAAATCATGCATAATTTCATGCTTTGACACATAAAGCATGACATATCCTTTCCCAACCAAGCTGTCTTCTTCTCCTTCAATCATAATGGGTATTAATGTTGTAAATGCTCCATATATAAAGTGAAGAAGGAGGCTAAAGAGGTGGTGTTGTTAGCTGAAGATAATTCATGCAACTCTTGTTAAAACTCTCTCCAAAACTATGGCTTGATGACTCATTTTCTCTCTTGAGTTCTTCAACTTTTCTTACCAAATTCATCACGAATTCGAGTCCCACAACTCGTTCTAAGGCCGGAGAATAGCGGGGAAGATCACGGTGGTTGTCTACAACAAGTTTATCCTAAAAAATCACCCACGGATTGCTCCAATTTCGTCCAAAAGGTTGGTACAAAAGTTTCTCTGTTTTTCGAGTTCTTGAATGCATGTTTTCATAACTAAAATTAAAGGAAATTTGAGTGTTTAGATCCAAATTGCTTCCGCTCGTGTATTGTACACTCTTTCACATGCGAGTGAGGGTATCCTGTGCAATGAGTTTGCACAAGACCAGACCGCGAGATAGTTAACTACTAGCTCTAACACCGTTAGCCAGTTAGGTTTCTATCTCATTAGGATGACCGAGGCAACATGATCTCAATCGTGAGTGGATTATGGACTCCTGTTCACGAGGGGTTGTTCTTTGATTTGTATGGGTGAGAGTTGTTGGGTTTTATGCCCTAAAACTCGTAGATAGTAAATGTAAACAAATTGTATACTTGTTTCAATAAATTGTTATTGAGTTTCTACAATAAAGTGTTATTGTTAAATATTGCACAATTTGACCCAAATCCAATAAACTAAGATCCAATGTTGTTTGTATGTAACTTGAACTAGTATGTGGGGACATACGAGGATCGATGTTCAAGTAACAACCTAAAAGGTCTATTGTACAAGGATAAGGTTGGGTACCATATCCTGGTAACACTATGAGATACGGCTCACTTTGTATTTGATACAGACGTATTGATCCAAAACGTCCATGTAGTAGACATGCAAGTGGGGGTATCCTATGCAATGAGTTTGCATAAGATCGGACCACGGAATAGTCAACCATTGGTTATAACACCGTTAACTAATTAGGTTACTGTTTCAATAGGATGACCTAAGTAACTCAGTCTTAATCCTGAGTGTATCATGAACTCCTTCTCATGAGGGATTGTCCTTTGATTAGCATGGGTGAGAGTGGCCAATATGCCGACTCAATATGCCTTCCTTTTTGGGGACAAGACCGAGTGGGAGGCTGGGGACATGACAACACAAGAAGGAATTCACTCATTCCCGCTTCTAGGTGAAGTAGATGAGTGTTCCCTTAAGTGGTGACTCCGGGACTTGAACAAAGGGATCCCGCCCTCTCACTGGCCCGAGAGGGACTTTCTGTTTAATGGTCGGACAATAAACAGGTTGTTCATTAGAGGAGGGTTGGTACTTAAGGAGACAGATGTAACACAGGGGTAAAACGGTAATTTTACCCAACTGTGATTACTGACACTCGTGAAGGATTGACTTACCGACATAGGTCTGCATCCATGGACACAAAAATGTTCTACAGTGAGAAGAGTTCAGCTGTGGGTCTTTAGTGGAATGACCCACAGTTAATGAATATTGGTTAACCTAATTAATGAGTTTAATCTATTAACCTCATATCATTGGAGCTTCTGATGTGTAGGTCCATTAGGTCCCCCTGCTAGCTCGTAAAGAGTAATTAGGAACAAATATATCTTGACAGAATTTGAATAGTTCAAATTCATATTAGGAATTAAGTTAATTATACAAGATACAAATTAATATAATGTAGAGTGATGCATTAAAATATAAAGTCTAATTTGAGATTAAACTTTATAATATTGAGAGATTGATATATTTGAAAGAGTTCAAATATATGTCTAATTAAATATATGGTATTTAATTAGAATATGAATTAATTAATTATGAATTAATTAATTATTCAATTTAGTTTAAATTAAATGAGATTTAATTAAACTATAGTCTATGAGAGAAATAAATATTTGAAGAAGTTGAAATATTAATATGAATTTGATTCATATTAAATTTATAGGATATAAGAGAATTTGAAGGAGTTCAAATTTTAATATGAATTTGATTCATATTATAGAATTAATTAATTGAAGGCCTCAAATTAAATATATGGTATTTAATTAGGTAATTAATTAATTAATTAATAGAAGGTCTGAAATTAAAAACATGATATTTAATTGATGATTAATTAATTAAAGAACTAATTAATTGGAAATTAATCAATTATGAAAATGATTAATCACTTATGGAAGTAATTAATCATTTATGGAAATGATTTAATCACTTATGGAAGTGATCAATCATTTATGGAAAAGATTAATCAATTATGGAATTGATTGGTCATGGAATTGGTTGGTCGTGGAATTGATTAATTATGGAAAAGATTAAATCAATTATGGAAATAATTGATTTTAAATGAATATTTTATTCGTGACATTTCTCCTATAAATAGAACACTAAACCTAGGGTTTAGGTACAACAACATAAGGCCACAAGAATGCACTTTTGCATTCTCTCTAGCCTCCCTCTCATATTCTTTCAACTCAATAACTCTAGGGAGAATTTTCTCTCTAGAGTTTTTCCCATTCAAGATTAGGTAGTCCCACAACTACGTTTAATCTCAGAGTTATAGCGGGGAAGATCAATTGGTGGTGTCCCAATTGTTGAACGCTAGGGTCTTGTCTTGTGAGTCTAAGACCAAGAATGCTACTAAACCAATTAGGTCTAGTGTTCTATTTATAGAATAGTAGCCATGAATAAAATATTCAATTGATTCAATCTTTTCCAAAATTGATTCAATCTTATTTCTTAGTTAATCAATCCAAGATCAATCAATTCCATAATTGATTAATCTTTTTCCACAAATGACTAATTACTTCCATAAGTGATAGTGAGCATAGCTAGCTATTTTTCCCTATTTAATTCAGCTAGACTTTTATGATTTATTGGCCATTTTATTACACTTAATTGTTTATTTTGTAGGAATGCGTCAATTAGAGCTAAAACGTGGAATTGGAGTTAATCGGGTGTTCGGGACGCGAAAATATGTCAAAGAACCGGAAAGTTTCAAGCAACATCAAGCCAAGAGAGGGCAATCTGCCTATTAGCGTCGAGATGCCACTCTTTGAGCGTCGAGACGCTATGTTTCCTTAATTAAAATAGGCGGCAGACTCACAGCGTCTCGACGCTGTGATAAGAGCGTCTCGACACTCTCGATTTTTCCATAACCAGAATGCGCGTTTAAGAGGCAGCGTCTCGACACTATCGGCAGAATTTCCCTAATTAATATTTCTTACTGTCTACGGATTTGGGGAGGCCAAATTGAGAGATTTTAGCCCTAATTTCGACTAGAGACCTACTGTGGGAGCTGAAGCAAGGACGAGGATCGTGAATCTCACTTGGTGGCGCAGATATCGAGACGGGGACGTGCCAGGTTCGACGACACTAAGTGTTTCCTTTTTTTTTTCCTTATCTCTAGCTAGATTTAATGGCTTTTTCTTGTTTAGTTGAGCTTGTAATGTCATGTATGAGTAGCTAAACTTGTGGCTTAGAGATTGATGTAGTTGATTTAGTTTATGGATTGATTTATGGTATAAGTTGTGCAATGGTTATTATGTATGCAATCTTGATTTAATGCTTTCATTTAATTGGCCATTAGTTGAATGATTTAAGTTTTGATTCTTGCTCAGGAGAGGGGAGTTAATGTAGACTTATTCAAGATTTCATGACCAAAGTTTATTTTCTAATTCGTGACGGTTTTTAGATTAACTTTAGAATTCGTCGAAAGAACTCATTGCCTTGCATGTTAATAAACTTAGATAGGGATATCGAGTTGGTTAATTTGCATGAGAACCAATTATACTCGGGAGAGGTAGTTGTGATTAAAGGTTCTTAGGCTCATAATTCCATTGTGCATAATAACTTATTCCTTAAAATCAATCCTAGACTAAATTGGCGAAATCAATTCCTTAAGTGTTCTTTCAATTGCATATCCACTGTTTACTTGTTTTTATTTAGTTTTCGATCTATCACTTATCACTTTGTGTTCCCTAAATAAAATTGAGCAAGATAATTCACAATACTTGATTTAGCTTAAAATCCAATCTAGAGGACGACACTTGTTTATACGATCACTTTATTATTACTTGACCCGTGCGCTTGCTGTAGGAAAATTCCAAATCAATAAGTGATTAGATAATTTCCATAAATGATTAATCACTTCCTTAAGTGATTAATTATTTCTATAATTGATTAATTCTCGATTAATTAATTCTATAATTAATTAACCACCAATTAAATATCACATAATTAATTTCCGGCCTTGAATTAATTAATTTCTCCAAATAGATTTTAGGCCTTAAAATTAATTAATTCATATTTGAACTCTTTCAAACTTATATAAATTTAATGTGACTCAAATTTATATTAATATTTGAATTTCTGAAATATTAATTTCTCTCATAATAATATATCAATATATATTATATTGTTTCCCTTAGTAAATTGAACATTCTCAATTTACATTTATTACTTAGTTGCCTCAAATTACTTTATGAGCTACATGTGGGACCTAATGGACCTGCAGATCAGAAACTCCAATGACGTGAGATTAATTGGTCAAACTCATTAACCAAATTAATCAATATTCATTAACTGTGTGTACATTCCACTATAGACTCACAGTTGCACTCTTCTCACTGCAGACATATTTTCTGTGTCCACGAATATAGACCAATATCGACTAGTTAGTCCTTCACGAGTGTCCGTAACATCAACTGGGTCAAATTCACGTTTTATCCCTCGGTTAATTCTATTTCCTTAAGTACCAGTTCTTCTCTAATGAACAACCTGTTTGTGGTTCGACCATCAAACCAAAAACCCTCTCGTACCATTGAGAGGGTAGGGCCCTTTGTTCAAGACTCGGTGTCACCACTTAAGGGAACACTCATCTGCTTTCTTAAAGTCGGGAATGAGTGAATTCCATCTTGTACGATTATGTTCCCAGCTCCCCACTCGGTCTTGTCTCCAAAATGGTAGTCTTATTGGGTCGGCGTATTGGCCACTCTCACCCATACAAATCAGAGGACAATCCCTCATGAGCAGGAGTCCATAATCAACTCAAGATTAAGACCAAGTTGTCTAGGTCATCCTAGTGAAATAGAAAACCAACTAGTTAACGTTGTTATAACTAGTGGTTACTATTTCGCGGTCTGGTCTTATGCAAACTCATTGCATAGGATACCCCCACTCGCATGTCTCCTACACGAACGCATTGGATCATAGTGTTTGTATCAAATACAAAGTGGGTCGTATCCATAGTGTCACCAGGATAAGGCACTCAGTCTTATCCTTATACTATAGACCCTTTAGGTTGTTAATTGAACAGTTATCCCCAAATGTCGCTACATATAGTTCAAGACTCATATTACAACCTAGGATGTCTAGTTTATTAGATTAGGATTATTTTAGGCAAAGAAAAATATAAAATAACTAATAACATTTCATGGAAAAATATATCAATATTATTTCATTAATATCCGGTCAACAATTTGTTGGGAGTGCGTCCAAAGTCCCACATCGGCTAGATAAGGGGATGATCGTGGGTATATAAGGGAGGACAAGTATCTCCATTAGTATGAGGCCTTTTGGGGTGATCAAAAAACAAAGCCATGAGGGCTTATGCCCAAAGTGGACAATATCATACCATTGTGGAGATATGAGTGTGTACGGTAGTCCCTTACAAGTGGTATCAGAGCCATGCCCCGGGAGTAGCCGTGTTGGGTGGAATCCTCGGGTTCCGAACAAAGAAGTTGTGAGCCTTAACAGTCATGGTGGAGGTTCGTGGTTGAGCTCTGGGCGGGCGGGTATACTCCAGAGAAGAGGAGTCGTCCTAGATAAGAGCAAGACTCTCGGTAAAGCGGTGAAGCCTAGAGAGTTGGACGGATAGATGACTATTTGAGGGGAGGCTCGGTGGTACTTTGTTCGAGGGGAGGATTGTTGGGAGTGCGTCCAAAGTCCCACATCGGCTAGATAAGGGGATGATCGTAGGTATATAAGGGAGGACAAGTATCTCCATTGGTATGAGGCCTTTTGGGGTGATCCAAAAACAAAGCCATGAGGGCTTATGCCCAAAGTGGACAATATCATACCATTTTGGAGATATAAGTGTGTCTGGTAGTCCCTTACACAATTACATTCACTATCTATCAGTTTTAGGGCATAAAACCCAACAACCTCCCACTTGAACTAAAACACTAGTTAGTGAGATGTAAATGCAATAATCTAAAGCTGGAAATGCCATGTATGCTAAAATAATACAATGAACTAGGGCATCCTTATACCCACTATACATTTCTCCCACTTGCCCTAAATTAGATGACATACATATCTCGTAGACCTAGACACTGTAGATGACCCTCAAACACTTTAGCCGTGAGAGCCTTCGTAAATGGATCAGCGATGTTGTGCTCTGAAGCGATCTTAGTGACGATCACATCTCCTTGTTACACAGTCTCCCTTATCAGGTGATACTTCCTTTCGATGTGCTTACCCCGTTTGTGGCTTCGAGGTTCTTTTGAGTTGGCTTGATTGATTTACCTAATAGGTTTTCAACTTCAGCCTAGAACTCCTCAAACTTTTCAAGGGCTTCAGACTTATGTCTCATTAGGTACAAGTAACCATATCTTGAATAATCATCTATAAATAAGATGAAATATTCGAGCATTCCTCAAGCTTTTACATTCATTGGACCACAGAGATCCGAATGTATTAACTATAAGGGTTCTTTGGCTCTGTAACCTTTTCCAGTAAAGGATCTTTTGGTCATTTTGCCCTCGAGACAAGATTCACAAGGTGGTAGTGAATCATCTTCTAATTTGCTTAGAAGTCCATTCTTTACCAAACGACCGATTTTATCGATGTTTATATGACCAAGTCTAAGATGACAAAGGTGAGTATTGTTACTTGTTGGAGAAATCTTTTGCCTTTTTCTTTGAGTTTTAGCAGTTTTAAATAATTCGTGATTTAAAAGTGCTTTGTTTTCGGTTGGTCTTAATACATACAAGTTATTTTCTAATTTGGCTGAACAAATAAGTACACCATTCTTATAAATGAACGCTTCATTCATATTAAAAGTAATTGTATACTATTGCTCAATTAAACATGAAATAGAAATTAAGTTCCTCTTGATCTTGGGAACAATTAACAAACTTTCTAAAAGTATGAATCTATTTCTGAAAAATAACTTCGCAGCTCCCACTGCTTTAGCTAAAATGACTTCTCCAATTCCGACCCTGAGTGTCATTTCCCCATTGTTCAACTGTCGAAAGGAATTATTTTCCTGAAAAGAAGAGCAAACATGATTAGTTGCTCATGAATCAAGTATCCAGGTAAACTCATCATGTTCTACTAGGCATGTTTCTAAAACTAGTAAATCAAATTTACCTTCATTTTCCTTCTTTTTCTCAAGAAGGTACTTTGGGTAGTTTCTCTTCCAGTGTCCATCTACATTGCAGTAGAAACACTTGCCCTTGTCTGCCACAACTTTGGCTTTTCCCTTATTTTTAGCAGCAGTAGCAGGAGTCTTCCCCTTGTTTCCCTTCTTCTTCTTAATGTTCTTCGAAGAAGTGGCTATAGAATTAGTTCTAGAGGATGAACCCTTCTCGAACTTTCTTTTAGAGTGAACAACGTTTTCCTCTCCTTCTACTTGTCCCTTGTTATTAAGAAGAGACTGGTAGAGTTATAGCTCATTCAGGAGGCTAGTCAGGTTGAATACTATTTTATTCATCATTGCATTGCTTTGAAACTGTAGAAAACTCTTCGGAAGAGATTCTAAGATGAATGCAACCTGACTATGCTCATCTTTGACCGCCCCGTTTGCTTCTGCCATGTTGAATTGGACCATCATATCCAGGACATGTTCTTGAACAGACGTGCCCTCTTTCATGCGACAACTATAAACGTATTTGAGAGCATCATGGTGGAGTTGGTAGGACGATTGTTCAAAAATCTCCTGGAGAGTGTTCATAATCTCCCTCGTTGTGACCATGTCCTCATGCCTTTTAGCCCATACTTCAGATAAGATGGCTAGGATATAGACGCGAGCCTTACCATTGGCCTTTGTCCAGCGGTCATTAGCATCTTTAATTGCTTGGGATGCATTACGAGTGGGGACTGGAGGACAATCCTCCATTATGACGAACCGCATATCATCGACAACAAGAATCGTATTTAGGTTCGACTTCCACGTAGCGTAATTTTCACCAGTTAATTTCTCATTTTTAAGCAAAGAGACTATTGAGGAAGACATTGCTAAAATTTAAAGAAACAATGACCGTATTAGTTATCTTTGCCTTAACCCATCAAACAATTACACACAATCCAATGAATTTAGCAAAACAAGTAATCACAGAACCCTACAACTATTGATTTAGTTTTGCAACGATGTTTTAGAGGTTTAGAATATCAGCCACCGAAGGGTGATCAAGTACTCCTCCTCTGAAATGAGACATTTCTCAACTAATTCTAATTCACAAATAACTCATATTCCTATAGACATTAGCCACCATTGTTCGGTCAAGGATTTGTTAACACTTTTAACTTATCCTTGTAAGTGTAACTCTCCCACTTTCAGATCTTAGAGGCACGCACCAACAGGCTACCGAAGGGAAAGGCAACTGTTGGTAATTAGCCTAAGAGGTCCTATCCTATTCAGGAGTTCACGATGTTCCGAATCCTATGATCACGCCCTCCGAAGGGATGGTTGCACGAGGATAACCTGCAGGCGGATCATAGGACTCTCACAGTGTGAACTAGGGGAGGAGACCGACGGATATGTTGACATGTGTCCCGCTCCCACTTACTCTAGACATTTTTCCCATTCACCTTGTTATTGATTCATGCAAACACTTTTCGAAGGGAGGCCGCTCCTAAGGCGACTCGAAGCCGAGCATGAACCTCACGTTGTGAATATAGGGACGTAAGAGCAAAACTTGATTTAAATCTCATTTTGTAATTTTCCTCCCACTGTAAATGTCCTATGGTCAATTTAGGGTTGTTTAACTTAGATAAAATTCGGCTAAGTCAATCTATCTAAGTCTGATCCTATTATAACAATTATGGAAAGGATTCAACCACAATGTTTTAGGTGAATTAAACTTCTTTTAATAAACCCAACATTGCAAGTCAACATTACTACGGTTAATTCAACTCAAGGTTTGGGTCAGTTCCCAGGTAGGAGGTGTTTCGTAAATCGTCAACTTAAATATCCCCAACCTTAGATAGAACTTTACCAAGAGAGTTCCCTTATAACCACAGTAATGTAAGGTCTTTACTCTAAAGATCTAGGTGTATTAAACACTTTTAACAAACCTAGTGACATTGCATGCTAACATTTAACTATGATTAATTCAACTCCGGTATTCCGGGTCAGTTCCCAGGTTGGAGGTGTTCCGTAAACCGTCAACTTAAATACCCCCAACCTTAGACAGAACATTACCGGTTGATTTCCCTTATAATCATAACAATGTTTTTCCTACTTAGTCAATTAAAACTAATTTTAATTCTAAGTAAGAAATAATTCTAATCTTAGTAGAAACTGATCTAGGTATAATTGATTTTAAAAAATTTAAAATTAATCAAATTTATCCTTTGATCTTATGTTTGCATGCAATTCTTGATTATAGATTGACGGTTTCTAATCATTAATATTAAAGAACTATTTCAAATTTTAATGATTAATCCTATAATAAAAAACCTAAGGTTTAATTCATTCAACAATCGCATTCAAATTAAAAAATAAAACCATACTAATTGCATCACATGAATAATATAACAATTATATTATTAACTATGGATGTTTCATGCTTCATGCAATATTTATTTTCTTTGAATATAACAATTATAAGCCAATCAAGAAAATCAATCAAACATGCTACATTCATCACATTAAACATAACTATTTATATTTAATCTAAGCAATGACATGTTTCATGCTTTATTATTTTTCATTTAATTAATATACACTTATATTAAAAAATTTGAAAACAATTCCATGCATTTTAAACATACATTATAACAATTTATAATATATAAATAAATGCATGAGCATGTTTATAACCTAAGGTGGGATTAAAAATTCTATATGACATCCATAAAGCATATAAATAGCAATTGAACAGGTTAATTTTGGCCCCTATGATAAAATAAAGCATTAAATTACATTTATTTTCACTAAATTCTATCTTGAAATCCTTCTGCATCTCCAAAAATTGGTCTAGACAGCACGAACCGCCTCGAACAACCTTGAACCAGCCTCCAAAATCATGAACCAAGCGAAAAACTAGCTGAACCGGACCTAATTGGTCCCAGCCCAGCCGAACCGGTGCAATCCACGAACCTAACCGCCCAAAATATTTTGAATCGCGCCTTTTTGAATCCCTAGGTCGCGTCGCAATCGGGACAGCGTCGAGACGCTTCCAACGCAGCGTCCCGAAGTTGTGTGATTTTCTTACCTGAGCGCCTGCAGTATTGAGATAGCGTCGAGACGCTTTTGGAGTAGCGTCCTGACGTTGCATCTTGAGGTAGAATTTCGACAGAACAATAGCGATTTCTTCGCTTTTCTCTCCGATTTCAGCGGCAATTACTCCTATTTTTATCTCATAAAAACCTATTCTAGACTCGGACTTACATAGGACTCCATTTTACATAAAATACCCAAAAAACCGATCCCTTATATGATAAAAATCACATAAAAATAAAATCTATGGCCATAAAATTATCCTAAACAGTTACATGCAAACCGAACATACATTGTGCATAAATCCCACCTATTAGAGCATATCACAAATTTTAATATGAATTAATAGGGACAACGATGGCTTTGATGCCGACTAAAGGGGATGAAAGCCCCTACGTGATAAGGGTAAAAAATATACGTATTTTACCCTTATATTTAGCTCATTTCTTGGTCAAATATTGAGTGTCTAAGTCAATTTTACTATTTCCGAGCTCAAAACATGGTAATCTAATGAGTTAGGGTGTTGAGAGTTACTTTTGTTGAATTATGCTTAATTATGCTTAAAAAGACTTTATTTGAAGCAAATTTGACTTAGTTTGCTGTTGTGCAAAAAAAACAGAGGAGAAGCTGGAATTCCTTAAAATGCGACCGCATTTCTAGGAAGACAAAATCGAAACGCAACCGCATTTCTTGAAAAACAAACGTCGTTTCGAGTCGTGTGCGGATCGTAATTGACGAGTCTTCTTCGCACCTAGCTAGTTGTTTTGACCTCGAAACTAATTGGGCAACCTTCCAGCACCTATTTCACAGCTCCTCAACCAATTTCTACACTATATAAGCTCAGGATTCGAAGTTAAATTCAAGTAGAACTCACTTGGAAGAAAAGGGTGGTGACAGAACTCTAGCTCGACTCCAATGAGTAGGGATGTCCGAGGTCCTTCTTAGATGACCAAATTCTAACCCAAGAGAGAGATAGACATCAAACCTTGTGGTTTGTAGCGAGTTTCACCCATTCCCATCTTGTAAAAGTGAGAGAGTGGAGTGTCTTAGCGAACTCTAGAAAGATTGTGTAAACAAAAAACCTATACTATTTAGCTATCTCTTTTTATTCCAGCTCTTGAATCTTTTCATTATCGTTGTATTATTTTCTTCATTAATTCAATGAAAATGTGTTCATTTGCTTTTTATCCCATCATGAGTAGCTAAATCTCGTTGACGGGTTCAATGTGGTGAATTCCCATAGGGTTTCATGGCTTGAAAGTGTTTTATTTGCTTAACAAGGGTTTAATGTATGTCATTCTTTATTGAATATCATTATGATCTTGCTGAGTTTAATTTGATCGCTTAGACTTTGCATGCTATGTGAGTTTGATCTCGAAAGGGACAAACGATATCGGTTCTCATAAAGGTGATATAGGAGAAAAAGCTCGAAAGAGATTGTTCGGCGATATAGGGCAAGCTGCCTAAGGAACCCTATATCGACTATAAGGTTATAGGTTGCATTCGTGAATTATCTATGTCGGAGTCGAGTCCCAGAAATGGGCATAACGATACTCGCTTAGTCTTCTTACATTTTTTGGAAACAAGGGCCAAAAGGAAGTTAAATCTGACCCAATGCATTAAACACTCTTAAGTTAGATATTGCATAAGTATGGTTGTTACCCTGGGGATGAATCCATGTTGAATACCTCGTTTTATCTTATTGTTATTCTTTATTGTTTTATTGCTTGTTTCATTTATCTTTTCAAAAACCCAATCAATCAATTTATTATTTTCTTTGCTTACCTTTTTCAAAAGCAATCATTTGAGCAGTTTCTTCATGAAATCTGAATTTCCAATTTAGTCCTCGTGGGATCGATACCCTTTTAATACTTTCTAAGGTTTT
This sequence comes from Luffa acutangula, assembly GCA_036850905.1. Lineage (NCBI taxonomy): Eukaryota > Viridiplantae > Streptophyta > Magnoliopsida > Cucurbitales > Cucurbitaceae > Luffa > Luffa acutangula. The sequence goes on along the minus strand of CM072087.1, from coordinate 23,546,736 downwards.
TTTATTACTACGTGTGACAGTGTATACTTGCACTTAAGTGTTGGCTGGATATTTCTTTATTATTTTATTTATCATCTTATCTCACATTCCATCCATTCAGATAGCCACGCACCAACTTTTTGGCGCCGTTGTCGGGGACCAAAAGTGAAACAAGATTTATTTTTGAGATTGCGATCAGATTGCGACCGCATATATTCTGTCTCAAAGGGAATTTGACTTCGGTTTGCATTTGTTTTGCTTTTGCAGGTTTAAGTTAGTGCATGAGCAAGAGGTATCCACTCCTTTACATAGACCCTGTGATAGAAAGAAAGAGGAATATGAGTTGAGCGCACGAGAACATCTTGAAGAAGCTTCTTACACTCGAGAACTTCTAATAGATCTACTCGGAGTTGATCCTCCTGTTGGCCGAGAAAAAAATATAAAAAGAAAAAAGGCGATAGAAGATAAGCACAACTGAAGGGTTTGATAGCTCAATATAACCCATATGTGGAAGAAGACATCATCACAACATTGAGTGCACAAATCACATCGATGGTTTGTCACTCTAATTTCTTTTGCGTTTATTGTGCTAATGTTCATTCTTTTTTTGAAACTTGTCCATATAATCATTATTATACAGGGCAACCAGACAACCATAGTCTTGTTTTCGATCCTTACCAAGGATGGTTGCAACACCAGCAAGATGTTAGCAACAATAATCCAACACCTCATTTGGAGCAAGAATGTTTGTTTACTTTTGAAGACCAATATCAAGATCAATATGCCCAACAAGAAATGCAACAAGAGATGGGACCACAAGTGTCAACCAGCTTGGAAGAACTCTTAAGAGAATATATGGAGAGAAATGATAAATCCTTGCAAAACTTGGAGATTCAAGTAGGGCAATTGTTAGAGGAAATGAAAAACAGTCAACAAGAAATCTTGCCTGACAATAATAATGTGGAACAAGAAGCACAAGAGCAATACAAGGAGATGTCATTTCAAAGTGGATTTGAGCATGAACACCCTGAACTCCCATTAGAAGCAAGAAGCATTCCAACACTTGAAAGTAGTGAGGAGACAAAAGAGAAAGAAATGATTAGAGAAGAATCGCCTCAAAAAGAGAATAAAGGGAAGGCACAAGAACAAGAAGTTGTAGTGAGTCATACAGACGTCACTTCACAACAAGTGAACTTCGATGTGCTGCAAGCTTTCGAACGCCCTGATGAAATGGATGGATGTTTTGATTTTGATCCTATTGATTCTTTTACATATTGTAGCTTGCAGAAAATGTTAGAAAAAGACGGATTTGAGAACGATCCTAATGATTCATTTTCTTGTTGTAGCTTGCAGAAAATGCTATTTGAGGAAGAAATCAAAGAGGAAATCATGGAGAATGAAAATATGCAATATACGACAGAGGATGAGACTGTAAAGTCTACATTAAAGAGCAGATTGAGTAAGCTGATAATAGAGACAAAGCACTCCATGATTAAAACGCCTCAGTTAAGACTCAAATCTTGTCCATTATCAAGACCTAGGGTCAAGATGAAAGTTTGTGGTGCAAGAAGTAGGAATCAAGCTTCAATCTCCCTTTTGGAGATCAACTAAGTCATTTTTTTTATGTAAAAGAGAAACAGTAAAAAAAAAAAAGAAAAAAAAAGAAAACATATATGCTTTTGAACTTTTTGATTCGTTTCTTTATGTTTCAGGAAGTTAATAAGTAGAAGGAAGCTAAGAGACAAGAGGAAGAGAACTTGAGGGAGAGAAAAGGTCAAAAGACAAAAAATGAGTAGAACAAGGACCATTAGACCTATGCTTGAGTGAAGGATGAGGTTATCAAGCAGATGTTCCTGGCCAGCTCATCTGATGAAGTTTCAAATCCCCTCCATCTATATCGTCCCTCCTGGATGAACCTGAGGCCTCTAATATGGAGGATAAACCTTCCAAGAACTAAGGGAGTGTTCGTTGTTCCCTTCTAAACATCAGCATGTTTCTTTGTTTTTCAGTTGCTTAGTTAGATCTTTTAGCTATTTGTTTCATGCATTAATTCATTGTTCTTTTAGTTAGGTTTAGCATTGTTAGTTTTTAGCATATTGTTTTCAGTATATTACTTTGTTAGTTTGTTAGGTTAGTTTGATGATGCTTAGGTTAGTTTTCTTGTAAAATAAAAAACAAAATAACTTGGGCAAGAGTATAAACTCTGTCTAGGAAAATCCTATCTAGAAAGGGTATTTAAGATGACCATTGGGAACACCTTTTCCTAGGGATTTACCTGGGAGTTTTGAAAAGTCCATATTATTATATTGAGCTCTGTCTTGTGTTTGAAATAAAATCATGAAAAAATGAGAAAATTGCAAGTTTGTGTTTTCAATAAATGATTTTTGATCAAGAGGGAACTTTGTCAAGTCCTGACTAGGCTGAGGTACTTAAGTTGACCATAGGGAACACCTCTACTTGGGGACTTACCTGGAAATTGAATTGATCAAAACATTTCCTTAATTCTTTTTGGAAAAAATGAAAAATAAAAAATAAAAAATAAAAAAAATCATGATTAAGTGTATGAGCTTTCTAACTTGTTTGTAAGTGTTTCAGAGGAAAGAAGAAAGAAAAGGAAAAATAACGTCAAAAAAAAAGTGAAGGCAGAAAAAAAAACAGGGTGAAATGCGACCGCATTTCTCCCCAGTGTATTTGGGAATGAGATCGCATTTGCCCGAATAAAAAGGGAGTCACAATTTTTTCGTTTGACCTGCACGTGATCTAATTAGAAAAGTATAAATAGATTGACTTAAGCTCTTTTTCTCCTCACCAAACACCAAACCTTTGCATTCAAGTCAAACCCTCAACTTTCCATATTCTCCATCGTAAAACCACAAGACCCACAAGCAAAGAAGAAGAAGAACGCACAAGGATCGTCATCCTCACGCAAAAACACTCGATCTCAGAGTGCACGATCAATTTACGAAGCTGAGGCTAACATTAGATGGCAAGAAGAGAACCCTGAAACACCCATGCAAGGCACGCGGAGGACGAGACCCACGGGATTCTCGCCGGCGGTTGTGAACCAAGCGCCCAACGCTCCAGCTCCATCCTCTTCGACAATACCCGCTAGTTCGAAGGAGATGCTGAGCTCATCTATGCCAAAGAGAGTCATGCTCGCCACTGCTGTCCACGAAACCCAAAAAACTCCCACTCAACAATTCAGAAAACGTTCGCGAGAGTGGTTTGAGATGATCTGGCAGATGGTTCAAAGAGAAGAGCTGCCCTTGAAGAAGAAGGGAATCAGCAAGACAAAGAAAAGGTCGCCAAGGCAACTGAAAGCTCTCGGCAAGGAGAAGCTTAAATGGGTAAGGTTTCCGAACCTTCAACTAACACTTTTCTATCTTGCAGGAAAAAGCCTGTTGTTACTTACAGTGCAAGAAAGAGGAGCCCAAAGAAAAATGTGTCTGAAAAGCCGCTTGAAGTTCAACCTCTGAAAATCGCAAAGATGTCGCCCGATGTATTCGAAGGAATAATCTGCCAAGCAGTGACAAAGGCACTTGAGATTGAAGAGGGGTACGGCTCGCTTTGAAAGAGGTTGAAGCGGAGAGAGAGATGGAAAATCGAAAGATGGCTAAGGAAGATGAGTTTGCAAAAGAAAGAGATGAGAAAGATGAGAAAAGAAGGAGACAAGAAGAGCAAGAGGCCGAGAGGGCCTTAGAAGCTGAGGAAGAGAGAAAATATGAAGAAAACCTCAGGAGGGCAACCATGGGTATGCAACTCCTTGAGGAAGAATAAAAGAGAAGGGAAGAAATAAAAGAAGATGAAAAGAGAAGAAAGGAAGTTGAAGACTTCCTTGTAGCCTTTGAGCCACTCCACAAGGCTCAAAGTGAGGCTAATGTGTTGCAAGGAATGGTAGAAGAAGAGGCCCAACAGGGGCCAAGAGAAGAAAATTTAGATAAATAAGAAGGAGGCCAGAATGCGACCGCATCTAGGTCGCATTCTGAAGAAGGCCTAGCCGAGGCCAATAGAGAGCAGCCAGCTGAAGAGGTTTTTGAACCTCTATTCACACATGACCACCAGCTGCTGAATGCACCTATTCGGGGGAGAAGAGGGATGAAAAAGAAAAAGAAGACGAGGAGGCCGAAACCTCCAGTGATTCTGACTACGATACAGAATATGATTAAGAGGTAAGGGAGCTCGATGATGACCAAATCCCTGTCTCTGCAGCATTAAGAAGAAAGAGAAAGAGAGAGATTAAGGCTGAGAGGAGGACAAAGAACAAGAATGACCCAATCTTTGCCAAGAGGCCGAGGACGAGATCCATGGACGCCTCTCCTGTAGTTCCTCCTACCATCTCACCGCCAAACCAAAGGGCAAATCACCCAAGGCTGCATCTCCCAAAAATTTGTTCCCTAAGGTATTTAAAGATGTTAATTTTCAGGAAAAGATGGAGATCATGAAGAAAAGAGATTCCCTCAACGAGAAGGGATTCTCTGACCGAGCAGGAGCACTGTCAGAGTTCATAAGCAAAGTTGTCTTCCAGTACAAGTGGTAGGAGTTCTGTGCTCACCTCAGGAGGCTGTTGTGCCCCTAGTTCGTGAATTCTACGTCGGCCTGAGGGAGGAAAGCATTAGCACGGCGGTGGTGAGGGGGAAGATGGTTAGTTTCTCCTCAGTCAACATCAACAGGGTGTACAGGATCAAGGCACCCTTGAACCCAAGAGGGAATGATGTGATCAGGAACCCTTCGACCAAGCAAATGAAGGAAGCTTTGAAGCTTGTGGCCAACAAGGGGGTCCAATGGAAAGAATCGCAGAAGAAAGTGAAGTCTCTAGTGCCAAGAGACTTAAAGCCAGAATCGGCAGTGTGGCTTCACTTCATCAAGAACCGTTTCATGCCAACCACCCACGATAGCACGATTTCAGTACATAGAGTAATGCTACTCTATTGTCTTAAGAAGAGGGGTTGGAAATCAACGTAGGGAGCATTATAAAGGATGAGATCTTAGCCTGTGGACGGAAAAGGGCAGACAAGCTTTTCTTTGGCTCACTCATCTCCCAACTCTGTTAGAGGGTGAAGATTGTGCCAGACAAGGACGAGGAGCGCCATTTCTTTAAACCAACCATTGACTTGTCCTTGATAGGAAAGCTTCAGCAGAACAACATCCAAAGGCCTTTAAAGCCTCCACATCACAGGCCACACCTCAATCAGGGCCGAATGTAGCCTCTCCATCCCAACACAATCCTTTTACAGGGCCTTCACCAGCATCAGAAGCCCTAGGCATGGTCCACCACCAGCTTGATCGAATTAGGGAGAACCTGAAGACTTACTGGACGTATGCCAAGGAGAGTGATGAAGCTATTAGAGAGTTCTATCTCTCTATCGCCCCAAGCATTGCTCCGGTCTTTCCTAATTTCCCTCAGTCACTGCTGCCCCAGGAAGAAGAGGATTCTGATGAAGAGGAAGATGAAGAGAATGAAGAGAAAGAGAGTTCCTCGGAGGAGGAATAGGGGAGTTTTCTGATCCCCTTTGACTGAATATTTTTTGTGAATAATATTGTTTTACTGTTTTAGTGTTTCTTTCCGTTTTCTTTTTAGTTTTAGCATGTTTGCATTTTGTTTTTAGTGTTTAGTTGTTGTTTTGATTGTTTTTAATGTTTAGTTGTTAATAGCTTTGATCATAGGGTAGTTTTAGATAGTTTGTGGATAGTTTAGGTTAGAAGCACTTGGGTTTTTAGATATTTTCTTGAAAAATTTGCTTGCTGTTTTTTTGAGCTTTACCTATGATAGTTTTGAAGAAAAAATCAACTTTAGAGAAAAAGTGCTTTAAAAATGTTTTGGAAGAAAAAACACGTTTTCAAAGGAGTTTTCTTTTAAGCCCTTAGGGCCCGTTTGGTACAAGGTTTCTGGAGATGGGAATGGGCAAGGGTTTATAATACCCTTGTTTGTTTCAAGATTTCTGTGGTGGGCCCAAGAAATAACTCATTCCCAGGCATCATTTATGCCCATAACCAAGGGTTTTCTATGCCCTTGCAAAAGCATGGGTTTTCTCTTTTCCCATCTCTTCTTTGTTATTTTTATATGCAATTTTATTTTGAATATAGTTAATTAATTAACTAATGGATACTAAATTAAAAATAATATAATATATTATTTAATTAGATTAAATAATAGTTTGTCAAGAATTTTAATTTTTTTAAGTAAATGCTTTTTTTAGGACTTTTAAACAAATACTTAGTCCAAGTTTATTGTAGGGATGATAATTACATATTACTAAAATTATAATTAATTAGTTAATATTATCGAAAATATATTTAATTATTGAATTAAAATCATTTAAATTAATTTTTCAATAATTATAATTAATTACTTATCGATTATTTATAATCCATTAATTACTTTTTTTGGATTTCCTTATAATAAATATATAATTATATTATTATTAAATATTTATCTAATTAATTTTTTTTTTTTTGAAAAGTTATCTAATTAATTTTTATGGATACAATATATTAAATTATTGTAGTTAAAAATATTTATTAAAAAAATAATTTTAAGTTGTTAAATTAACATAGTTTATCCCATTAAAATTATTTCATGATTATTATTTCATTAATTTTTATTAATAGTTTGAACTAATTTTGATTATTTTATTGATTAATTTATTAAAATTACATAAAGTTTACCAGATTAATTCTAAAAAATAAATACAGACATAATTTGTTCTCATAAAATCCTGATGACATTCCCATACACAACCAAACACAGTTATCTTTGATTCCCAGCAATGTTATTCCCAGGCATAGTATTCCCAGGCATCATGTATTCCCAGGCATCTATAAAACCTTAAACCAAACGGGCCCTTAATGATGAAAACTAGAGTTTTGTTATATCTCAAAAGTGCCACCGTCTCAACTGAGTTGTTTTCTAGTCATAGGCTTTCCATTTGTCTTTTTCTTTACAAAATTATCTTAGAGTCTAAACTTCCTCGTGTTTAACCTTTCTAACACTCTAGGAGTGTTTAGCCTTTAAGTTTTGAAAAAAAAAAAAAAGCCTCATGTTAAGCCCATGCCTAAAAAACAAACCAATGAGGACATTGTCTACCTTTAAGTTTCGGGGGGGGGGGGTGCTTTATGCTTCATTATGTAAATATTGTTGTAAATTTGTATTGCTGGAATGAGTATGCGCTCAGTTTATATCCGAAAAAAAACATGAAAAATTGAAAAACCGAGAGTTACTCCTCCTTCCTACGGTTTACTGAGTAACCAGGGCCATTCATGACACCCATGGTTTGCCACTGCATGAAAGGTTTGCCTAGGGAAGTGAGTATCACTCCGAGTTTGTGAACTTTGCTCGTAGCTAGATATCTTCACAACAAAGTGTCGATAAGCTAGAACGAAGGTAAAAATGACATCAAGGATGCTCTTGGGAAAAAAAAAGTTGAATAAAAAGAGCACCAGTAGTCAAATAAGTTTGGGGGAGATGGAAAAGGTATAGTAATTCATATATGCTTTTGTTTTCCTAAAGATTGTTTTCTTAGACTAAAAGGATTACACTAGGCTCTATGAGTAGAAGTTAGGTAGTTTAAGCACAGTGGTTAGGATGGATGAGAGAGAGTTTTGCTTTGAAAAAGAACAGTAGAAATCATCGTGCCTAGGAAACTCAGATGTTCTGACTGACACTAGAGTAGAACCCTCTCCTGAAACGCAAACTTTTTAGAAAACAATCTTGAAATACATGTTTACTTGATTCTATGTCACTTGATTTGAAATGAAAAGTTGATACTAGTACCATGATTCATTACTATGCATGAACTCTAATATTTTGGTTTGCAATTAATATTGAGCTCTCACGTTCTGGTTGGCAATTAAAAAGTTGATCTCTAACATTTTGATTGGCAATTGCTTGAGGACAAGCAATGAGTTAAGTTTCGGGGTATGATAAGGGTAAAAAATATACCTATTTTGCCCTTATATTTAGCTCATTTCTTGGTCAAATATTGAGTGTTTAGATCAATTTTACTATTTTCGAGCTCAAAACATGCTAATTTGATAAGTTAGGGTGTTGAGAGTTACTTTTGTTGAATCATGCTTAATTATGCTTAAAAAGACTTGATTTGAAGCAAATTTGACTTAGTTTGCTGTTGTGCAAAAAAAACAGAGTTCAAGCTGGTCAATTATTCAACTTATCATCAATATAAAAAAGATATTGATGATAAGTTGAATAAGTAATTGTATTAATAAGTGTTGTTTGTGTTCATGTTTTTGTATTTAGTTGTTAGTTCTTGGTAAGTAATTGTTTTCGTTGTTGTGTTGTTGGGTTCTTGGTAGTTGTATTATAGTAAATGTTGAACATTCAAGATAAGTTTTGTTAATACGTTCTTAAGTTTTCATAAATTAGTAATGCTCTTATGTTTCTATGTTTTGGTAAATTTAAATAGTTTGTATTTTATTCATTGGCACCAAACTCCTATCATAAATTAGAAATGTAGGATGATCGAAAAAGTCCTTTTTGCTGCTCATGCTATTTTGGAGTTCATTTTATTGCTCACCGTTGTTGTATGAGACAAATCAAATTACTTTGATCGAGATAATTATTTTATCAACTGTTTATTTTGCATTAAGCTCGAGAAGTATTCGTTTTTTATGTGTTTAGTTTGTGGGATCAATGTTTTGAGCAAGAAGAAGATTCACTCAAGATCGAATATATTGAGTTGGGAATATTGTCACCATTTTAAAGGTATGACTCATATATATTGTTAAATTGAATATTATTGTTCTTATCTTGATGTAAGAAGTATTGCATTCTACTCTAAAATGAATATTATTTGGTTCTTTATGTCTTACAGGAACTCAGCGAAGTCAAGAAAAAACCATATGATGGATAACAATTGATGTATGACATTTTTTGTTGGGTTAGTGACAAAAAAATATATAGTATATTCCCTCGTGGTTGAAATCCAGTGTAGGAATTGTTGTGATGTACAAAATCTATTACACTCAGTTTGTATATACATATATGACAAAATTTGACCAATTTAGGTTCAATGATATATAAAAGTTGTTATTTATGTATATATTTATTTTGTGTCAAGATTTGAGTGTTTTATTTTGGAAACATATGTTAACTCACAGGTATTAGACAAAATAATTTCTATGGCTTTGATGAATCAATATAAATAAATAAATAGTGATATATCACTACTTATGTCGGTGCATCAAAATTATAGAAACTATTTGTGTGACAACTATTCAGTATCATTATAAGCATTTTTTTTACAATTTTATAACTGTCATGACATTTTGTTTGTTGATAACAAAAAACTGTCAATGAAAAGTTTTGTTTGAGAATAATAAACTGTTCTTGGTGAAATTTTCATGACATTGACCTGTTGTCATCAATAACCTTTTGTTGATAGTAATTAACCGTCATTAGTATATATATCTTGACAGAAAGATAATTTTCAAGAGTTATTTATTAACAATGTTCAATTGTCATAAAAAAATTTAATGTGACAGTTACTAAATGTCATTAATATCTTTTTTTTACCGTTGTTAAGTGTCATGAAAAAATAATTATGTCAGTTTTTTTAATAGCATCATGTATACACTTTTCTTGATGGGGACTTCTTGGACGCAAAAAAAAAATGTCATGAAATGTACTTGTGATAATTTTTCAAGGCCATAAAAACCTAAATTTGTAATAGTGTTTGATGAATATTGAAGATAACTTTAGTATATTTTAAACTACTTTAATAACTGTTATTTTAAAGGTTTACTTTTTAAATTTAATTTTCAAATTGTTTTTCAACTAATAACATAAAATTGACATGTCATCTCATCCACTTCACTTCAGTCCCGTTATCATTCTGTCAGGTTAAAGTTAAATAAGCGACCACATTTAGAATTATTTTACAAATCTAGGGGACTAAAGTGTCCCTTTTGAAACTTCAGAAACCAAATAGATATCAACAAAACCTCAAGGACCAAAAGTACATTTTATCTTAAAATAAATCACATCCTATTAATTATATTAATAATATTAATATTAATAATATTAATTACATCATATGTGACCCATATTTTATATTTATACCGAAATCATTGAAATCAAGCAAAACGTTTTTCTCTACAATAAAATAAATTAATCATTTCTAATATTTTATGTAAACTTCAAAACTATTAATGAACAAAATCTACAGATTAAATAAAAACTTTTTAAAAATTATGACAATAAAATAAATTAAAAAACATAAACGTGCATCATCGACAAATTAGTGTTTTAGACAAAGGTCAGAAATTTTCCTCATTCTCTACTTTTCACTAAAAAATTATCATATACCATATTATATAATTCCTTCCGGTTGCAACGGGTCCGTGATATTCATCATGGGTATTCATCCTCCATCAAAGTTAATCAGCTATAGTTCATGAATTTGTTTGAATTTACGTATTAGAATTAATTGATTGTTATTTAATAATTACTACTGATATAATTATATAGTATATCAATATTGTTATATGTGATTTTGGACCACCCCGATGCACAAGTAACTGACGAGGACAACCAGGCAGAAATCGAACTAAGAGATAGACCCAAGAGGCGAAACCGGCCAGTGGGACGGGCCAAGACCGAAGGGGTCGGGCCAACGCCCCCTGCTCGGCCTCGGCCCGCTCGCGCGGGCCAAGCCCGTCCGACTCCGTTTGGTCTCCACCGCCTCTGGCTGCCCTAGTTTCGCCTAATTTGTCTCGAAACGTCTTTGAATTCCTAAAAACCTTAGGAGGACAAGCAGATATTTATACTTGGCCTCTTCGCTACCAAAGAAAGGGACCCGAACTCTCTACTCTCTTCTCTTACTCTCTAGACCTCGTACTTTCGTTTTTTGACTTAAGCATCGGAGTCGGTGTGACTAGCACCACACCGGTGTGCAGGTTTTCCGTCTTGCAGGCCACGTCTTCCCCCCTTATCTACAAATTTACTGTTGATGGCACCTGAAGGTCATGAGTTTCCTCTGACCAAAATCGACCATCAACAAATATCATTTGGAGTAGACGATTCGAACCTTGAGTATGTTAATTACCGTTGAACTATGCTCACTTTGACATATGTTTTATTAATTAAGCACGTATTTGAAATCACTATTGCTATTATGATTCTAACTCAACCAGTTAAGTCTCTCTTTTTTTTTTCTATTTTTGTTCATTGATTTTTGGTGTTGGTTAAGGATTTATCAATGACATAATCTCTAGAGAGAAAATCCAAGAGTTTTTTTCTTTTTTAAACAAAAACCCAAAAAGATTTAGTGACTAGAAAATTATGAAAAGAGATCCATTAAAGTGTAGTTCTGACCTCTTTGAATGCAGGGGTCAGAGGTTTAACTATTTTCCTTTTTTTAGTTTTAGGTAAGAGATTTAACTAATTAATTTTGAGGTAGTGTCATAGATGATAAATTGGACCAAATTAATAGCAAATATAACATATTATGCAAAATAAAAAAGCTTTTGTTGTCAGATTCTATCGGTGTCTATCGTTGATAGATTTTGATTATTCAGAGTATACTTATAGTCACTGATACATTTTGATTAATCAAAGTCTATCACATAAAATCTACCACTGATAAAGTCTATCACATAAAATCTGATAAACTCTGATAATCGGGATGTATCAGATAGATTTTAATTAACCAGAGTCTATAAGTAATATCACTAATATACTTTGATAGATTTTACTATATTTATAATTTTTTTTTTACATTGTGCTACATTTGCTATTAATTTGATCTATTTTGTTAACCACTGCAAATTCTCATTAATTTACATGCATTATATATGTTATGCTAAACACCCGAAGTAATTATGATACTTTAATTAGGTACAAATTTTATTCAATCACTCCACAAAGCACTTTCATGAGGCCAACCTTTGAACAAGATAAAAACATACAAAATCAAATAAAAAAACAAAAAAGACAATACTACGTCCTATTGACGCTTCTCATTAGTTCTCAAGATTTTAATCTAAACACACAAACAACCATACAAAAACCTTAGAAACAAAATATAAGCAATCCGACTTCAAACCTAAAACAACAGAGTCCACTGGATGATAATAGAGTTACATTCCCATCTTAACTATAGCCACCGCCGGTGCTGTACTTGGTTGCGCCGCCACCTCCAACCCTGGTGTTGTGGGCCGTTGTCGTCCTCTCAGTACGCGTCTCAGTCCCAATGGGGTGCGCCCCAACGATGCCCTCGGTCACTCGGCCCGTGGGCTGCCCGGTGCCATGCCCGGGCACGGCCGACATCTGCTGGGTCCCAGTGGTATGGCCCTGGACTCCAGTGGTGGAGTATGTCGCCGTCCCGTGGGTTGTCGGGTGCGTCCCATGCGTGGTGGTCGCCGTTGCCGCCTGTCTCATGGCGGCGTTGTGCTCACGCGCCTCCTGTTTGTTGAGCTCTGCCTCGTGAATTTTCGCCAGTTTCTTCTCCTCTGCCATTTCTTTCGCCAAGGGGTCATGGGCCGTAACCTTCTCCATCTAACAGAATAATAAAAACATTAAAAAAACAATCTTATCTCAGAAACCAAAACTATCAAATACATTATTTCAAAAACTAAAGAATATATAATAATATTAAAGATGAATGGAATATTAGAAAACCCTAAACCTTCTCCTGTACAGTGGCTTTGGTCTTCTCCATGCCAGCCCTTGCAGACGCTGCAACATTGGCAGCCGATTCCTTCATTGATTCCATTGCGTTCTTCCCTGATTGCATTTTGATATTCCTCTTTCTCTCTCTCTGCCTTTTTCTTCTGAATTTCCAAGGAAAAAAGCTCCTCAATCTCGTACCTTATATACATTCTGTACGTGGAGTGACCAACTGACACGTGGAATTTTTGTTTTACACGTGGCAGTTGATTTGAGGCTTGTGGGTTCATTTTCTGACACGTGGTGCAACGTGTCCGTTTATGTTGCGGCAGTTTTGGAAGTTTTGAATACGTGGATGGATCAGGTAGGATTTGGAGCTTGAAAACGTATGTACCATACCCTATCTTTGCCTACCTTTAGATTTTGTGTCTCAAACAACCATTAAAATATTGAAGTCGGTCTACATATGGAGGTTTCGATTTTATACATATCCATGAATACGTTCATAAAAGATTTATATGAATAGATACACCCTTATAAATTAATAAAATACATAAAATTATTTAAAATTATAATTAACTTTTGTAAGTAGTGTTGATGCCAAAATTTGGCAAGGGACTAATCTGACCTTCACGTGACATCTACGGTAAATTTATTTGAATGGAGAAGACGTGGCCTGCAAAACAACGACAAAACAAGAGAAAATTAAGCACCGTGTGGTGTTTGCCACACCGACTCCGATGCTTAAGTCAGTTGGGAGATCATAAGCGAAGCAAATAAAGTCATAATATGGAGGAAGAAAATAGATACCAAGTGGAGTCCCCTTACCTTAGGGTTAAGCTCTTCTATTTATAGTTGAAATTCGGGTTTTCCCCCTCCTTTTAGGAGGGTGAGTAGCTCTAGAGATTGATTTAGGCCCATTGGGCCTTCGTGGGCTTGTTTCTATGTCTTTCTTAGAGTTAGGTCCAAATTTACCCATTACAAGTAGTATATATATTTTAGGGTAAAATACATTTCGGTCCCACATATTTCGATCCAGTTTCTAATAGACTAGTTAATTAAATTAGTTTTCCAGTTGTAAGTTTGTTATTAAGCAGTTAATATTCAACTGCTCATTTTCTGTGTATATATATCCTTGAGGAATTCTTTATTTTGTAATTCAGTTCTTCCGTCATTAATAATACTGAATTCATTTCCCTCATGCCACGTATTATGGTATCAGAGCACGTTTTTTTTTTCTTTCTGAGCGTTTTTAAGGGAAATTTTATTTCTCTTTTCTCTTTCGCGCCATGTGTTTCCTTTCATTGATCCTTTTATCTCCTTATTCGCCATGACGGAAACTTCTCCGACTGCGACTGCTTCTACTCTTGTAGCCACGGAGATTGAAGGTCAGTTGAATCCATATCTCCTTCATCATTCAGAAACCCCGACTACCACTCTTGTTACTCAACAGTTGGTAGGCACCAGCAACTATATCTCATGGAGTAAAGCTATCCTTCTCGCCTTATCTGGTAAGAATAAATTAGGGTTTGTAAATGGATCAATTCCAAAACCCAATGGTAATTTGTCCTCTGCTTGGCAATGTAACAATGACATTGTTACATCCTGGATTGTCAATTCAATTTCGAAGGAAGTTGCTGCGAGTCTTGTTATTACCGGGTGTGCAAAAGATATCTGGGATGAGTTGAAAATGCGTTATCGACAAGTTAACGGGCCTCACATCTATCAGCTGAGAAAGGATCTCGCGACTTCTTCACAAGGTTCCCTCTCTGTCGAGGCTTATTATGTGAAGCTAATGTCCTTGTGGCTTGAATTGATCGAGTACAGACCTACAAATACATGTTCTTGCGGAGGATCAAATGAGTTGATTGCGTTCTTTGATTCCCAATTTGTCATGATATTCTTGATGGGCCTCAATGACATTTATTCGTCACTCAGGACTCAGATTCTTCTAATGAATCCAATCACTGGGATCAACAATGTCTTTTCTCTTGTAATTCAAGAAGAACAACAACGAGTTGCTGACAAGACTCCATCGATCGAATCTGTTGCCCTCTCTGTTGCGACTGATAATTCAAAGAGGAATCCCAACACTACTGATCGATTCAAACATCGGGATGGCCAGAGACCACCTCCGGTCTGTTCCCATTGTAACATCAGAGGCCATGTAGTGGACAAATGTTACAAACTACATGGTTATCCTCCCGACTACAAGTTCACGAACTCGAACTCTGGACATAATTATAAACCGACTGTTGACGGTGATAAGCAATTTGATACTCCTGGCAAAGCTACTCAGTCGGCATTTTTTGCTAGTCTCAGTGTTGATCAGTATTCACAACTCATGAATATGTTGCAGAATCACTTAGGGAGTCCTACCTCCTCAAATGCACCGAAGAGCGAAGTAAATAAAGTAAATCACATAGCAGGTACTTGTTTTTCCATTAACTCCTCAACTGATGCAATGTTTATTGAGGCTTGGGTGATAGACTCTGGAGCCTCATCACATATTTGTTGCAATCATTCTCTGTTTGTCAATCTCCGTCCTGCTTTGAATATTATCGTTACTCTGCCTAATCAGAAGAAGCTTTCTGTTAAATACATTGGTGATGTTAGACTTGAGGATGATTTCTTGTTGAATAATGTCCTTTACATACCAGAGTTTTCGTACAACCTTCTCTCGGTCAGTGCTCTATTAAGGAATCCTCGTTACTCTGTTAATTTTTCTAGCCATGATTGTTGCATCCAGGACATGTTAAGATCGAGGATGATTGGCAAGGTTAGATGCATTGAAGGCCTATATCTTCTTCATTTACCAAAGCCAACCACTCATTTCTCTGTTGCAGTAGTTTGCTCTGTTTCTGCTGATGTATGGCACAAAAGGTTGGGGCACCCTTCTTCTGCTAGGTTGCTTTAATTAAAACCACATTTATTGTTTATAGACAATCAGAATAATTGTTGCCATGTTTGTCCATTAGCCAAACAGAGAAAGCTTTCTTTTCCAGCTCATAATCATGTTGCTTCAAACATTTTTTATTTGATACATTGTGACATTTGGGGGCACACTAATACACATGTTGGATATTCATACTTTGTTACATTGGTTGATGACTGTTCTAGATTTACATGGGTGTATTTGCTTAGACATAAGAGTGATGTGTTGCATATCATCCCTAGATTTTTTAAGATGGTGGAAACTCAATTTTCTAAGGTCATTAAAACCTTTAGATCCGACAATGCCCCTGAACTCAACTTCAAGGAGTTCTTTGCTTCCACCGGAACTTTGCATCAATTCTCTTGTGTAGCAACCCCTCAACAGAACTCAGTCGATGAACGCAAACACCAACATCTCTTAAACGTAGCTCGGGCACTCATGTTTCAATCTCATGTTCCTTTAACCTTTTGGGGTGAATGTGTACTTACTGCCACATACCTAGTCAATCGACTTCCCATGCCCTTGTTATCTAACAAATCCCCATATGACGTTCTGTTTGGAAAGATGTCTGACTATTCTTACATAAGAACCTTTGGATGCCTTGTCTATGCTTCCACTCTCTCTGTGCATCGTTCCAAGTTTGACCCTCGAGCAAGCCCTTGCGTCTGTTTGTTATCCAGCTGGTATCAAAGGGTACAAGCTCTATGATATTACAACACAGCAGATTTTCATTTCTAGAGATGTTCTCTTTTTCGAGAACTTATTTCCTTTTTCCAAGGGAGGAAAAACTGTTAATTCTTCTGCTTCTGATTTTTTGAGGGAGTTTGTTCTACCACTTCCCTTAAATGATGACCATGACCATTGTCCTAATACTCATACGGCTGATATGAGTCTCCCTAATGTTCCTGTTACATCTGAAGCCGATGGAGTTACTCCCGCTGTTGTTGATGATGATTCAACAGTGCTTTTCCCATCGAATGTAACATCTCCCACAGAAGCGGTCAATCATCCATTCCTTGATGTTAATGAAACGGTTGATACAAATGTACCTGACACTTCTATGAAGAATCTTCCAAGAAGATCTCGTCGTTCCAAAAATCCTCCCACTTACCTAAATGACTTCCATTGCAATTTGTTATAACATCAGCCTTCTACAAGCACCAGCCCCTTTTCTCTTGAGAAATATCTGTCTTATAAAGTCTTTTCTGCCTCTCACAGAAATTTTTTGCTCAATGTTACTATGGCTTATGAGCCTTCCTTTTACCACCAGGCAGCAAAGTTTCCACAATGGCAAAAGGCCATGGCTGATGAGTTAGAAGCAATGGAAAAAACTCAAACATGGACTGTTGTATCAGTTCCTAAAGAAAAACATACCATTGGTTCTAAATGGGTATACAAAATTAAATACAAGCCTGATGGTACTGTTGATCAGCATAAAGCCAGGCTTGTAGTGAAAGGTTATAATCAAATAGAGGGAGTGGATTTTTTTGATACCTTTTCGCCAGTGGCTAAAATTGTGACTGTGAAAGTTTTACTAACATTAGCCACTTCCTACAACTGGCCCATATTTCAGATGGATGTTAATAACGCCTTTCTGAATGGCGACTTATTTTAAGAGGTTTTTATGTTGGTTCTTCTTGGTTATAAAACCTCTCTTGTTCCTGGTAAGGGGGAGAAAATTGCTTGTCGTCTTAATAAGTCTATCTATGGCTTAAAACAAGCATCCCGTCAATGGTTCACCAAATTCTCTTCTGCACTGTTGGTCCATGGTTTTATTCAATCCAAATCAGATTATTCGTTGTTCACTTGTGGTAATGGGAAGACATTTGGGGCCTTACTTGTCTATGTAGATGACATATTACTAACATGACCCTCTCCTTCTGAAGTTGATTTGGTAAAAACCATTCTTCATACTCATTTTATGCTGAAAGACCTTGGTGTTGCCAAGTATTTTCTTGGCCTTGAGCTTTCCAGGTCACAACAGGGATTGTTTCTCTCACAACAAAAAGATTGTCTTCAAATACTAGAAGACTCTGGGTTTTTAGATGCTAAGCCAGCTCATTTACCCATGGATCCAAATCTGAGACTTTCTAAGGCCAGTGGAACTCTTTTACCGCCAGATGAAGCTACTGCTTATAGGCGTTTGATAGGAAGGTTGTTATACCTATAAATCTCTCGTCTGGATATCTGCTTCTCTGTTCATTGTCTCAGTCAATTCATCCAGGCACCTACCACACATCACTTGAAAGCTGCTCATCAGCTACTTAGATACTTAAAACGCTCGCCTGGACAAGGTGTTTTGTTACAACCCACCAAGAGTTTCCAGCTGAAGGCCTTTGTAGATGCAGATTGGGGGAATTGTGTTGATACCAGGCGATCAGTTTCTGGGTTCTGTATCTTTAAGGGTGAATCCCTGATATCTTGGAAATCTAAAAAGCAACCTACGGTTTCTAGATCATCAGCTAAAGCTGAATATCAAGCCTTAGCTACTGTTACTAGTGAACTCATCTTGATTTATCAATTATTGGCTGATTTCCAGATTCCCCGTCTTTCTCCTTCCTTTGTTTACTGTGATAATCAAGTCGCTGTTGCGATTGCTTCCAATCCAACATTTCACGAGTGCACCAAACACATTGAGATTGATTGCCATTTTGTGAGAGATAAAATTGCAGATGGGTTCCTTCGATTGTTTCCTATTCGAACAAACTTGCAACTTGCTAATATATTCACTAAAGCTTTGTCTTCTCCTGTTTTGACCAATTTTATACGCAAGTTAAGTGTCTTGGATCTCCACACTCCAACTTGAGGGGGAGTAATAGACTAGTTAATTAAATTAGTTTTCCAGTTGTAAGTTTGTTATTAAGCAGATAATATTCAACTGCTCATTTTCTGTGTATATATATCCTTGAGGGATTCTTTATTTTGTAATTCAGTTCTTCAGTCATTAATAATACTAAATTCATTTCCCTCATGCCACGTATTAGTTTCTAATAGGTTCATAGCTTTCAAAATCGGACAATTAAGTCCCTACTCTTTCAGAAATAGTTCTATTGAGTTCCCGAGTCGTTAATTACTTAACGGAAGATGACGTGGTACCGTTTATTTAAAATAATAATAAATATTATTTTTTAATTATAATAATAATAATAATAATAAACATTCATTTCTCTCTCCTCCCCCAATCGGTTCCCCTTCCTCTTTTGCTTCCTCTTTCCCTTCTCCTCCCCCTTTCCATTTCCTTTCCCACCGACGACTACCGACGCCACCACCTTCTTCTTCTTGCCGTCGCCACCACCTTTTTCTTCTTCTTCAAAATCACCAACCCCCCTCCTTTTCTTCATTTTCAAAAACAAACCCACAATAAATCCACCTCCTTCCTTCAAAGAAACCCACAGTGACAAAAAAAACTACTTCCTTCTAGCGCGAGGCAATAGCCAAAACGGCTTTATCGGTGCCATTTCTTCGACTCGACACCATAGCCCTGACCACAAAGGGCTTCGATTGAACAAAGAAACCCACTCTTTCAACTCACAGCAAGAGAGAGAAGTCGAAGAAAAATGTGGGTCTTGTGTTGTGTTAGGTGGGTTCTTTTTCTTTGAAGGAAGGGGGGTGGGTATGGTTTTGAAGAAGGTGGGACTTGGGTTGGGTGGGTTTTTTGTTTTGATGACGCTGAGGAAGGGGTTGGGTAAGTTTGGGTTCAAAGAAGGAGGAGGGGAGGAGGAGAAGGAGGCGTCAGATGGTCGCCGACGAGAAGAAGAAGAGGATCGACGACAGTGGTGATGAGAATCGTTGAGAAGAGAAAGTAAGTGGAAAGGGAGGGATGAACTTAGGGGGATCGGGTGAGGGAGAGAGAATAGGAGAAATGAAGGTTTTTTTTTCTTTTTTTATTAAAAAAATTATTATTTTTTTATTATTTTAATTAAAAAATAATTATTTTTATTTTTAAACGGTGCCACGTCATCTTCCTAATTAACGACTCACGGACTCAATAGAACTATTTCTGAAACAGTAGGGACTTGATTGCCCGATTTTGAAACCTAGGGGACTTATTAGAAACTGAATCGAAACATGAGGGACCAAAAAGGTATTTTACACTATATTTTAAAAAACACGTGGAGGTGGAGGGATTCAAACCACAAACTTCTTGGTCATCAATACAAGTTTTATGCTAGTTTAACTATGTTTATATTCGCTTTTATAAGTACTATATATTATTGTTAGTATTTATGTTTACATGGGTATTAATGATATATTTTTTATATTATTTCGTGGTCATGTGTACAAAATATTAAAGATGTTGGTTTATCTCTAATATAGTGTAAAAACAAAATGGTCAGATACACTCTGTATTCTTTAAAACTGGTCAAACAAATTTTTTTCAATGAAAAATAGCTAAACCATTTTTTAACCTATTTCCTCATGAATTATTCTTCCAATAATACTACTCCCGGCCTTAATTTCATTGTAGACTTAAACTATTTTTTATTAAAAAAATATCACCTTCATTGGTTTACGAAATCTAGTTGGTTTGTCATATCTTACTATGTTTTTCAAATTTCAATTTCAAATTATGAAATTATCTTTTAAATCCCTAAAGATAAACCTATATTAAGATTATTTGGCACTTTTAATCCTCAAATCAAGCATCTACCAAATCGGCATCTTTATTATCCAACTCAACATCTTCATTGATCTAACAACCATTGCAATAATTTTTAGATACGACGATGTAAGGCAGTTTGTCGGCGTATAAAGGTCTTCTTCGACACAATCGGGTTGGCATACATGGTTTAAAACATCGGTTGAGTGAAAGATTGGAATTCCGAATTTTGTTAAGCGGAAGTGCAATTGGACCGTATTGTATCTTAATTAGGTTCCCAAAATACCAGTGCATCAGCGTTCATATCTTAATTATATTCAGAACGATTCTAGAATATATTTAGGCCAAGCGTTCATACTGATTTAGATCTAATCTAACGGATGAAAGAAGCATAAACATACCTTCGTTGGTGACTCTGAAATTCAAGAACCCTTCTTGTTCTCGATTGTTCATCAACAACGAAAACCACCACGAGGCTACCCTCGCTATTCTTTCAGGTTAGAAACTGAGTGGTGGGACTCCAAATCTTTGTTTGGGGATCGAATCACAGAGAGAAAGAAACTACCGTGTTCTTTGTTTTCCCCTTGAGAGAGAGTGAGAGCGTTAGGAATAGAGATCCATTCTGCAGAGAGAGAGCCAATGAGTGATTCTGAGAAGCGTGAGCGAAAGACCCCTCTAGCTTGGGATCTGATAACCACTCCCCTAATTGGGGAGTTTTTTATTTATTTAATTAATTACCTATATAATTAAACATCTCATATTTAATTATATGTACATTAAATCCTATCAAATGCACAACCCTCATATAATATATAGTTTTAATTAAAATTAATTAAATCAAATTTAATTTAATTAATTAAACCACACAGTTAATTAATTCTTAGATCAATTAAATATCACATATTTAATTAATTATACATTTGAATCATATTCAAATTTGCATCTCTCTAATAATCTATAGTTTTAATATGAATCATATTCATATTAAAATTAATCTATAGGTTTAATCTAATTAAATCACATTTAACTAAACTAAATTTAGTAATTAATTAATTCAAAATTAATTAATTTTATATTTAATTAAATATCACTCATATTTAATCAATTACATAGTAAAGTCATATCTAATATTTCTCTCATATATTATAGTTCAATTAAATCACATTTAATTTAACTATTTGAATAGTTAATTAATTCAAAAATTAATTAATTTTATTTATTAATTAAATATCATATATTTAATTAGACATATATTTGAATTCTTTCAAATATATTATTCTCCCAATTTAATAAAGTTTAATCACAAATTAAACTTTATATTATAATGTATCACTATAAATTATACTAATTGCATCTCATACAATTAACTTGATTTTCATATTGAATTTGAACTATTAAAATTCTCTCAAGATACAATTGTTCTTAATTACTCTTTACGAGCTAGCAGGAGGACCTAATGGATCTACAAATAAGAAGCTCAAATGATATGAGGTTAACGGACTAAACTCATTAATCGAGTCAACCAATATTCATTAACTGTGGGTCACTACATTAAAGACTCACAACTGCACTCTTCTCACTGTAGAATATTTCTATGTTCACGAAAATAGACCAATATGTTGGGTTTTATGCCCTAAAACACGTAGATAGTGAATGTAAACAAATTGTATACTTGTTTCAATAAAGTGTTATTGAGTTTCTAGAATAAAGTGTTATTGTTAAATATTGCACAGCTTGACCGAAATCCAATAAACTAAGATCCAAGGTTGTTTGTATGTAACTTGAACTAGTATGTAGGGACATATGAGGATCGATGTTCAAGTAACAACATAAAAGGTCTATAGTACAAGGATAAGGTTGGGTACCTTATCCTGGTAACACTGTGTGATACGACTCACTTTGTATTTGATACAGACGTATTGATCCAAAGCGTCCATGTAGTAGACATGCGAGTAGGGGTATCCTATGCAATGAGTTTGCATAAGACCGTAAACCACTAGATATACCGTTAACTAGTTAGGTTACTATTTCAATAGGATGACCTAGGTAACTCAGTTTTAATCCTGACTATGTCATGAACTCCTTCTCATGAGGGGTTGTCCTTTGATTAGCATGAGTGAGAGTGACCAATACGCCGACTCAATATGCCTTCCATTTTGGGGACAAGACCGAGTGGGAGGCTGGGGACATGACAACACAAGAAGGAATTCACTCGTTCCCACTTCTAGGAAAAGTAGATGAATGTTCCCTTAAGTGGTGACTCCAAGACTTGAAGAAAGGGACCCACCCTCTCACTGGCCCGAGAGGGACTTTATGCTTAATGGTTGGACCATAAACATGTTGTTCATTAGAGGAGCGTTGGTATTTAAGGAGACAGATGTAACAAAGAGGTAAAACGATAATTTGACCCAGATATGATTACGAACACTTGGGAAGGATTGACTTACTGGTAAGGTCTATATCCATAGACACAAAAATGTTCTATAGTGAGAAGAGTTCAGCTGTGGATTTTTAGTGGAATGACCCACAGTTAATTAGTTAACCTCATATCATTGGAGATTCAGATTTGTAGGTCTAATAGGTCTCTCTACTAGCTCACAAAGAGTAATTAGGAACAATTATATCTTGAGAGAATTTTAATAGTTCAAATTCATATTGGGAATTAAGTTAATTGTATGAGATACAATTGATATAATGTATAGTGATGCATTAAAATATAAAGTCTAATTTGATATTAAACTTTATTATATATGAGAGAATGATATATTTAAAAGAGTTCAAATATATATATATATAATTAAATATATGATATTTAATTAGAAGATGAATTAATTAATTATGAATTAATTATGAATTAATTAATTATTCAATTTAGTTCAAATTAAATATGATTTAATTAAACTATAGTATATGATAGGATTATTAGAATATGATTCTAATATGTAATTAGTTGAATATGGGAGATATTTAATTAATTGAAAAATTAATTAATTATTGAAATTAATTGATCGATTAGTTTAATTGAAATAATTAAATGAGATTTAATTAAGTTTAATTAAACTATATATTATGTGAGGGAATTACATTTAATTAAGGTTTAAATGTGCATGAGATTAATTAATTAATATGATTAATATATTAACATTTAATTAATTGACTTAATCAATTAATCAATTGATTTTGATCTAACAGTCAAGATTGTTTCCTAACCTCACATTAGGGTTTCCTTGCTTATAAAAGGAAAAGTTATGAAAACCCTAACCCCAAGGCCACCACAAGGCAAAGGGTCTCATTCTAGTCTCTCTCTCATATTCTCTCAACTCCAGAACTCTAGAGAGAAATTTTCTCTCCAAGAGTTTTTTCCATTCAAGATTAGGTAGTTCCACAACTACGTTCCTAATCTCAGAATTATAGCAGAGAAGCTCAATTGGTGGTGTCCCAATTGTTGACGCTTGGTCCTTGTGAAATCAAGAAAGGCATTCTTGATATTTCAAAGATGGCAACAACGGTATGTTGGCTTTTCTCTATTAGATTTAGATCTAATATTTTTTGTATGCTTAGTCTTATGTTTCTATAGAATATGTTCTGTAAACTCTTGCTAATATAATGGTATTTTAGATAAACAAAATTAACTACGAATCAGTCCCAATTCGCTTCCGCTAACGGAATTAGGAAATTCCAATTGTACAATTAGTATCAGAGCCGATCGTAGATCTAATTTTGTTTCTCTGAAATTTGCATTGGCTTTTGGTGGGTACCTTTATGCATTTGATGAATGAAAGGTTTGCTAGTTGATGTTTTGGGTGTTTGACAATAGATTTTGCAATTTTTGTGGACTTGATCAATGTAAGGCCCCGGTGTTTTGGGTGTCTTAATGCAAATTGAGTCTGTAATTACGTGTCTATCGATTGTGGCTGTTTTTCTGTGAAAATCGATGCAATTTGGGACCAAATCAGATGAAATTAGTGATGGAATTCGCAAAAACTTGAAATCCTGACTAAATGGCTTCTCGATGCTGGCAGATGCCTACAGACGGACAGAAGAATCGCGCGGATGAAAAAAAAAAGAAAAGGAAAAGCGTTTTTGCAACCTCTGGGGCTTGAACTCGAGGCGTGAATTACAAGCAAGCGTGCGTAGTGTGAACACGTTAACCAACACCAACATCCAGTTTTTTCTATTCAAATTATTCCTGTTTAGAAGAAAAATCTCCCTTAGAAAGTTTGCTTAAAGATTATATTGAAGATATTAGAGCCACTAAATTAGCTCTAGAAAAATCCCTAGGGAGATTGCATCCCCAAGAGGATGAGAGTGAAGGGGACGAGGAGCTCCTCATCCCCTTCCCGTTTCAGATCAGAAACGGGAAGGGGACGAGGAGCTCCTCCTCCCCGAATCTCTCTGTTTAAAAAAAAAACATAAGAAAGAAAAGAAAGGAGAAGAAGGGAAGAGGAAGAAAGAAGAAAATTTTTTTTCGGCCACCAGAGTGGAAGAAGAAAGAGATGGGGAAGGAAGAAGGGTGGGGAAGGAAGAAAAAGATGGAGGAGTAAGAGAGAAAGAATTAAAAAAAATAATAAAATAATAATATTTTTATATTTTAATATATTTTTATTTAAAAATTTTAAAAATGTTTTTTATTAAAATAATGGTGCCACGTCAGCAAACTGTTAGGTTTTAACGGCAAAATGGACGTCAGGGACCAAATTGCTCCTTATCTCAAACCCCAGGGGTATTTTTGTTGAGTTTTAAAACTCAGGGACTAAAGTGTTACTTAACCCAAACCTCAAGGACCAAAAGTGTATTTTTCCCAAAAATTTTAAAAAAACAAATAGATGTAATAGAAGAAAATTATTCAAAGAGTAAATTCTTTTTAAAGGGAAAATGAGAATTTTCATACGCCTGCATGAGAGCTGAACTGCACGAAGGCACATTACTCAGTTCCCATAATCCCTTTCAAAAGAAAATTAATTTCAAAACAATTATAATTACAATAATTCAAATTCACCAAGTAGAATTAAATATTGGATTAAAGAAAATTGGAGAATCAAATGAAAAAAAAAACAAATAAATTAGAAAGTTAAAAAAAAAAAGTTGGTAAAGTGCAAACGAAATAAAATGAGGGAAGATTAATAATAATGATAATAATAGTAAAATAAAGATTTAATTAAAAATATGAAAGAAAAAGAAAATGGAATGAGGTTGGTAAAGTGCAAATGAAATAAGATGAGGGAAGATTAATAATAATAATAATAATAGTAAAATAAAGATTTAATTTAAAACTAAAAAAAGAAGAAGAAGAAAAGAAAAAAAAAAAAAAGTAAAGTGGAACCCACCTTTTTGACTTCACTCTTTCTCCTTTCCCAATTCTTTTCTACTTAAGCTCCTTCCTCCCCTTTATTTTTCTCTTTTCCTCTTCCACTTTCTTTCCTCCCTTTTTCTCTTTTCTTTTTTTCTTCTTTAATCTCCCTTCCTTTCTCTCCCTAAAAATTTCTTCTCAAGACTCCCTAACAAGCTCTCTAAACTCGCTTCTCTTTTTTCCTCAACTAAGCTTATGCTCAAATCTTCTTCTTCTCCTTTCTCCCTCAAAACATTCTTCTAAAAGCTCTCTACACTAAACTCATGCTCAATGCTCTTCCCCCTTCTTCTTCCTCACCCCCTCCAATTTATACTACAAAAGGTTGCTAATTTTGGGAGGGATGAGTGAGACTTTAATGGGTAGCCATGTATGGATACCATTAGAATAGGAATTGGAGTAAGAATAGGGGAAAAAGGAAAGTGGGGTGGAGAAAAAAAAGGAAGAAGAAAATAAAATAAATAAAATAAAATAAAAATAAAAATAATAAATAATATAAAAATAATAAATAATAATAACAATAAATAAAAATAAAATAAAATAAAATAAAAACAACAAAAATTAAAATTACAACTAAACTTTAGAATTAAAAATATAATGAAATTAAAACTTTTTATGTTATGGTTTCATTTAAAAAGAGAAACAAAATTAAAATTACTCGAACATTATTAAAAATTTGTCGGACTAAGTACGGTATCTATAGTTTGCCCCCCTTTGTGTACCCTTGAAGGATTGAAAGGGTAGACAAAGGAAAGAGACTAAGTACTGGGGAGACGAAGATTTGTTTGGTAAAAATTTGAATTTAGAAAGGAAAATGAACATGACTTAATCAGATCTTGACCACAATTCAATAGTCAGGTTTGGTTTAACCGAGAGAAAAACTGAAAACGGACCTGGATTGACACAGGCTTCGACCTCGACTGAATAGTCAGGTTCGATTTAACTAAAAAACGGTCCTGGATTGACACAAGCTTCGACCTCGACTGAATAGTCAGGTTCAATTTAACCGAAAGAAAAACTGAAAACGGACTTAGATTGACACATGCTTCGACCTCGACTGAATAGTTGGGTTCGATTTAACCGAAAAATAAATTGAAAACGGACCTGGATTGATACAGGCTTCAACCTCGATTGAATAGTCGGGTTCGATTTAACCGAAAGAAAAACTGAAAACGGATCTGGATGGACACATGCTTCGACCTCGACTAAATAGTCGGGTTCGATTTAACCGAAAGAAAAAATTGAAAACGGACCTGGATTGACACAGGCTTCGACCTTATGGTCTAAATATTCTCCTTCTTCATAGCCCACCACTTGACTGCTTGACTGCATGGGATGTGCATTTAGCACCATCGGAAAACAATGACAGAATCTTTAAAAGATATTTGATAGCTCGGGCACCCCATTCACATCACCCTTGGTAATAGACCTTAATTAGATCATGAATTCGCTAAACAACCTGCTATTTTCTTGAGGAGCATAAATATATCTAGAACGACTTTCCTCTTGTGATAATAATAGTTTTGCCCCAGTTTGAGAACACGAAAATAATGGTTTTGCCCTACTTTAAGACTTTGTAATGTTGAAATGACGGTTTTGTCTTCCATGATGACATTTCATCAACCTTCATGATCATGACACTCTTGAAAAGATATTGCCTTTGGATTCTTTCTTTAGACATATGTATTTTGCATCAAATCGTTTGAGTTACCACCATTGATTTAAAATATCGCACTTATGTAACTTTTTGTTCATGCAATTGTAATGATAATAAAGGTAAACATGCCAAACATTCATAGATAAGGAAATATTATGGAGAGTGAGGGAGAAAAATGGGCAAGATATGTCATGCTTTAAGAAAGGAGCTTTGATTTGTGACTAAAATTCAATAGACATATGTGTCAATGTTAAGGTTCTAGAACTTGAGACAAAGGTAACCTCTTAAACATAATATAGGAATTGAAGCGTAATTCTCATATACACTTGTTGAATTCCCGCAACTTTGCCGAATCCTTTGATACACAAGTAGCCTATGCGTAATATCTTCGAACCTGATCTGAATTAACTGGACTTGACAGCTCATTACCATCCATGTTAGTCAAGACTAAAGCCCCTCCAGAGAAAGCTTTCTTCACCACAAATGGTCCTTCATAGTTTGGGGTCCACTTGCCTCGGTGATCTTTTAGAAAAGGAAGGATTCGTTTTAAGACTAAATCTCCTTCTCTGAATACTCTAGGACGCACTTTCTTATTATAGGCTTTCATCATTCGCCTTTGGTAAAGTTGACCTCTGCACAATGCTGTCAATCTCTTTTCTTCAACAATGTTGAGCTGCTCATAGCGGTTTTGGACCCATTCAACCTCTTCTCAATTAGTCTCCATGAGGACTCTTAATGAAGGAATTTCCACTTCAATAGGAAAAACAACTTCCATACCATAGACTAATGAAAATGGTGTTGCTCCAGTTTAAGTGCGAACCGATGTGCGATATCCATGTAATGCAAAAGGAAGCATTTCATGCCAATCTTTATATGTCACCGTCATTTTTTGCAAGATCCTTTTAATGTTTTTATTGGCAGCTTCCACTGCTCCATTCATCTTTGGCCTATACGGAGTTGAGTTGACATGCTTGATCTTGAATTGCTCACATAACTCAGTCATCAATTTATTGTTCATATTTCGTGCATTATCAGATACCATGGTCTCAGGAAGACGATAACGACATATAATCTCCTTCTTGATGAATTTGATCACAACTTCTTTCGTCACCTCTCGGTAGGACATTGTTTCTACCCATTTGGTAAAATAATCTATTGCCACCAAGATGAATCGATGTCTGTTTGAGGCTTTTGGGTCAATAGGGCCTATAACGTCCATTCGCCACATGGAAAATGGCCATGGTATCGTCATAACGTGCAACTGAGATGCTGGAGCATGAGCTTTATCTGCGTAAATCTGACATTTGTGGCATTTTCGCACATATTTGATACAGTCAACTTCCATGGTTAACTAGTAATAGCCAACCCTTAATGCCTGTCTAGCCATTATGTGTCCATTTGCATGGGTGCTGCAAATTCCCTCATGAATTTCTTTCATATTCATGTTGGCTTCATTTGTATCTACACACCTTAGATGTACCATATCATGATTTCTTTTGTAAAGTATTTCTCCATTTAGGAAGAACTTCATTGCTAATTCTCTAAGCGTGCGCTTGTCATTTTCTGAGACATTCAGTGGATACTCACTACATTTAATATAACATTTGATATCATGGTACTAAGGTTTATCATCAAACTCTTCTTCTATATTCATGTAGGAGGCTGAAGCATCCAGCCTTCCTATCTTGATAGGTTGTACCTCATGATTGGAGTATATGTTGAACATGACTGCAAGTGTAGCCAAGGCGTCTGCTATCTGATTACTTTCTCTTGGTAAATAGTCAAAAGTGATTTCTTCAAACTTATTTCTTCGAACTTAATTATTGAAATTAATTAATTGGTTAGTTTAATTGAATAAATTAAATGTGATTTAATTAAGTTAATTAAACTATATATTATGTGGGGAAATTACATTTAAATAAGATTTAAATGTGCATGAGATTAATTAATTAATATGATTAATTAATTAACATTTAATTAATTTGATTTAATCAATTAATTAATTGATCTTGATCTAACGGTCAAGATTGTTTCCTAACCTCACATTAGGGTTTCCTCTCTTATAAAAGGAAAGGTTATGAGAACCCTAACCCTAGGGTCTCATTCTAGCCTCTCTCACATATTCTCTCAAGAACTCTAGAGGGAATTTTTCTCTCCAAGAGTTTTTCCCAATCAAGATTAGGTAGTCCCACAACTACGTTCCTAATCTTAGAGAATAGCAGCGTAGCCTCGTGGTGGTGTCCGTTGAAGTATTCAGAGTCAGAAACAGAGATATGTTTTTCATCGCTTAACTTTTTGCCAATGTATTGGTATTTTGTAGAACAAAATTAATTTACGAACGATCAAATTGATTCCGTTGTTACGGATTTGGGAATTCCAATCCTTCACTTCCTGCAATACATGATGAGATTGTTTTTAGGACAGGATGCTCCATCATACTTTTCGAACTCGGGCACCTTGAGTTTTGGAGGGAGGATTACATCTGCTACCAAGCATAGCTTGGTCGCGTCTATATTTCCAAAGACGTTTGTTCCTTCTACTACCCTTAATCTCTCCTCCAAGACTTCGAGCTTTTCACTAGAAGAGGCTTTCTCACCTCCCGTTAGATCTTTCTTGATTTCAAGATCATCTAAATTGGGAACCATAATGGTCACCTTGGGAGGTGCCTCCTTAGGCAGTGAAAATCCAGGTTGATGGTGCACAGGGACTTGCTCATTCTTGAAATAGGGAAATGGGTGCTGCTGTACTGGAATATTGTACACTAGATGATATTTTGGAGTAGTACTCTCTGTTGATTGCCGGATTGGACGGTCATTCATTGTATTGCTGGACTAAGGAATATCAAATATTATTTTGCCTTTCTCCAAGGCGACAAGAATGGCATCCATTTTTTCTCCTAAATCCTCAATATCTTTTCTCGTTTTCTCCAGCTCAGTACTTTGCTCTTCCATGATCCTTGTCCTGTATCTTGTGACGTAGCTGCGGTGGATTCGAGGTGACCGAGCTATCTTATGACTCTGTTTATATTTTTAATGAAAAGACATTTTAGTGTAAGAAAAGAGAAAGACAAAACAAAACATTTAAAAAATTGAAGAGGAAAAGAAAGAAAAAAAAATGGTCTTGATATTAAATTGGAAACTTATAAAACAATGTAGTAGCAAAATTTGTGAAAAAATTGAATTACAAGATATTTCAACTATCTAAAAACAAACATAAACTAAAGTAAAAAGTTAATAAAATTGCAATACTCTAAACTTATGGGAAGCTTTCCCAGAAACTTGAGCACATTCTTGCTATTTGGCTGTGTAGGTGCTATTACTTTAGAGAGAGTACGCGCATCATCTGCTAGTTCATATGCCCTTTGAGTGACTTTCCTAATCTGAGTGAGCATATGTTCCGCTTTACTTCTTAGTGTTGCTTGGTTTTGTCTCACAAATCCAAAATCATCGCTCAATCTGTCATACTGCTCCTTTAGATAGGTATAGTCTTTCATTAATCTGTCAATGGCATCCTGATACTTACCGATGCGAACATTGAGTGACTGAACGGACTCTCTTAGACCCTTGTTGTCGTTGACGAGCTCCCCTAGTTGATCTTCTCTAATCTTGAGCGTTAATTGCAGGTTGTCAACTGTTCCACATAGCGTACCATTCTTCTCTTCTACCCCAGTAATCGTTTGGTTCATCAAACTAATGCAATCTTCGAGCTCTTTCATCAACTCATGGAGTGAGGCAATCTCAGATTGTTGCTTCAAAACTTGGTCATTCCTTGACTTGAGAGTCGTTTGGGAGACTTCATTATCTCTTCTCAATCAATGCATTCTTCTGTTCAAGTCACGAATGTGTCTAACGCTGAAATTTCTTTTTCTAACTGTTCTTGTTTGCTGACACTGCCCTTTAATCGGTTCAACTCTTTTTCTAGTTCTTCATTGCGCAACAAACCTTGCTTTACCTCTAATTGCAGCCTTTCATTTTCTTGAACCAGTGATGAATTTGCTTGTCTCAACTCATCACATTTTTTTTCGCGTGCTACTTGTTTTCTCTGTTGATATGGTATCATCTTTGCATTAAGTTTTATCTTGGTTTTAATGTTTGGTGACACAAGCAGGGTTTTAGCTCTGTTCGCATGCCATGTTTTGTACGCCTCCGTGGTATCATCATGAAACTGACCACTCTGGATTTTAGTGATCATTTTTCAGGCTTTCACAATTTTTTGAATTCTATCTTTACAGAAGCCTTTATCATAAGAAAATTCGAAATCCTTTAACTCATGCGTAGCAAGGATGAATTGTCGAACCCAAATTTTTGCGTACTACCAATAAAGGAGCATAGGCTATACATCCTCAAGGATCCAAAAGAGGTAAAATTTGAAATTTACCACATTTATAGATCATTGGCCTAGTTGACATCCAAGGGGCTCTCCATATTACATCTTCTACCTTTAGTTCGGAGAAAAAGGCTTCCCAAGCGTTCCTTTCAGGGGAGGATGAACTCCAACCTGATTGCACGAACTCTGAAATGAGATTTTGTAGCTTATTCCAGGAACTTGAAAATTTGATCTCTTGACATTTGAATTCTGGTGGACACTTCACATGACTAAGGACCCAAATGTACTATAATGGTGCACACCCTATAAATCTTCCTATTCCTTTTGTTCTGCAATAATTTAATGAGCGAAAAGTTTCTACCAATACAGGAATAATGGGATCAACTCCTATTTCTATCTTAGCAAACAACTTGACCATGAGTTCCTCAACAAATCCGCACACTTTAGGAAACAAAACAACATTAAAGATACACAATGCCAGTAAAGTTAATTCCTTGTCTTCGTTTGCAAATTTTTGTTGAAGAGTAAGGATGTAGTCTAGGGGTAGGCATGTGTTCTCTCCCTTTATCTTTATTTGTTTCTCAATGTCGCTTGTACGAATCTTGCCCAGAATAGTACATAATGCTCTTTTCATTGTAAGCCCTTTATAGTAAGAATAAGCTTCAACCTCTGTTCGTGCTGTCATATGCAGAAGGGATTGATATTCCTCTATTGTAGGAGTCATGTCGATTGAGCCAAATGTGAAACATCTGTAGGCTAGATCCCAATGTCGAACCAAAGCTTTTAATACAGAATAATTGACTTGTACATACATGAACGGAGCTAGATGACCATATTTGCTTCTAAATTTAGCCTTTCTATCTACAGTTAAATTTTCCCAAGTATGATTCACTGTTTCTAATTGACTTTCTATAAAACTGACATCCTTAAATTAAAAAATAACATTTTTTTCTAAAGAATCTCCGTGGATTTGTTCTACATTTTTTGACCATTGACGTACTGTTGTTTGATCTTCTATACCCATTTCTTGTATTGGAGGGGGTGATTTTATTTTACTCATACTTTAGTGTCTGCCAATGTAAATAATCGAAAATTCTGTTAATTTAATTTGCACAATTTTCTTAACTACATTAAAAGAGATTTTAAAGGATATTTTCAATGAGCAAAAATTGAAATTTGATATAAGATACAAGGGAAAGAAGAAAAATAAATAAATAAATAAATAAATAAACATTGACAATAATGCATGTAATAAGTCAAATTCTAGAACTATATGAGTGGAGTTTAACTCTAAGGCATCCTAGAAAAGGTCCCCAAGCTTACCCACCGGTTTAACGATGTAGTTGGCTTGAGTGGAGAATTTCATGCGCCTGCACGAGAATCAAAATTCCACGAAGGTCACACTACTCAGTTTCCGAGTCTAGTCCTAAGGTAACGCCCGGGTAGGAGGCTAGTGAAAGTGTGTGAAATGTATGGTTAATAAGATGACATGCAAATGAATGACATAACTAAGATAAAGTACAGTTACAACATATAAAGATGGTAATAATAAGATGACATGCAAATGAATGACATAACTAAGATAAAATACAATTACAACATAACAAGGTGGTAATAGACAAGTAAATAAAAATATGCCAAACAAATCATATTATAAAGTAACGAAAAAAATAAATAATAAAAATAACTAAATAATAACGAAGGGACCTAAAGAAAAATTCAATTTAAAGAACAATAGAGATATTCATGCCTTGACCCTAAAAAAAAGTCCCCAGCGGAGTCGCCAAGCTGTTGCAGCGTCATCGCGACGTGGAGCGGCCGACATCCTCTTTTGGGTTTTTTAAGCAGAAAATTGGAGTCAATAAAAATCAGTCTTAGAAAACAAGAAACTAGGTTCAGGAGTCGTTTGAGTGTATTGAAGGTATTAGCACCCTACAATACTCGTTTAAAAAACGATTACCACAGTATCTTAAATTGTCCAATTAAATGAATAAAAAATAGAGTAATTGCAGTGGGTGGCAAATTAATTATTTATAATAGCAGATTTAGCACCAAATAAAAAGAATTGCAAATATGGAAAAAAGATTAGAATACATTTTTAAATTCCCATTTTACCCTTATTGTTTTTCTAAATATTATTCTTGCCTTTCTTTCCTCACTGTCGCACATCTTCTTCTTCTTCTTTTTTTTTTTATTTTTTTTATTTTCTTCCCTCCTAGGGTTTCTTCTGCTGCAAATCTTCTTCTTTTTTTTTGTGATCATCTTCTTCTTTTTTTGTGATTTCTTCTTCTTTTTAGTTTTTATTTATTTTCTATGTATTTATGGGTTTCTTCCAATTTCTTTCTGTGTGATTTCCTCTTCTTTTTTTATTTTTTTATTTTTTTATTTCTTATTTTCTGTGCATTTATGAGGTTGGAGTTCTTGTGTGATTAACATGCTTTTTTCCCCACTGTTTTTCTTTTTATGATGTTGAGGTATTGTTATGATTGTTTCAACTTTATGCCAATTGAGCTAACTAAGCTCTTGTTAGCCTTCTTTTAAATTCAAGGATGCCAAGAATACAAAAAAAAAAAAAAAAAAACAATTTTATGGTGGTGGTCACGGAGCTTGTGTGCTGGGCTTTAAAAATTATATTGTTGATTGAGAGTCGCTTGTTCGTAATTTTTATTTTTGGATTTTATGTTCTAATTACCACAAGAGACTTAAATTTTTTGTTCAATTTATGATTGTAGTATAATAATTTTGGATGAGTTTCTGATTACTGAGATGATTGCAATGAAAAGTACTTTACTGATAGATTTCAATTAAATTGATTTCTATCCGTAACAAACATTGGTAGACTTCAATTAATTGATAATTAACTGATTTCTATCCGGGATAGAAACTTATAGACTTCAATTAACTGCTTTATATCCTCGATAGAAAATGATAAATTTGAATTAAACTAATTTGTATCCGTGATACAAGTCAATAGACTTCAATTAAATTGATTTTTATAGAAATTGATAAACTTCAATTAAATTGGTTTCTATTAGTGATAGAAACTGATAGTCTTGAATTAAATTGATTTCTACCAGTGATAGAAATTGTTAACTTTGAATTAAACAATTTTCTATTAGTGATTATCACTGATAGACTTAAATTAAACTTATGGATAGAAACTGATAGCCTTCATTAAACTGAACTAATATCCTTGAATTAAATTCTTTTCTATTAATGGCTATCACTGATAGGCTTGAATTAAACACGATAAAAACTTATAGATTATGATTATTAGAGTCTATCGGTGATACACATTGATAGAATTCGATTAATCAAAGTCTATCAGTGTCTATCACTAATAGACTCCGATTAATTGAAACTTATCATCAAAGTCTATCAGTATTTATCACTGATAGACTCCGATTAATCGAAGTCTATTAGTGACTATCAATAATAGAGACTGATAGAGTATTGGAGATACTAAGGGTATTTTCGTAATTTAACGTATTTTTTTGCTATTTTCGCAAATAATTTTATTTTTTTTGCTATTTTTGCAATACTTTTGCCGGTTTTTGCTATGTGTGAAAACCCCCCTAAAAAATAGTCCTTCATTTTTATTTTTCTTAGAAAAAATGATAAATATGAAAATAAACACCCAAAATGCAATAATAAACACAAGATGTCTCATTCGTTTTTACCTTGACTTTAGAAATAAAGTAAGGATTAAACATTATGAGTTGGATTATCCGATTTAATATAAATCATGCCTAATTTCCCTTTTAATTAAAGGAAACATGAGCGATACATGAATATGTTTATTAAAAATAAAGTTAAAAAAAACAAAAAAAAAAAAAAAACAAATAGATGTAAAAGAAGAATATTATTCAAAGAGTAAATTCTTTTTCAAGGGAAAAATGAGAATTTTCATACGCCTGCATGGGCGTTGAACTGCACGAAGGCACATTACCCAGTTCCCATAATCCCTTTCAAAAGAAAATTAATTTTAAAACAATTATAATAACAGTAATTGAATTTGACCAAGAAGAATTAAAGGTTGGATTAAAGCAAATTGGAGAATGAAAAAAAAAATAAATTAGAAAGTTTAAAAAAATAAGGGAAAAATACACTTTTGGTCTCTGTGTTTTCAAACTCAACAAAAATACCCCTGAGGTTTGAGATAAGGAGCAATTTAGTCCCTGCCATCCAATTTGCCGTTAAACCCTAACAGACTGCTGACTGCTGACGTGGCACCATTATTTTAATTAAAAAATATTTTTAAATTTTTCTAAATAAAAATAATATAAATATTATTATTTTATTATTATTTTAATTATTTCACCTTCCTTCTCTTACTCTTCTTCTTCTTCTTCCCCATCTTCATCTTCTTCCTTCTTCTTCTTCATATCCCCGGCGGCTGGTGGCCATCGCTCGCCTTCGTCGTCGCCGTCGACTGATTTTTTTTTCTTCTTCCTCCCCTCTTTTCACTGTTTTTTTATTAAAAAAGAAGAAAACGAAAACGATATGGAGTAAAAAAACATATATAAAAATAATCAATGATTGATTAAGTAATAATGCATATAGATACAATGACTTTGAGTTTTTAACTCCATCGAGGGGCTTAGCACATAGGCATGTTATTGTTGTGGATTGGATTGGGAGCAGACCATCTAATTGGACCTTTAGGTTTGTAGTTTATAAAGGTCGAGTCAGCTTTTTGTGGACTCGTATTCGATGGCTTCAAAACTTTAAAAGTGTTGTAATCGTTAGAACTTGATGCCTTATGATCTTCAGTTAGCTGTTGAGATTGTGGTTTATTGAATATTTCTACACTAGCAGGCGTTGCGACATTTAAGACTTTTGGATTGGGTACTAATGCGAGTATGGTTCTAGAAGTTGCCACAAGTGTGGAAGGAAAAGACATGGTAAGGAGGACGCATGAGATGAAAAAGAAAGAACCACGTTGCAGAGACATTGACGAATAACAAATTAATTGCAAAAACTAGACGAGTTATTGAAGTTGAGTTTTTGGGATATTGGTGTATCACATAGATGACTTATGGTGTTGTGCATGAGGTCTTAAATAGGTTTGCATATATAGGAGAGAGAAAGACCATTGCCAAAATTTGGAGAGCGCAATTGGGTTTTGTTGTTTCTTTTTCTATATTTGTGCATTTCATAACTGCATTGTTATCGAGTTCATAATACATTCATGTTCTTAAACCACCTAATTAAATCTGACTGCATGATAAAACTTGCTCATAGATTTAGAAATTTACAATTTTTGTTTACTATTTGATTATTTTGTTCCATGGTAAAGAATCTAAAATCAAAGAAAATTTATTTCCTTAGTAAAGCAAAAAATACTATCAAAGAGCAGTTTACATCATCGTTGTGAACGGCTAAATGAGAAGGCAGCAAGGCTGAACGGTAGGCTACCGAACCAATGCGTTCTAAGATCTCAAACGGACCGATGAAACGTGGATTGAGCTTGCCTTTCCTTCCAAACCTCAAAACTCCTTTCATTGGAGCTACCTTCAAGAAAACATGATCGCCCACGTCAAACTCCAAATCCCTTCTTCTTTTATCAGCATAACTCTTCTGTCGGGTTTGAGCCGTTAACATCCTCAATCTAATCGTGCTAATAGCCTCACTAGAGGCTTGGATCATTTAAGGCCCCAACAACTGACGTTCTCTGACCTCATCCCAATAAAAAGGAGACCTGCATCTTTTCCCATATAGGGCCTCAAATGATGACATTCCGATGGTTGCTTCATAACTGTTGTTATAAGCAAATTTCATTAAGTGCACGTGAGCATCCCAACTACCTGAGAAATTCAGAACGCATGCTCGCAACATATCCTCTAAAGTTTGGTTCAATCGCTCAGTTTGACCATCTGTCTGAGGGTGAAAAGTTGTACTGAAACGCAACTGAGTACCCAAGGCTCTTGAAATTAGACGTGAACCGAGAGTATCTATCTGAAACGATTGATACCGACACCCCATGAAGCCCTACTATCTCTGTCATATATAATTGGGCCCACTTTTCAACAGTGTAAGTAGGCTTCCCCGGGAGAAAATTGTTGGGTTTTATGCCCTAAAACTCGTAGATAGTGAATGTAACCGTTGACCGGATATTAATGAAATAATATTGATATATTTTTCCATTAATTGTTATTAGTTATTTTATATTTGTCTTTGCCTAATAATAACCCTAATCCAATAAACTAGACATCCGAGGCTGTAATATGAGTCTTGAACTATATGTAGCGACATATGGGATCATTGTTCAAGAAACAGCCTAAAGGGTCTATAGTATAGGGATAAGACTGGGTGCCTTATCCTGGTGACACTATGGATACGGCCCACTTTGTATTTGATACAAACGCTGCGATCCAACGCGTTCGTGTAGGAGACATGCGAGTGGGGGTATCCTATGCAATGAGTTTGCATAAGACCGGACCGCGAAATAGTAATCACTAGTTATAACACCGTTAACTAGTTGGTTTTCTATTTTCACTAGGACGACCTAGACAACTTAGTCTTAATCCTGAGTTGATTATGGACTCCTGCTCATGAGATATTGTCCTTTGATTTGTATGGGTGAGAGTGGCCAATACGCCGACTCAATAAGCCTACCACTTTGGGGACAATATCGAATGGGGAGCTGGGAACATAATCGTACAAGATGGAATTCACTCCTTCCCGACTTTAGGGAAGCAGATGAGTGTTCCCTTAAGTGGTTACTCCGAGTCTTGAACAAAGGGCCCTACCCTCTCAATGGCACGAGAGGGTTTTCTGTTTGATGGTTGGACCATAAACAGATTGTTCATTAGAGGAGAATTGGTACTTAAGGAAATAGAGGTGACCCAGGGGTAAAACGGTAATTTGACCCAGCTGGTGTTACGAACACTCATGAAGGACTAACTATTCGATATTGGTCTAAGTTCCGTGGACACAGAAAATATGTCTGCAGTGAGAAGAGTGCAATTGTGAGTCTATAGTGGAATGTACACACAATTAACGAATATTGATTATTGTGGTTAATGAGTTTAACCAATTAATCTCACATCGTTGGAGCTTCTGATCTGCAGGTCCATAAGGTCCCACTGGTAGCTCGTAAAGTAATTTGAGGCAACTAAGTAATTAAATGTAAATTGAAAATGTTCAATTTACTAAGGGAAATAAATATAATATATATTGATATATTATTATGAGAGAAATTAATATTTGAAGAAGTTCAAATATAAATTTATGGAAGATTGAAAGAATTAATTAATTTAAGTCCTAAAAGTGTTTGGGCATAATTAATTAATTCAAGGCCGGAAATTAAATATGTGATATTTAATTGGTGGTTAATTAATTAAAGAATTCATTAACCATGAATTAATCAATTATGTAAATAATTAATCACTTAAGGAAGTGATTAATCATTTATGGGAATGATCTAATTACTTATGGAAGTAATTAGTCATTTATGGAAAAGATTAATCAATTGGGGAATTGATTGATCATGATTGATTAATTAAGGAATAAGATTGAATCAATTTTGGAAAAGATTGATTTAATTGAATATTTTATTCATGACCTCTCTTCTATAAATAGAACACTAGACCTAATTGGTCATGACACTTGACACTCTTGAAAGACAAGACCTAGAATTCTCTCTAGCCTCCCTCTTAGAGAAAGACTCCCACAAGTCTTTGGCCTCCTAGACTTAGAGACATACCGGTGTAACCTCTGTGGTTATTGTGTCAATCAAGAAGGAATTTCCAGCGAAGAAAAACAAAGGCGGCTGCTGCGTTTTCGTTCGTTGGAGCGTCGTTGGCGAAGAACGGTCAAGTCTACAACGAAGGTTTGTAACGGTTCTTCCTCTTTTCGTTAGAAAAGTTTTTAAAATAAATTTAGATTTATTTTAGCATGTTTAAACCGATTTTACAGCAACTTTAAAGCATGTTTAAAGTTTTGTTTGAGTTATCGTAACGGTATTTTAATGTTAATTAATATACGGCGTAAGGTCCAATCGATGCGCTTCCGCTGCGTGGGGACTTTTATTCCCTTCAAAAATGTGCTGACTTGGTGAGTCTATTGATAATGACCCAGATCACGGTGTAACCCTTTGCCGTTCTAGGCAATCATGTAATGAAGTCCATGGATATATGCTCCCACTTCCATTCTGGGACACTCAGCGGCCGCAACAAGCCTGCTGGTTTTTGTCTCAGGGCTCTTACTTGCTGGCAAATGAAACACTTACTAACGAACTTAACTTTGTTATCTCTCTTTTTCATGTCATGCCACCAATAGTACTGTTTTAAGTCTTGGTACATCTTCGTACTTTCCTAGTTGAATTGAAAACAGTGAACTATGTGCCTCCGCTAATAATTATTGTTTAAGGACAACATTCCCAGGTACGCATAAACGACACTGGTAACACAAGCTGAGGTCCGAAGATAGGGAGAAATCGTTCACCTACCCCGCCTCTACTTGACTGCGTTTAATAACAAGGTCATGGTCACTTGGTTGGGCATCTATGATCCTCTGTCTCAAGCTCAACTTAACTGTCAACTGAGTTAGACGTGTCGTAACTTCGCCCACTGCAACCATAATCTCTACACATTCCAAGTCATCCAATATATGAGCCTGAGTAGTAATCAAAGCAGACGTATGAGCGATCTTCCTACTGAGGGCATATGCGACCACATTTGCCCTGCCTGGGTGGTACTGGATGTCACAATCGTAATCTTTCACTAACTCTAACCACCTCCATTGCCTCATATTCAACTCATTCTGGGTGAAGAGATATTTCAGACTTTTGTGGTCCGTGAAGATTTTGATTTTCTCTTCTTATAAATAGTAACTCCAAATCTTCAAGGCAAAGACCACGACTGCCAACTCCAAGTCATGGGTCAGGTAGTTCTTCTGTGACGCCCCGCATCATCAGGTACGTTATATTTCGTCGCTTGATTTATATTGGTTTGATTTTTTTATTATAATCCTGGTTAAGGATTTAATGTTGAATTTCAAACCATAGTCATGGAAATTATCTAAGGCCCAAGAGTCCCTTGGTGGAGAAAGAAATTAGGGCATGGTTGGATTCCTTATGGGAAATATTTTTGAGTAATACCCTAAATATTAGTAAGAGGGAGAACAAAAAAAAAAAAAGGAAAACCCTAGGACTTCCCTCTTCTTCTTTTGCGTTTTTTTCTTTCAGCCGTTCAACCCCCTCCCTTCGTTCTTTACCTTCACACCGCTGCTCACTGCCTTCCCCCTCGTGTTCGGCGTAGTAGCTCCCACCCAACCGTGCTTTGCCGTCCGTTTCCTTCCCCTCTCGTGTTCGTGCGCACCAAGAGCTCCCCGACGTGCTGCTACCTCTGTGCGACGTTGCCCAGCCACCTCGACGTGTCGCTACCGCCATGCGACGCTGCCTAGCCACCTCGATATGCCGCTACTGCCGTGCGAGGACCCTACAACATGGGTGCTCTGCGCGAGAACGACCAGTCGCGAGGGAGCTCGTATCCTGTGAGTTTTTCGGGTGAGCTTTGGTCCCTTCGCAACGACTTTCCCTGATTTAACTATTAACCTATTCTATTACTCAGTCCACAACTTGACCCATGCGATTTTGGTAAGGATCCGAAACTGTTTGGTGAGTTCTCAGTAAGTACCAGCTGATGTGCAATTTGCTAACCGCAAGTGTACGAGTCAAGTAATAATATAGTGATTTTGCAATCGAATGTCGTCCTCTGGATTGGTGTCTAGCCAAATTTTAATTATCGAAAATATTTTTGACCAATTTTATTTAGGGAATCAAATTGAATGAGAATATGAATTAATCAAATACAAAACTAAAGCTAAAAGTGACAATCTAATGGGAATAATTGGTCTTAGGGATTTGATTTCACCAATTGGAGTTATGGATTAATAAACGAATTAACACATGCCAATTCATAAATCTTGGCAACTAAAATCACACATATCTCTCCCGAGCATACATGATTCTCCCATATGCAATTGAACCCGATATCCCTATCTAAATCCAATAAACATACAAGGCAATAAGGCTAACCTTTAAAACAATTTCTAGAATTAACCTTAATCTCCCGATTTTTAGCTAAATTATAGTTATGCATATTGATTACTAATTTAAATCCTCTCTCCCGAGTTAGGTTCAAATATAAACATCAATCAATTTATGGCCAGTAAATCGAAAGCATTAAACATACAACATATGCATAAATGACATCAATAGCATAAATACCGTAAATCAATCCAGAACTTGCCAAACGGCTACATCAATCCCTAAGAATTAAACTTAGCTACACATAATCCTCGTTACAATATAAACTAAGTCTAAATAAGCTATAAAAAGTGTCTAAAGTAAGGGAAAAGAGAAATAGACTCGTTGTAGGCCGAGACCGAACGTCCCCGTCACGATCCCCACGAACAATGGGTTGATTTCCAACTAATCCCCTTTGCTTCAGCTCAATTCTGTCCTCTTTCTGCTCTAATGTCGGCTCCAAAAGTCCCCAATTCGAAGTCCCCAAAAACCTAGCCGAAAAGATGCTTAAATAGAAAAATTTCGTTGTAGCGTCGAGACGCTGTCGCGATCCGCAAATTTGGAAAATTTTCTATAGCGTCGCGACGCTATGAACTTTTTTTTTTTTTTTTTTTTAAGATTGGAAGCTCCATTTGACTCCAATTGCTGAATTAAGCTTCAAGCACATACTTCCTACAAATAAAACATAAAAATGCATAAATTTGGACAAATAATTGAAAAAGACTAGCTTAATTAATCAGAGAAAAATAGCTAGCTATGCTCGCTATCACCAACAAGCTATAAATGTTTTCGTGCTTGATCTCATGTTGTAAAAGGAGTTTTTAACCTTGCGAATCAATTGTTTTAGGTTCAGGACGATACCAAGAGATTTGAATAGAGTCAAGGGTGATTTTGGCCCGTTTTGGGTAAGGGACAACAAGTATTATGCCTTCTTTGAGCTTGCTTATGCATTGTAAAGTAGTATCTAAGCCTTGGGCACTCTTTGTCGTAGGTACTGTTCAAATCCTTGTGTACCCAATAAGATTCGAATCAACTTGTGGGTAAGAGAAACTTCATTAAGTGATATTCACTTCCCTGGTTATCTTTCGGATTGATTCTTGACCTCTAAAACTTTGCTATTGTTTTTAGGACCGTCCCTTAAATTGTTAAGAGTGCGTTAGGACTTAAGTAAGTGGATTCCTACCTGTTGAGTTTGTTTGCTTGTGTGCTAGAATGGTTACGAGATCTTACTCGTAATTGTGTTGCAACTTTATTTATTTTTATGTGATGCTTCAATAGGTTGTAAAATTTTGGGTTAAGCAAAATTATGTCGTTATGCTGTCGAATTTTTGGTAGCACCTCAAAGAGTATCGTGTCTAAGTTTAATGGTGATCTTAGATAGTCTCTTAAGAATTTGGGGGCGTTACATCTTCTCATAATCATGCAGCTAACGAGACACATAAGTAATAACCTTACCATAGTGCAATAACACACAATCCAAATCCTTCTTTGAAGCATCACTTTATATAACAAATTCTCCTGAACCATCGGGTACTGTGAGTACTGGTGCTTAAACTAGTCTTTGCTTAAGTTTTTGGAAGCCTTGCCTCACAAGATTCATTCCACACAAATGGAGTACCCTTCCGTGTCAACTGAATTAGAGGTGCGACTATACTGGAAAAGCCTTACACAAAACGATGATAATAGCCTGCCAACCCCAAGAAACTCTATATCTCGAAGACTGAAGTGGGTCGGGACCAATTGGTCACTACTTCTATTTTGGCTGGGTTTACTGTGACACCTTCCTTGAGCACCACGTGCCCTAAGAAGGAAACTCGTTGTAGCCAAAACTCACATTTAGAGAATTTAGCGTACAACTTTTTCGTTCTTAAGATGATTAAAACTCTCCTGAGATGATCCTCATGTTCATCCTCTATCTTGGAATAGATAAGGATATCATCAATGAAAACAATTATGAACGAATCGAGGAACTCTTTAAATACCGTGTTCATTAATTCCATGAAAACTGCAGGAGGATTAGTAAGTCCAAAGGACATCACCGTTAATTCGTAATGCCCATACCTGGTCCTGAAAGCTGTCTGAGGTATATCTTCCTCTCTAATCCTCAATTGATGATATCCTGACCGCTGGTCTATCTTATAAAATACTACTGCACTTTGAAGCTGATCAAAGAGGTCATCAATCCTGGGCAGAGGGTATATGTTCTTTATCGTCACTTTGTTCAGCTCCCGATAGTCAATGCACAGACACATGGACCCATCCTTCTTTTTCACAAATAAAACTGGAGCACCCCAAGGCGAAACGTTGGGGCGTATATAACCTTTATCTAACAACTCTTGGATTTGCAGCTTAAGCTCTTTCAATTCCACTGGAGCCATCCTATATGGAGCTTTAGAAATCAGATTAGTCCCTAGCTCAAGCTCAATGCAGAAGTCACCCCCCGTGCTGGCGATAGTTCTGTCACATTCTCCAGAAATACATCTGCAAATTCCCTCACTACCGGTATTGAGGTCATTGATACCTCAGTGTCCCTTGTGTCAACCACACTAGCCAGTAAGCCCCAAGCTCCTTTGCTTATCAATTTTCTCGCCTTTATTGCAAAGACTACTTTAGGAGCACCTTTGATCATCGATCCTTGAAACTTGAGGCTTGCCTCTGATGGAGGGTTGAAGACAACCTCCTTACGATAATAATCTGAGTCGGTCCTCGTCTAGGGTAACGCTGACCCCACTGTGTGTTCGAGCTCATTTGATCTTATCTTTGCTTATGACCCGAGGAAGGTTCTGAAGAGACAACTGACGGTCGTTGATCAATCAGCTCTGCCACCCTAACTGCTGTGGCATAGTCTTCTAGTTGATGGGTTGCCACACTGCCTTGTATCTCTTCCTTTAAGCCCGTGATAAATCAATCTACCTTATCAACCTCTACAGCTACCAGGTCAGAAGCCAATCGAGATAGTCTGGTAAACTCTGTCTCGTATTCCTCTACGGTTCGACTTACCTGTGTAAGAGCCACAAACTCTGCTTGCTTCTTGAAACGAGAGGCTGCAGGGTAATACTTTCTAAAGAACTCCTCCCAGATTTGAGCCTATGTAACAGGTCCGTTGTTGACGTCTATAGTCATTTCAATCGAGGACAACCACAACTCTGCCACTGTGGGGTCCCTTGAGGCTCCATCAAACGGACGAGGGTCCCACTTTTTAAAATCTCTTAAACACCTTGCCTCCCGCGATAGGGCTTCGTTGTTCTGAGGCGTTTGGGCCTGCTGTCCCGCAATCACGCCTGCAAGTGCCGCCTAAACTGCGGACTGAACTGCAAACTGAACTGCCCCGACAACTGT
Organism: Luffa acutangula; assembly: GCA_036850905.1. Lineage (NCBI taxonomy): Eukaryota > Viridiplantae > Streptophyta > Magnoliopsida > Cucurbitales > Cucurbitaceae > Luffa > Luffa acutangula. The sequence goes on along the minus strand of CM072087.1, from coordinate 23,501,898 downwards.
TGACTGAACTATTGCCTGGATATCCACTATGACAGTTTTTGTGGTGCGTCGTCAGCAGAATGGATGGATGTGAGATAAGATGCTAAATAATAACAAAGATAAATTCAGCTAACCCTAGTGCAAGTATACAATGTCGCATGTAGTAATAAAAAAACCTTAGAAGTATTCCAAGGGTATCGATCCCACGAGGACTAAACTGGAAATTCAGATTTAAAAAAGAAACTGCTCAACTTGATTGCTTAGAGATAGGTAACCTAAGAAATAAGTTTGATGATTGGTCTTTAAAGAAATAGATAAAACAAGAAAATAAACAATAGCAATAAGAAATAAACAAGGTATTCAACATGGATTCATCCCTAAGGTAATAACCTTAATCATGGATTATTTAATCTTAAGCCTATTGAATGCATTGGGTCAGATTTAACTTCTATTTGGCCTTGCTCCCAAGAACCGTCAGAAGGCTAAGCGAGTACTGTTATGCACATTTCTGTGACTCGACTCCGACATAGATAATTCACAAATGCAATCTATAACCCTATAGTCGATATAGGGAGCCTTAGGCAGCTTGCCCTATACCGCCGAACAATCTCTTTCAAGCCTTTTCTCCTATATCACCTTTATGAGAACCGATAACGTCTGTCCCTTTCGAGATCAAACTCAAATAGCATGCAAAGTCTAAGTGATCAAGTTAAACTCAGCAAGATCAGAATGATATTCAATAACAAATGACATGCATTGAACAAAACTTAAGCAAATAAAACACTTTCAAGCTATTGAACAATAAGGGAATTCACCATATTGAACCCCTCAACGGAATTTAGCTACTCATGGTGAGATAAAGTGAAAATGAATACATTTTCATTGAAATAAGAATGTAAAGAATACAGAAGAATGAAAAGTATCAAGAGCTGGGAATAAAGAAAGTAGCCAAATACTATGGGTTTTCTATTTATCGAATCCTTCTAGAGTTCGCTTAGACACTCCACTCTCTCGCTTTTACAAGTTGGAATGGGTGAAAATCCCTACAAACCCTAAGGTTTGATGTCTAACTCAGGTTAGAATTTAGTCATCTAAGAAGGACCTCGAGCATCCATACTCATAGGCGTCAACTAGGGTTTTGTCACCACCCTCTTCTTCCAAGTGAGTTCTGCTTCAATTTGACTTTGAGTCTCGAGCTTATATAATGTTGGAAATGGTTGAGGAGCTACGAAATAGGTGCTGATAGGTAGCCCAGTCGATTTCGGGGTCAAAACAGCCGGTTAGGTGCGAAGAAGACTCGTCAACAACGATCTGCGGACGACTCAGAACTGTCTCAGTTTTTCCAGAAATGCGGTCGTATTTCATTTTGCCTTTCCAGAAATGTGGTGGCATTTCTGGGCAGATTTCAGCTTTTCCTCTGTTTTCTTGCACAACAATAAACTTAGTCAAATTCTCTTAATTTTAAGTCTTTTTAAGCACAAATGAGCATAATTTGACAAAAGTGAATCTCAACACCCTAACTTATCAACTTTAACATATTTTGAGCTCAGGAACAATAAAATTGATCTAAACATGCAATATTTGACAAAGAAATGAGCTAAATATAAGGGTAAAATAGGTATATTTTTTACCCTTATCACAACCCCAAACTTAACTCATTGCTTGTCCTCAAGCAATAACCAATCAAAATGTTAGAGATCAACTTTTTAATTGCAATTCATAATGTAAGAGCTCAATATTTAATTGCAAACCAAAATGTTAAGGTTCGTGTGTAGTAATCAATCATGGTACTAGTATCAATTTTAAATTTCAAATCAAATGTCATGGAATCAAGTAAACATGTTTTTCAAGACCGTTTTCTAAAACGTTTGCCTTTCTGGAGAGGGTTCTACTCTAGTGTCAGTCACAACGTCTGAGTTTCCTAGGCATGAAGATTTCTATTGTTCTTTTTCAAAGCAAAACTCTCCCTCATCCATCCTAACCAATGCGTTTAAACTACCTAACTTTTACACATAGAGCCTGGTGTCGTCCTTTTAGTTAAGAATGAGCATACATGAGTTACTAGATCTTTTCTATCTCCCCCAAACTTATTTGACTGCTGGTTGTTGCCTTGTGCAAAGTAATTCTAAATATGCAAGAAAAACTCACAAACACACGTGCAAGTGCACACGATCAGCAACAAGTGATAAGTATTTTTATATCGTTCTCCACAGGGATTGATGCACGAAAATCACTATTCTTAAGCCTATTTCCAATAAAATTCAAAGTAACCAAGAACCAAATATTTTTTTTCTTAACTAAGTGCAAGAGATTAAAATGGTAAACAAGCTTAAAATGACAAGAACTAAAGTAGAATTTAATAAAAACAACAAATTAGCACAAAGAAGGCAAGGTTCAGATTAGGGGCTGTCTACTCTCACAAGCTGTTTGCTGCAGCAGAACTCTAAATTTACAACTCACCCAGTATTTTCTACGGGAATTTTCCAATTCTCCTATAGGTAAGGTGATTAAACTCCCATTTAACCCCTTCTTTTTAGCTCAACTGATTTAGTGCCTTAGGTGGTTATTTATCCCTAAATACCCACTCATTTTCATGATCATTAAAGACTAAGGTAAAGCAAAGTAGTCGGTTATCTATTGTTTTCCCAAACACTAAATAACAATGCTAGAAAATGGTTGGCCAAACGAAATTCTAGCTTTAAGCATGAAGAACACTTTACTTTAAGTTGCAATATATAAAATTCCACTAAAACAAACAACAAGTTCAAGCTTAAGCACCCTAATCCTCACCTAAGAGGATTTAGCTCATGTTCAAGGTGAAAATAATGAAAATACAGCAGCAAACTACCATATCAATCATGATTACAACCTTAAATACCAACTAAACACTAGAAGAAATAAAAATAAAAGAAGGGAAGAGAAGAGAAGAAGCTTCCAAGGGAGATTCCAGCTTTCCCAAGCTGGAAATCCTCCAAACAGCAGCCTCTTTGTCGTTTCCCCTTCACCGTTAGCAGCAACTTCTAGGTCCAACTTCTCCAGCTCAATCCTTCATTCTTTGGGCAAAAGAAACATTTATACCCTCTCTTTTCATTGATTTCAGGGCTGATTAGACACATAACTCCACATGGACCTTCCCTAATTGGCTGAGATGGGACAACTCAGCTCACATGGCTGCCAGCTCAATTAATGAAGGCTTCCACGGGTTTAGCACGTGCAAAATTTTATTACCCAGACTTTCTGCCTTCTGCTTGTGAAATCAGTTGCTGCAGCAAAACCTGAGTGCCCCTATACCAGAAAAATCAGCTTAAACATAAGAAATCTGCACCAAATTTAGTTCAAGCCTTGCCTACTGATATGTAAAAAATGTTCATCAAAGAATACTCATTTTCAAGCACAAACCAAAGCTCAAACACATCAAAGAATAGAGTTTTTAAGCCTAAAAGAGAACCAATAGCTCTTATTTCTAAGAGCTATCACAGGTGCTCTTTTTATTCAACTTATTTTTTCTCCCAAGAGCATCCTTGTTGTCATCTTTACCTTCGTTCTAGCTTATTGACACTTTGTGGTGAAGATATCTAGCTACGAGCAAAGTTTACAAGCTTGGAATTATACTCACTTCCCTAAGTAAACCTTTCATGCAATGGAAAACCATGGGTGTCATGAATGCCCTTGGTTACTCAGTAAACTCTAGGAAGGAGGAGTAACTCTCGGTTTTTCATTTTTCATTTTCTTTATATATGTTGAGCACGTATCATTTTCCAGCAGTAAAAATTTACATCCTTGTTCCACTTATTTTTACATATGGTGCTCTTTTTATTCAACTTATTTTTTCTCCCAAGATCATCCTTGTTGTCATCTTTACCTTCGTTATAGCTTATTGACACTTTGTGGTGAAGATATCTAGCTACGAGCAAAGTTCACAAGCTTGGAATGATACTCACTTCCCTAAGTAAACCTTTCATGCAGTGGCAAACCATGGGTGTCATGAATGCTCTTGGTTAGTCAGTAAACTCTAGGAAGGAGGAGTAACTCTCGGTTTTTCATTTTTCATTTTCTTTATATATGTTGAGCACGTATCTTTTTCCAGCAGTAAAAATTTACAAAGAGCATAAATATTCACAAAGTGAAGCATAAAGCACCCCCCAAACTTAAAGTTAGACAATGTCCTCATTGGCTTAGTTTTTTAGGCATGGGCTTAACATGAGGCATTTTGTTTTCAAAACATCAAGGCTAAACTCTCCTAGAGTGTTAGAAAGGTTAAACACGTGGAAGTTTAGACTTATGAAAATTCTGTAAAGAAAAAAACTAATGGAAAGCCTATGACTAAAAAACAATTCAGTTGTGATGGTGACACTTTTGAGATAGAACAAAGCTCTAGTTTTCATCATCAAGGGCTTAAAAGAAAACTCCTTTGAAAATATGCTTTTATTCCAAAACATTTTATCAAGCAATTTTTCTTAAAGTTGATTTTTTTTCTTCAAAAAGTTCTTAGGTAAGCTAAAAAACAGCAAGCAGATTTTTTCAAGAAAAGATAAAAACCCAGGTTTACCAACAAGCTATCTAAACTACCCTATGATCAAAACTATTAACAAACTAAACAATTCAAAGTAATCAAAACAGCAACTAAACAACTAAAAACATAATATAAACATGCTAAAATTAAAAACAAGCACAAAAACAATATTATGTAGAAAAACAACAAATAAAGGGGTCAGAAAACTCCAACAGTCCTCGTCCGAGGAACTCTCTTTCTCTTCATCATCTTTGATTGGTTATTTGTCAGTATGTTCTGGAATATAGTCGTAGATGATAGTCAATCCAAGTATAAATTGACAAAAATCAAGCAGTACCTTGTAAGTCTAGGGTCGAATCCACAGAGAAGGGATATTCACTAAGTTTTTAACAATATTTACTGATTTAAACTAAATAACGTATGATATTATTTAAAAAGAATGAACAAGAGAGTTGGTATATTTTAAAAGTAAATAATTGCATCAAACAAAAACATGCGACGAGAGTAAAAAGAAAATCTGCAAGGAGAATAAAATTAAGGTTGTTGTGGTCGCAACCTCATGCGTCTACAAGAACCTTGTATCACATACTTTGAGTAATTGATCCATTAATGCCTAAGTGAGAAAAATCCATAAGTTTTCCTTCCGGTACTCCTTATGCGTTTGGCACAAACTATCAATTGGTTATTTGGTTAGTTCATGCTTTAGGTGTAGTTCTCTAAAACTTACAAGGGATTGCGTTAGTCACAACACAATCTTAGTCACAACACAATCTGTCTTCAGGTTTTCCCTGATTTGATCTAGCTGGTGGTAGGCAATAGCTAGGGCTTCTGATGACGGTGAGGGCCCTGTAAAAGGAGTGTGTTGGGATGGAGAAGCCATGCTCGACCCTGAAGGTGGAGTGACATGAGATGTGGAGGCTTTATCTTTCCTTTGGATGCTGTTCTGTTGGAGCTTCCCGATCAAGGACAGGTCAATAGTCGGCTTGAATAAATGACGCTCCTCGTCCTTGCCTGGAACAATCTTTACCCTCTGACAAAACTGGGTGATGAGTGATCCAAAGAAAAGTTTACCTTTCGTTTTCTTCCACAGGCTAGAATTTAATCCCTGATTATGCTCCAAATGTTGATCTCCAACCCCTTCATAATGCAATAGAGTAGCATAACTCTACCGACTGAGATCGTGCTATCATGGGTGGTGGGTGGTTGGCATCAAACGGTTCTTCAGAAAGTGAAGCCAAACTGCCGATTCTGGCTCTAAGTCGCTTGGCACTAAAGTCTTCACCTTCGTTTGGGTCTCTTTCCATTGAACTCCCTTGTTGGCCACAAGTTTTAATGCTTCTTTCATCTGCTTGGCCGTGGGGTTCCTGATAACTTCGTTCCCTCTTTGATTCAGGGGTGCCTTGATCCTGTACACCCTGTTGATGTCCACTGAAGAGAAGCTAACCATTTTGCCTCTCACCACCGCCATACTAATGCTTTCCTCCCTCAGGTCGACGTAAAATTTACGAACTTAAGGCACTACAACCTCCTAAGGGTGAGCATAGAACTCCTGCCACTTGTACTGGGAGATAACTCTACTTACGAACACTGGCAGTGCTCCAGCTCTGTTAGAGAATCCCTTCTCATTGAGAAAATCTCTCTTTCTCATGATCTCCATCCGTTTCGGAAAATTAACATCTTTGAATACCTCGGGGAATGGATTTTTAGGAGATGCAGCCTTCGGTGATTTGCCCTTTGGCTTGGCGGGTGAGTCGGTAGGAGGAACTGCAGGAGAGGCGTCGATGGACCTAGTCCTCGGACATGGTAGATGTAGCCTTCTTGTTTTTGGTCCTCCTTTTTTCTTTAATCTCTCTTTTTCTCTTCCTTCTCAATGTTGCAGAGATGGGAACTTGGTCATCATCCAACTCCTTAATCTTTGAAGCGGATTCTGTTTAGGAGTCACTAGAGGTCTCGACCTTCTTGCTTTCTTTCTCTTCTTCATCCCTCTTCTCTCCTGACGAGGTGCTGTCAACTGTTGGTGGGTCATCTTTGAATAGAGGTTCAAAAACCTCATCAGCAGGCTGAGCTCCAGTGGCCTCGGCTTGGCCTTCTTCAGAATGCGGCCCTGATGCGGTCGCATTCTGGCCTTCAAGTACTTCCTCTTTTTCTTTTTCTAAATTATCTTCACTTGGCCCCAGTTGGGCCTCCTCTTTTCTTCCTTGCAACACTTCAGCTTCACTTTAAGCACTGTGAAGTGGCTTAAAAGCTGCAAGGAAGTCTTCAGCTTCCTTCCTTCTTTTCTCGTATTCTTTCAATTATTCCCTTCTTCGTTTCTCTTCCTCAAGGAGTTGCAAATCAACAGCTACCCTCATGAGGTCTTCATCTAACTTTCTTTCCTCTTCAGCTAACTTGGCCCTCTCGGCCTCTTGTCTTTCCTCTTCCCCTTTCTTTTCTTCTTCAAGATCTCTTTTTCTTGCAAAGTCATCCTCCTCCATCATTTGTTGATTTTCCATCTCTCTCTTAGCCTCAATCTCCTTAAAAGCTTCTTGTTCAGCCTTGTAACCTTCAACAATAACAAGAGCCTTTGCCACAGCTTGGCGAATTATTCCTTCGAACACGTCTAGTGGCATTCTTGCGGTTTTGAGAGGCTCAATAACAAGTGGTGTTTCCGGTACAACTTTTTTGGGACTCTTTTTTCTTGCACTGTAGGTAATGAATGGTTTGTTCCTGCAAGACGAAGAGGGGTTAGTTGAAGGTTCAGAATGCTTACCCGTTGAAGTTCCCTCTTACCGAGAGCTTCCTGCTGCCTTGGCGTTTTCTGAATTGTCGAGTGGCAGGTTTTTGGTTTTGACGGACGAAAGTGGCGCGCATGGACCTTCTCGGTGAAGACGAACTAAGATTCTCCCTCGACGTTGCCGACATTGTAAAAGAAGAGGGAGTTCGAGTGTTGGGCTCTTGGTTCACGATCGTCGATGAAAAACTCGTGGGTCTCGTTCTTCGTGTGCTGTGCATGGGTGCTTCAGGTTGTTCTTCTTACCGTCGCACGTTAACTTCAGCTTCGTGGGCGGTTGGATTACTCTGGGATCGAGTAATCTTGCGTGACGATGAAGATTTTTGCGTGTTCTTCATGGTTTTTTGATATGGGTTTTCAGTTTCAAGATGAGAGAATATGGAGAGTTGAGGTTCTAACTTGAATGCAAAAGAGTTTGAGTAGTTGGTGAAGAGGGAAAGAATATAAGTCATCTATTTATTGTTTTCCAATAAGGTCACATGCTGGTCAAAAATTTCGTGATTGCCCTCTTATTTTGACAAATGCAGTCGCATTTCCAAATACACTGGGGAGAAATGCGGTCGCATTTCACCAAATTTTTCTGCCTTCTCTCTTTTTTTCTGACTTTTCATTTTTCTTAGTTTTTTCTTCTTTGTTGAAACACTCATAAACATGTTAGAAAGTTCACATGCTTAATCATGATTTATTTATTATTTCTTTATTTTTTCTTTTAAGAGAAATTAAGTCAAAACGTTTTGATCAATTCAACTTCCAGGTAAGTCCCCAGGTAGAGATGTTCCCAATTGTCAGCTTAAATACCTCAGCCTAGGCAGGACTTGCCTTAGACAAAGTTCCCTCTTGATCAAAAATCTTTTATCCTAAACTTACAAATTCACATTTTCCTATATATATTTTCTTTCTATTTTTTTTTTCTTTTAAATAGATGGGATACAAAATGGACTTTTCAAACCTCCCAGGTAAATCCTTAGAAAAGGTGTTCCCTTCGGTCAACTTATGTACCTTTTCCTAGACGTTATTTTGCTAGACAATGTTTTTACTATTGCTCATATATTTTGAAGTCCCTGTCTGTATTATTATTTTACTTGTATGTATAGATCCAGATAGTATACAAAAATTTAATTCTCAAAGTATAGAAGTCATACCAGGTCAATCACGGAGACATGGGCTTCCTCTTCCTCAAAGCCCTTCCCCCAATATGGTTTAATCCTTTGTCCATTTACCTTGAAGTGCATGCCCTAATTATCTTTTAAGACCACAATTCCATAATCGATGATTTTCACGATCTTAAAGGTTCCTGACCACCTTGAGTTTAGTTTTCCTGGAAATAATTTTAGTCTGAAATTAAAGAGTAATACTTTCTGACAACTCCTTTGGGTGAATTCTTCTATCATGCCATCGCTTGACTTTCTCCTTGTAGAGTTTTGCATTTTCATAGGAGAAATGTCAGAGTCCTTCCAACTCGTTAAGTTGCAACTTCCTCTTGATCCCTGCTTCCTCCATGTTGAAGATAAATTTTTTCAATGCCCAATAAGCCTTGTGTTCTAATTTGAGTGGCAAATGGCAGGCTTTTCCAAATATGAGGCGATACGGAGACATTCCTAAAGGCGCTTTATATGCAGTTCTATGGGCCCACAATGCTTCATAATGTCGTAATGACCAATCCTTGCGGGAAGGGTCCACTGTCTTTCCAAGATAGCCTTGATTTCCCTGTTAGAGAGCTCTGCTTGTCCATTAGTTTGGAGATGGTAAGCAGTGGCTACTTTATGCCTAATGTTGTACTTGGAAAATAAGTTGGCTATAATTTTGTTCAGGAAATGAGATCCTTCGTCACTTATGATGCAGCGAGGGGTTCCATATCTTTTGAAGATATTCCTTAGAAAAAATTTCTTCACCACCTTTGCATCATTTGTTGCAGTAGCTATTGCCTCAATCCATTCCGATATGTAATCAACTGCGAGAAAGAAGTAGATGTTTCCAAAGGATGGCAGGAACGATCCCATAAAGTTTATCCCCCATACGTCGAAGATTTCCACTTCGAGTACGAAGTGTAGAGGCATTTCCCTTTTAGCTATCTTTGACGTCTTATACAAATACGATTCATCCCAGTAGTAGTCTTTGACGTCTTTTAAGAACTTCTTGAGTTGTTGAGCGGTTGCCTCTAGTAGTTTTAGTCCACTGACTAGATAGTTTACATAATTTGCAAACCATGGAACTTCAATAGTCCTAACCGCCAGAATTTGTTCATCCGCAAATGACTCCAGAATATCCAACCCTTTTTCTATTTGTGCTTCCTCTCCAAGCCTTGATAGGTGGTCTGCTACCTGATTTTCTATCCATTTTATTTCTTGGATCTCTATGTCAAACTCCTGCAAAAGAAAAATCCATCGAATTAATCGGGGTTTGGCATCTTTTTTTGAAAGCAGATGTTTGAGGGCTGAATGATTTGTGTGAACTATGACTTTAATTCCCAAAAGGTAGGATCTAAATTTGTCGAAGCTAAATACTACTGCAAGTAGTTCCTTCTCCGTGACTGTATAGTTCAACTGAGCCTCATTGATCGTTTTTCTTACGAAATAAATAGGTTGCACTATTTCTCCTATTTTCTGACATAGGACTGCACCAACTGCAAAGTCGCTAACGTCACACATCAACTCGAATGGTTTGGTCCTGTCTGGTTCAATTATGATCGGTGATGTGTTGAGTGCCTTTTTTAAAGTCACGAAAGGTTGTTTGCAATCTTAACTGAAGTCGAACTATCTATCTACCTCCAGTAACCTGCACAAAGGTTTGGAAATTTTAGAAAAGTCTTTAATGATTATTTTATAGAAACCTGCATGGCCTAGAAAGCTTCTGATATCCTGCACTGTTTTTTGGCAAGGCAACTTGGATATGATCTCGATCTTCGCCTTGTCTACCTCAATTCAATTTCTGGAGATGCGGTGTCCAAGGACTATGCCTTCTCGTACCATAAAATGGCACTTTTCCCAGTTCAATACCAAGTTGGTTTCTTCAAATCTTTCTAGCACTTGGTCTAAATTCCGTAAGCATGATGCAAATGATTCACCGAAGACAGAGAAGTCATCCATAAATACTTTCATGGTTCGTTCTACCATGTCGGAGAATATAGCCATCATACACCTTTGGAAGGTGGCAGGTGCATTGCATAAATCGAATGGCATTCTCCGGAAGGGAAACGTCCCGTATGGACTTGTGAACGTAGTCTGATAAGTCCAATTTATTATACAGATAAAATCTACCAATTTTCTTATCTTAGTTGAATTCCTTGCAAAAAATGCTTTAAAATAAGTATAACATGTCTATAAGTCCTTACCGGAGCTTTGGAAGCAATTCAGGGCTTAAACGAGCGAAACCGGAGCGTAAAATGACAATTCTACCCCTGGAGCCTCATCAGCGTCGAGACGCTCATCATACAGAGTCGAGACGCTTGTTCAACAGCGTCGCGACGCTACGGCAATCCGAGAAATATTTTCCAAAATTGAAGGGACATCGTCGAGACACTTGCTGCCGGAATAGTGGATCATGTTTGTGATAGTGGATCATGATTCTCGGTTTGTTGCCGGAATACGCCGGGCTTAAACTTGTTTTGACTTATTAGTGAAATTAATGATTTAATTGAATTGAACTTACCATGACTATCCCGGTTGCATGACTTTTGAGGTATTGTTATTTCTTCTTTCTTTAATTCTCTTACTTTCCTTTTACAACATTTTCCATAATTAGTTTTCTTTCCTTGTTTACTTTCTTTTCCAAATATAAAACCCCCCATTAGTCCAGTCATCACAATAAATCTAAGATAAACAAGTTATAATCGTGCTCCCTGTGTTCGACCCCGACCACTACTGCTACAAGTTAACTTTAGAGGTTGTGGATTATAAATTTATTTGATAAGAGACCTCGACAATCTCTTCCGTCAAATTGGCGCCATTGTCGGGGAGCCAAGCTTAATTTGTTTATAATAGGTTTATTGTGATATCTTCTTTTAATTTTTTTTATTTTTAATTTAGTCGATTTTTTATGGCATATCCTTTGAGGAGGGAAAGAGAAGCCCAATTAGTGAAGGAGGTAGGATTGCTCGATAATAAACTATCAATACTAACTTCTTTATGCGAGCAATTAGCACATCGATATCAAATCAAACAACCGCATCAGCACTATCGACCTTCCAATTCAGGTAAATCTCTTGAGAATCAAATTTATGAGCTTGCTAAAAATATTCTTCAGTTTCAGGAAAGTACTCGAGCTGAGTTGAAAGACATGACTGATAATATTAATAAGATAGAAGCATATGTGACAAAACTGGAGAAGCATGTAGAGCAACAAGCACAACTGACCCAAGAGACAATCCTTACAACAGAAGTTCCCTTCGTCCCAAAGGTTGATGATGAAGAAATTGAGTGTCCATTGCCATCTCACGATCAACCATGTGAGGTTAAAGAAGAGTCTAAACAAGATTGCAAGGAAATTCAGGTGATAGAGTTTCAGGCTGACGAGTCTGAATTTGTTCTTCCCCTTGATCCCCCTTCATCTGATTTATCTTCTAAGTTGTCTGAAAAAAATTTATTCTTTGAGTCTTTTTCTTTTAAATTTTCCTCTTTTTCATATATTCAAAAATCAAAAAAATACAATGCATCTTCTGGGTCCCATGAAAAATGGGCAAGTCTGCTTCTGTTTGCAGGTTTCGTGGATTCGAGAAAGAAGGGCCCAAAGAAATACGAGAATTTTTATGTACCCTAACAGGAAGATGAGAATCTCGTCGAGCATAACAACGTTTATAAAATTTCGCTTATGGGAGGCAACCCAATTAGTTCTATCCCTTTCTTTTCAATTTAGTAGTTTGTTCATTTAATGTTTTCTTAATTATCTTTCTTTATTGTTTTATAGGATCCCTACACCAAAATCTCTTCAATTTTTGCCAATTGTGGAAGTTTCCATCCTTGCCAACCAATGCTTAAACAGGGGAGGTTTTCTGTTCCCTTTTACCTTTTTGTCCTTTAGGTTGCATGCTTAGTTTACATTGAGGACAACGTAATGTTTAGGTTGGGGGTGGGAACATATGCATGTTTTCTTTATGCCTTATTGGACCTATTATTTTAAGCAATATAAAAATAATAAATAAATAAATAAATAAAATAAGAACCCGAATAGGTGAAGTTCTGTTAAGGTTTGAGGTATTTAAGATGACGGTTTACGGAACACCTCCTACCTGGAAACTGACCTGAATCGGTGAAAGTTTTGTCTAAGGTTGGGGGTATTTAAGCTGACGGTTTATGGAACACCTCCTACCTGGGAACTGATCCGAATTAGAGTTCGAACAATTTTTTAAATGAAATGAATTATTGAATTTATTAGGTTGCTTGAAGTATAGTTATGAAAATCAATGAGACATTCTTTTGAACTATACTATTTTTTTTAAGCATTTTGAAACATTTACCAAAAATTGACCAATTTTAAAATTTTTTCTAGATTTTTCTTGCACATATTGATCATTTAGCTTTTCCTTAGGTAGTTTTGAAAACTTAGGATGATCTTTTGGGTTCCATATGTTTGTTGTCACCTCGATAGGCTGGATCTACCTAGATGGTAATTTCAAAAATGATTGCTTGTAATGCCTTGCTTAGGAAAGATAAAAGAAAATATGCCTGGTGTGCTTAATAGTAAAATCATTCATATATAGAAAAAAAAAATGAAAGAAATAAAAAAAAGACGTCTTATGAGCTCTCTACAATGTTTAAAAATGTTAAGGTAAAAAGAGCTACCCCTGTTGTGATCAGTTAGGCCAACCAAAGGGTAAAACCCGGGTTAAGGGTCCCTGCAATAGGTGTGTGAAAGCTAGTGCCATCTTATAAATGCAAAATATAATTTGTTTCTATTTTCAGGCACCTAGTAATGTATTACCCGTTTGACTATTTGAATTACTTAATTGTTGGGTCTTTGGCCAGTGTAGGGGGAAAACGAGTTGAGGTACTCATATGGTTATCCCGGGTTAGTAAAGCAACTTAGGAAAGATCCCCACACACACACGCAAGAGAAATTCATGAAAAATTTTGAGTTGTTTAATTATTGCTTAAATGTGTTAGCATGCTTCGAATAAATTGAATGATTCTTTTGAATGTTAAGGTTGTAGCTTTATGAAGTGCAACTAAATAAATCTCAATTATTCTTGATTTTATACTATGCTTGCTCGAGGACTAGCAAGGTTTAGGTTGGGGGTATTTGATAAGTCCAATTTATTATACACTTAGAATCTCCCAATTTGCTTATCTTAGTTGAATTCCTTGCGAAAAATGCTTTAAAATGAGTATAATTTGTCTATAGGCCCTCACCGGAGCTTTGGAAGCAATTCGAGGCTTAAACGAGCGAAACCGAAGCGTAAAATGACAATTCTGCCCCTGGAGCCTCATCAGCTCGAGACGCTCGTCATACAGAGTCGAGACGCTTGCTCAACAGCGTCGCGATGCTAGGGTAATCCGAGAAATATTTTCCCAAATTGAAGGGATAGCGTCGAGACGCTTGCTGCACATCTTCTTGACGCTAGGCAGTCTTCCAAAATTGAAATTTTCCAAATTTGGCTGAAATTTTCCATGTTTAAAGACCCAATTCAACACCAATTTACCACGAATTGAAGGCCAAGAATTCCTATAAATAGAGGCCTTTGGTCTAGGTTTAGAATCATCCCTCAATACACAATTCACTACAATATTGTAGTCCATCTCTCTCCCCCTTTCCACCATTCTTCTTTGTTTTTCTTGCTTCCCTTTATGTATCAAGCTTGTTCTTGCTCCATAAGAGGCTAGATTCTTCATTCATGTAACCGGGGTGTCAAGAGTAAGTTCATATTCTATTAATGAAATTTCTTGTTTGAATTATCAAAACATGTTTATGTGATTTTAGTTCTTTTTCTATAAATTTAGTTTGTGGTAGGAAAGATTGACAACCTTGACCGTGCCCTCTCTAAATTTACTTGCTAATTCTTAGTAGCATATAGGTTAACCTTATGTCCATACGCATGCATCCCTAGAAATAAATGATTTAATCAATTGTAATTGTGGTTTGTTGCCCGTTGCATGTGAATTAATTCGGCTAGATCCCAATGCGGTTTAGATTAGTTAATTGGATAATTAATTAGTTTAAATTAGAATCAAACTTAGCGTTTGCATGTTTGTGATAGTGGATCATGATGCTCGGTTTGTTGCCGGAATACGCCGGGCTTAAACTTGTTTTGACTTATTAGTGAAATTGATGATTTAATTGAATTGAACTTACCATGACTATCCCGGTTGCATGACTTTCGAGGTATTGTTATTTCTTCTTTCTTTAATTCTCTTACTTTCCTTTTAAAACATTTTCCATAATTAGTTTTCTTTCCTTGTTTACTTTCTTTTCAAAATATAAAAACCCCCCATTAGTCCGGTCATCACAATAAATCTAAGATAAATAAGTTATAATCGTGCTCCCTATGTTCGACCCCGACCACTACTGCTATAAGTTAGCTTTAGAGGTTGTGGATTATAATTTATTTGATAAGAGACCTTGACAATCTCTTCCGTCATAGTCTTCTCTTGGTCTTCTGGGGCTATTTTTATCTTATTGTAATCAGAGTAACCGTCTAAGAAGCAATAATAGTCTTTCCCTGCAAGCCTGTCCAGCATCTGATCTATGAATGGCAACGGGAAGTGGTTTGCCATGGTTAGTTTATTAAGGCGGCGATAATCTATGCAGACTCGCCATTCTGTAACCATCCTTGTTGGGTCAATTCATTTTTCTCGTCCTTTATTACGGTCAACCCACCTTTATGTTAAGCTAGGGTTGTCTCCCTTCCCCATCTTAGGACACTGATGGAACTTACCTACAGGCACGAGATCGTGCACTCTATTAGTTACTGGTACAACTTATCTATCTGGCACGGGATCGTGCATTCCATCAGGATAGTGTCGAGCTACGCACACGATTGTGCGAAAGATGGCATTCAGGCATGCTTCATGCCCAGACTGCTCCACCACACTTTGACTTCGTTATTCAAGGGTGTTGTGTAGGGATAGGTGTAGTTCTGCTAGAGGTTGCCAGCTAGTCCCTAGTTTACCAGCTAGTCACAGGTTGGGGGCAGGAAACCACCCTAGGGAGATCATTACCTAACTCTAATAAGGCCCTAGGGTTAGAAACCCGAATTGATGTTTCCAATTAGGTCCCTATGACGTACAGACTCGGAATCTAGGTTTCATGTTGCCTGATTTTATGATTATCAGATTTAGCTCTTAAGTGGGCTACTTATTGAGTATATTCTTATATACTCACCCATGCTACTCGATTTTCCTTTTCAGGTGGTACTTGAGGATGACTGGAGCATGAAGAGAGCTGTGACTTCGTTGGCTATGGGATCGCAACTGCAGTTTATGTTTTTGTCCCTTTGATTATTTCCTAGTCTTTGATGTCGTAGGACCGATTTCTTGTTTTAGACTCGAAAGTTTGAAACTATTAGATTTTCAACTTTATGTTTCTGAGATTTCATTTTATGATTTATGAACTGAAGTTACGTTTTGGGCCCTTTTATTAAATGCAAGTTATTGATTTCTTCTGCTTGTTTTTTTTGTAAAAAAAAAATTAAAATTTTCCTCGATTCAGTAGCGACCTTCAGCATGTTTTAACTTTATTCTAGTCGGGTCGTTACACATATATTTATATATAAAAATATTTATCTACATAAAGTTAGTTAGTTAGTTATTAAAAGAGGTCTTGTGTGTCATTTTGGAGAATGTAGCTATCCCAAATCTTACCCAAGCGGACCCGTTTCAACACTAGACGGGATATTCTAACCTCTAACAACGCGTTAAAATGATCCTTGGGCAGTGGGCATTCCAGTTGAAGTGTTTTGAACTCAATCGAACACTTAGACGGTGCTGCAGAATAGAAAATCCAACATCACATTAAAATATCAGCACCTAAACCATTGGGCATTCTATTATGAGCTCTAAACAAGAATGGGTAAGAGCTACTCGAGTCTAGACAATTGATAGGTGATAACTTAGCACACTTTTTAAACCACGAACAACAAGCAAAAACTCATTTAAACAATGCTTAAAGAACCCATAAGGGTCGGGCAAAGCTACATAGGCGACGAGACTAAATGGCATTGATGAACTACATGATTTAGACTAAAACAAGTCATTAATAAGCATATTCTAGTACTTATAAGGAATGGGCAACACCTAAGAGCCTAGATAAGTAATGGGTAACGATTAAATCATGCATCTAAAGCTTAAACACCTAACGCCCAATAAACCTCAACACTATTAAACTAGAGTCATAAACAAATCTTACCCAAACGAACCTGTTTCAACACTAGACGGGATATTCTAACCTCTAACAATGCGTTAGAACGATCCTTGGGCAGTAGGCATTCGAGTTGAAGTGTTTCGAACTCAATCAAACACTTAGACGGCACTGCAGAATAGAAAATCCAACACCACATTAAAATTTCAGCACCTAAACCATTGGGCATTCTACTATGAGCTCTAAACAAGAATGGGTAAGAGCTAAACTTACCAGAAATGCTAATTGACGCCGAAACACTCACGAACTGAGCAATGATGGCGCTGGACAGCAGCTAATCAGACTTAAATCCTGAAATACGAAGTCCATAATGATTTGGCATTTGCTTAAACTTCACTAAAGGCCTAAAGAAAGCATGGGTAAGAGATTAGACTTACCAACAACGCCAAACGACCTCAAAAACACTCGAAATAGCAGCTGGACAGAGGCAAAAACATGAGGAACGGTACTTCACGACTACAAATGAGGGAGTATGAGACTTACCCACGAGTTTTTCTTTCTGAAAACACAAGGAAAAGGAAGCTTGAACCACGAAACCCACGAACAGAGAGGGAACGCGACGGTGGCCGGACGACGTGGCCTCCACACGAAGAACCGAGAGGGAGGGAGATTGCGGCGAGAGAAAAAGGGATCCGCGAATACGAAAACGTGCGGAGATAAGGAGACCCACGTGACGACACCGATGGCGCGACGAGCTTAAGCGGCAGCGGCGAACTCGAACGGCAACGCTGAACTGAGTAGGTGGCAGCGCGAGGCTGGGATGCTGCGAGGCTTTCACGATAGTGAGAGAAAGAGATGGGAGAATAAGGGAAAAGAGGGAGCTTAGGGTTTGCCGTTTTCATTTTTTTTCTTATTTTCTTTCATTTTTCTGATTTTCTTAATAACCAACAACCCAAATATATCTTCCAAGAATGGGATTTCTTTTAACCAACACCCTTCAATCAGCGTGAAAATAAATTTTCATGCTTAAGCTTCTCAACCAACACAAACCAAATCGAATGAGCTTTTCAGGATAAAACTAATTAATATAACGATTAATTTCAAGATAATCTCCCAAACACCTTGGCATAAAAATTAAATCCTAAGTTCAAGCTAAAATAGAAATTTATATTTCTTTCGACTCAAAACACGACATTTAAATACACCCAAAGACACGAGGCGTCACACTTTTCATAAAAAAACTATTCCCAAGGAAGGAACTATATCACTTTTTGGGGCAAATCAATAATGTGATCAAACCAGCTCTTATTCATCACTTGATAAAATTATGTTTTCATATTTTTTAGATTTTATAATCTTTTTTCAAATGTTGGATGACAGACGAATTTTGTTTTCAAAAATACGCTTTAGTCATTAAATCCTTTTTTGAAATGATTTTCTCCTCTTTTAACATACTCTTTCTAATTATTTATTTGACATAAAATTGTAATCAAAATATCAAACTTCATCTATTTTTGCACATGCTATAAAAGGAAAAGTATCATATATCGATTTAAAAAGGAAAAGTTCATATAAGTCAAAACAAATAACATTGATATAATTAATCAACATCATTTAAAACGAATGGAAGTAGTTGTTTTTTTCTAATTTCAAATAATGAAATTTTACAACTCTAATGTCGAGATGTTATTAAAGTTGTAAGTGGATGAACATTGTATCGATAAGTTTTTTTTTTTGCTTTAAAAAAAAAAAGAAAAGAGGGAAGTGGCTTTTCAGCCGGTCAAAAAAGAGGGAAAAAGGGGGGGGGGAACTTTCATGTTTCCCCCCCCCCAAATTCGGTCAACTGACCACTTTTAAAAAAATTTTGAAGATTTTCCCCCCTTCGTGCTCTCTCTCCCTCTCGGCCCTCTCTCCCTCTCTACAACCTGTTGCCGCCACATGCCATCGAGCTCCGCCGCGCGCCATTGTTTCGCCGCCGCCGATAAGCAGCTCTCTCTCTCACCCGTTTTAGTGTGTCTCTCTCGGCTCACACTCTCTCTTATGTATCAGACCTTGTGCCGCCGTTCGTAGTCCCACGCTACTATCAGGCCGTCGCCGCCTCCTCCGCAGCAGATCGCTGCAAGCCACCGCCGGTAACGCCTCCCCCTTAGATCTTTCTCTCTCTCGACTTTCTCTCTCTACTGTTTTAGTAATGGCCGCACTTTTTCCATTCAGATTCAAGCAGCCACTGCCGCCCTTGGGCTCGTTTGCCTTTTTTCAGATTTGTTTGACGCCTTTTCAGATCTGTTCATCGCCGCCACTTGAAGCTTCAACTTTGCTTCTATAGAATTATTTGGGGTATGGAATTAAGTAAGATTCAGTTTTAGTATCCTTGATTTGGATGTACTGTGTTGGGGCCTAACTTTATTATGAAATTGTTAGGAATTGTGGAATTGCTTGAAAGATCTGTGGGCCAAGCTGTTGTATTTTATATTGAGTGATTAAGGTAAGTAACTTGCTGCATTGGAATGAAATGTTTATGCATTGAAATGTCAGTTTATTTCTAGCATGATTTGGTATCAAGTATTTGAGTCAAGATCGAGATGATATGAATGCGTTTGTCTTCAAGAATTTTGTTGTTGTGTACTTGTGCTATGTGATAGGTGAGAGTGCATGACTGTTATATATTATAAGTTGACTGGCATTGTTGGTGGACAACGGGAATTTTGTGGTTTCTCTGTTTAGGAGTGTCGGTTGTCGCCTTCGTTTCTTGTTCTTGAGATTTACTGAGTTGGGATGGTGCGTATTGGTTAGCCTGTCAGTATTCTCCGTAAAAGAAAATAATTTGGTTAACTTGGTTGCAATTAAAATTAGCAAGTGTTAAGGGGTCCTAAAGGGAAATGAATAGGCTAGTTGCCTTGGTAAACGGTCCAGTCAATTAAACACCTAGAACTAAGATGTATTAGACTGACATGAGGGGCTTAATGGGCGGGACTTGCCTTCGCAGACTAGGTGTTATTTACTAACTATGGAAGTTAATTTCTGACTTAAACCCATGAACGCCCCACCAGTGAGTTGGCAAACTTATATATAGGTGAGTTAATTGATCACGAGGCCCGAACTACAGCTAAATGTTGAACCTTGGTTGTTGCCTGTCCAGCAGCGTTGTTACTTACTGAGTATTTTTCTTAAATACTCATTCTTTTCCCTCACGTGTAACTGCTGGTAAATGCAAGGGTGTATAGGACGCGTGGCGGAGAGCTGCTGAACGAGCCATGAATTTCCTTAGGATAGATTTCCGCAATTTATGTTTTCGAATTTCTTCTTTCGAACTTATGTGATGTTTTAAGATTTATTCCGCTTAAAGACTTTTGCTTGAACGGTAAAAATTTCTTCTTGTTCTTTTTTAACTGGGATCCCAGGCTGAAAAGTTTCATGTATTTTCTAAGCATGCTTTTACTCTAAATGTTGTTCATTCGTCTTTCTTTATAAGTGAAATGAAATGCTTGTGGTAATGGCCCTAGGATCTAGACATGAAATGTTTGGTCGTTATAGTTGGTATCAGAGCTCTAGGTTATATGTTCTGTAGACTGGTTTACATTGTAAACCTTAAGTATGTCCATGGCTTGTCAGCAAGCATCCGGTCACGCCAGGTACACGTTTGGTTATTATGTAGCCTGAAATGTTATATGTATTCGAAAAGTTTCATGTTGTGGAAAAGTATGAATGATGTTTGGTATCGATGAATTGTTGAAAGGAATCGAGCTTGTTTAGTAAGATGATAAAAAATTTTGTGTGATAGATCATGCCTCCCCGAGAACGAGGTCGTGGAAGAGGTCGAGGAAGAGGTCGTGGTAGGGGTCGTACAACCCCTGAACAAGTTGTGCCACCTATGGGGCATGGAGAAAATATACCAGAAAATCCACAAGTGGAACAACCGGATGAACAGTTTGTGCCTGCAACAGGACCTGTCACAGTGGATATCCAGGCAATAGTTCAGACCGCAGTTCAGGCGACAGTTGCGGGCGTGATTGCGGGACGACAGGCCCAAGCGCCTCAGAACAACGAAGCCCTATCGCGAGAGGCAAGGTGCTTAAGAGATTTTAGGAAGTGGGACCCCAGTCCGTTCGATGGAGCCTCAAGGGACCCCATGATGGCAGAGTTGTGGCTGTCCTCCATCGAGATTGTCTTTCGCCACATGAACTGCCTGGAGGACCAGAAAGTTTACTGTGTCGTGTTCCTGTTACGAGATAACGCCTTGATTTTGTGACAGTCGATCGAAAGGACTATAGACGTCAGCAACGGACCTGTCACGTGGACTCAGTTCAGGGAGGAGTTCTATAGGAAGTATTACCCTGCAGCCTCTCGATTAAAGAAGCAAGTAGAGTTTGTGGCTCTTACGCAGGGAAACCGAACCATGGAGGAATACGAGACAGAGTTCGCCAGACTGTCACAGTTTTCTCCTACCTTGGTGGCTGTAGAGGCTGATAAGGTAGAATGTTTCATCACAGGCTTAAAGGAAGAGATTTAGGGCAGTGTGGCAGCCCATCAACCACAAGACTATGTGTTGCAATTCTGAAGTGGTTAAAAATATGAGATAAATTAACTCCAGATTATTGTGCAAGTATACACAATCTAGCAGCATGTGATAAGTATTTATAGTATCCACAGGGTCTTGAAATGTCTACCTCTATTGATTTAATTTGCCTTTTTAGTGATTTCAAATGGTTGGTTAAATTGATTGGGTTTTTTAAAATGCTGAAACAAAAGATATGCGGAAGCAGTGAGTGATTACGACTAGAGAAAACAGAATGGAAATAGACACAGATTAAGACTTCTGTAATTTTTATAAAAATGCTCCAACAATTCTTTTTATATGTCAATCTCCTGCAGTATTATCAGCGGGATCCTCCCGGAACTCCGAATTTTTTGGAATATGTTTCAAAACCAATGAAGATCTACCGATCAAGCACTAGGCAACTGGCTATCCCTAACTCAGTCACTGGTGTTCACCAATACACAATGTTCTAGCGTGAATTATCGCCACACAACTCCTAAATCATCCCTGAAACTAGGAGAAGCTATACATACCGGCTAGCTAGGCGGGCACATAATGAAAATAAAGATCAACAATAATTCAAGATGATCACGATCAAATAAAATTTCCAGATTTATAAATATAACAATCACATAATTCTTAACCTATGCCTACAAAGCAATTAGTTCATGATTGGAAACATAAAATACGTTACAATCTCAATAAGCACATCCATAATACGAAATACACAAGAAATACTAATCCTTTTAGCAATTGGGGAGATGAAACGGTTGCTCCAAACCACCAAGAACATAGAAGGACTTTGTCTCCTCGAGTGGAATCGCAAATGGTCTTCTTAGATTTCCATTCCGCCGTCAATTCGGCCTCCAGCTGATTGATTCGGTCTCCAAATCGTCAATGTCTTTTACTTTGACGGCTCCTCCTTTTATAAGATGAGAATTAGGTTAAATTGGACACATGGCAGGCTCTCCTCGCTCCTTTATCCCGAAAATAACTCAACAGAAGTCGGTTTGTCAACTTGGTTAACGAGCTGTGACGTGGCAGTTTTGCTCTCAGTTTTGCTGCAGCACAAAATTTGCCCCCTCCAGTCGCTCAGCAATATTTTCTGCACAAAATAACTTTCAAAGCATCCATTCTTCCAAATGGGTTAAAACATATAAGCACAAAAGATACCTAAATAACTACCTTTTGGAGAGTTATCACACCCCCAAACTTGAACTATTGCGCGTCCCGAGCAATACTAACTCACATTCCCTTTAAAATTCAAAACATTAGTCATAGCACAACTCAATCAAAACAGATATTCCAACACTACCTTCAACCTTTACCTGAGCATCCTACAAAACGGAGCACTGTTGCAGCAAAATAATTCTTTCAACATTGAACAAATAGTCACCACCTTTAACTCAATCCTAAGAACTTATCACAACCTAGCTCTATTATCAGACATATTTGAACACATATTTTTGGGGATTTATTCTTTTTAAGTTCTTTAGACTTAAAGCAGCCCTACAGTCACAAGCTCTTAAACATGAGATGACCCACTTTATGGTGCAGTATACCCTTGCCTCAAACTCATCACCAACTAGGCTAAATACTCTATATAAAGCTAAAAAATCCTTAGTTATTCTATCTCTTGCCCCTTATAATGGCGACATTTTATGATGAAGCTCACCTAAGTTCTGGGAGATAGAAAACTGTTGGATTATCATTCATCCTTCAAAACTTTTGCTCCATGAATTTTCTCAGCAAAATTTTCAACAATCAACTTTTTCAGCAAATAATTTTTCTCATTTTTCCAATATTTCCTAGGTCATCTTTTGACGCAAAGATAAATTGTAGGTGTCACAAATGTCCTTGGTTACTCAACAACCTAGAAAAGTTTATTATGAAGGAGAGGAATACTCAAGCAAAAAAAGCGAAGTAGCTAAAAGTCCCCCAAACTTAAATTATTCATTGTCCTCAATGAATTAGCAACATGATAAGTATACCCCCAAACTTAAGTTTTTCTATCTGAATTTTAAACTAAGCGTGGGACTAAGATTAAGCTTAAGGTGGATCAAATAAGACAATGCTACCTCAGAACTTTTGCTACAGTCATGACCAGGCTAGAAGGAATGCTCAAGCAAAAGGTTTCTGGAAATCAGAACATCTTAGTCTAATTAAGCTAACTAGTCCAAGCCTCAAAAATTCAGAAGAAAAATAAGTTAGATACTCAGATGTGTCAAACAAAACAATATTTGATTTTATTAAAGACCAAGATCATAGATTTACGTAATCATGTCAGAGATAGATTTTAAAGTAGCAGATAAAAACAAAGAAACAGAACATAACATAAGCAAAAAGAACACAACACATGCAAGGCGAGCACATAAAATCATTCATCAAAATATTTGCTCACAGGAACTAAAACTTCCCTTTAACTTTTCTTAATGTTCAGGCTCTGGGTTTTCTTCTTTCTCTCGAATGATGGGTGGGGTTGGAATGCATAGGTTCACAAGATCGTCAATGAAAATTAGGAAGGCTTGATATGACTTAGAAAAATTCACTTGCATAGCCCTCCTTAGTGTGGTGTCCCTTCAACGATCATAGCTCTAGTAGGTTTGAAGTTGTCTTTCAGTGAATACTAGCCTACTGAACATCCTCTCAAGTTGTTGTAGCACTTTATGGACACTGCACAACAAACCACCTTGGCACACCTCACCTTTTTGAAGCCTAGCCAGATTGGTAGTGTCAATAATCCCCTTATCAAGCAAGTTTATATCATTGGAACTCTTTTGGGACTCTGAACCTTCAAGTGCACTCGATCACGGGGGACAATGGAATCGTACTTTGAGGTAAGTAATCTCTACATGACAAAGCCGAGCCAAGTAGTAGCCTCACTCTTTAAGTATGTTGGTTGAAATGTTCTTGCCCTCATCCTAGACAACCTCCACTAGGCATTCAGTTGCTCGTTTGAGGAACCAACTAATATTTTATTGAAAACAACGTGAGGGAAGTCTTGCAAATTAAATAGAGAATTAATCACTCCAGGGCTCCAGTCGACAGCAACTCTTCAAACAATAACCAAGAATCCTTCACTTTCATCAATGTTGGCGTAGAACTCCCATTCTAGTTGATCAACAGTGGGCTCCAGCTTTGCGCACAACCGTTCCCAAACGTTATTAGTGATGTTTGCTCAAAGAAATTGTGGGAGCTCTTTGCCACCATCAAAGCCACGCTCCATTAGAACATTTCGCTTCAGGATTTCTTGATATTTTTGTCATGCCTCTTCATGGATAAATCTCTCGTACCAGAATCTTTCATCAAGTTCAACTTTTTCACTTAGTTCCATCTCAGTCTCAACAGTCTCAACATTTTTTCCTTGCTCGTGTTTTTTTCCTTACAATAATAATACACACAGAAAAAATCATATAAGTAGTAATGAAAGATAAAAGTGAAAAACGTACCTGATGGGAGATCGTATAAATAGGGCACTAACTCAAAGATCTTCAACAAATAATTAGCCCCTAATTATCTCTTAATTAATTTAAGTTACCGTTTTAACTTTATAAATTCATAGAAATTTTTTATTATCTGTCAAACGGTAAGATCTTCCATTTACTGTGCTCCCTCTGTGTGTAACAATCATAACGACAACTGCCCTCTGCTCAACACATGACATCTTTGGTAGTTAACTGGATGCCCACTTAATTATTCTACTAACAACAATAAAGTTATAATCTCATCTCACAAAAAATCTTCACCGAATAAAATCTCTAATCTTCTCAACAAAATTGGGAAATCAAATCTTTTTTTTTTAAATAAAACCCACAAGATATATTATTTTAAATCTGGAAAAATCTTTTGAAAAGTTCTTCAAAATAAAATCTAAACTAACCAACAAAATAAAAATAAATAAATAATAAAATAAAAATCTAACCGAATAAAAATCAAATCAAATCAAAATAATATCGAAAAATAAAATAAATCAAGATTAACATAAAAAAAAAAACGAAATCAAATAATGGGAGCTGCTGATTAGAATGCTGAAATTTTGCTCCCTCAAAACCTGCGCTCCCCAAATTTGCCAGCAACTTCAAAAAAAAAAAAAATATTTCAGAATTAAATCAGAAAGATATATTATTAAAAATCTAATCTAAACAGAAATTAAAAATTCAAACTGAAATTAAATCTAAACAGAAATCAAATTTACTTTAAACTCACAGCCATCATCAACACATTGTCTAACCATAGATGCATCATTTCATAAATAAAACTTTACCTCACGGAAAAATTCTTTCATTTGTTCTTTTGATAAACCAGGAGGCAAATTTCCAAAATCAAGGTAATTGGAAAAGTCATCATACCAAGGTGTTTTCACTGCCTTAATATGAGCTACAGTAAATAACCACTCATCAATGAAGGATTTCCTAATCTCGGATTGCTGGAGCAATGTCAATGAATTATAAGGTTCAATAGGCTTGAATTTCTTATCTATTGGCTCTAAGGATTCAAAATTCCTCTCAAAACAAGAAATCTCACCTACAAATTTATGCTCATGCTCCAACCCACCTATTTCCAAATCCTCAATTTGGATTTCTCCAAATTTTTGGGTATGGTACTCCACCAATTCCTTCTCAATGTGGTCCTCAGCAATCTCATCCAACACCTGAATGAACGAGCAATCCTCAAAATTATTAGGATATTTCATTGCATCAAACATATGAAACTTCACCTTTTGGTCATGCACCCTCGTTGTAAACTCCCCTTGTTGGACATCCATCAATGATCTACCAGTTGCTAAAAATGGACTACCATCTTGGTTCTTAGACTTCTGCCTTTGTGGAAAAGGTAAGGGTGGGTCATAGGGTGGGGACGGTACATAAGGTGGGGGTTCTACATCTGGAACAGAACTAATTGCTCCAGCATCTTTGCTGCGGCCTCCATCATATTGACCAGACCCCAATTCTTTTTCGACAACATTACTACCACTACTCTTTTCTACTTCCTGGGGTTTACTAGGCTCTTTTCTATCTTCTAGTGACTTACCACTCCTTAAAGTCACTGCCTGCACCTGCTTCTTACCTTCCCTGATAGGGTGTTCAATATCTGAAGGAATGTTCCTTTGAGGTCGTGCCTTCAACTCATTAGCTAGCTGGCCCACTTGAAACTCTAGGACTCTCAATAAAGCTTGCTGACTTTGGATTAAGACATCATTACGAGCCATATAATCCTTCGTCATTGACTCTAGAGAATTACCCGAATTTTGCTGGGGCAAAGCTTGCTTATTTTGCTGGGGCAATGCTTGGGATTTAGCAAATCCGAACCGGTTCACCACCTTTTGCTGTGCTTGGGGGACTTGCGAATTGCTCCCTTGCCCTCCCCACGCAAAGTTTGGGTGGTTGCGCCAACCTGGATTATACAAATTAGAATATGGGTTATTCCTCTGATTACCTACAAAAAATAAAGAAGCTGTATTGTTAGGACAAAACTTATAATTATGCTCTTCACAACAATAGACACAAGATTTGGCTGCCACTTGGTTTACAACTGCAGCAGGCTCCACCACTGGCGGCTGTTGAACATTGCTTACCACAGTTATGTTTTTAAGACGTTAGCTAATTCTGCAATACCGGCCCTGATGGTAGACACACCATCAACTTCTATCACACTCGTAACTTTCTTACTAGAGCCTCTAACATTTGACCATTGACAACTGTAGGTTGATATTCTCTCTTAAATTTCATAAGCTTCATTAAAAGATTTTGCCAAAAGAGCCCCTCCCGCAGAAGCATCAACCATACACTGGGTTGCGATGTTTAACCCATTGTAAAATATTTCCATTTGAATACAATATGGCAAACAGTGGTGGGGACACTTTCGCAAAAGCTCCTTAAACCTTTGCCAAGCCTCACTAAAAGTTTCTTCCTCATTTTGCCTAAATCCCACTATCTCACTCCTTAACTTGGTACTCCTAGTTGGTGGAAAATACTTACTAAGAAATTTCTCTACTAGCTCATTCCACGTACTTATCGATGTTGGAGCAAAAGAATTCAACCATGTCTTTACTCCATCTCTAAGGGAATAAGGAAATAGGGTTAATCTAAGGGCATCTCTCGACACTCCCTCGATAACAAATGAATCACTAACTCCTAGAAAAGACTTAAGATGAAGATGAGGGTCATCGGATGGTAAACCATGGAATTGGTCAACCATCTCTAACATGTGAAACATGACCGGTTTCATTTCAAAATTTGATGCCTCAATTATTGGACGCATTATCACTGGATTTAACTCGTCAAAAATTGAAAAAACACTCTCGAATGACTCTGTCCCTATCATTTGCTACAAGGATAGGATTCTTAGCCTGATTATTTTGCTGTCCATTTTGCTCCAGCGGCGAATTTTGCTGCATTGCATAGTTCCTCTTCGAGATTCACTTGAACTTTTTTTTTTTGAAAATCTAATCCGAAGGGGATCGCTCACACACCAAAGTCACACCTACAAAACAAAAAGAAACAATCAAAAAGTTCACGCACCAAATGACCAAAAATACACAAAAAAAAATCAATCAAATAAAACAATTTCAAGTCCCTGGCAACGGCGCCAAAAACTTGTTGCAATTCTGAAGTGGTTAAAAATATGAGATAAATTAACTCCAGATTACTGTGCAAGTATACACAATCTAGCAGAAAGTGATAAGTATTTATCGTATCCACAGGGTCTTGAATTGCCTACCTATATTGATTTAATTTGCCTTTTTAGTGATTTCAAATGGTTGGTTAAATTGATTGGGTTTTTAAAATGCTGAAACAAAAGATATGCAGAATCAGTAAGTGATTATGACTAGAGAAAACAGAATTGAAACAGACACAGATTAAGACTTCTATAATTGTTATAAAAATGCTCCAGCAATTCTTTTGATTCGTCAATCTCCTGCAGTATTATCAGCGGGATCCTCCTGGAACTTCAGATTTTTTGGAATATGTTTCAAAACCAATGAAGCTCTACCGATCAAGGATTAGGCAACTGGCTATCCCTAACTCAGTCACTGGCGTTCACCAATACACAATGATCTAGTGTGAATTATCGCCACACAACTCCTAAATCATCCCTGAAACTAGGAGAAGCTATACATATCGGCTAGCTAGGCGGGCACATAATGAAAATAAATATCAACAATAATTCAAGATGATCATGATCAAATAGAATTTCCAGATTTATAAATATAACAATTACATAATTCTTAACCTATGCCTACAAAGCAATTAGTTCATGATTGGAAACATAAAATATGTTACAATCTCAATAAACACATCCATAATACGAAATACACAAGAAATACTAATCCTTTTAGCAATTGGGGAGATGAAACGACTGCTCCAAACCACCAAGAACATAGAAGGACTTTGTCTCCTCGAGTGGAATCGCAAATGGTCTTCTTAGATTTCCATTTTGCCGTCAATTCGGCCTCCAGCCGATTGATTCGGTCTCCAAATCGTCAATGTCTTTAACTTTGACGGCTCCTCCTTTTATAAGATGAGAATTAGGATAAATTGGACACATGGCAGGCTCTCCTCGCTCCTTTATCCCGAAAATAACTCAACAGAAGTCTGTTTGTCAACTTGGCTAACGAGCTGTGACGTGGCAGTTTTGCTCCCAGTTTTGCTGCAGCACAAAATTTGCTCCCTCCAGTCGCTCAACAATATTTTCTGCACAAAATAACTTTCAAAGCCTCCATTCTTCCAAATGGGTTAAAACATATAATATTCATCTAAAAGCAACCCTATTAAGCACAAAAGACACACAAATCCCTATAGAAATGAGGCCTAAATAACTACCTTTTGGAGAGTTATCACTATGCCACAACAGTCAGGGTGGCAGAGCTGATTGATCGACGATCGTCAGTTGTCGCTTCAGAACCTTCCTCAGGTCATTAGCGAAGGTACGATCAGATGAGCTCGAACACACAACGGGGTCACCGTTACCCTAGACGAGGTCCACCTCAGGGCCGTCAACTGAAAGCACAGAATCAACCAGGGCCTAATGAGGATAGGTCATTATGCCAGTCGTGTGGGAAGTACCACTGGGGTCGTTGTCTGGCAGGGACCCGTGTTTGTTTCAAGTGTGGTCGGGAAGGGCATATTGCTAAGAATTGTAATCAGAAGAAAACTAATTATGCTAATCAACCATCCAGTTCAAATCAGGCATCTGGGGTAAGACCAGAACAACATCAGGGCAAGATATTTGCCACCACCCGACATGAGGCGGAGAACCTTAATGCAGTAGTGACAGGTACCATCCCTATTCTTGGCCATTATGCTTTTGTGTATTTTGATTCGGGTTCAACGCATTCTTCTATTTTTGCATCATTTGTAAGTCAAGCCAACCTAGAACTAGAGCCGCTGGGCTATGTTTTGTCAGTCTCAACCCCTGCGAGGGTAACGTTACTAGCTAGCGAAGTAGTGAAAGCCTACCAAATGTTAGTGTCTGATCAATCGATGGATGTGACATTGATCGCCCTTGATATGAGTGATTTTGATGTTATCTTGGGAATGGAATGGTTGGCTTCTAATTATGCCAACATAGATTGTTATCGTAAGGAGGTTATCTTTAACCCTCCGTCAGAGGCAAGCTTCAAGTTTAAAGGATCGATGATCAAAGGTGCTCCTAAAGTGGTCTCTGCAATGAAGGCGAGAAAATTGATTAGCAAAGGAGCTTGGGGCTTGCTGGCTAGCGTGGTTGACACAAGGAAAATCGAGGCATCGATGACCTCAATACCGGTTGTGAGGGAATTCACAGATGTATTTCCTGAGGATCTGACAGGACTACCGCCAGCACGAGAGGTTGACTTCTGCATTGAGCTTGAGCCAGGGACTAACCCGATTTCTACAGCTCCAAAGAGGATGGCTCTAGTGGAATTGAAAGAGCTTAAGGTGCAGATTCAGGAGCTGTTAGACAAAGACTATATACGCCCCACCGTTTCACCATGGGGTGCTCAAGTTTTATTTGTGAAAAAGAAGGATAGGACCATGTGTTTGTGCATTGACTATCGGGAGCTGGACAAAGTGATAATAAAGAACAGATACCCTTTGCCCAGGATTGATGACCTCTTTGATCAGCTTCAAGGTGCAGCAATATTTTCTAAGATAGATCTACGACCAGGGTATCATTAGTCAAGGATTAGAGAGGAAGATGTACATAGGACAGCTTTCAGGACCAGGTATGGGCATTACGAATTTACAGTGATGTTCTTTGGGCTTACTAATGCTCCTGTAGTTTTCATGGACTTGATGAACAGGGTATTTAAGGAGTTCCTTGATTCATTCGTGATTGTTTTTATCGACGACATTCTTATCTACTCCAAGACAGAAAAGGAACATGAGGATCATCTCGGAAGAGTTTTTACCACCTTAAGAACAAACAAGTTGTACGCCAAATTCTCTAAATTTGAGTTTTGGCTACAACGAGTTTCCTTTTTAGGGCACGCGGTGTCGAAGGAAGGTGTCACAGTAGAAGCAGTGACCAATTGGTCCCGACCCACTTCAGTCAGCGAGATACGGAGTTTCTTGGGATTAACAGGCTATTACCGTCGTTTTGTGCACGGCTTTTCCAGTATTGCCGCACCCCTAACTCAGTTGACTCGAAAGGGTACTCCATTTGTGTGGAACGAAGCTTGTGAGACAAGCTTCCAAGAGCTTAAGCAAAGGCTTGTTTCAGCACCAGTACTTACAGTACCTGATGGTTAAGGAGAATTTATTATTTACAGTGATGCTTCAAAGAAGGGACTGGGTTGTGTGTTAATGCAGCATGGTATGGTCATTGCTTATATGTCTCGTCAACTGAAATATTATGAGAAGAACTACCCGACTCATGACTTGGAATTAGCAACAGTGGTCTTTGCCTTGAAGATTTGGAGGCACTATTTGTACGGAGAGAAAATCCAAATCTTCACGGACCACAAAAGTCTGAAATATCTCTTCACCCAGAAAGAGTTGAATATGAGGCAGCGGGGGTGGTTAGAGTTAGTGAAAGATTATGATTGTGACATCCAGTACCACCCAGGCAAGGCAAATGTGGTCGCAGATGCCCTTGGTAGGAAGTTTGTTCATACGTTTGCTTTGGTTACTACTCAGGCTCATATATTAGATGACTTGGAACGTGCAGAGATTATGGTTGCAATGGATGAAGTTACGACACGTCTAGCTCAGTTGACAGTTAGTCGAGCTTGAGACAGAGGATCATAGATGCCCAACCAAGTGACCCAGACCTAGTTGTTAAACGCAATCAAGTAGAGGCGGGTCAGGTGAATGAGTTCTCCCTATCTTCGAACCTCGGCTTGTGTTACCAGGGTCGCTTATGCGTACCTGGGAATGCCGATCTCAAGCATGAGTTATTAGTAGAGGCACACAGTTCACCATTTTCAATTCATCCGGGAAGTACAAAGATGTACCAAGACTTAAAGCAGTACTACTGGTGGCAGGGCATGAAAAGAGAGATAGCAGAGTTTGTTAGTAAGTTTTTCATTTGTCGGCAAGTAAAAGCCCCGAGACAGAAGTCAGCAGGCTTGTTGCAGTCGTTGAGTGTCCCAAAATGGAAGTGGGAGCACATATCCATGGACTTCATTACAGGATTGCCCAGAACGACCAAGGGTTACACCATGATTTGGGTCATTATCGACAGACTCACTAAGTCAGTGAATTTTTTCCCTAGGAAGCCTACTTACAATATTGAAAAGTGGGCACAATTATATATGACAGAGATAGTCAAGCTTCATGGGGTGCCCTTGTCAATCGTTTCAGATAGAGACCCTCGGTTCACGTCTAACTTCTGGAGGAGTCTGCAAGGAGCCTTGGGTACTCAGCTGCATCTCAGTACAGCCTTCCACCCTCAAACGGATGGTGAAACGGAGCGATTGAACAAAACGCTAGAGGATATGTTGCGAGCATGCGTTTTGGATTTCTCAGGTAGTTCGGATGCACACCCGCACTTAATTGAATTTGCTTATAACAATAGTTATCAAGCAACCATCGGTATGTCACCGTTTGAGGGCCTTTATGGGAAAAGATGTAGGTCCCTTGTTTATTGGGATGAGGTCAGAGAACGTCAGTTGTTGGGGCCTGAATTGATCAAAGCCTCTAGTGAGGCTATTCGCTCAATCAGATCGAGAATGTTAACGACCCAAAGCCGACAGAAGAACTATGCAAATACAAGAAGAAGAGATTTAGAGTTTGACGTGGGCGATCATGTTTTCTTGAACGTAGTTCCAATGAAAGGAGTTTTGAGGTTTGGAAGAAAGGGCAAGCTCAGTCCACGTTTCATCGGTCCATTTGAGATCTTAGAACGGATTGGTCTGGTAGCTTACCATCTAGCATTGTTGCCTTCTCTTTCAGCGATTCACAACGTTTTCCATGTCTCCATTCTGCGAAAGTATTTGCCAAATCCGACCCACCGAGTGGACTTCGAACCGTTGCAACTGAGCGAGAACTTGACTTATGAGGAGATACCTATGCTAATTCTTGATAGAGAGGTGAAGGTCCTTCGTAATCGCGAGATAGCTCTCGTCAAGGTCCTATGGCGAAACCATTTGTCTGAAGAGGCAACATGAGAGAGAGAAGACGAAATGATGACCATGTATCCAGAGTTGTTCCAGTACTAGCAACTTTCGAGGACGAAAGTTCTTTTAAGGTTAGTATGATGTAACGATAAGTTTTTTTTTGTTGTAAAAAAAAAAGGAGGGAAGTGGCTTTTCAGCCGGTCAAAAAGGATGGAAAAGGGGTGGGGGGGGGGAAACTTCCCCCCCCAAATTCGGTCAACTTACCACTTTAAAAAAAAAATAAATTCAAGATTTTCCCCCCCTTCGTGTTCTCTCTCCCTCTCAGCCCTATCTCCCCCTCACGCTCTCTCTCCCTCTCGACCCTCTCTCCCTCTCAGCTCTCTCTCCCTCTCTGCAACCCGCCGCCGCCACACACCATCGAGCTCCACCGCGTGCCGTTGTTTCGCCGCCGCCGATAAACAACTCTCTCTCTCACTCGTTTTAGTGTGTCTCTCTCAGCTCACAGTCTCTCTTTTGTATCAGACCTTGCGCCACCGTCCGTAGTCCCACGCCGCTGCCGTGTCGTCGTCGCCTCCTCTGTAGCAGACCGCCGCAAGCCGCTGTCGGTAACGCCTCCCCCTCAGATCTTTCTCTCTCCCGGCTTTCTCTCTCTACTGTGTTAGTAATGGCCACACTTTTTCTGTTCAGATTCGAGCAACAACTGCCGCACTCTGGCTCGTTCGCCTTTTTCAGATATGTTCGACGCCGCCACTTGAAGTTTCAGCTTTGCTTCTAAAGAATTATTTGGGGTAAGGAATTAAGTAAGATTCAGTTCTAGTATCCTTGAGTTGGACGTACTGTGTTGGGGCCTAACTTTATTATGAAATTGTTAGGAATTGTGGAATTGCTTGAAAGATCTGTGGGCTAAGCTGTTGTATTTTATATTGAGTGATTAAGGTAAGTAACTTGCTGCACTGGAATGAAATGTTTATGCATTGAAATGTCAGTTTACTTCTAGCATGATTTGGTACCAAGTATTTGAGTTGAGATCGAGATGATATGAATTCGTTTGTCTTCAAGAATTTGGTTGTTGTGTACTTGTGCTATGTGATAGGTGAGAGTGCTTGACTGTTATATATTATAAGTTGACTGGCATTGTTTGTGGACAACGGGAAGTTTGTGGTTTCTCTGTTTAGGAGTGTTGGTTGTCGCCTCCATTTCTTATTCTTGAGATTGACTGAGTTGGGATGGTGCGTATCAGTTATATATAGGTCAGTTAATTGATCACGAGGCCCGAACTACAGAGAAATGAAATGAAATGAATGAGAATGAGATGACATAACCCTTTGGCCCTTAGCTCGAATAATATGTTGAACCTTGGTTGTTGCCTGTCTAGCAGCGTTGTTACTTACTGAGTATTTTTCTTAAATACTCATTCTTTTCCCTAACATGTAACTGCAGGTAAATGCAAAGGTGTATAGGAAGCGTGACAGAGTGCTGCTGAACGAGCCATGAATTTCCTTAGGATAGATTTCCGCAATTTATATTTTTGAATTTTTTCTTTCGAACTTATGTGATGTTTTAAGATTTATTCCGCTTTAAGACTTTTGCTTGAACCACTAAAATTTCTTCTTGTTCTGTTTTAACTTGGATCCCAGGCTGAAAAGTTTCATGTATTTTCTAAGCATGATTTTACTCTAAATGTTCTTCCTTCGTCTTTCTTTATTAATGAAATGAAATGTTTGTGGTAATGGCCCAAGGATCTAGGCATGAAATGTTGGGTCGTTACAAAAATGTTGTGCGAATTTTTGAAAATTTAACACTTAAAACTTGTCTCCGTTTTTCAATTGAATCAAATTCCATTCATTCATTATACTCGATCCACCGTAGGTTAAGTCTTTTTTCTTTCCATAATTTCAGCATGCATGCAACGTAAATCAATACACCATACAAAAGGAAATAAAATTAAAATGATATAGAGTAAAACAAAATATATAAAAATAATCAATGATTAATTAAGTAATAATGCATATAGATACAAGGAATTTGTGAGTTTTAACTCCATCGAGGGGTTTAGTACATAGGCACGTTATTATTATGGATTGGATTGGGAGGAGACCATCTAATTGGACCTTTAGGTTTGCAGTTTATAAAGGTCGAGTCAGACTTTTGTGGACTCGTATCCGATGGTTTCGAAACTTAAAAATTGTTGTAATCATTAGAACTTGATGCCTTATCATCTTCAGTTAAATGTTGATATGGTGGTTTATTGAATGTTGCTACACTGGCAGGCGTTGCGATATTCATGACTTTTGGATTGGGAACTAATGCGAGTATGGTTCTAGAAGTTGCCACAAGTGTGGAAGGAAAATACATGGTAAGGAGGAGGCATGAGATGAAAAGGAAAGAACCACGTTGCAAAGACATTAACAAATAAAAAATTAATTGTAAAAACTGAAGGTGTACATATTACACATGTGGAAGCAATTGAAGATCGAAAGCACTTAAGACATTCAATTTTACTCCTAAAGCATGCATGTTCTAGAAAAGACAGAATAGAGAGTTTAGAAAACACCAACCTTTGTAGCTCACTTATGTTGAACTCCTTGTGGTGTTTGCCTCTCCTATGCTCCTTGGATAACCTCTAGAGTCTTCCCTACTATACTCCGGGCCAAGAACGACTTGTGGGAGTCTATATAAGATAGGGAATGGGAAGGGAATGCTCGAAGCATCAAACAATGGAGAAGAATGAGAGATGAAAGAACATTGAGTCCAAATTCCAGCAGCATAACATTAAGGAAATGGCTCTCATAACTTTGAATTTGATTCAAGCTCCTTTTAAAGACATTCTCCATGCAAAGCCAAGTCTCATGACACAAGACACATGGTGTATTTGCAAGTTCAAGTGGATTCTAGGTGTACATATCACAAGACATGCAACATTGCATGAGTGAGTTGTCTTTCCACTTTGAATGTTCATGCATAAGTGGATTCCCAACTAAATCCACCAAATACAAATTGAAATCTAATTTCAAGCTTGCAATTTAATGTTCATTTCAATTCCAAATTGAATTTAACATTAGGTAATATATTTTGAGGCATTACAAAATGATTTCTTATGATTAATCCAATTAATCATTCTAATCTTGTGCAATAAATCATATATGATTCCTAATACCTATATATGGTATTCAAAACCCTTTTAAATACTCCATGTCTCATTTTCTAATTTAATTCATAATTAAATTATTGTGTCAAACACAATTTACGATAATATCCTTTTTCCCGATTTTTGAACGATTCAAAACTTCCTATCTTTTGTTCTAGGCTTAATTCCGATATGAGCTAGTATGGGGGACCTAATGGACCTATAGATCATGGGCTCCAACGATTTGAGGCTAATCGACTAATCTCATTATCAAAGTTAGCCAACATTCGTTAACTACCGAGACCCAACGGTTGGTCGTAGCTATAGCTAGGTCAAAAAACCGTTTTACCCCTATAGTACTTCTAGTTCCTTAAGTCCCACTGATCCTCTAATGAACAATTGGTTTATGGTCCAACCAATAAACCGAGTCCCTCTCAGGCCAATGAGAGGGTGGGATCCCTTTGTTCAAGCCCCGGAGTTAGCACTTAAGGTAACAACCTCTCTACTATCCTTATTTTGGGTAGGAGTGAATTCCTTCTCGCACGACTATGTCCCCAGCTATCTACCCGTTCATATCCCTTAAATGGGAGGCTTATTGAGTCGGCGATACTGAGCCACTGTCACCCATGCAGATCTAAGGATAAGCCCGAATAAATAGGAGTTCATAGTTAGCTCAGGATTAAGATCGAGTTACCCAGGTCATCACATGAAATAATCAGTCTCGTCAGTAAACGGTGTTATAAAGCGAGAGTGACTTATTTCTTGGTTATGGTCTTATGAAAACTCATTGCATAGGACGCCCCCACTCGCATGTCTCTACATGGACGATTTAGGATCACATCGTCTATACCATCTATAAAGTGGGTCGCGTCTCATAATGTCCCTAGAATAAGGTACCCAACCCTATTCCTATACTATAGACCGTTTTGGCTATTACTCAAGCTTGATCCACTTTTATGTCTCTACATAAAGCTCAAGAGTTCATCCTATAGCCATGGATCTTAGTTTATTGGATTTGGGTAATTATATGTGCAATTTACTTTATTCAGTAATAACTTTACTGAATTAGTCTCGATAACGCCTTTATCGAATAAGTATAAAATTCGTTTATCATTCACTATCTACGAGTTTTAGGACACCTATCCCAACAATCTCCCACTTGAACTAAAACTCTTAGTTTAGTGGGATGTACTATAATCTATAACAACAGTGGGTGAATAAATACTTGTATTAATAACAGAGTAAAAATACAATAAACTACGACATCTAGATACCCTGTATGCAAAGGTATCAAAATACCGGTTACAAATCTCCCACTTGACCTAGATTATTTCTCGTACATATCTCGCAAACCTAGACCTTCTAGATGACTCTCGAACACTTTAATCGTGAAAGCCTTTGTGAATGGATCAGCAATGTTGTGCTCCGATGCTATCTTCGTGACGATCACGTCTCCTCGGTGCACAATCTCCCTAATGAGATGGTATTTCCTTTCGATGTGCTTGCCTCTCTTATGGCTGCGAGGTTCCTTTGAGTTTGCAACTGCGCTGCAATTATCACAATACAAGGTGATAGGCAGATGCATATTTAGAATGACTTCCAAGTCAGTTAGGAACTTCCTAAGCCATACTGCTTCTTTTGTTGCTTTGCAAGCGGCTATATATTCGGCCTCCATGGTCGAGTCTGCAATGCATCATTGCTTGATGCTACGCCATACTATTGCTCCTCCATTTAGAGTGAATACTGACCCCGATGTAGATTTCCTCGAATCTTTATCGGTTCGAAAATCAGAATCAGTGTATCCTGTAAGGATCAAATCCTTCGAACCATACACGAGCATATAGTCCCTCGTTCTCCTTAGATACTTGAGGATATTTTTAACGGTTGTCCAGTGATCGAATCCTGGATTGGATTGATATCTACTGACAATCCCTACTACATAACAAATGTCATGCCTTGTAGACAACATGGCATACATTAGGCTACCTACTGCAGAGGCATAGGGAAAACGTCTCATGTCCTCAACTTCTTGAGGTGTCTGAGGACACTGTTCCTTAGACAAATTAATTCCGTGCCTGAAAGGTAATAGTCCTTTCTTGGAATTTTGCATTTTATATCTAACTAACAATTTGTCGATATAAGACGCTTGACACAGGGCTAGCGTTTTGTTCTTTCGATTTCGAACAATTTGGATCCCTATAACAAATTGTGCCTCACCCAAATCTTTCATTTGGAATTGAGTTGCTAGCCATAGTTTAATGTCAGTTAGATAACCTACATCATTCCCGATGAGTAGGATATCATCTACATACAATACTAAGAAAGCTATGGAGTTGTTGATGATCCTTTTGTAAACACAAGGTTCATCAACATTTTGTTCAAAGCCATAAGATTTGATCGCAATATCAAATCTCATATTCCAGAATCTAGATGCTTGTTTCAATCCATAAATGGATCGTTTAAGCTTGCAAACTTTTTGCTCTTGATCCTGAGCTATGAACCCCACTGGCTGAGAGATGTAGATACTTTCTTCAAGATTACCGTTCAGAAAGGCAGTCTTGACATCCATTTGCCATATTTCATAATCGTAAAACGTGGCAATGGAAAAAAGTATCCAGATCGACTTTAACATGGCAACAGGGGAGAAGGTTTCTTCATAGTCAATCCCCTCCCGTTGGGTAAAACCCTTTGCCACAAGTCGTGCCTTAAAGGTTTGTACCTTTCCAACAGCGTCTCGTTTTCTCTTGTAGATCCATTTACACCCTATGGGTCTAACCCCTTCAGGTTGATCTACAAGATCCCATACTGAATTAAAATGCATGGACTCGATTTCCAAGTCCATGACTTTAATCCACTCGTTATTGTCAACATCATCCATTGCATGTTTAAAGGTTAATGGATCCTCGATTCCCTCATCAGGTATGACGACTGGAGTTTCAGTTAAACCCAAATAGCGATCAGGTTGTCTAACAACCCTCCCACTACGTCGAGGTTCTCTTATATCTTGAGAAAGACGCGATTGACTCGAGGTGCCAGTATCATCAACAACCCTTGTTGATGTTTCTGTAGCTTCGTTTGATAGTTCACTTAAAACGACTTTACTTCGTGGCTTGTGATCTCTGAGGTGGTCTTCTTCTAGGAATGTAGCATTTGTCGATACAAGTACTTTATTTTCCTCTGGGTCGAAGAAGTATCCACCTCTCGTTTCTTTGGGATAGCCTACAAATAGGCAAAATCTGGAACGAGGCTCCAATTTCTTTGGGATTGCTTCTAGCACGTATGCAGGGCACCCCCAAATTCTGAAATGTCGTAAACTAGCTTTACGACCTTTCCAGAGCTCAAACGGTGTTTCAGAAACACTCTTTGAGGGAACTACGTTCAAGATATAAACTGCAGTCTCTACTGCATAACCCCAAAACGAGTTAGGCAACTGAGCATAACTCATCATTGAACGAACCATGTCTAACAAGGTTCGGTTTCTCCTTTCCGATACACTGTTTTGCTGAGGTGTACCAGGGGCTGAGAGTTGGGACGTAATTCCATGCTCTATCAAATAGTCTTGAAAACTTAAGTCTATATACTCTCCACCTCGATCGGATCGAAGTGTTTTTATCGTCTTACCTAATAGGTTCTCAACCTCGACCTTGTACTCTTTGAACTTTTCAAAAGCTTCAGACCTATGATGCATCAGGTAGAGATAGCCATACCTCGAATAATCATCAATGAAACTGATGAAATATTCGTACCCTCCTCGAGCTTTAATGTTCATTGGTCCACAGAGGTCCGAATGAACGAGCTCTAGGGGCTCTTTGGCATGATAACCTTTTTCGGTAAAAGGTCGTTTTGTTATCTTGCCCTCAAGGCATGACTCACAAGGAGGCAACGAGTCATCTTCTAACTCTTTTAGGAGTCCACTCTTGACCAATCTCCGAATCCTATTGAGGTTGATATGGCCTAACCTCAACTGCCAGAGATAGGTATCTTGAGAAACTCTTCGTTTTGTAGGTTGAGTCTCAGCGGTTTTAAACATCTCGTGATTTAAAATAGCTTTAGACTCAATTGGTCTCAAAACATACAATTTATTCTTCAAGTTTGCAGAGCAAACATTAATACCTCTTTTAGTTATGAACGCTTGATTAACAGAAAAAGAAATTGAGTAACCTTGTTCCAATAAACAAGATAAAGAAATCAAATTTCTTTTAATTTTCGGAACTATGTACACATTATCTAATATCATGTAAAGTTCCTTGGTGAAGAATAATTTTATGTCTCCCACTGCAATAGCCGAGATGACTTCTCATGTTCCAACTTTAAGAGTCATCTCTCCAGCTATTAGATGTTGCCAGGAACTCATTCCTTGAAATGAACAACATACGTGATTAGTGGCACCTGAATCGAGTATCCAGGCAGAATCGTCGTTTTCCACTAAACACGTTTCCAAGACTAATAAATCGCATTTAGAGTCGTGGATCATGTTTTTCTTGGCTATGCAGTTAGTTTGAGGACATTCCTCTGTTGAGACCAAACCTAAATTCTTTGCCACGTGTTGAGCGTTTAAGCAAGTATTCTTAGTCGTATGTACTAAACCGTTTAATTTGGCATTTGACAAAACACATACGTTTTTTGACATATTACTGAAAGAAACAAATTAATCTCTATTAGAAACATGCACTAAGCCCATTAATCACATTTATCCAATCAGATTTAGCAAAAGCAATCATCGACCCATATATACAATTGATTTATTTGCAACGATACTTCAAGGGTTTAGAATAACCTCTACCGTAGGGCAGTCAGCTACTCCTCCTCTGAATCGAGAAAATCTCGGCCAAATACTATTCCCAGAATAACTCTTACTCCAATAGTTATTAGCTAACGTTAATTTGGTCAAGACCATCTTGTAAGTGTTGCCCACCATTTTCAGATCGTAGAGGGCGACCCCAACAATGCAACCGTAGGGAAGAGCTAATGTTGGGAATGGCCCTAGGAAATCCTATCTATTTCTGGAGTTTGCGTTGTTCCGAATCCCATGCGCAAGCCCTCCGTAGGGTGATCGCTCTCAAGGTGACTCGCAGGCAACGTATAGGAATCTCACGGTGCAACCTAATGATGGAGACCGCAGGATACGTTTGACACGTTTCCTTCTCCCACTTACTATGAACACTTTCCCCATTCACCTTGATATTAACCCATGCAAACACCATCCGTAGGGGGACGCTCCCAGGGCGCCTCGAGGCCAAGCATGGATCTCACGGTGTGAACTCAGGGGAATGTGAGAGTAGAAACTTAATATGAATATTTTGTTTCTATACTCTTCCTCCCACTAAAGTGTCGTAAAGTTTTAGGGTCCATTACTTAGGTAAATTTTGGCTAAATGAATCTATCTAAGTCTATGCCTTATTAAACAAGGTCTTTAAACTAATTGTCTAGGTCAATTAAACTTTTTTTAATAACCTAGTGACATTGCATGCTAGTAAGACTTTGGTTACTTCAACTCAGGTTCCGAACCATTTGCCGGGAGAGTTCCCTTATAACAAAGGTCTCATGCCCTACTTACTCAAATTTTTTAAACTATTTTAAAAACTAAGTAAGATAGATTTCTATTCCTATTAGAAAAGGCGATCTTAGGTCTACTTCATTTTAAACCATTTAAAGAATGACAAGATCCTAAGATCCTATGTTAGCATGCAACTCTTTGTTATAGGTTTTACGGTTTCTATTCATTAACTATTATAACTCTTATAACTTTTAATGAATTAACCCTATAACATACTTTCTTATGGTGTTTAAAAGCATATAACAATCAATCATTCAAGTTATAAGAAAAGCACCATTTAGAAACAACCAATGTCTAGGTTTGTATAACACTTTATACTACGATGTCTAGGTGATAACTCTTTAAAACCTCACACCGCTCACGCATCCTCATAAAACTCGAGTTAACTTAATTCAAGAACCGACTTGATACCTCCAGCCTCCAGCCTTAGACAGCATCAGTCGGGTGAGTTCTCTCGTAACCATAGTTTTACAAGATATCGACCTAAACTATGCAAGTTGATCGAATCGTTGAAGGTTCATTAACCTAAGTGAGCATGCACTTAATCTTGTTATAGATTTTAGATTTCTATCTCTTTTTATAACAATTATAAAATCAATCCATAACAAGTCTAATTTGAATATAACACTTATAAACAAACTAAAGAAATTTCATGCTACATGCTTGGCTAATTTTATCTTTTAATAATTATAACTATTATAAGAATTAATCAATTTTAATTAACCATTCAAGCATGAATCTCCCTAAATTAATACAACTCTTATATTAATTAAACATGAAATTTCCCTCATGCATTTGAATTAATCAATAACACTTATTAAAATTAAACAAATACATGAACATGCTTTCCTATGGTGGGGTTTTAAAACTATATGGCATGGTCATAATGCACATACAACCATTTAATTAAATCATACATTCACAATGCATAAAGTAATTAAATCAAGCTAAAATGGAATAGTTTGGCAATTTAAAAAAAAAAAACACAAGCAATTTCACTAATTATTACAATAATAATTAATAAATAAACTTGAAACACGCACGAGCTTCACGAACCATCCCGAACCGCTCATCCAAGCAATGAACGAACAATGCAATGAGTGAAATGAGGCTGCAACAGACCGAACCGGACCAAAAGGCAGCAGCTGAACTGGACCAAAATTCTGGAATAGAAGAAGAAAAAAAACTGCTGCTGGAATTTTCATTTTCTGCTGCATCTTCTCCGGTTTTTCTTCGATTTTACAGCCTATATGGACTCTAATGACTCTATAAAAATCACAGACTATAGTACACACATTAACACTCTTACATATCCGATCAATTACAATTTCATGAAGGTTTGAATGCTTAAAAAATTTCCAAACAAGAACACTTTCATTTTAGCACACAGAAAATTCAATTTCAAAATGGTACCCACCAAAGCAAAATTAAAACGAATTAAGTGCTCTAATCATGCTCTGATACCAATTGAAGGTGTACAT
This sequence comes from Luffa acutangula, assembly GCA_036850905.1. Lineage (NCBI taxonomy): Eukaryota > Viridiplantae > Streptophyta > Magnoliopsida > Cucurbitales > Cucurbitaceae > Luffa > Luffa acutangula. Next base: position 23,459,107 of record CM072087.1, on the reverse strand, counting down.
ATTACACATGCGGAAGAAATTGAAGATCGAAAGCACTTAAGACATTCAATTCTACTCCTAAAGCATGCATGTTCTAGAAAAGACAGAATAGAGAGTTTAGAAAACACCAACCTTTGTAGCTCACTTATATCGAACTCCTTGTGGTGTATGCCTCTCCTATGCTCCTTGGACAACCTCTAGAGTCTTCCCTACTATACTCCGGGCCAAGAACGACTTGTGGGAGTCTATATAAGATAGGGAATGGGAAGGGAATACTTGAAGCATCAAACAATGGAGAAGAATGAGAGATGAGAGAACTTTGAGTCCAAATTCCAGCAGCATAACATTAAGGAAATGGCTCTCATAACTTTGAATCTGATTCAAGCTCCTTTTAAAGATATTCTCAACGCAAAGCCAACCCTCAAGACACAAGACACATGGTGTATTTGCAAGTTCAAGTGGATTCTAGGTGTACATCTCACAAGACATGCAACAATGCATGAGTGAGTTGTCTTTCCACTTTGAATGTTCATGCATAAGTGGATTTCCAACTAAATCCACCAAATACAAATTGAAATTTAATTTCAAGCTTGCAATTTAATGTTCATTTCAATTCCAAATTGAATTTAACATTTGGTAATTGATTTTGAGGCATTACAAAATGATTTCTTATGATTAATCCAATTAATCATTCTAATCTTGTGCAATAAATCATATATGATTCCTAATACATATATATGGTATTCAAAACACTTTTTAATGCTCCATCTCTCATTTTCTAATTTAATTCATAATTAAATTATTGTGTCAAACACAATTTACGATAATATCCTTTTTCTCGATTTTTTAACGATTCAAAGCTTCCTATCTTTTGTTCTAGGCTTAATTCCGATATGAGCTAGTAGGGGGACCTAATGGACCTATAGATCATGGGCTCCAACGATTTGAGGCTAACCGACTGATCTCATTATCAAAGCTAGCCAACATTCGTTAACTACCAGGACACTCCACTATAGCTCGATAGTTGCACTCCCCTCACTATAGATATATTTTCGTCCACTTTATTTAACCATGATTAGTAAGTCAATCCTTCACAGGTTGTTCGTAGCTATAGCTAGGTCAAAAAACCATTTTACCCCTATAGTACTTCTAGTTCCTTAAGTCCCACTGATCCTCTAATGAACAATTGGTTTATGGTCCAACCAATAAACTGAGTCCCTCTCAAGCCAATGAGAGGGTGGGATCCATTTGTTCAAGCCCCAGAGTCAGCACTTAAGGGAACAACCTCTCTACTATCCCTATTTTGGGTAGGAGTGAATTCCTTCTCGCACGACTATGTCCCCAGCTATCTACCCGTTCTATCCCTGAAATGGGAGGCTTATTCATGGCGTCTCTTCTATAAATAGAACACTAGACCTAATTGGTCATGACACTTGACACTCTTGAAAGACAAGACCTAGAATTCTCTCTAGCCTCCCTCTTAGAGAAAGACTCCCACAAGTCTTTTGCCTCCCAGACTTAGAGACATACCAGTGTAACCTCTGTGGTTATTGTGTCATTCAAGAAGGATTTTCCAGCGAAGAAACTTATAAGGGGGCTGCTGCGTTTTGATCGTTGGAACATCGTTGGCGAAGAACGGTCAAGTTTACAATGAAGGTTTGTAACAGTTCTTCCCCTTTTCTTTAGAAAAGCATGAAAATAAATTTAGATTTATTTTTCTGCATGTTTAAACTGATTTTCCAGCAACTTTAAAGTATGTTTAAAGTTTGTTTGAGTTTTCGTAACAGTATCTTAATGTTAATTAATATGATCAAACCAGCTCTTATTCATCACTTGATAAAATTATGTTTTCATATTTTTTAGATTTTATAATATTTCTTAAATGTTGGATGAAAGACGAATTTCGTTTTAAAAAATACGATTTACTCATTAAATCTTTTTTCTAAATGATTTTTCTCCTCTTTGAACATACTCTTTCTAATTATTTATTTGATATAAAATTGTAATCAAAATATCAAACTTCATCCATTTCCGCACATGCTATAAAAGGAAAAGTTTCATATATCGATTTAAAAAGGAAAAGTTCATATAAGTCAAAACAAATAAGATTAAAATAATTAATCAACAACATTAAAAACGAATGGGAGTAGTTGTTTTTTCCTAATTTCAAATATTGAAATTTCATAACTCTAATGTCGAGATGTTATTAAAGTTGTAAGTGGATGAAAATATTGTGCGAATTTTTGAAAATTTAACACCTAAAACTTGTCTCTGTTTTTCACGTGAATCAAATTCCATTCATTCATTATACTCGATCCACCTTAGGTTAAGTCTTTTTTCTTTCCAAAAATTAAGGATGCATGCAGCGTAAATCAATACACCATACAAAAGGAAATAAAATTAAAATGATATGGAGTAAAACAAAATAAATAAAAATAATCAATGATTGATTAAGTAATAATGCATATAGATATAAGGAATTTGTGAGTTTTTAACTCCATCGAGGGGCTTAGCTGTAACGCCCCCAAATTCTTAAGAGACTATCTAAGGTTGCCATTAAACTTAGTCGCATTACTCAAGGTACTACCGAAAATTCGACATCATAACGACGTAATTTTGATTAACCCAAAATTTTACATGCTAAAAATATCACATAACAATAAATAAGATTCCAAAACGATTACGAGTCAGATCTCGTAATCATTCCCATTCAGTGAACACAATTCAAATTAAGCCTAGTTCAAAATAATAAACGAAGTAAATCGACAACCATATTGCTAAACAGCACCTCATGACTAACACAATATTTTATCTCTCCTAACATTGTTTAAAAAAACTAAAACATAATAATAATGAAATAGACTCTTAAACTCTGCTTTCTTAGGCCGACTCCTCAGCATCACCAAGCTCGCTGTATTCCTCATCACTTGCAAAATCTGGTGGTGGGTCAGAACATAACCACGGTAAAGAGTAAGTGGCTCACACCTGCAGAGTCATCAAACATCATACATCATACATAGCAAAATCATGCGTTACAATCACCCTGTCATGCCTTATACACGAGGTGAACATCATACATATCTCAACATGCTCAATTATATATACGTGCAACTAACCTTGCACCTAACACATGAATTCTGCACCATGCCATGCTCACCCATCGCTCGTAGCCCTCACAAGCTGTAACGCCCTGTGCTTTTTGGGTTTTCTTTAAATTCCATGGATAAAGTCGAATGAAAATGTATCTATTATTTGGGCTTTTGATATGGATTTATAATTTAATACCTAGGCATTGGAGAATTATTCTCGGGATATGACGTTACATAAATTAAATATCTCCCTTAGGCTTGATATATTTTTAAGGCCAATGTTGGTTGCAAGATAAGTCAAGAGTTGAAAGTTTCACGCTAATAAAAGGGCTTTAGTTGGGGGTGCTATTCTTGGAATACCTATTATTGGGTTTCCTTAATTAAAGAAATTAAGAAAAGAAAAGGATTCTAAGAAAAGGGGAAAAAAAAAGAAAGCCCTAACCTCAAATCCTCTCCCTCTTAAGCTTGCCATGAAACCCCCCGTGCTCGTGGGTTCAGCCGTCCAGTTGCCGTCAGAGGTTGCAGCCCGAGTCCCTGTCGTCACGCCAATCCACTACAACGCGATTTCTCTCTCTGCGTGAGTTCCCTCTCTCCCTCACTGTGGCTTCTCTCTCTCCTAGTCACGCTATCCACGCCCATTAAGCAACGTTTCTGCTGTCGTCGTTGCTTCAGCCGCCGTGTTCTTCCCTCTCGCGAATCCTTCTCTCGTTTTGGTGGGTTTCGTAATTCAGATCTTTCTTCCTCCGCGTTTTCGGCCAAGGAAAAAACGTGGGTAAGTCTTTTTCTGTTGTTCTTGGTTGTTTAAAGCCCGATCTAAGTGTTCCTTTGTTCGATTTGTTAGATCACGCGTCCTAGCAGCTCGAAGCTTTAGTTCCTCACGTTTTCGTCTTTGTCCAGCAACTGATTTTTGTGTTTTCGAGGTTGTTTGCCATTTTTGGTAAGTCTAATCCCTTACACATGCACCTTTAGACCTTTTATTCTAGTTTGAGCAAATGCCCAATCATTATGGACTCCATATTTCAGGATTTAAGTTTGATTAGCTGTTGTTCGGCGCCGTCTTTGCTCAATTCGTTGGTGTTTCGTCGTTGCTTAGCGATTCTGGTAAGTTTAGCTCTTACCCATCCCTGTTTAAAGTTTAAAGTACAGATACCCATTCATTTTCGGTGATAGAAAATTAAGGTTGTGTTTGATTTTCTGATCTGCAAAGTCGCCTAAGTGTTCGATTGAGTTTAGTACAGTTTAACTCGAATACTCACTGCCGAAGGAGAATTCTAACATGTTGTTCGAGGTTAGAATAACCCGTCTAGCATGAAAGTGGGTCCGTTTGGGTAAGTTCCTTGTTGTCCCTTTGTCTATAGTGTTGAGTTTGCTGCTCCTTTAGTTGTTCTAGCCTAGCATGAGTAGTTGTTGCCCATTAGCTATGTAGACTTTTAAAGTGTTGCCCAACCGTTATACGTCCTATAATATACATTCAAATGGGTCGTCATTGCTATTTTGGTTAAAAGCATGTATTAAGTCAATGCCCTTTAGTCTCGTCGCCTATGTAGCTTGGCCCGACCCTTATAGGTTCTTTAAGCATGGTTTAAATGAGCGTTTGATTGTTGTTTGTGGCTTCAAAAGCATGTTAGATCAAGTCTCATTAATTAACTAAGCCTTGGTAGCATTGCCTAAGTTTTAGGAGTTCTTAGAATGTCATTCGTGTTACTTTTTACTTGCTGTCCAGCTGCTGAAAAGCCTAGAACATGGTCATTCAACGAATGCCCATTGCCCGTTGAGCCTTAGACATGGTTGCCCATGGTCTAAACATTTTGGGTTTTTAATTTGGGGAATTTTAAGTGGTTGTACACCAAGGAAATAAGTCATTTCTTAGTTGAATTAGGCCTTTTAAGCATGTTTAGGGTAGCTTTCAGTTGGTTCTAATTCAATAGGATCTATCCTTGTTATTAAGGGCTTTATTGGACTACCTTGGATTACTAAGGTTGCCTTGGAAGCGTTGTAGGTAAGTAGTTCTACTTACTAAGCTTGTTTGATTACATGAAGCATGATTGTTTGTTTTATTTGTACTGAGTATGAGTTGCTATGTATTAATTGTTGTGTTGTAAATGCTGAAACGGTTGTGTTAATCGTGAATCATGTTTTCTCTGTTGCTTGAGATGTGTTCGCTTAGGGTGTTTAAGCATGATGAGTGTTGTCTTGAGCATGGTGAATGTTGAGTATAGCTTTTGAGTCTGGCTTTCATGTTGCATGGGGGATGTGTAGCATGAGTTAGGTGTGAGCCACATCACATGGTGCGTAATTCATGTGTAGCGGAGCGTGACACAGAAATCACGTGGGTGCGAGTGCGGAGCGTCACGCAGAAATCACGTATGAGTGGCGCAACACATGGCGCGGAATTCATGTGGGGTAGGTGCGGAGCATGACGCGAAAATCATCACATGGCGTGGAATTCATGTGTAGCGCAGCATGACGCGAAAATCATGTAATTAGCGGAGCATGACGCGAAAATCATGTGGAGTCTAGTGCGTGCGTTGCATGGAGTGTGGTGCAATTGCGTGAGTTGGTTGTTTTTAAGAATGTTGTTAGTTTGTAGCTTAAAAGCATGTTGTTTGTTGTGGCTGTGTAAACCTGTTAGATGCGTGTGTTAAGTATGTTGATTGTATTGGTTGTTGTTTGTGGCTTGCTAAGTGTGAGCTGCTTACCAGTACAACGGTTGTACTTATACCCCCTTCCCCATCTTCCCCCCAACATTTTAGATGTTACAGGTTTGGTCGATGAGCTGGATCTTGGTGATGAGGAGGAGAGCTACGGGGAAGATGCTTAGGATGTCGTGGTTTTATTTCGTACCTATGTTTTGATAGGCTAGTTAGATTAGTCGTTTATATTAGTGAGATTTGTTGAGTTGCTTTATATTGTGAACTTAGAGTTTAGTTCCATTGTTATGTCATTTAAAGAATAAAGTTGTTTAGATAGTATTCTTTTGGGATAAGTAGCTAGTGGTAATACAAGTTTAATCTGTAATCTGGTTTGTGCATGTTTTATTTAATGCAAGTTGCTTCGAGGCCTGACTCGAATAGAGAAGTAGGTTGTGGTTCTGATTTGTAGTTTGGTGGAGTTGGGTCGAATTGTTTAGAAGTGTTTTGTTGTTATCAGGTGTTAAACAAATTCTGGTTCAGGCCACTTTATGCCGTTGTGCTACCGAAATTTTCGGTACATCCGGTTTAAAAGTGGTTCAAATCTATAGTTAAGTGTTTAGAGATGTAGTAGCGTCTGTAGGATAGAGGTTGGAAAACCTGGGGCGTTACAGTTGGTATCAGAGCGATGACGTTTTTGTAGACTGACCTAGATAGCCTAGGTTGTTTAGTTGTGTGTGATTTAGAGGTTTACCTCGTTCTCCTCTCCATCACCAGGTATGGAAGCAACGTTATTGATTTGTTTGTTTATTGACATATTGTTGAATGTATGAGTTATATGCCTGCCTTATATCGTCTTGCTTGTTGCTTTCGTGTTTATGAACCTTGTTGAAACATGATTGATTTCCTTAGTTGCTTTATTTGTTAGAAGATAGGCCTAGGATGTTCCATTTAGGTGGCTAGATAGCTTGTTTTGTTGCATGTCTGTTGTTTGGTAGTAGGATTAGGATGTTGCCATAGTTCCTAGAGAGTTTGCATGTTTCTTTATGCTTGTCAGATCTAGGTGCTTTCTTAGTTGAGGTTAGTCCCTCCTATCCTTGATTCTTAGAAGAGTTCTTTCAGTGAGTTCCTTGTTCCCTCTCTTAGCGATGAGTTCTAGTGGGAGTTGGAAAAGTGGTCATTTTGGCTCTCCTATAATTCCTAAAGTTAAATTCGTGCCCCGAGGTGAATTCCCCTGTTTATCTCTCGATGCCTCGAGCGGTGTTGACATTGGATGCATTGCAAGCTTTGATTGACAATGCAATCCAAAGCAACTTGGAGCACCTTGGTGTGAACCAACTCCCTACTCATAAACAAGAAGCTCAGTTCTTTTGAAGCTTCAAGAAAGCAAAGCCCCTATCATTTGATGGTCAACCTTATTATTTGAGAGTTGTTGAAGAATGAACTTCGAATGTAGAAGCCCTGCTTCAATATCTCGAAGTTGATGCCTTGGATTTGGAATGAAGAACTCAAGGTCGAGTATCAAGAGCTCTTCGATGGCGAATCTGAAGAAGAGGAAAGTCCCTAAGGTGGGGAGTCGGTTTCACCTCCCATTTCCAAGCTAGTGCTCTTTCCTTGAGGTTATCTATTGCTCTGGAATTACCTTTCCTGTTTTGGTGCTTTTTCATCTGAATCTATTTGTTATGTGGGATCTTCGTCTTGCTTTAGTATGTTTTTCTGCATTGGTCAAATCTTTCGTTTCCTATGAAGTTAGTGAAAGCTAGTAAGTTGGTTTCCAAGCTCTACCAAGCGTCGCCTTGATTCTAGGGAGTCGAGAGATTTCCTTGTAATAGGTGAAGTTTGGCGAACCCCTTTTTATGGGCTAGCTTCAAGGGAAAAAGATCTTCCTAAAATAGTTTTGTGATCTAGCTTCTTAAGTTGAGATCATGGAATAATCGTTCCAAGGTTGCTTTTAAAATGATAGTGAGCATAGCTAGCTATTTTTCTCTAATTAATTAAGCTAGTCTTTTACAATTATTTGCCCAAATTTATGCATTTTTATGTTTTATTTGTAGGAAGTATGTGCTTGAAGCTTAATTCGGAAATTGGAGTCAAATGGAGCTTCCAATCTTAAAAAAAAAAAAAAAAAATTCATAGCGTCACGATGCTATCGACAAATTTTCCAAAAACGCGGTATCGCGACAGCGTCTTGACGCTGTCGCCAGATTTACTATAAATTCATCTTTTCATGCTACGACCAAGGGGAGCCCAATTGGTTAGATTTTAGCCCTAATTTCGACCAGAGACCTTTGGTGGGAGCTAAAACAAGGCCAAGGAGCAGGAATCAAGCGAGAAGACATTGAGATCGTGACGGGGATGTGCCGGTTTCGACAGATTCGAGTTTTCCTTTCTCTTTCCCTTACCTTTTATAGTTTTTATGGCTTTTCTTTCAATTTGTGTTTGTAGTTTAAAGACTATGAATTGCTAGTTGTTTGTCTTAGGGATTGATGTAGTTGTTTTAGTTTGTTGGATTGATTTGTGGTATGAATATGCATTTATTTTACCTATGCAATTATGGTTAAATTCTTTCAATTACTTGATCATTAGTTGAATGATTTGAGTGTTGAATCTTGCTTGGGAGAGGGGATTTGGCCTAAGACTTACTTTATTTAATTGCATGACTAAAGTAGAAATTCTAAGTTTGTGACGGGATTTGGAATAACTTTAGAAGTTGCTTGAAGAACTAAACTCAAAGCCTTGCATGTTAATGAACTTAGATAGGGATATCAAGTTGATTGCATGCATGAGAATCAAATATGCTCGGGAGAGTTAGTTGTGATAAAAGGTTCATAGACTTGGTAGAACAATTGCATGTTAAATTCATCCCATTATTTTATCCTCAATCTCAACAATGAAATCAATTCTCTAAGAGTCTTTCCATTTGAGTCTCCACCTTTATTTTATGCTTTTTGTCTTTAGATTTATCTTTCTCATCAAGTTTTGCTCCCTAAATAAAATTGGACGAAAGTATTCGCGATACTTAATTTGCTAGAAAACCAATCCAGAGGACAACACTCGTTTTACACGAAAACACTATATTATTACTTGACCCGTACACTTGCGGTAGGAAAATTCCACATCACAAAACCAGGTTTGAGTGTTGCAGGCTTGCTGTGAGGTCTACGGGCTAAAATAGCTTTGCAACTGTTATGGATGTTCCATAGTGCTTAGATTCTCTATTCCTTAGTTTGTTTCAAAACTTTGTTGGTGTTGCTTGGTTCCAAGAGGTTGAGAAATTCCTTTGAGTTTAGCATAAGGTTTCCTTAGGATAGTTGTATCCAGTCTATCTAGTGAAGGTCAAGGAATTGCCATTCCAAGGATGCCTAAGAATCCAAGTTTGATTTAACGTTGCAAGCTTCTGTTATGTCTTCGGACTCATGGATAGCCTTGGCGCAGCTTGGGTTTCATGAATCAAGTATCGAGGTTTTTGGACTTGCTCGTGACGATGCTCTCAATGGTATTGGTTTCTCAAACCAAGAGTTAGAGCATTTCCCTCACGCAGTGAGACCTCAATCCAAGCCAAAGGGATATTGAGAATTAGTATCGAGTCATGACTGCAGCGTTAGTTGTCGTCACGACAAACTTACCTTGGTATGCAGTTATAAGGAAGTGCCAACGGTGGTGTCAGTGTCACCTCGTAGCCATGCTAGGAAGGATGGGTTGAAAAAAAAAAAAGAGTTGGCAGCGGAAGCTATTTCTGAGTCGTCGTTCCTTCTTTAGTAATGCCTATCTGAAGTTGGTGGTTGAAACTTACCAACTAAGTGGGTTTAGAGTTGGTGAAGTTTCCGATGAAGCTTCTGCAGGTGGAAGTTGTGTTTAAGTTCTTGATGGTGAGTTGTAAAGTGTCTAGCACAAGGTTTTAGTTGGCATTGACAACCTATGTGGTGTAAGTAGCATCAGCGAATAGAAGTTTCTTGTTGGTCGTTCAAGATCGAAGTTTGAATTCAATCTTGTTAGGGCGTTTGAGTACTTGGTGTGAAGTCAAGTTACTCGTAGGCAAGCTTTTCTTCAAGTGATGTATGATCGAGACAACTTGTTTCAAGAGTTGTTAAGCATACACTTCAACTATTCCTTTTGTGTCTGGTGCATCGTCAGCTAAATAGATGGATGTGAGATAAGATGATAAATGAAATAATAAAAAAAAATTAGCTAACACTTAAGTGCAAGTATACATTGTCGCACGTAGTAATAAAAAACCTTAAAAGTACTCCAAGGGTATCGATCCCACGAGGACAAAATTGGAAATTTAGATTTGATGAAGAAATTGCTCAAATGATTGCTTTTGAAAAGGTAACCAAAGAAAATAAATTTATTGATTGGGTTTTTGAAAAGATAAATAAAACGTGCAAATAAATAATAATGAATAACAATAATAAACAAACGAGGTATTCAACATGGATTCATCCCTAAGGCAATAATCATAGTCATGCAATATCTAACTTAAGTGTATTCAATGCATTGGGTCAGATTTAACTCCTATTTGGCCCTTGTTCCCAAAAATCGTTAGAAGGCTAAGCGAGTACCGTTATGCACATTTTTGTGACTCGAGTCCGACATAGATAGTTCACGAATGCAACCTATAACCATATAGTCGATATAGGGTGCCTTAGGCAGCTTGCCCTATACCGCCGAACAATCTCTTTCGAGCGTTTTCTCCTATATAACCTTTATGAGAATCGATATCATTTGTCCCTTTCGAGATGAAACTCACATAGAATGCAAAGTCTAAGTGATCAAGTTAAACTCAGCAATATTAGAGTGATAATCAATAAAGAATGACATACATTAAACACAACTTAAGCAAATAAAACACTTTCAAGTCATTACACCATAAGGGAATTCACCACATTGAACCCCTCGACGGGATTTAGCTACTCGTGATTGGATAAAAAGCAAATGAACACATTTTCATTGAAATAAGAATATAGAGAATACAAAATAATGAAAAGATTCAAGAGCTGGACCTAAAGGAGATAGCTAAATATTATGGGTTTTTCTATTTACTTAATCCTTCTAGAGTTCGCCAAGACACTCCACTCTCTCGCTTGTACAAGTGGGAATGGGTGAAACTCTCTAGAAACCACAAGGTTTGATGTCTAACTCTCTCTCAGGTTAGAATTTGGTCATCTAAGAATGACCTCGGGCATCCCTACACATTAGCGTCGACCCAGGGTTCTGTCACCACCCTTTTCTTCCAAGTGAGTTCTGCTTGAATTTGACTTCAAATCCCGAGCTTATATAGTGTAGACATTGGTTGAGGAGTTGCGAAATAGGTGCTGGAAGGTTGCCCAGTCAGTTTCGGGGTCAAAACAACCGGTTAGGTGCGAAGAAGACTCGTCAACAACAACCAGCGCGCGACTCGGAACGACCTTTGATTTTTTCCAGAAATGCGATCGCATTTCAATTTTGCCTTCGCAGAAATGCAATCGCATTTCTAGGGAATCCCAGCTTTTCCTCTGTTTTTTCTACACAACAACAAACCAAGTCAAATTCTCTTAAAGTCAAGTCTTTTTAAGCACAAATGAGTTAAATTTGACAAAAGTGATTCTCAACACCCTAACTTATCAAGTTAACATATTTTGAGCTCCTAAATAGTAAAATTGACCTAAACACTCAATATTTGACCAAGAAATGAGCTAAATATAAGGGTTGTTGGGTTTTATGCCCTAAAACTCATAGATAGTGAACGTAAACAAATTTTATACTTGTTTCAATAAAATGTTATTGAGTTTCTACAATAAAGTGTTATTTTTAAATATTGCACAATTTGACCCAAATCTAATAAACTCAGATCCAAGGTTGTTTACATGTGACTTGAACTAGTATGTGGGGACATACGAGGATCGATGTTCAAGTAACAACCTAGAAGGTTTATACTACAGGGATAAGGCTGGGTACCTTATCCTGGTAACACTATGTGATACGACCCACTTTGTATTCAATACAGACGTATTGATCCAAGGCGTCCATGTAGGAGACATGCGAGCGGGGGTATCCTATGCAATGAGTTTGCATAAGACCGGACCACAAAATAGTAAACCACTAGATGTAACACCGTTAACTAGCTAGTTAGGTTACTGTTTCAATAGGATGACTAGGTAACTCAGTCTTAATCCTAAGTGTTTCATGAACTCCTTCTCACGAGGGATTGTCCTTTGATTAGTATGGGTGAGAGTGGCCTGCACGCCGACTCAATAAGCCTACCTTCTTGGGGACAAGACCGAGTGAGGGGCTGGGGACATGACAACATATGATGGAATTCACTCCTTCTCGCTTCTAGGAGAAGTAGATGAGTGTTCCCTTTAGTGGTGACTCCGAGACTTGAACAAAGGGATCCCGCCATCTCACTGGCCCGAGAGGGACTTTCTGTTTATTGGATGGACCATAAACAAGTTGTTCATTAGAGAAGCACTGGCACTTAAGGAGACAGATGTAACATAGGGTTAAAATGGTAATTTGACCCAGCTGTAGTTACGGACACTCGTGAAGGATTGACTTACCGGTATAGGTCTATATCCGTGGACAGAGAAATGTTCTACACTGAGAAGAATTCAGTTGTGGGTCTTTAGTGGAATGACCCACAGTTAATGAATATTGGTTAACCTGATTAATGAGTTTAATCTATTAACCTCATATCATTGGAGTAATCAGGAACAAATATATCTTGAGAGAATTTGAATAGTTCAAATTCATATTGGGAATTAAGTTAATTGTATGAGATACAAATTAATCTAATGTATAGTGACGCATTCAAATATAAAGTCTAATTTGAGATTAAACATTATTATATTGAGAGATTGATATATTTGAAAGACTTCAAATATATGTCTAATTAAATATATGATATTTAATTAGAAGATGAATTAATTAATTATTCAATTTAGTTTAAATTAAATGAGATTTAATTAAACTATAGTCTGTGAGAGAAATAAATATTTGAAGGAGTTCAAATATTAATATGAATTTGATTCATATTAAATTTATAGGATATAAGAGAATTTCAAGGAGTTAAAATTTTAATATGAATTTGATTCATATTATAGAATTAATTAATTGAAGGCTTGAAATTAAATATTGTTGGGATTGGTGCCCTAAAACTCGTAGATAATGAATGTTAAACGAATTATATACTTATTCGATAAAGGTGTTATCGAGATTGATTCAGTAAAACTCATTACTGAACAAATTAAATTGCACATATATAACCCAAATCCAATAAACTAAGATCCATGGCTATAGGATGAACACTTGAGCTTTATGTAGAGACATAAAAGTGGATCAAACTTGAGTAATAGCCAAAACGGTCTATATTATAGGAATAGGGTTGGGTACCTTATTCTGGAGACACTATGAGACGCGGCCCACTTTATAGATGGTATAGACGATGTGATCCTAAATCGTCCATGTAGAGACATGCGAATGGGGGTGTCCTATGCAATGAGTTTGCATAAGACCAGGACCGAGAAATAAGTCGCTCTCGCTTTATAACACCGTTTACTAACGAGACTGACTATTTCATGTGATGACCTAGGTAACTCGATCTTAATCGTGAGCTAACTATGAACTCCTGTTTATTCGGGCTTATCCTTAGATCTGCATAGGCGAGAGTGGCTCAGTATCGCCGACACAATAAGCCTCCCATTTCAGGGATAGGAACGGGTAGATAGCTGGGGACATAGTCGTGCAAGAAGGAATTCACTCCTACCCGAATAAGGGATAGTAGAGAGGTTGTTCCCTTAAGTGCTGACTCTGGGGCTTGAACAAAGGAATCCCGCCCTCTCATTGGCCCGAGAAGGACTCGGTTTATTGGTTGGACCATAAACCAATTGTTCATTAGAGGATCAGTGGGACTTAAGGAACTAGAAGTACTATAGGGGTAAAACGACTTATTGACCTAGCTATAGCTACAAACAACCTGTGAAGGATCGACTTACTAATCATGGTTAAATCTAGTGGACGGAAATATATCTATAGTGAGGGGAGTGCAACTATCGGGCTATAGTGGAGTGTCCCGATAGTTAACGAATGTTGGCTAGCTTGGACAATGAGATTAGTCGGTTAGCCTCGAATCGTTGGAGCCCATGATCTATAGGTCCATTAGGTCCCCCTACTAGCTCATATCGGAATTAAGCCTAGAACAAAAGATAGGAAGCTTTGAATCGTTCAAAATCGGGGAAAAGGGTATTATCGTAAATTGTGTTTGACACAATAATTTAATTATGAATTAAATTAGAAAATGAGAGATGAAGTATTTAAAAGTGTTTTGAATACTATATATATGTATTAGGAATCATATATATGGAATTGCACAAGATAACAAAGATTAATTAGATTAATCATATCAAAATTAATTTGAAAATTTTCAAATTAATTACCAAGCAATCAATTTCAATTTAGAATTGAAATTGGGGGTAATTTGCAAGCTTGAAATTTGATTTCAATTTGAATTTAGTGGATTTAGTTGGAAATCCACTTTAATGCATGATCATTCAAAGTGGAAAGACAACTCACTCATGCATTGTTGCATGTCTTGTATAATGTACACCTAGAATCCACTTGAGCTTGCAAATACACCATGTGTCTTGTGTCTTGAGGCTTGGCTTTGCATGGAGAATGTCTTTAAAAGGAGTTTGAATCATATTAAAACACAAGAGAGCCATATCCTTAATGTTATGCTGCTGGAATTTGGACTCAAAGTTCTCTCATCTCTCATTCTTCTCCATTGCTTGATGCTTCAAGCATTCCCTTCCCATTCCCTATCTTATATAGACTCCCACAAGTCGTTCTTGGCCCGGAGTATAGTAGGGAAGACTCTAGAGGTTGTCCTAGGAGCATAGGAGAGGCAAACACCACAAGGAGTTCAACATAAGTGAGCTACAAAGGTTGGTGTTTTCTAAACTCTCTATTCTGTCTTTTCTAGAACATGCATGCTTTAGGAGTAAAATTGAATGTCTTAAGTGCTTTCGATCTTCAATTGCTTCCGCATGTGTAATATGTACACCTTCAAATATATGATATTTAATTGGGTAATTAATTAATTAACTAATAGAAGGTCTTAAATTAAATATATGATATTTAATTGGTGATCAATTAATTAAAGAATTAATTGGAAATTAATCAATTATGGAAATGATTAATCACTTATGGAAGTAATCAATCATTGATGGAAAAGATTAATCAATTATGGAATTGATTGGTCATGAAATTGATTAATTATGGAAAAGATGAAATCAGTTATGGAAATAATTGATTTTAAATGAAAATTTTATTCATGGCCTTTCTCCTATAAATAGAACACTAACCCTAGGGTTTAGGTACTACAACTTATGGCCACCATAAGGCCCTCTCATATTCTCTCAACCCAAGAACTCTAGGGAGAATTTTCTCGCTAGAGTTTTTCTCATTCAAGATTAGGTAGTCCCACAACTACGTTCCTAATCTCAGAGTTATAGCAGGGAAGATCAATTGGTGGTGTCCCAATTGTTGACGTTCGGTCCAAAATCAAGAAAGGCGTTGAAATATTCAGAGTCGTCAATGGAGGTATGTTTCTCATCGCTTAACCTTTTGCCAATGCATTAGTATTTTGTAGAACAAAATTAATTTACGAATGGTCCAATTGCTTCCGCTGTAACGGAATTGGGAATTCCATTCCTTCAAGTGCAAAATAGGTATATTTTTTACCCTTATCAGTGCCCTAGTTTCAAGTTTTGGGATTCTAGAGGAAAGTGGCTTGATGAGGCAAAAGCCTCTGGTGTTAAGTGCCTTGTGGAGTAAGTTGGAGTCAAGGCCAGTCAACCAGTGTGAATAGGCGAGTAATGTTCGAGAATCTGGAGATCAGTTTTGGTGATCATGTGTTCCTGCACGTGGCGCCAATGAAAAGGGTTCTTCGCTTGTTGAAAAGAAGCTTAACCTTGGATCATTAGTCTTATGAGAGCGTGGAGTGCATCGAGCATGTTGCTTACAAGTTGGCATTATAACCGACCATGTCGACTGTGCATGATGTGTTCTATGTGTCCATGTTGTGGAAATGCGTGCATGAACCTTTACATGTGTTGAACCCCTGTCGTTGGTCGTGGACTTGGTGTGGAGAAGCTTGTCAAGATCCTAGCCAATGAAGCGATGGTTCTCATAAGCAAAACCTTTGTTTGGATGGAAGTGTTTTGGTTGAACCGTAAAGCAAATGGTGCTTTTGGGAAAGCAGTTGGAATTGTTCGAGCGATAGTCTTTCGAGGACAAAAGATTTTAAGGTGGGGAGAATGTAATGCTCCGTGCTTTTTGGGTGTTATTTAAATTCTAGGGTTAAAGTCGAATGAAAATATACCTATTATTTCGACTTTTGATATGGATTTATAATTTAATACCTAGGCATTGGAGAATTATTCTCGGGATATGAGCCTTACATAAATTAAATATCTAACTTAGGCTTGATATATTTTTAAGGCCAATGTTGGTTGCAAGAAAAGTCAAGTGTTGAAAGTTTCACGCTAATAAAAGGGTTTTAGTTGGGAGTGCTATTCTTGGAATACCTATTATTGGGTTTTATTAATTAAAGAAATTAAGAAAATATAAGGATTCTAAGAACAGGAAAAAAAAAAAAAAGCCCTAACCTCAAATCCTCTCCCTCTCAATCTTGCCGTGAAACCCCCCCTGCCCGTGGGTTCAGCCGCCCAGCCCTCCCAATCGTCAGAGGTTGCAACTCGAGTCCCTGTCGTCGCGCCGCTCCACTTCAACGTAGTTTCTCTCTCCGCGTGAGTTCCCTCTCTCCCTCTCCACGACTTCTCTCTCTCCTAGTCGCGCCATCGACGCCCGTTAAGCAGCGTTGGTGCTGCCAACGTTGCTGCTGCCAACGTTGCTTCAGCCGCCGTGTTCTTCCCTCTCACAGATCCCTCTTTCGTTTCGGTGAGTTTCGTAGTTCAGATCTCTTTTCCTCCGTGTTTTCGACCAAGGAAAAAAACGTGGGTAAGTCTTTTTCTGTTGTTCTTAGTTCTTTTAAGCCCGATCTAAGTGTTCCTTTGTTTGATTCTTTAGATCTCGCATCCTTCCAGCTCAAAGCTTCAGTTCCTCCCATTTTTGCCTCTGTCCAGTAGCTGATTCGGGTGTTTTTGAGGTCGTTTGGCATTTTTGGTAAGTCTAATCCCTTACCCATGCACCTTTAGACCTTTTATTCTAGTTTGAGCAAATGCCCAATCGTTATGGACTCCGTATTTCAGGATTTAAGTCTTATTAGTTGTTGTATGGCCTGTTTTTGCTCAATTCGTGGGTGTTTCGTCGTTGCTTAGCGATTTCGGTAAGTTTAGCTCTTACCTGTCCTTGTTTAGAGCTTAAAGTAAAGATACCCATTCATTTTAAGTGCTAGAAAATTAAGGTTGTGTTTGATTTTCTTATCTGCAGCGCCACCTTGTAGGGATAAAGAACCTTAGGCAGCGGAAGACGTCAGAGACCTTTTGTCGATTTAAACGCCCATTGGGAAACCAATACGACGAAAAATAAAATTACAACAGATTAAACAAAACAAAACATGCTGCAACAAATTATAAATCATGTTAGGATCAAAAGGAAAATCTCCTAGATCTAATCGAAGAAGGATCCTATTTATCCAAGGTTAAGAATACTATACCTTTGTAGAAATTCTTGAACAGTTTTGCCAAAACCAGCAGCAAGAGGTCCTTGATCTCGCTGTAAAATTGCCACGAACACCACCACCAAGGTTGCACAAGTATTCTCTTGAAGGATGTGCGTTATGAGCTTGTCGGAGCGTGATCTCTAAGGGTTTTTAGTTAATTGAGTTTGTTGTATTCTTTGGAATAGAACTGCAGAGAGAGAGCTTGGGATTGAGAGAGAGAGAGAGAGAGCTATGCGTGAATCCCAGAGAGAGACCAAAACTGAATAAAAGAGAGTTACCGTAAAAATGCCCAACTTACTCCTTATATCCCTCCCATTCACATAAAAGATCATCGACCTAACAGTAAACTAGTATTAGATGAGATTTCAAGAAAAACTACAAAAGGATCTACAAAAGTTGTAGATCAAGCTGGTCCATCAAAAGTTGTTGATCAAACACATCCATCTAAAATAGTGAGAGAACCTCGACGTAGTGGGAGGGTTATAATACATAAACTCAAACCATCATATCTGATGATGGTATAGAGGATCTATTGTCCTTTAATCAGGCAATGAATGATGTTGATAAGGACCAGTGGATCAAAGCCATGGATTCGAAATGGAGTCAATGTACTTCAACTCGGTCTGGGATCTTATAGAGCAGTCGGATTGAGTAAAACCTATTGGTTGCAAATGGATCTACAAAAGAAAACGAGACCAAGCTAGTAAGGTTCAGACTTTTAAGGCTCGACTTGTGGCAAAGTGTTTTACCTAGCGGGAAGGAGTGGATTTTGAAGAAACTTTTTCCCCTGTAGCCATGCTTAAGTCGATTAGAATACATCCACTGCCACGTATTATTATTATGAAATATGGCAAATGGATGTCAAGACTGCTTTTTTGAACGACAATCTTGAGGAGACTATATGGCTCAACCATAGGGATTCATAGTCTAGGGTGATGAGCAAAAGGTTTGCAAACTTAAACGATCCATTGATGGATTAAAACAAGCATCATGATCCTAGAATATACGTTTTGACACTGTGATCAAAACGTATGGCTTTGAGCAGAATGTTGACGAACCTTGTGTTTACAAGAATATCGCCAAATCCACTGTAGCTTTTCTAGTTCTATACGTAGATGATATCATACTTATTTGAAATAATGTAGGATTCTTGACTGACGTAAAACAATGGCTAACGACTCAATTCCAAATGAAAGATTTGGGTGAGGCTCAATTTGTTTTGGGCATTCAAATCATTAGAAATAGAAAGAACAAAATGCTAGCACTGTCTCAAGCATCATATATCGACAAAATGTTGGTACGATATTCGATGCAGAACTCCAAGAAAGGGTTATTACCTTTTAGGCACGGGCTTCACCTGTCAGAGGAACAAAGTCCTAAGACACCTCAAGAGGTTGAGGAAATGAGACGTTATTGAGGTTATTCAGTAAAAGATGTTATTGAATATGTACATTGCAAATGATTAACCTAAATCCAATAAACTAAGATCCTTGGCTATAAAATGAATACTCGAACTATATGTAGGGACATATCGTAGGATCAAGTTCAAGTTTATAGTCAAAATAGTCTATAGTATAAGGATACGGTTGGGTGCCGTATCCTGAGGACACCATGGACGCGGCCCACTTTGTATTAAGTACAAATGATGAGATCCTAAATCATTCATGTGGAGACATGCGAGTAGGGGCGTCCTATGCAATGAGTTTGCATAAGACTGGACCACAAAATTAGTCACTTTCTCTTTATAACGTCGTTTACTGAAGAAACTAACTATTTCTCAAAGATGACCTAGGTAACTCGTTCTTAATCCTGAGCTAACTATGAACTCTTGTTTATACGAGATTATTCTTTGATCTGCATGGGTGAGAGTGGCCAGTACCACCGACTCAACAAGCCTACCATTTTGGGGATTAGATCGAATAGATAGCTTGGAACGTAGACTCGCAAGATGGAATTCGCTCCTACCCATATCAGGGATAGTAGATAGGTTGTTCCCTTAAGTACTAACTCCAGGACTTGAACAAGGGGGTCCACCCTCTCGTTGGATCGAGAGGGACTTAGGTTTGATGGTTGGACCACAATCCGATTGTTCATTAGAGGATCAGTGGAACTTAAGGAACATTTGACCTAGCTCTAGTTACGAAAAACCTGTGGAGGAACGACTTACTGAACATGGTTAAATCAAGTGGACAGAAATATATCTATAGTGAGGGGAGTGCAACTATCGGGCTATAGTGGAGTGTCCTGGTAGTTAACGAATGTTGGCTAGCTTAGATAATGAGATTAGTCGGTTAGCCTCGAATCGTTGGAGCCCATGATATATAGGTCCATTAGGCCCCCTACTACCTCATATCGGATTAAAGCCTAGAACATATTGATAGGAATCTTTGAATCGTTCAAAAACGGGAAATAGGGCATTATCGTAAAATGTTTTTGACACAATGATTTAATTAAGAATTAAATTAGAAATTGAGAGATAAGGTATTTAAAAGTGTTTTAAATACAATATATATGTATTATGAATCATATATAATGGATTGCACAAGACAACAATGATTAATTGGATTAATCATATCAAATGATTTGGAAATGACCCAAATTGATTACCAATAAATCAATTTCAATTTAGAATTGAAATTAGGGTAAATTGCAAGCTGAAAATTCAGATTATGAATTCCATTTAAGTGGATTTAGTTGGATTCCCACTCACTCATGTTGATAGAAAGTGGAAAACAACACATTCATGCACTAGTTGCGTGTGTTGTGAATTGAACACCTAGAATCCACATATAGTTGCAATTCTACCATGTGTCTTGTGTCATGAGGCTTCTCCTTGCATGGAAGATGTCTATATAAGGATAATGAATTAGATTCAAAGGCCAAGGGAGTGAGTTACCTATTGTTATGTTGTTGGAATTTACTCTCAATCTCATTCACTTCCATAGATCTCTCAAGAGCTTGTACCTTCAATCATTCCCTTCCCATTCCCTATCTCTATAAGACTCCCACAAGTCGTTCTTGGCTCGGAGAATAGTAGGGAAGACTCTAGAGGTCGTCCAAGGAGGATTGGAGAAGAAAAAACACAAGGAGTTCCTCACAAGTGAGCTACAAAAAGGATGGTGCTCTATAACTCTATATTATATTTTTTCTAAAACCAACATACTTTAGGAGTAAAATTAATAGAGTTAAGTGCTTTCGATCTTCAATTGCTTCTGCATGTGTTATATGAACACCTTCAAAGTTGCCCACAGTGGAGGCGTAGGGAATCTGTCTCATATCCTCAATCTCTTGAGGTGTCTTAGGATACTATTCCTTAGACAAGTGAACCTCATGCTTGAAAGGCAATAAGTCCTTCTTGGAGTTCTGCATCGAATATCGGGACAACATTTTATCAATATACGTTACTTGAGACAGGGCTAGCGTTTTGTTCTTTCGATCTCGAATTATTTGGATTCGAAGAACATATTCGGCCTCTCCTAAATCTTTCATTTGGAATTGGGCCGCTATCCATTCTTTTTACGTCAGACAGATATCCTTACCAGTCTTAAAATCCATGTCAGTGTATCCTGTAAGGATCAAATCCTTAGTCCCATACACGAGAATATAGTTCCTCTTTCCCCTCAGATTCTTAACGGTTTTCCAGTGATCAAATCTTGGATTAGATTGGTACTTACTGACAATCCCTATTGCATAGGGCATTCGTCTCATGTCCTCAACTTCTTGAGGTGTCTCAGGAAATAGTTTCTTAGACAAAATGAATTCCACACTTGAAAGGTAGTGAACCCTTCTTCGAATTCTGCATTTTCTATCTAACTAACATTTCGTAGATATAAGACACTTGAGACAAGCCTAGCTTTTTGTTCTTACGGTTTCTAACGATTTGGATCCGAAGAACAAACTTTAGCTTCTCCCAAATTTTCATTTGGAAATGAGCTGCTAGCTTATTTTACTAGTGAGTATGATAACCTACATCATTCCCAATGACTAGGATATCAATCACATACAACACTAATAAAGTCACTGAACTATTGACGATCATCTTCTAAAGACAAGATTCATCAATGTTTTTGATCAAAGCAAAAAGATTTGATCACAGTATCATATCTTATATTCCAAGATCGAATTGCTTAGGTCAATCCATGAATAGAACACTTAAGCTTGCAAACCCCTTTTGCTTATGATCTTGGTAATGATGTGGAATTTTCCTTACCGCAAGCGCACGGGTCAAGAAATAATAAAGTGTTCGTATAAACGAGTGTCGTCCTCTGGATTGGATTTTTAAGCTAAATCAAGTATTGTGAATTATCTCGCTCAATTTTATTTAGGGAACACAAAGTAGTGAATGAAAGATCGAAAACTAAATCAAAACAAGCAAACAGTAGATATGCAATTGAGAGAACACTTAGGGTCTTCAACTCCTTTAAATATTTCTTTGTCATTCCTGACTCTTACAGTGAGCTCCCTGCGCTCAATATCAATAATCACTCGCCCAGTAGAGAGGAATGGTCTTCCTAGTATGACAGGCATTGAAGTATTTTCCATCATATCCATAACATACAAATCAATAGGGAGGAAAATATACCTACTCTGATTAAAACATTTTCTATAATGCCAACTGGTCTAACCACAAACTGATCAGCCAATTGGAGCCTAGTAGGAGTAGATTTAATCTCACCTATATCTAACTTTTTGCACAAATATAGAGGAATAA
Organism: Luffa acutangula; assembly: GCA_036850905.1. Taxonomy (NCBI): domain Eukaryota; kingdom Viridiplantae; phylum Streptophyta; class Magnoliopsida; order Cucurbitales; family Cucurbitaceae; genus Luffa; species Luffa acutangula. The sequence continues at coordinate 23,437,036 of CM072087.1, read as the reverse complement.
TATTAATGCTAGCACCTAAATCACATAATGCTCTGAAAGAATAAGTACCAAAACTACAAGGAACAGAAAAACTCCCTGGATCTGCTACTTTTTCAGGTACCTTCTGTTGGACTCTAGTGCTGCATGTGGAAGCAAGATATACCGTGTCAACCTTCTTTTCCTTTCGCTTCTTTGCTAACCACTCCTTCATGAACCTGTTATACTGGGGCATCTCTAACGCCTCCGCAAAAGGAATATTAATGTTCAGATTCATAAAAGCATTCATAAATTTGTCAAACTGAACCTAATTGTTCTTTTTCTTATTTTTATTTTTCTTTTTTTTGGGAACCATCAGTGTGGGAGAAGGAATAGGAGGCTCAGGTTCAAGCTTTTCAGCCTCATATGATGATGTGTCCTCCTCAGCTTCCCCTGTAGGCGTGTCATAATCCTCAGACTCAGGTTCCTCTTCAGCTTCATCCTGGTGCACAGTGATTGCTTTGCAGTACTCCATCTGGGTTTTCTCCTGCTCAGCTGGGGCCTTACCTTTATTCATGGTGCTTATAACACTTACTAACTGTCCCAACTGAGTCTCAATGTTCTTGATGGCAGCATTGTGGTCATTCATCGTTGTATTAATGGCTATGACTGCCTCCTCTAATTTGGTTGTCCTGTAACTCGACTCTGCAATGACAGCTCCAACAAGATCCTCTAATTTTTTATATTCTTGAGTTTGAGGGGCAAAACCATGAGGATTAAGAACATTCTTAGTATTGGCATCAGAGATATTTTCATGGTTCCTATTGTTAGGGTGATAATGGGTAGGTGTAGAATTATTATATCCCCTAAAATTAGAATTTGATACATACTGAACCTGTTCAATGGTTCCTCCTAAGGTCTAGATGCTAAAGCAGCAGCTTATTCAATTGACTGTGCACTCCCTATACCTGAAAATTTCATAAAAGCATCAGCAAGGGAGGTCATATGGGCCTGGAGTGCACTTACCTTATCAACCTCAAACACTCCAGCAACAGTCTTTTTAGGTGCAAATAGCTCAAATGGCCACTAATAGCTTTTGGTGGCCATATCCTCTAGAAGTATGCGAGCATTTTCCACGGTCTTGGACAACAGAGTCCCACCTGCAGCTGCATCAACAATCGTTTTTGTACTAGGAGTTAAACCATTATAAAACAATTGTACTTGAAGCCAGTCGGGGTATCCATGCTTAGGACACTTCCTCAGAAACTCTTTAAATCGCTCCCAAGCCTCGAACAGCTGCTCATCATATTGTTGCTGGAATGTCCCAATCTCGGTCCTCATCTTGGCCGTCTTTGCAGGAGGGAAGAATTTCTTTAGAAAAGCCTGGACCAAAGCATCCCAGGTGGTGATGCTCCCAGGGGTAATAGACTACAACCAATCTCGTGCTTTGTCCTGCAAAGAAAAATGAAATAAGCGCAAGTGAAAAGCATCCTCAGACACTCCATTAATTTTTACCGTCCCACAAATGTCTAAAAATGATTTTAGATGAGAATTTGGGTCCTCGGTGGGCGATCCTCTATATGCACAATCTCGAGCCATCTGAATGAGACCGGTCTTCAGCTCAAAGTTGTTGGCATTGATCGGGGCATAGACAATCCCCGATTGTTGCCCCTGAAACACGGGCTGAAAGTAGTCTCTAATAGGCCTAGGCTCCTCAGGTGGATTTTGGTCCGCCATTTGAATAATTTCTCTATTTTCCCTTCGAAGCTTATGAATTGTTCTCTCGATCTCGGGATCCAACGGTATCAATACTCTACTACTACGCATAAACAAACAAAACAACCCTAAAAAGGAAAGAAAACAATTATGGAAAGAAACAAAGAAAAGAAAACAACTAATCTAAATATAGAAAATATAATATAGAAAAGGAAAATACTATCTAATTATGGAAAACAAGAAACAAATATGGAAAATTACTAATAAGGAAAAATACTAACAAGGAGAATATCTAACTAAAGAAACAAAGAAAATCAAAGAAAATAACAAAAAAGGAAAAGATTACACAACTAAAAGAAAAACTAAACTAGAAAAACAAATATGGAAAGAAAAACAGATAAGGGAAAAAAATGCAAACGACCTAGAAAAATAAAAATACACCCTAAATTAAGACCGAACAATTTTTTTCACAATATCAATCTAACTAAATGTGCCAATCCCCGGCAACGACACCAAAAACTTGATGTGGAATTTTCCTTACCGCAAGCGCACGGGTCAAGTAATAATAAAGTGTTCGTATAAACAAGTGTCGTCCTCTGGATTGGATTTTTAAGCTAAATCAAGTATTGTGAATTATCTCGCTCAATTTTATTTAGGGAACACAAAGTAGTGAATGAAAGATCGAAAACTAAATCAAAACAAGAAAACAGTGGATATGCAATTGAGAGAACACTTAGGGAATTGATTTTGCCAATTTAGTCTAGATTTGATTTTAAGGAATAAGTTATTATGCACAATGGAATTATGAGCCTAAGAACCTTTAATCACAACTACCTCTCCCGAGTATAATTGATTCTCATGCAAATTAACCAACTTGATATCCCTATCTAAGTTTATTAACATGCAAGGCAGTGAGTTCTTTTGACCAATTCTAAAGTTAATCTAAAAATCGTCACGAAATTAGAAAGTAAACTTTAGTCATGCAATCTTTAGTAAGTCTATGCTAAATCCCCTCTCGCGAGCAAGAATCAACACTTAAATCATCCAACTAATGGCCAATTAATTGAAAGCATTAAATCAAGATTGCATACATAATAACCATTGCACAACTTAAACCATAAATCAATCCATAAATTCAATTGACTACATCAATCCCTAAGCTACAAGTTTAGCTACTCATGATTGGTATTACAAGCTCAACTAAACATGAAAAAGCCATAAAATCTAGCTAGAGAAAAAGAGAAAGGAAAAGAAAAACTCAATGTAGGCCGAGACCGAGCGTCCCCGTCACGATCCCCACGAACAATGGGTTGATTTCAAACTTGCTCCCTTTGCTTCAACTCCAAAATGCTCTGTTTCTGCTCTGTTTACAACTCCAAAACGACACAAAAGCGAATCCCCCGAAAACCTAGCTGCAATTTACTTTATATTATGTTTTTTCGTCATAGCGTCGAGACACTGCCTTCAAAACGCGCGTTCTTGAAAAGGAAGGCTAGCAGCGTCGAGACGCTAAGGTCGCAGTGTCTCGATGCTGCGACATATGCGTGCCTAATAAAAAAAGGAATGCTAGCGTCGAGACGCTCAAGGGATGGCGTCTCGACGCTAACCTGCGATTGACCCAACTTTGATTTTTTTCCTCTTTGACTCTTTTTCATTCCTTTGCACCTTTTCGCGTCCCGAGCACCCGATTAACTCCAATATTGCGTTATCGCTCCAATCAACCATTTCCTACAAAATAAACAATTAAGTGCAATAAAATGGCCAATAAATCTTCAAAGACTAGCTAAATTAATTAGGGAAAACTAGCTAGCTATGCTCGCTATCAGGCAAATGAACCATTCTACTTGAGACATGTAGATGCTCTTCTCAAGATTACCATTCAAAAGGGTAGTCTTTGTTGGGTTTTATGCCCTAAAACTCGTAGATAGTGAATGTAACCGTTGACCGGATATTAATGAAATCATATTGATATATTTTTCCATGAATTATTATTAGTTATTTTATATTTGTCTTTGCCTAATAATAACCCTAATCCAATAAACTAGACATCCAAGGCTGTAATATGAGTCTTGAACTATATGTAGTGACATATGGGATCATTGTTCAAGAAACAGCCTAAAGGGTCTATAGTATAGGGATAAGACTGGGTGCCTTATCCTGGTGACACTATGGATACGACCCACTTTGTATTTGATACAAACGTTGCGATCCAACGCGTTCGTGTAGGAGACATGCGAGTGGGGGTATCCTATGCAATGAGTTTGCATAAGACCGGACCGCGAAATAGTAACCACTGGTTATAACACCGTTAACTAGTTGGTTTTTTATTTCACTAGGACGACCTTGACAACTTAGTCTTAATCCTGAGTTGATTATGCACTCCTGCTCGTGAGAGATTGTCCTTTGATTTGTATGGGTGAGAGTAGCCAATACGCCGACTCAATAAGCCTACCACTTTGGGGACAAGACCGAATGAGAAGCTGGGAACATAATCGTACAAGATGGAATTCACTCCTTCCCGACTTTAGGGAAGCAGATGAGTGTTCCCTTAAGTGGTTACTCCGAGTCTTGAACAAAGGGCCCTACCCTCTCAATGGCACGAGAGGGTTTTCTGTCTGATGGTTGGACCACAAACAGGTTGTTCATTAGAGGAGAATTGGTACTTAAGGAAATAGAGGTAATCGAGGGGTAAAACGGTAATTTGACCCAGCTGGTGTTACAGACACTCGTGAAGGACTAACTAGTCGATAATGGTCTAGATCCGTGGACATAGAAAATATGTATGCAGTTTGAAGAGGGCAACTGTGAGTCTATAGTGGAATGTACACACAGTTAACAAATATTGATTAATGTGGTTAATGAGTTTGACCAATTAATCTCACATCGTTGGAGCTTCTGATCTGCAGGTCCATTAGGTCCCACTGGTAGCTCGTAAAGTAATTTGAGGCAACTAAGTAATAAAAGTAAATTGAAAATGTTCAATTTATTAAGGGAAATAAATATAATATATATTGATATATTATTATGAGAGAAATTAATATTTGAAAAGTTCAAATATAAATTTATGGAAGTTTGAAAGAGTTAAAAATAATGAATTAATTAATTTAAGGCCTAAAATGTGTTTGGGCCAATTAATTAATTCTAGGCCGGGAATTAAATATGTGATATTTAATTGGTGGTTAATTAATTAAAGAATTCATTAACCGGAAATTAATCAATTATGGAAATAATTAATCACTTAAGGAAGTGATTAATCATTTATGGAAATGATCTAATCACTTATGGAAGTAATTAGTCATTTGTGGAAAAGATTAATCAATTATGGAGTTGATTGATCATGATTGATTAATTAAGGAATAAGATTGAATCAATTATGGAAAAGATTGATTTAATTGAATATTTTATTCATGGCCTCTCTTCTATAAATAGAACACTAGACCTATTTGGTCATGACACTTGACACTCTTGAAAGACAAGACCTAGAATTCTCTCTAGCCTCCCTCTTAGAGAAAGACTCCCACAAGTCTTTTGCCTCATAGACTTAGAGACAGACCGGTGTAACCTCTGTGGTGATTGTGTTAATCAAAGAAGAAATTTCCAGCGATGAAAAACAAAGGCGGCTGCTGCGTTTTCGTTCGTGGAGCGTCGTTGGCGAAGAACGGTCAAGTCTTCAACGAAAGTTTGTAACGGTTCTTCCCTTTTTCTTTAGAAAAGTATTAAAATTAAATTTAGATTTATTTTAGCATGTTTAAACCAATTTTACAGCGGCTTTAAAGGTTGTTTAAAGTTTTGTTTGAGTTATCGTAACGATATTTTAATGTTAATTAATATACGGCGTAAGGTCCAATCTATGCGCTTCCGCTTCGTGGGGACTTTTATTCCCTTCAATCGGCATCAGAGTCATCGCTGTCCCTATTACTTAATATTAAAAGTTGCGATAGGCTCTAAAAGGTGGGATTTATGCATAATGTATGTTCGGTTTGCGTTGAACTGTTTGGGTTAATTTTATGGCCATAGATTTTATTTTTATGTGATTTTGATCATGTAAGGCCCGGTGTTTCAGGTATATTTTATGTAAATCGAGTCCTTGTAAGTCCGTGTCTAGATTTAGGGCTGTTATCGATGGAGATCGAGATGATTTTGGGCGAAAATCATGAAGAACGGCGCTGGAAATCAGAAAAACAGAGTGTAGAACAAAGGAATCGACGATTTAGGGTTTGCTGGAAAATTTCCCGGTCGGGATCTCGGCCGGGATCCCGACCAAGATCGAGACCGAGATCCCGACCGAGATCGAGACCGAAATTGAGACCGAGATCGAGACTGAGATCCCGACCGGGATCGAGACCGGGATCCCGACCGGGATCCTGACCAGGAACCTGACTGGGAAATCGGTCTGGTTCGGTTTATTTAGCTGGATCAACCCGACTTTCTGTGTTATTGGCCCGGTTCATACAAATTTTGGCATGGTTCATGTTTTTGGAGGCCGGTTCGAGGTAGTTTGGGGCGGTTCGTAATGTCTAGACAAAATTCCAGAGCTGTACAAGGATTTTTAGGATAGAATTTAGCTAAATTAATGTAATTTAATGCTTTATTTTATCCTAGGGGCCAAAATTAACCGGTTCAATTGCTATTTATATGCTTTATGGATGTCATATAGAATTTTTAATCCCACCTTAGGTTATAAACATGCTCATGCATTTTTTATATATTATAAATTGTTATAATGTATGTTTAAATGCATGAATTTGTTTTCATATTTTTTAATATAAGTGTATATTAATTATATGAAAAATTGGAAAGCATGAAGCATGTCATTACTTAAATTAAATATAAATAGTTATGTTTAATGTGATGAATGAAGCATGCTTGATTGATTTTCTTGATTGGCTTATAATTGTTATATTAAAAGAAAATCAATATTGCATGAAGCATGAAACATCCATAGTTAATAATATAATTGTTATATTATTCATGCAATTAGTGTGGTTTAATTATTTAATTTGAATGAGATTGTTGAATGAATTAAACTCTAGATTCTTGATTATAGGATTAATCATTAAAATTTGAAATAGTTCTTTATTATTAATGATTAGAAACCGTCAATCTATAATCAAGATTTGCATGCAAACATAAGATCATAGGATAAATTGGATTATTTTTAAATTGTTTAAAATTAATTAGACCTAGATCGATTTCTAATAAGATTAGAATCTTTTCTTACTTAGATTTAAAAATAGTTTTAATTTACTAAGTAGGAAAAACATTGCTATGATTATAAGGGAACTCCACCGGTAGAGTTCTGTCTAAGGTTGGGGGTATTTAAGTTGACGGTTTACGAAACACCTCCTACCTGGGAACTGACCTGGACACCGGAGTTGAATTAATCATAGTTAAATGTTAGCATGCAATGTCACTAGGTTAATTAAAAGTGTTTAATACACATAGATCTTTAGAGTAAAGACCTTACATTACTGAGGTTATAAGGGAACTCTCTCGGTAAAGTTCTGTCTAAGGCTGGGGGTATTTAAGTTGACGGTTTACGGAACACCTCCTACCTGGGAACTGACCCGAACATTGAGTTGAATTAACCATAGTAATGTTGACTAGCAATGTTGGGTTTATTAAAATAAGTTTAATTCACCCAAAAAGATTACAGTTGAATCCTTTCCATCATTGTTATAATAGGATCAGACATAGATAGATTGACTTAGCCGAATACTATCTAAGTTAAATAACACTATATTAACCTTAGGACATTTTCAGTGGGAGGAAAGTTACAAAACGAGATTTAAATCAAGTTTTGCTCCCACGTCCCTATATTCACAACGTGAGATTCATGCTCGGCTTCGAGTCGCCTTAGGAGTGGCCTCCCTTCGGAAAGTGTTTGCATGGATCAATATCAAGGTGAATGGGAAAAATGTCTAGAGTAAGTGGGAGCGGGATACGTGTCAACGTATCCCTCGATTTCCGCCCATAGTTCACACCGTGAGAGTCCTATGATCCGCCTGCAGGTTGTCCTGGCGCAACCATCCCTTCGGAGGGCCTGGTCATAGGAGTCGGAACATCGTGAACTCCTGAAAAGGATAGGAGCTCTTAAGCTAATCACCAACAGTTGTCTTTCCCTTCGGTAACCTGTTGGTGCGTGCCTCTGAGATCTTAAAGTGGGAGGGTTACACTTACGAGGATGAGTTAAAAGTGTTAACAAATCCTTGACCGAACAACGGTGGCTAATGTCTATAGGAATATGAGTTATTCTGGAATTAGAATTAGCTGAGAGGTGTCTCATTTCAAAGGAGGAGTGTCTGATCACCCTTCGGTGGCTGATATTCTAAACCTCTGAAACGTCGTTGCAAAACTAAATCGATAGTTTTAGGGTTCTGTGATTGTCTGTTTTGCTAAATTGATTGGATTGTGTGCAATTGTTTGCTTGTATGATGGGTTAAGGCAAAGATAACTAATACGTGGGAGTTTGTTGGGTTTTATGCCCTAAAACTCGTAGATAGTGAATGTAACCGTTGACCGGATATTAATGAAATAATATTGATATATTTTTCCATTAATTGTTATTAGTTATTTTATATTTGTCTTTGCCTAATAATAACCCTAATCCAATAAACTAGACATCCAAGGCTGTAATATGAGTCTTGAACTATATATAGTGACATATGGGATCATTGTTCAAGAAACAACCTAAAGGGTCTATAGTATAGGGATAAGACTGGGTGCCTTATCCTGGTGACACTATGGATACGACCCACTTTGTATTTGATACAAACGTTGTGATCCAACGCGTTCGTGTAGGAGACATGCGAGTGGGGGTATCCTATGCAATGAGTTTGAGATTTGGGCTTCAATTAAGCCCATGTAACGGTCAGATTGTAGAACAATCCTCCTACTATATTGAGGCACTCTCAACTTTTGAGATAGATGTAACTAACTAGTTGTGTTGACCCTATCAACAACTCTTGTTAATGGTCCATTGCTTCATCAACAACCCTTGTTGATTGATCAACAGCTGTTGTTGATATTTCTGTAGCTTCATCAGTTAATTTACTTAAAACGACATTACTTTGTGGCTTATTATTTCTTATGCGGTATTCTTCTGAGAATGTAGCATTTATCGGTACAAATTCTTTATTCTCTTGTGAATTGAAGAAGTATCTACATCTTTCATTTTCATGGGGTAGCCTACGAATAGGTATAATGTTGAACAATGTTCCAATTTCTTTTTGGGTTAGCCATAAACACGTGTGTTAAACTCCCCAAAAAGAACGTAAACTACTTTTACGTGTTATCTACAATCCAAAAGATGTTTCAAAAACACTTTTGATGGAACGTTTTTTGAAATATGTGTTGCAGTCAACACTGCATGACCCCAAAACGAGTCAAGCAAATGAACATAGCTCATAATGAATCGAATCATATCCAATAGGGTTCTATTTCTCCTATCTGATACACCATTTTCTTAAGGTGCTTCAGGGGTAGTTGAGATGTAATTTCATGTTCTACCAAATAGTCTTGGAATCTCAAGTCGCATCTACTCTACACCTCGATCAGATCAAAATGTTTTTATCATCTCACCTAACAAGTTTCCAACTTCAGTCACAAACCACTTTGAATTTCTGAAGAGCTTTAGACTTAAGTTGCATTAGGTTGAGATACACATACCTTGAATAATTATCTATAATATAGATGAATTATTCATGCCCTCCCACTGCTTTAACATATTAGACCACAAGGATCCAAATGTACAAGCTCTAAGGGCTCTTTGGCTCTTTTAGTTATTTTCTAGTAAAAGATCTATCAGTCATATTGCCCATAAGGCATGACTTAATTGGTATTAGAGAGTGTTCTTCTAACTAACTTACAAGTATACTCTAGGCTAAGCTCCCAATCATATTGAGATCAAAACTAGCCTAACACCTTAAGAACGAAAGAAAGGTATTTCCTTTAGGAGAAATCTTTTGCCTTTCATTTCTTTGAGTAGTAGCAGCCTCAGTTAACACAGTGTTTATGACTGCCTTACTCCTGATTAGTCTAAAAAACATTTATGTTATTTTTCAGTTCAGCGGAACAAAAGTTAACTCTCTTTCCTAAAATGAACTGTGTTAGCAAGGAAAGGTAAAGAGTAACATTGTTCCAGCCAATAAGATACAAAAATCAAATTTCTTTTGATCTTAGGAATTATATACACATTATTTAATAATATGTATTTGCTCCCACTGGGATAAATAACATAACGTTCTCCATTGCTACAGCCAAGACAAGCTCCCTAATTCAAAATTTTGAGAGCTGTCTCAATAGCATGAAGCTATTGCCAGGAATTCATTCCCTTTAATAAGAAGAACAAATCGAATTTACTGTCTTTCGACTAGTCTTTTTTGGCTGAGCAAGGCTCAATGTCACATTCACTAATAACACTTCTTAATGATTTAAACATTTGGGGCATGAGAACATTTCCCTGTTAAGACTAATCTTAAACTATTCTTCACAAATTAATCGTTTAAATTTTTTTTATAATCACCGTTATTTATAAAATGGGCATAAGACTAAGCACATATTAAAATATTGAATCGTTGAAATAACAAATCACTTGATTATTTATCGCACTAACCCATTAGAAGAGCAATACAAACAATTGCATACAATCTAATCAGTTTAGCAAAAACAAGCAATCATAGAACCCTACGACTATTGATTTAGTTTTGCAACGACGTTTCAGAGGTTTAGAGCAACAGCCACCGAAGGGTGATCGGCTACTCCTCCTTTGAATTGAGAAACTTCTCAGCTAATTCTAATTCTGGAATAACTCATATTCCTATAGGCATTAGCCACCATTATTTGGTCAAGAATTTGTTAACACACTTAACTCATCCTCGTAAGTGTAACCCTCTCACTTTTAGATCCCAGGGGCACGCACCAACAAGCTACCGAAGGGAAAGACAACTGTTGGTAATTAGCCTAAGGGACCCTATCCTTTTCAGGAGTTCACGGTGTTACGAATCTTATGACCAGGCCCTCCAAAGGGATGCTTGGTCCAGGACAACACGCAGGTGGATCATAAGACTCTCACGGTGTGACCTATGGGTGGAGACCGAGGGATACGTTGACACGTGTCCCGCTCCCACTATCTATTCGAGCTGGGGCCAGAACCTCCCAGCTGCCGCCACTCAAACAACCTCGAATTTACCGTTCTAACACTCTATTTGAGGTTAAAATAACAAGTCTAGCGTGAAAGCGGGTCCGTTTGAGTAAGTTTCATCGTTGTTCCAAGCTTGATGGCTTTAAGTTGAGTTGCCTGTTAGGTGTTAAGCCTCAGAATCATGTTTTAATCCATACCCATTCGTTATCGACTTCAAAATTGCAAGATTAGGTGTATTCGGTTGTCGTTTAGCGAATGTTTGATCTCAAAGATCGTGTTCAGCGAATACCCAGAATCCGAAAGGCCTTGATTTTGGTTACCCATAACCCGGTAACTTGAGATCTTGGTTGTTGGGTCGTTTTGAACACAAATAAGCGTGTATTCGAGGTTGTTTGAGTGTTGAACGGTAAATTCCAGCACCCCTAGTTCCTTTTCTCAAGTCTATTAGGTGCCTTAAATTATTTCCTAATCCTTAGAAATTTTTGGTTGTAGTTCTGGCTCCTTAGGCTCTTTCGATTCGTCCTGCTGGTTTTTTGGTTCGCTTAGGAGCGCTTATATGTAAGTAGTTCTTATCTGATGAAGTTTGTTTGACTGTGTGATGCATGTTGATTGATTTCTCGCTTTATAACTGTTCTCACGTTTCTTGTTTCTCTGAATGCTTATGTATGTATACGAAATCCTTGAAAAGCTTTATAAATGTTGTCACGTGATGATTGGTTGTAAAACATGTTGGTTCTGTTTTGCATTTGTGAGTTAAACATGTGTTGAGAGCATGTGGTTACATGTATATGCATGGTGGGCATAGTACGTGAGTCTAGATGCAAGTTTCAGGGCAAAGGCATTCTAGATAGATGTGAGATAGAGGTCAGGGACCTAAATGTGAAAAAAAGGAAAGTTGGGTGAGTGTCAGTCCACCTCGGGTACAAATGGTGAAGGGGTGGCATGTCACCATTGGTTTTAAGAGGAGCATCGAGGCCTTGGGTACAAATGGTCAAGGGTCGGTGTGATAAGTCTAGAAAGCATGTGTTGGGCGCCTTGGGAAGGGCCAATACTTTGCTAAGTCATTGGTGCGCCTTGGGTACAAATGGTCAAGGGGCGATGCACAGTTCGAGGCCTTGGGTACAAATGATCAAGGGTCGAACGTCGAGCTCCGTAGAGAGCATTGTGGCCCTGGGTACAAATGGTCAGGGGACAATGCGACTCGAAGGATCAGTCTTGGAGAGCCATGTGAGGGCTAAATATGAGTGATAACTGCCCAAAAGTTAGTTATTTAGGCCTCAATTATATAGGGATTTGTGTGTCCTTTATGCTTATTAGGGTTGGTTTTGGATAAATATTACATGTTTTAACCCATTTGGAAGAATGAAAGCATTGGAAATTATTTTGTGCAGATTATGATGTTGAGCGACTGGAGGGAGCAAATTCTGTGCTGCAGCAAAACTGGGAACAGAAAATGCCACATCACAGCTCGTTAGCCAACTTCATGAACCGACTTCTGTTGAGTAATTTTCGTGATAAAGGAGCAATGAGAGCCCTACACGTGTCCAAGTTGACCTAATTCAAGTCTCCTCTTCTTCTATAAAAGGAAGTAGCCGTCCAAGTCAAACTCATTCCATGTTTTCCCTTTGAAGCCGAGTAGTATAGAGATTGAAGATCACCAAGAACACCATCTTCCGCAAGCTGATTAGGGAGTTATTTATTTTCTTTAATAACTTGTGGTTATGGACATGCATACTCAGATTGTAATTCGTATTCCTATGCCTATTATGAACTAAGTAGCTTAGGGTGTTGGTTAGGAATAATGTGATTACTGTGCTTCATCTCTAGTAATAAATTGACTATAGCATTTTGGTTAATTGTTGTGCTTATTTCCATTTTATGGCCGCCTGGCCAGCCGGTGTGAATAGCTCTCTCTAGTTTCAGGGATGATTTAGAGAGTGTGTGGCAATTATCCACACTACGATCATTGTGTATTGGTGAACGCCAGTGGATGGGCTAGGGATAGCCAGTTGCCTAGTGCTTGATCGGTCGCTCTTCATTGGGTTTGAAACATATCCCAAAAGATCCGGAGTTCCGGGAGGAATCCGCTAATAATACTGCGAGAAATGCATGATCAATAATATTGCTAGAGCATATCTTAGAACAATCACTAAAACCTAACCAGATCCTGTCTTTAATCTGTTTATCTATTTGTTTACTTATTGTTCTGTCATTTATTTTGCTTCAGCATAATTTCGATAAAACCAAATCATTTTACTATTCTTGAAACCATTGGAAAGTTACACAAAAATAGGTAGAGTGGAAACTAATTCAGGGCTCGGATTGATAATATTACTTACTGCAGACTGTGTATACTTGCACAGGAATTCTAGAGTATTTTACATCATATTTTTACTCACTCTAGGAACCCAACAATAAGCTCGTGGAGCTTGAGTGGTTAGCAAGTTGCATAGAGAGATGCATGAGTTATGGCTTAGGAGTGTCATTCATTTTACCACATACTAGCTCAGTCTGGAAGATGGCGTGAAGCAAACGAACATCGTCCTCCTCTAACGATACCCGTTGACCCTCCTCTAACATTTAACCTGATAAACATACTAATCTTAGATATAAAGTATTCTAAATGAAACACAACACAGTGGAATCCCTGAAAACCTTTTAACATACACGAGGTGCAACCCTGACATAACTCAGTTTGGAAAATAACCTGATATACATATCACAAATAAAAACATATTCAACTGGGGTTTATACAACCACGACCTCTAGAACCTACACAAACCGTAAATTATCCAATCCTTACAAAACATTTACAATATAGATAGACTCAATATACAACTCCACCCAGGTACTGGAGTTTGATCTGGAACTTTCAGCAGACGTTGACAGTGTATCAGGCACCGGGAGCTCAATCTCTACCTGAAAAGTGGGAAAACATTTTGAAAGAGTGAGCTATGAAGCCCAGTGAGGAACTAAATTTAAGACTGTAAATCTGGAAATTAGAACACGTGATAAACCTTTAAACGTATAAATCTGTTCTTTCAAAGCGTTAAACATAAATGTGTAATGATAAGAGCTTTCTCATATAATTCGTAAGTATGTCATTAAAAATCTAGCAAGGCATATCATTTATATCAAACATTTTAACTATCATGACAGATCTACATTGTGTAAGACACACCCAGTACAACCAACGTTTACTAGCTCTACGATGTAGTGAGGCCCGCCCAGCACTCACGACAACATCGTTGTCACGGAGTACACTCAACGTCAACAACGGAATATAACCTGTATGCACACGGTACCATATAGCCTCGAGCTCAATATCTCAGTCATGTAGTAAATGGAAATCTCAGAAAATCACATGAAAACAATAAAACATGCATGCATATCGTTATCTTTCGTAAAACATAAAAAACTGAAAATCGTTATCTCGTGAAAAACTGAAAATCTTTAAACAGTACTTGCTGATACATACTTTACTTTAAATGATATCGTTTCAACTACATATCATTAAGTCATTAACCACGTGCCAAACCTCATTAGAAAATCAATGCTTGAAACCGTTCATAGAGAAACATATAAAACATCTAATCATGAACAACCGTCTAGAAACAATTTCGAAATTTGCTTTGTCACTCACTGTCTTAGCTAGTTTCATGGTCTGTAGACTCGACCTATTTCCTCTTGGCCTGTCAAACAACCAAAACCGAGCATTAGAACCATAAGTAGTTTTTTCTTTATATGCTCATGAATTCTAAACACTTGAATCAAAAATCACACTTCATATTCTACTTTTTCAGATTTTCGAGATTCAATACCACAACTTCCAACACTCATAACTTCCTCAATACTTAACAAAAATTAGTGTACTATACATCAAACCCTTCATTTTTGAACACTCTACAACTTACCTGAAGAAATGAAAACGAGATTACCAACCAATGTGTCCAAAAATACCCTGAACATAGAAAACATAGATTCGAGCTTCTCTACTATTCTCTATCTTCCTCCTGAAATTAAACCTACTTCAAGTCATTTTTGGCTCACGAATTCTGCATGAAAGTTATAGGAAATTGAATCAGCTTTCCTTCCATACCAAATAGATCTTATGATTCAACTTGTACACCCTAGAATGCTCGAAAAACCAGAGAAAACCAAAGATCCATTTCGTTTGGACGAAAATCCTGTGCTCTGTTTTCCATTTCAAAAACCATTAAGTTATCATAATATTTAGCTCAAGATTCCTTCATGAAATTTGTTAGAAAATGGATTACCTTTCAAGAAAAGAAACCTCACCTCTTTATAACTCAAGTCTTCTCTCAGCTCAATCAGTTGCTCTTGCAACACATGTGATGGATATGGAATATATTTCCTCAACATGGACACATGGAAAAAATCATGTATTCGATTGAGTTCCGCTAGCAACTCAAGTCTATAGGCTGCTGGTCCAACTCGTTCTATTATCTTGTAACGACCAATATATCTAGGACTCAACTTACCTTTCCTCCCAAAGCGAAGAACACCTCTCCCTGGAGATAACTTTACGAAAACTTGATCTCCAACCTGAAATTCTAAGTCTCTCTGTCGCTTCTCTGCATAACTCTTCTGTCAATCTTGAGCTGTTTTCAGGTTCTCTCTAATCAGCTTGGTACTATTTGACGTAACTTGTACCAATTTAGGACCAACTAGCTTTCGTTCTACCACTTCGTTCCAGCACACAGGAGTCCTGCATGGTTTGCCATACAAAGCCTCAAATGGTGCCATGCCGATACTAGACTGGTAGCTGTTATTATAAGCGAACTCCATAAGTGATAAATGGGTATCTCAACTTCCCTTAAATTGAAGGACACATGTTCTCAACATGTCCTCTAAGGTCTGGATGGTCCTCTATGACTGACCATCTGTCTGGGGATGGAACGCTGTACTGAACTTCAACTTTGTTCCCATAGCTTTCTTAACACTAGGCCAAAACTTAGAAGTAAACCTCGGATCCCTATCTGAAACTATGGACACTGGCACTCCATGCTGACACGCAAACATGTTGACGTATAGCTTAGCTAGCTGATCTAGTGTAGATGTCGCCTTAATCGGTATAAACCGTGTTGTATTGGTGAGTCTGTCTACTATCACCCATAAACCTGAAGGGAATAAAAATCCCCACGCAGCGGAAGCGCATCGATTGGACCTTACGCCGTATATTAATTAACATTAAAATATCGTTACGATAACTCAAACAAAACTTTAAACAACCTTTAAAGTCGCTGTAAAATTGGTTTCAACATGCTGAAATAAATCTAAATTTATTTTTAAAACTTTTCTAAAGAAAAGAGGAAGAACCGTTACAAACCTTCGTTGAAGACTTGACCGTTCTTCGCCAACGAGGCACCACGAACGAAAACGCAGCAGCCGCCTTTGCTTTTCTTCGCTGGAAATTTCTTCTTTGATTGACACAATCACCACAGAGGTTACACCGGTATGTCTCTAAGTCTAGGAGGCTAAAGACTTATGGGAGTCTTTCTCTAAGAGGGAGGCTAGAGAGAATTCTAGGTCTTGTCTTTCAAGAGTGTCAAGTGTCATGACCAATTAGGTCTAGTGTTATATTTATAGAAGAGAGGCCATGAATAAAATATTCAATTAAATCAATCTTTTCCATAATTGATTTAATCTTATACCTTAATTAATCAATCATGATCAATCAATTCCATAATTGATTAATCTTTTCCACAAATGACTAATTACTTCCATAAGTGATTAGATCATGTCCATAAATGATTAATCACTTCCTTAAGTGATTAATTATTTCCATAATTGATTAATTCTCGGTTAATGAATTATTTAATTAATTAACCACCAATTAAATATCACATATTTAATTCCCGGCCTAGAATTAATTAATTTTCCCAAACACATTTTAGGCCTTAAATTAATTAATTCATTATTTTGAACTCTTTCAAACTTCCATAAATTTATATTTGAACTTTTCAAATATTAATTTCTCTCGTAATAATATATCAATATATATTATATTTGTTTCCCTTGTAAATTGAACATTTTCAATTTACTTTTATTACTTAGTTGCCTCAAATTACTTTACGAGCTACCAGTGGGACCTAATGGACCTGCAGATCAGAAACTCCAACGATGTGAGATTAATTGGTCAAACTCATTAACCACATTAATCCATATTCGTTAACTGTGTGTACATTCCACTATAAACTCACAGTTGCACTCTTCTCACTGCAGACATATTTTATGTGTCCACGGATCTAGACCAATATCGACTAGTTAGTCCTTCACGAGTGTCCGTAACACCAGCTGGGTCAAATTACCGTTTTACCCCTCGATTACCTCTATTTCCTTAAGTACCAATTCTCCTCTAATGAACAACCTGTTTGTGGTCCAACCATCAAACAGAAAACCCTCTCGTGCCATTGAGAGGGTAGGGCCCTTTGTTCAAGACTCGGAGTAACCACTTAAGGGAACACTAAAGTCGGGAAGGAGTGAATTCCATCTTGTACGATTATGTTCACAGTTCCCCATTCGGTCTTGTCCCCAAAGTGGTAGGCTTATTGAGTTGGCGTATTGGCTACTCTCACCCATACAAATCAAAGGACAATCTCTCATGAGCAGGAGTCCATAATCAACTGAGGATTAAGACTAAGTTGTCTAGGTCGTCCTAGTGAAATAGAAAACCAACTAGTTAATGGTGTTATAACCAGTGGTTACTATTTCGCGGTCCGGTCTTATGCAAACTCATTGCATAGGATACCCCCACTCGCATGTCTCCTACACGAACGCGTTGGATCGCAACGTTTGTATCAAATACAAAGTGGGTCGTATCCATAGTGTCACCAGGATAAGGCACCCAGTCTTATCCTTATACTATAGACCCTTTAGGCTGTTTCTTGAACAATGATCCATATGTCACTACATATAGTTCAAGACTCATATTACAGCCTTGGATGTCTAGTTTATTGAATTAGGGTTATTATTAGGCAAAGACACATATAAAATAACTAATAACAATTAATGGAAAAATATATCAATATTATTTCATTAATATCCGGTCAATGGTTACATTCACTATCTACGAGTTTTAGGGCATAAAACCCAACAAACTCCCACTTGAACTAAAACACTTAGTTAGTGGGATGTAAATGCAATAATCTAAAGCTGGAAATGTCATGTATATAATACAATGAACTAGGGCATCCTTATACCCATTATACATTTCTCCCACTTGCCCTAGATTAGATGGCATACATATCTCGTAGACCTAGACCCTCTAGATGACCCTCAAACACCTTAGCCATGAGAGCCTTCGTAAATGGATCAGCGATGTTGTGCTCCGAGGTGATCTTAGTGACGATCACATCTCCTCGTTGCACAATCTCCAGTATCAGGTGATACTTCCTCTCGATGTGTTTACCTCGTTTGTGGCTTCGAGGTTCTTTTGAGTTGGCTACAGCCCCACTGTTGTCACAGTATAGTGTTATGGGCACGTTCATATTCAGAACCACTTCCAAATCAGTCAAGAACTTTCTGAGCCATACTGCCTCCTTAGCTGCTTCGCAAGCTGCTACATACTAGCGTCCATGGTTGAGTCTGCTATGCATCCTTGTTTGATGCTTCTCCATACTACTGCTCCTCCATTGAGGGTGAATACTGACCCTGATGTGGATTTCCTTGAATCCTTATCAGCTTGAAAGTAAGAGTATCCAGCAAGAATCAAATCCTTAGCTCCATACACAAGCATGTAGTCCCTCGTTCTCCGAAGATACTTGAGGATATTCTTAACCGCTCCCCAGTGGTCCAACCCTGGATTAGACTGATACCTACTGACTACTCACACTTCATAACAAATGTCAGGCCTAGTGCAGAGCATAGCATACATTAAGCTGCCCACAATTGAGGCGTAGGGAATGTGTCTCATGTTCTCAATTTCTTGAGGTGTCTTAGGAGACTGTTCCTTAGACAGGTGTACCCCATGTCTGAAGGGTAATAGTCCCTTCTTGGAGTTTTGCATCGAATATCGAGACAACATCTTGTCAATATACGTTGCTTGAGACAGAGCTAGCGTTTTGTTCTTACGATCCCTAATGATTTGGATTCCCAGAACATATTGAGCCTCTCCCAGATCTTTCATTTTGAATTGGGCTGCTAGCCATTTCTTAATGTCAGTGAGGTATCCTACATCATTCCCAATGAGTAGGATATCGTCTACATAAAGGATTAGAAAAACTACTTTCCTTTTGTGTATTTTCTTGTACACACAAGGCTCATCAACGTTTTGGTCAAAGCCAAAAGATTTGATTGCAGTATCAAATCTAATGTTCCATGATCTGGATGCTTGTTTCAATCCATAAATGGATCGATTGAGCTTACAAACCTTTTGTTCCTGACCTTGGCCTATGAACCCTTCGGGTTGAGACATGAAGATATTCTCTTCAAGATTACCATTCAGAAAGGCAGTCATGACGTCCATTTGCCATATTTCATAGTCATAATATGTGGCTATGGATAAGAGAATTCTTATGGACTTTAACATGGCTACAGGAGAAAAGGTTTCTTCATAGTCAACCCCTTCCTTTTGGGTATAACCCTTTGCCACTAGTCTAGCTTTGAAGGTCTGTACCTTTTCAGCTGCATCTCTTTTTCTCTTATAGATCCATTTGCACCCTATGGGTTTTACCCCATTTGGTAGATCTGTAAGTTCCCATACAAAATTGGAGTACATTGACTCTATTTCCAGGTTCATGGCTTTGACCCATTCATCCTTATCTTCGTCATTCATTGCCTGTCGATAGGACAATGGATCCTCAATGCCATCATTAGGTATGACAACCTGAGTTTCAGTAAAACCCAAGTAGCGGTCAGGTTGTAATACAACCCTCCCACTGCGTCGAGGCATTCCCAACGTTTGAGATGGACGGGATGGATCTGAAGAACTAGTTCCTTCATCAACCCTTGTTGAAGGTCCAACTTCATCAACAACTCTTGATGATTCTTCAGTAGCTTCTCCTAATATTATTTTGCTGCGTGGTTTATGATCTCTCATGTGGTCTTCCTCTAAGAAAGTGGCGTTTGTCGATACAATCACCTTATTTTCTTGTGGGTCGTAGAAATAACCACCTCTCGTTTCTTTATGGTAACCAACAAATTCGCACAGTTTTGAACGAGGTTCCAGTTTCTTAGGCTTTGTCACAAGCACGTGTGCTGGACAACCCCAGATGCGAAAGTGATGCAAACTACGCCCCTTCCATAATTCAAAAGGTGTTTCAGAAACACTTTTCGAGGGAACATTGTTCAAGATGTATACTGCAGTCTCTACTGCATACCCCCAAAACGAGCTAGGCAATTGAGCATAGCTCATCATTGATCGAACCATGTCCAACAAGGTTCTATTTCTCCTTTCTGACACACCATTCTGCTGTGGTGTACCAGGGGCTGAGAGTTGAGATTGGATTCTATGTTCTATCATATAATCCTGGAATATTTGATCCATATACTCCCCTCCTCGATCAGATCGAAGAACTTTAATAGATTTACCTAATAGGTTTTCAACTTCAGCCTTAAACTCCCTAAATTTTTCAAGGGCTTCAGACTTATGTCCCATTAGGTACAAGTAACCATATCTTGAATAATCATCCATAAATGAGATGAAATATTCGTACCATCCTCGAGCTTTTACATTCATTGGACCACACAGATCCGAATGTATTAACTCTAAGGGTTCTTTGGCTCTATAACCTTTTCCAGTAAAGGGTCTCTTGGTCATTTTTCCCTCGAGACAAGATTCACAAGGTGGTAGTGAATCATCTTCTAACTTGCTTAGAAGTCCATTCTTTACAAAACGACCGATCCTATCGATGTTTATATGACCAAGTCTAAGATGCCAAAGATGAGTATTGTTACTTGATGGAGAAATCTTATGCCTTTTTCTTTGAGTTTCAGCAGTTTTAAATAATTCGTGATTTAAAAGTGCTTTTTTTTCGGTTGGTCTTAAAACGTACAAGTTATTTTCCAATTTGGCTGAACAAATAAGTACACCATTTTTATAAATGAACGCTTCATTCATATCAAAAGTAACTGTATACGATTGTTCAATCAAACATGAAATAGAAATTAAGTTCCTCTTAATCTTGGGAACGATTAACAAACTTTCTAAAAGTAATAATCTATTTCTAAAAAATAACTTCGCAGCTCCCACTGCTTTAGCTGAAATGACTTCTCCAGTTCCGACCCTGAGTGTCATTTCCCCATCGTTCAACTGCCGAAAGGAACTATTTTCCTGAAAAGAAGAGCAAACATGATTAGTTGCTCCTGAATCAAGTATCCAGGTAAACTCATCATGTTCTACCAGGCATGTTTCTAAAACAAGTCAATCAAATTTACCTTCCTTTTCCTTCTTTTTCTCAGCAAGGTACTTTGGGCAGTTTCTCTTTCAATGTCCATCTACAGTGCAGTGAAACACTTGCCCTTGTCTGCCATAGCTTTGGCTTTTCCCTTGCTTTTAGCAGCAGTGCTGGGAGCTTTCCCCTTGTTTCCTTTCTTCTTCTGAGTTTTCTTTTAAGAAGTGGCTACAAATTTAGTTCCAGAGGATGAACCCTTCTCGAACTTTATTTTAGAGTGGACAACGTTTGCCTCTCCTTCTATCTGTCCCTTGTTCTTAAGAAGAGACTGATAGAGTTGTAGCTCATTCAGGAGGCTAGTCAGGTTGAATATTATTTTATTCATCATTGCATTGCTTCTAAACTGTAGAAAACTCTTCAGAAGAGATTCTAAGATGAATGCAACCTGACTACGCTCATCTATGACCGCCCCGTTTGCCTCTGCCACGTTGAATTGGACCATCATATCCAGGACATGCTCCCAAACAAACGTGCCCTCTTTCATGCGACAACTATAAACGTATTTGAGAGCGTCATGGTGGAGTTGATAGGACGGTTGTCCAAACATCTCTTGGAGAGAGTTCATAATCTCCCTCGCTGTTACCATGCTCTCATGCCTTTTAGCCAAAACTTCAGATAAGCTGGCTAGAATATAGACGCGAGTCTTATCATTGGCTTTTGTCCAACGGTCATAAGCATCCTTAACTGCTTGGGATGTATTACGAACAGGGGCTGGAGGACAATCCTCCGTTAAGACGAACCGCAGATCATCGACAACAAGAATCGTATTCAGGTTCGACTTCCACGTAGCATAATTTTCGCCGATTAATTTCTCATTTTTAAACAGAGAGACAATTGAGGAAGACATTGCTGAAATTTAAACAAACAATGACCGTATTAGTTATCTTTGCCTTAACCCATCATACAAGCAAACAATTGCACACAATCCAATCAATTTAGCAAAACAGACAATCACAGAACCCTAAAACTATCGATTTAGTTTTGCAACGACGTTTCAGAGGTTTAGAATGTCAGCCACCGAAGGGTGATCAAGCACTCCTCCTTTCAAATGAGACACCTCTCAGCTAATTCTAATTCCAGAATAACTCATATTCCTATAGACATTAGCCACCGTTGTTCGGTCAAGGATTTGTTAACACTTTTAACTCATCCTTGTAAGTGTAACCCTCCCACTTCCAGATATCAGAGGCACGCACCAACAGGCTACCAAAGGGAAAGACAACTGTTGGTGATTAGCCTAAGAGCTCCTATCCTTTTCAGGAGTTCACAATGTTCTGAATCCTATGACCAGGCCCTCCAAAGGGATGGTTGCGCCAGGACAACCTGCAGGCGGATCATAGGACTCTCACGGTGTGAACTATGGGTGGAGACCGAGGGATACGTTGACACGTGTCCCGCTCCCACTTACTCTAGACATTTTTCCCATTCACCTTGATATTGATCCATGCAAACACTTTCCGAAGGGAGGCCGCTCCTAAGGCGACTCGAAGCCGAGCATGAATCTCACGTTGTGAATATAGGGACATAGGAGCAAAACTTGATTTAAATCTTGTTTTGTAATTTTCCTCCCACTGAAAATGTCCTAAGGTTAATATAGGGTTATTTAACTTAGATAGTATTCGACTAAGTCAATCTATCTAAGTCTGATCCTATTATAACAATTATGGAAAGGATTCAACTGCAATCTTTTGGGTGAATTAAACTTCTTTTAATAAACCGAATATTGCAAGTCAACATTACTATGGTTAATTCAACTCAATGTTCGGGTCAGTTCCCAGGTAGGAGGTGTTCCGTAAACCGTCAGCTTAAATACCCCCAGCCTTAGACAGAACTTTATCGAGAGAGTTCCCTTATAACCTCAGTAATATAAGGTCTTTACTTTAAAGATCTAGGTGCATTAAACACTTTTAATAAACCTAGTGACATTGCATGCTAACATTTAACTATGATTAATTCAACTCCGGTATTTCAGGTCAGTTCCCAGGTAGGAGGTGTTCCGTAAACCGTCAACTTAAATACCCCCAGCCTTAGACAGAACATTACCGGTGGAGTTCCCTTATAATCATAGCAATGTTTTTCCTACTTAGTCAATTAAAACTATTTTAAATACTAAGTAAGAAAAGATTCTAATCCTATTAGAAACTGATCTAGGTCTAATTAATTTTAAACAATTTAAAATTAATCCAATTCATCCTATGATCTTATGTTTGCATGCAAATCTTGATTATAGATTGACGGTTTCTAATCATTAATATTAAAGAACTATTTCAAATTTTAATGATTAATCCTATAATCAAGAATCTAGGGTTTAATTCATTCAACAATCTCATTCAAATTAAATAATTAAACCACACTAATTGCATGAATAATATAAGAATTATATTATTAACTATGGATGTTTCATGCTTCATGCAATATTGATTTTCTTTTAATATAACAATTATAAGCCAATCAAGAAAATCAATCAAGCATGCTTCATTCATCACATTAAACATAACTATTTATATTTAATTTAAGTAATGGCATGCTTCATGCTTTCCAATTTTTCATATAATTAATATACAATTATATTAAAAATATGAAAACAAAACCATGCATTTAAACATACATTATAACAATTTATAATATATAAAAAATGCATGAGCATGTTTATAACCTAAGGTGGGATTAAAAATTCTATATGACATCCATAAAGCATATAAATAGCAATTGAACCGGTTAATTTTGGCCCCTAGGATAAAATAAAGCATTAAATTACATTAATTTAGCTAAATTCTATCCTAAAAATCCATGTACAGCTCCGGAATTGGTCTATACAGCACGAACCGCCCCGAACCACCTCGAACCGGCCTCCATAATCACGAACCATGCCAAAAATTGGCTGAACCGGACCAAATAGGTCCTAGCCCAGCCGAACCGGTCCGAACCGGACCGGCCATGCCTTGAACCGCGCCTTTTGAAACCCTAGGTTGCGCCTCCATCGTGACAGCGTCGAGACGCTGTGTTGATAGCGTCCCGACGCTGTGCGTTTTCCTTATCTGGCGCCTGTGTAATCGAGACAACGTCGAGACGCTGTTGAGGTAGCGTCCCGACGCTGTGTGCTTTCCTTACCGAGCGCCTTCGGTATCGAGACAGCGACGAGACGCTGTTGAAGTAGCGTCCCGACGCTGTTGCGTCTGGAGGCAGAATCTGGGCAGCAGCAGCATCGATTCTTCGATTTTGGCCCCGATTTCAGCGGCGATTGCTCCGTTTTTCATCTCATAAAAACCTATTCTAGACCCGGACTTACATAGGACTCGATTTTACATAAAATACCCGAAACACTGGGCCTTACATGATCAAAATCACATAAAAATAAAATCTATGGCCATAAAATTAACCCAAATAATTCAATGCAAACCGAACATACATTATGCATAAATCCCACCTATTAGAGCCTATCGCAACTTTTTAAAATTAATTAATAGGGACAGCGATGGCTCTGATGCCGATTGAAGGGAATAAAAGTCCCCACGCAACGGAAGCGCATCGATTGGACCTTACGCCGTATATTAATTAACATTAAAATACCGTTACAAAACTTTAAACAACCTTTAAAGTCGCATTAAAATTGGTTTAAACATGCTAAAATAAATCTAAATTTATTTTTAAAACTTTTCTAAAGAAAAGAGGAAGAACCGTTACAAACCTTCGTTGAAGACTTGACCGTTCTTTGCCAACGACGCTCCACGAACGAAAACGCAACAGCCGCCTTTGCTTTTCTTCGCTGAAAATTTCTTCTTTGATTGACACAATCACCACAGAGGTTACACTGGTATGTCTCTAAGTCTAGGAGGCTAAAGACTTGTGGGAGTCTTTCTCTAAGAGGGGGGCTAGAGAGAATTCTAGGTCTTGTCTTTCAAGAGTGTCAAGTGTCATGACCAATTAGGTCTAGTGTTCTATTTATAGAAGAGAGGCCATGAATAAAATATTCAATTAAATCAATCTTTTCCATACTTGATTCAATCTTATTCCTTAATTAATCAATCATGATCAATCAATTCCATAATTGATTAATCTTTTCCACAAATGACTAATTACTTCCATAAGTGATTAGATCATTTCCATAAATGATTAATCACTTCCTTAAGTGATTAATTATTTCCATAATTGATTAATTCTCGGTTAATGAATTCTTTAATTAATTAACCACCAATTATATATCACATATTTAATTCCCGGCCTAGAATGAATTAATTTTCCCAAACACATTTTAGGCCTTAAATTAATTAATTCATTATTTTGAACTCTTTCAAACTTCCATAAATTTATATTTGAACTTTTCAAATATTAATTTCTCTCATAATAATATATCAATATATATTATATTTGTTTCCCTTGATAAATTGAACATTTTCAATTTACTTTTATTACTTAGTTGCCTCAAATTACTTTACGAGCTACCAGTGGGACCTAATGGACCTGTAGATCAGAAGCTCCAACGATGTGAGATTAATGGGTCAAACTCATTAACCACATTAATCAATATTCGTTAACTGTGTGTACATTCCACTATAGACTCACAGTTGCACTCTTCTCACTGCAGACATATTTTCTGTGTCCACGGATCTAGAACAATATCGACTAG
This sequence comes from Luffa acutangula, assembly GCA_036850905.1. Lineage (NCBI taxonomy): Eukaryota > Viridiplantae > Streptophyta > Magnoliopsida > Cucurbitales > Cucurbitaceae > Luffa > Luffa acutangula. The sequence goes on along the minus strand of CM072087.1, from coordinate 23,411,181 downwards.
TTAGTCCTTCACGAGTGTCCGTAACACCAGCTGGGTCAAATTACCGTTTTACCCTTGGGTTACCTCTATTTCCTTAAGTACCAATTCTCATCTAATGAACAACCTGTTTGTGGTCCAACCATCAAACAGAAAACCCTCTCGTGCCATTGAGAGGGTAGGGCCCTTTGTTCAAGACTCGGAGTAACCACTTAAGGGAACACTCATCTGCTTCCCTAAAGTCAGGAAGGAGTGAATTCCATCTTGTACCATTATGTTCCCAGCTCCCCATTCGGTCTTGTCCCCAAAGTGGTAGGCTTATTGAGTCGGCGTATTGGCCACTCTCACCCATACAAATCAAAGGACAATCTCTCATGAGCAGGAGTCCATAATCAACTCAGGATTAAGACTAAGTTGTCTAGGTCGTCCTAGTGAAATATAAAACCAACTAGTTAACGGTGTTATAACCAGTGGTTACTATTTCGCGGTCCGGTCTTATGCAAACTCATTGCATAGGATACCCCCACTCGCATGTCTCCTACACGAACGCGTTGGATCGAAACATTTGTATCAAATACAAAGTGGGTCGTATCCATAGTGTCACCAGGATAAGGCACCCAGTTTTATCCTTATACTATAAACCCTTTAGGCTGTTTCTTGAACAATTATCTATATGTCACTACATATAGTTCAAGACTCATATTACAGCCTTGGATGTCTAGTTTATTGGATTAGGGTTATTATTAGGCAAAGACATATATAAAATAACTAATAAAAATTAATGGAAAAATATATCAATATTATTTCATTAATATCCGGTCAATGGTTACATTCACTATCTACGAGTTTTAGGGCATAAAACCCAACAAAACCATCATGTCCACTAGAAGTACAAGGTAATCCAAACAGAAAATCCATGGTAATATGCTCCCACTTCCACTCCGGCACTAGCAGTGGATTCAGGAGTCCTCCTAACCTCAGTCTCACTGGTTTAACCTGTTGGTAGATCAAACATCTATCAACATATTCAACTATCTCCCGCTTCATACCAGACCACCAATAAGTTTTCTTCAGAGTTCTATACATCTTGGTGCTTCTAGGATGCATAGCGTAAGCTGAATTGTGAGCTTCCTCTAGTATAGCACCCTTAAGCTCACTAATACCCGGAACGCATAGTCTTCCCTACTTAACTATGGCTCCATCTGCTCTCAACTCACATTCTGCCTCTGGGCCTTGCTTGGACTTTGCAAGCATTTTCTGTAAGTTACTATCCTCTGGCTGTCTTCTCACAATCTCTGCTACTAGAGAAAGCCTAACCTGAAATTGAGCTAAAAGACTCCCTGAGCTTTTTGCAGTCACAACCGCCTTGAAACCTCTTAACTCACTTAGCAAGGTTGCTCGAATACCATACAAGGCACTCTTCAAAAGTCTCGACTTCCTACTTAACGCATCTGCTACCACGTTAGCCTTACCCGGATGATATTCTATTGTATAGTCATAGTCTTTGATTAGTTCTAGCCATCGCCTCTGCCTCAAATTCAGCCCTTTCTGATCAAAGATATACTTCAAACTCTTATGATTTGTGAAAATGTGGCACTTGTCATCAAATAAATAATGTCTCCAGATCTTCAGTGCTAAAACAACTGCTGCTAGCTCAAGATCATGGGTAGGGTAATTACACTCATGCTTATTCAACTGCCTTGAAGCATAAGCTATTACCTTTCCTTCTTGCATAAGCACACAACCTAATCCTTGCCTCGAAGCGTCAATATAGATCACATACTCTTTCCCTGTTATAGGAGGTGTCAGAATAGGTGTTGTCACTAATCTCTTCTTCAGCTCCTGGAAACTCTGTTCGCATTTATCCGACCACTCAAACTTAGCATTCTTCCTTGTCAAAGTTGTCAAGGGTACCGCTAATCGTGAGAAATCCTCAACAAAACGATAGTAGTATCCGGTCAGGCCGAGGAAACTACGTACCTCTGTTGCACTAGCTGGTCTTTCCCAATTTACAACAGCTTCCACTTTCTGCGGATCAACACTCACTCCGTCCGCTGAAACTACATGCCCTAAGAACACTACCTGTTTCAACCAAAACTCACATTTGTTGAACTTAGCGTACAACTGTTTATCACGCAGTGTCTATAGAACAATCCTTAGATGTTCCTCATGGGCTTTCCTGTCAATTGAGTAAACTAGTATGTCATCGATGAACATTATCACAAACTGATCTAAATATTGATGGAAGATCCTGTTCATGAGGTCCATGAAAACTGCTGGCGTATTCGTTAAACCGGATGTCATCACTAAAAACTCATAGTGCCCATACCTCGTCCTTAATGTTGTCTTAGGAATAACGACGTAAAATGGTCTGACCCAAAAATTTTACACCTGATAAACAAATAAAACACTTTTAAACAACCAACCCAGCTCCACCAAACTACATTTCAGAACCACAACCTACTTCTCTATTTGAATCAGGCCTCGAAGCAAAATGCATTAAATCATCTTATGCAACAGAACAAGATATACGTACTCAACTTTTACTTATTGAAAGAGATAACATTAGAACTAAACATAAGTTCATAATATAAACCACTTGACCATTTTTTTCCAAAACAGTTCAACAATTAACCAACACTAAGCTAGCATGCCTACTCAAGCACAACAAAATAAAACTTAATCACTATAGCCTAATCCACCAAAACAAGGGAAAGGAAACCCAAACGCCCTAGGGTTTCTCCTCGAAGTTATCTTCTTCTTCACCAAGATCCAGCTCGTCATCCAAACCTGCAACATCTAAAATGTTGGGGGGAAGATGGGGAAGGGGGTATCAGTACAACCGTGGTACTGATAAGCAGCTCACACTTACTAAGCCACAAACACAATCAAAACAATCAACATGCTGAGCACACGCATCCAACAGGTTACACAACCACAATAAGAAACATGTTTTTAAGCTATAAACTAATCACATGCTTAAAAACATCAAACTCATGCAAATGCATCTCACGCTATGCAATGCACGCACTAGACTCCACATGATTTTTGAGTCATGCTCCGCAACTATATGATTTTCACGTCATGCTTCGCTACACATGAATTTCGCGCCATGTGCTGCGATACTCACATGATTTCCACGTCATACTCCGCACCTACCCCACATGAATTCCACGCCATGTGTTGCGCCACTCATACGTGATTTCCACGTCACGCTCCACACTCTCACCCAAGTGATTTTCGCTTCAAGATCCGCTACACATGAATTACACACCATGTGTTGTGCCTCACACCCGACTCATGATACACATCCCCCATGCAACATGCAAGCCAGACTCAAAAGCTAAACTCAACATTTGCCATACTCAAGACAAACATTCATCATGCTTAACACATTAAGGGAAGACAACTCAAGCAACACAGAAGATACAATTCATGCTTCATACCAAGCACTTTAAGGATCACAACACAACAGTTCATATATATAACATTTCATACAAATATAAGAAAAGTAGATAAACAAGCGAGCATGCTTCATGCAGTCAAAAAAGCTTAGTAAGTAGAAACTACTTACATATAGTGCTTCCAAGGAAACATCAACAAGCCTAAAGCAGCCAAGATGAGCTCCTAAATTACAAAGGAAGCTAAAAGGGGTTAGAATTTACCTAAAGACCTTAAGATAAGCTTGAAAAGCAAAATCCCACTTACTAGGCCTATTTCGTTGTTAAACAGACTTCAAACATTCCCCAAAATGAAAACCCAAAAGCTTTAGACCATGAGCAACCATGTCTAAGGCACTACAGGCCATGGGCATATGCTGAACAACCATTACTAAGGCTTTTCAACCGCTGGACAACAAGTTCAAAGGTACATTTAGGGATTCTAAGGGCTCCTAAAGATTGGGCAATGCTACTCGAGTCTAGACATCTGATAGGTGATAACTTAGCATGCTTTTTAAACCATGAACAACAAACATAAGCTCATTTAAACCATGCTTAAAGAACCTATAAGGGTCGGGCAAAGCTACATAGGCGACGAGACTAAATGGCTTTGATGAACTACATGATTTAGACTAAAACAACTAATTAATAAGCATATTCTAGGACTTATAAGGGTTGGGCAACACCTAAGAGCCTAGATAAGCAATGGGTAACGATTAAATCATGCATCTAAAGCTTAAACACCAAATGCCCAATAAACCTCAACACTATTAAACTAGAGACACAAACAAATCTTACCCAAGTTGGCCCGTTTCAACGCTAGAGGGGATATTCTAACCTCTAACAACGCGTTAGAATGATCCTTGGGTAGTGGGCATTCGAGTTGAAGTGTTTCGAACTCAATCGAACACTTAGACGGCGCTGCGCAATAGAAAATCCAACACCACATTAAAATTTCAGCACCTAAACCATTGGGCATTCTACTATGAGCTCTAAACAAGAATGTGTAAGAGCTACTCGAGTCTAGACAATTGATAGGTGATAACTTAGCACACTTTTTAAACCACAAACAGCAAGCAAAAGCTCATTTAAACCATGCTTAAAGAACCTATAAGGGTCGGGCAAAGCTACATAGGCGACGAGACTAAATGGCATTGATGAACGACATGATTTAGACTAAAAAAACTCATTAATAATCATATTCTAGGACTTATAAGGGTTGGGCAACACCTAAGAGCCTAGATAAGCAATGGGTAACGATTAAATCATGCATCAAAAGCTTAAACACCTAACGCCCAATAAACCTCAACACTATTAAACTAGAGACACAAACAAATCTTACCCAAGCTGGCCCGTTTCAACGCTAGACGGGATATTATAACCTCTAACAACGCGTTAGAATGATCCTTGGGCAGTGGGCATTCGAGTTGAAGTGTTTTGAACTCAATCCAACACTTAGAAGGCGCTGCAAAATAGAAAATCCAACACGACATTAAATTTTCAGCACCTAAACCAATGGGGCATTCTACTATGAGCGCTAAACAAGAATGGATAAGAGCTACTCAAGTCTAGACAATTGATAGGTGATAACTTAACACACTTTTTAAACCACGAACAACAAGCAAAAACTCATTTAAACCATGCTTAAAGAACCTATAAGGGTCGGGCAAAACTACATAAGCGACGAGACTAAATGGCATTGATGAACTACATGATTTAGACTAAAACAATTCATTAATAAGCATATTGTAGGACTTATAAGGGTTGGACAACACCTAAGAGGCTAGATAAGTAATGGGTAACGATTAAATCATGCATCTAAAGCATAAACACCTAACGCCCAATAAACCTCAACACTATTAAACTAGAGACAGAAACAAATCTTACCCAAATGGACTCGTTTCAACGCTAGACGGGATATTCTAACATCTAACAACGCGTTAGAATGATCCTTGGGCAGTAGGCATTCGAGTTGAAGTGTTTCAAACTCAACCAAACACTTAGACGGTGTTGCAGAATAAAAAATCCAACACCACATTAAAATTTCAGCACTTAAACCATTGGGCATTCTACTATGAGCTCTAAACAAGAATGGGTAAGAGCTAAACTTACCGAAAATGCTAATTTACGCCGAAACACTCACGAATTGAGCAATGACAGTGCTGGACAACAGCTAATCAGACTTAAATCCTTAAATACGAAGTCCATAATGATTGGGCATTTGCTTAAACTTCACTAAAGGCCTAAAGAAAGCATGGGTAAGAGATTAGACTTGCCAACAACGCCAAACGACCTAAAAAACACTCGAAATAGCTGCTGGACAGAGGCAAAAACGTGAGGAACGATACTTGAGCTGCTAGGACCGAGATCTGACACAAACATATGCAAAGGGACTTAGACTGGGCCTTAACGACTACAAATGAGGGAGTTTGAGACTTACCCACGAGGTTTTCTTGATGAAAACGCAAGGAAAAGGAAGCTTGAACCACGAAACCCACGAACAGAGAGGGAACGCGCGGAGACGAAAACGCACGGAGATAAGGAGACCCACGTGACGACGGTGACGGTGCAACGAGCTCAGGCGGCAGCGACAAACTCGAACGGCGACGCTGAACTATGTAGGTGGTAGTGCGAGGCTGGGCTGCAGCGAGCCTTTCACGATGGGGAGAGAAAGAGATTGGAGAAGAAGGGAAAAGAGGGAGCTTAGGGTTTGCCCTTTTCTTTTTTTTCTTTCTTTTCTTTCATTTTTCTTATTTTCTCAATAACCAACAACCCAAAAATATCTTCCAAGAATGGGATTCCTTTTAACAAACACCATTCAATCAGCGTGAAATTAAATTTTCATGGTTAAGCTTCTCAACCAACAATGACCAAATCGAATGAGCTTTTAGGGATAAAACTAATTAATATAAGGATTAATTTCAAGATAATCTCCCAAACACCTTGGCATAAAAATTAAATACCTAAGTTCAAGCCAAACTAGAAATTTATATTTCTTTCAACTCAAAACACGACATTTAAATACACCCAAAGACACGGGGCGTCACACTTTTCATAAAAAAACTATTCTCAAGGAACGAACTAGGTCACCTTTTTGGGCAAATCAATAATGTGATCAAACCTGCTCTTATTCATCACTTGATAAAATTATGTTTTCATATTTTCTAGATTTTATAATCGTTTTCAAAAATACGATTTAGTCATTAAATCTGTTTTTGAAATGATTTTTCTCCTCTTTTAACATACTCTTTCTAATTATTTATTTGACATAAAATTGTAATCAAAATATCAAAATTCATCCATTTCCGCACATGCTATAAAAGGAAAAGTATCATATATCGATTTAAAAAGGAAAAGTTCATATAAGTCAAAACAAATAACATTGATATAATTAATCAACATCATTAAAAACGAATGGAAGTAGTTGTTTTTTCCTAATTTCAAATATTGAAATTTTACAACTCTAATGTCGAGATGTTATTAAAGTTGTAAGTGGATGAAAATGTTGTGCGAGTTTTTGAAAATTTAACACTTAAAACTTGTCTCCGTTTTTCACGTGAATCAAATTCAATTCATTCATTATATTCGATCCACCTTAGGTTAAGTTTTTTTTTCATTCCATAATTTCAGCATGCATGCAGCGAAAATCAATACACCATACAAAAGGAAATAAAATTAAAATGATATGGAGTAAAAAAAAATATAAAAATAATCAATGATTGATTAAGTAATAATGCATATAGATACAATGAATTTGTCAGTTTTAACTCCATCGAGGGGTTTAGTACATAGGCACGTTATTATTGTGGATTGGATTGGGAGCAGACCATCTAATTTGACCTTTAGGTTTGCAGTTTATAAAGGTCGAGTCAGGCTTTTGTGGACTGATGATCGCTAGAACTTGATGCCTGATGATCTTCAGTTAGCTGTTGAGATGGTGGTTTATTGAATGTTGCTAAACTGGCAGGCGTTGCGACATTTATGACTTTTGGATCGGGAACTAATGCGAGTATGGCTCTAGAAGTTGCCACAAGTGAGGAAGGAAAATACATGGCAAGGAGGAGGCATGAGATGAAAAGGAAAGAACCACGTTGCAAAGACATTGACGAATAACAAATTAATTGCAAAAACTAGACGAGTTATTGAAGTTGTGTTTTGGAGGTATTGGTGTATCACATAGATGACTTTTGGTGTTGTGCATGAAGTCTTAAATAGGTTTGCATATATAGAAGAGAGACGGACCATTGCAAAAATTTGGAGAGTGCAGTTGGGTTTTGTTGTTTCTTTTTCTATATTTGTGCGTTCCATAACTGCATTGTTACCGAGTTCATAATACATTCAACTTCATAAACCACCTAATTAAATCCGACTGCATGATAAATTTGCTCATAGATTTATAAATTTACAATTTTTGTTTACTACTTGATTATTTGGTTCCATGGTAAAGAATCTAAAATCAAAGAAAATTTATTTCCTTAGTAAAACAAAAAATACTATCAAAGAACAGTTTACATCATCGTTGTTAAAACACACAGATAAATGTAGTGAAAAATAATGTTTGTTGTATTATTTCATTAATCGCAAAAGTAGAAATAATTATACTTATCAAACGAGCCAACATGAGCATACATCAACTGGGTTAGTTTGTTATTCGAATCGCCCCAACATGTTGTCAAACATATATTTATATATATAAATATATATCTACATAAAGTTAGTTAGTTAGATATTAAAAGAGGTCTTGTGTGTCATTTTGGAGAATGTAGCTATCCCAATGGACTTTCCATTTTCTACGTTTGGATTTCATAATTAATCGCAAAAGTAGAAATAATTATAGTTATCAAACGGGTCCACATGAGCATAGATCAACTGGCGTAGGTTTGTTATTCGAATCCCCCAATACGAGGACTCGACAAACTCATCCGGCCAGACATGCTTAAGTTTATCGCCGATACTTTTCATAAAAAAACTCTTATCAAAGAACGAACTAGGTCACTTTTTGTGCTAGAACAATAATGTGATCAAACCAACTCTTATTCCTCACTTGATAAAATTATGTTTTCATATTTTTTAGATTTTATAATATTTTTTAAATCTTGGATGAAAGACGAATTTCGTTTTCAAAAATACGATTTAGTCATTAAATCTTTTTTCTAAATGATTTTTCTCCTCTTTGAACATACTTGTTCTAATTATTTATTTGATATAAAATTGTAATCAAAATATCAAACTTCATCCATTTCCGCACATGCTATAAATGGAAAAGTTTCATATATCGATTTAAAAAGGAAAAGTTCATATAAGTCAAAACAAATAAGATTAAAATAATTAATCAACAACATTAAAAACAAATGGAAGTAGTTGTTTTTTCCTAATTTCAAATATTGAAATTTTATAACTCTAATGTTGAGATGTTATTAAAGTTGTATGTGGATGAAAATATTGTGCGAATTTTTTAAATTTTAACACTTAAAACTTGCAGAGCCATCAAACCTCATACATATCAGGAGAGATAAAATGCTTTCTCAAGCTGGCTCCTCAGCATCACCAGGCTTGTTGTATTCCTCATCACTTGCAAAATCTGGTGGTGGGTCAGAACATAACCACGGTATTGAGTAAGTGGCTCACACCTGCAGAGCCATCAAACATCATACATCATACATAGCAAAATCATGTGTTACAATCACCCTATCATGCCTTATACACGAGGTGAACATCATACCTATCTCAACATGCTCAATTATATAAACGTGATACTAACCATGCACCCAACACATGAATTCCGCACCATGCCATGCTCACTCATCGCTCGTAGCCCTCACAAGCTGTAACGCCCCGTGCTTTTTGGGTTTTCTTTAAACTCCATGGATAAAGGCGAATGAAAATATATCTATTATTTGGGCTTTCGATATGGATTTATAATTTAATACCTAGGCATTGGAGAATTATTCTCGGGATATGAGCGTTACATAAATTAAATATCTCCCTTATGCTTGATATATTTTTAAGGCCAATGTTGGTTGCAAGAAAAGTCAAGTGTTGAAAGTTTCACGCAAATAAAAGGGCTTTAGTTGGGGGTGCTATTCTTGGAATACTTATTATTGGGTTTCATTAATTAAAGAAATTAAGAAAAGAAAAGGATTCTAAGAAAAGGGGGGAAAAAACAAAAAGCCCTAACCTCAAATCCTCTCGCTCTTAGGCTTGCCATGAAACCCCCCGTCCAATAGTTGAAGCTTTAGTTTCTCACGTTTTCGCCTCTGGCCAGCAACTAATTTCGGTGTTTTCGAGGTCGTTTGGCGTTTTTGGTAAGTCTAATCCCTTACCCATGCACATTTAGACCTTTTATTCTAGTTTGAGCAAATGCCCAATCATTTTGGACTCCGTATTTCATGATTTAAGTCTGATGAGCTGTTGTCCGGCGCCGTCTTTGCTCAATTCGTCGGTGTTTCATCATTGCTTAACAATTCTGGTAAGTTTAGCTCTTACCCATCCCTGTTTAGAGCTTAAAGTAAAGATGCCCATTCGTTTTCGGTGCTAGAAAATTAAGGTTGTGTTTGATTTTCTAATATGCAATGCTGCCTAAGTGTTCGATTGAGTTCAGTACACTTTAACTCGAATACCCACTGCCCAAGGAGAATTCTAACACGCTGTTCGAGGTTAGAATAACCCGTCTAGCGTGAAAGCCAATCCGTTTGGGTAAGTTCCTTGTCGTCCCTTTGTCTATAGCGTTGAGTTTGCTGCTCATTTAGTTGTTCTAGCCTTAGTAGCATGAGTAGTTGTTGCCCATTAGCTATGTAGGCTTTGAAAGTGTTGCCCAGCCGTTATACGTCCTAGAATATACATTCAAATGGGTCGTCATTGCTATTTTGGTTAAAAGCATGTATTAAGTCAATGCGATTTAGTCTCGTCGCCTATGTAGCTTAGCCCGACCCTTAGAGGTTCTTTAAGCATGGTTTAAATTAGCTTGTGCTTGTTGTTCGTGGCTTCAAAAGCATGCTAGATCAAGTTGAAGGTGTTCATATAACACATGCGAAAGCAATTTAGGATCGGAGGCACTTAACTACATCAATTTTAGAAAATGAAAACATGCTGTCCAAATACCTTAAGGAGAGAGCAGAATTTTACCAACCTTTTGGAGATCGATTCAACAACTCCCTTTGATTCCTTTGATCACGAAC